>OY743176.1:19160763-20532513 GCA_963555705.1 Ligustrum vulgare | reverse complement strand
GTTTTTTTGTTGTCCCTGCATAGGTGACAAACATTTGAACTCATGTAATATCTTGATTCTTTTATGTTCTCCTGGCTTTCCAGTTATTGAACACAAGGATGGTGGTGGCCATCTCCTTTGGTCGCTAAGTCCCTGTTTGGCCTTGATTGTTGTATATTTCGTAAGTTCACTTCACTTTCAGCTTTGAATTTGATCCGCTATCCTAAGTTTACTTCACTATAGAATGAGAAGGAAACATTTGATCTGCTTAACTAAGGGTTTGTTCGGCTAGCATTTAAAAATTCAATTATAATGGGCACAATTTCTCAAACCACCTTTTAACTCCACACATTTTCTTTCTCCGATTTTTAACCTCACATCTTTCTTAAAAAAACCCAAATAATAATACATATTATAAATCAAATTCTATTCCTTTTTGGAAAAAAAAAATCAAATTATATTTATTTCAGCCATCAAACGGAGCCTAAGTGACATATGATACTAATTGTTATGATTGCTTCTCACGAGGAATACTCGGAACAAAAAAACAATTTACCAAAGTAGAGAATTAAAAAGTGATTGGTTCATCTAACTATCTATTCGACAACAATGGTACGAAGAAAATTCACGAGAGTGGTTCGATTTGCAACCGATGCTGAAATCTTGGTCATTAAAGAGTATCACTCTCAATTTGATTTCTTTACTTGAAAATCACGTCCTTTTTTTTTTTTTTTTGTGATTTTTATGCAATGCATATGCTGCTGAAACTAAAAGAGGATGGACCATGTGTTTTAACAATCCACGTTGCAAATATAATTACAAATCATTCTTATCCTCCTTAAATCGTTGTTGTGAAATTCAAAAGTTAGATTACTGTTGGAACATAAATATCAGGTATCTATAAAATGCTCCTAATGGATCTGACATGGATGATTTTCTTCGGGAGAAGTTATATTGCCGTTCTTATTTTTTGTAGTGTAAATGGATCTTAAAAATAGCATTCTCCAATTTATGTTTTAACCATCCATAATGGACTTCTGGGTATCACTACTCTCAAGGAAAGGAAATCCATGACATGGGCATAGTTTACCAAGATGTAAAGTCATGCAACTTGGTGGTCACTAAAACGGGAAAATCAAACTCAATGGAGCAGCCACTAACCTTCGAATAGATAAAAACTATGTACCAAATCTTGGATTGGTTGATTCTAATTAATTGGGAAATAATTATAAATGGATCCAATAACTATAGTATTTAGTAAAATAGACTTTGAAACAATAATATTGTAAAAATAGACTTTGACTCTTTAAACTTACAAAAATACCCTTATATATAGAATTTGCAATACAAACCATTAAAGTATGGAAAAATTTCATTTAAGTCCTTAGACAATTTTGTTTACATAATTTTAAATGATTTTTGTTCGCTCAGATTTTTGTTCGCTCATAGTAGCACCCTCACTTTGGTATCAGAGACATATGGCAGATCTAAAAGATAAATATTATATGACAAAAATTAAAAATTAATATATAATATATACATCAAGATTTATAATGCATACATTAATACTACCCGATAATTATAAAATAGAAATCTTGAGAACTTTAAAAGATTTAGACAAAGATATAAGAAAAGAAATATATGATCTAATAAATTTCGATATAATAAAAGAAGATTTTATCATAAACGAAATATTAGATTTAATCCACAAAGATATACTAGAAAAGTTATATAAACATTATAGAAATGGATTATCATAGAGGAGATCCTCAATTAATTAGATATCTAGACATAGAAACAAATGAAAAATTAGATTTAATAGTAGAACAAAGAAGAAATTTAATGGACCAAATAAGAGAAGAAAGAAATATAAAACGGCAAGAAAAATTAAGATTAAGATTATTGGAGAAAAAGAGAATATTTTGATAGAATTTTAAAACAATTACAAAAAATTCAAACGATTTTAGAAGATAAAGAAAAAACTAGAAAAGAAAAATATGATAAAACAAACACATTGGAAGACTATCTAAAATATTATAGAATATATCATAGAAAATCAATGATTGGATCAATAGAAGAATATTGTGAATATCAAATAATGAATTATAAAGAAGCAAAATATGAAACAGAACTTATTTTAGAAATCGAACATATTAAAGGAAGAAATTAATGACAGAATTTCCAGAAATAAAATTTGGAAAACAAATAATAGAAAATATAAGACTTCCAGTTGGATCTTATCAAATAAAAGGAGCTAATACAACTATGTTTCAACCATTAAGCTCATGGGGAGAGTCTGATGGATTTCTTAACATGCAATTAAATTGGATAAGTGCATTTTTATGGCAAACATATAAAAATATAAATTTACAAGATAAATTAGCTATCGAGAAATTACAACAATTAAATATACATGACATGAATATCAAAGAAAAATTACAGAATATTCAAAATAAACTAACAATACAATTTAAAGAATTAAAAGAAATGATAGGAGAAGTTAAAAATATAGATGAAGAAATCTTAAAAGAATTCCAAAGAAAATTAGGAGAATTAATTAATCAAGATAAAATTGGAATAATTATAGAAAAAATAGATAGGTTAAATGAAAAAATAAGAAAAAATGAAAATGAAAAAATCATATCAATAGAAGAAAGAATCAAAAAGTTAGAAATAAAAATAGATGATATGTATGACAGACTATTTAAGGTACAAAAAACTCAAAACCCAAGAGTATAAAATGTCGATAAGTGAATATATTGAAGATCTAAAAATATTAATAAAAACATTAATAAGTGATGTACAAGAAGTAAAAAATGAATTAAAAGAAGTAATAAATGATATAAATATATTAAAACTAGAGATTAGAGAATTTAAAGAAAATAATAAAAACAAAGATAAGAAAATAGACAAAAAACTCATAGAAAAAGAAATACTTAGAATAGGAAAGAAGCATTTCGAACAAGAAAAAATTATAATAGAAGCAGGAAGTATGGATGATGAATTTAGAAGAAACATATTACCAAAAATACTAGAGGAAGAATTAGAATTACAAAAATTTATAGAAAAAACATTAGGAAAATTAAAAGCTGAAGAAAAAATTGAAGAAGAACAAGACAAAAAATGAATGAAGAGTTAGACTTGCTTATAGAAAATTTTGACCAATTAAGTATAGAAAATTTTAATGAATACCAAGTTTTAATGAATACTGGAGGAGCACCTAACCCTGCTCCAATAGGAACTTCCAAACAAGAATTACCAGATCCAGATGAAAGTTATGCACCCTTATATAGTAAACCACACCGGCAATATTATGATATAGTCAGAGATAGACAACCACCTAGAGGGAATAAATATAAAGATAGATTTGAACCAAATAATAATTATGATAAACCTATTAATCATGGAGGAACAAAATTGGATCTTGATTGTAAAATAGATACTAAAAAAGCCTTATTAACTTGGGCAGATTCAATGATACTATTCTTTTTATACAATAAAGATGATACATGGGAAAATACTGATAGAATGATAAATTCTTTAATAGCCTCTTTTGAAGGACATGTTAGAAATTAGTGGGAAAGAATAAGTAGTGATACAAAAGCATTAATAAGAAGAAATATACAGACAGAACTAATAAAATCAGATAGAAAGGGAATAGAAAAATTAGTAGATTATATTGCAGATGAATTTTTAGGAGAAAATTGGATAAGTAATTCTGAAGCAGAATCAATAAGAGAAAAAGATAATGCAAGAGTAAGATTAATAAATTTAACAATATGTGATATGTGTAAAATTAAAGAATATACTTGTGAATTTAAAGAATACTATTATGTCCAATTCTATAGTAATGAAAACCAAGAAGTATATAGAGATATGTATTACAATAAATTACCAGGTTCATGGGGAATATACTTTAAAATAGAATTTGAAAAATTTATTAAAGATAACCCTGGAACACCTAGAACATTAGGATCAAGGATAAAATTCTTATTTGAAAGATTAGCATATATATGTCAACAAAGACAATTATTAAAGAAATCAGGAAAATTAACTAGAATATGTTGTGAACATATGGAAAAACCTACCCAATGGGGATGTAACCCTGAAAGAAGAAAATATAATAATAAAAGAAAATTTAAAAATAGAAAATTTAAAAAATTCAGAAACTTCAGAAAAAGATATATAAAACCTAAGAGGAGATATTACAAAAGAATATATAATCCAAATAAAAAACAGAAAAATAAAACTTATAAGAAAGATAAAAGCCAATGCAAAAGTTGGAATTGTGGAGAAATGGGACATATAAACCCTGATTGTAACAAAAAGAAAGTTAAAATATTACAAAATGAATATCTAGAAATAGAAAGTGAACTAAGTGAAATATCAGATATTGAAGAACACTATGATCAAGAAGTCTATATAAGCGAAACAGATTCAGAAAGCAATGAATCAGAATCAGAATAAAGAAATAGAAGAAATAGAAACAAATAAGAACATAGATAAGCAAGAATATGAAGGAATAGAAGGTTATGGATTAAAAGTAACTTTTGATAATAATAAGTTCAGAAAAATACAAAAATTATCTTTAGATTTGAAAATAGGAAAATGGGAAATATTAGACAGAATATGGAAAAGAGAAAAAGTAGCAATAAATGAATATCATAAAATTGAAAGAGCAATAGATGTTAGAACCACTCAAGGAACATACAAATTAAATCTTTTAACAAAAAATACAGTTGCAGAATTATTAACAAAGATTAATAGAAAACAAGGCGAAAAGATTCATTATGTTTACTTAGCAGGTATCCAAATAATGTTTAAATCCCTGTTTAGAGAAGGATTAGATTCGCCTTTGACTGTAAGTTTACATGATGGAAGAATTATAAATTTAAAAGACAGTCATTTAGGAACAATAGAAGGAAATCTAGCATATAAGAAACTAATATTTACATGTTACCCAAAATATTGTATATCATTAAAAGATAGAAATTTTAATGAAGTTTTAGGATTACATTTCAAATTACATAAAGATGATATAATGGAACCAGGAGATAAAATTATGACTATAGAATACAGGGCATTATACACATTTACTAATTCTAATTATGGAAACATTTATTCTAAAAATCCATATATTGAAATTCATAAAGAATGTAAAGATTTTGGTAAAGTTGTAGAACCAGATAAACAAATAAGTTTAGTTCCAAGAAATTATGAACTTACTATAACAAAAAATAAACCAGAAATCATAGAGTTACGAGAAGAAGAATACCCTAATAATAACATAACATTTGAAGATGGCAGATTGATTAGGAGATCAGCAAGTTTACCTAATAGAAAACAATTAGGAGAAACTAGTAATATAAAAGAAATAAAACTTAATAGAAATGCTGGAAATATGAAAATAGAAGGTGAATATTTTAATGGAATAGAACATATAAAATGATCAAATATATTAATTGACACAGGAGCTAGTGAATGTCATATAGCTTCAAATAGAAATAAAGGACTAATATCTCATAGAACCGATCCATATAGATATATAAATTTTGATGGACAAATACATATGACTGAACTTGAAGTAAAAGTACCAATAAAGATAGGAGGAATAAATCTCCTAGTACCATGTCATGTAGATAGTAGTATGGCAAATCTTCATGTATTATTAGGTATGAGCTTTCTAGATGGACTAGAAGATTATAGTATAAAACGTGAAGGATTATATATAACTCATAATGGTCAAACTATACTATGCAGAAAGGCTGAATAAATGAATAACCAAATAAATTTTTCATTAGCCGTTTATATACAAGTTACAATTGTTGAAACAAAAATAACAACATGTGCATTAATTGACACGGGAAGTGATATAACAATATTCAAAAGCTTCTTAATAAAATCATGGAATACTAATGGAAAAATAAAAATTACAGGAGTAACAGGAGAAAGTACTCATATAATTAATAGTGCTGATAAAATTGATATAATACTTGAGAGTAAACAAATAGTTGTAAATAAAGTATATAATTATAACAAATTAGAATGTGATATATTACTAGGAAATGACTTTATACAACAATTTCAATATTATAAATAAAATAATTACATGGTAATGTTACAAACACCTTGTGCACATTTACTAAAAATACCAAGAGAATTTAGACCTTACAGAGTTCAGCCAACACAGCGTGGTGATAAATGGGAGAAAAAGCCAATTATACAAAATGAAATAAAAAATAAAAGAATAATGTATAAAAAAGCCTTAAAAACAAACATACAAATAAATATGGAAAAAATCATTGATCAACTAGAAAAAATTTGTGGAGAAAATCCATTATTATTTTGGAAACCACATCATCCAAAAGCTAAAATAGAATTAACAGAAAATGTTATTATAAGAGTTAGACCAATGATGTATACCATACAAGATACACAAGAGTTTAAAACTCAGATAAAAGAATTACTTAATCAAAAATTAATCAGACCTAGTAATGGACCCCATAGTAGTCCAGCATTTATGGTCATGAAACATTCTGAACAAAAAAGAGGAAAAGCTAGAATGGTGATAAATTATAAAGAATTAAACAAATATACTAAATTTGACGGATACTTTTTACCCAATAAAGAGGTACTAATAAATCTTGCAAAAGGAAAACAATATTATTCTAAATTTGATTGCAAATCAGGATTTTGGCAAGTAAAAATGGAAGAAGATAGTATTCAATATACAACATTTAGTACACCTCAAGGTAAGTATGAATGGATGGTTATGCCATTTGGTTTAAAAAATGTACCACAAATATATCAAAGAAGAATGGATAACATATTTAGAAAATTCAATGAATTCTTAATTGTCTATGTCGATGATATATTAATATGTTCTAATAATAGAGAAGAACATAGAAACCATTTAATTAAATTTATAAATGAATACAAAAAAGAAGGAATTGTTCTTTCAAAAAATAAAGCTATAATAGAAAAACAAGAAATTGATTTTCTTGGATTATCAATAGATAAAAGAGGGATAAAATTACAAACCCATATATCTAAAAAGATAGAAAGTTTTCCAAACAAATTAGAATCAAAAGAACAAATACAAAATTTTTTAGGATGTTTAAATTATGCAGAAGGATTTATTGAAAATCTATCAAAAAAGAGACATAAAATTCAAATTTTACTCAGGAAAACAAATACCAAAGGATGAAGTGATGAACATACAGAAATTGTCAAATCACTAAAAGAAGAATGTAAAAATTTGCCAAAATTAAGATTACCAGATGAAAAAGATAATCTGATAGTTAATACTGATGCCTCGGATAAGTATTGGGCAGCAATATTAAAAACAGATCTTAATGAAATTTGTAGATATTCAAGTGGAACGTTTAATCAAGCAGAAATAAATTATACCACTCATGAGAAAGAACTGTTAGCAATCATCAGAGGAATAAAGAAGTTTTCATTGTTTTTATTATCTAAGAAATTCATTGTTGAAACTGATAATTCTCAAGTTGCAGGTTTAGTAAAAAATAAATTACCACCAGAACCTCAATATAGAAGGCTCCATAGATGGCAAGCCTATTTGGCATTTTATAATTTTGATATAGTTTATATTAAAGGTGTTAATAATTATCTTGCGGACTTTTTAAGCAGGAATATTGAATTTGCAGATGGATAATATCAAAAGATCCCTAATAGATGCCAAAAAGCGAATGAACTTCCTCATGGAGGAAGCTGAAGATATAAAGCTTGGAATTGAACAACTTGCAGAAACTCTCCAAGGAAGTTTCAAGCAATTGATGAAAATCTCAACATTTCATCACAATTATACTAAAGAATTGAGCGATAACATAATTGAGATTGAATCTCAGTTTGAATCGTTGATTACCAAACAGGCTGATACCAAACAGGTTATACCAAAAATACAAACAGGTACATCTTCTGAAAGCTGTGGTGGACCAATAATTAAAAGAGATGAACCAAGTCCCAAAAAAGTTGTTATAAATGAAGCCAGTCATCGAAAAATCACAATCAATGCCAAAGATGAACATACAAGGGTAGTCAGAATTCGTCCTGAAGAAGAAGATGATTCCCCTTTTTTACTAAAAGAAAACGAATATAAAACTATTGTTGAAGTTATATATGAACTTCAAGAATGTGATTGCTATTACATTTCGTCTGGAGACCATGTATACCCACGATTAATCGTTACTCAGGGAGGAGATCCCGTCATGACAAAAATGGCAGCTGATTATGGATTCTTGGATCTTATCTATCCAGGAAAAGATTTGAAAGAAATCGAAAATTTTGATGATTTACTAAAAGGATAAATTTCAAGATTTGCTCAAGGAAGAGCCATATATTTAAAATTTTATTCGATCAGTCCTGAAATTGATGGAAGGATATATTATCCTGCTGAGCATATTATCACGATTGGGTATATTGCTCGAAATTTTCAAATTGAAGTTGGGAAAAATACCAAGCCAGTACCAAACATTACAAGATCATGGTTTAGATCCCGAAGGGTGTTGGGAATTAAAGTTCTCTACAACATTGCCAAAAACTTATATGAGAAAAAATTCAAATGCATATGCCAGTACAATGGATGGACCTTACTCACTAATGGAGGAAAAGAAAAGTCAACAATTTTGCAAGAATACATCAATAAATTTGATACTCATCAAATCCATGGAAGTTTTGCCACTTTGCAAGAGGCGTGCATAGCTAGGAATTGCCCCACATGCCAAAGGAATTGATGGACATGTGGAAGCCATTTGATAAGTCTGCTTTACATACCAACAGAAGTGATGGACAGATGGAAGCCAATTGATAGATCTGATTTAATGGAACAAGACAGCACAATGTAAGGGCCATGAGAAGACTAAAAATAGAGGGATAGGTGTCCCTATAATATAGCCATGTGAAGAAATAAAGGGACAGCTATATCCTTGTAATAAAGAATACATGGACAGGTGTGTCCCTGTAGGTCCTTGTAAAATTCAAATTATTGTATCCATTACATAAGCAATGATGTAAGATGTTGTATAGTAATATTCTGATTAGAAAAGAGGCAGAACTCACTTGAGCACTCAGTTTGTGAGAAAGCCAAAAATCTTCTGTCTTATGATGAGTTTCTAAATTCTTGTCTTCTAAATCCTGTTTCCAAGAAGAAGATATATTATTAAGAAAACTCCCTACACTCTGTCCTAAAATATTTTCCATCTAAAACGTTATACAGTGAAGGCAACCAGGTTCAGCTAATAACCCGTGAAGGCAGGAAGCCATTGAAGGGTGTGGAGCAGAAACCTATAAGCCTGAAGGTCACTAACAATAGAAGGAAAATACAAAGGTACTGAGAACAGGAAAAGAGGTTAGTATTCTTAATATATCTATCTTTACGGAATTAGGAGGAAGAAGAGTTTTTAACATGACAGAATTCAGGATTATTAAATTTAATTATCAAAACAGTCCTTATAATGATGAACACCATAGCATAATTGAACCTTTATTCATGTATAAACAGTTTACCAGACCTAATAATGAAATAAAAAAGTTATATAATGTGTATATGCCATGTTTGTTAGTTATATTTCCAACATTAAAAAGAATATTAGGATTAGAAATTACAAAATCAATTATTTATTTTTGGCTTGATAGTGATAATACTGAAATAAATAATGAATTATATTTAGGATATATGTTTAGCAGTGATAATGATTATGACCCTGTAATAGATTATGACAGTGATGGAAGGGATGAATCTTTCTTTACCAGTTTTTGAAAATCTTAATATCATGAATAATAGTCATGAAAAAACTCAGAACTAAAAGAGGTCCATATAAAGTTCAAAAGCATATCAAAAGTAAAAAATGTATTGAATATGAAAATGAAATTGATAAAATAGGATACCAAGAGCAACTATATGCATCACAAGAGATATTAAAAAGTTTTAAAGAAAATTTGATAGAAAACTTTACTAGAGGTACTGTAAGATCTATAATGGTACAAAATATTCAAGATATAATTGATAAATTAGAAAAGAGAAAGAAAAGTATTTCAAAATATAATATACCATTTGAACCAAGCATAGATATTATGGCTGATATAGATATTATCAATTCTCAAACATTGATAGAGTTTGAAAAATTACTTGAAATTTTATAAATTATTTATCTTTGTATTTATAATGCCTGGATATACTATTGAAGGATTAGACAATTTGTTAGATAGGATAACGGAAAAAATAGATAACATTATATCTCAATTAATAGATATGGATGAATCATCTGAACAATATTATATACTTTTAGAAAATCATGATCAATACATTATAGATTGTTCTGATATATTACAACTTAAAATAGATTTAGAAAATAAAATAGTAACAAATACAGTCTAAACCTAAATGCCAGGGTATACAATAGAAGGATTAGATAATCTTTTAGAAAAATTAAGAGATAAAATGGAAGATATTAAACATCAAATGGAAAATGAAAATATATCTTCTGAAGAATACAATAAACTTTTAGAAAAATACGAACAATATATTGCAGATTATTGTATTTTACTAGACCAAAGAATGGAATTATACCAGAAAATTTTGTATAATAATTTACTAACCCAATAATCTATGAATACTTTACAAACATCAACATCTAATAACTGTGAATATAAACTATATTTAAATGATAAAGAAATTTCATTTTTATCAACTATTGTTGAAAAATCTAAAAATATACATTCTGTTGGACAAACTAAACTAAAAGAAATATACGAAGATATTGACTATGCAATCCTAAATAGAATAGAATTTAATTCTGTTGAAACAGCAAAAAATATAAATACGGTTCATAAAATTATAGAAGAATACGAAGATATAGAAGACGAAGTATCAGAAGGAATAATGTTAGGATATATAACTAAAAATGATCATCCTAAATCTTTTGAAAAATTATTACAATATAGAACATTTTTAGAAGAACTTAAAAGATTAAAAAATATAAATATAACCAGAAGCACTGAATTAAATCAACCTGACTAAGTTTGGGGATATACCCTGCAAATTAAACAGTCCTTTTCATTAAGGGTAATTTAGACATTTCAACTGAGAGATCTATTTTACTAAACTTATTACATACCAAACCTATTTAACTAAAAACCCCTAATTAATTTCCTCCTAAACTATTTGTCAGTGCATCACAAGATTTGTGTAAGTATTATTTTAACTATTTAATTTCGTAAATAAAAGTATCATTTTACTATATTGATACATTCCACAAAATCAGTATTCTAATCACAATATTACATCAAACATGTTATATTATTAAGTAAACTATTAAATTTGAATTTTCTTTAAAGCTAATAATAACTCATAAATTTTTTTGAAATTAACAGTCATTTATTATTTAAATGTATAAATTGGCTTTTGCTATTCAAATAAGCTATTATAAATTGAATTATTTATTATTTATATTGCTTGTTAAATTTTAATTGTTATTGTAATATATATATATATATATATATATATATATATTGTATACAATATCTTCTATGCATCGCACTTGAGAAACGTTAATTGTATATTATGATGCAAATAAAAGATATTATTTCAATTAATATGGGTTCCATTCTCACTCTCTCTCTCCCTCCCTCCATCCTCAACTCAAAAAACTAAACAAAAACATGCATATAAAATTGTATCATGCTACACACACAAAATGGATTACACACTAGATGACACACCTCTCACGTGAAAGGGGGTCCGCACACTGTGGGCCCTCTGTATATAAGTGGTGTGTCATACATTTTGTGTGTTTAACATTATTTTATAAAATTTACAATTCAAAA
This sequence comes from Ligustrum vulgare, assembly GCA_963555705.1. Classification (NCBI taxonomy): domain Eukaryota; kingdom Viridiplantae; phylum Streptophyta; class Magnoliopsida; order Lamiales; family Oleaceae; genus Ligustrum; species Ligustrum vulgare. The sequence goes on along the minus strand of OY743176.1, from coordinate 20,520,687 downwards.
ATAAGAGGTTGAAGTTTTTTTTTCCTTGGGTGATAATACATCTTAAGTAAATTAATGGGTAAATAGCACAAATGGTCTCTAACCTTTGGGTTTCTTGTAAAAATGATCCCCAACGTTTAAATTTTGACATTTATACCATCTGAATCACCAAACGTTTCGAAAATGATCCATACCGTTAGATTCTATTAGTTTCCACCGTTAAAAACGTGTAACTAGTACAAATGATCCATAATTTTTGAGTTTCTTGTGATAATAGTCTTTAACATATTTAAATCACGTTTGGCATATTTAATTTGTAACATCCAAACGTTTGGCGTATTTAGTCCATAATATATTAAGCACCTATTTGAGAGTTGAGACCACTTATTTCAAATAATGTTGTTTCTAATCGTAGTTTTTTGAAGAATTTGTGATTAAAAAAAAATTGAATTTATTTGTTAATTATTTAACTGATGGAATGAATTAGAGGTGTCATTCCGGGTGGTCCGGGCCGGGTCGACCCACCAATAAAAAGCCCGGTAACGGCCCGCTTGAAAAAAGCCCGCCCGCTGCGGGTTACGGGCCAGCCCGCAAATTTTGAACTACAACTCAGGCCCGCCCGTTGGGCCATGCGGGTCGCGGTTTGTTCTGATTTGACCCGTATGAATAAAAACATAAATTTTTTCATATTTATAGCAATTTTTTTGTCAAGTTTCTAAATACAAAATGATTAAAATGATAAATTCATATTAATACCATAAAATATTTACATATAATTTAAAATTATAGTTTATGTTATATAAATTACTTCTAAATTTGCAAATTTAAATAAAATATAAACAAATAACAATTAAATGATAAATGTATTTCTAATTACTATTGTCAAAAAAACATTATTTTTTTAGCTATTAGGGAAAAAAAATAAAATTTTACTTTAAAAGTTGTATTAGAGTTTCTAGAAGAAGAGAGATTTTCAATGTTACCATATTTAATAAAAACAATTTTTTTTTTTTTTTTACGGGTCAGCGGGTTAACCGCGGCCCGCGAAGGTTTGACCAGCAAAACCCGCGGTTCACAACTTCTTGACCCGTGAACCGCTCGCACGGGTCATGGGTCGACCTGCGGTCCCGGTTCAATCCGGACCGATTTTCACGGGTCTGGTCGGCCCGTCCGTCTTGACACCTCTAGAATGAATGGTTGATAACAAGTTTTAAAAAAATAAAGTTTATTTTGGATTTTTAAAGTGCACAATAAAATATTTAACAAAAATTCACCACATTAACAATTCTACCTATCATGAAAAAAATAATAAAAAAATTCGTGAAATATAAACAAACAAATATATTCGACATCAATTTAGAAATTGAATAACAAATAAAAAATTTAATCAATGTGTTCGATAACGTATTGCGTCGAATTTTTTGAAAAATCGCGTGTTGGACACTCATGTACGTGTAGGTGCTTCTGATGTCATTAATTTAATAGGTATTTTGCAATTGCTCATGCATTTAAATTCCAAGCAAAAATTTGGCATTATGTCTTGTATGCATGAAATTGGACAAAAGACACCCCTTCCTTGCATAGTTTGGAATGGGATGCTAATTTATAATCCTGCAGACCATCTATTTATGTTGCAAATATATAACTAATAGGATCCAAATACAAGTACTAGTTTTATTTATTTATTTATTCGATAAACACAACTGTTATTGGAGAACACATTTTAGTGCAGAAGTATACTAAACTTGTAGTTAAGAGGTAGGATACAAGAAACACATTCAATAACAAAAAAGGAAGTTTCGAAAAACCACTTCGATGAAACCTACGATTTGAAAAAGAACAAGATGAGATTCAAAGACCATTTCTGGCCCAGGATCCTCGACTGGCTACAATGTTCTTGAGCACTACATTTTTTTCATGCCAGTCTGCTAGTATCAAGCTAAGCATGATCACTAACCGTAGGGAGGCATTTCTTCTCTACGGAGCAAAAAAAAAAAAAAAAAAAACATGAATGTCTGCCTTAAAAAACAGGCTCACACCAAAATTCCTTCAAAACTCACCAAAAAATCTTCAAAATTCATCGAATTTATTCAATTCTTCTGTACAAATCATACCCTATGGTCATATTCCACGTCGGTAAAGTGGTATACTAGTAACTAATTAATCAATAACTATTAAATAGATTATAATTGTACAAGCATAAAATGCAAAGACTAATGATGAAGGGTATTAAAATAAAAACGTCCGGTTTCTGATTCTGAGTAAATTGAGTGAAAAAAGATGTTGAATGTCAACTCTGCCTTATTTTTTATCAGCAACCCTTTAGTTGAGCAAGTCACCAAAATACATCTAATGTAGTCTCTGAAAAATAAACGATGAGGTCCATGTTTCTGCTATCCATCACAAAAAAAGGACCAGGTTTATAACTTATAACCAACCTCAAAAAATTGAATAGGTATACTTAATGGGAGCAAGATTACAACCTTCCTTTAGGATCCCTTTTGTAGCTAAAACTAGACATACGATCACATCCCAAATTCTAATGTCCATCTTCCAGAAATGGTGAATAGAAGTGCTAGTTATGATAAAATCTGAATAAAGCACTGAGATGATTTTGTAAACTAAAGATCAAATCTATTAATATATCCAAAAAGTGATGGAAATTCAGAAAAATAGAAGACCAGAATGGAATATAATTAAAATTCTCCATCACTAAGGCAGAGTTGACATTGCACACAAATATGGGAAGTGAACCACCACCACCGCCGCCACCGCCAAACAGTGGATGAATCAAGAACAAATGGCTATCATTTTTAGATATGTTGATGGTGATGGATTTGTTAGAGAACGATTTTTTGAAGTTGTGAATATTGTAGACACCAATGCATTGACCTTGAAAAAAGAGATATGTAATGTATTAAATCAATATAAGCTCTTGCCAAAAGATCTATGAAGCCAAGGATATCATGGTGCTAGCAACATGAGAGCTAAGTGAAATGGATCACAAGCTTTCTTAATGACTGTCCATCTGCTTATTATGTTAACTGTTTTGCTCACCGACTACAAGGTATAAGATGTGTAACTATTTTTTCAAAATTAAGCTGCATTGTTAACTTTGTTACTGCTTCTTCTAAGAATCACTCTCAATTAAAATCAATTTGATTGGATAATATTGATGACTTGATAGCATCAGGAGAAGTAGAGACTGGTACTGAGGTTAATCAAGTTTGTACTTTGCAACGAGCTGGAGCTACTCGTTGGAGTTCACATTTTTCCTCTGTTAAGAGATTGATTGAGATGTTTGGTTCAACTTGTACACTTCTTGAAAATCTTATTATAGGGGGATCAAATGACAATATACGAGAGGAGGCTAAAAGTTTGCACAAAGCTATGAGAAGGTTTGACTTTACCTTTATTTTGTTGTTCATGTATGATGTTTTGGGAAAGACTGATTGATTATATCAAGCATTACATATAAAATATCAAGATTTTGGTTTATTCACTTCCTAATTTATGTCACACTTTGGTGAAACGAAGAAGTCTCGTCATTGTTGATTCGTTCGGTGTTGACTCTTCTAGTTACTACATCAACAACAGAACGATCATATTCAACAATGAAACTTATCAAGACATCACTTCACAACAAAATAGAGAATGAATTTATATCAAATTCCATGATTATCTATATTGAGAGGGAAATTGCTCTTAGAATTGATATAGAGGTCATCGTTAACAAGTTTTATCCTGTAGGTAGGAGGGTGTGTCAAAACACCTCAAGATATTTGTATTGCACATTTGTAGTAATTTTTTTTTATCTCTTAGACATTGTCATTTAAGTAAAAATATTGTGTTATATTTATGTATTTGAAGTCTAAATTATTCTTGTTTTTGTTTGAGAAAAAATTTGGGGGGTGAACCCTTGGTAGGGGCCCCTCCACCCCCACATTGTTCTAGAGCACTACATTTCAATGTCATAGCTCTGCCCCTGCATACAATGTTATAAAAATATCATGAATAAAAGGAATGTCTATGAAGGCTGAAAAATCTACTTCTGTGGCACGCCAATGAAAATAAAGATATGCGCATCTTAAATGCACATTAAAGGTGAATCTAAAGTGCAACTTTCAGCCACAATGGCGTTGCCCAACACAACTAACGAAATTGACAATGATCTTTTACTTGAATAAACTTTCACATTTTTACCGAGTCGGCAGAAAAAGCCAGAATTCCTGCTGGCAAGTGATACGTTGCAGCAATATAACTTGCATGTGGACCGTGTGTCTCTCATGACAAAGAAGTTTCATTTTTGCGGATTACTCATACCTCTATATTCTTCCACCTAATCCCACAGATTCGTCCTTATCTATAACTATGTAATTCCTATGCCTATTTAAAGCAAAAACTTGAAATGCCTAAAGCATGGTGTGACTGCTTTATGCTACTCTCCTGTTTTACTTCACATTAGTCTCATTCTTCTTTTTTATTTCATCCCCAATCTTTCACCATGAGACACATAGTTTTTCGGGATCCATATGTGAATGAGACCTATGATGCAACAAGAAGTCTCAGCAATCTTTGGGAGAGTATACGAGTGCCAATTATTGTGCCTATTCTACACATTGCAGTTTATATATGCATAGTGATGTCTGCCATGCTTTTCATCGAACGGGTTTACATGGCAATTGTGATTGCATTTGTCAAATTTTTTGGGAAGAAAAGATACACCAAGTACCAGTTAGACAGCATAAAAGACGACCTAGAAAAAAACAAGAACTACCCTACAGTGTTGGTTCAAATCCCTATGTTTAACGAGAAAGAGGTAAACACTAGAATATGCTTTGCACTGTTAGTATCTATATATAATTTATTGAAGACATATATGCATCAAGCATATAGCACATGTATACAGAAGCATTCAAATTATGCATTCATTTATCATTTCAGAAAGGCAAATTAGTATTAATCGCCATTAAGTGCCTATAATGACCAAAAAGAATTTCCAATCAGCCAAAAAGCACTGGCAAATGAATTTTTATAATAGCAACATGTAAAGCATGCATAAAATTATACAGCTACGTGCATGTATTACTTAGGCAAGTTAAAATATTTCTAAATGTGTATACTTGTATAAAAGAGAAGATACAAGTGACATGCTCTAATAGTGCATTTTATACTAAAACATCTTAAAGCTTTCAGGTCAAAATTTACTCAATCATGAACATAAATACTATTAAAGCAAGCTGGATAGCAATTCATACATTTTTTTTTTTTTTTATCAGCATTTAATTTGAAAAATTGAATAGAAGAATATTTCTCCCAAAAGAATTAGATAAATTAAAAACAAGCTAAAAAATGAGTACTTGAATCATGCCTGGCGAAAATCAAAAGTCAATTAGAGTTAAAAGACAAATATCAATTTTGATGAGGCAAAAAAAAAAAAAAAACCCTTCAAAACTTCTCTTTATACGTGTCTAGGTGGCAGACTGGCCGTGCGTCGCTTTGGTGTAGAAGAAACAATGATGAATTAAAGCTCGATCAACGAAATTTAAGTAGTTTTCTACAAGAAGGTTAATGAACCTTATTTAGACAAATGTGCAAGATTAAAGGAAAAGCTGCCTATTTCCCCCTTTAGTTTATCATTATTCCTACGTCATGCAATCTTAGTGAATGTTAAATATAATTGCTTCCCCTCCCTTGTAACTCTCAACTCTCAGGCATAAACATTTTGCCTCTTCTTCTTTCATAAGGTAGTACATATCTAGTTCATAATTTTCATTTATGTTTAAACAATGAAGTTTCCAAATGGATATTGAATATAACTTTGATGACCCAACATATTTCATTAATATATCACTGTTGTTGACATAAAAACCATATCACTAACTGTGTAAAGCATATCATTTGTCAATTTAATTCAGTGAAATTCCAGCTTGCTTGATGACTCCCATTTAATGCATTACACTAGAACACCAGCTAGATAAGGAACAGATGAGTCCTATATAAAAACCATCTAATACAACCTAACTTGGTCTGTATTGATTTATCCCAAATATTCATGTCTCTGATCTCAATGCTTATAAGAGACAGAAATATACATAATCACCCGAAAGCATCAAACAACCAAGCAAAATAAACGAAGAAAATAAACACGAATTCATGATAGATTTTTCATCAAGGCACCATCATTATTGTCCACTTCTCACAATGGACAAACAGTTGGCATACAACATCATCCAACACACTGCTAATCACGTGAGCACTTGTATATTTGTGTGAGAGCTCATACTTAAGCAAATATGGAACTTAAAGAAAAGGGGAAAGATTTAATTTCTATTTCTAAGTATTTAAACTAAATATGAGTAATAAATCCAAAATCTTTTTATGCCTAGGTTTATAAGCTTTCCATAGGAGCTGTATGTGGGCTTTCATGGCCATCAGATCGACTCATTGTGCAAGTTCTTGATGACTCCACCAGCGAAGCCTTAAGGGTATACTTTTGAACCAAATGTAATCTTCAATGTAAATTCTAGTAAAATCATGTATCTGCGCTATGATTCTGGAGAATGTATGTGCAGGCAATGGTGAAGTTGGAGTGCCAAAAATGGATGGCGAGAGGGGTGAATGTTAAGTATGAGACAAGGAACAACAGGAACGGTTACAAGGCTGGTGCTCTTCGAGATGGCTTAAAAAAGCATTACGTTGAAGATTGTGAATTTGTTGTGATCTTTGATGCAGACTTCCAACCTGAAGGGGATTTTCTCTGGAGGACTATCCCCTACTTACTTCAAAACCCGGAGCTCGGCTTGGTTCAGGCAAGATGGAAATTTGGTAAGGGGTATGACAGTACTATATTTACTATAGTTGAAAGATCTCTAGCTAGATTTACCTCCAATATAAAAGTATGCCGTATTCCATAAATGAAGATCAGAGATAAAAGACAGCAGGTAATTGGTTTAGTTAACATGTAACTCCAAATATGCAATGCAAATAAAGTAGATATCCCTCATAACAGCTTCAGTTGCTCTAAAAATTAAGCGTGTTTTCAAGGTGTTGACAACAAATTAATTTTTGCAGTGAATGCAGATGAGTGTTTGATGACTCGCCTCCAAGAGATGTCATTAGACTATCACTTCACTATAGAACAAGAAGTCGGCTCCTCAACATGCTCGTTCTTTGGATTCAATGGTTAACAGAATATCATCTTTCTCTTTAAACATATTTATTTTCTAGCCAACTAGTAAAGTTAACAGTTTAGGTAACAGACTTGAGATGTTTGACATGAATTGCAGGAACTGCTGGAGTCTGGAGGATCCGAGCAATAGATGATGCAGGAGGGTGGAAAGATAGAACAACGGTAGAGGACATGGACCTTGCAGTCAGGGCTGGCCTTAAGGGCTGGAAATTCCTCTTTGTGGGTGACCTTGAAGTAAGCATCTAAAATATCACTAGGATACACTATCTGCAGTGTGAGGTATAGATTCCAATAAGTTGAATAAAATTTACCTTCCATCAGGTAAAAAATGAACTGCCAAGTACGTTTAAGGCCTACAGATATCAACAACACCGCTGGTCATGTGGACCCGCTAATCTTTTTAGAAAGATGTTTATAGAAATCATCACCTGTGAGGTATCAAATCTACCATTGTTTCCTTTTACTTTCGGCAATAAACTACTGGTATGACAATGAAATTGAGTTTCCTCAAGAAAATTCACAATGCCTTCCTAATGTTTGCAGCGCGTATCACTATATAAGAAATGGCATGTGATATATGCTTTCTTCTTAGTAAGAAAGATCATCGCCCACTGGGTCACATTTTTCTTTTACTGTGTTATCATCCCTGCAACTATATTAGTTCCAGAAGTTCATCTTCCGAGGCCGCTAGCAATTTATCTTCCAGCGTGCATAACCATTCTCAATGCAATTACCACTATAAGGCATGAAGATCCAGATAATTAAAAATACAATTTCCTATTTTTCTATTTTCCACTAAGCACCTGAGGAATTAATTAATTTGAATTCCCGCTTACTTTTTGTCACAGATCTTTACATCTTCTCGTCTTTTGGATATTGTTTGAGAATGTGATGTCATTGCATAGATCCAAAGCCGCCATTATAGGACTGCTTGGAGCCAACAGAGTTAATGAATGGATCGTGACCGAGAAGCTGGGTAATATGATGAAGCAAAGGTTCAGTATAAATGCAGCACGGAGACCACGATCACGCATAAGAGAAAGGTATAATGTCCAGCATGTGCTTCATAAGCCTATTTCATTAGTTTTGATCAACGAAGGTTTGGTGATTGAAATTGGAAAGGCCAATCATTCTATAGATGAAAACATGATATCTTTCAGATCATTAAGGTATAGAAACACCCCAAATGCACCTGGAGATATGAACCCACCATGTTAAAACTTTTATTATTTTCTTGAGGAGTAACCAGCAGAATCTTTTATGCATCAAACATTAATCTACAAATGGAGGAACCATTATTTCGAATCTAATAGTTAGGTGTCCGTCATACCTTCCAGCCATGGCCTTTGGGTAAAGTTGTTGAGTACTCATCAACTGGTATCAGAGCATGCCCCACGTCTAGGGTTCGATTCCTGGGAGGGGTGACCTAAGGAAAGGACTGCAGCGGATAGAGTGAAGCCACCTTAGAGTGAGCCGAGGGGACGTCGGTTTTTGGATCGTGGGGTATTGTTAGGATCTAATAGTTGGGTACCGGTCATACCTTCCAACCATGGCTTTTGGGTAAAGTACATGGGTACTCATCACATTGTTGTACACTAACCTGACATTTTGGTTTTACATCAGGATCCATATATTGGAGCTTATTATGGGGATGTGCTTGCTGCATTGTGCTGTGTACAACATGTTCTATGGGAACAATCATTTCTTCATCTATCTATTGCTGCAGGCAGGGACCTTTTTTGTAGTCGGACTTGGATATGTTGGAACAGTTGTACCCAACTAAAGACGATGATGCAGGGGAGCTGATGAAGACTGGTTTTAATGACTACCTAATAGAGTATTATATACATGGGTATCAGGAGTGTTTGATTTTGTTACTCTAGTATTCAATTTGTTACTCTAGTGTATTACACAATTGTACAACAAATCCAAATAAATAATTTGTCTGATGAGATGGAAATCTTATGCACATGTTTAGAATTATTAGTTAACAAGCCATGCTAATGCAGAAAAGAGTAAATCTTTATACTACCATTGGGTGTTCCTCGATCCAGCTATTATTAACTCAAACGTCTCAAGATTCTCAACCATAAACCTGTTCAAGTATCCAACGTTCAAGTTGAAAAAAAAATTAGAATAAAGAAAAGTGCTATTCATTAATTGATAGATTTTTCCTTTTTGGGCACAGCGAAGGAGAAGAGGGATCTATCCTACTGGTCACGATACTCAAACTCATGAGAGGACATCATTATTTCTTACAACCTATACGACCTGCTTGGCTTATTAGATGGTCAATCCTTGCTATCATATCTTTGATATCAAATAAATGAAACAACATCTGATGATGAGACTTGCGAAACATAAAACTGACAATTATAGAGAGGGGTTCATCAATTTTGATCTAGTACCCATGAAGGGTACCACTTATGGTACCCTTCACCCAATAAAATTGTAACACATCACCCCCTGTTATGGGTCCCATCTCACCCCCCCCTTCTCTCTGTTGGGTACTAGATCAAAACTGAGGGGTTTATATAGTAGATTCAACAAGATATAACTTGCAACCAAAACAAGAAATTTGGATCAAAACATGCACTGGGAGGCTAAATTGTACAGACATCTATTGAGAAGTTAAAAATGGTGTGTTTGCTTTCCAGATATAAAAGGTCTGGTGCTGAAATAGTTGCTTACCTGTCTAAATGCAGAGATTTTAGAAAATCTCAGATTTCGAGAATGACACATAATTTTTCATAGTTTTGCCATTTCTTATATAAAATGTATGAGTGATATGCTAAAATAGGTTTAAGATTTATAGATTAAATTTTTTATGTAGAAATCAGGGATGGTACTAAATCTGAGATTAACAGATGTCACTCCAATATTTCCATGATTAATTAATAGTGTCTTTTTTTCCCTCTTTTTAGAAAGGGGATCGATGGATTTCGCCCCTCCCTCCTAAAGGAGGCTCAAACAAAAAAATCACTCTTACCACTTAGCTAGGCCTTGACCTTTAACGAACAGTGTCTAACATGCATACATGCATAATAATACTACAATAACTCACAGTCAACCAATGACATATAGCTGACTCCGATTAGCCACCTTTCAATTGCAACAATCCACCTACGATCCCGTGAAATTCATTTTCCTGTCCTCTCGCGCGTATCCAGAGAGTTAAAACCATACATAAGAGGCACCTAGAGAGCAAAAGGAATATTAGAGTGCAGATAGTCTTGCAAGTTTGCTATTTTAAAGTCACAAATGTTGAGATAAATCATGTCTCCACAGCAACAAATAACAATTCGTGCAATCTCCTTAGCTCACTAGAGAGAAGTTATGAGAAACCTTATCTTTGAGTAATTCTAAGAATTTGTGATCATGAATAAATCAATATCCATTGCCATTTTTTAGGACGCTAGTTTGGGCTGCTTCATGTCTTAATGCACTGGAAACAAGTGATCAACAAACTATATTAATTAGCTTCGTAACAGTGAACTCTTTAGCTTCCATATAATCATCAACGTTTTCACAAATAACATGTCTATGGGTGAAGTTTCTGATTCTGATTATTGGAGACACAATAACATGTTTAGTACAAAATAGGATAATTCAAGATTTTGACTCCCGAAGCTGTTCAAACAATCTTACAGAATGTCAAAAACCAGCCTTCAATAATGTATGTTCACAATCAAAGTCTAGTTTGATGATATATGTTAATTAAAAATACAGAATAAACCAAATATAATGGAAAATTCAAATCCTTGGATATTTCATAATAATCAACAAACATAAACATACCCCTCGGAAAATGAAGACGCGACACAAATGTGGCAGAATTCTGCCTGGAAAACAGCCGGAGGAGATGGTTCCATTATTGTCCGGTTATCCCAATTTTCTCCAATTTCAAGCAGTTGATCAAATTGCAAATTAAATCGCACCTGAACGCGACTGGTAAATTGTAGGCATTGCAGCCGTTGCTCGAAACTGCAGTCCGAAGGAAAACGGCAGAAAAATGTGTATTTTTATGAAGGTTCATGAAGGAATCGAAAATGGTGATCGAAGGCTGTTGATTTCGACGATGTGACGACTGACGAGTGAAATATGGATAATTTTTTTATTTTTATTTTTTAAAAAAAAAGGTGTAACTCACATGTTTGCAACTATCGGTGTAGCTAGGAATGTCAACCAGTCGAGCCGAGTCGAGCCAGCTCGCGAACAGAAGATCAAGGCTCGAACTTGGCTCGAGCTTTTTTTGGTCCGAGCCGAGCTAAAGCTCGTCCCCAAAAATAAGGCTCGACTCGAGCTTTAGCTCGAACTTTTTTCGAGTCGAGCCGAGCCAAGTCCTGAACTTTTACTTTTTTTCTTATTTTTATACCAAAAATTCATAAAATTTTTATTGAAAATGTGTATATATAACAAGTTGAGTCGAACTCGTGGTCGAAATTCATTATTCAAGCTCCCATCGAGCTTTTTTAGCGGACTTTTTTTTTGCTCGAGTCGAGCCGAGCCAAAGCCCGTCTCTTAAAAAAAAGCTCGGCTCGAGCTTTGACTCGAAATCTCGAGGCGCGAGTCGAGCTTAGCCCGAGCTTTTTTCAAGCCGAGCCCGAGCGGCTCGAGCCGACAAGCCGTTTTGCCATCCCTAGGTGTAGCACGGTTCAATCTTTTTCCATGGGGTTATTACAAAAAAAGGAAAAAAGAAAAATCACAAATTTGAATTACAAAAAAATCGAAATCGTATGGTTTTAAAAAAATTAAATAGTAAATCGATTTTGAAATCGAGAACCGTTTAGTTCTTGGTTCAGTTCAATTCTCAGTTCTGCTTTTAGAATCAAAAAATCGAAGTTAAAACCAGGTCTTTGATCATTGTTTATTTTTTTTATGATTTTAATTGGTTGTCCTAAAACTAAAAATCAAAAGAATTTGTAATTTTTTTTGTGTAAAGTGAAAATAATTAAGTTTTTTTAATGAAATTTGTTACGTCTCTACCTTATTGTAACATTTAACTTCACACTTGAACTGAAATTTTTAGTAAATAAAAATAGAATGAGACTAACTTATTAATTAGAGAGGTTTTAAATGATCACGATGGAGTTAATTAAATATTTAATTATAAATATAGAAGAATTAATAATATTGTATTTAAAACTCATGATCAATCCCACAAGTTTACCATACAAATTTATTAGCTTCTTACCATACTCGAAAAACCTTTCGGCAATTTGTTTCTTATTTTGGTTTATGAATATCTTTTGTTCCATGGAGAATTCTATACTTTTTTCGGGGTGAAATGATTTTCGAAATCCTTGATCTTGGTATATTCGGTAGAAGTTTATTTCGGGTTATTGGCTCACTTCCTGGGGCCTGATACTCCTGGATAAGGCCCCCGAAAAATAATAGTTATTGTAGAACCGAATTAAAACCGAAACCGAATGGTATGGTTCTTGCGATTCAATGGAACCGAATAATTCCATTTTACAATAACCGAAAAGTATGGTTTAGTTCCGATTCTTGAGATATCCGCATCAAACCACCCAACGCTCACCCCTCTGCACGCGTTTGATGTAAATTTTGTGATAGTTGATTTGACTTAAACCCGCTTTTATTTAGTTAAGAAGTTGTGCATGTGCTTTCGGTTACTCAATGTAGTTTAAAAGTATCGAGTTTTAATCATTTAACTTATTAAAATGTTGGACATTACTCACTACTATAAGTTCTGTTTCACTATCGTAACGGAATTGATGACATGACAAATAAAATTCGCATGTGGCACCACATTTTTAAGACAAAAACTTTTAATTAAACTTCTCTAAACTTTTAAAGAGGTTTTCAATTGGGTTTTAAAATTTAAGTTTATCAAATTTTTGTCATAAAACATGTGAAAATGATGTCAAATATATACATTAAAGATGTCTTAAGTTGCTCACTAAATTTGTAAAGACGTATTCGATTGTCCACTAAACTTTATGATGATCAAATTTTGGTCACTAAATTTTTAAAAATAGCGTTGTATGTCTTGAAAATTTAGACCATATGCCCTAGACAATGTATTACCCTATTAGATTACATTCTATATAAAAACTAAATTAGAAAGAAAATGTGAAACTGTGGAACAATATGTTTTGATTATATTGAACAACATGTCGAACTGTGAAACTGCTCCATCGGCGCTTAACATTTTTCAAGGAAGGCTGAAATTGAGTAAGGAAGTTATTTTGTATAATGAACTTTGAAAGTTTTTAGGAAATAAAAGAATTTTGAAGGGCGGATAATTTGTTTAATCAAATGCTTGAAAGAGGGGTTAACCTGAAAATGCTACTGTCTCGACCATACTTAGATGCGTTGGGTGTGTTCTTTGACCTAAAAAGGCTGTTGAATTTTTAGGAAAAATTTATGTTTGGGTTTGAGTTCGATCGACGACGTGACTTACTGTGATGATTGACGCATATGGGAAGTCGAGGAATGTCGATATGGCTATGAGTTTGTATGATCAAGCATGGACACAGAAATGGAGTGTTCAGGTTGTCACTTTGTCAACATTGGTTAAGATTTATGAAGAATCTGGGAATTTGATGAATGCATGAATGTGTATCGGGAAATGAAGAAACCTAATTTGGCTCTATAACATTTTAGTGGATGCTATGGGATGAGCGAAGTGACCGTGGAAGGTGAAAAAAATCATTTTGGCCTGTTAGTAAAAATATCATAACAGTTGGCAAAAGTCCTTTCTTTGTTATAACATAGATATATAATATATTGCTGCAAAATTGTGACTTCTGCTGGTTTACATTGTTGGAGGCTTATTTTCGTCTCAGATGGTTGGGATATTCTAACTACGTGGATGATGTACTTCAAACCTAATGTTATTATGGTCATGTTTTATACCAATATTATCTTTTCTTTTTCTATTGTCTAATTTATCAGGTTGTATTTCCTTTTGTAAATTTATTTATAAATAAGTTCATTAACATCATATTTTTACAAATCACTTTTCAATCATGCTCATTTTTCAAAATAACTTTTCAACCACATATTTTATCTCAAAAAATTCAAATTCCTCATTTATAAACAAAAATCAGTCACCAAACAGATTGATCATTCTTCATTCCCTTTATCACAATACGTAGAAACATTACAATGACAGGTAGCACACATTTTGACAAATCTTAACTTATTACGTGAATTCATAGTAGTAGATGTTTTAGCGTATTGAGTCTACAAAAATCATAGATCGTGATGTATAATATATGTTGGATTTTTTATTTTTTTTTAATATTTTTATATTATACTACTACTACTTTTGTGCTTAGATTGCATGCACTATCCATTTAGATTCTAAAACGGGAAAGACATACTGATATAGTGAACCAATTAGCAGTTTGAGATATCACGTCTTCCAAATTGAGCACCACCAATGTAACATAAGGTCGTTTATTACATTTTGTATCATAGACTAGTATGGTTTGTGGGGGAAGAACACGAAACTATCTATTAAAACAGCAAATGCTATCTAAATTGGTCCACCGCCAAAAAAAGGGACATGAGAAATTGCAGTAATTTTCGTTGCAGTCAATGACAACAACCGGGTTGTCAAATAAAATCACCACTTAATACAAAAGGGTTGATATCAAGAGAGGTAGTCGTAAGTGTACGGATCGCGCAAGTAATAAAGTGGATGTGAGTCCAAGTATCGATCTCACGAGGATTGTTATAAATTGTATTTTAGACTACTAACCTTAACCGAAACGAGAAAATCGATTGAATTGAGAATTTTGAATTGAAAACTAACTAGAAAGAACGAGAAAAGTTGATTTGTAAAAAAACGAAGAATTAAATATGTTAGAATTATGAATCCACGTTGACCTTATCATCCATGTGTTTGACTTAAATAATTAACAACAATTTATGGAGAATTGAAAATTCGTGTTCCTATAGTTGTTTATGTCTCCTTTCGAGCGATGCATAAACACCTTTTTTTACAAGAGATGAGCTTATATTTCTATAATCAATCCAAACATGTAGAAAAGCATTAACCAATTATGAATAATTTTTTTAGGATAACACAAAGTATATGGGTATATTTCTATCATCTATCGGACTTTGTGGCAATTAATCAAGGTCTAATAATTTCCTACTCTTTCGAACTTAAAAAATTATCACGAACATCAACAATTATGTGTCCACAATCATAGATGAAAATAAAACATAATTAATTGCATCAGCTCCATCAAATGCATAATGTAAATGTTAAATCAAAACATGGAATTAAGAAATTAACGTTTCATGACAATTCTAACAACTAAAAGCTTAGCCTAGATACATGATAGAAAATAAATAGCAAGAAAAGTAAATGGATGTCACCCTGTTCATCTTCTTGGAATTATATCTTCAATCTTGATTTTGGTGTGGCATGGATCCCCTAACAATTGGACAGCATTTTGACATGAATTATGATGATTGAAAACTCCCAATTTCGTGCCTCAAGTCATGTATATATTGGTTGCCTCGAAGTCTAGGTCAAAAGAATGAGAATTCCGCTGAAAATCGCGCAAAAAGCCCAACAGTCGGCCCAGAAAATAACCATGTCATTGCATGGTACAAATCGATGCGATCGCGTAGGTTTCCGAAAAACATTATGACCATTTTTGTCCAAACCAAGCCATCACGCCGTTATAATTCCATGCGATAGCATGGTTATCCGGCTAGAGTGAAATTTTCATCTTTTGAAGTGCTTTAAGTTGGTCATCATGGTTTTATTGCACATCAGGTCCTTCAACTTTCGACTGTTGCATTTTGGCCCATAAACTTCTGGTTTCTTCCAAATTTTATTTTTGTCTTCGAATTTTCTTCCCATTAGCACCTTAGTCTACTTCATCAACTCTTGATTTGCATACTTTGACACTTTATCATCCAGTTGATTGATTTTGACTTCAATTTCATTGTTTTCTTGAGAAATCAACACCACAAATCGAACTAAAAATCAAACCCAAAACGAGCTACTACTATTCCAAGAAGGAGATAGCTCAATGTAAATTATCCATTAAAACAAATTATACGATACACAGAGAAAAATGAACGTATGAAAAGATTACTAAACGTGCAAAATAGTTCAACTTAAATTTTAACCTTTTTCATTATATGTTAGCTCATGACTTCACAAAGACAAACGAATGAAAATTAACACAGCTAATCTGTAACTATGAAATCTAACTTATGTATTCTTTTTATGGTAACTATGAGAAACAACTATCTGTTAAATTTTTCGGTGAAATGCTGAAAAAAAACATCCTCCATTCGAATTGAAGAGACGGAAATCAACTTGTTCTTTTCGACATCAAATAGTTACAGGTAAAAAATTGAAAGAAGAAGATATATAGTCACTGGCTCTTTTTTTAACACTACTTCCCTACTCTCAAGTTAATCAGAAAAAAATAATAATAATTCCAAAAAATTTCATTGGGGGCGTGGACCCCCACTGGTCATGAATTGCCTCCATCACTGTATCCAATAATTGATATGGAAAAAAAAACTAAAACAAGAACTATTTAAAGATGGAAGCTTAAAAGTAATAAAGTCAAAATTATAATCTTGATCGACACATCTCTGCTCCTTTAACTGAGTTTTGAATGTTGAGATCCGATATCAGGATTTTATGTAAAGTGGATGACATTTGAAAGGTTACCATGTTTCATGGAAAACCTACTTCTATTCATTTGCTAATACGTACCTCACACAAACTCAACACAACGTTCTAAATTTCTATAGACACAATTGGTTTGTAATGCCCTTTCAGTCATGATTAATGGAAAGCGTGGTAAACCAATTGAATTTTGAATTTCAGTCATGATTAATGGAAAGCATGATCTGTGGCTTTTAAAAACTCAGTTACAAAATGGAAAATTGGGAAATTTCAAGGGCTGTTTTCTTTGTGTTTCGATTTTGAGTTTTGAGTTTTGAATTTTGGTTGTTTGTTTTGGGATTCCTGAGAACATGTTCTCTTTGTGATTTTGAAAAATTGTTTTCAAAAATAGAAAACTGCAAAGTGCGTTTACTTCATGATTTTCTGATATACTTATTTTGTGATATTTTGTATATAAAAAAATAATTGATTTGTTGAATTACATTAATTTTAATGTCAAGTCAGTTCTCTATTCAACAAACATTTTGTTACTCTAGCAATAAATAAAACTTGAAATCTAAACAATTGGCACAGTTCATCTTTTATACAAAAAAGTTAATTCAGAAGACAAATTATTTTAATAGAAATGAAGGATAAAAAAAATGAGAAAAATTGACCCACATGAAATTATCAAGACAGATTATGTATAATTATGGAGCTAATATGGTGTATAATTTATGCTAATGGAATTCATTTGTCTAAAAATGTATAATATTTTGTTTTCTAGCATTCAATCACCATTCAATCCGGATAGAAGTGCTCTTGCCTTTCTCTGGTTCTTTTCTTTCTTTTCTCCAGAAACTGAAGATTTCTTGGTAGTAGATTAAGGAAGATATAATTACAACATGTGCTCTACCCATGAAAAATGAATTGGCAGACTACTTTTAGACCACTTTAAGAAATTGGTACGAAATATAGTTTAAACTTTTCCTTCAAAATGCTTGGACCACTTTAAGAAATTGGTACGAAATATAGTTTAAACTTTTCCTACAAAATGCTTGGCAAGAAATTAGCAACAAAAACTATTGATAGCAAACATGGAATATATGTTGGCAACAAAATTCGATAAGATGCTTGGATAGACAAACTGGGCTATATCATCTTTCGTTGTCGGAAAATCCATGGATTCAAACAATATTGATACCAAATTATCTCAATCTGTAAAATAGAGCTGAAAATGCAAAAAACAGCAAAAAAACAAAAAACAAAAAGAATTTGCAAAAAAAACAAAAAAACAAAAAAAATAAAGAGAATATAAAAGAAATTGATAGCCAAGAACGAATAAACATCCATGGTCTCCTGTTTAACTTCTCTTATAGTTACGACATTTAGATAAATGGTATATACCCTCTTTTTGCTTTACCTGTTTCATAGTGTTTGGAATGAGTATTTTTTTAACTATTCCTCATACTGAGAACAAATAAATTGCTATGATTTAACTTGCAATATAATGGTAAAAGCCAAAAATGCTCATGCTAGAACAGTTGAATGTTCTTAGATATAAACAAACACATCCTGAAAAATGCCTTTCATTCTCAATAATTATAAGAAAAAAAGGAAAAAAGAGGATAATATACAAAGATGCTGCTGTATTCATGCAGTTTTGAAACCATTACACTAACGTATAACTCTCATAGTTACAAGAAAACCTAGCAAAGGTGAAATATCCACTTACTAAACCATTACACTGACGTATAACATGCTTCGTTTCAAATAAAATAAACTAATTCGTCATGAAGCATAAAGAAGAAACAAAACCAAACTATGAAATCAAATCATTTGGAAAGAACTGGCTTCACGTTAAGATCATCTTCATGATTTGGAGCATGTGTGCTTGAAATTTCCTTGTCCAGTCTAATATCATCAGTTGAAATGTGGCGATCATACCCTTCATCAAATTACCTCTGCATGCATACAGGGGCAGAGCTGCACCAGTAAGGAAAACCCCATTTTGCAGAATTTTTGTGCCATTCCATTTAGCACTAAAAAGTTTCATTGTAGAACAGTAGAATTGAGAACTTGAATAAATGGATTTAGAAAGGAATAGATTAAGGCATTTGTAGAAGCAAGTGAAGTTTCTCTCAGAATTCGGCATTCAAAGAGAAATATATGTAGATAAGAGGAAATGGATCAAACCTTATAGATGCTATCACTTTTCTGGATTTGAATGTCAAGTGGATTGAGCTCATATTCTGGAACTTCACGACGATTTGCAATTTCCATTGGCTTCTTTTTGGTTTTCTAGAAATATGGCATACACTTCAATGAGTGTCACTAAACAAGAAAGAAGCTTCCCAACTAACAGAAGCGAAATTAGAACATGTGAGGAAGAGAGTAACTCTTTAGATTAGACAAAGCAAAACTTTAAGACTAGCTTAGGAGCCTTAACCAGCCCATTTAGACAAATATCCATGTAGATATAGGGCTCAGGTTACTGCATTTGTATCGAAACATCAAAGGGTAGAGTGGATTTTAAAAAAAAAAAATATTTTCATGGCAAAGGCTCATATATACTACTATGTTCATCCACAAAACACTTCCAAGTCCCCATTAACCCATTTCCTAAAGGAAAAATCATAAAATTTGTCCATGTCAATATTATCCTTAGCAAAAAGGGAAAGCATAAATGATAAGTTTACATATGGTTGACAAATGGAATCACATGTCTTGATGAGTAGTTTGAAGTCAATTTCTCCAAAGAGTTTTCAATTCTTTATTATTTTTCTTTCAATAACAATCCATGATTGCTAACTCTAAGCAATCCCTATGTTAGGTGTTTGGCAACTTCCTTAGGAATTAGATTGTCAATCATTTATATGGTGTTTCAACCCAATATCAGGATCCATCATCACCATTATATCTGCATATCTAAGTTAATCCCTAGCTTGGACAAAAGAAATCAATACTTGAAATTATTTCTTCAATTAAATTGAAAGAAAACCGGGCATAATCAAGGTGCCAAATACATATAGCTCAGCAATAATAGATAAACATGTTACATTTCAAAACAACAAGGAAAGTGATTATTCATTTATAAACACAACAAAACAATAGGTACATCTCAGTAGTAGGCTATAGAAACATTTTATCCCTGCATAATCAAGGTGCCAAATGTTAATATATATATATATATATATATATATATATATATATATATATATATATATATATGAGCTTAGAAGGCTAAATCACATCAAATAAATGCTCATTAAGGCAATTAAGAATCCAGCAACTTGTATAATAACTAGAATGAGCTGTTGATGTTCCTAGCAGCCGTGAATGATTTCAATTTGAACAAATCTCATTAAAGCACAATTACATAATACTGCTCCAATGTTTTAATTCAGATGTCAGATGAACAATTTCCTTATTGAAAATATAATTTAGTGAAAAAAATAAATACATTCTTTAATTCATTAAACGAGTTTTTTCCTCGACTTAATAGTTAATACACACAAGAGCCTAATCATTTGTAAGGGGAAAAAATGAAAATAAGAACCATCAAGAATGTATCGAACTATAACAAAACAACATTAGAAAAAAAAAAGGACAAGTGTTTGGGCAATTGAACAAGTTAAATGGAATGGACCGGTATTAGCCCAAGTTATCAGTCATCTGTGCGGCCCAATCACTATATCCAGCTTGAGCCCATTTCTGTGACCCGGTTCTTAATCCATTGATTACCACCGCCTTATTTTATACCGTTAGATCCGTTCTGATTGATCCTGGCCGTCCATTTGTATAGAAAAGGCAGGAGACGTTCTGATTACTCTCATTTTGAATCCAGACACTTCCTCTCTCATTCAAACCCTAACTCTCTCTCTCTCTCTCTCTCTCTCTCTCTCTATAGGAGATTTTTATCGCCTCCGTCTGTACTTAGTGATTTCTTCAAATTTCTTCCAGAAATTCTTAGATCTTGATTGTATATTCTTAGTGATAGTGGTTGATACTGATTTTTTGATAATCAGTATACATTTTTTGTGAGTTTTGTCAGAGTATTCTGAAACTCAGTTGATCTTTGTGGTTTTTTGTACAAGTTCTTTGTTTCTGGAAGTTTTTATGTATATTTCTGGGTTTAGTTTTCTGTTTCTGTAACTTTACGGTTTTGAATAAAGTTGATTTGATTCTTTGTGGTTAATCTTTGTTCTTGTTCTTTGTGGTTTGATTCTGAGCCTTAAATCCTTACAACAAGAAAACCAGAAAGGAAATTTACAGAGATTGAGTATAGAAATGTACCAACAAGTTCCTAATTCTTGGGTCAAAATGTTTTCACAAAAACCTCACAATGAAGATGAAGATGAGGAAATATAAACGAATTGAAGACTTCGAAACCTAAAATCTTGAAAAGAGTACAGTTACCTATCATGGATGATTATCCTCAGATTGTTATCGAGAGCTGGGAAGGAGCTCTCGATGGCGAGGAGAGGAATGGATCTGAGTGACTGAGGAAAGTAGAAAGAGATTGAGAAATTGGAAAAGTAACATAAAATGAAAGAAATCACATGCCTTGTGTGGAGATATAGATACAAATTATCAAGAAAGGAATAGAGAAGAAAGAAAAAGAACCGTTAAGGAAATTGCTTGAATTCTTTGTGCAAATTACCTGCAACTGCGACGGCGATGGTTGCTCCTCGCTGTCGAGTGCCAACGTCTAAAGATGGAGAGGAATCCATGTCTGAAAAAGGACAAAAATCAAGAGAAGGAAGAAAGGAGATGGTTTAACCTAGTCCTGTCAGTACAGTGGAACAGTGGTCGCGTTTTTTTGTTTTTCCGTGTTTTGGAAACTTTTCTACACAAGATGCCCAAAACGAAATTTTGTCGTTTTGGGTTTTGTTTGAATTTTTTTTTTGGTTTTGAAAAAGCCATTTTCCAAAATGACGAAGTGAACGCGTTTTCAATTTTTTCAAAAATTGAAAATTGAAAATGGTCTGAAAACAGTAAAGAAAACGAAAATCAACTTGTTCTTTTTTACATCAAATAGTTACAAGTAAAAACTTGAAAGAAGAACCTATATAGTCACTGATTCTTTTTTTAACACTACTTTTCTACTCTCAAGTTAATCAGAAAAAAATAATAATTTCAAAAAAAATCAGTGGGGGCGTGAACTCCCACTGGTCATGAATTGCCTCCATCACTATATCCAGTAATTGATATGGAAAAAATAAAATAAAACAAGAACTATATAAAGATGGAAGCTTAAAAGTAATAAAGTCAAAATTATAATCTTGATTGACACATCTCTGCTCCTTTAACTGAGTTTTGAATGTTGAGATCCGATATCAGAATTTTATGTAAAGTGGATGACATTTGAAAGGTTACCATGTTTCATGGAAAACCTACTTCTATTCATTTGCTAATATGTACCTCACAAACTCAACACAACGTTCTAAATTTACATAGACACAATTGGTTTGTAATGCCCTTTCAGTCATGATTAATGGAAAGCGTGGTAAACCAATTGAATTTTGAATTTTAGTCATGATTAGTGGAAAGCATGATCTGTGGCTTTTACAATCTCAGTTACAAAATGGAAAATTGGGAAATTTCAGTCACGGTATTATTTGTGTTTGTTTCTACTTCAAGTATGTGAAGTGTTTTGTTGTCAGAAGTCTGGCACCTTAGCCTTTGTTATCTTTAAAAAAAAAAATAAACAAAATTGTTTATTATAGAGAATGCTATGTTTTTTAGTTAAAATTTATGGTTGAAAGTAGTTTGAAGAAATGTGTGATTAGAGAAAATATGTTGTTTATAAATTTGTTTATAAACAGTTTATCAAACGAAGTGTCAGACACATGGGGTGGGACTCCCAATACATAGGTGTGGGACTCCCAATACATAGGTGCACGCCCCTCTGTCTGCGTCTTTTTGGTGATCGCAAACTTTTCGTTAGATTAGAGACATCATTCACTTCGATCGAGACACTATCTCTCATATCTATCATGATGACAATTAGGTAGCTGACTCATTCGCTTTTGAGTTTTGAGAGTTGAGATTAGTGACGCTACCAATAGTACGGACCGTTTAATCTACATTGCCGACTTCAAGAATTTGTGCAAATTGACATATATAGATTGTCTAGCTTCAGAGGTCTCCAGTGTCATTTACAATTAGTAGATTCAAAAGGCATGAATAATGTGACTCACACGACGCATGATTAGATTATCCAAAACAATTATGGGTTGATATTTTATTTAAATTAAATAGTAGGTCTAACTTTAAAGTTGTAGCAATGAAGGAAAGGATCATATCCTCTAGTCAATAATTCATCTCAAAATGGTCCATGTTATACGGTCTATTTCTTCAATTGCGCGATTTTATAGAAAAAAATATTTGTATCAATGGCAGACCGACACTGGGTCCTACTGGGTCACGTGAGCCAGTTAAATTCTAGCCATTTTTTTTAAAATTAAATACAACGTATTTCATGAATTAATGAAAAATATTAGTTCATTTGACATTTCGATGACTTCGATTTGCTGTCATTTCATGAATTGGTGAATTTTAAATGATAATTTATGAGTTATGAAAATTGAAGGTTGAATGAGTAAATTTTAACTGATGATATATGATTTACGAATTATAAATTTATGATTATGAATCTATATGAAGACTGAATTTGTGAATTTATGATTTCAAGTGCTGAATTTGTAATATGTGGTGATTGGTAATTGTTGAATATTTGTTTATAACTGTTTATTTGATTGCTTGTACCACTTTACATAAACATTTTAAATGTAAATTTACGTTTTCCAAATGTTCATCCTAAAAAAAAAAAAAGCGAGGGTAACCTCGTAAAGTCCGTCATGAAAAATACAAATTCATCCTTGTGTCTCATACTACAACTCTACAAGATGTCTACGTCTGTCACGGTTTGTATCTATGTTTCACTCAGAGATATTTTAGCAAATATCGATTTCAAAATCATCATTATATGTTAGAAAATATCGATTTCGAAATCAGCATTATGAGTGTGGTCCATTTACTCGCAAATGTGGACACACAAAATCTCATCCAAACTCAGCAAAATATCAATTATCGATGAATGTGGTCCATTTACCCACAAACGTCATTTGGACACAAGAGAGTCACGAAATCTCATCTAAACTAAACTTTTTAACTCACGTATATATTTTAGCAAAATATCGATTGTCGATGAATGTGGTCCGTTTACACACAAATATGATTTGGACTTGGACACATGAAAAACACAAAATCGTTTCTTAAAAGTTCTGTGTTTTAAAACATATTTTTTTGTATTTTTTAGGTAAAATGTGTAATTGAAAAGTGGATGAAAAAAATATATTGTTAAAAAGTGGTTTGAGGTATTATATTGTAAAAACATGTTTGTCAAACGGATTCTAAAATTTTTAATGTACTAAATTTATGTGCATTGTACTATATAATTATTTATATATAGTAATTGAAACTATTAACTCTTAGAAAGAAATTGATAGACAGTGATAAGAGACTCCAAACAAAAGGAGTAGGGCCTAACTTTGCTTACACTTGCACGTTGCAACTGATCTTATTTAGAACAATTGAGGCCAAACTTTGAATCTCATTTCCCTAAATTTACCTATAAATTACGTAATATGCAGAGCTCTGTTTGTTAATAAATTTGTGTTTAAAACATTTTTTTTTTAATATTTTCAAGATGAAATATGTGGTTGGAAAGTTAAGAAAAAATATTTGTGATTAAAAAATGATTTGAGAAATTATGTTATTTAAAAATATGATTTTTTATGATTTGACAAATAGAGTCATAAAAGTATTTGCTGTTGGATATTGGTTAATAAATCGAGAATTGAAAAATCGATTAAAGTGACTTTGTGTCGACTTCGGCCTAATACTCAAAAGCTCGATCACACGTCAAACTAATATCCGGTTTTTTGAGTAAAACCGTGCGACCGCACGGTTGTCCGGCCAGAAGGTACCTTTTCATAAAGGTGCATTGTTTGGAAATGGTGCATGGTTTGGGCCTCAACCACTTCGTCCACACCCTTTCATGATCTATATATAGGACCCTCTGGATGTCCTATTCCTCACATTTTTGATATGCAAAAACATCTCTCATTCTCACTTCTCTCCTAAATCAAAATCATTTCATTTATTTTGATTTTCCTTCATTGTATCCTTTGGAGTACATAAGCCTTTATTTTGTTCGTTGTACTTGTGTTTTGGAGTACTACAAATACAAGTGAAGCCGTTGTATCTTGGGAGTCGATTGCCGAAATCCGTAGGCACCGTTACGGGACAAATTCGACTTAAGGACAAAGAGTCTAACTCTTACCTCGGCTTTGTCTCTTCTTCTCTTATTCTTTTTGTTTGTGATTTTCTTTACCGTTACTCTATCCAATATTCGACAAGAATTTACAAAATCATCATTATATTTATTTGGCGTCACTATTCACAAAATCCCACCCAACATTTGCTTGTTGCAATATATTACTCGACTTTATATATACTATAAAGATAAAAAAATAATGTCTTCATAATTATGTTGCCAGTTGCCACCTAAAAAGGCAATGTGGTAAGAAAATGAAATGCTACCTTATTGTATTCACTAGCGCTATTGTCTTTTTGTGTATCTAGTTTCATATTGCATTGCACGAACAAATTTTATTGACAAAAATTAAAGGATCGTTCTCTTTGTATTTCGATTTTGAATTTTGAGTTTTGAATTTTATTTTGAATTTTGAATTTTGGTTGTTTATTTTGGGATTGTTGAAAACGTGTTCTCTTTGTAATTTTAGAAAACTGTTTTCAAAAATAAAAAATTGAAAAATGCGTTTACTTGTAAATTTCTGATATATTTATATGTAAAAAATGGTTGATTTCTTGAATTACATTAATTTTAATGTCAATAAATCAGTTAGTTCTCTATGTCAATAAATTCATCAGCTAAACAAAAATTCAACCACATACCAACAAAATTTTAACACGGATCTATATATAATGACAAAATAATATAAGAGCTTCAAGTGAATGAAGTGTCTAACATTTACAAAAAAATAAATAAATAAATAAAATCTTACACGTGGATCTATATATAATGATAAAATAACATAAGAATTTCAAGTGAAGGAAGTTTCTCACATTTATACAAAAAAAAAAAAAATTAACATGAATCTATATATAACGACAAAATAATATAAGAACTTTAAGTGAATGAAGTGTCTCACATTTACAAAAAAAAAAAAAAAAAATCTTAACATGGATCTATATATAATGACAAAATAAAATAAGAATTTCAAGTGAAGGAAGTGTCACACATTTACAAAAAAAAAAAAAAAAAAAAAAAATCCAAAACGCGTTTTTTAAACTTTTTAACACAAAATATCCAAAACGTAATAAACCCGTTTTGAGTTTTCTTTGTATTTTTTTTTTTTTTTTTGGTTTTGGAAAACGAATTTCTGAAAATGGGCAAAGTGAACGCATTTTCGATATTTCCGAAAATCGAAAACTCAAAACGGACTGAAAACAGCAAATAGAACATGGCCTAAAGGGTCGGTCTTTTTGTGCTACAGATTTCAATTTAAAGTTTTTAAATTTATTTTCAATTTTGTATTTTGAGTGCCTGTTTTGAGAAATTGAAAAATGCATTCTTTATGTTATTCTGAAAACAAAAAAATGAAAAATGTGCTTACATATAATATTTACAATAATAAAACATATTTTATTTAGGAGAGAAAAAAGGGTATTTAACAATCCAAAAATGCTCTATATATTTTTGACATTTTGTTCTTCATTTTTTTTATTTCAAGAATCATTTATTGATTTCTTCATATTTTTTGTTTAATATTTTTTTTAAATGCTAATGTTCAATCAATCGACTAATGACACTTAGACCAGCATTCATTCATCTCAATCCAATTGCTCTCTTAAGCCCTAAAGTTTCTCCCTCTATCATAGCTCGACTCACTGTCCTCAATTGCATTAGTTGATGTGTCAGAATTTTTACATTAATCATAAAAGCCAAACTTCTCTTTGCAATGGAAAGATCTCATTTGTTTCTGCCACACCTCTTCCATGGACTTTATTTTCAGCTCATATTCTGACCATTGGTTCTCGTATTGTTGAAGTACGTCGTATTCCTCTTCCTTCTCTGTCAGTGAAACTTCAGCTCGGCGTTGCATTTCAGCAAGGACTGATGACTTCACCAGGACCTCTTCTTTGATTTACAACTGAAGGCATTCTGCAAAGATTCTTTGTGGACAACTTTTTCTTAAAATGTTCCTTTTATATATAATAGAAAAGTATTGAGCAATGTTGTCTAGTGTCAATCCTAACGTAATGGATGTAAAAAATAGAGCATTTATAGTAACTAAGTTGGAAATCAAATGAGAGGAAACCATGTGAAGCTAAGATGTAGCTCAAAGAAAATTCATTCAAAGTGCTAAATGAGAGAAGTTTGGTTATGTCGTAGTTACATTTGTTATTAAAGATAAAATACTAATATAAATTAAAAAATCATTATTGGGAATTTGCTAATGACCTTCTGTAGATTACTTTACATCGACCGACCAAAGCACCATCAGTGGCTTTCGATAACATCACCGACAGGCGACAACATGGGTTCTTATAGCTGGAGGATTCTTCTCTCCGAGTCCATGCCTGATAAAAAAAAAAAAAAAAAAAAATCAAGAATTTCACTTCCAAGTATAAACGTGAACCTAGCTAGAACTCCAATGCATTAGTCTACAATCAGATTCTAAAAGTGATGATCATGAATACACTTAATTATGCCACCTCAAGCTACCAAGCGTCAACGTTGAGGTTGACCTACAAACCAGTCGGTAGTAGTTCACCTGTATCGATTATGGATTCAGGTTGATTGAGCAAATATGGAACTTCAATAATGACCTACAATATGGAAAATAACACACTTAGACAACATCTTGAACTTTAAGATCAGATTTAAGGTTGAGTATACAAATAATCTAGTATCTACTAAGTAGTTATACCTGTGCAGTTGCATAAGCCCAAGAATCACACTCCAGCAAACCTCTCTCTATAGAAAACAGTTCTCTCTGTAGTCGCATATAGTAAAACTGTAGTGGAATTTTTAATGCCAGAGAAGATTGTGGCACTAAACATTGAAGCAAATATAGTGAATATGTTCTGTGCTTCATTTCTGTCAAATGAAAAATGAAATCAAGAAATTTTCATTGGATGGAAAAGAATATCAGAAATTTTAAGGATTTAGTCAATATAGTTTATATGCCAACTCAGTTTAATGTTGTTGAAAAATGCCCAAATCTACTTACATCTTCTTCCCTTGACCCCAAAACAGAACTCCAAGAAGTGAATATGTGAAAAGCATGTATATAAATCGCATCAGGTTGTAGGTAGGACTTCGCCAATAAGATAAGTGTTGTTTCCAGAGGCAGGCTTTGAATTGTCCCCAACCATTTTGGGAGTACTGGATTGGAAAATGCAAATCTTTTGAATTAGGAGAAGGTTTACTCAGATTTTCCACAAAAACAATAACAATTATTATTAGTAATAATTCATTAACCATAAGCCAAAAAAAAAAAAATCCCATTAAACTGGAAAAAGTCAAGAACTAATTATCTATCATACAAATCACTCGTGCATGCTCTAAACAGAGAAAATTCGAGAAAAACTGGTGATGAACCCATTTTTCTTCAATCTGAGTGCTACTTAAAGAATCGGGATGCATAAAGTGTTAGATCAAGGGTAGATGTAAATGATAGGAATCATTTATTTGTTTGTTACTCACATCAACATGAGGTTGATTTCTAGCATTTGGATAAGCTTAAGGTGATTCTGTTAGTTACTTTGTGATCACATATTTAGAATCTCCTTTGCCTTTTCACATAATGCCCTCACCTATAAAGATTAACAAAACAAAATGATAAATGCCTATTTTGACCAGGATAAAAAAGAATAATACAATAGCTGTAGCAAAATTATAAATTACACTGTCATCGCAAAATCATAGAGAGCTAAATGGTCGTTTAAGTGATTTGTTTAACGTCAGCTTAGATAATAATGGGGTTGTGTTTCCAAAATTAAAAAGGGACAAAACAGGCTGGTTGATGACTCCCCTAAGCTTCACATGGTTTGCTTCTTTGCATCACTATTCCATTTAAAGTAGAACTTCTTCTCAAAAAAGGTTCGGCTATGATCTTATGAAAATTTAGGCATATATCAACAGTCAACACACCACTCTGAACTATCGAACATAAAAGTCTATTAACTATTATACAAAATCGACCTTTTAACCCATAGGCATCTTCATATTGCACAGAATTCCTATAACAATTCTCCATATCATCCAAGGGCCCCTAATTCTATATGTAACTCAGATTCAATCCACATTCTTTGTTAACACTTGAAGAAATATTTTTCAAACAACACTCCCATATAGTGACTCCATTATTATTGTTTTTACCTACTACGATATACTGATTACTTATAGGTACTTACTTCTTCTTAACCTAAAACATTTCAAAAGCCTCTTCTAGTCTCAGTAGCTAAAACTATTCCATTGAGAACATGCTACAGAGAAACATAATCTTAGATGTCTACAAAATTCATCCACATGAGTCCAAGACTAAAGTGAAGGGGACTTAAGGCAGAACATTGATGCAAACCTAGAGTGACATGAATTTCTGTACTAATGCGGTCACTACGTATCTTGCTCATGATTGCACCCATATGGAACAGCAATAGCAAGAGTTCAAAATAAACACTAAAAAGGTGCCAACACGTTCTGGATCAGAAATTCGGAATACAAGACAAACCAGTTCGGCCAGGACAGCTATACACCTGACATCATCAATCACATCTAATACAGCAAAATATAGGAATTGGTTGATGGCTTTATTGTTGGCAGTTCCCCTGTATGCCAACACCAACGCATACCACCATAGCGCAAGATAGGGTCTTGATCCCGTGTCATTTGCTCATTCACCGTATCAACTTCTTCCTCTCTTACATAAACTGTAAGCGCTATTCCCAATGCCAAACCCCTAAAACATGCAAATGAAACAGAGCAAAAAGGGTGAGAGAGAAATCATAGTCTCAGACCAGGGCAATATGAACCAACTATACCTGATAATCTTTTCATGTTGTGTCTCGTGTGCATAAGCAAGCATTTCACTAGCCTTCTCACTTGCAGTTCCAGCCATTTGTAACCCATACTAATACCAGCAGCTTCACCAGCAACAGCACTGTCCGCATGCAACACATTTTTTATGTCATCAAAGACATCATTGTCAACAGTGCCTAAAGCTGCCAAACTAAGACCTAGGCATGCCCCATGCTGAATAACCTGCACCAATAATGTTTCCAATGTTAAACTAGCTAGAAAACGAAGAAACACAATGTATGGATAGGGAAGTATAGTCAATGAAAGAAGGCAAATATTTACCTCAACATTGGTACTTTTTGGACTGCTACCACCACCTGCCCCACCCTGCGGCAAGTAAGGTGCCATCAATGAACTTCCTTGATGCAGATGGCCACTGTGTATAACACCCAGTCCTGCTGTTGTGCTGAATTTAGCCCAATTAGTTGCCCTGCTCAGCCAATCCCACATTCATGCACACAATAAAGTAAGGAATATTAATCAACGATACATAAAATAAAATAAATAAATACATAGTTGCACTATGGCAGACGCTGTTTCTCATCTCAGCATATTGTTTTATCGTCTTTAGTGTAAGAAGAACCTGATGTTAACTTTCATATCAAATCACCACTTGATTGTTTAATATGTTATGCTTCTTCACATACTTGACAATTTGTAACATCAAAATGAATTTCCAGAATATCAAACATCAAACATATGACAATTAACATATAAATTAATTAGCAAATAATGGACAGTCATAAGTAGATCTATTAGCCTGCATATTAGAGATCTGATGGTTATCATACCTCCTACACTGAGAAATTGTGGGCGGCAAGTGCCACAGCACCACCTTCGGCTATCTAACTGACCTTTTTAATATAGAGTAGAGGCACTGAAATTACTCATATAGACAGCCAAAACCACATTACATAATAAATATTATTAGTACCATAAGTAGAAAAAAAAATCTCATTAAACTGAAAAAAGTCAAAAACTAATTATTATTAATCATACAAATCACTCGTGCATGCTTTAAACAGAAAAAAATCGAGAAAACAACCAAAATTCATAATTCCCACAATAAATAAATAAATCAAGAATTCAAAAAATTGGTACCTTTAGCAATTTAGCTGAATGGCGATGATTGTAGGTATTAGGCCTTCTCGAACCATGTACCAAAAACACCGTAAACATCATTTTGATCCAAAAATCATCTCCAATGCAGACCAATTTTCTTGGACTAAAATGGTGTTTTGCACGGTAACACACCAACTGTGCAAATGGTGTACCAACATTTATTACAAAAATGCCATCCCATATATTACAAAATTGTCATTTCATTATTTACAAGATTGCCATTGAACAAAATAATTATGTTTTTAATTATTTTTTTCTTTTTGTTTATTAGTAGCTTATTTTATTTTATGCCAAAAGATTAGTGAAGTGACTGAAACTATTTTTTTGTCTATAAATTTGTGTCTCCCATTTTGACATATCTTATATTGTTTTAATTATACATAGAAAAATAATGAAATTGGTAAAAATGAAGAATCGAACAAAAGAAATAAAAGTAGATAATAGACTAATTCAAACTGGAACAAGTAGAATAAAAGTGCATGACACAAACGTTACACTTACTGAACACTAACGACAAATAAGATAATACACGCGATTAAGACATGTGCACTTATTCATTGCAACACAACTACTTCACAACACAACTACGTATGATCTCTTTTTAAATGTTATAAATATGTGCATTATGTAGTGTATAAGTGTGCGATTACATTTAATAAATTACAATTTAAATTAATTGAAAACAAATAATAAAATAATAAATTTTAGATTTGGTGTAACATTTGGTCCATATGGTTGGAGATGGGTTAAAGAAATGGTGTGAGTTTTGCACCATTTTGGTGCAAATTGTGTACCAAATTGGTGTTTATGGTTGGAGATGGCCTTAGAGGCCCAAGAAAATGCAGAGAACCAAATGACAATGAAAGCAAATTAAAGTGGTGGCAGTGGCAGTGGCAGGTACACAATGTCCACTCCGTCCGTATATGAACCAGAGACAGAGCATTTTTAAGCACCAGTTTCGGAGCCCAATGAGGCCCATTCCATGCACCAAAGGTGCAACCATTCTGTGCACAAAATTGAAACACCACCCCAGTTGGAATTTTTTGGTCCCAATCAAATCTCGGGGACAGTGATAATACACATTGTCCGATTTTAAGCTTCGTAGGCCCTCGGCCCATGATCGAAGATTATAGTATTGCCCAGTCCACACAATTAGGCAGCCCACGTGCTAAGAGATTAACTGTCCACATCGAGGTTTTAATTGAGTCTCGACCCTGTTGTTCGATGGGTAGGCTTAGGAGACGACCCATTTAATTAGGGCTTCCCTAATTAAGCCCTAAACCTATATCTACCCACACCCCCCCCTTTGGCTCGTCAGATCACTCTCTCGACATTTCCTCTCCACTCTCTCGATGCAGCGCCCTCTTCTCTTCGTGATATACCGATTCTTTTCTCTGTGAAAATCATTACCTTACCTCTCACCCGTAGCTTGCTCGTTGCCCTCCTCTTCGTGGGCGTTGGTTCTTGCTTTCATGCTCTAGTGCGGTGAAAATCGCGACCCGCGCTGCCTTCCTCGTTGGGCAGGCCGTGTTCGGCCCTTACTGGTTTCGATTCCTTATTGTGGTTCCTCTATGCAGTCCCTTTGTTCGGTTCTTGCTGTTGAGGCCGTGTTTGTTGGTTTTACTTTGTGCAGCCCGGTTCGTGGTTGTGGGATGTGGGTTGGCAGTGGGTTTTGGCCGACGTTGGGGTTGTCTTGGAGTGTTCTCTAGCCATGTGTAGTGGTGTTACCATTGTGGGGATTGTGCTGAATTTGAGCCCTCGTTTTCACCCTCTGCAGTCTGCTACTTCGGTGAAAAAGAGAGTTTTTATTTGCCTTGTTTTATTGCTTATGCATTGATTCAATTACGTTGCTAATCATCTTGTTTTCTTCCGCTGTATTATTGATTAATCTCGATTACTCGGTGTTTTTGTGAGGTTGGATTTATCAACAACCCCAAACCATCGTTCAGGTCCCTCGAGGCCCTAGCTCTTCTATTTATCCCCACCCGACTGAACGCCGCCAATGCATTCAGCTAGCAACTCCCTCATGGATTCACAACTATCCCACTTATGTCATAACTCACCTGAAGCCGTGGATGGAAAAAAAGGGAAAAATTAACAGAGAGAGAGACATCATCAGTTCGGTCTCAGAGAAAGAGAGTTTCGAGCAGTTGATCTAATTCCACTAAGTAGTAAAAAACTGTAAAATTGAGCAGTTAATAAACAACCTCAAAATACAGATACGTGCAAAAACTTTGAACCAAATTCCATCTGATTAGATTCTAAAATTAATTGAGATTCTGGTCAAAAGCAATTGGCCAGAATCTCAGTTATCATTAGTAATATATATAAATAGATATTAGTCATTAAGGGCCAGTTTGGTCTCAATCCTTTTTTTTCTCACTCGAATTCATTTTTTACCATATATTTCTATGATATTCATCATTTTTCATACTTTTCAACCATGTATTTTTTCAAAAATCTAAAAATCCTAAAAAAATACTTTAAAAAATTGATTTGGACCGAACGGTCTCTAAATTTCCACATTCTAGTACTAATTGCTTGTCGAGAATTTATGGTCAACCGGTTCATCTGAAAGTTTAAACTCTCAATAAAAAATAATTTATTTTTTATTTATTTTATACTTACGTGTGAATGTGTTATTAATTCATGATAAACTTGTCTTGAATTTGCTCACTCGAAAATATTGATTTTCACACAATAAAGTTTAGTTTGAAGTGACATACTTGTGCTTTCTCTTATCGTTATTTTCAAAAATAATATTATTTGATTCCCTACTATGCTAATGTTATATAAAATACAAAATACTCCACAAACAAATACAAAATCCCAAGTTAAACTAATACACGAATAAAAAATGATAAAATATTTTATTGAAGATTCAATTGGAATTATCAAGAATCCCAAGTACATACATGTAAAAAACATTGTTACCATTATATTATTCTGATAATCTTTTGGATGCGTGTGAATTTTCTGTATATATGTGCCATACTTAGTATATTCTTACCTAAGTTTGGTGAAATTTCTTGTTTATTAAAAAGAATATAACGTTCTTTTAATAAAATATGTGATTAAACGTGTGTAATTAAATATGATTTGAGGAATGTGTTTTTTATACTCTTTCCGTCCCATAAAAATAGTTCATTATTCTTTTTTCGTCCGTCTCAAAAAAATAGTTCACTTTCTTTTTTAGAATGAAGTCAATATTTTATGTCATATTTTATCCTTATTTAATGTGTTTTTTTAATCTAAATAAATTTATATTCTTTCAATTTTGTGGGGAACTATAAAATTTGTTAGGGGTATATTAGAAAAGGAGATTGTAAAACTTATTTTTTCAACAATATTAATTGACATTTCTTAATTTATATGAAAATGGGTATGAAACTATCTTTGTGGAACGGAGGGAGTATAATTTACGGAACGATCATTTCAGGATTAGGGGTGGAAGGGGTTTGGTTTGGTTTTGGTTCTAGAATAACCAAACCATAAATTGATAATTTTTTACTAATGGAACCAATTGATTTTTTTAAAGATATGGAACCAAACCGCTTGGTTCTGGTTTGGTTCTGAGACCATTACTTGAGTTTTTGAATAATAAATGCAAATTAAAGCCTGTTTATATTCGCTTCTTCATTAGAATCCATCTACATCATTACTAAATAGAAAATGAAATTTTTAGTTGACAAAACAAAAATTTAGAAAAAAGTAACATGTTATTCTAAGTCAAAGAAGAAGAAACTCGCCTGAAGGAAGCTTGTCGACCCATTGAAACTTAGAGAATCGAACATAAAAGCCGTTTAGACTTATAGTTAAAAGTTACGACAAAGTTCTGAGTCCCATTCTATCGTGGTGTCGTGTGAGTTAGGGATGAAATTTGCAATTTGAATTTGGGTTAACTCTTGAAAATTGACGAATTGAGCCGAGGTTTATATACATAAATTTTAAAAAATAAACATCAATGCCGTTGATGGTGATTAAGGAGTGCAACGATTGCTGTGTTATAGGAGTGCAAGTAAAGCAGTGTGAATGCGTGTCTATAATTGAAAAGAAAAAAAATGAATTAGAATTAGAATTTAGATTTATGATTTAAAATATTTGTCTAATAGGAAATGAGATAAAAATATGTTAAATAACATTTTTTGTACATTTCACATTTATAGTTTGGTTCTAGGTTCTGGTTCTGGAAAGAGAATCGGAACCAGAATCGAAACCGAATGGTTCTTGATTCTAAGAATCAAACAATTATTTTTTTTATAGATCGAACCAAACCGTTTAATTTGTTTTGGTTCTTATTTAATCTGATCTGATTCGATTATTTTGTCCACCCTATTCAGGATTGTCAAAATTAGCTTTGTCCATCACGTAAATAAACCGGCTCCTGTAAAACCGTTTTAGTCTAGTCCGGCGGCCTCTTATTCCCATACCATACCATACCATTCACATACATATACAGTTATACACCATGCATATACATACATAATTCCCTCTTCCTATCTGGATTTTTCTATATATAAGTCGACGGTTGCCTCCATTATTTATCTCTTCAAATAATTCAATTTATGTTGTAAATAAATATATACAATAACCCCATAAGGAACTTCTACTTGTCAAAGATCACAACGAATGGGTGAGGTAATTGTCTCCTCCTAATTTAATCAATGTTCACGAGGATTCGTAAATCCAAGTTCCTATAATCATATACGTATACGGTATACCGGAAAACATTCATTTCACTCAATTTGTTTGGTTTGGTTTCAGAAAAATGAGAAGAAGGCGGCCGAGAGCGGTGGCGGTAAGAAAGATGACGGCTCCACCAACGTCGTGTTGAAGCTGGATTTGCATTGCGAAGGCTGTGCGAAGAAAGTCAATCGCTCCGTTCGTCATTTTGAAGGTACTGGAAATATTTATTTATTTTTTTTGTAAAAATTGTTTGTTTAATTCAATGATTAGGTGAGTCGATGACAAAAATTGGCTAAAAGTACCAATTTGGCAAGCAAATTAACTGGATTGGAAATTAATTATTCGTTGTCACTTGTCGGTGGTGTGAAATCATTTCCAATTCCCATTTTCTATAGAAACATATAATCTAAAACCTAAGATGAGTTTCATATTCATTTGTTTCACTCATAATGCAAATTATCTCAATAAACTGAGTCGATTACGTTATCCTATTTATGACACAGTGCTGAGTCGATTAGATTCATCCTGTTTATCACTCACTCTGTTGATCAATTAATCCTATTTATCACCAGGTTCAGTTCATTGTACAATTAGAATCTTCGTAATTACAACATACTGTGTTAACTTTGATTTCACGTCAATTTCAACGTTTTCTTGTATTTTTAGCGGTGATGATTAACTGAATTAGGCTTTAGTCTGGCCAGGACCTAACATTTTTGTGCTGTGCTCCAATTTTGAAGGTGTTGAGAACGTGAAATCAGACTGGGAAAGTGGCAAATTGACAGTGACTGGGAAGGTGGATCCCTTGTGGCTTCGTGAGAGAGTTGAATACAAGACAAAGAAGAAGGTAGTGATAGTTTCGCCCCAGCCAAAGAAGGATGGCGATGGTGGTGGCGGAGGTGACAAGAAGTCTGATGAAAAATCTGAAAAGAAAGTCGAAGAAAAGAAGATTGAGGATAAAAAGCCGAAAGAGGTACACTATTATAAATCTCTGCCCAGTGCCCACTGTCTTTATTTTATATAATGTCATATTACTTGGTTTCATTGTTTTGATTTGATCTTGATTAATTTATATCTATTGTGTGGTGATTATTTAGCCCGTGGCGAATACGGTGTATATGAAGATTAAACTGCATTGTGACGGATGCGCACATAAGATAAAGCGGACCATATCAAAAAATATTGATGGTGAGTTGGTCCAACTCTATTTGATTTGGTTTAGTGATTAATCTACTCCGTTTCTACGTCAACATATCAAATTTTATTTTAGTAAATTTGTTGTCGTATAATCAAATCTATTTTTCCATTCTTTCTTCTTTTATTTACAGAACAATTCCATACAATTAGATAATTTGCAACAAAGTATGGCGTCGTTAATTAGGCATGTATTTTACCATTTGGTTTATTGTCTTCGTTAGCTGTATTTTGCTAATTAATGACTGTAACGAGGATATATGCTGTATTTTTCAACAGGGGTTAAATCAGTATCGACGGATTTACAAAAGGATTTGGTAACAGTAATTGGGACAATGGATGTGAAGCACCTCACGGCATACTTGAAAGAGAAACTACAGAGGAGCATAGATGTAATCCCTCCAAAGAAAGCTGAAGGAGATAAGGGGAAAGACAGTGGCGGAGACAAGAAGGAGAAAGAAGGCGGAGGTGAGAAGAAATACGATGCCAAAGCCTCCACCGGTGGTGGAGAAGGAAGCAAAAGTGAGGGGAAGAAGGTGGAGATAAACAAAATGGAGTTCCAGGGGTACAGTCCAGAAACACACTATGCTATGCCTATGTACAACCAAAGTTACGCGCATCAAGGCTATGGTGTGCCAATGTATCACTCTCCCCAGGATAATGCCTATACTGGTCATGTGGCGCATTATGCACCTGGACCGCCGCCACCGACGTCGACTTACTTGCACGAAACTGATCAAATGTTCAGCGACGAAAACCCTAATGCTTGCAGCATCATGTGAAAATGACACAGACTTGTGATTTATGTAGCAAGTTGAAATTTCAATTGTACAAAATGAAAATAGGATAAGAGGAAAAGCCAGGCTTATAAGAAGTATTATACTTTTAATGAGAGTAGTTTGTTTTAGGACGGCTTACACGTGCTTATATTTTTTCTGTCCATGATTTCCTAAAGGTCTAAAGAAAATTGTATGCTGTTTCAAGGAATTTAATTAATTTTTCCGTGTTATTTGTACTATTGGGTAGTTGAAATACAACTTTCTCCATTTGACTAATGAAAGAGAGGGCTGGCCCTAGCCGGTTGGGTCACTCTATACGGAGACAAATATATGGTACCAAATGTTAGGAGGTCACGCGCAAGTTTCTTTAGAGATCCTCAATTTCTTCGAGCCAGTATATGTTCTTAACTTTTTAATTATTTGTCCAGACAAATATATGGTACCAACTACCAAATGCTAGGTGGTTACGCGTAAATTTCTTTAGGGATCCTCAATTTTTTCGAGCTAGTACACGTTCTTAACTTTTTATTTGTCATACACTGGTTGGCCACCTCTATATGGAGACAATTATATGGTACCAACTACAAGATGCTAAGAGGTTACGTGTAAATTTCTTTAGGAACCCTCAATTTTTTCGAGCTAGTACATGTTCTTAACTTTTTATTTGTCATATGCTGGTTGGCCACCTCTATATGGAGAGACAAATATATGGTACCTACTACCAGATGATAAGAGGTTATGCGTAAATTTGTTTAGGGGTCCTCAATTTTTTTGAGCCAGTACACGTTCTTAAGAAAATTGAAGGGAAAATGAGGAAGTCACTGATAAATCCCCCCTCCCCCCCAACAAAAAAAAAAAAAAAAAAAAGAATTACAGAGAATAAGGAATGACGTTTTTGAGAAATCATTAAAAATTCAATCATTATTTAAAAAAATTACAATACACATCCATCAATGTTCAACTAAACAATCAAATTCTCAATTTATATCAATTTGATTACATTATACTCATAATTACATATACAATAGCTAGAAAAAATGGAAATTCTTCCATTGCATAATTCCATTTCCATCAAAATGTGTCTAGCGAACGCAAATTCATAAAAGTCCAGATTGTTTTGTTAAATTGAGGTGGTTGATGTTATAATTGAATATGTATATGTGTTTTAGATGTTCAGTTTTCGGTATTTTTAGATTTGTATAGTTCTTCTCTCTCTCAAAAACTCATCAATGGCTTTCTCGTGGTATGAAATTTCGACACGTAAACTCAAAATTTGAAAATGCAGAAATAAACAGCAACAACATCATCTACAAATTTAACAATATTAACTACCTCAATTTAAATAAAAACAAGTTGGACTTATAGATCTACATTCCCCATACTTAGTTTGTGTAATTATAAGTGTAATATATTCAAATTAATATGAATTAAGAATCTGATTGTTAATTTATCTGAACAATTTAGAGGTGTAATGTATTTTTTTTTTTAAGTGTGGATTTTTAATAATTTTTCAATAATGTCCTTAACACTTTCCTCTTAATATTATGTGACAGTGCACATGAGTCATTTATTAGTCAAAATTGATGAATTTTATCATAATGAATGTAATCGATTAATAAACAAAGGTTAGATATGTATGTCTACAAAAATCAAGGTTGATAACTAAATCTACAATTATAACTTCTTTTTTGATTTTGAAGTGACTTTTTTATTTTGTCCTTCGCTTATATCAAAACTAGTGATATACACGTGCATTGCACGTGATCGTCCAATAATATTTTAAATTTTCTATATTTAAATTTTTTTTATTAATTATTAATAATTACAAAGTTAAAGTAATAATTATAATATAATAAATATACAATAAAATGCTATATTATATTATCAGAAATTACATGAAAAAATTGACAATTTATTTTTGTTCATAGAAATACAAATACAATTAGAGAAGATTTTGAAATATGACAATACTAAAAGTAACTTGAATCTTGTGAGTACCTTTTGGAGAATGACATTTGATTAACTAACTTGTGATATGAAATTTTATGGGTTCGGTGAGGTATTAATAATAATTTTTAGGGCTATATTTACGAAATATAAAATTAATAATTGCTAATTTTATTGTAATTACCTAGAGAGTGCATGAGATTCAAGGTATAACTTCGTGGATAGTGCTCATTTTACATTAAGTATCTCTAAAATCCAAAACTTAATCTCAACTCTTTAGCTATCCTAAAAGAATTTTATTAACGTCATAGAAATCCGTGTTTTGGACTCAAAATTCTTCTCAAAAGAGACAACGTCAATCCCTTTGAGTTCATCAGTCAAATAAGATTGCAGATGAGAACATATCCATATATGCTCTGGCTTTAAACTTCTTATATCAATTTCATCAATTATTTAGCCAAATACAGATATTGTTTGCCCTAGAACTTGAGTATTTTGACTTCCCATTTAACACATTTGTAAATTTCTATACTTGAAACTTTTACTTGGAGTATCTACACTTTTTCGTAAAAGCATAATAACAAATTCTTCCACCTTTAGATTGCTTATCTGAAATGTACAAAATATTATGTTTCCTCTAAAAAAGTAAATTTTTTCTTTTTCACGTCTTTAAAAACCTCAAAATTTACAAATGGAAAATTAAAATACAAACTATTAAAGATCATGATGAAAAATCATTCTACAAGATCGGATGAAATAAATGAAGACTCAAGCAAATATTCGATAACAGTAAATAGTATTAAAGCAGTCCAATCATAAGTCTCTCAAATAAGATACCTATTATAAGTTTCTTTTCCTGTAATCGTCCAAGTAAAAGCTTATGTTTGCTTATACTCCTTAAAACTTAACAGTCACCCTATCATATTCTCCGTCACTAATTCAATTCTAAGCATTTATCTTCAAATCTCAGTTGATAGTTCAATAAAAAGGCTATAAAGAACTCGAAATTTATTATAAGAAATACAGAGCATTCATAAGAACAAATCCAGAAAATATAAGTACATTATTAGCATTTTTAATAAATTGAAAGTGGATTTATTGTCATTTTGTTTCGAAATTAGTTTGCAATTTCAATTGTATCACATTTTTGCAGTAATATATTCTACAATATAAAATCAATCAAATTCTTAAAATAATTATAATGAAGCATCCGAATGAGTCAACTCATAAAATTCAAAATTATGAATCTTTAGATCGTTCCACTTCACTTCACATCTAAACATAAACATACAAAATTGAAGAGGTAACAATAAAAATATTCATAAAAGCAAAATAAATTATTTAAGCAAACAAAGAGTTGTATTGTCCAACATATATATAGAAGTTTTCAAAATGTTTTATACTTGTTCAACTTCACTTCTGCATTATTGTAATGTGTATATTTCAATGGGGCAAATTCAATCAGGAATTTATCATTTTCAATAGAAACTAAAAAATCCAACTCACTCCAAGTTTCACGGGGACACCTTTGCTACGGTCCATGACACCGAGTCTTGAAGGTTTCCACCACATGTTCACAACTCTCAATAGAGGGAGATTTAAAGCACGCCACGATTTAAACATTTCGATTCTCATCTTCATTTGCTTTTATTATTACTTTTCTCATACACTAAAGAGATCAAACAAAATAAGAAATTAACGAAATATACAAATGGAAAATAAGGAAAGTATTGAATTATATGGTCCTACATGAAGAGATTCCCTAAGAATATATCGACGTCCCTATGCATGGAGTGAAAATAATGCAATGAGAATATGAATGGTTTAAAATATGATAAATTATTTATTTAGGTAAACTAATTGATTAAAATTTGATAAAGAAAAGGACATTAATGAACATTAAGGATGAATAAGGAATTTAAGAGATTTGTAGGGTTAATATAGTTCAAAAAAGTTTCTCCCTTAAAGGGTCTTTTAGAAGTAGTATAGATGAGATTGATGCTACTAATAAACGATACATGAGGATGTATTGTATCAAAAATCAAAGTTTTTTTTATATAGGTGTACCATAAACACATTATTTCATGTATTTGCAATATATTTAAAAGGTTGTGGATTAAATCACAATTAACCCTTTTTAAAATTCAAAAGAAAAACCTTGTATTCAAATCTTGAAGTCCCATCTTGTTGCCTTGACGTGAAGATCAAAGGTTCAAATATTCAATCATTAATTAATTTTCATATTTCTCTTAGCCCCTGTTTAGTAGCATTAATTTTTTAGATTTTAATCTAATTCAAAGTTAATATTTACATATTTTATGGGATTCACAATTTTTCAACTACACATCTCATCAACTTTTCAAAATCTAATAAAATTTTGATTTTTATCAATACCGAATAGGGACTAAAAAAAATTCTTAAGTATTATTGTATTACCTAACGTCTGCATCAAAATCAAATCGGACTTTTATTCCTTAACCTTTCATCCTTCATATAATTTTTCGATTGGTGATGCAAGCACCAAAAAATTTCAGATCGTTTCTTTCATTTTCGATTTGAACATCTAAAAGTAAAACTTTATTTTTCACACGAGTCTCGTTAAAATTTGGTTTGATGCTTGACCCTTTACCAAGAAATTGTGCAAAATGTTTGAAGAAGACGGCTATACGACAACGAGTTTTTCAATTTCAGTAGTTTACGTGCATTGACCTTTTTTATTTTTCAGGTTTTATGCAACAAAACTTGATTGTTCAAATAAAATGTTGTTTATTAGTTTATTTTTATTTTTTGAGGCAGAGAATTTTGTTGTCCCTAATTTTGCCCGTGTTTGGTAAATCGTTTATAAACGATTGTATATAAATGGCGAAGTAACAACATTTTGTTGGTTCTTTTTTTAAAAAAATAAAAGTGGTGAATGATAATCTTTGACAATTTGAACTTGTTGACTTTAAAAAAATAATAATAATAATAAAATAAAATTCAGCATTTGTTTGATTCTCATTATTTCTCATTAAAAATACAATTTTTTTCTACAGTAATCAATCTCAACAATCCAAAAATGTCAAGCCAAAAATTTTTACTTTTCAAACCACTTTTTAACCATACGATTTCCAAAATTCAAATTATAATTTGAAATAATGGGAATCAAACAAATGTTCAATTAAATGTTGATACGTAACTGTTTATAAACAAATTTTATCAAACAAAACCATATTATGTTCAAATTGTAAATTATAGAAGATATACTCCATCAAATAAAATTATTACAATTATTCGATTGATACTTTAATGAAAAATAAAATATTCATGAATATGCTAAGGTATTATGGATAAATTCTATTTGTGATAACTATAATTTTAATCTAATATCAATTAGCTTATTATGCTTTAATTTTGACAAATCCAGTAATTACACTTTAATTTATTTTTAATCGGGTAACTACAATTCATTTGATTTTATTTAAGGTTAATTCATCCAATTTAACTTACATAAAATCATTTACTCGACCACCAACAAATGAAGACCGTCACATGTACGTGGTCATTAGTTGTTAAAGTGGAATAAGTGCAATTTCAACGAAATAAGTAACTTTCATCATTTATTTACTTTCACATCATCTATTTTTCACGAGTTCAAGTGATGAAATTGAATGAGATTGCCCAATTAAAAAGCAAATTGAAATATAATTACTCGATTGAACAAAAGAAAATTGTAGTCTTAGCATTTGGCATCTAGGTAATATGCTTAAACTATTAGTTGGAAAAGTTTTGGACATTCAAATATTAATTATGGTGTGTTTGATTGAGAAGAATGGGGGAAAAAAATGAAAAATCATTTACTATCCCCTAAAAAAATAGTTTTAATGGAATTATCTAAAACATGCATAAAAAGCTTGTAGTTGTACATTGAATAATTTTTATTGAAAATTAAAACCAATCAAACACTAAATTTGAGAATATAGAGGAAAACATTTTCATTTTTTATTGATAAAGTGCCAATCAAACATACTCTTATTGATTTATTTCTCATCTATGATCATTATAAAATTTAATACGCCTCTTTTCGGTAGCTTACAATCACCTTATTTTGATATTATTTGTTTTTCTTGGGTAGAATATGTGGTAAAAAAGAGATTTCGAAAAATGTGTGTTGTTAAAAAGTGGTATTGAAAATTTGTAATATTTATAAATATTGATTATAACTATTTTACCGAACATAAGGACAATCTTGGCCCTCCAATATAAGAGCGATGATCATCTTATATTAAGTATCAATAATATGTCATATGAATTTATTGGTGAATAACAAATTGAATTCAAATATTTAGATTCATCAAATTTTATCAATAAATGAAATAATATGACATCTCATCGATACTTAACGTAAGATGAACACCGGTAGTTATTAGATCATGCTCTTGTTTGATACCTTTAAAAATTTAGATTTTAATTTAAATTATATTTAATTTTAATCACATATTTTAAGAGATGATCAACAATTTTTTAATCATACATTTTATCAGTTTTTATCAAAATCTAATAAAAATGAGCTTAATTGTTAAAAATCAGAGTGGTTAAAAATAAGTTTCAAGGGAAAGTTGTTAAAAAAATTCGGACCAAACATGAGCTTAATTGGTAAATGATTGCTGCATCAATTCAATTCCGAAGACCACGACTCGTAAAATTTCAGTGCTTCTTACTCGGCTTCACCCAATATCTTGACTTCTTCTCTGCATATACATGGGTACATACAGCCTTTTCACTGTGTTATAATTATAATGTATGTGTATACACTATACAATGACATGAATGTATGCCATGATGCATGTCATATCATGTCATGAGTGAGGGAACCGTTTGGAATAATCAAACAGGAAAATTGAAACGTTGGACACCAAGTATTCGG
The DNA here is from genome assembly GCA_963555705.1 of Ligustrum vulgare. NCBI lineage: Eukaryota > Viridiplantae > Streptophyta > Magnoliopsida > Lamiales > Oleaceae > Ligustrum > Ligustrum vulgare. Next base: position 20,476,089 of record OY743176.1, on the reverse strand, counting down.
GTGGGTCCCGGTCCACGTAATTCAGAATTGGAATTGAATTTGGACGCCGTTCGTGGCACATTTTAAGTGAATCGTACGCGGGTTCGGTTTTGTGCACCCACAAACCCATTGAAATGGAAATCCTATTTGTTTGCAACCATAATTTTTTATTTTATACTAAAAAAAGAGAAATAAAATTTCGTTTACGCAAACAAAATGTGAGTGATTGAAAGCCTGTTTGATAATGGATAAATTTTTTTTTAGGAGAATATGTAGTTAAAAATGTTAAAAGTGATGAATCTCATAAAAATGCGTGATTAAACACGAAATTGAAGAAAAAGTTGAAAAATTATTCTATTACCAAACATGTCCTGAGACAATCACGTGAAATTTGGTACATTAAATTGAACAACATTGAAAATTAAACAAAACAAAATTAGATTCCAAAACAATTTTTTTTTTCATAATTTTATTGCAACGATATTCAAATTAGATAAAATTCTTAAATCTCTCATTAAATTTTGATATTGTTATTAGTTTTTGCAGTTAAAGCTCTGTTCGATAATATTGTAACAATTATAAATTGATTTATTTATGTCTTGGAAGTAAAATGTTTGGTTGAAAAATAGAAAGAAAATATGTATGATTAAAAAGTTATTTAAGAAAAATTATGTTGTTTATAAATTGATTTTTTTTTTTTAATAATGATTGTGTTAAAGAACTGATGGTACAATTAAATTATGTCCCATTTCATGTAAAATTGACTAAAATTTCATAATTCTCAACAAGGAAACGAGTAGAAATAATATTAGAAGAAATGTAGAATCTTTTTACACTATACTTGTCTAAAGTAGTCAGTCGGGCTCAACTTTATAAAAAGTGTAAGTTAGTCCTCAATATATCATTATAGTTGCACAATCAGTAAAATCATGCTACTCGGGTCAAAGCGTAAGCTAGTGATGCCTTTGGCTATTGGACTTTTGCCATCTAATATTTCATAAAATTGTAATGTAATCCTTAAAAAAAAAATACAGAGCAATTATGATGCTGTTCACTATAGGCACCATATCATTTTCCTAAAAAAAAAATCCCACTTCATACTTTTAAATGCTAGTTCGAGTTTGATTTTTTTTTTTTTTTTTTTTTTTTTTTTCAATCAAAATCACGTTGCTCAACGACCACTTTCAACTTCACTTTTTTTTTTAAAGAAATCACTTTCCACGTTACATCGTAACTTTCTCTACTTTAGAGTTACACGTTTTGCGAAAAATCACTCTCACGCAAACGTGAAATCAAATATGGATCAAGCCCCCAGGGCACATCTCCAAGTGGCAAAGGGGATGGGTGGTAAGTGCTCAGCGCAGCTGTGTGCTTGGTTCGATTCCCCGCAAGGTGGAATTGGCCTTGTGGCAAGCGGGAGTTATTGAGCGTTTCTCATGCTTACCATAAGCCCTTCCACCCTGGCTCCTTGGAGGCATAACCTGGATTTACCTTCCCGAACCAATGACCTTGGGCGTGGTCGGTTCGGGCCCTCAGGGTGTGGGCTACACTTTTTTTTTTTTTTTTTTTTTTTAAATATGGATCAAAGTTAAGAAGCAAAATTGAAATTGTCTTGTTATGCAATGTCCCCTGGCTGCCACTAATGGCAGACAATTTTGATATTTTAAAGTCCAAAAACGTTGAACACGACCTCTAAAGTTAGCATATTTTCCAAATTTTTTATTTGCAAGGTTTTGAATGTAGAATTGTGAACTTTTGAAACATGGGAAATACGAGTGCTACTTCGTTTGTCAATATTCTAAACTTCTTTTTGACTATCTCCAATTTTTGGATAAGCATTAGCTTATTATATTCCAATTTATTATTATAGGGGTCACTCACATCATTTTCCATAAATAATTGTCACAAAATTTAGAAATATTGGGGGCGTAATTATTTTTCACACGTGATGTCTGCGCGCAATCATACCATGTTAAATCATGGTATTTAATAGCGTAAGGTTTTTATTAAGACGAAAAGTTACAAATCAGAACTATCAATAGTTACATGGACGGAGTCATGGGGCCAAGGTCCATGTGGAGTCCAGGACCATCCAATTTCCCATGCATAACTATTTTTTTTTATTGTCTTTTTAATTTTCATTTAATTTTTAGTACCAATAATAAATGTTTTGATGTGTTAATATAATCTATTATCAAAATAGGAGAACTTGTAAAGAAAACTTGTAATAAAGCATTAAAAAAATCCATTATTGTTATTTTGTTTTAGTCCCTATTTGGTGGAGATTAAAATCAGTTTTTAGTAGATTTTGATAAAAATTTTAATGAGATGTGTGATTGAAAAATTATAAATCCAATGAAATATATGATTTATATTGATTATTGATTTTGACTTGTATTAAAATCTGAATTTTAATTAGTATCAAACAAAGGCTTAACATTTTTGTGCATTTTAATAAAGGCTCCCAATCCAAAATGACTGGCTGTGTCAATACTAGGACCGACGTGTGCTAACTATTGAGTTGTGGAGTCGAATTATTGTCGTTATGCAGAACAACATACTTCGAGCTGTCATTATGATTTTGAATAATCATAAAAAAAAAGACATGTTACAAAAGATAGTGTACAATTTTCTCTTATAATATATATATATATATATATATATATTTCATGATAATGAATTATTGCAACGACAGATAAGAACAACGTAGTATCACATTGAAGGGAATCTACAAATCTTGTGTGATCTTATATATGTAAAGTGCGCACTTTGTGAAGAACAGGAAATCAAGAAACATATTAGCAGTACATACCGTTATCGCAAAAGTTTAACCTTTTTATGCAAATAATCAAGTATTACGCGACAAAGCCCATTCGCGTTTCACATAAATGTGGTGACAAAACCAGAATCATTAAAGAAAAAAATGGCAGCCCCTTCGTTGTCTAATATGAAATTCTTTCCTCTGCTACACAGATCCTCAGCAAAAATAAGTGACTCTTTAGAAAATATTGTCCTGAGGAACAGAGTTCACTTTACCTCAGAGCAATTATTTGCACCTACTGGTTCTCTTAAGCAGGCAGATATTGCTATAACAGCAGATTCAATAGATGCATCTTCTCCCTGTTAAGTAAGAGCAGAGTATACTCATTTCTCACAGAAATACCACACAAGTCGAAATTTTTTAAAGTTGAAACAAGAGGTAAAGATATAAAAGAAATTTGACCTTTTCTTTCCAATAAAAGATGTTTCCATATTTCCCGGCCAATCTACTCCAGAAGCTACGCGGTATGTCTAAATCCACACTGGCGCCAACATTGAAATTTAATATGTTTCCTGATGAAAGGTAAAGCAGAATACGTTAGTTATTATTGCATATATATGGAGAGGTCCACTTCTCTAGATATTTACCGAAGGTAGGATCTGCGACAAATACAATTGTTCTATCATCCACATTCCAGAAATCTTTAATTGCTAAACCTGCAGAATATTCGAAGGCTAAACTGTTATTGATTCTGGATGCCTATATTCCAATAGAAATAGTAAGCGAATAGAAAACAAAAACGCATACGAGATACAAAAATTTATGGTGCTTCACCCTCAGTGATGTTCACTCGCCATTGCAGGTTTTTTTTTTTTTTCACTAAAATCCAGAACAAGTTTAGAAAGGACATCCATGCCTCTCAGTTTGCATCTCAATAAAAAATGCCCCTCTCAAGTTCTTTCTATATCATTGGAAATTAGGTTTGGCACCATCGGGAGGATAAGAGAATATTATGATTAGACTTCGCATTGTCCTATACAAACTTCTCCTTATTTACAATTCATATAAATTTATATGAAGCTGTTTGTATATCAGTAATCATACCTGGTGTATCCGGGTAATTCTGAGCCAGAACTCTCAATTTAAATCCAGTATCCTTTTCAAGGGCAGCAATCTCTTGTGCAAGTCTTTTCTCCTACAGATCACTCTGAAAGTTAGGTTATTTAGGAAAATGCTTAAAGCACCTCGGGGCTTACCCCCGAGGTGCTTGTATCATCACCCGGTTATTTATGATAAGATGATGACATTGAAAAAGAATTATACATGACAAGTTGTTGATCATCCACCAGAGAAGCCAGTCATGGAATATGAGTATTAACTATATAGTATAAAGCTAATGTTACAGTTGACAAATATAAGACAAGATTTCTGGACAAAGGGGTTTGCACAAATGTAGAGGAGCGACTACCACAACGTTTTTTGCTCTAGTAACAAATTTGAGCTCAATAAGAATCTTTTTTCTCACGGCTAATTTATATTTTCTGTTGGGTATTTTGATCCAAATTAATTACTGCATGTGGCATGTAATTGAAACATTGCAGAAAATTGGAAGAATAATGGATAGGGCTTTATTAACCACATGTGCCGTGAATAGAGGAGAAACAAGTTCAAACTTTACTATTTACAAAAAAAGGTTCAGCTGCATGGATTAATTCCGAAATAGGTGCAGTCGTGTGAAAATCAAAGAAACGGGGCAGTCGTGTATGGAGAAGAATTCTAGTCCAATTGTTATTGATTTTCTTTCCTTATTTTTAGGATTCTACTTCAACAAAAAAATCTTTTTTGACACAACTTCTACATATTTTAGGGTTGTTTTTACCTATAAATATGTGTATTAGGAAGTCATAATATGAAGAATCTTATGTAAGACTAATTAGAAAGAATTGGAGAGCTTTATTTTCGTAATTTCTTGTGAACTCTTTGTGGGATAATTCAAATGGTTGAAACTTGTGTTAGATAGAAATTCATTATTAGTATTTTCTCTATAATCTATGAGATTGAGTTGGTGAGTGAAATTCTATATAATTATAATAATTTATTAAATAGTGAAAGACTTTGACGATTGGGAAATTTTGCGTCGTTATTTATTTTCTTGTTGCTCAATTATTTCTTGAATATCAAAAGATCATGTGGGTTAAAAAAGAGGGAATCAACGTGTAATTCCCACGTGTAATTCCCAACAAGTGGTATCAAAGTATTTTTGGTGGTTTGAAGATTTTATTGGAGCAAAAGAAAATATGTCTGTCAAGTACGACGTGGAGAAATTTGATGGAAGAATTAATTTTGGCTTGTGGCAAATATAAGTTAAGAATATTTTAATTCAGGCGGGTCTGCACAAAACTTTGAAAGGAAAACCAACCGAAAGTTCCGACAAATAAAGAGAAAAAGAAACTGGATCCAGCAAGAATGATGAAGATTAGGAAGATTTGGATTTGAGAGCTGCTAGTACAATACGACTTTGTTTGGCCAAGAATGTTCTTGCAAATATTCCATGAATATTTGCTAAGGAACTTTGGGAAAAACTGGAAGAGTTGTATCAGACAAAGAACTTGTCAAATCGCTTGTATTTGAAGGAACAATTTCATTTATTGAGAATGAGGGCAGGTACAAAAATCTCCGACCATCTTAGTATTCTTAACGGGATTGTTCATCTTAGTATTCTTAACGAGATTGTTTCTGAACTGGAATCTATTGGAGTCAAAGTTGAAGATGGGGATAAAGCATTTAGGCTCATCTGGTTTCATCCATCCACGTTTGAGCACATCAAGCTGATTTTGATGTACAGGAAGGAAACGGTGGGTTTTGCAAAAGTTACAAGTAAGTTGATCTCTGAACAACGGAGATTAGGTGGAGGTGATAATTCATCTGTAAATAATTTACTTGTTACTGAAAAGTGGAAGAGGGGTAACTCCATGAAGAAGAAGGTTGTATGTTGGAACTCTGGACAATTCGGTCACACAAGAAGAAACAGTCTAAAAGGTGAAGCAGACTTGGCTGACTGCTCGAAGGTGGACAATGTGACTTTCATGGTGGAGGGCGTGATGATGTACTCTGAGTGGGATGTGACATCCTCATGACATGATGTCAGTTGCCATGATAGAGGATATGTGCTTACTGGCGGGTGCATGTGTTCGCACATAGCATTGGTTTGACTTGGATGTAAGGTGTGTGGTTGTTTAATGTCGATGGCTGATGAGCTCCTATGGAAAATCAAACAATAGAAGTTGCACCAAAATTTTTCAACAATTTTATTTCGACATGAGCCGTTGAAAAGCTCGGGGTTCGTTGATAATTCTGAGTGGTTATACTCATATGGTGGAGTATGGGATTGTCAAGCTTACCTGTTTACCCAATAGTTAATTTATTCAGGGCCGCACCTGGGCCAAGGCAAAACAGGCCCGCGCTTTGGGCCTCAAAAAATTAAGGGCTCATTTTTTTTTTAAAAGACTGAAATCTGAACTTTTTTTTTGGAATAAAAGGCTCATCCAAGTTACCTTCCTGAGCCCAGAAATCGAAGGCCCAAACAATTCTTATATTTTAAATCCATGTTTCGATTCATTCCTCAAACCTCATTCTTTTGTCTCTGATGTTGAATGAAAGAAAAATTCCAAACTCCTCAATTGAAAAACCTAATTCTAATTCCAAAAATCCCACTGATTCTCTATTGTTCTGAATCTGTCCGTGAAGCACAATAACTTAAGTTTCTAAAATCATCAAGATTAGGATGCACACTGCCGTCGATTTTGAATCTGTGAGCTGATGAAGTGTCGAAATTCATCGAGATTTCTCAGCCCCTCCACAGAAAAACCTTAGACCGTTAATGCTCATTTCCGGTTCGTCCCTTATTGTTTCCTTACAGATTTAATAATTTTTTTTGCTGCTTTTATATAATTTTTTGTTGTTTTCGCCATTTTATATTTTTTTTTTTTGCAACGTGCCAACGTGATTGTGAATCTGTGATCTTAAATTCTTATTTAATATTTCCACTTAGTTAGTTAGTTAGTTTATATTTTTTCAACTTGAAATGCAAAAGTTGTAGATAAGATATCTTGGCTAGGGTTGAATTTTTGAAGTAATTTTGTTTACAATTTTCAGCTAACAAAATAATTAATGTTGTGCCTACAACCTACTTCCTTGAAAATTTGCAATTAGAATTTTGTTCTTTTTCTTTTGATAATTTTGGTGTATCAATTTGTGACTTTAGCCTTATAGGTTTACAACTAAGTATGAATTATGATGACTTTAGCCTTATAGCCTTATTTGTGACTTTTCTAGGCTTGTTGATAGACGATAGCCTTACACGATGCCTCCTAAATATATGTCGGGAGCCCAAAAACGAAAAAGGTAACAGAAAGAAGATGCATTGATTCAAAGTCAAGTGGGAGATCTTGACAAGTATTTTAATTTCAGTGGCAACAAGAGATTGGCTACAAGTGTGGTGATTAAGGAGGAACAAGAGAATGAAGATGAAAAGTTGGGTGGATCAAATGAGAATGAGGAAGCAAGTGGGCTTCGCGATGTGAGTCAATTGCCCAAGGATGAGGAAGTGGTTGAACCTATCGAGGGTGTTCAACACGTGGACTTGGAATTGGATGATCCAGGGAATTGGAAACCTATTGATCAAAAGATGATAGATTTTTTAGTTGAAATGGATCCTAAAAGAATTGATGCCATCATGTTTCCTAAAGATGGTACGAGTAGACATTTTGATGCATCTCAGTATACTCGGTTCTTGCCAAATGGGCAAACAATGAATAAAAGATGGCTAATTTATTCAAAGTCTGTGGATAGAATATTTTGCTTTTGTTGTAAGTTGTTTAAGAAGGAAGAAATGGTGAATAGAATTGGTCAGTTGGGTAGTGATGGATATAAAGATTAGCGTAATATGCATAGTCGTTTAAAAAGTCAGGAAGGAAGTAGTGATCATATACATTGCATGGCTAGTTGGATTGAACTAGAAAACATAATTCGAAAAAGAAAGACAACTGATGACGACATGCAACTACTAATCGATAATGAAAAAGAACATTGGAAGAAAGTGCTAACAAGGATAATTTCCGTTGTGAAAAGGCTTGCTAAAAATACCTTGGCTTTTCGAGGAGATTGTGAGAAATTGTATGGTGAAAACAACGGCCTTTTTTTGCAAATGGTGGAAATGATTGCTGAATTCGATCCGGTGATGAAAGAGCATGTTCGATGCGCTCAAGCAAGTGAGGTTCGATGCACATATCTCGGTCCTAAAATTCAAAATGAGTTGATTCAGATGCTTGCTGGTGAGGTTAGAAATGCAATTCTGAAAAAGGTTAAGAACGCAAAATATTACTCAGTCATTCTTGATTGTACGCCAGATGCAAGTCATGAGGAACAAATGTCACTTGTACTACGATGTGTGGATGTTTCAATGAACTTACCAAAGGTGGAAGAGTTTTGGGTTGGATTCCTGAAGGTGGATGATACATCTGGACTCAAACTGTCATTCGAGCTTGTTAATGAGTGAAACAGACTTGGGCTCGACGTTGATGATATAAGAGGGCAGGAGTACGATAATTGATCAAACATGAGCGGGCGGCATAAAGGAGTACAAAGAAAGCTACTTGAACTAAATCCCAGAGCTTTCTACACTCCATGTGGAAGTCACAGTCTTAATTTGGCACTATGTGATAGGCGAATTGTTGTAGAAAGGCTAGAAACTTCTTTGGAACAGTTCAACATATCTATACATTGTTCTCATCTTCCTCTAAACGTTGGAAAATTTTCAAAGATAATGTGGATGGTCTGACCCTTTAAGCCGTTGTCGCAAACACGTTGAGAAAGCCACGTTGACAGTATAAAGGCTATAAAGAAGCAAATTGTACATATAAAAGATGCATTACTTGAATTGGCTGATACAACTGAAGATCCTAAGACACAAAGTGAAGTTGAGGCATGAGCGCAAAAATCACTTAATTCGGAGTTGTATAGAGGTCTGCATGAATTTTTGAAAAGAGGCGTACGTCACAGTGTTCATTCAGAACTCCCAGCTTCTGTCCTTTGTTTCAAAACTTCTTTGTATTTTTGGATAAATCCAATTGGGTTTAATAACTTAATGAGTTAGCTATCATATAAACTTGGAATCAAGACATTCCAAGGTCTGTAGAAATTGTTATGTCACTTTAAGTATAGCTGCACAGTTTAGTTTTCAATAGAGATGGCGAAAAAATCCGATCCGCCTCGTCGATCGGTCGACCCGATCCAATCCGAAAAAATCCTGATCCATGGATCGACGGATCGAAATTTATGTGATCTGCCCCGATCCGAAAATTCACGGAGCGGATTTGGATCGGGGCTCATCCGATCAACGATCCGACATTTTTTTTTAATATAATTTTTTTATTATGTATAAAAATCTAATGTGTAAATTTTGTAGCAAACTTTAATTTCTGGGAATAACCTGCAATCTTTGCATTTTAAAGAAAACACATTTTTCATGTCCTTCATTTGAAGAAAGAATTCTAATAAGTGATGGCAAAAAAACTCGATCCGTTGAATCGGCGAATCGGTCTCTATACGTCTCGTTTCAATAAAATAAATAAAATTTAATAAAAAAAATAATTTTTCTAATTTTTTTTTTTTAAAGATTTAATTTAAAATATATTTAAAAAAATTATAAAAAATTATAAAAAAATAATTCGGCGGATCGGTCCACCGATCCGCCCCGACTCAAACCCGATCCGCCCCGACCCGAAATATGACGGATCAGGGGCGGATCCGGATCGGACCAAAAAAATTCGGGGCTGGGCGGATCGGGGTCCGATCCGCCCCGTTGCCAACACTAGTTTTCAACTGGAGTCGAAACGGTGTTTTGAAAATTGTTTTAGTACTGCGCATCTCGTTACCCCGATCCGCCCCGTTGTCAACACTAGTTTTCAACTAGAGTCGAAACGGTATTTTGAAAATTGTTTTAGTACTGCGCATCTCGTCAACGGAATCCGATTTTTGGATATGTTGTATGTTAGTGAGTCTTTTATATACTGGTAAAGTTTCATTGAAAAATGAAGTGGTTTGCTATGTCAAATGAATTTTTAATCATCAATGCTTGTAATAAAAAGAGAATAAGATTTGCCATTTTTTTCTTTACATGAAGGTACTGTGCAGCAACTCAAATCCATGTGAACAGTGCCATGAATTATGGTACTGTTCATACAATTCAAATTAAAAAAAAAAAAAAATAGAAGTTTGCTTATAATATGATGATGAATTGGTTCGAACCTTGCACTTCAAGGTTAGGTGGTGAACCTTTTACCACTTAGGCTATAACTACTTTGTGTAAGGTGATGCATTGACAAATTGATACATTTTCGAAATTAGACCAAAAGCTGTTTCCTTTCATGAACTAAATTTATTGAAATTATTAAGAAAAAAATATATCCATAAATTCTTATTGCAATATTTTTCGCAAAATAAATTCATTAGTTTATTAATTGATTTCTAAGCTTACGGTCTATGATTTAAATGTTTTTGTGATGTTTCAACCCATGCGGGTTTAGGGCGTTACAGAGGTTGGCGTGCCAGTGTCCAACGCGCACGTGTCGGAGTTGCCACGTGACGTATTATCAGATTTCCAAACTATTTCAGTCATTGGACACTCGGAGACACGTCACCGACACGCCCTCCGACACACCGAAGATGGAGAAAGAAAAGAAATTGCTAGATCTAAGAACACTAACATTATTTCTGCAATATTTGACTTAAGATTAAGCTGGGCACTTTTGATGGCGTATCATCAGATTCCCAAACTATTTCAGTCATTGGACACTCGAAGATACGTCACCGCCCTCCGACACACCAGATATGGAGAAAGAAAAGAAATTGCTAGAACCAAGAACACTAACCTTATTTCTGCAATATTTGACTTAAGATTAAGCTGGGCACTTTTGATTCAACTAATATTTCATCATATTTTGTCTTCAAATTGCAAGCAGCATTTCCGTCGAACTGAAGAGCCGAAACTGTGAAGTTGCCAACTGAAGAGTTAGAGTAGCAGCTGCGTTTTCTGTTTCCTTGTGTAATATAATAAGGGGCCTTTTTTCTTTGTAATAGGCCAAAACAAGCTTTTTTAATTTTGAAATATAAAAAAGAGACATCTATTGTCAAAATGAAAAATAAAAATGTGTATAGCCGGTCAAATTATTGGGCAAGTAAGAGACTTTTTGTCTTCCTTCTCAAGGAAGCTTTATAATATAATAATAAAAAAAAAATCAACAAAAGAAACCCAAGTCTCTTTACAGAATCTCAGTAGATGCATTTTTCCCTCTCAAACGAAACCCTCTTTACAATAAACAAAAAATTCCCAAACTTATTTCTTGTTCATTCTCAAATCTCAATACCCATTTGAAGCATCGTTAGCAATGGTTCGAAGTGACACTACTACTCATAAATATCAAGTAATATCACTCTTCATTTGAACATTTTAGATCATTTTATCTTTTGAAATTATGGACAACGCTTACCATGGATGATTTATGCAAACCTCTTTGGAAATTTGTTACAAAACTTGATAAATTGAATGAAGGGGGTGATAATGTTCTTTGGCAACGTAATTTTTGCAATGCAACTAAGAATAGTTCATACACTCGGGTTGGGTCACATTTGTTAAAAATATCAGGTTGTGGTATTGAGCCTTGTCCTAGTGTGACACCAAGATATATAAATGAAATGCAAAAATTAGAAGATGAGGCTATGTTGAGAATGAAACATAAAGAACCGAAAAGAGTACCATTGCCATCGGATAGTAATATGATTTCAACGGATTGTTATGCACTGGAGGGAAAAGAAAAAAAGGGTAGTGCAATTGAAAAATCCTTTAACGTGACATCCCGTGATCAATTGGATTTCAAAAATTGCAAGAATGTATTAATCAAGTGGCTTACCCTTTACTCTTGCAAGAAATCCCTATTATATTAGTTCTTATACTCTAGCCTCGAATAGTCGTTTGTCACGATATAAGCCTCCCGGTTGCAATAGGTTGAGAACAACCCTTCTTCAAAAAGAGAGAAGAAATGTTGAGAGATTACTACAACCTATTCAGAGCACGTGGGCGGAGAAAAGAGTGACTATTGTGAGTGATGGTTGGAGTGACCCACAAAGAAGGTCACGAATTAGTTTCATTGCAATGACCGAAAGTGGACCTATGTTTTTAAGGGCGGTTAATTGCTCGGGTGAGATCAAAGATAAATATTTTATTGCTAACTTGATGAAGGAGGTTATAGAGGAAGTCGGTCGGGAAAAAATTGTTCAAGTTATTACCGATAATGCTTCAAATTGTAAGGGTGCGGGGGAAATAATTGAATCGGAATACCCTCACATTTTTTGGACACCGTGTGTTGTACACACTCTTAACCTTTCTTTGAAAAATATTTGTGCAGCAAAGAATGTTGGTAATAACTCGATTACTTAAGAGGAATGTAGTTGGATCACTCATCTTTATGAAGAAGTAATGACCATTAAATTTTTTATCATGAACTATTCTTTGAGAAGAGCAATGTTTAATGAATTTGTGCCCTTGAAGTTGTTATTCGTGGCCGATACACGATTTTCTTCCATTATTGTTATGATGAAAAGATTTGAGCTTATCAAGCGTGGGCTTCAAAATATGGTTATTGATGAAAAACGGTCAATTTATCGAGAAGATGATGTGCAAAGGGCAAGTTTTGTGATATTGAAATTACTTGATGATCTTCGGTGGGACTCTATAGATTATGCTATTTCCTTCAATTCGCCTATATATGACATGCTTTGATTTTCTGATACGGATAAACTTTGTCTTCACTTGATCTATGACATAGGATACAATGATAGAGAAAGTGAAAGGAGTGATTTATAGGCATGAAGGAAAGCGTCAAGCAGATGTATCATCCTTTTATAATGTTGTCCTCAAAATACTTGTTGATCGTTGGAACAAGAATAATACTCCTCTTCATTGCTTGTCTCATTCTCTAAATCTGAGGTAATTCTAACTTACATGTTTATTATGTACTTACATTTTTCTATCTATTATCAATTCTAGCAAGTCATTATTTTTTATTTGTGTTCTTAAGGTAGTGAGGAATGAGTCGAATGACTTAACCAGGATCCTACTCGTGTTCCTCCACATAGAGATTCTGAAGTTTCTCGAGAAATAGTAAAATATTTCAAAAGATACTTGTTGTCAAATGAGGAATGCACTAGAGTGAATATGGAATATTCAAGATTCTCGACAATGGAAGAAGATTTTGGTGACATTGATTCTATCCATGATCATTACAACTTGGATTCAAACACTTGGTGGGTCATTCATGGCGCTTGTGCTCCCAATCTTCAATCTTTTGCCTTAAAGGAGCAACCATCTTCATCTTGTAGTGAACGAAATTGGAGTACTTATTCCTTTTTGCACTCTCTTAAACGGAATAAGTTAATTCCAAAACGTGCGGAGGATTTAGTGTTTGTTCATAGCAATCTTTGTCTCTTGTCAAGGAAGAGCCCACAATATTTACAAGGAGAGACTAAGATGTGGGATATCGGCGGTGATGCATTTGATTCCTTTGAAGATGTTAGTGCACTTGAAGTCGTCAATTTGTCTCTCAATGAACCTGAGTTGGAGGCTATGGTGATTATCGATGATGGAGATGGAAATGTTGAAGATGAATGATTGAATTGATTTCATCTTTCTTTTGTTGAACTCATGCCATGAGAAAACATGTATAAAGTTAATTATGTCAACTTTGATATATGGCTATTAATTTTTTATGCAACAATTAGTCAATTACACAATTTTATTTGGTCACAATATATATATATATATATATATATATATATATATATATATATATATATATATATATATACTAAAAAAATTAATTAATTAACATGTCGTGTTTTAACTTTTTTCAAAAATCGCGTGTCGACGTGTTCGTGTCCGTGCTTCATAGCTACTACTTACTTAACATGTTATGAAAATATATAAAATATCAACAGAAAAAGCTTTAGTGAATCTTTTGTTCTCAGAGATCCTTATGGGCTCAGTTCTTACTGGGTAGGTACTGCATGGGGACTCACCCTTCACTTGCTGCTATCCCACACTCGACATCTCCTCTCTGGAAGAGGTTGAAGAGGGTTGGATCACGAGCTAAACCACACATTGGATATATCTTAGGGTTGGACAAATATTCTTTTGGCATGAATACATAGGTGACAATACCTTGGCAGCCCAATTCCCAGACAGGCATCACACCTTGGAGATGGTACAGGACCTTTTCGATGACACTGGTTGGGACATTGGGCGACTACTGCGGGTCCTTCCGCCTCTTATGGCGGAATATATTAGGGTGATTCCTTCATGCTTTGATGCCCCAGATCACATTGTTTGTAGAGACACAACGGATGGTAAGTTTGCTAAAAAGTCTGCTTAGCAGCTGGTCCAGACGGGTCGACTGTCTCAGGATTCTTACTGCATGACGTGGAGCACGACTCTTCCCATCACTGTATCTTTCTTCAGTTAGAGGTTATGGCAAGGACTGATCCTTGTTGACACGGTTATCCAACGGATTATTAGATGTCATTTAGCATCTCGCTTCTAGTGTTGTTCACAGACTAAGACTATTCACACATCTTCACAGGCAACAGGATCTCAGATCAAGTATGGCGACATTTTGAGGACATCTTTCAGGTACCTATGATTCTAAGTGAGGATATCATGCAACATTTTTAGAGATGGAGATATCCTTGAAGATGTGTACAGCAGGGGCACATTTGCACCATCATTTCTTTTCTGATAATGTTGTTCATATGGATCAAGAAGAATGACGCGAAGCATAGAGATATTCGAATGGAGCCGAGGCGAATTATTTGGAGGGTTTATCACATGCTCTCATTCCTTCATACTGGACAACTCTTCAGACCACATCATTGGCATGGGGACTTGGCTATCGCCCCACTATTTGGTATATCTATTGCTCCCTCTATCCTTTTTACCCCCCATTTTAGTTTTTTAGCGTACTCCATCAATAAGAGCTTACAAGCTCAACATTGATGGATGTGTCAATGACAGTGTTGCTAGTGGGCATTCTCAACATTTTATAGGACTGTCTAATACTTGAGGTCAAACTGCGAGCTATTCTTGATGGTATCCTTCTTGATAGCCGATTGAGGATTGCAAACATTTGGGTTGAGGCTAACTCCGCAGTGGCCATCCATTTTGATCGGAACACTATCTCTCATATCTATAAACTCCTACTACTTGATAGAATGCAATGCTAGAAGGATAGGGAACATCGACATATTGAATCCTTCGTGGAGAAGGCTTTAATGCATTATTTTCATGCGCCAAACATGCAAATGGAATTGTTCTATTAACAGATAGAGACCGGGAGTTTCTCCTTACTTGAATTTGTTATAAGGTGCTCCCTTTAGTTGCATAAAACAATCTGTCTAAGTATGTTAGAAATTTTCATGCACCAAACATGCAAATGGAATTGTTCTATCAACAGATAGAGACTGGGAGTTTCCAATTACTTGAATTTGTTATAAGGTGCTACCATTGGTTGCATAAAACAATATTTGTCTAAGTATGTTAGAAATTTTGAAGTGCACCCACGTCATCCGGCTCCAGGAACTTTATAGGAACGATTGTAATGGATAATACCTTTCAACTATATTTATGTGGAACATGATATAACATAAATAACAACAAACTATGCCTTGTTACCAAGGGCGAATCCAGGAATTCGATCAAATAACTTTATTTTTCGAGTTGCAGCCCAAAAATCTAACAATTTTTTTTCTAGCACGGGCGAGTGCGACAACTCGCCATGTTGTAGATTCGTCTCTGCTTGTTACATTAAGCTTAAGGTTGACTAGATGAATTCATTCTCGTAGTTTCCAATTACGTACAAACAAAATTTGCATGTAGCAAACTAGAGATTTAGCAACCTATCAAGTTTAACCACTCGGAATGACTATTGATTGGTTCCGAAGTTTGTGAAGAGATGCAACAATGTTTGGCTGTGCTTAGATTAGAGATTTAGCAACCTATCAAGTTTTAACAACTCAGAATGACTATTGATTGGGTTCTGGAGTTTGTGAAGAGATGCAATAATGTTTGGCTGTGCTTAGATTTTATTTTCTAGAAAGTTAAAACTTACTATTCACAAAAGTAAGTTTTATTGGTAAACTAAGTATTATGAAAATCATTTGATGGAATAAGTAAACTAAATTAAAAAAAGTTTAAACAACCAAACATGCTCATTATCTGCCATAGTAATCAGCACATAAAAAGCTGTAACACTAAACAAAATACCACACCTGCCCATCTGATAGGAAGCCAGCAACATCAATAACAGAAGTGAACTCTTTAGGAAGCAATTCTGGCTTGTTAACCCCAACCTTTCCCTCAGCAAATCCAACTCCTACGAAGTTAAGTACATTCTTTTTATTGCCTGTGGCCTAATTAAACCAAAAATCCACACTATACATCTTGATTTAGAACAGAAGAATCCAATGAGATTTAAGGTTAAAAATTCCTATATTTAAGGGGTCAATTGGTACTAAATTCAAAAAAATGCATTTACACCAAAATTTTACATCATTGTAAACTCGATTCCAAATATTAAAATTTCACGTATGCATTATTTTACATGTAAGTTTAAAACGCATCAATTCACAAATCACGATTCAAATTCACCCATTAAAAATATTTACCCAATTCTTCTGAATTATACCACTATCTTGATTAACTTTCTATTTATACCAATGTCCAGCCAACTGCTAAGTTAAAGGGTTACAGAGCAATGCTGACCTGTGAAGGATATAGCAAGAGCAAGGGAGCCAGAAAGCAAGAAATTCAAAGAGTTAGATTGAAAATTAGGAACCCATTTGGATAATTGTATTGAATTTTGGGTCTGTGCAATTTTACGGGACAGTGATGCTTTGGTGGGACTTGTGAAGAAAGGAAGAGAAGGGTGTCGACATGTGAGAGGCGAAGGCAGCTGCAGAAGAAGAGCCATAAAATGATCTTGGTTTTTTTCGAGTTTTATGGACAAAATTTGGTATAATTGGATAGTCCACTTTACTTTGATAGAACCCGCTAGGCGGGTGATTATGACCGGTAACACTGTAACAGTTTATCAACGATTTTTTTACTATTTAAAAAGTAAGATGTATGATTAAAAGGTGGAGATAGAAAATTTGGATGGTTAAAAATAATTTAAAAAATTGTCTTGTTTATAAATTGGTTTATAAATAGTAATGATTACGTTAGGAAACACACTATAATGAGAATTTATTCACTAGTTGCACACTCATTCAGACTTAAGAGTTATTTAATATTATCATTACAGTTTATAAATTAATTTATGAATATAAATTTTCAAATTATTTTTTAATTAAATATATTTTCTCGTTCCACTTTTTAATCATATATTTTATCTCAAAAATATAAATAAATCAATTTAAAAATGCTACATTATTACCAAACTAAGCCTAAGCTTTTTAAAAAAAAATATATATATATCTTTTTTTTTTGCTTATTTTTAACCACTCATTCATGTAATAAAATATTTTGCTTAATTTTCAATAAATGAGAATATGTATTTTGCAACTTAAACAATAGAAAGTTAAATTGTAGCTAAACATTGATCTCAATGATAAGTGGACAATAGTTAAATTTAATAAACATTCGTTTAATTTACTCGACAATTTAACTTTGTGATGTGTCACTTCTGATTTTCATCGGACACACGACAATCTTCGTTAAGTGGAAGTAACAAATTTCATTTTAGTGATCGCTTGATTGATTTATAACTCTTTGAATATATGAATGAGTAATAGTTTATAACATTTTATGTTCAATGAACAAGTAGTGACCTAGGAATAATTTTAATGATTGCCATTTAAATAACTCATAAAATGAGTGGTGTGCCTGTCAAAGTTGGACATAAATTATGTTCTATGTCAAGACCATAGGATCATAACTAGTTGAACAATGGTGGATTTAAATGATTGTTATCTTAATTCTCATTTTAAATGTAAGATATTAATGAATCAATGATACACCAATGATTATTTGTAAGCATAGTTTATCAATAGCAATACTCTAACTAGTTAGGTTAGGAGATTCAATGAAACAAAAATAATGAAAATAAAAATCACGTAAGATGCATGGAATTGTTAACTCGAGATGAATGGAGGAATAAGCCTAGTGTGAGGCACAATTGTTCATCTATCTATCTATCTGAAAGAACAATGGTAGATGAGAACAATTGATAGGGAAAGGACACTTTTCTTAGTGTGAGACACAATTATTCATCAATCTATCTGAAAGAACAATGGTAGATGAGAACAATTGATAGGGAGAGGAGACTTCTCTCTCGATGACGTTGACCAAAGGGCAACCAATGATCGATAATCAGATGAAATGTCACAATGTCTTGAAGTAGATATTGTGATCATGTCATTGTCACTCTTACTGAGAATACCCCCAACGATGTCTTTAATTCTGTCCTTCCCATTATTCCCGTCAGAAATCACGAAAATCTAGGGACACATGTTAGTGTGTAATAATCTTTTGTTGGACACTTGAGCAAATGTCATAGCCCATTCAAAAATTATTTTACTTTTTCTCATGCATGAATACTTTTTTCGCATTACTAACTCATCCTAATACCAAAGAGGGACCGAATTGAGATTTTCAACATTTCCTCTACATGATTCACGGGGATGTCAAACTGGTCGAGTCGGGCAAGCTCAGTCCATGAAAGTCGTGTTTGGTCCAGCTATGAGCCAGAGACGAGCCGAGCTGGGCCAAGTCCAACTTGTGGGCCCGTTTTTTTTTTTTTTTGGTTTTTGTATTATAACTTTCTACTAATACTAAAATAATTTAAAATGTTAAACTTGAAATTGTACACGAACTTGACGAGCTTGAAATGGGTTTGACAAGCTTGAAACGAGCCTGACGAATTTGAAATGGCCCGGCTCGCAAACCGGCCCATTTCGCGGCTTGTTGGGTTTTCACGAGTCTGCCCACGAGCTTCACGAGCCGAATCTGCGGGGCGGGTTTTTTGCCCCACTGAGTATTTTGAGGCGGACCCGTCGACCCGCCATGCGACCCGAAATTATTATTTTTTTTAAATATTGAAATGAGAAACTAAAAAAAAAAAAAAATTAATGAGGTCCAAAAGAATTGAACCTTCGTGGAATTTAGGGGTATGAGAATACACAACCACTATACCATTATATTGCTTATTGATTTTTTTTCCTTCAAATATATACATATTATCTTTAAAGTTCAAATTTAAAAACTCTAACTAGTTCGACATCTAAATTTTTCACTTAAAATTTCATTACCAATTTTGAGGAGAAAAAAAAATTTCAGGTCATTGGGGGGCGGGTAGGTCGCCCTGCCCTGCGAACAGTCGCGGGGCGGGGCGAGATAACGGGATTTCGGGTTCGGGGCAGGGCGACCCCGACCCGCCCCCAACCCGACCCATTACCATCTATAGAACTGTCTAACACCCAAATTTTCTATTCGGTTCAAATCCAAATCCTTTTTTTCACGAGTCGAGCCGAGCTTTTAATGAGTCGAATCGATCCAAACTCACGAACTGTCCGGCTCATTAGCCACTCATTCACCGATCGACTGGACATTCTCGCTAATAAGGATAAAATCTACTAGCATCAACATCAACCCGGCTAATGAAAAATAACAGCAGGTTTGAAAATTGTCCATGGTTGTCAATTTACATTGAATGCGTTCCATCGTTTGTGTAATTAACCATTTTTCTGAGTGTTATTGCCTAATTTCTCATCAATTAATTTGTTTAGTATAGATTAAAATTAAAATTTTTGTAAATCTTGATAAAAGTTAATGAAATAGTAAATTGAAGAGTTTTGAATCATACTACCTCCGTCCCACAAAAATAGGATTATATACTATTTTCGTCCGTCCCATAAAGATAGATTACTTACTATAATGAGCATTTATTTGATTTTTCATTTTTTTCATATATCCTAATTCATGTACTTTGGTAGTTAACTCTAATGTCAATTTAATAGCATGTAGTTTGAATGAATTAATGAGTCTTTTAAATTAATATAAGAGTATATTTGGAAAAATATAGCTAAATTTATTATTTCAACTATATTAACTATCATTTTTTAATCTGTGTGAAAATAGGAACAAATCTATCTTTGTGGGATGAAAGGAGTATAAAATATGTGATTAAAATCAATGATCGTCTTTGACTTGAACATAACTAAACTATTATTCAAAATATTTCACTTTTTCTAATATTTTTCACTCTTTCAAAATGGCCTGGGCTTATAAATACCTCCGTGCCTCTATCTTTTGAGCCCATCTATCTTCACATTCTCCCTCGTTCTAGATCGCTCTAGATCCGAATTTCGATTTTCAGTTTGTCACTAGGATTTTTTAACTGTAATAGTAAATCCTTAGACCCTCGTTAATTTCCTCACAAAAATCTTTGAAAGAGAACACTGGATATGAATTCTATTTCACCTCCAGGGTTATCAGATCTCATTCTCGAACTTCACATCTCAAATCAATCGAGAATTTCGGTTTTTGCCATCTAGTTTGAAGTTCCCCCGCAAAATGTAAGTGACCTTTAAGTATATTCTTAATTCAGCAACATTATTTTTTTTTTTACCGTTGATAAGCTCGCCTGCTAGGGTTTCTAGAGTATTTGAACAAGTGGTGTGAATTTTCGGCGGTAAGAAATAAATTTTAGAGCTGAGTTCTAGTACGGTTTTTACATCTAAAAACCCTAAATGATTCTGGAATTTGAATATGAGCGATGGAGGTAAAGCGGAGAGTAAGACAGATAAAGAGAATCCAATTACTCGAATTGATGAGGATAACTTCGGCCGAGCAATATCCAAAATTGCCGTGGCACAGATATGCGAGAATGTTGGGTTTGAGAGCTTTAATGAGTCTGCACTTGATTCCCTTGCTGACTTGGCAATCCGCTACCTCCTTGACCTAGGGAAAACTGCCAAATTTTATTCAAATTTAGCTGGTAGGACTGAGTGTAATGCGTTTGATATAATTCAGGGGTTAGATGATTTGGGCATGTCGACTGGGTTTTCAGGTGCTTCAGAGGTTGGAGTTAATTGTGCAATTAGTTCGGGTGTTGTAACAGAGATTAGAGGATATGTGGATACAGCTGAGGAAACACCCTTTGCACAGCCAGTTACACATTTTCCAGTGGTCAGAGAATGGAGATTGATACCAAGTTTCTCGCAAATGGCTGAGGCACCTGGCTTTAAACATATTCCAGAGTGGTTGCCTGCATTTCCCGATCCCCACACTTATATACACTCAGCAATGTGGAATGAAAGGGTTTCCGATCCTCGCACAGACAAGATTGAGCTAGCAAGGCAGCATAGAAAGGCAGAGAGGGCTTTGTTGAGCTTGCAGCAGAGGCTTGTGTGTAATGGGTTGTCAGTGGCTTCAACATCTGCAGAACCAGATGATGATAGGAACGAGTTAGAAGTTAATGATATTAAGAACCAAGTTTTGGTTAATCCTGTAGAAGACAGAGAGCAAGATGAGTCTCCTGCTATTCTGTCTGGTAAGCTCTCTGGTGAAGCAAAGATGGAGAATCATGTTTCTTTGCTGGAGACGTTTGCTCCCGCTATTGAGGCAATGAAGGACGGGGTTTCTGATTCTGGAAATGATAGAGAGAAGAATTTTTCAAGTAAGAGGCCTGTTGCACTGCCTGCTAAGATCTCTGGTGAGGGGCGCATGGAAAAACATGTTTCTTTTCTGGAGACATTTGCTCCTGCAATTGAGGCAATGAAGGATGGGATTTCTGATTCTGGAAACCATGGAGAGAAGAATTTTCCTGGAAAGAGGCCTGCTATTTGTTTGGAGTTCAAGGGAGGTAAAAAGGTTTTTGGTGAATCATTGGATTTGAGGATCCGGAACAAGAATTTTGGTAGAACGGCACCCTGGTTTGGACGCGAGGACGAGAAGGATGACAAGAAGAGGAGGGTTGAGTTTATACTGAGGCAATCCAGGGAAAATCAACAGGAGCTGACTTAGATGTATATTAGATAGTATTTCATTGATTGACTTGGTGGAAGGGAATTGTCATACTCGGTCAGAAAAATAGCAGTTGATTAGGTTAGTCGAAACCTGAACTGTAGCTCGGCTTGTGAATGCGTTGAGAATGCATTTAGAAACTGGCCCCCTGTTTTTTCGAGGTACGCAAATGGTTGTTTCAGATTTCTCCATTCATCTATAGTGTATTTTTCACAAAAGAAATTGTAGCTTTCATTATTATTTTTTTATATCGATATGTTAATCTTAGCTTATGCATTTTGTTCTCTGCTTTTGATGATCTGATGGTCATGAACCTTATTTTATAGCTTACATGTCATTTGGGTAGATCTTTCCAAATTCTCACGTAGTGCAAGTAAAAGTAAATAATTTACTCGTGGACTTCTGGCACCTGCACAGGGATATTACAGTCTCTCCATAAACCCACAATCACCTTCCAAAATATGAGAAAGAAACATCTAGCGTTTTCCTTTTTTGGGCCTGTAGTTTCTGTGCACATCCCATCCATACCAAACTCCAAACAGGTCTCCCAATAACTAGCATCCCTCAGTAAAAAGTCTTTCCTTGCTTCTTGTTTTGACTTCCGTACATGTGAATTTTAATTCCTAACTGTTGTGGCACAATTTGGTTTATTGCGGATACTTTTGACTAAAAACTTATATAAATACTGCAACAAAGAAAAATTTATAAACTATTAATTCTTATTTTCCTAATTAGTTACATGTATTGTTCAATCTGCACCTATAGAAAATTTAAAGAGTTTCTTAGATCGACCCACATCATATGTGAACTGAATATTTGTCTGAAATTTCAAATAACTATCTAATAATTTTGTTATTATTTATATAGAGTAGATTTTAAGTGCTTGTTTGAGATCCATTATAATCAAATTATTTGAGATAATGTGTTTTGGAACGGTGACTTTGAAAAATGAGTGGTTAAAAATTAAGAGAGAAAAATGTATTGGAGAATGTGTGGTTGAAGATAAAAGAGAGAAAAATGTGGGAAATTATAATGGGGTTCAAATAATGGTTAATTAAGCTAATCATAATTTCCTTCGCTGCATAAGAGAAACGGTGTTGATTATATCATAAGAAGCTAGGGTACAAATCATAAAGCAATAATGTAATTAGAAATAAAAGATATATTTCCCCTCATCTTTCATCTAGAACACTCATTATTATACCAAGTTGGTTTTATTCTGAAAAATGACATCAATAAAGGTCTATACTACTAGGAAGAAAAACTCAACATATAAAATAAAAGGGATAGATGCATTAGTATGGTAATCAATCACAAACCATACACAACTTCTATTTTTGTTGCTAATGAAATTAAGAAAACATATGATTTTCCAAAAATAGAAAAACTCCATTTGTTATTAAGTACCCTAAATTACTAACAATAGTGTTATGTTATTCTCCATCTGTATAATGCAAGCAAGTTAGTTATATATTTTTGAGAGCAGACATAATGCATATTACATGGATGATCTCGATAAAATTATTTTCATAAATGATGTACAAGTAAAAGATATGGGTGGTTTGATGTTCATGATAAGTTGATTTTGATAAATAACATAAATAAAGGAAAATAAACAAGGTAGGGGGGCATTGATATGTATATATATATATATATATATATCAAAATATTATTCCAACTTTTATGTAAAAGATATGAATTATGATTTATCTGTTACGGTCCAATATAAACTTATAACAAATGAAAATTTGATGAGAAATGGCGAAATAAATGATAAATTAATAAACGAGTGGATATGTCTATGAAAATAGCAAATTGCTAAGCATGTTTTGGTTACCATGTAACGACCCAAATCTCTTGCCCGAACAGTTATGTCTCACGTATTGTCCTCTTTGGGAGAGCACATTCTTTCTCATCCCATCACATCTATTGTGTCCCCCATATAATTCAAACCAAAAACCTCTACCGTAAGAGAGATTTAAGATTCAATTGGTAACAAAAATAAACCAAGGGTCTTATGTCTTGAGTTATATGTATTGTCGACTTTGGGAGGACATCTACCTTTTTACACCTTCACGACTTTCGATCGTGTCCCTCAATATTCGAACTCAAGAACTTTGTCTTATTAAAAATTAAGTTTAATTTTGGTACCAATTGCACATTTTTTAATGATTCAAACATTGTGCCAGACAATTATGTCATACATACTGTTCACATCGAGAGGACATCTGTTCTTTTATCTCCACATAGCTTTCTATCCCCATGATTTGAACTCAAAATATTTGTCTTATTATAAAATTAAGTTGAATCCAGATATCAATTGATACAACACTTGTGACATAACGACTTGAACACGAGAAAAAAAATCCTTTCTATTTCTTTGAGGTTGAACCTATAATTGTGCTCGAGAAATAGTTGTTCATATTGATATGACCCACAAGAGATTTGTTATCATGGTACTTTTGTTTTAATGCATTGATAACTTAGAAATTTTTTTAGTAGAGATGGCATTTTATTTACTTTCCAAATTAGGCATTTATTATAAGAAATATGATTTGTGTTTGATTTAATAGATTTAGATTTTATAGTATTTTTCTAATTCAATTAGGATTAGTTTAAACTCTATATAAACAAATTTATACATTGTAATAAGGGACAACTTTGATAATGAAATAAAGATATTTACTCTCAAATTTTGCTTCCGTTTGTCTAATTCTTCTCCTGTATCTATCTCCTCCTCTTTCTCTCCTTCTTCTTGCTTCCTTCCTCTCTTCTTCTTCGCAAGTGTGCCATAACTTTTAAACTTATATTTATGCATCATCTTTTTTTAAAATATTTTTATATATTTCCTGTTCAACCAGTGACTTGCCTACTTGGGCCGGGTCTCATAACCAAGGAAAGTATATATTTGGTTAAAAAATGTTGCTCATACTTTTTTATGGTATTTTGCTTATTTCTTAGCCCAGTGAAAGTGTTTCAAGATGTTAAACTGAAATCTAACTAGTGCAATGCACACCTTTTCATAAATGTTGCTCGTACCTTTTTACGGTATGTTGCTCTAAGTCTCTAACCCTTCCTTGTTTAGTCCTTACACGACATACTAATAGTTATTTGCCTTCCATTATTCATAGAGAAGAAACGTAGCACTACTAGGTTTCCTTTTTGTGAAAATAATATCAGTAGCGATATGATGTAGATGGGTTGGTTATGTATTACTGTGCCTTTGTTGCGCATTCAGTCAGAAGTTTTCACATCAATGGAAGAAGATTTGAAAGTTGAATTGGGCTTTTCTCTTGATTATCTTATTGGTTGGGGACACCTTTTCTGTTATTTAATTTTTTTAGTTTCTTTTAGGTCAAGGGGAAAGGCCTGATACTGAATTTTTTTTAATTCCCTGAAGAGTTAAGCTAATGAAGAGGACTAAAGCAATAGCTTTACTGTTCTTATTCGTCTTGAAAAGTGATATGCCATAAATGCTAATTCCAACTTCAGGAAAACTTCACTTGTGTGCACATTGGTAGATTTTGGTATTCAATTTGTGGTTTTTTGCAGTTAAATACTGGATTACAGTGTGACATTGCAGCCTCACTTGAGATAGGATTCCAGTTTCTGGAGTTCCTTTAGGTCTCCAACGAGGAACCCGGTCACCAGGTGTTTTCCATTCCTCGGTCTCATCGTGATAATTTATCCTTTTATCCCAACCTGAACGCTAGTGTATATTTTGAAGTGCAATATTGGATGGTATCATGAACAAGATTATGTCTTTTTGATTTTCTTTAACGTGTCAAATTCTGTTCATTCCTCCATAGCAAACACGCCAAAAGGTGTTAAGCAAAACGTTGGTTGTTGATGTTTGCAATTCCGACCAAATTAAGCAGCTGAGAAATCACTTGATTTTGAAGCCCAAAAATGAGGATTTTACTAAAATAGGAGTTCAGTCAGTTACCAGAATATTATATATGGATCGAATGAGTATAAAGTGAATTGTGAGTTCAAGTATCGTTTCTATAAAGATTGTACTAGTCCAATTTCAATTTAATTTAGCCTTAACCAAAATAGATAAGTTGTGAATTATGAATTTAAGCTGCGATGAATGTAACTAATGCAAGACTATGAGGAATGCAATTTTTATGACAATAATCTAATTATGCAAAATGTTATAGGATCTCGAATTCACTTATATTAGTATCGTTTAATCCAACTTTTGAATTGATAATACAATTCAATATTCCTATATTTTGCTTAACAATCTCTCTAGAAGAATTAAATTTATTCCTATATGTGATCTGATTATATCTTTATGATGGATGCGAACATATAAAAATGCATTAATGATTTGTGAATACTTGAATAACGTAAAGCATAATGAACCGATAAATTTCTATTTCCTATCGGACTTTAAAACAATTATTAAAGTCTAACTTATTTCAGAAATCTCAATTCTAAAAATAAGGTACAATAGATCATAAAATTATTGGTCAAATAATCTATCTATATATAAAAACAAAGTAACCGTCACAAAAAATGCAATACTTTTCCGCCGAAAATCACTTGCTAAATTTGGAAAGCTTTTGTCAAAAACAAGAGAATTTAAAAAAAAAAAAAATCATTAAAGTGCAATGGGAATTTGAATCATTTTAAATGTAATGATTGCAAATTTGAATTACACTTTTGATCACTACATGCATTTGTTTCCTAAAAAAATAAATAAATAAATAAAAACCGTTTTGAGCACTGTTAAATTTTATATAAAAAAGAATGGTAATTAAAAAAATTTGTTTAAAAAAAAAAAATGTAATATTTTCGAGATAAAAATGGTTGAAATATAGAGATAAAAATATGTATGATTAAAAAGTAGTTTAAAAATGTATTATTTAAAAATATTTTGTCAAACAGAGATGCTTCGTTTCAATTTCAAAAAAGGACAATTTTTATTGTATTATTTTGAAGTCGAGAAAAATATGTAATATGGATGTCAAATCGAAGATCTCAACGAGAAGTTTAATACAGGGTAATTAGTGAGAACAAACAGAAAATATATTGTCTGTAAAATCGTCTTAAAGATAAAACGTAAAAATTTTTACTTTTCCGCAATATAAAATTCATTTTAAATTATATCATTTAAATTCTGTAAAACTATTTATAAACTACTTTGTGTAATAATAATAATTATTTTTAATTATTGCATTTTTTTGAAGTCGAGAAATATGTATGTAATATATGTGTCATTTCGAAGATCACAACGAGTAGTTTAATACAAAATAACAAGTGAGAGCAAATTATAAACACTTTATTCGTAAAAAATTACAAAGATGAAATGTAAAAGTCTTAAATTATATCATTTAAGTTATATAACACTTAGTATTCATTTTAAATCAAGGACCGAAAGTTGAATAAGGTCGAACAGATTTTAATTAAAAAATTAATAATTATTTCAAACATCACAAAATTTTCTAAAAAAAAAAAGTTATTTTAGAAATAAAGCAATATTTACTCATTTAGAAATAAAACTAAATAATCAAAAAATATAACAATATTATTTAATTTCAAAATTACCAATTCATAACAAATATAGATTTTTGGTTGTTAATTTTATTTATTATATTTCAAAATAAAATAACTTAACATATAAAAAAATAAAATAAAAATAACTTATTTAGAAGAGGAAAGTTCAACAAACAAATAAATAATAAATAAAAATAATTTTTTTTAAAAAAAAAGTTTTAAAAAGAAAGAAAAGAGAAAAATTCTAAAAAAATCAGGATTTTCTAATTTTGATTAGTTTTGTACATGTTGCATTTTCTATTTTGATTAGTTTTCTCTTTTTAAAAGTTTTGAATGAATCGATAATATTTTGTATTAAAATATTATTGTTCCAAGTTTTTATTTTATATGATTGTTTAATTAACATATTTTCATAAATTTTGATCGAAATCACTGTCACAAACATATTTCCGTGGCACTGGTGAAAAACTAGTCATAGATAAAAGAAGCTCATAATAATCGTTCGAAATCTAAACGTGTCTTAAGGCTTTGTTTGATTACAAGAACTTTTCAAAGGAAAATCAAAATATTTTCCTACTTTTCAAGTTCAGGATGTTTGATTGCCAAATTTTTCCAAGCAATTTTTTTTGTCTTTTCCAAGATTTGGTTGAAAACATTTTCTTTAGCTTTTGGTAGGAAATTGTTTTACATGTTAGATGAAAAATGATTTTGCGTCACGTTTGATTAGTTTTGTTGATGTTAATTGATTTATTTTTTTCAAGAAATAACATTATTATTATCAAGTACCAACGTGTTAAAAAGAAAAATATGATTAAAATAGGAAAATTTTACTTTATTTGTTATGAAAAATAATGTCAATCAAACAACAAAATTTGAGAATTTTCTCACTTTTTTACTTCGAAAATTAAACCAATCAAACACTCTCAATTAATATTTTATACGAAAATAATTTCTTGATAAGTCAATTCCTTGAAAAATATTTTCTTTCCACTAATTTTCCACCATCGCAATCAAACACACCCGTCAAAAATTAGAATTAAGAATTAAAGTTTCATAATACAAGATTCATTGAGAGCCTAACACAAAATTAATATAGCTCAGCATGATAAAGAGAATAAAACTAATACATAAGATAGGAACTCATAACCCATAGAAAAAAAATCAAATAATATAACTCCCTCGACGACTTGATCTTCAACCCGATTGAACTCTCCAATTATAAAACTAGTTTTTGCTCAAGGATGATGAATACGAGATGAATGGAATGACATGTGGATAATCTTTTAATCTCCAGTTCACCCTCTTTTATTTTTCACTAATAGTATCTATTTATAGGGCTTCAATCTCCCCAAAAAAATCGTCCAAGAATTCGTGTTCAAGAAGAAAACTAAACATAATTTTAATTGTATAAGGAGACCATAGTTCGGGCCAAAATTTGTTACAAGTGATTGCTTGGTTATAGACTGGGCGATCGCTTGTTCATATTAATTCCTTTTCTATTTTTGACACCCTTAATGAAGGCGACCACTTGGTTATAGACTGTGTGCACAAGCCAAATATTTCCCAACTTCGGCACCAAATTTAAAATGCACATAACTTTTGATTTGTAACTTCGAATTGAACTCCTTATTTTGAGTTGAACTCCAAATTCAATTATTTTTCCAATGATATATTATGCGCTCTATGAAGATTTATGTACTAAAAGTTGTTTGCTAATTTCGTCATCCCCTCTGCACATAGGTTTCTCGTTTTACTTCTTCAGGTTTTGGTGTTTGATTCATCACTTCATATCTTTTTAGCATTTCAAAGAACATCATTTCAATGCCTTTAATACCTTATCACCCCTTCTTATTGTACAGCATGGGCGGTACTGCTGGGGGTACGCCCCCTCACAATATGAGGGCGGGCCCCCTATTGTGAGGTGCAGGGGTACTGCCCCTGCGATACAACAACTCTTTTTCATACCTTCTTCATGTCCAATCCCGATATTCGAATATTCCATCTGTTGATGTTTGCAAGCTAGTCTCCTTACTTTCAGTTTACTATCAATTTCGTCATATTTCCATCCTTTCTTTTCAAATTACCTTTAAACGGATCCGAAACTGAAACAAAGTGAGATTGTACTAAATTAAGTAGAAAATAGACAAAATAACCAAACTCTGGCTTGGCCCTTGAGCTTAACCCATGATCCATTATATATATACATGTGCACACACACACACACACACACACACACATTTTTCTTCAAAAAAATGGATTTTTGGAAAAAAAATAAATTAAAAAAGAAATCCTTACCTATCCTTCTTTGTAAAGTAAATGAGTTTTGAAAATGCTTTTCAGCAGAAGGATTTTTATCCTATCCTTCTTTGTTGTTTAGAGAAAATGAGTTCTGAAAAAGCTTTTCATCAGAAGGATTTTCAACCTTCTCAATTTATAGCACAAATTAAGCTTTCGTTTGGTGATTTGTGTATAAACAAGTTATAAACAACGCATTTTCTCAAATCACTTTTTAACCACATTTATTCAACTTACCCTTTTACCACTATTTTATTTCAAAAACATTACATTCTCTGTTTATGAACAAAAAATTTACCAAACAAAAGCTAAAGGCTTTGTATCCATGTTGTATGTTCCACAGACAATCTTTTATGTTCGAGGTAAAAGGTATTAGAAATTTATATCGTGTCAAGACCTAACCTTCAAGGATCTCAAGTAATCAATTGCTTCATCAATAACAACAATTGCATTCTCGCCCTTACTACCATATATAAATCCCTGCATAATGCTCCCGAGGCAAATTTAATTGGTTGAAAGGTGAGATTGAGAAATCTCAACTAAGCTGGTAGCTGCAGGGTGTGAGTTCGAACCCTGTATTTGGTATGGATGAGACTCTTTGCAAGCGCAGTTAAACAGCAAGCTCTCAACCTTACTCCACTGAGGCACATCATACGATTTACATCATTTACAATTTCCCAGGACATGAGCTGAAGGAGCTCCTAAGGTTGAAATTCAACCTTTATAAAAACCTGCGCAATGCTCACAGTTATGTGCATTCTTCTTTCCTTGCCTTTTTCTACAAGATAAGGACCATAATTTATTAAATTCTTGATAAAATATTGTTGTCACAAATGGATTTTGCATCATTCTCCAACTCAAAAACATGTATGTTTTTTTTTGCAGATCTCTAGGCCTCAGTTTTAGTAACGTTGTAGTGATTTATAAATTTGCTTATTTATGATTATGAGGTAAAATGGTGATTGAAAACTCAATAGAGAAAATGTGTGTGATTAAAAAGTGACTTGAGAAATTGTATGGTTTATAAATTGATTTATAAATCGTTGACCAAACGGTGGCCTCAGTTTTAGTAACGTTGTAGTGATTTATAAATTTGCTTATTTATGATTATGAGGTAAAATGGTGATTGAAGACTCGATAGAGAAAATGTGTGTGATTAAAAAGTGACTTGAGAAATTGTATGGTTTATAAATTGATTTATAAATCGTTGACCAAACGGTGGCCTCAGTTTTAGTAACGTTGTAGTGATTTATAAATTTGCTTATTTATGATTATGAGGTAAAATGGTGATTGAAAACTCGATAGAGAAAATGTGTATGATTAAAAAGGGACTTGAAAAATTGTATGATTTATAAATTGATTTATAAATCGTTGACCAAACGGTGGCTAAACAATGGATAGTACATCATAATTTAGCATTCGTTTGGTAAACCAAATAAATTGGTTTATAAAACAATTTATAAACTACACAATTTTTCAAACATTTTTTAAACATACATATTTCCTTTTTTCAATTTTTTACTACTACTTTTTACCTCAAAAATATAAATAAATTAGTAGATAAACCAAATAGTATTACCAAACGGAGGCTTAAATCTAGCAATTTTCGTCTTTTTATTGACCCGACATAACTTCTTTCCTCACCATCTCATGAAGAAAAATGCTACTTGTACTTGGAATTTGACAAAAAAGATGACCAAAAATGAGGTGACAAACTTGTTGTTGTTGATATTTAGGTTGATGTGATGTGTGAATTGTTAGGATTGTGCCAACCAAGTATTATGTCAACCTCCCGATAAATATTCTTGTACATGTATCCTGATTGTCTCATGAATACCACTATGGATAATAGTTCTAGGTGAAGACCAGTGATTCTCTTCGATGCTTTCTATGAAGTTTAAGAAACAATTGAAATATCAATCATGGGTTTCATATGAAATCCTTTGGGTCCGTTTGATAATTAAAATAAATTAATTTATAAATCAGTTTATAAATTACATAATTCTTAATTACTTTTTAACTACACATATATTCTCTCTTCAATTTTCAACAACTACTTTTATCTCAAAATCATAAATAAACAAATTTATAAATCAAACGTATTTTTTTTTTGTTCGAAAAGATTGAGACTGTTGTCGCATATTATATATTTTTTAAAGATATATGTGCTATGGTTGTGATGGTGGTGGTGGTGACGGCGACGGCGACGATGACAATAGAAAGAATGGAATTAGGATAGGGTAAGTGTGAGGGAATGTAATTGATTTATTTTTAATTATTATTTGGAACTAATTTGTACTTTAAGAATTTAGGACTATTGTTGCAAAAAATTCTTCATTTTTTCTTTGTTTAAGGAGGGGATATATTTGCCATTTGCACAGTTTTATTGAGTAAAACTAGTTTCACACATGTGCGATGCACGAACATATTTAATTGACAATGTATAATATCCTGTTAGTTCAAATAATATTCATTCAAGCATTGTGTTAAGCTAATTCATCAATTCTAAGCTATGTGACTGTTTAAATCATTACCATATATTTGTATTCAAAGAACTCAATTTTGTAAAACACCAATTTATAGCGTATGGATGATTTTTCCAATTTAAGTTGACCAAGAGTCAAAAGAAATTCAAAAAAATCTGAAAATTCCCAAAGAATCGAAAATAATTGAAAAGTAAAAGAAGCACAATTAAAAAACAATTAGGCAAAAAATAAAATAAAATAATTGATCAATTACGGCCACAAAGACAATTTATCTATTTTTGCTTTGGCAGTTAATGGATTGAACATTACATTCCATCTCTTTTCTATTAATAATATGAGAGCCAATATATGTTTGCTTGTTGAAAGAACTTGTGAAACTAGGACTTGCACTTTCTCTAACTATACTAATTGGCCTTCTCTTTTGCACTGGTAATACATGATTGTTTTGTACGTAATCAGCTCTTCTCTCGATTTCAAATTCGCTATTATCAGCTCTAGTGTGAAGCCCCGATTTCGTACGACCAATTAAACTTCGTAAAACAAAATCATTTGTCATTTGAAGCTGAGGCTTTGTTACTCGACAGTTCATTGTAATTTGACCTTGGAGGAACTCTATTTCTGGCCCTCAACATCTGATTTTGGCCTCGAGTCTTGTACCTAAAAACACCAGAGAGAGAGAGAGCATTGTCCCTCTAAGGCTTGTATTGTTAGGTTCCCAAATGTCTCCTCACTTCTCCACTTAAAGGATTCATATTTGATGAAAAATTAGCACAAGCTTTAAAACTTTCTCTTCTTGAACTTGCGATTACTGGGAATTCCTCCAAAACCTCCTCAAATGTGAGAATTCCAAGATTTCTCCTTTCTGACCTTCGATAAGAGGGTTCAACATGATATGAGAACTGCAAAGTAAATACCATTGGCTGTTCATCTATACCAAATTTCTTTGAAGCTTGTTTCAGCGAACGGAGAAAATGCAACATAAACAACGAATCTTTAATATGATTTACTACATTCTACTAATTTATTTTCCAAAATTTATAAGAAAAAAGTTGAAAACTATGGCTAAAAATAAATCTAGTGGAAGCAATTTCTTGGGGAAAAAAAGGCTTCTTTTTTGCAAATTTATAACTAATATAATTGCACTCAAATAAACAAATTTCAGGAAAACAAAAATTAAAATTTAAACTTAAAATTCCCAATTCAAACTACTTTAGAATCATCTAATTTTCAGTGATAAATCTAAAGATTTCTCAAGAATTGAAAAAAAAAAACGTAAAACAAAGCAGAATTCAATCAATACAAATAACTATTCAGTTTTAAAGTAAAAGGTCGAGAATGATTATACTCCCAATTTCTAAATTAATAAATATAAGCAAAGAGTCGAAAAACATAATTATCACCAATAAACCTTAAGAAGTATTTTTAAAATCGTGAAAATCATAGATATGAAGAAATCAAATTCGGGAAAATAATTAAAAGAAAGAACATTAACAATTCGCTTGTTGTCCGGTAGCGCATCATTTGCTGCGAACCCGCTATCAACCCGATCTCGAAAACAATCTCCATCAACATTCTTGATTAGGGGTGGACGTGGTTCGGTTTGGTTCTGGTTCTAGAAGAACCAAACCAAACCGTAAACCGATGGCTTTTTACTAATGGAACCAATTGGTTTTTTCAAAGATATGGAACCAAACCGGAACCAAATCGCTCGGTTCTGGTTTGGTCTGGTTTGGTTATGAGATTATTACTTGAATTTTTAAATAATAAATGTAAATTAAAAATGTTCATATCCGCTTCTTCATTAGAATCCATCTACATCATTACTAAATAGAAAATGAAATTTTTAGTTAACAAAACAAAGATTTAGAAAAAGTAACATGTTATTCTAAGTCAAAGAAGAAGAAATTAGTCTGAAGGAAGCTAGTCGACCTGTTGAAATTTAGAGAATCGAACATAAAGGTAGTTTAGACTTATAGTTACAGATTACGATGAAGTTCTGAGTCTCATTCTACCGTGGTGCCGTGTGAGTTAGGAATGGAATTTGCAATTTGAGTTTGGGTTAACTCTTGAGAATTGATGAATTGGGTCGAGGTTTATATATACATAAATTTTAAAAAATAAACATCATTGTCGTCGATGGTAACTAAGGAGTGCAAAGATTGTTGTGTTATAGGAGTGTAAGTAAAGTAGTGTGAATGCGTATTTATAATTGAAAAGAAGAAAAACGAATTAGAATTAGAATTTAGATTTATGATTTAAATTCTTTGTCTAATATGAAATGAGATAAAATGTATGTTAAATAACATTTTTGTACATTTCACATTTATAATTTTAGATTTTAATTTTTTGGTGAGATGGATATCCACTAATTTGTAAAATATATATATATATAGTTTGGTTCTTGGTTCTGGTTCTGGTTCTGGAAAGAGAACCGGAACCAGAACCAAAACCGAATGGTTCTTGATTCTAAGAACCAAACCATTATTTTTTTTATGTAGAACCGAACCAAACCGCTTGGTTTGGTTTGGTTCTGGTTTGGTCTGGTCTGGTTCGGTTATTTTGTCCACCCCTATTCTTGATATCAACCCCATCTTTCTTTTTTTCCCTTTTTATAATCTCAACCCTTGAATACAAATTTCAAACTCTCTGGGAAGTTACAAAACTCCCCAACTTCTATAAACTGAAACAAATATTTTCTATAACAATTACTATATATATATATAGATAGATAGAGAGAGAGAGAGAGAGAGAGAGAGAGAGAGAGAGAAGAAATCTGGGCATTTACCCACGTGAACAATGAACAATGACGGTGTAAACTGGACATCAAACCACCCATTGCTCAGCATCAGCAACAAGTGTGGGGTGCACGGGAAGTCGGGAATTGTAACGGAAATGGACAAACAGTGCACTGCACTTAACAGTAACGACAACATCTAACGAAACTCTAGATTCATATCCAAATAGTAAAAATCATAGATGTGCAATGCAAACTGGAATCTCAATCCTCATTTCTCAACATCAAAATTCAAGATTTACTTCACATTGCACTGAAATTATTTAGTTTCTGATTCAAGAAACTTTTGTATTTTCAGATGTAAAATTCACTTCAAATTCCCTTTTGTACAAACTACAGCTAATGAGAAAGACACTAATTCCAGTCGGGGCCACCAGATATGGTACAAATGTTGCCTAGGACTCCTTCCTTCATAGCAATTTTTTTTCCTGGTGGTAATAGGGAGATGCGGCGGCAGGAATTGCTTTGCGCTAAGGTTTTAGCACATACGGGAAATCAAAAGATGAAACGGGAGGAGACGAAGGAGAGATTTTCTTTGAGTTCACCGAGAAAAGCAAGGCTTTGATTTTTGCCCCTTGCGAAAATGCTACACTTACTAACAACAACTTACTAACAACTTTTGAAAATCCGGTTTTGCCCCTAAATTTAAAAAAGACGAGGGATTCCAGCTTTATCCTTCCATTCTTACCCAAATTTTCCCCAAAGTTCAGAGGCAGAACCCTATGCAGAACGTTGCTTGCGGCGTCCCCCTCTGGATTTCTTGAAGACCTTCGTCGGGGTTGTGAATTTCTGGTCGCGGTGGTGAACGAAAACATCAACAAAATAAATTACAAAGTATGTATTTCTCCTCTTCGATAATGTCCCCTGTTTGTATGGAAAAATTAGGTAAAATCCGATTTCATGATTTTTCCTAATTGCATTTCGAATTCTCCTTGGGTTTTCCAACCTGGGCAAGATTTTAGTTTATAGTTTGGCATGTAATGTTGCAATATTTTAGTCTTGATAGCTCCCATGTAATTCTACGAACGGAATCACATCTATGGCAACAGTCCACCTTCAAGAAATTTCCAAGGCCCGGTTCCCGTTCCATTTCTACAATTCGAAAACCAAAATTAATTTTCACAGATATTTCTGATTACGCATAATGGTTGAATGGATGAATTTTTTTTTGCATTTGCTTGTTTATTTGCATTTGCTTGCCATGTTAGAGAAATTACCTCCAGTCACCAGCCAAATGCTCTGAATCCCATATAAATTGTGAAGGCAAACCATATTCCAATGAAGCCACTAGTTTTGGAGAGGAAACACAGGAACCCAATGCTTACTGCAGACACTAGAAATGAAAGTTTATATATACACTTAGAAATTACAAAATTAATTAAGATAATTTACAAAATAAATCTGATTTGGCTACATGAACACTTTGATCTAAATCAAATGGATTCTTAACAACTATATGCGGATGAGGGGTGATAAATTTACCATTGAGTATTGATTTTAGATTAGAAAAGTGAAGATGGCATTACTTTGAAGAAGTCCCAAATAAATCAATGGTGATTTTAAACATTCGTATCATCGTTTCATACATTAGTTTGGTTTGAGTTTAGTTTAGTCTAGCTAATGTCCACTCCAATTTATTTGATGTATTGTCAGGTTCTGCAAGAAGCAAGCTCTGTTTCAGTGCCAATGAATAGGAACCGTAACATATGTCATAGCTGTAGGAACCCGGGTCACTGGTTTGAAGATTGCCCGTTCAAGCAACAATGCCCAGATTGCGAGAACGGTTTTCTAAAATGGTTTGAGGTATATAGGACAAAGAATGTGGGCAAACGATTCTTCAGTTGTACTTCGGGGTGTGGATATTTCGAATGGGAGAACAACAAAAAGATGAATTCTAATTGTGATGAAGGTGAATCAAGTGGGTCGTCGAGTAACAAAAGTGAGGGAAATGACCAAACCGTTGAGTTGTCTGGTATTTTCAAGATGCTCGCTACCATAACCGAGGTAAAGGACGTGAAGATATCTGTCAACATAACTCTTGAGAAGGGGAATTGCGGTTCGGAAGAGAAGGGGAACTGCGGTTCGAAAGATAAGGGGAAGGGGAAAATGTAATAGCTATGTTATTTGTTAATGTTGTAGTTCGTAAGACTTTATGTTATTTTGTTATTTGTTAGTTATTATGTTGTGTTAAATACCTGAGACTATTGTAATCTCTACTACGTTTGTTTATTAAGTTTTTAGTGTTTAAAGTTGTTTAGCTAATTAAAATACGTCCTAAAATAGTGTTTTACAGTTTCTATAATTAGCACGCCCTTCTTTTATCATGAACAAAATTCATGGAATGCAGCTAAACTCAAAATAAAGACTCTTTTTGAAATAGCACATGTGGACATTTTGCACACTTTCAAGAGCAA
Organism: Ligustrum vulgare; assembly: GCA_963555705.1. NCBI lineage: Eukaryota > Viridiplantae > Streptophyta > Magnoliopsida > Lamiales > Oleaceae > Ligustrum > Ligustrum vulgare. The sequence goes on along the minus strand of OY743176.1, from coordinate 20,438,723 downwards.
CTCCATTTATACCAGTTCATCTGATCCTCTACAAGAGAAATCATTAGATAATTTAATGGTGCCAAAAAACATTACTCTTGTAGCAAAGCATAGGCAGAAAATGAAATGCAACATTTGGTTCTAAAACAAATAAGTGTAAAATAAAATAATAAAGATGAAAGTAAAACAAGTACCAACTAATGCTAAAAGTAAGGCCCTTTCGATTATCATCATCAGAATGGGATATGACACGTTAAAACAAACCACATAAACAACAAATTATAAAGATATATGGAGATAGCAACACCCTACAATATAATTCATCAGAATAGCAACACCATACAATTCCCAAATTGGTAACAATATATCCTGTCCAAAAACAAAATGAAATGATAAACGAAGTACAACTTTAATTTAATGTTTTACATAAGCTTTACAAACCATATATTATGTTTCAATCATCCCTTGGATGTGTAAATTCACCATGTGGTGGTCGTGCGTACATTGACAACAACTCTTGATTTGTCGGATGAGGTGACATGAAATTTAATCCGTAAGCTTGAGGAGATATAGTCACATCGCCCCATGTAGTAAAACCTTGTTGTGAGTACGCATGCAAAGCAGGGCTAGGGAATTGTGTGTTCGGTGAACTTTGACTCATCGCTTGGTCTTCCTGTTCTTTGTTCTTGTCTTTCTTTCCTTTGGATTGAACCTACGCATCAAAGAAACAGTCCATTATTAAAGTAGCCTATTGTAAATATAGTAATTAGAAAAATAATAATTTACCTTTGATTTTTTAGACATCGTCTCCAATGGGCCTTTTTTCGATTTTTCTTTGGTGCCCCCTTGGATTTCGAGCATATAGGATTCAATATGTTCCCGGTCGAAGGAATAATTGTTTCTTCACTACGTCGGTTGTTCAAGTTGCTGCCACATGATGTCGACACTTTCAGCTCTTGCAATTGAGTTTCTAACCAATTCATTACGAATTGCGTCCGGTCTTCATCTTCTGAAGCATAGTCTGCTACATTTCCAAATAGACGACACAATTGATCATATCTAATCTGTTCAGGAGTAGTTATCCATCCATTGTAATCGATCTTCACCTTCGTATAGTGCCTGCGTACATCTCTTCTCCATCTCCTGAGTAGGTACTTTTCAGGGAGTGTTGTCACTGTTGACCTATGGTCAATTTGACCTTATTGTTTTGATCATAACAAACAAGAATTTATTGTGTTGCTAACAAGTGTGCTTCAAGTGTTTCACGTAATGATAAATATTCAAAGCACTCAATGTTCAAATCGTCTCTTAAAGATATAAATCAAAATTATGTGATTGAGCACATGAGACGCAAAGAAGATCATGAAATCATTGAAGATATTCAAAGATCAAAATTGAGGTTGAAAAGCATGACATGAAGATCAAGAATTCAAGCATACAAGATTAGAGTTGATTTAACATATGTAAAGGTATAATACTCTCAATCTTTAGCGATGAAATTCAACGAGCTCGAAAATGATTTTTATGCATCAAGAAACTTACTTGAAAATTCATCAATTGCATAAAAATAATTTTTCAAATCATAACATGAAATAGTTTTTGGAAAAATAAACTTTTTGATATTAAAATAAAAATTCATGTTTTTATACTTTCGGTCGACCGAAAGTATACTTGATCGACCGAAAGTCTGGTCGACCGAAATAGCCTGATCAACCGAAAGTTTAACGGCTATAATGCAACGGCTATATTCAAACTTTCGGTCGACCGAAACTCAAGAACCGGTCGACCGAAACTGGCTGAACTTGAATTTTTTCATCTATAAATAGCCATCACATTTGCATCCAATTTAAACAACTTAGAAAACATTTTATATAAACTTTCTTGTGAAAATTCATTGTTCTTACTTGTTTATATTCATCTTTTATTTTCATAAAACTTTGATTGATCTAAACTTTGTTTTATCAAATTCATCAAAGTTTTTGGAAGAAAGTTTTGTGAAGATTCTTGATTTTACATTGTTTGAATTTCTTCAACATCTTCACACTATATTGGAATTGAAGTGTAAGTCTCTCTTTGTTCTAAACTTGTTTTAATCTTTTAAAAGAGAGAAATTCCAATTAAGGAACTTTGATTATCTGTGCTACATTTTTCATCATCATTTGATTCATCAAAGTTCCATTGCCTAAACACTTTGAGCTTAACTTATTGTTAATTATTCAAGTGTGGCATCTCTTGGTACTTAATTCGATTTAATATTTTTAACAAGAGATCATTTGAAAAACTTTGTTTGATTGCATTGAACTTTTCATTATCATTTGCATCAAAGTTTTTCTCTAACACTCGAGCTTAATTCATTGCTATCTATTGAAGTGTTAGCCTAACTCTCTTGGTACTTAATTTGAATATATCATTTTTCAAGAGAGTTATTTCAATTGTAAATTCAATTCATTATATCTTGTGGTTTCGAGAGCCTTGTCAAAACTCGATTGTTGGTTTCGAGAGCCGTGTGTAAACTCGATTGTAAAGGATAGGCGCTCCTTGTTGTAAGTCGCCTAAGGATTTGGTACTCCTTGTTGTAAGTTACCAAAATAGTGGATTTGGCCTTGCTCGTGACGGAGAGCTCGGTAACGGGGGACGTAGATCACGTTGGTTGATTGAACCTCCATAAATCGCGTTTGCACTCTCTCATCCCTTTTATTTACTTATATCGCACTTACTCTATTCTATCAATTTATATTGTGCAACGCTTTATCTTAGTGCTATACTTGCCTTATCAATTAAGTTTACACATATATAGCACACTACATTGATAGTTTAGTTACTTGTATCACTAAGTACTAATACTTGTACCTATTGGTTTTAAGTTTGAGATTATTTATCGAAAAAGTTTTATAAACCAATTCACCCCCCTCTTGGTTAGTTTACTCTTGGGCTAACAATTGGTATCAGAGCTTAGGTGCTCATTTTTAAAAGATTTTACAATCTTGAGTAAATGGCTAACCATAATCTTGAGGGGCATTCTACAAATCGTCCTCCTTTCTTTGATGGTACAAATTATAATTATTGGAAAACTAGAATGATGATTTTTATTCAATCCATTGATTATAATATTTGGGATGTCATTGAATCCGGTCCTCATGAGCTTACTATGGTCATTAAGGTTGATGGAAAATCGGATCAAACTATTTTAAAACCTAGAGAGGAATTTGATGAAAATGATAGGAGGAAATTGACTCTAAATGCTAGGGCCAAAAATATACTTTATTGTGCTTTGGATATTAATGAATTTAATCGTATTAGCACATGTGATTCCGCACACGATATTTGGCATGCATTAGAAGTCACACACATGGGCACAAATAAAGTGAAAGAAACTAAAACAAATCTTTTATTTAAAGATTTTGAAAATTTCTTTATGAAGCAAGATGAGCCCATTACTTGCATGATTACTCGTTTTACCGATATTGTAAATGGTCTTAAAGGCTTTGATTATAAATTTACTAACGGTGAACTTGTGAGTAAAATTCTTAGGTCTCTCTCCCAAGAATGGAATCCATTAAGGATGTTGATTGAAAACACGATAGACGTCAACACACATCCATTGGAGGAGCTTTATGGAACATTGATGACTTATGAGCTCAACAATGCCGAAACAAAGGAGAGGACAAGAAAAGGAAAAGAAGAGGCCAAGCGCGAAATTGCTCTTAAATGCTCATCAAACTCAAACGCAAGTGATGAGGAACTTGATGATCTTGCTATCCTTATCAAGAAGTGGAGAGGCGTTCGCAACAATCATCGAATCCAAAAGAAAGACGAAAAAGATGAAAAGATTGTATAGCGACCCAGAATTTTTATGCAATTAATAATTATTTTAATATTTAGAAAATTGTGTCGCTATTGTTTTGAAATTAATGCCGCGAAGGATTCGTCTAGCCAAGTCAAGAAATATCGAATTTGTTCGATTTTAAATTAAAATCCGAATTTCTAAAATTATGTTATTTTAATTATTTATTCAAAGTATTATTTTCAAAATCATTTTGAATTCCAAATTTATTAAAATATCCCAATGATCCTTATTCAAATTATTTCAAGTCCAAATATGTATTTCAATTTTATTTCAAAATTTGTTTATTCTCAAATGTATTTCTCAGTCCAAAATATATCAGTTTTAAATACATTTTCAAATCAAAGTAGTCAAATTTTTAGTTAATTATCCTAAACCTAATTTCATCCATGTTTTCTTCTTTACACCAAAACATCATCATTTTTATAAAGAATCTTACACAATTGTTCATTTCATATTCCATCTAATTTTCCACTAACCTATTCTATTATACCTAATCAATTATCATATCTTTATCACCATTTCCATCAAGAATTCGGCCAACCAAGTTTCTTTCTATTCTCTCCACAAGTTTCATCATAATTATGTCTCAAAGACATAATGATTCACACACCAATTTTTCCACTTTATTCCAACTCATCAACCAGCATCATCAGTACAGCCTCAACTACAAAAACCGGCCACTATTATCATCACCACAGCAACCACCTAAACCACAATCCCAACTGCAAAACCATAGCCAATTCAACAGTATGATTTCCAACTGCATAAGCTCCACCTTCATCACCATGAATCAACCATTTCAACATCACCCCACTGCAATATACAAACCATTTTATCCCCACCTCAATCGCCACTGTCGAAACCAATTCTCTGCAACCAAAATCCTAACTATCAGCATCGCCTCACCATAATCAATTCACAGCCAATTCATAAAACCACAGTTCAACCGTCACCACCCCTGCAGCACCACCAATTATCATCCATTTTCATCATCACCGGAATTTAACCCAACCAGAGTCATCACCCATCGTCGAACATCAGACCACCACCAACGCAGCCTGCACCCCAGATCAGTTGCAGAAACCAAATCATCATCACTTTCCACAATCAACTTCAGTTCGAATCCAAATCCTCACCCAAAACTCAAAATCAAAACCCAAACCAAGAAATAGAAGAAACCCAGAACCTTACCTAATCTCGAACCCTCTATAGTCTGATTTCAGCAGATTGTATCGTCGGATTCTCGCAGCCAAATCGCGATCTTCTTGCACCAAATCGCGCATCTAAACCCCTCAAGCTTGAACCCACCTTGACCGCTACTCCAGCCTCCTTGCGACCATCGAACCGCCGGCAGTCTTGACTGATTTTGGTCGATCGCACCTCCGTCGCCTGAGTCTTTTGAGAGAGAGAGAGCGTATGATGATCTGAAATATATATTTTGATTTTAATATGTTAACTTCCAGAAATTTCAAATCAAGTCCCTGACATTTTAATTTGTTTCCATTCAGTCCTTTTAGTTTTAAAGTTATCCATTTCAGCCCCAAAGTTTTAAATGAGTTTTAATCAGCCCCTATTGTTTTAAAATATATTATTTCAACCCTATTGTTTTGAGTTTCCGACTCAACTTTCAAAATATCTATTTTAGTCCCTGAACTTTCAAAAGTATTCATTTTAGTCCCTCAACTTTCAAAACATCAATTTTAGTCTTCAAATTATAATTTATCATTTTGAACTATATATTCGATAGACTAAAGTGACTTATTGGCTAAGACGAAGCGTACGGAGAATTCAAAGAAATTGAAGTCATTCCCGCTCAACTTTGCACTCGTCGGATTTGAGGTAGACTCGCACTTATTAATTGATTTAAATTATGATTTCATATAAATGTCATGTGACTTGTGAAAGTCAATTTTTATGAAAAGTAAGTATGTTTTATGAAAGGTAAATATACCTTATATTTTTATGAAAAGTAAGTATACCCTATGTTTTTACGATAATGTTTTATATGTTTTGGATCATTGCTACACATAAGAATTCTTGCCACCTAAGTTCGGTAAAATTCTTGTGTCTCCATAAGTTTATGAGGATTTACCACCTAAGTTCGGTAAAATTCCTGTCTTTCCATATGTTTATGAGGATTTACCACCTAAGTTCGGTAAAATTCCTGTCGCATATGTTTATGAGGATTTCGATCCTATCTTATGTTATGATGGAAATGATCCCTATGAATTTCATGAATTATGTTTTGGTATACTTACTGTTATTATGATCTTACTGTTATTATGATCTTACTGCATAAGAATTCTTGCCACCTAAGTTCGGTAAAGTTCTTGTGTCTTCTTATGTTTATGAGGATTTCAATCCTATCTTATGTTATGCTTTCAAAAGAAATTGTGCTTGGCATAATTAAAATGTTTTTATAAGTATATGGTTTTCAAAGAGCTATTTTCAAAGAGCCTATGATTTGCAAAATATGTCCCGTGCTGTAATGCACAATATGAGTTTTATCAAGAGCCGTTTTATAAAGAAGCTCTATCAATGCCCGTTTTATAAAGAGCCGGGATTTATGTGTTTAATCATCTTATAAATTAAATTAATTTGCGATGAGTCTACTGAGTATTTCCCCCATGAAATACTCACCCTACTTTTTAACAGTTTTGCAGATTTCGGAGACGGTGGCGAGCGATGAATGATGGTGGCAATAATAGTTAAACTGTTGAAAGTTTGACATTAATGATTTCCGTATTTTCCAAACAATCGAATAATTTAGAGAAGTTCATTTATTTGAGACATTATGATATTGGCAATTTCTTTACAATATTAATGGTTCGATTTACTATTTCAAATGGTTTCATAAATGTTTTCAATTTTATCGGCCATTACAGTTTATTTAATGTTGCCAAAAATGAATTTCAATTATTTCTTCCGCAAAAATATTATTCGAAAAATTTAGACAGAAAATGACGTAGTGAATCGGGTATACGGAACTCGGGGCGCTACAGATTGTTTGCTATAATTGTGACAAACCCGGTCACAAAAGTACCGAGTGTCGAAGCAAGAAAAGATTCTTCAAAAAGAAAGCTCTACAAGCCACTTGGGATGAAAGTAATGATGAGCAAGATGAAGATGAGAGTCAAGATGAAATGGCCAACATGTGCTTCATGACTATTGAGGATGAGGTAAAATTCTTTGATACATCTTGGACTTTGAATAATCAATGATTTAAATTTCTATTTATCAACATTTTTTCTAAAAACCTCATGCACTTCATAAAAATTTCTTACATTGAAAAGATGTATGAGTATGAATTTGTAACATAGTGCTAATTTATGTCTTATGCATAATTTTATGTTACATACATGTTTTAACCGAAATCAAATAAAAATTTCAATTTTTGTAGATTTCGGTCGACCGAAAGATTTTTCGGACGACCGAAAGTGTACTTTCGGTCGAACAAGCGTTCAACCGAAAGAGTTTCGATCGACCAACTGTACGATCGAAACCAGACTTTCGGTCGACCATTAGTCAACCGAAAGTGTCTGCAGCTACCTGTTTTTCACTCCTGCAGAGTTTCGGTCGACCAATATATTTTCGGTCGACCGAAAGTAGCTGAAATTGGGAATTTTTTTTATTTCAAAATTTTCATACTCAATCCCAAAATGATTTGAAATCACCTTCTCCTCTTCATAAAACTCTTGTACTACATTACTTTGATTACTTATTTTTTTGAAGAATGATATGATTATCGACCAAAATTGTTTTGATATTTTTTTTAACTCATCCACACATGATCCACCTTTTCAATGAGTTGAAAATACTTTGATACTTCAACAATATGCATTGCAATACCCTTTAACTCATTTCATGCTAAAAATGCTTTACTAAGGGGGAAAATGTTTTACTAAGGGGGAATGCTTCATTAAAGGGGAATTCGATTACAATCAAGATATTCCACATGTGCCCCATTATTATGCTTATCACACCTATGCTCATGCTTATCACTATGCTCATGTATTGTCAGGTTCTGCAAGAAGCAAGCTCTGTTTCAGTGCCAATGAATAGGAACCGTAACATATGTCATAGCTGTAGGAACCCGGGTCACTGGTTTGAAGATTGCCCGTTCAAGCAACAATGCCCAGATTGCGAGAACGGTTTTCTAAAATGGTTTGAGGTATATAGGACAAAGAATGTGGGCAAACGATTCTTCAGTTGTACTTCGGGGTGTGGATATTTCGAATGGGAGAACAACAAAAAGATGAATTCTAATTGTGATGAAGGTGAATCAAGTGGGTCGTCGAGTAACAAAAGTGAGGGAAATGACCAAACCGTTGAGTTGTCTGGTATTTTCAAGATGCTCGCTACCATAACCGAGGTAAAGGACGTGAAGATATCTGTCAACATAACTCTTGAGAAGGGGAATTGCGGTTCGGAAGAGAAGGGGAACTGCGGTTCGAAAGATAAGGGGAAGGGGAAAATGTAATAGCTATGTTATTTGTTAATGTTGTAGTTCGTAAGACTTTATGTTATTTTGTTATTTGTTAGTTATTATGTTGTGTTAAATACCTGAGACTATTGTAATCTCTACTACGTTTGTTTATTAAGTTTTTAGTGTTTAAAGTTGTTTAGCTAATTAAAATACGTCCTAAAATAGTGTTTTACAGTTTCTATAATTAGCACGCCCTTCTTTTATCATGAACAAAATTCATGGAATGCAGCTAAACTCAAAATAAAGACTCTTTTTGAAATAGCACATGTGGACATTTTGCACACTTTCAAGAGCAACTCCATTTATACCAGTTCATCTGATCCTCTACAAGAGAAATCATTAGATAATTTAATGGTGCCAAAAAACATTACTCTTGTAGCAAAGCATAGGCAGAAAATGAAATGCAACATTTGGTTCTAAAACAAATAAGTGTAAAATAAAATAATAAAGATGAAAGTAAAACAAGTACCAACTAATGCTAAAAGTAAGGCCCTTTCGATTATCATCATCAGAATGGGATATGACACGTTAAAACAAACCACATAAACAACAAATTATAAAGATATATGGAGATAGCAACACCCTACAATATAATTCATCAGAATAGCAACACCATACAATTCCCAAATTGGTAACAATATATCCTGTCCAAAAACAAAATGAAATGATAAACGAAGTACAACTTTAATTTAATGTTTTACATAAGCTTTACAAACCATATATTATGTTTCAATCATCCCTTGGATGTGTAAATTCACCATGTGGTGGTCGTGCGTACATTGACAACAACTCTTGATTTGTCGGATGAGGTGACATGAAATTTAATCCGTAAGCTTGAGGAGATATAGTCACATCGCCCCATGTAGTAAAACCTTGTTGTGAGTACGCATGCAAAGCAGGGCTAGGGAATTGTGTGTTCGGTGAACTTTGACTCATCGCTTGGTCTTCCTGTTCTTTGTTCTTGTCTTTCTTTCCTTTGGATTGAACCTACGCATCAAAGAAACAGTCCATTATTAAAGTAGCCTATTGTAAATATAGTAATTAGAAAAATAATAATTTACCTTTGATTTTTTAGACATCGTCTCCAATGGGCCTTTTTTCGATTTTTCTTTGGTGCCCCCTTGGATTTCGAGCATATAGGATTCAATATGTTCCCGGTCGAAGGAATAATTGTTTCTTCACTACGTCGGTTGTTCAAGTTGCTGCCACATGATGTCGACACTTTCAGCTCTTGCAATTGAGTTTCTAACCAATTCATTACGAATTGCGTCCGGTCTTCATCTTCTGAAGCATAGTCTGCTACATTTCCAAATAGACGACACAATTGATCATATCTAATCTGTTCAGGAGTAGTTATCCATCCATTGTAATCGATCTTCACCTTCGTATAGTGCCTGCGTACATCTCTTCTCCATCTCCTGAGTAGGTACTTTTCAGGGAGTGTTGTCACTGTTGACCTATGGTCAATTTGACCTTATTGTTTTGATCATAACAAACAAGAATTTATTGTGTTGCTAACAAGTGTGCTTCAAGTGTTTCACGTAATGATAAATATTCAAAGCACTCAATGTTCAAATCGTCTCTTAAAGATATAAATCAAAATTATGTGATTGAGCACATGAGACGCAAAGAAGATCATGAAATCATTGAAGATATTCAAAGATCAAAATTGAGGTTGAAAAGCATGACATGAAGATCAAGAATTCAAGCATACAAGATTAGAGTTGATTTAACATATGTAAAGGTATAATACTCTCAATCTTTAGCGATGAAATTCAACGAGCTCGAAAATGATTTTTATGCATCAAGAAACTTACTTGAAAATTCATCAATTGCATAAAAATAATTTTTCAAATCATAACATGAAATAGTTTTTGGAAAAATAAACTTTTTGATATTAAAATAAAAATTCATGTTTTTATACTTTCGGTCGACCGAAAGTATACTTGATCGACCGAAAGTCTGGTCGACCGAAATAGCCTGATCAACCGAAAGTTTAACGGCTATAATGCAACGGCTATATTCAAACTTTCGGTCGACCGAAACTCAAGAACCGGTCGACCGAAACTGGCTGAACTTGAATTTTTTCATCTATAAATAGCCATCACATTTGCATCCAATTTAAACAACTTAGAAAACATTTTATATAAACTTTCTTGTGAAAATTCATTGTTCTTACTTGTTTATATTCATCTTTTATTTTCATAAAACTTTGATTGATCTAAACTTTGTTTTATCAAATTCATCAAAATTTTTGGAAGAAAGTTTTGTGAAGATTCTTGGTTTTACATTGTTTGAATTTCTTCAACATCTTCACACTATATTGGAATTGAAGTGTAAGTCTCTCTTTGTTCTAAACTTGTTTTAATCTTTTAAAAGAGAGAAATTCCAATTAAGGAACTTTGATTATCTGTGCTACATTTTTCATCATCATTTGATTCATCAAAGTTCCATTGCCTAAACACTTTGAGCTTAACTTATTGTTAATTATTCAAGTGTGGCATCTCTTGGTACTTAATTCGATTCAATATTTTTAACAAGAGATCATTTGAAAAACTTTGTTTGATTGCATTGAACTTTTCATTATCATTTGCATCAAAGTTTTTCTCTAACACTCGAGCTTAATTCATTGCTATCTATTGAAGTGTTAGCCTAACTCTCTTGGTACTTAATTTGAATATATCATTTGTCAAGAGAGTTATTTCAATTGTAAATTCAATTCATTATATCTTGTGGTTTCGAGAGCCTTGTCAAAACTCGATTGTTGGTTTCGAGAGCCTTGTCAAAACTAGATTGTTGGTTTCGAGAGCCGTGTGAAAACTCGATTGTAAAGGATAGGCGCTCCTTGTTGTAAGTCGCCTAAGGATTTGGTACTCCTTGTTGTAAGTTACCAAAATAGTGGATTTGTCCTTGCTCGTGACGGAGAGCTCGGTAACGGGGGACGTAGATCACGTTGGTTGATTGAACCTCCATAAATCGCGTTTGCACTCTCTAATCCCTTTTATTTACTTACATCGCACTTACTCTATTCTATCAATTTATATTGTGCAACGCTTTATCTTAGTGCTATACTTGCCTTATCAATTAAGTTTACACATATATAGCACACTACATTGATAGTTTAGTTACTTGTATCACTAAGTGCTAATACTTGTACCTATTGGTTTTAAGTTTGAGATTATTTATCGAAAAAGTTTTATAAACCAATTCACCCCCCTCTTGGTTAGTTTACTCTTGGGCTAACAGTCACATCATTGTGTCGCAGCATAGTGATTGCATGCCGGCAAAGTATTCCCCTAAATTCAAACAAGTGACAACTACATGTAATATCACATTCTTTTCGAGCAAAAGTGACAGTATAAACAATTTTCTTCTCTCCATGATCCAAAAAAATTTGTTCTGCTACGTCATATGTATCTCCCATGTAATTCATGTCTTGATTGATTACTCGACAATACATAATACTGGTTACCTCTGTTTGAAATTCCTTGAACTTAGCAATCGTGTATGCTAATTGAAACTGTTTCTCCATTTGAAACTTTGTGACGCATGGCACCATCCGTGTGTATGACTTAAAATCAGCATGAAACTCTTTTTCTACTTTACATCGTAAAGCACGTTCATATTGCTCCACAAACTGCTTTAGCGATGTTTTAGAATGCACATACCCGTCGAAGAATGCATTCATGCTCTCACTATGCTGAGTTGTGGACATTCCAGCCCAGAAACTACTCCTCAAGAAGCATGGAACCCATCGACGACGTTCTGCATATAGTCCAGCCAACCAATCATTCTCATTCAATGAATGCAAATTAATCATGGATGTCCAACCGTCATCAAATTGTTCTGGAGATTGAGAATCATAAACCACGTTATGCACTTCTTTCATTATAGTCGCTTTCTGACCAAGATATCCAAATTTCTCAGGCAACTTCTTCAATATATGCCACAAACACCATCTATGCTTCGTGTTTGGAAATACAATTTCTATTGCATTTTGCATAGCCCTGTCCTGATCAGTGATTATGCCTAATGGTGCTACCCCCTCCATACACTCAAGCCACGTCCTAAACATCCAAACAAATGTCTTTGTATCCTCGTTCGAAAGTAAACCACATCCAAGCAAGATTGAATGCCCGTGATGGTTCACTCCAACAAATGGTGCAAATGGCATATCGTACTTATTAGTCAGATAAGTGGTGTCAAAGGTCACAACATCCCCAAATTCCTTATATGCTTCTCTGCACCTATTATCATACCAAAAAACATTCCTCAAACGACACTCATCATCTAAATCCAAACTGAAATAAAATTCAGGGCAATTCGCTTGCATTTTTGAAAAATAACACTGGATAGCAGCGGCGTCCCCCTCACCAAGCCTTAAACGCCTGACCTTATCAATATAATTTCTGCAATCTCTCTCGATGTATGACATTTGGTCATAGCCACCTGCTTCGACTACAGCTGAGTTATAACTTTTGTGCATCGGAATTCCAGCTATATCATTCACTTCAAGCCTTCGCTTTACGTGCTCACTCAGTTCTGGATTACATCGATATAACCTGGATTTCGAAGGACTTGTTTGATGATTATGCTCCAAAAGGACTTTCGTAACTACCCACATTCCAGATACATCAACCGTAGCAGTCAATCTAGCTTTACAACCACTATGCATTGATGGTTGAGGATTCAAAGAGCCGCTTGTTGAGGTATCCCTTCGGCCTTCTCGACCACATGTATACGTTACATATTTTAGCATTCCGTCCGTACCCTTCCTTGAACTTCTTTTCCTTACAGGAAATCCCACACGAAAAGCATAACGTTTGTAAAATGAAAGCAGTTCTTTGTCATCACTAAACGACATCCCAACCGTTGGCACAATCTCTAACTCGTTGCTTTCTACTACCGGCAAATCTTCATCACCCCCAACAAACCTTCCTCCTAACACATCAATGTTGTTCAATGTGTCATCACCCACTTGTGTAGTATTAACATTCAATTCCTCATCATCGGAACAGGTTCTTGAAACTCCTAAAACACATTCATATTATTTATATTAGTTATACTAGTTCATAACCTTAGCTACCCATAAAGTTCAAAACCTGGAAATTGAAAATGACATTCAACATATACAAACCAAATTTATTCAATTTTGTAAAATAATCAAATATAAGTCCATGGATAATGCAATCCTAAGTTCATATTAATTAGCTAGCTTAGAACTCGTCAAATATCTTCTCTTCTCTGCCTTTTATCTTGTCAATTGCTGATTTATGTAATTGATAACCAAATTTGTAGATGGATTCCAAAGACTTCTGGCCACAAATGACATCTTCTTCACTCATATTTAATCAATGGAAACATCTTGTAAAGGCTAAATTAATTACCACATATACTTCACATACGAACGGAATCACATTTATATATATCAAAATAGACATTGCTAGACAGTGGACAATGTAATTAGGAACAAAAATAATATACATTCAACATACAGACGAGGAAAAATTGTAAGATACCTTCAGGGAACTCCATTTCAAATGTAAGATTTCAGCAAGCAGACGAACAAAAAATTTCAGATTGCTGTCGAAAATGGGCCAATATTTCACCCTGGAAATGGAGAGCAAAAACGGACAAAAATATCAGATTTCGTCGGAACGAGATGGGAGATGGGGACACCACTGGTTCACCGGAACGAGGTCAGAGATGTGGACATTATACTACTCTTACACTGAACTGGACAGAGATGGAAACAATGGTGTCTGAGCTATCTCCCCATTTCGAAATCTGATTTTGCCCAGAAACAAGCTCCAATCTTCAATACATTTACTCACCAGTGCTCTGTCGGAATGAGGTTGAAGATGGAGGACATTATACAGATTTCAGTATCAGCCGGATGGGGATGAACATAATGGAGTCTGGACTGATCTTTGCTTTCCAAATCTGAAGAAATTGTTTAAAAAAAGGAAATGTCAAAATATCGTTGTTTCTCAATTTATCGTATTTATCTCGCGATATATCGTGATTTCTCGTCTGTTAGTAAGTTGTTGTTAGTAAGTGTAGCATTTCCCATTCTTCAATCACGTTCTTAATGTCCTTGTCGGATTTGATTGAAACCAACACATCCAAATCTTCGCTCGGTAACTTACACCAAATTCATCGATGAATCACGACATTCCCAAATATCATCATCAAATCTGCACAAAATTAAAAAATATATACTTCAATAGTTTTCCCAAAAAATTACTAAAATTTTTTATCACAACAAACATAACATTTAAACTAACTAACATGCAAATGAGATGGAACGATTAATGGAGAGGACTCGAGTTAACCGTTGACGTACCGGAGCTTGTCGTCCATGGAGCGGGGGGCAATTTTGCTTCCATAAATGTAGAGGAATTTGATGGCTTTGGTATAGTTGGTGCTAATATTATTGGAAGTGGAAGTTTGACTCATGCTAGAAGATTGACTGAGTGAGTAAAATTGAAAAAAATAAAAGTTGCATAGAAAAGAATACAAAACCCGATTTACCATGCTGGGGAAGTGAAAACTGTCAAAATATCATATCAACTGAAATTTTGGATAGAATTTCATGGCTTAATTCTGGAAAACCACCTAAAATAACTTCCCATTACACTTTTCCACTAACGTGGGCAAAGAATTAAAAATTAAAAAATTTGAAAACTGTACAAATAAATTAATAAGAAATATCGATTATATGGCAGAAATTAATAGATGAAATTAGAATCTTTGACAATTAAGATTCATATCAGTTGTCATTTTATATATATATATATATATATATATATATATATATATATATATATATGTGAGCCTGTCTGGTAATGTGAAATTTTTTTATTTTTTTGATTATTTTTTGAGTTTTTGATGGATGCGTGGTTTAAAAATGTTTGAAAAGTCAAAATTTGTGGGCTTGAATAAGAATGGATGGTTGAGATTAAGTTTGAAAAATTGTGGTAAAATTTTTACCTTTACCAAACAAGCTCATAGATAGATAGATGTAAGGGTAGTTATATTCACGTCACATTTTTTTTTATTTTTTTATATCTACATTACATTTTAATTACATAAAAGGTTTTTAATATTTGCTCATTTTTGCTTTTATATTCTCAATTTTTTTCTAAAGTAATATTCCCAACTTTCAATTAATTAACTTATTATGTTTTTAATCACAATTTTTATCTAAATATTCTGCTAATGTGCATTGAAAATTGAGGAAAATATTTATTTTTGACTTTTGTATTAGTTATTTACTTTGATTATTTAAAAATATGAGAGATAAATAAATTATTTGCGCCCTCATAAAAAATATTTTGGACAAAAATCATCTTATGAATAAGATGTGAAAATTAATGGATGGTTAATGATCAAAGATTTTTATAAAAAAAAACTTGGAAGCATAAGTGTAAAAAAAAAAAAAAAAAAAAAAAAATTAGTGATATTCATTAAAAATAAAATTTGGTGTAGTTAACAAATGTGTGGTGTCAATATAATTACCCAAAATGTAAATGGAAAAAATGTTGTATTCCACATTTAAAAAAGGTTGTATTTCGCACTTAAAAAGTCATATAGAGGGTTGTCAACCAATCTGGAAAAGTCAAGGGTTTTTCGACAATATGGTTAAAGGTCAAGGGGTTTTGTGCTATTAAACCAAAATTTTCAACAGAACCCGGCTCAAGTATGAAAAAAAAAAAAAAAAAAAAAAAAAAGAGGTTGAAGTAGTGGATTGCAAAGTTATTCAGAATTATTTTATTTCTTTACTTATTATTATTTGTTTTGAAAGGATATTTTTATTTTTTTTAATGTGACAGGAAGGGAAAGAAGAATTAGTCCATGTTTGGAATAAATTTAAATTTAAATCAAAGAAAATTAATTTCTATCACATACTTATGAAATTCATAATTTTTTAATCACACATCTCATTCGTTTTTATCAAAATTTATTAAATTTATTTTCGACATATTTAAAATTTTATTGATTTATAAAACATAATTTCATATTAATCAATAAAATATAATATTTCAATACGAGTTATTAAAAATAATATATTTTTAACATATTTCAAATTTTATAAATTAATAAAACATAATTTTTTATTTATCAGTAAAATATAATATTTTAATACGAGTTATGGAATATAATATATTTTCAATAAATTTCATAATAAGATATTAATATTTCAGTTTTTTGTAATTTTTTTTTTTTGAGAAATTACAAATTTGAGCTTATCTAAAACAAATTAAAAAGTTTGATTATCTACTCAAAAAGTATTTTCTCAATCCAATGAAATACCTTCATTTTTTTATTTTTTACTAAAAGTACTTTTAGACCTTTCAAAAGTCTTACCAAGCGGGCTCTAACAAAACTACCAAAAATTCATTAGCATTAGAAAATAGAAAAGAAATCCAGGGTATCTACTTTGAAAGGGAAATTGACGCATTTAGTCCCTAAACGTTGACATCTTTGTGCAATGGGTCCCTAACCTTTCATTTTTGGTGCTGAAGTCCTTAAACGTTACATTCTTTGGCGCAATAGGTCCTTTTGAATGATTTCTTTCTATTTTAATTTTAAAAAATTTAGGAAAGACGAAAATGCCCTTATACATAATTGGCGCAATTAGTCCATAAACTTCATATTTGTTACTTGAGATCCTAACATTTCAATTTGATGCAAGTGGTCCCTAAACTTAGTCATTATTTAGCACAATAAGTCCTTAATCTTTCAATTTGGTGCTTAAGTCTCCAACCGTTATATTATTTAGCGCCGTGTATCCTTTTAAATAATTTTCTTCCATTCCATATTTAAAAATTCAATTTTATTTTTATCAAAAATATTAAAATGCTCTCTTGTCAAAAAAAATATTAAAATTCTCTATAATAAATAAATAAGTCCGTTTTGGTAACTTAAATTTTTGTTTCTTACTTTTTCTGAATCTCTCCCTTTGTTTCAATTTGGCTATCTATAAAGGATTTTACTGTGCTAATACAAATTCTCCAATATACCACTTTTAAAATTTTAAATTTCTTTTTATACATAAAAGAAGAGGCTTTATTTATTTGTTTAATTAAGATAATTGATTTTAGATAGAATTAATATATATATATATATATATATATATATATATATATATATATATATATATATATATATATATATATATATATTTTAGATAAATTTCATTTTTTTTTTCTAAATGAAAATTAATTTTAGATAATTTTCATTTTTTAAATAAGCCTTAAAAGTTGTAAATTTCCAATAATAAAGAAGAAACAAAAATTTTTTTTTTTTGAAAAATTATCCGAAAATGAAAAGATAAATTTATCTAAAATCAATTTTCTTAAACGAATAGATAGGCTTATTTAAAAAATGAAATTTATCTAAAATCAATTTTTTTTAGAAGTAAAAATGAAATTTATATAAAAAAAGAAAAAAAAACTAAATTTTATCTAAAATCAATTTTCTTATACAAATAAATAAAGCCTCTTTTTTTGTATAAAAATAAAATAAAATTTTTAATGATGGTAAATTGGGGAATTTGTGTTAGCATAGTAAAAAATCTATATAGGAAGTCAAATTGAAACATACTCTAATAACGCAAGAAACAAAAATTTTAAGTTGCCAAAAATAGACTTATTTATTTATTACTATAAGAGCATTTTAATATTTTTGATAAAAATAAAATTGAATTTTTAAAGATGGATTGAGAAAACCATCTAAAAGGATACGTGATGCTAAATAATTCAACGTTTGGGGACTTAAGTACCAAATTGAAAGGTTAAGGACTTATTGTGCTAAATTATGGCTAAATTTAGGGACCACTTGTACCAAATTAAAATGTTAGGGGCTCAAGCACCAAATATGAAGTTGAGGGACTAATTGTGCCAATTATGTATAAGGGCATTTTCGTCTTTCCAAAAAAATTTAACATTAAAATGGAAAGAAATCATCCAAAAGGACCTCTTACGCCAAATAATGTAACGTTTAAGGACTTCAGCACCAAAAATAAAAGATTAGAGATCCATTGTACAAAAAGATTAACGTTTAAAGACTAAATGCGTCAATTTCCCACTTTGAGACAACGAAGGAATTCTAGAATTTCATACAAAACCAACAAAGTTAAAGGTGAAAAAAAATAACCCTTTCTTTCCCAACAAGAAACGGAGCCAATTGTACTTATAAATATCCTTTACCCAATCTCCAGATCTCCAAATATTGTTCTTCAATCGACAAAAAACCCAAACCCTTCACCAAATTTTCCTTCAATCTGCTTGTAGTTCACCATGAGTAATCAAGCTGAATCCTCAGACGCGTAAGTCCCTCAATAGTTTATCAGATCTCTGCTTATTTATATACGTATACGTACACTAAGAAGTATTTTTTACCTGTATTTGATTTTCTTTTGGTTGAATTTTATGGGTTTTGTTTATTGTGTGCAGTAAGGGTGCGAAGAGGGATTTCAGTACTGCGATTTTGGAAAGGAAAAAGGCGGCGAATAGGCTGGTTGTGGACGAGGCTGTTAATGATGATAATTCCGTGGTGGCTCTCCACCCTGATACTATGGAAAAGCTTCAGCTTTTCCGTGGAGATACCATCTTAATCAAGGTTCGATCATGTTCTTCTTTTGTGATTTTTGTGTTTGAATTGATGTGTGGGTTGCTTCCTTTCTTTCTTCTGTACTATGTTTGATTTTGAGGGTTGATTGTGATTGGGAAGTTGTGGGTGTTGTTGAATTTAGGGTTTTGGATGGAGGATTATTTCGAGTTTAAGATCTAGGCCATTTTTAAGTTTTAACGAAGTTTGGCCTCTTAGACATAACTGGTTTGTTCTTTGGCTGACAACGTGTTAAAAGTTAGATGTTTAGATGTATACCTGGGATTCTTCAATCCTTTTGACTTCTATTTTAAAGCTTCTGAGGTTGGGTTTTTTAAATCTGTCTTCCTTTCTTCCAATGAGACTTTTGCAAACAAGTATCTTTATAGTTGGACCCGAAACTGTGATTTGAATACTTCAGAAAGATGCTTGGTTTTTAGATTTGTACTCTCAGGTCAGGATTTTAAATCTAGTTTGTTCTGTGTCTCTACTAGAGTGGACCTTGGGTTGAGTTAGGGACTTCAATGTTAATGTGTTGGGACTTATGTTTAATATAATACGATTTCCCATAGTTATATGCTTATTGATTTAATTCCGATTTTGTGTGTAGGGTAAGAAAAGAAAGGACACAGTCTGCATTGCACTTGCTGATGACACTTGTGATGAACCAAAGATTCGGATGAATAAGGTTGTGAGAAACAACCTCAGGGTTAGGCTCGGAGATGTGGTTTCTGTTCATCAATGTGCTGATGTCAAGTATGGGAAGCGTGTGCACATTCTTCCCGTGGATGATACCATTGAAGGTGTCACTGGAAACCTGTTTGATGCTTACCTAAAACGTAAGTTTATAAAGCATTAAACTTATGTGGCTAGTCGAAGTCGTTCAGTCAAATTAAATATTTCTGCTGTTTCCTTTCTGATACTATACAGATCCCTTGTCATTTTGTGGTGAATTCAAATTTGACATGTTTCTATATTCTAATTCTAATTCAGCAGAGTAAAGCTTTTCAGCATTTGATGGATCACTCTTTTACTTTCTAATTTCAATCCATACTTCTCAATTGTTTTAATGCAAAATTGCTTTATTGGATCACAAACAAATTAACTTTGGGAAGTGGTTTGTCTGCTGAAGCCATTACGACAACAATATGATTGACTCTCCTTGGATTGTTTTTCTCATTTGAATAAAGCATGGTAACCTTACATTAATAGGGTTCCCAACTAAAACAGTAGTCGAGGAAGAAAATAGATTCTTTACACATGGTAGAATCGAAGTTTAAAAGTTAGCAGCACAATACATCTTTTGGCTTTTTTCATATTGTGCATCAGCAATTACACACAACTTTTTTTCTTTTTTCTTTTTAATTTTAAAGAGGCAATGGATTTAGTCTTTTTTGGTTTGTATGCAGCATATTTTCTTGAGGCATACCGACCGGTAAGGAAGGGAGACTTTTTTCTCGTGAGGGGAGGAATGAGAAGTGTAGAATTTAAGGTTATTGAGACTGATCCTCCTGAGTACTGTGTCGTCGCCCCTGATACTGAGATCTTCTGTGAGGGAGAGCCTGTCAGAAGGGAGGATGAGGATCGGTTGGATGAGATTGGCTATGATGATGTTGGTGGTGTACGTAAACAGATGGCGCAGATTCGGGAGTTAGTGGAGCTTCCACTCAGGCACCCACAGCTTTTCAAATCAATTGGTGTCAAACCTCCTAAAGGAATACTGCTTTATGGACCTCCAGGATCTGGGAAAACCTTAATTGCCCGAGCTGTTGCTAACGAAACTGGTGCTTTCTTCTTCTGTATTAATGGACCAGAAATTATGTCAAAACTGGCTGGAGAAAGTGAAAGCAATCTCAGAAAAGCATTTGAGGAAGCTGAGAAAAATGCTCCATCTATCATATTTATTGATGAGATAGATTCAATTGCTCCCAAGAGAGAGAAGACCCATGGAGAGGTTGAGAGGAGAATTGTTTCCCAACTCTTAACGCTGATGGATGGACTCAAATCCCGTGCTCATGTTATCGTAATGGGTGCCACTAATCGCCCTAATAGCATTGACCCTGCCTTGAGAAGGTTTGGGAGATTTGATAGGGAAATTGACATTGGTGTTCCAGATGAAGTTGGGCGTCTTGAAGTTCTTCGTATACATACCAAGAACATGAAACTTGCTGAAGATGTATGTTTAAATATCCTGATTCCCAAGATTTTCTGTTGGAGTCTTATCTTCTTTCCTACTTCATAGTAGACTTTGCAATGTCGTTCTAATCCCTGAAACATTTTGCAGGTTGATTTGGAAAGAATTGCCAAAGAAACACATGGTTATGTCGGTGCTGATTTGGCAGCTCTGTGCACTGAGGCTGCCCTCCAATGCATTAGGGAGAAGATGGATGTCATTGACTTGGAAGACGATACCATTGATGCAGAGATACTCAACTCCATGGCGGTTACTAACGAGCACTTCCAGACTGCTCTTGGAACTAGCAACCCCTCTGCTCTGCGTGAAACAGTAAGTGTAGTTTTTTTCTTTTTCTTTTTCTTAAACTCTGTTTGATTCATGCTCAGTGGATCCTAATTTTACATATTTGGATGCTACAGGTTGTTGAAGTACCCAATGTTAGTTGGCAAGATATCGGAGGCCTTGAGAATGTCAAACGTGAGCTCCAAGAGGTAACATTTTACTTATGGTCTATGGATCCTGGTTTTAGTTATAGTATATTGACCAAATTTATTGTCATAGAGTAGAAATCTCTCTTTGAAACTTAACTTTTGGATGCACCATTTGTTACGTAGACTGTTCAATATCCAGTGGAGCATCCTGAGAAGTTTGAGAAGTTTGGCATGTCACCTTCAAAGGGAGTTCTTTTCTATGGCCCCCCTGGATGTGGAAAGACTTTGCTGGCCAAGGCTATTGCCAATGAGTGCCAGGCAAACTTCATCAGTGTCAAGGGTCCTGAATTGCTCACTATGTGGTTTGGAGAGAGCGAGGCCAATGTTAGAGAAATTTTTGACAAGGCTCGCCAATCTGCTCCTTGTGTCCTATTCTTTGATGAATTGGATTCCATTGCTACTCAGGCATGTAACGCTTCTCTTAGATGTGAATTGGAGTTTCTGCATGAGGTTCTAGTTCCTTATTTACACAGGTTTTCTTTTCGTTTTTTCTTGCAGAGAGGAAGCAGTGTAGGAGATGCTGGGGGTGCTGCTGACAGGGTATTGAATCAACTTCTAACAGAAATGGATGGAATGAATGCAAAGAAAACTGTCTTCATTATTGGGGCCACCAACAGGCCTGACATAATCGATCCTGCACTTCTTCGTCCTGGACGTCTTGATCAATTGATTTACATCCCTCTACCTGATGAGGAGTCGCGCCTTCAGATTTTTAAGGCTGCCTTGAGAAAATCTCCTCTTTCCAAAGATATAGACCTGACGGCCCTTGCTAAGTACACTCAGGGTTTCAGTGGTGCTGACATTACTGAAATATGCCAACGTGCTGTCAAATATGCTATCAGAGAGAACATCGAGAAAGTATGTTTCATCATTTTTCCTTCCTTTCATGGCTACTGTGCTGTTGAATATTGATTTTGAATATTGTGTTTTGTGTTTTAAAGGATATTGAGAGGGAGAAGAGAAGAAGTGAGAATCCTGAGGCCATGGAGGAGGATATTGAAGAAGAAGTGGCAGAGATTAAACCTGCTCATTTTGAAGAATCGATGAAGTTTGCCCGGAGGAGTGTCAGCGATGCTGACATTCGCAAGTATCAGGCTTTTGCTCAGACGTTGCAACAGTCAAGAGGGTTCGGTACTGAATTCCGATTTGCTGAGACCAATGCCGGTGCTACGGGGTCTGACCCTTTTGCTGCTTCTGCCGGTGCAGCAGATGAAGATGACCTGTATAGTTAGGTCGTTTATCTACTAATACTCCGTATGACTCTTTCTAGCTTATGTTTTATTAATGTTTACAGAAGGATTTTATAATATTAAGCTGTATCTTCTTGTGGTTCCATAATTTATAATACTTTTATTGGAGAAAGTGAGATGATTATGACTTTTTATCATCTTCATTATTGTTGTTGTGTTGTTAAAATTGAATTTGTTTTCCGCACTCAAAACCCACACACTATTGCTAATACTTGAGTTTGTTTTCCGCACTTAAAATTGAAAACTTTGGGGACAAACTTTGGGGATCAAGTTGATCTACATTGAAAGTTGGAGGACTCATTTGCAAATCATTGAAGGACAGAGCTGCCAGGTGAACCACGCGATCGCGTGTCTCGACTAGGCCGCATTCGAGAACTAGGCCAAAAATCCAGGTAGAAAGTTTTCAGCTCAACCACGCGATCGCGAGGCATTCATCCACGCGATCTCGTGGTCAAAAATTTCAAGGTTATTCTTGGCCGACCCAGTTCGGCCCAAACGCTGAAGGATGCAGATCTATGCGGTTTTTGAGTATTTTTGGATGATTTGGCTAGGGTTTCACTACTTTTTTTTACTCCATTTTTCACTTCAAAACTTATTTTCTCTCAATTGTTCTTCATTATTCTTGCTATTTTCTTGTTGTTTTATTTTGTAATTAGTTAGTATAGTTGATGAATGTTGATGAAGGGAAGAAATACCAACAACATTGTAGAAGAACTTTGATGTTTTGAAACTTCAAGCATTGTTGAATGAGAGTTTTTATTTTAAATCTTCATATTTCTTCATATACTTGAATCTATTGTTGAAATGATGTATTTAATTCTTGAATTTCATTGTTATTTCATCATGGGCTAAACTTTTTTGTGTTGAGATTATTGATGAAGCTTGGCCCATCTTAGTTGATTTTAATGCTTGTATTAAGAATTTAGGCTACTTATTATCTTTTGCATTTATTGTTGTATTTATTGACTTGCATTTATTGTGGTCACATTTATGCTTGGATTTCATGGGATGTGCAATTATTTAGAAATTGTTGTGTATTCTAGATCAATACAATATTTGCTCTAAGTTCTTGTTTAGGATAGAGATATACCTAAAACCCCAGATGACCAAATTGAGCTATTTTCACTAAGGTTTAATGCAATTGGTGTGTTTTTAATCGACATAAAGATATAGTAGGTTAATTCCACTAATTAGGGTTGATTTCACTCGAGAGAGGTAATTGGCTAAGCTTGAAAAATCGGGTCTAACATGGTTAATGAATTGCATTTCTATTTTCTTGTTGAGAATTCAATTAGGTAATGGTCAAGTGGAATCAAGAATCTCAACACTCCTTTATCATCTATTTATCACCATTTTCTGGTTATTTACTTACAATTGCGGTTTTAGCTCTAGTATTAAATCATTTCCAAATCCAAAACTTTATTGTGTGTATTCCTTGGTTAAATTAATTAAAACTAGGGTATAATTGAAATAGACAATCCTTGTGGGATCGATAAACCTGACTCATTTAGTCCACTATCACTTGTATGCGATACGTGCACTTGCGGTGTGTTTCTAGCGAACAAGTTTTTGGCGCCGTTGCCAGGGACCGTTTCTATTTAAATTACATTTTAGTTGATATTAGTTTTGACTATTAGTTACTTTTATTTCTTGTACAGATTTTCTTTTGTTTTGTTTTGAGTAAGAAATCTTCTAATTTCTTGTATTTTTCTAGGTTGTTAATTGTGCATGCGTCGAAGTAGAAATCTTGATCTAGTTGAAATAGATCCGGATATCGAGGGAACTTTTCGATGTAGGTTAAGGGAACAACGAGAAGTTAGGAGACAACTTCTTACTGGGATGGAAGGAGAAAGAGTTAACATCAAGCTTAATGCTCCAGCTGTAATTCCTCCAAGGGGTGGAATCCTTCCCAGTTTTAACCCTCAAGCGGCTAGAGTTCAAGAGCCTGTTGTTAATGCAGAAGACATGCTTTTTGGAGACTTCATGAATCCTCCTATTGTCGAGAATCAATCAAGCATTGTCTATCCCTCCTACAATCATCCAAATTTTCACCTTCGACCGGATGTCATCAATTTGTTCTCCAACACTATCTCATTCTACGGGAAGACCAATGAAAATCCACAGGCCCATGTTGTACGTTTCCTAGAGATTTGTAGCAACTTCAACTATGAGGGTGTGAATGTGGAGGCAATCCGGATGAGGTTATTTGTACACACTTTAAAATATAAAGCAAGAGAATGGCTTGACACTTCACCTCCGGGGAGTATCACTATTAGGGTGGAGTTTGTCCAAAGGTTCACTACAAAATATTTCCCACCATCTAGAGTTGCTAAACTCAAACATGATATTACTACATTTCAACAATTCGAGATGGAGAGCTTTCATGAAGCGTAGGAGAGATTCAAGGATATACTTAGGAAGTGCCCGAATCATGGGATTACATTGGGGCAACAAGTCAACCACTTCTATGCCGGGTTAACTCCTCTTTGTCTTCAAATGTGGACTCATCTTCTAATGGTCTATAAAAAAAAAGAGCATTCGAGAGGCTTATGATTTGTTTGAGATCATGAGTGAACAAAGTGCAATGTGGCCGGATAAAAGTGCACCAAGGAGTTCTAGTGGTGCACGTGGGGGTGATGATTATGCACTTGTCTTGTCAAAGATTGATTCCTTAGCCAAGAAAGTGGAAGGGTTATCTACTTCAACCTCTCGGCCCGTCAACATGGTTCAAGTCCCTCGGTATGTGATATATGTGGGGCTAATCATCAAAGCTCTATGTGTCCATTGGTGGCAAGTGGTTCTTCATCTGCCGAGCAAGTTGCTTATGCTCAAAATTTCCAACGCAAAGGGTTCAATTCATATTGATAAGATTCGAAGCGCGGAAGAAACACAGGAAAGTTCCGAACTCAGATTGTGGTTGGACAAATGAATCATGACCCGATATTTACGACGCGATGGCTCGACGATGCGGAATAAAGAACCACGACTTTCGAAACGCCACAAGGATTTGCCCAATCTCCTTGATAAATCTCTGATTTGAACGCCACAAATATTCTAGAAAATATTTGATAAGTTCGATATTTGAACGCCATAAGAAATATTCTTGATAAGTTCGAAAAATATAGGAATCCACCTATAACTTTTATTGAATCCTCAATAAAAACTGTTTATATCAAAATCGAAGTCTCTATTACAATGAATGGAAAAAAGCGTATAAATAAGCAAAATAAATCCCTAGTCGCTAATGGACTCAAAATAGAGTTCTAACTAACCTAAAATAGCTAAAAACTGATAAGGAAATAAAAATCTGCAAAATCTGATCCGTTGAGCAGTTACGGCAGTAAATATGACACTTACGGCCGTAAGTGTGTTTCTGTTTAAAGTTACGGCCGTGACACTTATATTTATGACCGTAAATATGAAAATCTTGGAATTCTGCATTTTAACCCGAGGGGAGGTTACGGCCGTGACATATGTTGGTTACGGCCGTGAAAGCCCTTCTGGTCCTCAAACTTTGATCTTTCGACTCGGCTTGATTCCTTCGTCTTCTCGGCTCGACTCCAACATGGAAATTGCTCCGTTTTCCACGTAGATCACCGTCATACTGCCGATGTCTCGACTTCTCCTTTCGTTGCCTGGTCCAATTTGGCTTGAATTGTAGATTTTTCCGTCAAGCCTGCTATGACTCCGATTGTCGAGGGTCCGAAACACATCACATATGCTCCTACATACAATCCCGGTTGGAGAAATCATCCTAATCTATCTTATGGCAACAATCAAAATATATTGAATCCAAAGCCACAAGAAAAGAAAGAGGGATGGGAAGAGGTTATAATCAAGCTAGCAAATCATCAATTGCAATATCAAGAACGCAATGATGCCTCTTTGAAGAATTTGGAGAAGCAAGTGGGCCAAATAGCTAAACTTCTCTCGGAAAGGCAACAAGGAGCTTTACCTAGCAACATCGAGACAAATCCTAGGAAGAATGTTCAAGCTATTACAACAAGGAGTGGAGTACAATTGCCCGAGATCAAGGCCCCATAACCAACTACTCAATCAAACAAGGCTCTCATTGAAGAAAATGAGCCTATTCAAGCATCCGAAAAAATTGTTGAAGTGCCAAAGGAAAGTGAGCCAGAAGCATCCACATCAAAGGCCCCAACACCGATCAAGGCTTATGTGCCTCCTATTCCCTTTCCTCAAAGGTTGTAAAAGAAAAAGCTTGACAGTCAATTAGGCAAATTTTTGGAAGTGTTCAAGAAGCTACACATCAATATTCCTTTTGCCGATGCATTAGCTCAAATGCCAAGCTATGCCAAGTTCATGAAGGATATTCTATCCAACAAAAGAAGGCTTGAAGAGCATGAGACGATGATGCTAACTGAGGAATGTAGTGCAATCATTCAAAACAAGCTTCCTCCAAAAACTAAAGATCCAGGGAGTTTTACTATTCCATGCACTATTGGTGATGTTAATTTTAGTAAAGCTTTATGTGATCTTGGCGCTAGCATTAATCTGATGCCTTTGTCCATTTTCAGGAAATTGGAATTTGGGGAAGCTAAAGCAACCACCGTGTCTCTACAATTGGTGGATAGGTCCATCAAATATCCTCGGGGGATCATTGAAGATGTTCTTGTGAAGGTGGATAAATTCATCTTTCCGACAGATTTCATTATTCTAGACATGGAGGAAGATCATGACATTCCAATCATATTGGGAATGTCATTTTTAGCAACCAGGAGGGCCCTTATTGATGTGCAAGAGGGGCAATTAATTTTGAGGGTGCAAGATGAGCAAGTCACCTTCAATGTGTTGAAGGCCATTAAATATCCCTCGGAGTCAAATTCACGCTTTCGAGTGGATGTCATTGATCATCTAGTGGTAAACTCCTTCGACCGTGGGCTTTCTAAGGATCCATTGGAGTCTTGCATTGCCCACTCTTTGACTATTGAGGATGATGATCATGAAGTCGAACAAATTTCTCACTACTTGGAGGCGTCACCACAATATCAACACAAGAGGGCCCCCTACTTTGAGGAGTTGAAAAAGAGTTATTCGCCGCCACTACCATCTCTCGAGAAGGCACCTACCCTCGAGCAAAAGCCTCTTCCTTCTCATTTGAGGTATGCTTACTTGGGGGAATCTTCTACTCTTCCGGTCATTATTTCTAATTTATTGAATGAGGTGGAAGAAGACAAATTGCTTCGGGTATTGAGGGAGCACAAGGAGGCTATTGGATGGACCATCTCAGATATTTGAGGTATTTGCCCTTCGTTATGCATGCATAAAATTCTTATGGAGGATGATTTCAAACCTTCGGTAGAGCACCAACGTCGGTTAAATCCTAACATGAAGGAAGTGGTAAGAGCCGAAGTGGTGAAGTGGCTTGATGCGGGTATTATCTATCCAATCTCGGAAAGTGCATGGGTGAGCCCGGTGCAAGTAGTGCCAAATAAAGGAGGTGTTACCGTGGTGGAGAATGAAAATAATGAGCTTATTCCAACAAGGCCAGTGACGGGGTGGAGAGTTTGCATTGACTATCGTAAGCTCAACAATGCTACTAGGAAGGATCATTTCCCCCTTCCATTCATCGATCAAATGCTTGAACGATTGGCGGGTCACTCTCATTATTGCTTCCTAGATGGATATTCGGGCTATAATCAAATTCCTATAGCCCCGGAGGATCAAGAGAAGACAACATTCACATAACCATATGGAACATTTGCATATAGGAGGATGCCCTTCGGTCTTTGCAATGCCCCCGTCACTTTCCAACGATGCATGATGGCTATGTTCTCCGACATGGTGGAGAAATTTATTGAGGTATTTATGGATGACTTCTCGATTTTTGGTACTTCATTTGATGATTGTTTGAATAATTTGAGAATGGTGCTAAAAAGATATGAGGATACCAATTTAGTTTTAAATTGGGAAAAATGTCATTTCATGGTTCGAGAGGTGATAGTTCTTGGACATCGGATTTCAAGTAAGGTGATGAGATCCCAGTCGGGGAATCTCGTCGAAAGGAATAACGAAATTTAAAACCCTAGGATAGATCTAGATCAGATCTGACACGAAAATAACAAAAAACACGAATAAATAAACGGAAATTAAAAGATAGATTTGACGGTAAAACCTTGACCCGACAATCACGACACAATTAATGACGATGCGGATTGAAGAACCAAGATTGGTGAACGCCACAAGGGATGTCAATTCCTTGATAAGTTCATTGGGTGAACGCCACAAAGAACAGATCTTTGATAAGCTCGAAATAAAGGGAATAACTCGACCTTTCAATTTTGGAGAATCCTCTCTCAAATATTATTAATCTCAAAATCAAACTTGTCTTTTTACAATGAATGGAAAGAGTATAAATAAGCAAAATAACCTAGCCTCTAATTTACTCAAAATAGAATTCTAATTAAACTAAAATACTAAATTAGGAAAATAACCAAAAACTAAAGGAAATTAAATAATTGAAAATCCTCGAAAATCTGGCACTCCTCATTTACGGCCGTGAGGAACTCTCTTACGGCCGTAATGGCCTTTCTGATAAAAATCTGATTTGTTAGTTTACGGCCGTGACACAATGATTACGGCTGTGAATTTCCTCCGCTTTGAATGTTACGGCCGTAAGACTGGACTTTACAGCCGTAAGACCTGCTCTGCCTGAATTCATCCTGTCTCTTATATAATTGGTTACGGCCGTGATAACATGGTTTACGGCCGTGAATATATGTATTACGGCCGTGAAGATCCTCTTTTACGGCCGTAAGGTATTTTCTGCTCAAATTACTTATTTTACTCGACTCGGCTTGATCCGTCCCTCTTCTCGGCTCGACCCCAACATGGAACTTACTCCGTCTTGTACGTAGATCATTGTCATATTGCCGATGGCTCGACTTCGCCTTTCGATGCCTGGTCCGGATCATATCATACTCCCTCTCTTGAAAAGGATTCGACCTCGAATCCAATTTTGGTCGACTTTTCAGACTCCTCCTGCTTTTCCGGGCTCGATGATCACGTGTAAGCTTTGTGCAATCCTTTAGGCTCTTGGGCTGCTTATTCTGGCCAATAAATTTCTGCCCCGTCTTAAATTCATGGCTTGATTTATGTCCCTGCAAAAAAGATTTAATAGAACTAGGGAGGGATGTGTTAGCAAATGCAAATAAACTCATTTTTGTGGTGGACTCTCTTTTCTTTTTCTTTTCACTCTCAAGCTCACATTTTTCTGAGGTCGTGGCCTCAATTTTCTTGTTTTCAATTTTCACACCCTCTCCTTTTTCTGAGGTCGTGACCCCAACGCTCTTATTTTTTTCCTCAAACTCGCTCTTTATTTTCAATTGGTCCTCTCGGACTTCTTTTGGTGACAGCGGAGCAAGAGTGATCCTTTTTCCACCCTTCACGAAAGAATATCGATTTTTAAACCCATCGTGCACTACCCTCCTATCATGTTGCCAAGGTCTCCCCAACAAAATATGGCCAACATGCATAGGTACTACGTCACAAACCACCTCATCCTTATAACCCTCGATGGCAAAATTGACCCTAGCCTGCTTATTTACCTTAATTTTTCCCGACTCGGTCAGCCATTGCCCTTTATAAGGGTTCGGATGTTTTATCAAACTCAAACCCAATTTCTCAACCAACATTGTACTAACCACATTAGTACAACTTCCCCCGTCAATCACCATACCACAAACCTTTTTACCCACTAAGCATCTAGTATGGAAGAGATTATCCCTTTGCTCACCATTTTCATCCACCCTGACCCTAGTACTAAGGACACGCCGATTAACAAGTGAATCTTTAACAGCATAGGTCAGCCCTTCCTCATCACTACTACTACTACTAGCTCCAACATCTACTAACTTAAGCATTCCCTTAAATTCGTCCTCGGAACTAACTTCACCATTATCACGCAAGATCATTAGCTTCCTATTTGGACACTGGGATGCTATATGACCCGTGCCCAAGCACTTAAAACATTTAATATTTCTATCCTGATTAGTTTGAGAATTAGAAATATTTTTACCTTTCGTTGTAGGCTCCTCCTTCCCTTTCGGGTTATGTTCAACGTTGGATTCCTGCTTCGGTTGTGATGTAGGATAAGATGGTGAGTGTCTCGCTGCCCCCTTTCGCCTTAGCTGTCTTTCCACATTCATGGCCATATGCACCATACCTTCTAGCTCCACATAGTGTTGCAGCTCAATGACATTGGCAATGTCTCTATTTAGCCCACTCAGAAACCTAGCCATCGTAGCTTCCCGATCCTCCACCACGTTAGCCCGAATCATCGCCACCTCCATATCCTTATGATAATCTTCTACACTCCTTGATCCCTGAGTCATACCCTGCAGCCTCTGATAAATATCCCTATAATAATGAGTCGGCACAAACCGCTTCCTCATTATGGTTTTCAATTCACCCCAAGTCTCCACCAGCTCCTCAAGGTTCCTCCTCCTATCCGTCACTAATTGATCCCACCAAATATTAGCATAATCTGTGAATTCAATCACAGCTAATTTCACCTTCTTCTTTTCCGAATAATGGTGACAATCAAATAGTCGTTCAACCTTGGTTTCCCAATCCAAGTACGCCTCCGGATCACTCCTACCCTGGAATGATGGTATTTTCACTTTAATTTTCCCAAGGTCGTCATCAACAACATCTCTACCCCCACGATGCCTCCTAGCATCACGACGCTCCCTATCATGCCTCCTCTCATACCTATCTCCTCTATCCCTCCGTCGCATACTACCTAAAGATATACTGCCACTTTCACTGCCCATGTCTTCATTATCCACACCAACCTCACGTCTATTACCTCTCCTAACCCGAGAACCATCATGAGATTGATCACGAGGTCTTTGTTCACGTTCTGCACCCCGATTCTCCATCTGTACCATAAACCTCTCAAATTGTGCCCTCATTGCTGCAATATCATTGTTACCCTGTTCATTCCTTCTATTCACACTCCCGAGTTGTTTTCTATCTCCAATAGAAGATGAAGATGTGGAAACCTCTCTATCAAACATTTTTAAGACACGAACAAGGAAATTCGGAATATTTGAGAATTTTCGAAATTTTTTTTAAATAATCTGCCAGAGAATTGGGCTACGAGTATGGCAGAGAAAACGGAACTGGATTTGGACGAAAAACGAAGAAGAAAAACACTTTTGAATTTTTGGGACTGACTCTTATGGATCAAACTGAAGAAATTTATGACTGACACGAGGAACGCGAAGAACACGAAAAAAACAAGAAACGCAAGAATCTGAAATAGACCTAAGTTCTGATACCAGATGATGAGATCCCAGTCGGGGAATCTCGTCGAAAACGCGAAATAACGAAATTTAAAACCCTAGGATAGATGTAGATCAGATCTGACACGAAAATAACAAAAAACACGAATAAATAAACGGAAATTAAAAGATAGATTTGACGGTAAAATCTTGACCCGACAATCACGACGCAATTAATGACGATGCGGATTGAAGAACCAAGATTAGTGAACGCCACAAGGGATGTCAATTCCTTGATAAGTTCGTTGGGTGAACGCCACAAAGAACAGATCTTTGATAAGTTCGAAATAACGAGAATAACTCGACCTTTCAATTTTGGAGAATCCTCTCTCAAATATTATTAATCTCAAAATCAAACTTGTCTTTTTACAATGAATGGAAAGAGTATAAATAAGCAAAATAACCTAGCCTCTAATTTACTCAAAATAGAATTCTAATTAAACTAAAATACTAAATTAGGAAAATAACCAAAAACTAAAGGAAATTAAATAATTGAAAATCCCCGGAAATCTGGAACTCCTCATTTACGGCCGTGAGGAACTCTCTTACGACCGTAATGGCCTTTCTGATAAAAATCTGATTTGTTAGTTTACGGCCGTGACACAATGATTACGACCGTGAATTTCCTCCGGTTTGAATGTTACGGCCGTAAGACTGGACTTTACGACCGTAAGATCTGTTCTGCCTGAATTCATCCTGTCTCTTATATAATTGGTTACGGCCGTGATAACATGGTTTACGGCCGTAAGGTATTTTCTGCCCAAATTACTTATTTTACTCGACTCGGCTTGATCCGTCCCTCTTCTCGGCTCGACCCCAACATGGAACTTACTCCGTCTTGTACGTAGATCATTGTCATATTGTCGATGGCTCGACTTCGCCTTTCGATGCCTGGTCCGGATCATATCATAAGGGGATTGAGGTTGATAAGGCAAAAATTCAAGTTATTGAAAAATTACCTCCCCAACCTCGGTAAAGGGCATAAGAAGCTTCTTGAGGCATGCGGGATTTTATAGGAAATTCATCAAGAACTTCTCAAAAATCACAAAGACACTTTGTTCTTTGCTTGAGAAGAGTGCCACATTTGATTTCTCTAAAGAGTGTCTTCAAGCTTTAAACACTCTTAAAGAGAAACTCATCACGGCACCTATTATTGTGGCTCCGGATTTGAGTTTTCCCTTTGAGCTTATGTGTAATGCAAGTGATTATGCCGTGGGGGCGGTGTTGGGGCAAAGGAAGGACAAAATCATGCATGTCATCTACTATGCTAGTAGAACATTGACCGATACTCAATTGAATTATGCTACTACCGAGAAGGAAATGCTGGCGGTGGTCTTTGATTTTGATAAGTTTCGGTCATATTTTATTGTCTCCAAGGTGATTGTGTATACCGACCACTCGGCCCTCAAGTATTTTTTGACAAAGAAAAATGCTAAGCCGCGGTTAATTAGATGGGTTCTTCTTCTCCAAAAGTTTGATTTGGAGATTCGTGACAAGAAGGGAATCGAGAATCTTGTAGCCGATCACTTGTTAAGACTTGAGCAAATCGAGGAAATTATTGATGAAGAGATAAGTGAGGTATTCCCGGATGAGCAATTTTTTCAAATCATGGATCTTCTACAAGCTTCTAGTGTGCCATGGTATGCGGACCATGTGAATTTTCTTGCAAATGACATCGCTCCCCCAGACCGCTCTTATCAACAAAGGAAGAAGTTCTTTAAGATAGTAATTAATTATAATTTATGAATTACACTAATATTTTTAAGAATTTATTAGTAATAATTGTAATTAATTATAAATTGTAATTGATTACAAAATGTTATTTAAGTTGTAATTGCAGTTTTAATTAAAGTGAATGTAACTAATTAGATTTTGTAAATAATTCAATTAATTTCAACAAAAAGATTTGTCATGTTTTATAAATTTATTAGTTGCAACTGTAATTTATCGAAATGTTGAAAGAAAAGTACAATTATAATTAATTACAAAATCTGATTTTGATATTTATTTTGATGTTGGTATTTGGATGGTGGTGCTCTATTAAGACAACAGCGATGGTGGCGGTGCTAGTGGTGGTGTTGAGGCGGTCATTAATTACAAATTACACTAATGTTTTACGAATTCAATAGTTATTTTTTTAGTTAATTACAAAATTGAAGTAAAGTTAAAATTTTAATTAATTACAAAATTGAAAGAAAGTTACAATTGTAATTAATTGTAAACTATAATTCATTATAGAAAGCAATTAAATTTTAATTGTAATTAGGTTACATTTGTAATTAATCATAATTTGTAATTAATTCAATTAATAAAAAAAATACTTGCAATAAGCAATTAAGTTACATTACTAATTAATTTGTTACAATTGTAATTAATTATAATTTTTAACTAATTCAATTAATTTTAAAAGAGATATGAAATTTCGATTGACTTGTAATATACAATTAAGTTGTAATTTTAATTAAGCTTCAATTGTAATTAATTAAAATTTGTAACTAATTCAATCAATTTTAAAAAATGGATTTTTGAGTGACAATTAATATATACAATTAAGTCATAATAGTGACTAATTAGTTACAAATGTAATTAAATGTAAAATTAAAATTAAGTTACCATTGTAATTAATTAGAAACCGTAATTAATTTCAGATTGTAATTAAGCCTCTATTTGGCAACATAAAGAAATATATGTAATACAATTTATAATTTGTAACTAATTCAATTAATTTTAAAAGAAAAATGATATTTCGAGTGACTTATAATATATACAATTAAGTTGCAATTGTAATTAATTATAATTTATAACCAATTCAATTAATTTAAAAGAAAAATCTGTCATATTTTACAAATTCATTAGTTTCAATTGTAATTAATTGCAAAACTAAAATTAAGTTACGATTTATAACTAATTCAATTAATTTTAAAAGAAAAAGAAATTGGGTAAATGTTGGGGATTTTCTCCAATTGACCCTTTAAAGTAATTTCACATTTTTCACTTGCAAACCGGGGGATTTATTGAAAGGGCCACGGTCAAAAGGCATTAAGTCAAAAAGGCAAATTTTTGTTTGATAAGTTAAAATGGCCTCCATCCTTATACAAAGACTAAATTGTCCTTGTTATCTTGATAAATTTTCAAACTTACCTAACAATTTAGAAGGACTGAAAAATCCTCAAGAAAAACCAACGACTCTCTCTCTCTCTCTCTCAAAATCGTGTCCATCAACAAAGATCCTCCCCCCAGCTACCCACATTATAATAAACTCAGTATTACTAACTGTGATCTTCTCCACCTTCTTTGGATTTGTTACAGAACTATTCATCATCTTCTCAAATGTTGATAAAAACCCTAAGTTTTATGCATTTGATATTGGTAAGATATCCCAAAATTAATCTTATTTTGAGGTGCTTTGATTTGTTTAAATTGTATTTATATGAGTTTTGCTTGTTTTGGGATGAATTTTTTAGTATAAACTTCATCCATTGCAAAAATCTCATTCTAGACAGCGGGTAATATGATTTTACGCACACAGGTCGATTAACCGACTTCATTGGTCGGTTAACCTACTTCAGTAAGTAGGTTAACCGACCTCATTGAAGTTCGGTTAACCTACTTCAGTACATAGGTTAACCGACCTCATTGAAGTAGGTTAACCGACCTCATAGGTACACTGATGAAGTCGGTTAACCTACTTCAGTAAGTAGGTTAACCGACCACCTCATTGGTCGGTTAACCTACTTCAGTAAGTAGGTTACCAACTTTGCAGTAGGTTGGTTAACCGACCAATAAAGTCGGTTAACCTACCTGAGTGAAGTCTGTTAACCAACTTTGCAGTCTGCTAACCAATTGTTAACCTACTTGCTTAATTGTTCAAAAAAAATTCCTTTAATGAATTCTGGTGTTAACACGTAACATTTTTCAATTTTTTTAAATGTAGATATGAATGATACTACATTAATTCCTATTTGTTACTATGGTGAGTTTGTGAAGAATGATCAATCTAAATGGATATGGAATTGGAGCAATGAAGAAGCAACAGAAGCAATTTTTTTGTCAAAAAATGCAACGTATACAGAATTATATCATGATGTACAAGAGCTTCTTCATATTGATTCTTCTTTACACACTTTGGAGATGAGATTTCTTTTCCCTGATAATAATACACAAGTTTCTGTTCCACCAGTCAAGATTACTTCAGATAGGCAAGTGAAATGGCTCCTAGAACTCAACAGAAAAGGTCAGTCTCCCCTTTGTGTAACAATTGTGAGCAAGAATCTCATTGAACGTGAATTTGAAGCAAGTATTGTTGAACATGAACATGCTATAGATCATGTTGAACTTGAACATACAATAAACACAGTTGAACACGGACATGTTGTAGATCATGTTGAACATGAACATGTAGCAGTTAATGATGAATTTGAAGACGAGGTCCGTAATGATGTAGATTCTGAGATGAGATTGGATGATGACAATGATGGGAACTGCGGTTTAGATGATTACTGGAATGATTTGTAGGTTGTTCGAAACAACAATGGTGACACTATTGAGGAAAATGGGAACAATGTTAATTTACCTACATGTGGACAAGAACTAGTTCAACGGAATGAAGCTGAAATTCGTTTTACTAATGAGGATCTTGTTGCATTGTCTGCACGTGGTAGCACATCAAGCCACACATTTGAGGTTGGATCAAGTTTAAGGTACGCTCATACGTCACATGTGATTCCTGAGGAAGAGGATTTGAAAGATCATCAGGTGTTTGAGAACAAGAAAGATCTACAACAACACATTCATTTGCTTGCACTGAAGCACAACTTTGAATTCAAAGTTAAAAAATCAAATAAGAGTACATACAGAATTATTTGCATAGATGATAGTTGCAAATGGCGTTTGCATGCTACGAAGTACAAGGAGTGTGATTATTTTGAAGTTCGTCGTTATGTACGTGAACATACTTGTTCTTTGGGTATACATAGAAATGATCATAGACAAGCGAGGTCATGGGTTATCGGTACACATGTCATGCATAACTTTCAAAATCCAAATCAAGAATACAGACCTGCAAACATCATCAGTGACATTCGTCGGGAGTTTGGGGTAAGTATGAGCTATCAGAAAGCATGGACGACTAAAGAACGTGCCTTAGAGATATTAATGGGTTCACCTGATGGTAGCTATGCTAGATTGGCGGTGTATTCCCACAATTTGGTTAGATCTAATCCTGGCACAGTGGTATGTGTTGACACCGATCCAAGTAGTCATCGCTTCAAGTACTTTTTTATGGCGGTTGGACCATGCATTCGAGGATTTCACTCATCGATGCGGCGAGTAATTTCTATGGACGGAACATTCTTGAAAGAAAAATATGAAGGTACACTGATAGTGGCAACATGTCAAGATGGAAATATGCAAATCTATCCTCTCGCATGGGGCATAGTAGATTCTGAGAATAATGAGTCATGGAACTGGTTTTTTGAAAAATTGAAGACAATAATTGGTGATATTGAAGATTTGGTCTTTATGTCTGACAGGAATGGGAGTCTACTCAAGGGTGTAAGAGATGTTTTTCCTAATGCGCATCACGCTCATTGCATATACCATATACAAGGCAACATAAAGGCCAAGTATCGCATCTCCGGGATGGTGTCATTGTTTAAGAAAGCGGCATATGCATATACAGTTGAAGAATTTAATAAACATATGGATGAGATTCTTAGCAGGAACCCCGACCTTTGGGGTTATTTAAAAGAGGCTGACTATAAAAATTGGACTAGGTCACACTTTACAGGGATCCGTTACAACATCATGACGTCAAATAATACAGAGTCGCTGAACTCGGTATTCAAAAAAGCTCGAGAGTGTCCAGTACTTGCTTTGGTTGAGTATATCAGGTGCAAATTGCAAAAATGGTTTTATAAGATGCGCATCAATGCAGAAAACTGTACAAGTAATCTAACCCCGGCAATGGAGAAAAAAATTCGGAATAAACTTGAGTTGTCCAAGAAGTTCGTAGCGGATCCTATGGATGAATATATGTTTGATGTGGGTAATGGAATCAAGCATTTTGTTGTTAACTTAATCGATAGAACTTGCACATGTGGGCAGTTTCAGTTAGATAAGTTTCCATGTGAGCACGCTATCGCTGCTTTAAGACAGGCAGGGAATTCTGCATATGATTTGTGCTCTCCATATTATACTACTACAGTTTGGAAAGCAGCATACTCTGATACTATAATGCCTCTACCAAATGAAATTGATTGGGAGGTTCCAGAACAACTTAGGTGGACGTTGAATATCTTGCCACCGTTGATGAAACCAAGACAAAGTGGACGTAAGCGCAAAAGCAGGATACCATCGACTGGAGAGTTTTCTACGACACGTAAGTGTGGTAGGTGTGGTGCATCTGGGCACAACCAACTACGATGTAATGATCGAGTACCACTATCCAATAAAACAATAGACTAGTAATTGTGGTAGTATTAATTGTTCATATTTATAAGGTTACCATACTGATCAAATAGCGTATATGCATGCTATTCAGTTCTGTAGTAGGTTAACCAACCTCCGAACCGATTTGGTCGGTTAATAGGTAGGTTAACCTACCTTCGAACCGATTTGGTCGGTTAATAGGTAGGTTAACCGACCTCTAACCGACCAGTTAACCGACTAGGATGGGGTTTGAAACGTCTTGACTAGGTAGGTTAATCATAGCCATTAACTACCCAGGTCGGTTAAGAGGTAGGTTAACCTACCTATTAACCAAAGTGGTCGGTTAAGGGGTAGGTTAACCTACCTTGTAACAGACCACGTCGGTTAGTAGGTAGGTTAACCTGTTGAAAAACTTATTAGTAAATACAATCAAATTAGACCTATACAAGTCATGTCATGAAAATCCCAAACAATAAATTCAAATTTTTTAGTCATTTACCAAAAATAAAGATTCGATAAATTCAACACGTCACACTTGATCTAATTGAGCGAACGTTTTGATTGATTCGAGAAAGTTGCTAAACTTAATCCCGATTAGTAAAATCGATTGTTTACATCACACTTAATGAACTTAATAATTAATCAAACGTTTTAATAAATTTGAGAAAGATGCCAACGTAAGACCTCGATGGGTAAAATCCTTCGTCCAATTTCACACTTAATGAATTTAATAATTTATCAAACGTTAGCGACAGATTTGAGAAAGTTGCTAATGTTGATTCAGATTGGTCAAATCGATTGTTCACGTCACACTTAATAATGAATTTAATAATTGATCGAACGTTTTAATAGATTTGATGAAGATGCCACAGTAGGACCTCGATTGGTAAAATCGATTGTTCACGTCACACTTGATAATGAACTTAATAATTGATCGAACGTTTTAATAGATTTGATGAAGATGTCACAGTAGGACCTCGATTGGTCAAATCGATTGTTCACGTCACACTTAATAATGAACTTAATAATTGATCGAACGTTTTAATAGCTATTAACTAATCAAGTCGGTTAATAGGTAGGTTAACCGACCTATTAACCAAAGTGGTCGGTTAAGTGGTAGGTTAACCTACCTAGTCGGTTTTTTAGGGTTTAGGTTATTCAGTCGTTTAAACCCTCAAAAACCGACTAGGTCGGTTAACCTACCCAGTAACCGACCACGTCTGTTAACGGGTAGGTTAAAGGTCGGTTAACCTACCTGATATGTAGTAGGTTAACCTACCCAGTAACAGACCACGTCTGTTAACGGTAGGTTAAAGGTCAGTTAACCTACCATTTAACCTACCTGATATGTTACTAATAGGTTAACCTACCAGTAACCGACCACGTCTATTAACGGGTAGGTTAAAGGTCGGTTAACCTACCATTTAACCGACCTGAGTTTTTATGAGTAGGTTAACCTGCTGAAAAACCTACCAGTATCCAAAAATTGATATATTCAAGTGGACAGGTCATGAAAATCCCAAAAAATATATTCAAAAATTATAGTCATTTACAGATATTGTAATTTACAAAAATACAAAGAACATTCAGTTATAGAAATTTAAGGATCATAATCAAGTCCGTGTAAATCAATCGCCAATTTCTTTCTCCACTGGAGCATATACAGGTTACGGACTTTCTCAGCTTCCTCTCCAGCAATTAAAAATTCAATAAATTTAATGGTAAAAATACCACAATCTCCTCTGCAATTAATGAGATAATAAAGAATGAGTATATTTTTGTAGAAAAATAGAAGAACAGTATGGACACAATATTTATCGTACTAAAAAAAACTTACCGTGTGCTTTGCTTTGCAGTGTTCTCGACCCTTTCAATTGTAAAATCGCCATTCATAGTAGATATGCCTGCTCTCTTTAAAAGGCTCGGCAGAAGTGTAGTCAGTGGGTTCAATATATTTTTCAATTGCCCTTCCGTAAGGCAACTTTTATCCGGGTCATACACATATATAGTTTCTTCGTCGAAACATACCTCAACCACAAACCAATGACTATTTTCTACAACAGGTATGTACAGATGTGTACAATCTCGCCATCTCTTACCCAACTTTGGAGAATCACCATCTATGAAACTCTCTACGCATTGGATCCCCTCCGTCAAAGCAAGCTGTAAAAGATTCAGAAATGTACTGTCCAGTATAGCAACGGGTCTGTTGAATGTCTTTGGGTAGTTCTTTTCCCGAAGCCGCAACAAATACATCGCCAAATCAACATGCTGAAGGGAAGGCAAAATATATATATATATATATATATATATTATCAAATAGCTCAGAAAAAAACATATAAAATGTGATCAAATCCTTTAGTTTTACTTACATAGGAGTCGAGCCAGGCACCTGAATCCATGACCTCCTTAAACCATTTCTTCGCGTCATTTATTTTGACCCAGTCTAACTCATATGCGACACTAAAAAGGACAATATCAACTAAAGGACATAAATTATAAAAAATTGAATTGATAAAAATATAGATAGGATATTTACCCGTCCTTTAATTGTGAATACCAAGTATCAAATGCCTTCTCCTTCACTGGATCAATCTTCTGAAAGGGAAGAAATGTTGAGCCATCCTCAAATTTTCTCTTCTTTCCCTCGGCTGTGAATGGAGAAGATAAGTACTTTGATCTTTTTGGAAGTCGCTTTTCCATTGGTCTCACATCAGCTTCGGGTATCTGACTGGCCAGACTTCTCTTATTACGTGAATATGTTCTGGCCGTCTGTTTCGTAGGAGGATCATTCATAGGAGATGCCACCTCCGTCTCCCTCACCTCTGCCTCCTCTGTATCCCCGGGAGCTGCATCCTCTGTCTCCCTTATACCCGCCTCCTCCGTCTCCCTTACACCCGCCTCCTCCGTACCCCTCATCTATACCACCTCCGTCTCCCTAATCTCCGCCACCTCCGTCTCCCTAATCTCCACCACCTCCATCTCCACCACCTCTGTCTCCCGAGGAGCTGCCACCTCTGTCTCCCTAATCTCCGCCTCCTCTGTCTCCCTAACTTCATCCTCCTCCATATCCCTCACCTCCCCCTCCTCTACATCCCTAGGAGCTGCCTCCTCCGTCTCCTCACCTCCGCCTCCTCGGTATCCCTTACCCCAGCCTCCTCCGTATCCCTCACCTCCCTCTCCCTCACATCCTCCACCTCCACCCCATCCA
Organism: Ligustrum vulgare; assembly: GCA_963555705.1. Taxonomy (NCBI): domain Eukaryota; kingdom Viridiplantae; phylum Streptophyta; class Magnoliopsida; order Lamiales; family Oleaceae; genus Ligustrum; species Ligustrum vulgare. The sequence continues at coordinate 20,396,932 of OY743176.1, read as the reverse complement.
TCATTGGGCCCATCCTCCCAGTACTGATAATTTTCATTAGTTTGATTGCGCTGCATCCACTCCATCATGCTATCAACTTTGTTGTTTACTGATAGAATATCCGACCGCAGTCGCTCCTCCATCCGATCCATATAATTGAATAATCTAGGAGCAACAATCTGGTCTATGTGCATCCTCAAGCCCTCCAATATGAAGTCCAAATCGTGAGAAGGCTGATGTACATGAGGAGCCCGCTGACTAGCATGTGGATTTTCATGTGCAACATCAGGTACTGAAGATGGAACCTAAGCAAATCAAATAATTAAAATTAAGCATTAATTCAATAAGAAAATGGACAAGGGAATAAAATAAAATCACAAAAAGATTAAACAGCAAAGTCCTATTAACATACCCAAGTGGTCGGTCAACGGTAGGTGGGTTTTGAATTTGATGGTAGGTTAATCTACCAAAGTGGTCGGTTAGCAGTAGGTTAACCGACCTCTTTGATAGGTTAACCTACCTTTTGAATTTGATGGTAGGTTAACATCTACCAAAGAGGTAGGTTAACCTACCAAAGAGGTAGGTTAATATCTACCAAAGTGGTCGGTTAGCAGTAGGTTAACCGACCTCTTTGGTAGGTTAACCTACCTTTTGAATTTGATGGTAGGTTAACATCTACCAAAGTGGTCGGTTAGCAGTAGGTTAACCGACCTCTTTGGTAGGTTAACCTACCTTTTGAATTTGATGGTAGGTTAACATCTACCAAAGAGGTAGGTTAACCGACCACTTTGGTAGGTTAACATACCTTTTGAATTTGATGGTAGGTTAACATCTACCAAAGTGGTCGGTTAGCAGTAGGTTAACCGACCTCTTTGGTAGGTTAACCTACCTTTTGAATTTGATGGTAGGTTAACATCTACCAAAGAGGTAGGTTAACCGACCACTTTGGTAGGTTAACATACCTTTTGAATTTGATGGTAGGTTAACATCTACCAAAGTGGTCGGTTAGCAGTAGGTTAACCGACCTCTTTGGTAGGTTAACCTACCTTTTGAATTTGATGGTAGGTTAACATATACCAAAGAGGTAGGTTCACCGACCACTTTGGTAGGTTAACCTACCTTTTGAATTTGATGGTAGGTTAACATCTACCAAAGAGGTAGGTTAACCGACCACTTTGATAGGTTAACCTACCTTTTGAATTTGATGGTAGGTTAACATCTACCAAAGAGGTAGGTTAACCGACCACTTTGGTAGGTTAACCTACCTTTTGAATTTGATGGTAGGTTAACATCTACCAAAGTGGTCGGTTAACAGTAGGTTAACCGACCTCTTTGGTAGTTTAACCTACCTTTTGAATTTGATGGTAGGTTATCACCTACCAAAGTAGTCGGTTAGCAGTAGGTTAACCGACCTCTTTGGTAGGTTAACCTATCTTTTGAATTTGAGGGTAGGTGAACATATAAAAGTGGTCGGTCAACGGTAGGTTAACCGACCTCTTTGGTAGGTTATCTATACCTGTCTTGGTGAAGAAATCTGATCTCTCCCACTGCCTGGATCTTCATCATGTCGAAGAGGAGAGACTCTATCTCCCTGGAGAAGATCCACGTTGTCGTCCCCTCCTTCATTATCAGCCATAACATCACCTCCATCCTCGTGGATATAAGCATCAAGGACTGGGTCTGCTCGTCTTGAAAAAGGTTCAAACAATTGCATGTACCGTTGCCTCTTCTCAACCTCTGTAGCCATTAGTCTGATACGAACTTCAAGCTAAAAAGTTGACAGAGTTAATATTTACATACCATTTACATTATTGTGTGAAGGTAATAAAATAATACCATATAACAGTTACTCACCTGTGGATGGTCTAAAACGGAACTGATTTCATTTTGTTCAAATACTCTAGTAGCCGTCCAGTTCACCATCTTCAAAACTTTAATCACCGGTTTCCTAGTTGCAAAATCATTGCCAATGGCCGAAAAAGCCTCATAAGCCCATACCTACAAACAGACATGATCATTTATTCATTCTCACATCTAAAAATAAAGCACAGTATAAAGAACTACAAGTGTTTGCTATTTACCTGCAATGCGTAAGGAAAACCCTCAAGGGAATAATTATAGACGCTCTTCCCCCACTCTTTGAGTTTTGTTGCAATTTCTCCCCCAACTCCTCAAAAAAGCATGTATCGTGCTATTATAGCACCTTCTTCCCGTTGGATATTGATTAAATAAATACCTATCGTCGACTATATTCAAGACATGCATATCAATAGATGTCTTGTAGTGTTTGGATCTCAAAATTGACTCATAGACATACGCCAAACCCAATTTGTACTTGTCTTCCATTTCTTCGCAATTGTCAAAGGCAAGTTTTAACTGGGCGGGAACAATCTTATTAGCTCCGTTAAAATATGTCTTTGCCAGTCTATTGGTCACCGGTATTTGATCTTTGTACAAGGCTTCATCCTCGGGGTTCAGCCCCGTAATCAGAGTGAACTCTTCGAATGAAAATCTAGCAGCCTTGTTATTCCCAACTCCAAACCATAGCTCATTCTTATTCTCGAACTTCAGCATTCTCAATGCTAGACCATGGATGAGTTGGCCAGATAACTGCATTTTTCTCATATGATAGAATTTTCGAAAACAAGACCGACGGAAAGCTTGTCGATGATTTGCATCCAGTACGCGATAAACCTCATCTATAGCATCTAGGTTACAGAGGTTCGTACATTTTCCTGTAAACCGATCATTGATGTCCACTTGAAACTCCATCCTGCATAATATAAGACAATTTTAGTCAAATGGGTGTGCTAGTTACGCTATGAAAATGGACAAAGAAATAAAGAAGAAACACAGAAAAATATTTAATAACAATACAGTGTTCAAAAGAAAGTTCTAACAACAAAATGTTAGTTAACCAAATAAAGTTGGTAGGTTAACCTACCATTACCATCAGGTAGGTTAACCTAGTTAACCCTGGTCGGTTAACCTAGTTAACCCTGGTCGGTTAACCTACCATTACCATCAGGTAGGTTAACCTACCAAATGCCTAGTCGGTTAACCTACCATTACCATCAGGTATCAATTCATTAATGGTAATGGCAGGTTAATACCTGATGGTAATGGTAGGTTAACCGACCAAGGTCGGTTAACCGACCTTTTGATTCTAGGGTAAGTTAACCTACCTCTTCACAAACAAAAATTAAGAATACATCAAATTAGATTTAGAAGCCATCTGTTAACTCTTCATTATATCCTTTTTCATGGCATCATCAACAGAGATTCGGTATAAATTACTACATCATTTTAATGCTACTTGGAAGAGAAGGAAACAATATCCAAAACTAGTAACCGAAGGTAAACAAATCGAGCCACATAACCTCACCAAATCATACAAATCATTGTCACAATTCAGGGTTCTCGGTAGGTTAACCTACCATCAAAGGGCGATTTACAGATTGCTGAGGGTAGGTTACCCGACACTGAGGTAGGTTAACACCCTGATGGTAGGTTAATCTACCAAACATTAAGAACTTGTCAAAATTACAGAAAAAGAGTCCCAATAAAACATCACGCAATTACAATGCTTAAAATAAAGAAACAACACAAGCAACTAGCTAAGAAGCATGGCGGTTCAGTGTATGATCCAAGTGAATAGGTGAAGAAAGTGAGAAGACATCAAGTAGAGAACCCGTACCAGAACAGCCTCTGGGAAGATTATACCCAAATCCAAAGAACCCTTTTGAAGAATGCACCAATTCTTGAATTTGAAGAAGAAGAAGATGTCTGCCTAATTCGTTTTGCCGAAGAAGAAAATCAAGGGAAAGCCGGAAAGGAGAGGAGAAGTCGAAGGGGTAGGTTAAGAGTCGGGTAATTCTAATTGAGTATTTGAAATGGGAGACGTTTTTTGAAATTGAAACTGAAGGTTATATTAGGAAACAATAAAATTTATTTTTATTACTATTATTTTAAATGAAAAAAATTTGGTCAAATGCCATTTCCACAAAATGACAAATTGGGCTGGCCATTTCCCCGTATTCCCACCTTGCAAACCCCCAACGTTCTCTCTAGGAGGATCAGTAGTGCAAAAATAAGTAAAATTGGAAGAGTCGGCTCGAATTCGCCGACCCACTGAATTTCCATCAGCCGAAGAGTTCTTTTCTCAGATTGAATCCTGAAATGTTGATGTAAATTTTCAATTCACACGAAACACTTTATGAGCACATCATTTCGTTTTGTTTACAATAATTTCTGTTTCTTATGGTTAAAGTAATGATTAATTTTATTCGAAAAGCATTGCATAAAGAATTAGAAAGCATTTTCCAAACGGAACCCCTCCAATGGCGATCTCCACTCCCTACAGTTCCCCAATGAATGATAGCACGTCCCATTCCCATTCCCATTCCCATTTCCTCCTCCTCCTCCTCCTCCACCACCACCACCACCACCACTGTGGCACTGGTCTCTAAGCTACCCAAAGTATCCCGAGTCTAGCCATCATAGTTACGCTGCCTAGAATATTTTCGGCCGCAAATGCCATATACTCCGGTGGTCATGTATGCCTGTTCCATATCGCCCATATCCAATCGGGTTAAGAATGTCGTCCTCGCGGAGTGTAGAATTTCTCGTTTTTTTTTTTTTACCTGATTTTGATAATATGTTTTGTATTGTTGAAATATCTTTTAAAATAAATTGTATTTAAAAATAGATCATTTGAAGTTGTGTATTTAGGAAAAATTACACCAGTTCATACATTTAGATTTTAATTTTTTAAAATCAGGTATCAATAAACTATTTTATTAAACCAGTTAATAATTTACTAACCCAAACAAAAACCAAACCTATCTCTCTGCCTTTCGTCGTTGTCGTCTTTCCTCTCCATCCCTTCCTAGTTGACACCAACCCATTTATCTCACAACATCGACTCCTTGTGAACGCACCCCTTCTCCATTGGTAGATGCCAGATCAGCCATCGACTCCTTATGAAAGCACCCCTTGTCCATTGGTAGAGGCTAGATCAGCCACTTCAAGCAGTTGATTAGTTGTAATTTTTGGTGGCGGAGGCTAGATCGGTGAATGCGAGATGTTGATTTCGAATCAATAGTTTATTGGTAGAAAAAAAAAGTTGCCCAAAATCTCATACGATGATGAACGCAATTCATTATCCAAATGAATTTTTAGATAAGGCTGAGCACTCGTGAACAACCCACATCTGAGATGCGATTAATCGGCGGCCAGAGGAAACTCCAAATTGCCAAGAGTTCAACATTGGAACTGACTTGGGCAACGAGAATCAATCGAGTGAAGGATAAATAGATGAAACAGAAAGACATAAACAACCGAATTGGAAGCAGCCCTACAGAGCTCCCGTGAGAAAACCATGCCTAACAAGTAACAACAAACGGAAGAACCAAGAAGAAGAAGAAGAAGAAGAATAGATAAATCAAATTCTCTGGCGGATGTCTCATTTCAGTTCAATTCAATTATATTATTTACACGCAATGTCAGTCAAGGTGAAACTCAGCAGTTGACTTGGATGAAGACTTGTGAGAAGGAAAGCAAAGGAGTTGAAACAGTCAGTCTTTGCAATTTAATTACAATAGTAACTAATTACAAATTGAAATAAAGTTACAGTTGTAATCAATTATAATTATAAATTGAAATAAAATTACGATTATATTTCGGAAGGAGGGGGTTGTGGCGGTAGCTGATTACAATTACACTAATGTAATTAATTACGAATTACACTAATTTTTTACTAAATCATAAGTTACAAATGTAATTAATTAAAAAATTGAAATATGTTATAATTATATTTTCGACAGTTGTGGCAGTGACTGATTACAAATTAGGTGGTTATCAGTAGTGGTGGTGGTAATTAATTACAATTGTAGTTAAATTTACAATTGTAACTAATTACAAATTGAAATAAGTAATTAAATACAGAACATAATTCTGATTTTAAAAAAATACATGATTTTGAAAATTATTTTGATACTTGTGTAATTAGTTACAAAATACTTGATTAAAAAAAATTTCAAGCCTAAATATGTGTTATTGTGTACTTAACCCTTTCATGAAAAATCTACAACGTCGTTGCTTGTTTTAATAAGATTTTTAATTATACCTGATTTTAATAATTATTTCTCAAATATCTGATTTTAAATCTTTCAAATATAGAAGTATGAATGGGCGTAATTAGCCCTTTTAAAAATACATTAATTAAAATTGTAATTAATTATTAATTGAAATAAGGTTAAAATTGTAATTAATTACAAAACTTGAAATGAAATTACAATTGTAACCAATTCAATTAATTTTAGCCAAAAAAAATGTCATGTTTTTCAAATTCATTGGTGACAATTGTAATTAATTGCAAAACATGAAGCTAATTTTTCAAGTGATGTGTAATATACAATTAAGTTACAATAATAATTAATTAGGTACATTTGTAATTAATTACAAACTAAGCATTCTTTTTCTCACCATCCAATGAATTATTATTCGTCTTGTTCCTAATGTCCCACCGAGTACGTTCCACCCATTGTAATATCAAAATTCCTGCAATTATTCACAAACTGAAATGACAAAAATCCATTTCCAACAATTTCACATCACCAAATTATAAACGTATATTACACATCACCAAATTGTAATCAGGGTTTGTAATTAATTATAATTGTAACTTTATTTCAATTTTGCAATTAATTACAATTGTAACGTTATTTTAATTTGTAATTAATTACCACCACCATCATTATCACCTAATTTGTAACCAATCGCCACCGCCGCCTTATTTTAGTTTTGTAATTAATTACAATTGTAATTTTATTTCAATTTATAATTAGTTATAATTGTAATTTTAATTAAAATTGTAATTAATTACCACCACTGTAACCAGTCGTTGCCACTGTATTATTTCAATTTTGTAATTAATTACAATTGTAACTTTATTTCAATTTGTAATTGTTACAATTGTAATTCTAATTAAAATTGTAATTAATTACCACCACCACCACCTTCGATCACCATCTAATTTGCAACCAATCACCACCACCACCTTATTTCAATTTTGTAATTAATTACAATTGTAACTTTATTTCAATTTGTAATTAATTACAATTGTAATTAGTTACAATTGTAATTTTAACCACCACTGTCGCCTATCGTCGTTGGGCACTCACCACCACCATCGTCTCAACAACACAACCACTCCACCTTTACCATCACAACCACCATCGAGCTGCCCCAACCACTGCAACAAACACCATCGTCAACACGACCACCACAATTTTAAATGCAAATAATTACAATAATTATCTCTAATCTAAAATCTCCAGTCACAAGTTTTATCCTGTATGTATATGTATTATTTCTAACCAACTGACAGTGATGCAAAAGGTTTCCATGGTGGTTTACTCAAGAAGAAGATGTGCGTGAGAAGTAAGAGTCAGCTATCTCGTTATCAATTTTTCCTTCCCCGATGAAAATTAATTGAAGTCTCCCATAAATCCCCCACCGTTCGTCGCTTCTCAGCCTCCATCGCAGGAGTTTCTGGTGGAGGTGGAGGTGGAGGTGGAGGAGGCAGATTCGATGATTCCGCCAGCGTGAATGTTATTCTACGCCTACATCTTGATCACCGTCGGTCGCTCCCCTTCGACTTGTTTGCGACTTCTTCCGATTTCAATTTTGACGTGTGCTTGTGTTTTTTGGGTTTCCTACAGGTTAAAAAAGAAGAAGCAGGTGGTGGTGGAGATGGAAAGCAAGAACAACAAACACAGTGGAAGTAACAGAGTGCAAAACAACCCAAAACCTGATCTTTTATGCCCAAACCCAAAAGAAGAGTAAAATAAAACCTTATTTGGGTAATTATTTCTAATATACCTGATCTTTATAATTTAAAAAGTAAACCCATGATTAAGTCTAATTTACCCTAAAACATGTAATTTTTCAAAATAGCCATCTTTTGTAAATTGTCTATATTACCCTTAATGAAGTTAGCTATTTACCTTGCAAAGTATGTTCCTTAACTTAGTTAAGTTGATTTATTTCAGTATCTTTTGTAATATTTATATTTTTTAATCTTTTAAGTTCTTCTAGAAATATTCTATATTGTGATAATTTCTTAAAAGATTTTGGATGATCTTCTTTAGTTATATATTCTAATATTATTCATTCTGAAACTTTTTCTTCTATATATTCGTATTCATATATAATTCTATAAACTGTATTTATATTTTTAGCTGTTTCGACAGAGTCAAATTCTATTCTATTTAAACAAGCATAATCAATATTGTTGTATATATTTTTCTGTTTAGAATGTCCAACAAAATATATTTTTTTTAGATTTTTCAGCCACAACTAATAAAAATGAAATTTCATTGTTCTCTAAATACAGTTTATTACTATTAGAAGTTGAAGCTTGTGAAGTGTCCATAAATTTAAACTTTCAAGTTGATATATTGTTATACAAACTTTTTGCATATAGGTCCATTCTTTGGTCCAGTAAAATACAATAATCTGCAATATATTGTTCGTATTTTTATAAAAGTTTATTTATTCTTCAGAATATATATTTTCATTTTTCATTTAATATTTAATATCTTTCATTTTATCTTTTAATTTTTCTAAAAGATTATCTAGTCCTTTGATAATATATCCTGACATTATGTTTGGACTGTAGTTGTCATAATTTTATTTTCTAAATTTATTTTCAGCTGTAATATATTAGAATAATCTATAATATATTGATCATGATTTTCTGAAAGTACATAATATTGTTCAGATGATTCATTCATATCTATTAATTAAGATATAATGTTATCTATTTTTTCCATTATTTTTTCTAACGAATTGTCTAATCCTTTAATAGTATATCTAGGCATTATAAACACAGAGGTAAATAATTTATAAAGTTTCAAGTAAATTTTCAAATTCTATCAGTGTTTGAGAATTGATTATATCTATATCAGCCATGATATCTATGCTTGGTTCAAATGGTATATTATATTTTGAAATATTTTTCTTTCTTTTTCTAATTTATCAATTATATCTTGAATATCTGTATTACTATAGATCTTGCAGTACCTTTAATAAAGTTTTCTATCAAATTTTCTTTAAAACTTTTTAATATCTTTTATGATGCATAAAGTTGCTCTTGGTATCCTATTTTATCAATTTCATTTTTATATTCAATTCCTTTTTTATTTTTAATATTCTTTTTAACTTTATATGGACCTCTCTTATATCTAAATTTTCTTATGATGTAATTTTCTTCATTCATGATATCAAAATTTTCAAAAGCTAGTAAAGAAAGATTCATCTCTTCCATCGCTATCATAATCTATTATTGAATCATAATCATTATCGCTACTAAATACATGCTCTAAATACAATTCATTATTTATTTCAGTATTATCACTATCAAGCCAGAAGTAAATAATTGGTTTTGTAATCTCTAATCCTAATAATCTTTTTAATGTTGAAAAGATAACTGACAAACATGGCATATAAATATGATATAACTTTTTTATTTCATTATTTGGTCTATTAAATTGTTTATGCACGAATAAATGTTCAATTATGCTATGACATTCATCCTTATAAGGACTGTTTTGATAATTAAACTTAATAGTTCTGAATTTTATCATGTTAAAAGCTCTTTTTCCTCCTAATTTCGTAAAGATAGAAATATTAAGAATACTAACCTCTTTTCATGTTCTCGGTACCTTTGTATTTTCCTTCTATTGTTGGTGACCTTTAGGCTTATAGGTTTATGCTCAACACCCTTCAATGGCCTCCTGCCTTCATGAGTTATCAGCTAAACCTGGATATATGCCTTCACTGTATAACCTTTTAGATGGAAAATATTTTAGGACAGAGTATAGGAAGTCTTCTTAATAATATATCTTCTTTAGGAGATAGAATTCAGAAGACAGAAATTTAGAAACTCATTATATTTTTATAAATCGACTGGAATTTTATTGATAATATGAAGATTGATACAAGGTTGGTATGAGATTTTTTCAAAGGCAGAAGATTTTTTGGCTTTCTCACAAACTGAGTGCTCAAGTGATCTCTGCCTTTTTCTAGCATAAAGGTTTCTATTTATAGTACTACATAAAATACAATTTCGTCATTGCTTACATCATAGATTTTAATAATCAGACTCAATAATTTACATCATAGGGACACTTGTTCCTCTACTATCCTCACATGGTTACATTATAGGGACACTTATCCCTCTATTATTTTCAATTTATAATACTATATGAAATACAATTTCGTCATTACTTACATCGTGTGTTTTAATAATCAGACTCAATAATTTACATCATAGGGACATTTGTCCCTCCACTATCCTCACATGGCTACATTATAGGGACACATATCCCTCTATTATTTTCAATCTTCACATGGCCCTACATTGTGCTGTTTTGTTTCATTAAAAGCAGAGTCCATCTTATCAAGTAGCTTCCACCTGTCCATCAATTCTGTTGGCATGTGGGGCAATTCCTGACTATACACGACTCTTGTAGAGTTGTAAATCTTCCGTTAATCTGTTGTCTATGAAACTTGTCAATGTATTCCTTTAAGATGGTTGATTTTTCCTTGCCTCCATTAGTGACAAAAGTCCATTGTTCATATTGACATAAGCATTTGAATTTTTTCTCATATAATTTTTTTGCAATGTTATAGAGGACTTTTATCCCTAACACTCTACGGGACCTTTCGAGCAATAGATCCAATCATGATAATATGCTCAACAGGATAATACATTCTTCCTTGTGCGAATTTTGAAATTTCTCCTTTTAATAAATCATCAAATTTTTCAATCTCTTTCAAGTCTTTCCCTGGGTAGATAAGATCCAAAAATCCATAATTTGTTGCCATTTTTGTCATAACGGGATCTCCTCCCTGAGTAACGATCAATCGTGGATATACAAGATCTCCAAATAAAATGTAATAACAATCACATTCTTGGAGTTCATAAATAACTTTGGCAGTAGTTTTATATTCGTCTTCTTTTGGTAAAAAAAGGGGGAATCATCTTCCTCTTCAGCACGAATTTTAATTACCCTTGTATGTTCGTCTTTGACATTAATTGTTACTTTTTGAGAACTTGGTTCATTTATGACCACCTTCTTTGGGCTTGGACTTGGTTCATCACTTTTTATTTTTGGTCCACCACCGCTTCCAGAGGATGTATCTGTTTGTACTGTACCTGGTTGTATATTTGGTAAAACCTGTTTGGTATTTAACGACTCGAATTGTGATTCAATTTCAGTAACTTTGTCGCTCAATTGTTTGGTATATTTGGTATGAGAGACAGAAAGTTCCATCAACAATTTAACATTTTGTTGGAGGTATTCTGCCATCTGTTCAATTCCATCTTTTATATCCTCAGCTTCCTCTATGAGGAAGTTCATTCTCACTCCGGCGTCCATCAATGACTCTTTAATATCATCCATCTGCAAATTCTATATTCCTACTTAGAAAATCTGCAAGATAGTTATTGACACCTTTAATATGAATTATATCAAAATTATAAAATGTCAATTAAGCTTGCCATCTATGGGGTTTCCTATATTAAGGTTCTGGTGGTAATTTATTTTTAACTAAGCCTGCCACTTGAGAATTATCAGTTTCAACAATGAATTTTTTGGATAATAAAAATAATGAATTTTTTTTTCTCTGATGATTGTCAACAATTCTTTTTCATGGGTAGTATAATTTATTTCTGCTTGGTTAAACGTTCCACTGGAATATCTGCAAATTTCATTAAGATCGGTTTTTAATATTGCTGCCCAATATTTATTTGAGGCATCAGTATTAACTATTAGATTATCTTTTTCATCTGGTAATCTTAATTTTGATAAATTTTTATATTCTTTCTTTAGTGATTTAACAACTTTTGTGTGTTTATCACTCCATCCTTTGGTATTTATTTTTCTAAGTAAAATCTGAATTTTATGTCTCTTTTTTGAGAGATTTTCAATAAATCATTCAGCATAATTTAAACATCCTAAGAATTTTTGTATTTGTTCTTTAGATTCTAATTTATCTGGAAGATTTTCTATCTTTTTAGATATATGAGTTTGTAATTTTATTCCTCTTTTATCTATTGATAATCCAAGAAAATCAATTTCTTATTTTTCTATTATAGCTTTATTTTTTAAAAGAACAATTCCTTCTTTTTTGCATTCATTTATAAATTTTATCAAATGGTTTCTATGTTCTTCTCTATTATTAGAACATATCAATATATCATCAACATAGACAGTTAAGAATTCATTAAATTTTCTAAATATGTTATCCATTCTTCTTTGATATATTTGTGGTATATTTTTTTTAAACCAAATGGCATAACCATCCATTCATACTTACCTTTGGGTGTACTAAATGTTGTATATTGAATACTACCTTCTTCCATTTTTACTTGCCAAAATCCTAATTTGCAATCAAATTTAGAATAATATTATTTTCCTTTTGCAAGATTTATTAGTACTTCTTTATTTGGTAAAAAGTATCCATCAAATTTGATATATTTGTTTAATTCTTTATAATTTATGATCATTATGGCTTTTCCTCTTTTTTGTTCAGAATGTTTCATTACCATGAAAGCTGAACTACTATGGGGTCCATTACTAGGTCTGATCAATTTTTGGTTAAGCAATTCTTTTATTTGAGTTTTGAATTCTTGTGTATCTTGTATGGTATACATCATTGGCCTAACTCTTATAATAACATTTTCTGTTAGTTTTATTTTAGTTTTTGGATGATGTGATTTCCAAAATAATAATGGATTTTCTCTACAATTTTTTTCTAATTGATTAATGATTTTTTCTATACTTGTTTGTATGTTTGTTTTCAAAGCTTTTTATACATTATTATTTTATTTTTTATTTCATTTTGTGTAATTGATTTTTTTCCATTTATCACCACGCTGTGTTGGCTTAACTTCGTAAGGTCTAAATTCTCTTGGTATTTTTAGTAAATGTCCACAAGGTGTTTGTAACATTATCATATAATTATTTTGTTTATAATATTGAAATTGTTGTATAAAGTCATTTTCTAGTAATATATCACATTCTAATTTGTTATAATTATATATTTTACTTACAACTATTTGTTCACTCCCAAGTATTATATCAATTTTATCAGCACTTTTAATTATTTGAGTACTTTCTCTATTACTCCTGTAATTTTTATCTTTTCATTAGTATTCCACGATTTTATTACGAAACTTTTGAATATTGTTATATCACTTCCTGTATCAATTAATGCACAGGTTGTTATATTTGTTTCAACAACGGTAACTTATACATAAACAACTAATGAAAAACTTGTTTGGTTATTCATTTATTCAGCTTTTTTACATAATATAGTTTAACCATTATGAATTATGTATAATCCTTCACGTTTTATACTATAATCTTCCAATTCATTTAAGAAACTCATTCCTAACATTATATGAAGATTTATCATACTATTATCTATATGACATGGTACTAGGAGATTTATTCCTCCTATTTTTATTGGTACTTTAACTTTAACTTCAAGTTCAGTAATATGTAATTGTCCATCAACATTTATATATCTATACGGATCAGTTCTATGAGATATTAATCATTTATTTCTGTTTGAAGCTATATGACATTCACTAGCTCCTGTATTAATTAATATATTTGATCATTTTACATGCTCTTTTCCATTGAAATATTCACCTTTTATTTTCATATTTCCACCATTTCTATGAAGTTTTATTTCCTTTGTATTACTAGTTTCTCCTAATTGTTTTCTATTGGGTAAACTTGTTGATCATCTAATTAATCTGTCATCTTCAAATGTTATGTTATTATTAGGGTATTCTTCTTCTTTTAACTCTATAATTTCTGGTTTGTTTTTGTTTTATTAAGTTCATAGTTTCTTGGGACTAAACTTATTTATTTATCAGGTTCCATAGCTTTACCAATATTTTTGCATTCTTTGTGAATTTCAATATACGGTTTTTTAGAATAAATGTTTCCATAATTAGAATTAGTAAATGTGTATAATGCCTTATATTCTATAGTCATAATTTTATATCCTGATTCCATTATATCATCTTTATGTAATTTAAAATTTAGTCTTAAAACTTCATTAAAGTTTCTATCTTTTAATGATATATAATATTTTGGGTAACATGTAAATATTAGTTTCTTATATGCTAGATTTCCTTCTACTGTTCCCAAATGACTGTCTTTTAAATTTATTCTTCTTCCATCATGTAAACTTACAGTCAAAGGTGAATCTACTCCTTCTCTAAATAAGGATTTAAACATTATCTGGATACCTACTAAATAAACATATTGGATATTTTCACTTTATTTTTTATTGATCTTTGTTAATAATTCTGTAACCGTATTTTTTGTTAAAAGATTTAATTTATGTGTTCCTTGAGTAGTTCTAACATCTATTGCTTTTTCAATTTTATTATATTAGTTTATTGCTACTTTTTCTCTTCTCCATATTCTGTCTAATATTTCCTATTTTCAAATCCAAAGATAATTTTTCTATTTTCCTGAACTTATTATTATTATCAAAAGTTACTTTTAATTCATAACCTTTTATTCCTTCATATTCTTATATATCTATTGTTGAGAATTCAAAACTTGCACAACACAAAGATAAACAAGATTAATCTCAATCTATGACAAAGTATATGGAATGATATATATATATATATATATATTAATCAAAGCATAAAAAAGAAGGAGGAAGAACTCCCTCATGCTTCGAAACCGAGCGGTATGGTTGGAATCGAGGGCTCAGAAAATTGCCCCAACAACCACAATAGGCAACACCACACGTAGATAGCACAAGACACTCCGAGGCAACCCACAAACCCACTTTTTCATGAAGAAGAAAGGACCAAACTGGACTGCCCAACACACAGAACCACGAAGGTCGCGGTTTACATCGCACGAAGGCACAAAGCAGGAGCCAACACTCACGAAGAGGAAGGTAGAAAGCAAGCCAGGGGCGAAAGGTAAGGTACTGGAATTTCACAAAGAAATGATCGGGTTTCTCACAAAGAGAAAGAAGGGAAGCCACTATGCCGAGAGAGAAAGAGAGGCTAAGAGAGTGTGCGTGAGTGTCTCGAGAGTGAGGGTTAATTAGAATAAATAGGTAGGTTTAGGTTTTAATTACGAAATAGGGTCGAGAGCCTAATTAGAACTCGGGCCGCCAATCTGATCCACCTATCGAGCAACAGGGCCAATGACCCAATTAACACCTCAAGATAGAATGGCAAAGCCTCTAACCTGTTACTATTGGGTTACACATATTGTGGTTAGTTGGGGCAAATAATTCTTCGATCATGGGTCGAGGGCCTACGAAGCTAAAATCCGACAAGATGTTTCATCATCGCCCCCAAGGTTTGTTTGGGACCAAAAAATCCCAACAAACCTCCACCTTGGTATCGAACAAACCTGCAAAAGACAAAACAACACATGTTTAGTAAATACAAGAGTAAAGTCCTAAACTAATCAGAACTTTTCATACTTGTACCGATATTTAGAAGCAATTAACAACTTCTAAATTTTACCAATGTGAGCACCTTTTTGCCCATATCTGCAGGGTTATAATCTGTATGTACTTTCTGAAGTTTAATTTCATCTTGAGAAACAATATTTCTAATAAAATGCAACCTAACATTGATCTGTTTAGTGCGTTCATGAAAAACAGGGTTCTTACATAAATGAATAGCTGATTGACTATCGGAATATACTGTTACACTTTCATTCAAGGTACCTAGTTCCTTAAGTAATCCTTTAAACCACAAAACTTCTTTAAAGGTCTCGGTAACATCAATATATTCAGACTCAGTAGTAGAGAGAGAAACAATATGTTGGAGCTGAGAATTCCAACTAACACATGAGTCACACAAAGTAAACACATAAGAGGAAGTAGATTTCCTATTATCTCTATCTCCACCATAATCAACATCAGTAAAACCCTTCAATTTCACATTATTAGATTTGCACTTATAGATTAAACCCACATTGTAAGTATCACTAAGATACCTAAGTAGCCACTTCAAGGATTCCCAATGAGTGGGGCCTGGATTACACATGTACCTGCTCAAAGTACTAATAGCAAAGGCCAAATCTGGCCGAGTACAAACCATCTGATACATCACAGAACCAATCACATTAGAATAAGGTATATTACTCATATAATCTATTTCTTCCTCATTTGCAGGTGATTGATCTTTCGTTAAAACAAAATGATTCCCAAGAGGTACAGAAGCAGGCTTACAATTAATCATACCAAACTTCTTTAACACATTTTGCACATAGGGAGTTTGATGCAGGAATAAACAAGAATTAGACATATTTCTTTCAATTTCCATACCCAAAATACGTTTAGCATGGCCTAGGTCCTTCATATCAAATTCTTTGTTTAACTCACTTTTAACTTTGTCTACTAAAATCATGTTAGAACCAATCAATAACATGTCATCCACATAAAGTAACAAATACACACACTCATCAGTACTGTGGTGCATATAGTATAGACAATGATCAAACTCACTTCTCTTGAAACTAATAGATAGCACATAAGAATCAAGTTTCTTGTACCACTGTCTAGGTGATTGTTTTAAACCATATAATGATTTTTTAAGGAAACACACATGATCAGGTTTTTCTTTATCTTCAAAACATTTGGGTTGAAACATAAAAGTTTTCTCTTCAAGATCTCCATGTAAAAAAACAGTTTTCACATCAAGTTGTTCAAGTTCCCAGTCATAATATGCTACAAAAACAAGCATGGCTCTAATAGTGGCATACTTAACAACGGGCGAGAAAATCTCATTATAATCAACCCCTTCCTTTTGTGTGTAACCCTTGGCTACTAACCTAGCCTTATATCTCACAGGCTCACTCTCAGTGGTACCCTCCTTAACCTTGTAGACCCATTTGCAGCGTACAATAGATTTATCTCTTGGTCTGTCCACTAAAACCCAAGTTTGATTCTTATGGAACGACTCTATCTCCTCTTTCATGGCACTAACCCAAAATTTACTGTTTTCACTTCTCATAGCCTCCTCATAGGTATTGGGCTCCTTATTAGCTAGGTCTTGATAACTAGCATAGGCTATAACGTAGTCGGACATTCTTTGGAGTTCTCTATGTGGTCTTCTTTCCCTATCTCTAGCTAACTGATAGCCATCCAAAGGGTTATGGTCAACAGGATGATCTATAGGGTCATCTTCTTCAAATTCTACATTCTCGTGATCTTGTTGGATAACTCTCCACCTCACTCGGGGTAATGGGGTAGGAACTCTAACACTCCCACCTCAAGAGAGGGTTCATCTCCACCTATCTCTAGCTGTTCCTCATTTCCTAGACACGGCATCTCAGACTCATTAAAGGTGACATCTCTGCTGATAATTATTCTCACACCCTTTTGGCTTCTGTCCCACAACCTATACCCTTTAACACCTTCGGGATATCCTAGAAAAACACACTTTCTTGCTCTAGGTTCTAACTTTCCCTCACTTTGATGAGAAAACGCAGTACAACCAAATGTTCTAAGCATAGAATAATCAGCACATTTTCCATACCATTTTTCATATGGAGTATCACCATTCAAGGCAGCGGAAGGAGTCATATTAATCAAATAACACGCAGTCATAACAGCTTCACCCCCAAAAAGATTTAGGCACACCAGAGCTTAACATCATACATCTAACTTTATCAAGTAATGTACGATTCATCCTTTCAGCAACCTCATTTCGCTGGGGGAGTGTAAGGCACAGTTCTATGTCTAGTAATACAATTATCTTTACACATATTGTTAAAATCAGAATTATTGAATTCAAGACCATTATCAGTTCTCAAATATTTTATACTTTTACCTGTCTGATTCTCCACCTGTAATTTCCAAGTTTTAAACTTTTCAAAAGTTTCAGATTTATCTTTCAACAAATAAATCCACACACGTCTGGAGAAATCATCAATAATAGACAAAAAATATTTGTTACCACCAAAAGTGGGATTGCCCCCTAGACCCCATAAATCAGAGTGAATGTATTCAAGCATTCTAGTTGTCCGGTGTGTGCTGGATGCAAAAGACATCCTGTGATGTTTACCAAGCACACAATGATCACAAACTGGCATGTCAGACACCTTATCCTTTCCAAACAAACCCTTATCATTTAAATATTTTAGACCTTTAACACTCACATATGCTAGTCTATTGTGCCATTTTTGTGTGTGATCAGTGTAAATGGATGCAATAGTATGGTTTTGACCACCTACTACCTCAGCATGAGTTATATAAATGTCATTTTTCCTAATGGCCTTAAAGGCCCTAAGTGCATCTTTAAACATTTTAATCATCCCGTCACCAAGCCTCCCAGTGAAACTTGTATTTTCTAATTCTCCCACAGATATCAAATTTATACCCATATGTGGAATGTAGCTAACATTCTTCAATGTATGCACAAAACAATTTTCAAATTTGACAGTAACATCACCAACACCTGTAATGTTATATGCGACTCCACCCCATGCAATAACATGACCATGATCAGACTCATGCAAATGATCAAACCAATGCTTATGAGAAGTGACATGAAAAGATGCACCAGAGTCAAGAATCCATTCATCAGTATGGGAGTTCATAGATAGGTTAATTTCACTAGGCTTGAGATCTAAAAGGACATAAACCTCACCAGGTTCATTATGTTTTGGTGCTACAATGTTTGCCTCCCCTTGTTCACTCCCCTTGAGTTTATTTTTCTCCTTATAGCAATCACTAATAAAGTGTCCTAACTGATCACAACCATAACACTTTTTACCTGTAGCTTTCCCTCGTGATTTGGATCTACTTCTACCCTTTTTCTTGCTACCACTACTTTGCCCACTCCCACTATTTTCACCACCATTTGTTTGAGTCCTACCTCTCATAAAGTGGACCTCCCCTTGTTTTCTCCCACCTTTCTCAGCTCTTATATCCCTATCCTTACTTTTAAGTGAATCAATGACTACCTCCGGGGTAAGGGTCTCCCTCCCATACTTGATAGCATTCTTAACATCCTTATATATGTCAGGAATGACATTCAATAAAATTATGGTCTTGTATTCTTCAGGCACTTTATCACCACAGTTTGTGATATCTTGAACAAGTTTATTGAAAATATCAAGATTGTCATCTAATTCTTTTGAAGAATCGATTTTGAAACTGAAAAAGCTTTCAAGTAGAAAAAGTTTGTTTGGGGTGGACTGTGTTAAGTAAAGTTCTTGTAACTTTTTCAAAAGAGCTTCAGTAGTATCGTGTCTGCCAACTTTTCGTAAAACACTATCAGATAAATGCAAGATAATAGAAGTATAAGTAAGTTCATCAAATTCCTTTTTCTGTTCTTCAGCCGCAGTAGCAAGAAAAGAATTATCAATTGCTTTAGTGACTTTTTGCTGAACCAAAATATCTTTCATTTTCTGTTGCCAAATAGAAAAATCACCCTTTTCCATTAAAGACACTCAAGTCAAAATGATGTGCAGACATATTTCAAGAAAACAAGCAACACACCACAATGGAAGAATATGCAGCTCACAGAGAATTTCACACAGAAACCTAAAGGGCCACAATATATACGCCGTTCTAGATTCTCAGGATTCCGTGAGACTCAAAGGATCTCAGGTCAAGAGAAATTTTGACACGAGTAAGGTCTAGGGAACAATTCTAATATCAAGAGCAACAGAAAAAAGATAATCACCAAGATATATTGAAAACAGGTAAAACACAGCAATATCCAAAATCATAAGTAATGGCAATTAAATCGTATAACTAGCAACAAGAAACCGCAAGCCTAATGGTCACCCCACACGATGACCTACTATTACAAAAATTTAAAAGTGATCAGCCAATTTACCAGAGCAGACTTCTCTGTGTCCGTGATAAGGAGTGATGCGAAATTATTTATTTATTTAGCAAAGTTTGCAATCAGCTATCTCTCGATGTAGGCAGACTCAGCACCAAGCTAAAATAGTCTAAACTGTAATTGCAAAACAATACACCAAAAAATTCAGTCAAGAGTTTTCAAAACACAAAGTAAATGAAAGTTCAATGACAAAATAATTTCTGCAATAAAACGGTGAAAAAAAGTTCGAAAATATCAAATTCCAAAGAATGTCACGAGTTAGCCAATCAGCTGAACACTGGCTCTGATACCACTATGTTGAGAATTCAACCTTGCACAACACAAAGATAAACTAGATTAATCTCAATCTATGACAAAGTATATATATATATATATATATATATATATATATATATATATAAGGAGGGAGAACTCCCTTATGCTTCGAAACCGAGCGGTGTGGTTGGAATCGAGGGCTCAGATAATTGCCCCAACTACCACAATAGGCAACACCACACGTAGACAGCACGAGACACTCCGAGACAACCCACAAACCCACTTTTTCACGAAGAAGAAAGGACCAAACCGGACTGCCCAACACATAGAGCCACGAAGGTCGTGGTTTACACCGCACGAAGGGCACAAAGCAGGAACCAACTGTAGCGCCCCGAGTTCCGTACACCCGATTCACTACGTCATTTTCTGTCTAAATTTTTCGAATAATATTTTTGCGGAAGAAATAATTGAAATTCATTTTTGGCAACATTAAATAAACTGTAATGGCCGATAAAATTGAAAACATTTATGAAACCATTTGAAATAGTAAATCGAACCATTAATATTGTAAAGAAATTGCCAATGTCATAATTTCTCAATAAATGAACTTCTCTAAATTATTCGATTGTTTGGAAAATACGGAAACCATTAACGTCAAACTTTCTACCGTTTAACGATTATTGCCACCATCATTCATCGCTCGCCACCGTCTCCGAAATCTGCAAAACTGTTAAAAAGTAGGGTGAGTATTTCATGGGGGAAATACTCAGTAGACTCATCGCAAATTAATTTAATTTATAAGATGATTAAACACATAAATCCCGGCTCTTTATAAAACGAGCATTGATAGAGCTTCTTTATAAAACGGCTCTTGATAAAACTCATATAGTGCATTACAGCACGGGACATATTTTGCAAATCATAGGCTCTTTGAAAATAGCTCTTTGAAAACAGCTCTTTGAAAACCATATACTTATAAAAACATTTTAATTATGCCAAGCATAATTTCTTTTGAAAGCATAACATAAGATAGGATTGAAATCCTCATAAACATAAGGAGACACAAGAACTTTACCGAACTTAGGTGGCAAGAATTCTTATGCAGTAAAATCATAATAACAGTAAGATCATAATAACAGTAAGATCATAACAATAGTAAGATCATAACAACAGTAAGTATACCAAAACATAATTCATGAAATTCATAGGGATCATTTCCATCATAACATAAGATAGGATCGAAATCCTCATAAACATATGCGACAGGAATTTTACCGAACTTAGGTGGTAAATCCTCATAAACATATGGAAAGACAGGAATTTTACCGAACTTAGGTGGTAAATCCTCATAAACTTATGGAGACACAAGAATTTTACCGAACTTAGGTGGTAAGAATTCTTATGTGCATAGCAATGATCCAAAACATATAAAACATTATCGTAAAAACATAGGGTATACTTACTTTTCATAAAAACATAAGGTATATTTACCTTTCATAAAACATACTTAATTTTCTTGAAAATTGACTTTCACAAGTCACATGACATTTATATGAAATCATAATTTAAATCAATTAATAAGTGCGAGTCTACCTCAAATCCGACGAGTGCAAAATTGAGCGGGAATGACTTCAATTTCTTTGAATTCTCCGTACGCTTCGTCTTAGCCAATAAGTCACTTTAGTCTATCGAATATATAGTTCAAAATGATAAATTATAATTTGAGGACTAAAATTGATCTTTTGAAAGTTGAGGGACTAAAATGAATACTTTTGATAGTTGAGGGACTAAAATGAATATTTTGAAAGTTGAGGGATTTAAAATGAATACTTTTGAAACTTGGGCTTAAAAGTAAATCAACAGTGACTGAAATAATAGATTTTGAAAATGAAAGGGCTGATTAAAACTCATTTAAAACTTTGGGGGCTGAAATGGATAACTTAAAAAATTGAGGACTGATTTGAAAACCTTTTAAAACTTCAGGGACTGACGCGCAAATTTTGAAAGTTATTAAATATTTCAGATTCTCATTTCTCTCTCTCACTTTACTGTCTCTCACTCACTCACACTCGCACGACCAGAGAAGAAACGGGGCGGAGGAGGCGAAACCAATTCAAAATCCGACCTTCAGCCGGTGACTCGCCGGCGCAACACCGGCGGGATTAGTAGCAAGTGACGGTGTACAAAAGGCTGGGTTTTTGGGGGGCTGATTTGTGCAAGACTGTCGCAGAATCAAAGTGAAATCGAAACTCAAATTGAGGATTGGTTTGTTTGATTGAGCACTGGTGACTGGGGTGGTGGAGACTGTTGCTGCAAATGGGGTTGGTGATGATGGACGGTGTTGGTTTGATTTACAGATTGGAAATTGAGTTTGTTTTCTTGAAATTGTGTGGATTGATGATAATGGAATGGCTGCGTGAGATGGTAGTGAAAGGTGGGAATGGAGACTGAATTATTACTTGAATGTGATTTGTGATGAAAGGGATGTTATAATGATGAATTGGAATGGTGGTAGGTGTAGTTGGTGAGATGATGCTGGGTATTTACTCTTGGCCGAGTGATGATTATGATGATAATGATGGTGTGTGCCCATGTTGAAGATACTTTGGTGATGGTGTAATGAAGTGGAAAGAGTGAAAAATAATAGAACATGTATATATCATCATTATGTTCTTGAACCATAATGATGGTTGTTTTTGGTGGACAAAGAAAAGGAAGGAGGAGAAAACGTGGGAAGTAATCCATTGAAAATTAGACTAATTTTGATTAAGAAATGTATTTAAAACAGATATACTTTGGACTGAAAATAATTTGAGAATAAATAAATTTTGAGATAAAATTGAATTACGTATTTGGACTTGAAATAATTTGAATAAGGAAAATTGAGATATTTTAATAAATTTGGAATTCAAAATGATTTTGAAAATAATACTTTGAATAAATAATTAAAATAACATAATTTTAGAAATTCGGATTTTAATTTAAAATCGAACAAATTCGATATTTCTTGACTTGGCTAGACGAATCCGTCGCGGCATTAATTTCAAAACAATAGCGACTCAATTTTCTAAATATTAAAATAATTATTTATTGCATAAAAATTCTGGGTCGCTATACCAACACTCACGAAGAGGAAGGCAGCAAGCAAGCCAATGGTGAGAGGTAAGGTACTGGAATTTCACAGAGAAATGATCGGGTTTCTCACAAAGAGAAAGAAGGGAAGCCACTATGCCGAGAGAGAAAGAGAGGCTAAGAGAGTGTGCGTGAGTATCTCGAGAGTGAGGGTTAATTAGAATAAATAGGTAGGTTTAGGTTTTAATTAGGGAATAGGATCGAGTGCCTAATTAAAACCCGGGCCGCCAATCAGATCCACCTATCGAGCAACAGGACCAATGACCCAATTAACACCTCAAGATAGAATGACAAAGTCTCTAACCTGTCACTCTTGGTACACATATTGTAGTTAGTTGGGGCAAATAATTCTTCGATATGAGCCGAGGACCTACGAAGCTAAAATCCGACACGATGTTTCATCATCGTCCCCGAGGTTTGTTTGGGACCAAAAAATCCCAACATCTATGTTTTTTTTTTTTTTTCTATTTTTTCTATTTCTCTATTCTGATTTTGATCCATTACTTTCTAAATTGGTTTCACTTATATAGACTTCTTGATCATAGTATTCTTCAATGTCAGATATTTCATTTAATTCACTTTCTATTTCTATATATTCTTTTTGTAATAATTTAATTTTCTTTTTGTTACAATCAGGACTTATATGCCCCATTTCTCCACAATTCGAACATTTGTATTGACTTTTGTCTTTCTTATAAGTTTTATTTTTCTGTTTTTTTTTTTTTTTGGATTATGTTTTCTTTTGTAAAATCTTCTCTTAGGTTTTATATTTTTTTTCTTAATGTTTCTGAATTTTTTAAACTTTGTATTTTTATATTTTCTTTTATTATTTTTTCTTCTTTCAAGGTTACATCCTCATTGGATAGGTTTTTCCATATCTTCACAACATATTCTAGTTAATCTTCCTGATTTCTTTGATAATTGTCTTTGTCGACATATATATGCTAATCTTTCAAATAGAAATTTTATTCTTGATCCTAATGTTCTAAGTATTTCAGGTTATCTTTGATAAATTTTTCAAATTCTATTTTAAAGTATATTCCCCATGAACCTGGTAATTTATTGTAATACATATCTCTATATACTTCTTGATTTTCATTACTATAGAATTGGACATAATAGTATTCTTTAAATTCACAAGTGTATTATTTTATTTTACACATATTGTTAAATTTATTAATTTCATTCTTGCATTATCTTTTTCTCTAATTGATTCTGTTTTAGCATTACTTATCCAATTTTCTCCTAAAAATTCATCCGCAATATAATCTACTAACTTTTCTATACCTTTTTTATCAGATTTTATTAATTATGTTTGTACATTTCTTCTTATTAATACTTTCGTATCTCTACTTATTCCTTCCCATCAATTTTTAACATGTCCTTCAAAAGATGCTACTAAAAAATCTATCATTCTTTCAGTATTTTCCCATGTATCATCTTTATTGTACAAAAGAACAATATCATTGAATCTGCCCAAATTAATAAGGCTTTTTTAGTATCTATTTTACAATCCAAATCTAGTTTTGTTCCTCCATGATTAATAGGTTTATCATAATTATTATTTGGTTCAAATCTATCTTTATATTTATTCCCTTTAGGTAGTTGTCTATATCTGATTCTATCATAATAGTGTCGGTGTGGTTTACTATATAAATGTGCTAATTTTCATCTGAATCTGGTAATTTTTGTTTAGAAGTTCCTATTGGAGTTGAGCTAGGTGTTCATTCAGTATTCAATAAAACTTTTAATTCCTCAAAATTTTCTATAAGCAAATCTAATTCTTTATTCATTTTTTATCTTGTTCTTCTTCAGTTTTTTCTTCAACTTTTAGTTTTCCTAAAGTTTTTCTACGGATTTTTGTAATTCTAATTCTTCTTCTAGTATTTTTGGTAATATATTTTTTCTAAATTCATCATCCATACTTCCTGCTTCTATTATAAATCATGGAAAGACGGAGCTGCAGGTGAACCACGCGATCGCGTGGATCTATCATGTCGCGTTCACGAACTAGGCCACAGACCCAACCTGAGAGATTTCAGCCTAACCACGCGATCGCGTAGGCAACTTTCTGGCCAATACCGGATTTTATTTTCTTTTTTTGTTATTTTCAATTAAGGGCGTGTTTGGCTATAATTGTACGCGTTTTTGGGACTTTTTAGGTCTAATTTATGGGAGTATATATACTCCCATTTCTTAACACCCAAATAACAATTCCTCATCCCCAAACCCTAGCCTTTTTTTCTCTCTTTTCTTCTTCTTTTCTTTTCTTTGTTTTTGTTTTGTTTGTAATTAAGTTTGTAGATTATTTTTGATTTCAAAGTTTTAGTCACCATTGAAGCAAGGAAGCAGGAAGTGAGGTGAAGATTCAAAACAAAGTTCAAGGAATTTTGGGGCAAAAACTCAAGGGAAGTGATTTATTTCATTATCTTGTATTTTTAATCTTTGATTTCTATATTTTGTGATGTATTTTTGTAAACCTCAACTTTTGGGAAATATTTATACAATGGGCTAGTTATTTTATGTTGGGATGATTGATGTAGCTTAACTTAGTTTAAGTAATTTCAATGTTTGTTTATTAATGTTGAGCTTATTTCATGTGTGTTTGTTATTGAGATTATTCCATGTGTTTGATTGATCACCAAATATATGTTTTGTGAAGTGTATGATAATCGAGAGATATTATGCATTTTAGACCAAATAACAAATGCTCTAGGTTCTTGTTAAGGATAGAGATATACATTAAACCCTAAATGATCCATTGAGCTATTTTCACAAAGAGTTAATGCAATTGATTGGGCTTTAATCGACATAGAGATATAGTAGGTTAAACCAATTGATTATGGTTAATTTCACTCGAGAGAGGTAATTAGCTAAGCTTGAAAAATCGGGTCTAATATTGTAAATGAGTAATTTATTAATTTGCATGTGTTGAGAAATTACTTAAGCAAGATTTAAGTGAAATCATGAATCTCAACTATTTTATCTTCCATTTTCCTTATTTTAATTCGGTTTAGAATTATTTTCTTTAATTTAGAATTTACAAAAATCCAACTTTTAAAATAGAGTATACATTCCTCGTGGGATTGACAACCCGGACTCAAAAAGTCCACTTTATTACTTGTACGCGACCCGTGCGCTTGCGGTACACTATTTTGAGCGAACAAGTTTTTGGCGCCGTTGCCGAAGAATATTTTTACTTTGATTATTACTTTAGTTGATTTTAGTTTTAACAATTTGTAATTATTTTTCTTTTATGTTTTATTTTTTTACATTTGGTTAACCACCACTATTCTAATCTTTCTTGTGTTTGGTTTTCTTTCTATGCATATTTGATTTTAACATTGGCAAAATAGGAAAGCAATTGCATTGAACATTCTCAACATGGGTGATGAATACATGCTTGAAGAATATTCAAGTTGTGAAATTTGTTACAAGATGCATTGTAATGGACAATGTTTGTTTTCGGGAAATGATTTGATTACGTCGAAGCTTATTGGGTTTAGACAATATTTGAAATGCCGAAAACAAGCAATTGATACATTGGATGTGAGTTACATGCTCTTAGGGGATTGTGTACCGGATGATTGGGATGAGGACATTACTCTTGTAGGAGATGGTCCTCCATTATTGAATGAAAATGTACTTGCAAAGTATTACAATGAGCTTGCTAATTTGGATGAAGATGATATGCTTATGGGGGATGCCATGTATTGAGAAGAATTCCGAATGTGGGGATATAATCCACTCCTGGGGATTAATAGGAAAAACTTACCATTGCCCATGGATTCAAATTTTGGATCGGTCATTCAATCCGAGGAGACATCAACTAAAGAAGATGAGCTTGAAGAGAATGACAATTTAATCACACAAGAATCACATGAGGAAGTGGTAATTAATGAGGAAGAGATCAAATCAAATTCTCTCAACTTCATTGATTGTCCAATAATTGATTTTGTGATTAAGCCACTTGAGGAGGTGCAAGTCTATTTAGTTGAGTTTGAATTGGATGGAATAGGCAAGTCCCATGACTTTGGAAGGGGCAAGGTGCAAGTATTTCGAATCAATGAAGAGTGGGGCAAAGCCAAAAGAAGAAAAATGGGGAAGGCATCAAAAGCTATGTTTAGAGTGCCATGAAGTGCTTATGCGGAGAGTCGAGCTCATGACTTTAAAATAAGCGCTTAATGGGAGGCAACTCATTCTCTATCATTTACTTGCTTTATTTTTATTTTTTGCATATTATTTACTTTCTTGCAAATAAATTGGTTAGACCAAGTTTCTGTCTTCTACATTTATTTTCCTCAAGTTGGGTAGTGTGAAATAGCTCCAATGCATTCTCAGTTAATTCTAACATATACTCATATCAAACTTTCAAAGTCAAAATTTGCTTAAAACTCATTTTTAAATCACTTGGTTCATATTGTCTTGTATCTTCAAGTGTGATTTAATGTTGATGTGGATGGGAAAATTACATTAGATTTATGAGTTAGAATTGAGATGATGAATGTAATTTAAATTTTTGGATCATTCACCACTTATTATCTACTCTTTTCTTGTGTGTTCATAGGATGCTCAAAAAGTGTTCGGTGAAATGCCTCATTGGAGAAAATTGTGCTCAATCGATTGGAGGCTTCAACACAAGTTTGGGGGTGGATTGCTGGTGATTGCAATGAGAGTTCACATACCCAAGACTACTTATGAGTGCCCCACCATTTCTTGGGATGTCTAGTAACTTCTTTCCTCTTACTTTGATTTTATTTTACACATTGAGGACAATGTGCATTTCAAGTTTGGGGTGATTTCCTATTGTGTATTGACATGTTAGATAGCCTTGCCGACCATGATTACTTAGATGTTTAAAATTGTTATTGATTCATGATTTATGACCAATATGCTACTTGTGTCTATTCTTATAAAATGCTTATCCATGCAAGATCATATTTGTCTTGAGCACAATAGTCATGATCGATTGTTGGTGAAGTTTAGGAATTGTTGAAGGGTGAAGAGGTTAATGGAATAGAAGAACTAGGTTGTGAGCTTGTATTTTTTTTTTTTAATTTTTATCAACCTATCAAATTTTTCCTAATGCTCTAAATCTCTTGATCCTAATGTAAGACAAGTTTGGGGGTGGTCGACCCGGTGAAAGAGATGGTCTAGACGTGTGGTGATTCCATACATGTTGGAAATAAATTTTGTGTGGAGTGTATTTCGCCAAGTATAAGCAAAGTAATGACCGTATGCTAAATTTCTAAGCACATTTTAATTTTTACATTGCATTGCCCTATCTTGAAGCCTTTTTGACTCAAGTAATTAAGCCCATAGGAGTATCTTGAAACTTGGTGCCTTAAGTTTGAAACTTGGGAGTCACCGGCCTAAAGCTCGCTACATAGGTCAATTAGAAAGCTTAATGGGTAGGGTACTCACACACACACCAAAAAAAAAAAAAAAACACTTCATTATTGTATTTGCTTAATAAGTCTACCTCACTTCGTAGTCTTTTTGGCTCGAGTTATTAAGTCCGTAGGGGTATTTTGAAACCTGGTACCCTTTGATCTTAAAACAATCGAGGAGTTTCCGACCTAAAGCTAGCTACATGGGTCAATTAGAAAGCTTAAGGGAGTGGGAAAGACACGAGCATTCATCACGTTAGTTTTTAGAAATCATGCATTTGTACTCGTATAAGGGCTTTTAGATTAATAGTGGGTTTGAATTGCTTAGTATAAACTTGAATGTCGAAGCTCTCATTTAGTGAAGAGTCAGTGCATTTCTAGATTGTCGAAATTTCCGGTAAAACGCACCCAAAGTAGAGTGGAAAAAGAAAATAGTGATTTGAGAGTACCCTCTAAAATTGCATCCCGGGAGAGGAAAGAAAAATATTTATTGGGGGATGACTGTCACGAGTGGGAAAGAAAAAGAATTGACCACTAATGGTGGGTAGTTTTGACTTGAAACCTCTTACTCATCAATATTCTCGAAACTTAATTGACAATTGAAAGTGACTATGCACACACACACCGATCGACTATCGGATTAGCTAAACTTCTTTTTGGTAGCATTATTTGGAATCATACTTTTGAATTGATTATACAATTTTGCACTCATGAGTAATTTGCAAGTTATCTAACATTGTTGATCTATTTTTCACGTTACTTGATTGCACTAGTAGGTAATTTTGCTCGAGACGAGCAAAAGCTCAAGTTGGGGGTGTGACAAGTGTACGTTTTACACACTTATTGTGCTTTTAAATAGACAATTTAACTGAAAAATTGAGCAAATATCTACTTATATATTGTGTTTATCTTGTACAATTAGGTACAACCTCAATTGGGAAGCAAATGGACAAGATTGGAGTGCAATCAGGCTAAAAGAGGAGCAAATTTGATGTCAAAGGACCTAATCGAAAGAAATTAAAAGTTCGGGGACTCAATTGCAATATCTCAGAAAGTTGGAAGACTAAAGATGCAAATATTTCAGGGGCATATTTGTAATAAAAGTCAAAATTCGAAGACTAAATTGAAGAAGACCAGAAGTTGGAGGACTCAATTGCAAATCATGGAAAGACGGAGCTGCAGGTGAACCACGTGATCGCGTGGATCTATCATGTCGCGTTCCCGAACTAGGCCACAGACCCAACCCGAGAGATTTCAGCCTAACCACGCGATCGCGAGGCACTCAGCCATGCGATCGCGTAGGCAACTTTCTGGCCAATACCGAATTTTATTTTCTGTTTTTGTTATTTTCAATTAAGGGCCTGTTTGGCTATAATTGTACGCGTTTTTGGGACTTTTTAGGTCTAATTTATGGGAGTATGTATACTCCCATTTCTTAACACCCAAATAACAATTCCTCCTCCCCAAACCCTAGCCTTTTTTTCTCTCTTTGCTTCTCCTTTTCTTTTCTTTGTTTTTGCTTTGTTTGTAATTTAGTTTGTAGATTATTTTTTATTTCAAAGTTTTAGTCATCATTGAAGCAAGGAAGCAAGAAGTGAGGTGAAGATTCAAAACAAAGTTCAAGGAATTTTAGGGCAAAAACTCAAGGGAAGTGATTTATTTCATTATCTTGTATTTTTAATCTTTGATTTCTATATTTTGTGATGTATTTTTGTAAACCTCAACTTTTGTGAAATATTTATACAATGGGCTAGTTGTTTTATGTTGGGATGATTTATGTAGCTTAACTTAGTTTAAGTAATTTTAATGTTTGTTTATTAATGTTGAGCTTATTTCATGTGTGTTTGTTATTGAGATTATTCCATGTATTTGATTGATCACCAAATATATGTTTTGTGAAGTGTATGATAATCGAAAGATATTATGCATTTTAGACCAAATAACAAATGCTCTAGGTTCTTGTTAAGGATAGAGATATACCTTAAACCCTAGATGATCCATTGAGCTATTTTCACAAAGAGTTAATGCAATTGATTGGGCTTTAATCGACATAGAGATATAGTATGTTAAACAAATTGATTAGGGTTAATTTCACTCGAGAGAGGTAATTAGCTAAGCTTGGAAAATCGGGTCTAACATTGTAAATGAGTAATTTATTAATTTGCATGTGTTGAGAAATTACTTAAGTAAGAGTTAAGTGAAATCATGAATCCCAACTATTTTATCTTCCATTTTCCTTATTTTAATTCAGTTTAGAATTATTTTCTTTAATTTAGAATTTACAAAAATCTAACTTTTAATTGTGTGTGTCATTTGTTAAGATTAAATTAACTAGAGTATAATAGAGTATACATTCCTCGTGGGATCGACAACCCGGACTCAAAAAGTCCACTTTATTACTTGTACGCGACCCGTGCGCTTGCGGTACACACTTTGTTATTGATTCATGATTTATGACCAATATGCTACTTGTGTCTACTTTTACAAAATGCTTATCCATGCAAGATCATATTTGTCTTGAGCACAATAGTCATGATCGATTGTTGGTGAAGTTTAGGAATTGTTGAAGGGTGAAGAGGTTAATGGAATAGAAGAACTAGGTTGTGAGCTTGTATTTTTTTTTCTTTTAATTTTTATCAACCTATCAAATTTTTCCTAATGCTCTAAATCCAAAAACTTGTTCGCTCAAAATAATGTACCGCAAGCGTACGGGTCGCGTACAAGTAATAAAGTGGACTTTTTGAGTCCGGGTTGTCGATCCCACGAGGAATGTATACTCTATTATACTCTAGTTAATTTAATCTTAACAAATGAAACACGCAATTAAAAGTTGGATTTTTGTAAATTCTAAATTAAAGAAAATAATTCTAAACCGAATTAAAATAAGAAAAATGGAAGATAAAATAGTTGGGATTCATGATTTCACTTAACTCTTGCTTAAGTAATTTCTCAACACACGCAAATTAATAAATTACTCATTTACAATGTTAGACCCGATTTTTCAAGCTTAGCTAATTACCTCTCTCGAGTGAAATTAACCTTAATCAATTGGTTTAACCTACTATATCTCTATGTCGATTAAAGCCCAATCAATTGCATTAACTCTTTGTGAAAATAGCTCAATGGATCATTTAGGGTTTAAGGTATATCTCTATCCTTAACAAGAACCTAGAGCCTTTGTTATTTGGTCTAAAATGCATAATATCTCTCGATTATCATACACTTCACAAAACATATATTTGGTGATCAATCAAACACATGGAATAATCTCAATAACAAACACACATGAAATAAGCTCAACATTAACAAACAAATATTGAAATTACTTAAATTAAGTTAAGCTACATCAATCATCCCAATATAAAACAACTAGCCCATTGTATAAATATTTCACAAAAGTTGAGGTTTACAAAAATACATCACAAAATATAGAAATCAAAGATTAAAAATACAAGATAATGAAATAAATCACTTCCCTTGAGTTTTTGCCCCAAAATTTCTTGAACTTTGTTTTGAATCTTCACCTCACTTCCTGCTTCCTTGCTTCAATGGTGACTAAAACTTTGAAATCAAAAATAATCTACAAACTAAATTACAAACAAAAAAAAAAAACAAAGAAAAGAAAAGAAAAGAGAAAAAAAAAAAAAAGGCTAGGGTTTGTGGATGAGGAATTGTTATTTGGGTGTTAAGAAATGGGAGTATATATACTCCCATAAATTAGACCTAAAAATTCCCAAAAACGCGTACAATTATAGCCAAACACACCCTTAATTGAAAATAACAAAAAAAGAAAATAAAATCCAGTATTGGCCAGAAAGTTGCCTACGCGATCGCGTGGCTGAGTGCCTCGCGATCGCGTGGTTAGGCTGAAATCTCTCAGGTTGGGTCTGTGGCCTAGTTCGCGAACGCGACATGATAGATCTACGCGATCGCGTGGTTCACCTGCAGCTCCGTCTTTCCATGATTTGCAATTGGGTCCTCCAACTTCTGGTCTTCTTCAATTTAGTCCTCGAATTTTGACTTTTATTACAAATATGCCCCTGAAATATTTGCATCTTTAGTCTTCCAACTTTCTGAGATATTGCAATTGAGTCCCCGAACTTTTAATTCCTTTCGATTAGGTCCTTGGACATCAAACTTTTAGCCTGATTGCACTCCAATCTTGTCCATTTGCTTCCCAATTGAGGTTGTACCTAATTGTACAAGATAAAAACAATATATAAGTAGATATTTGCTCAATTTGTCATTTAAATTGTCTATTTAAAAGCACAATAAGTGTGTAAAACGCACACTTATCACACCCTCCAAACTTGAGCTTTTGCTCGTCTCGAGCAAAATTATCTACTAGTGCAATCAAGTAACGTGAAAAATAGATCAACAATGTTAGATAACTTTCAAATTACTCATGAGTGCAAAATTGTATAATCAATTCAAAAGTATGATTCCAAATAATGCTACCAAAAAGAAGTTTAGCTAATCCGATGGCCGATCGGTGTGTGTGTGTGCACATAGTCAATTTCAATTGTCAATTAAGGTTCGAGAATATTGATGAGTAAAGAGGTTTCAAGTCAAAACTACCCACCATTAGTGGTCAATTCTTTTTCTTTCCCACTCGTGACAGTCATCCCCCAATAAATATTTTTCTTTCCTCTCTCGGGATGCAGTTTTAGAGGGTACTCTCAAATCACTCTTTTCTTTTTCCACTCTACTTTGGGTGCGTGTTACCGGAAATTTCGACAATCTAGAAATGCACTGACTCTCCACTAAATGAGCACTTCGACATTCAAGTTTATACTAAGCAATTCAAACCCACTATTAATCTAAAAGCCCTTATACGAGTACAAATGCATGATTTCTAAAAACTAACGTGATGAATGCTCGTGTCTTTCCCACTCCCTTAAGCTTTCTAATTGACCCATGTAGCGAGCTTTAGGTCGGAAACTCCCCGATTGTCTTAAGATCAAAGGGTACCAGGTTTCAAAATACCCCTACGGACTTAATAACTCGAGTCAAAAAGACTACGAAGTGAGGTAGACTTATTAAGCAAATACAATAATGAAGTGTTTTTTTTTGGTCTGTGTGTGAGTACCCTACTCATTAAGCTTTCTAATTGACCTATGTAGCGAGCTTTAGGCCGGTGACTCCCAAGTTTCAAGATACTCCTACGGGCTTAATTACTCGAGTCAAAAAGGTTTCGAGATAGGGCAATGCAATGCAAAAATTAAAATGGGCTTAGAAATTTAGCATACGGTCATTACTTTGCTTATACTTGACGAAATACACTCTACACAAAATTTATTTCCAACATGTATGGAATCACCACACGTCTAAACCATTTCTTTCACTAGGTCGACTACTCCCAAACATGTCTTACATTAGGATCAAGAGATTTAGAGCATTAGTAAAAATTTGATAGGTTGATAAAAATTAAAAAAAAAAAAATACAAGCTCACAACCTAGTTCTTCTATTCCATTAACCTCTTCACCCTTCAACAATTCCTAAATTTCACCAACAATCGATCATGACTATTGTGCTCAAGACAAATATGATCTTGCATGGATAAGCATTTTATAAGAATAGACACAAGTAGCATATTGGTCATAAATCATGAATCAATAACAATTTTAAACATCTAAGTAATCCTGGCCGGCAAGGCTATCTAACATGTCAATACACAATAGGGACCCCGCCCCCCATGTGAGGGGGCGGTCTCCTCGGGGGTAAGCCCCGAGGTGATTGTATCATTATCCATGTTTTTATTATTTTCTTTGAATTCTCTAATATCTAGTTTTAGTATATTTATATCATTTCTTACATCTTTTAATTCATTATTTACTTTTTGAACATCACTTATTAATGATTTTCTTAATATCTCAATATCTTCAATATATTCACTAATTGACATTTTATACTCTTGATTTAGTAGTTTGAGTTTTTTGTACCTTAAATAATCTGTCATACATATTATCTATTTTCATTTCTAATTTTTTAATTCTTTCTTCTATTGATATTATTCTTTCATTATCATTTTTTCTTATTTTCTCATTTAACTTATCTATTTTTTAATGATTATTTCAATTTTATCTTGATTAATTAATTCTCCTGACTTTCTTTGAAAATCTTTCAATATTTCATCTATATTTTTAACTTTTCCTATCATATCTTTTAATTCTTTAAATTGTATTATTAGTTTACTTTGAATATTTTTTAATTTTTCTTTGATATTCATATCTTGTATATTTAACTGTTGTAATTCTTCAATAGCTAATTTATTTTGTATGTTTATATTTTTATATGTTTGCCATAAAAAGACGTCTATCCAGTTTAATTGCATATTAAGAAATCCATCAGATTCTCCCCCCATGAGTTTAATGGTTGAAACGTAGTTGTATTAGCTCCTTTTATTTGGTATGATCCTACTTGTAGATTAATATTTTCTATTATTTATTTTTCAAATTTTATTTCCGGGAATTTTACCATCAGAATCTTCCTTTAATATGTTATATTTCTAATATAAGTTCTGATTGATATTTTGCTTCTTTGTATTTTATTATTATATATTTACAAAATTCTTCTGTTGATTTTAACATTTCTTTTCTTCTTTGTGCTTTAAAATATTTTCTTAATCTTTCTTTTTCTTTAGTTTTTTCATATATTTCTGTATTAATTTTCTCTTTATTATTTAAAATCATTTGTATTCTATGTAATTGTTTTAAGATTATATTAAAATATTCTCTCCTTTTTTCTAATGATTTTGATCTTAAAACTTCTTCTCTTTTTTATATTTCTCTCCTCTTATCATATCACTTAAATCCCTTATTTGTTCAGCTATTAAATCTAATTTTTTATTTGTTTCTATATCTAGATATTTGATTAATAAATGACCTCCTCTATGGTATTTCATATTCTTTTGTGATGTTTCTTTGTACTAATTCTTCGATGATGTCATTATCTATTAAATCTGATATTTCATTTATTATAAAATCTTCTTTTATTATATTGAAATTTATTAGATCATAAATATCTTTTCTTATATCTTCATCTAAATCTTTTAAAGTTCTCAAAATTTCTATTTTTTCATTATCAGTTAATATTAATGTTTGAGTGATTATAAATTCTAGTGTATGTATTATGTATTTATTTTTATTTTTTATCATATAATATTTATCTTTTAGATCTGTCATATGACTCTGATACCAAACTTAAGGGTGCTATTATGAGCTAATAAAAATCTAATAAAATCATGTAAACAAAATTAATTAAAAGTTTATAGATGTAAAATTTTAAGGATTAGGTTGTAACTTTTCAAAATTTTAATAGGCATAATTGAAATATAATATGTAAAGGTCTTTTTTATGATTTGATGAAATTTATGACTATTTTTTCATAGAATGCCTACTTTGCTTGTCCATTTTCACGTTATCCCACATAGATGTTATCACCAAAAAAGTGACCCCACTCGGTCTTTTGTGGGGCAATAAGTCTCCAAACGTAAGAGAAGTTTTACTTCCACTATCCAAATTCCTGAGTACCAAAAAACCCTAGTCTCTCTGTTATCCTCTCTCCACGGCGCTCCGCCCCTCAAATGGCTTCAGAAACGGCCCTCTACAAACTCTCCTCTGATAACCACAGTCCGATGCCAATGGAACCTTCCCGCCACCACCTTGTTCAGCCACTCAGGGCTGTCCTTACACATCCCGCCACCGCCGCTGCTGTTGAATCCTCTGCTGTTAAACCTGCTAAAAAAAAGTTGAGTCTTTCAAGAACTGCAAATGGGTCTTCGTTGTCATCCAAGGACAGGCACACTAAAGTAAATGGCCGGGGCCGCCGCGTGAGAATACCGGCTTTATGCGCCGCCCGCGTGTTCCAGTTAACACGGGAGCTTGGCCATCGATCTGACGGGGAGACTATTGAATGGCTTCTCCGCCAAGCCGAACCTGCTATCATCGCCGCCACCGGCACCGGTACCGTCCCTGCTGACAGCATTTCCACCGCCCCCACCATTCCCCTGTCCCGTTCCCCTGCTTCTGTACAGGCTCCGGTGAATATGGTTTTGCAACCAATTCTTCCGCCGAGCTGTAGGCTGGACCTCTGCCAGTCGTCGCCGCCAATGGGGCTGGAGTTTGATCCCAATGCGTATCGCCATATGCCGTTCACGGCTCTGCTACTGCAGCCCGCGGCGGAGGAGGATGAGGATGCCGAGGAGAGGCGCCGTGGAGTGGTTGAGGATCACTAGATACTAGTAATTTAGTGGCATTAATGGATAGGTAAAACATAATCGGGGGCCTTTTAAGAAATAAGTTGAAAATGGTTCTCATATCGTTTTGATTATTAGAATTAGAATAGAATTCTGTATGTGTCAAATGATGAACGAGCATGAGAGATGTGTACATTATTGATAACCTTTATGGGATCTAATTCATTAATTACAATTAATTCTATCGTATAAATTTTAAGGAAAAAAAAAAATATCCAAATCAGGGTAAAACTGTTTGGATTAAAATTAGTTTATTAATGATTTTGAAGTAAAAAATAATTTTTGAAATTTTGAGAAAGAAAATATGTTTAATAAAAAAGCAAATTGAAAAATTATGTAATTTATAAACTATTTTTTTCACATCAGTTTATTTTATTTATCAAATGGATGCTAGGATATTGTTAGGCCAAAATTGCACTGACAGTTGAATCAGCTATTGAAAGGAAAATTTACTTGTCTTGTAGAGATTGGGCAGCCATGGCCTTGACACAATGATTGGAGTTCTCCTTGCAAGTTTTGCGATTGAGTCAGGTGACATTGAAAATTGCTATTCTATTTCTAGCAAGCTAGCAAGCCACATGTGATGGCTCATTCAAGATAGATTTCTGAGTCAAATATAGTTTATTCATTCTGGAGCACTGCGGACCACTGAATTCCTTTTGGGGTACTCAATGAAATTTTCATATTCAAACCACCCCACCAATTTAAAATTGGCCATCTGAATCTACAATGCCAGAAGCACACAAAGATAGAACCGCACTTGCAATAAGAAAATGCTATATAATATTATTGATATGTTTACGGAGGATATATTTAATGATGACAAGAAAATGAAAAAACAGGGTATTAAGCCCCCTGTTTGGCCCACTTTTTTTTTAAAAAAAAAAAAAAATCCTCTTCCTAAGTTTCAACCACACATTTATTAACAACATAATATTACACAAACTCTAAAAAGATTCCTTACTTTTTAACCAATGGAAATCACTATTCATTTCAAATAAACTCTTTTGAAACAACATCAAACCGGGGCTAAAGTTCTTTGCCATGATAACTGTAAAACTGAAACAGAGGTACATCAGTAATGAATCAGAGGCACAGCATACTTACTCAGGAAAAGAAAGATTATGGATATTTGACCAAAATGGGAACTAAAATACTTTCTGAGTATAGTGTAAATGGTTAAATACTTCTAATGCTTGTTACGAAAGCTCCACCACTTCTTCTTCTTCTTAGAATCACTTGGGGGCATATCTGAACAATGAAATATAACATAAAGCAGAATTCAAGTTTGATTTAAAGTTAACTTGTGGATTTCATAAATTAGTGAATAAGAAAGTTCAGTATAATCAATGCATAATGTCATGAATTTCCTTTTTTTTTTATTTTTTTATAGAAGTTAGGTTTACATTAAACACAAATTGGATGTGAAAATGTTTTATTTAACTCTCCTCTTATCCAGTGTCTTTTATGTCTTTTAGTCAAATCAAGAGAGAGTGATTACCTCCTTGAGGATATATTGAGTTGTAATGTACTTCAGCCCAGAAACTCAAATATATGACTGCACAAGAACAGACATAACTAAGGTGATAAATGAGTTGATTTGAAACCATGCCAAGGGAGAAATAAGATTCAGCAAAATCAGAATCCCATGCCTGATTGTATGTTAAAACAGATACTTAAAATTGATGAATGAAAAAGGTTTACAAAAAAATCACACGTAAACACTGCACTGCGTTTGCGTTTGCAGAGTTGAGAGTGAATGTCTAAACTAAATAGAGTTTTGGTACTTCCTTTACAGACTTCACCGCACAAAAAAATAAAAGAAAAATATGACAAATAAATATATAACTTGCAATTTACAAATAGAAAATGTCCTAAGAACAAGTCTCATTGAGAAGCAGGGGGGGTGTGTACAGATTTGGAGTTTATTCAATATTGACAAATAATCAGTGGAGTTTCACACAATGCATTATTTTTGTTTTGAAGTGCAAAGGCCATTTTCCAAGGTGTATCAAAATTCTTACATTATTTTCACAAGGATATAAATATTCTACATTGCCTTTCTTTGATGAGCAAGTCAAAATATTTTGATTGAGAAACTTTCTGCAATTTGACCCGCATGACCGGGTGCTACTGTGAGCCCTGAGGAGCACTATTGAAGTTTGGTTTTTCCATCTAGCCAGAGGCATTGTTTTGCCAATTTTCTGATTTGGGAATTTTGAGCACACGAGTGAGCTTCCCAAGTGCCCTAAACATTGTTCAATGTGTGGAGCCTAATTATACTAACTTTTACCCAAGGTGAAAACTTTTAAGTGTTATTGGGGTAAGTTAGAAAACTTCAAATGTATTAGGTCACCCTAAGATTTCCTCCTATATAAAGGGTATTAGGGCAAGACTCTTTTGGTTGTAGAGAAAAAACAAAGAGATGCCTGAGACTAGAAACAAGTTATAATTGTCTCCTTTGATATATAAAATTCTGCAGCAGCATCAAGTCTATCTATGTAACTCTCGCGCTAAGTGAACCACCTTAAATCTTGCGCTCCTCTTTCTTTTGTTTCCTGTTTCTGGTTATTGGTTTTTCTCAGTAGTACGAATTAATGATATATTCTCCCTTTCCCATATAGATAGAAATAGTATTGCAGCATGAAGCATGTCATGAAAGCATTAAAACAGCAAGAATCTCATCTGTCGCGCACCCGACTAGCCTATAATTAATAATCTATCAGTCATTGGCAAGAACTACAACTATTATTTCGAGTAACAGTAATAACGCAATATTAAGAAACTCAAACAGTTACCTCTTTTTGACTTCTGGTCCTTGGGAAGAATCTCAATGTAACAGGTGTCTTTAAATGAAGTTAATACAAGAATTTTCACACCATACTGACAGCAAAGAAAGATAGGATTTGTCAGTTCTAATAACATATACAGTCATTTAAATGATTGAAAAAAGATAACTTGGTATGGTAATAAATACTGAATCAGCAGCAGCCTGCAGTGTGACGTGGTCACCCCACTCCCTGCTTCTGTTTATTGAATATTCAAAGGCAAGCATTAAAGCGATTTCCAGCACAAAAGGGAAAAGAAATTTAACAATTGACTCAATGAAACAAGGCAAAGAAAAGTACTTGGACATCCTCTTCAGATATTCACCATATTCCATGGGAACATATCCCTCGTACATTTCTGGATGAGCTTTAAGCTGAAAATACCCAACCAATGTATAGGAAGACAGAAACATTAGATGAACTGCAAGAAAAGAACCCAAGTATACAACCATGAAAGAAAATTTATAACTACAGCTACAAGACAACCTGTTGAACAACTTGCTGTCTCACAAATTCGTGGTGCTCAGGAGTCCGATAGAATTGATCAGATAAAGCACGGAACTGGAGGAAAGAGAGGACAGGTAAAGTATAATTATCCAAATAAAAAATCAAATGTTATGGAAACACATAAAAAAATTCTCATTGCAGTACTAAAGCAGAAGACCAAGCAAAAGCATGCAGGGACATGAAAGACAAGGTAACTAATCCTGATAAAGAATCACTTGACATGTAGAATGGATGAAAAGGACACGTGATGGAGAAACTTCACTAGAGGCATTTTAGCAAATCATTAATTTTTATTGCAAATCAATCAACAAATACATATTAACATAAAAATACTGAAGAAGACTTGTGTTTTCATGAATTTATTTTAGTCAGGTACTCAAAAATTATTTGCATACTACAGAAAAGGACGGCTAATGTGTCAAGGAAGTAAACAAGTTGTGTGTAAATAGTTCTTCACAAGCAATTAATTTTTGCATTAGATATAACTAAAGAGATGACTCTGGGAACATTTTACTTGAGACTTCCTTTAGGACAAAGCCGGGGCAGTCATCAACGAAATGTTTTTCGGGAAAAAGAAATA
This sequence comes from Ligustrum vulgare, assembly GCA_963555705.1. Lineage (NCBI taxonomy): Eukaryota > Viridiplantae > Streptophyta > Magnoliopsida > Lamiales > Oleaceae > Ligustrum > Ligustrum vulgare. The sequence goes on along the minus strand of OY743176.1, from coordinate 20,356,073 downwards.
TCATTTGACCTGACAGTTTCCATCTCCTTGAACTTTATGCTCAACCAAGTCGTATAACTGCAATCTGAAATCAAACATCGTTCAACATCAAATCCTGATCATATGTTCCGCTCATCTACTTATCATGACGCATAACGGAATGGATAACCATGAAAACAGAATGCAATTTAAGTATTACCATCTGCAAAAATCCAAGTAAACCATAGTTGATATGCATGATAGGTCAAGGAACAGAAAAAGGCTTGTATCTAACAAAATATAAATTTGGCCAGAGTGCATGGATTCTTGTGTCCTTCACAGCAACTTCAAAAACCACCATATCAAGAGAGGTTGGGCAATCACAATTCAAGTCTTAAGGGGTGACGGGATTCGGTAAATATTCAAACACTGCCTATCCCGTACTTTCTCAGCCCATGAGTGGATGGAAGAGTTTCATGTATTTCTCAGTAACTTCAACAACCACCATAGCAAGAGAGCTTGGAAGTTTGGAACCAATGGGTAAGTCATCATACACTGTCAAGCAGTCACAGTTCAAGTCTTGAGAGGTAATGAGGGATTTGGAAAGTATTCAAACACTGGCTATCTATTTTCTTAGCCCATTCCATGTCCTCAACTATGGTAACTGTGTCGGTTCCAGATTCAAATGTAAATTAAACGAGATTTTGGTAAATTTAAAGATTTTCCATTAGTAAAAACTGAGATTGATCATTAGAGAAAAGTCATTTTGTTCTGCCATAAGTTGAGTCTCCCTCCCCTTTTTGACAATCTGCATACTCGAAACAGATACCTGTGCAGCAGTTGCAACATCTAAGGGGTCTAAGGGGAAGGAGGTTGGGGGTGGCTACTCACATAAGCATGCATGCACATGAACTACAAGTACCTATCTAGCAGCCTTTGATGGTCAGAGGTTGCTTCATCAACTGAAGGTATGTCTCCATTAATTCTTGGAACATGCTGCATTAATAAATGAATTTTTCCTTCAGCTCTATTTAAAAACTGATATCATCCAAGCACATCAAGGTAAAACTATGTCAACTGATTGTCGAAAGTTGAAAAGTTTTAATTGCATTATTTCTTCATATGGTGCACCAAATATGTTTGAATAATAGCAAAAAAATAAAAGATTCAGGGTGTATTTATTTGCTTGGGTATTGATGAAGGTCCTGATTCGGAAGCAAGCTAAGAATCCATATCCGGCTTTGCTGAAGAGCCGCCCTTGGGGGTCTGAAACATACTTTTTACCAATGGGCATGAGGCGCAAATGAAAAATGGCTATTGGCATAACATAACATATCATCAAACAAAAATCAGACACTAAGACATCAATAGAAGTATACAGTACAAGATATCATGGGCTTCATAAATAAAAACTATAGCAAGAAGTTGTGGATATTCCATGAATAATACTCATAATTTGTGATAAAATGAAAAAGGAAATAAAAAAATTTACACAACTTCCAACACTGATATAATTTTTGAAATTTTGATGTTGAAGATAAGACATTATTAAACAAGATAAAATCATAATCATGTTTTGTAAAATTTCTATACAGAAGAAGGGTGTCAAATTTTTAACGGGACTTTGCGATTGCAAGCACTGTCTATATTACTATGCCAATATGGTAACTGTCACCAGGTATTATTGTAATCGACAACGTTAAAGAAACCAAGAATTAAAAGGCTGAAGTGAGACACAAGATCCATGCGTCACTAATTTTTTGCCCAGAACCTATACTTACAGGAAGAGGAATCATTTGGTATAACCTCTTTTCAACTTCTCCATCAAGCTCAAACTCATCTGTAATTTCCAAAGTATAAGAATAATCTTCTCCGTCACATGATCTATCACCAGGACTAGAGCATAAACTTCCCACATCATCATTCTCTCTCATACCATCTTGTCCTGCATAGTCTGTAGATTCTATTAGAAATGTATCAGTGTGGATTATCATGTATTGGACAAGTAGGGATCAGAGAAGCAACAACCAGGATTATAGTTACTTGAAGGGCTCTGCCAATTTGGGACAACATTGGAGTCTTGAAAGTAATCTTCCCCAGAACATGATAATTCAGGAGATTCTGCAATTGATAATTGTGATAATTCTTCTTGAAGAGCATGTGCAATTCTCTCATCAGTATCAATGTTGTCACACTCCGTATCACAATGACCATCACCCGCATACGATTCATGGCAGATTTTCACATCATGTTGAGTGTGGTCCCCATAGTAATTATTATTGAAGATTTGGTCCAAGTTGAAAAGGCCGCCCCAAGAAGCGGCATCTGATTCTGGCTCATACATTATTATTTGTTTCAAGGAATGCTATGCAACTCAAGATATGCCTTTGTCCAAGAAAACAATGGTGATGCCCAGCTAAGCATGCATCGACACAGCTCCCATCTACAAAGGATGAAAAGGCATAACTAATCAACCCAATAACTGAAAAATATATGCCCCAAAAAGTAATGATTTCCAAATACCATAAGCGTTAATGCAACAGCAATATCCATCAGGCTAAAACTGGAATGCAAAAAGGTATTTAGCTCTAGCATATAAACTAGTAAAAGAAATATCCCGCATAACACTTCAAAAACACACAACAAAAGGCATTAATTTGAAATTATAATATCTTCAATTATTTTCTCCCCTCCTGCACTAGGTCTTTAAAATAATTTCCAATTCAAAGTACAATTGGCTCTAATATACTCATAAATCAAGTTTCAAGATCTAGCTTTGAACGAATTATAGAATATAAAACTAGAGAGGATTTGGGGAGGAACTCAAAATATTTTTTTATTTATCAAAAGCTTAGAAAGGATTACAAGGCTAAAGCAATATATATAGAAAAGTAACCTCATAACTAAATCTAACAAACTAATTCTAGATGATTCTAGAGCATTCTAATTCAACTAATGTCTCAACAAGCTTCAGCAAAATGATTTATTAAATAATTAACAAATAAGTCTTGGCACAGGTTTAATGCTGTTGAAATATTAATGATTGGCAAAATCTTGATTCGGGAGAATATAAATCAGAGCAACTTCGAAGCAGGGGAGCAGGGGAGACACAATTAACCTTTTTTTTTTTTTTGGAAGGTAGGAAGTTGAGAAACCTCCAACCATAATGTAAACCGAGCTGTTTGGCCCATATCTGAATCACTTGTGCTGAAGCACTGTCCAAATGAATGCCAACAATTGTCACAATGGATCCGAATGCATGCTCATATCCACATGAAATATCCTACTTCCTACTTCCTATCAATATGTTCCTTAGTTCACTTTCTTTCTGTATTTAAAATAGTAAGGTTTGAGTCTCAGAAATTGGTTTCACATCTGGAAGTGTTCCGAGTCTTCCGACACAGTTCCTGAAGGAGTTTTGCATTAGTAACAATTCTTAACTCCCACATCCAGAAGTTGTCAAAGGCATCATCGCAATAGGTTCAAAGAATCATTCACAATTGTCTGAAAGCAATCTGTATCTGGACAAATAAGACGCTTCACAGAAGTATCCATATTCTAGGAGCGAAGTCAACTAGATAGACATTAACACATGAAAAATAGAGTATCTTATCAGCTTCAAATGAATAAATATATTCACTATCAACCTAATCACCCAAAAATATCAGTAGTGTTTCTTTAACCATCTTATAAAGCCAGATCTATTTATAAAAATGTTTCTCCTCCAAATCATCAGTACAGTTTCCAGAATTGTTCTTCGAAAAACAAGATCCCTCAAGTTTCAACCACTGTTATAGTAGATGAATTTGAAAATGATAACCACTAAGAAATTAATATTGCTTGGCAACTTTTCTTTGTTTATAAACAAAAAAAAAAAAAAAAATTGCTGTTTCGAGGTAAAATGTGGCTGAAAACTGAAAATTGACTTGGGGAAATGTATCATTTAGCCTCCGTTTGGTAACTTGTTTATAAACAACACATTTTCTCAAATTACTTTTCAATTACACACGTTTTCTCAAACCACTTTTGAACCACATATTTTACCTCGAAAAATCACATTATTATTTGTTTATAAACAAAAACTTTTATCAAACAGAGGCTTACAAACAAGTTTACCAAACAAAGGCTAAATAATAATTTCATAAAACTAGTTAATGCATCCATGTGGCAAGTTTTTTTATGGTTGATCCCTATAGGTGAACAAGCATGATGAGTTAAACCTACACTCATAGTGGCTTGGAATCAAGAGCTTGGGAATGGAATTCATGGCAATACCAAAAGATCTAAATTTACAATTCAATTCAGAGCACATAGGGTTGATTGATTTCCGAATCACTTGACAAAAAGTTACACGGCAACATGATCTATATTCTGATGTAGTTCCCCCTATTCAGAAATGCTATAACTGAACCTCCACATCACATCTTAACTACGCATATGCTTTCCTAAAAAGATTCAACCCACATATACTTGAATACACTCATCCACTCTCACTTTTAGTTCATCCATCAAGACCTCAGTCTAAAGTTCTAACTTCTAACTTCAAATTATTTATTTGGAATTCAAAAATCCATCAAGACCTTCCTGTTAATCCTTTCCGATTAAACTTTTACTTTTAAAACACAGACAAACTCACGCGAACATAATAAAACAACACCTTAAATCTAGTAAAGCAATCTTACATCTGCATTATAGGAAGTAAATGTAAAACGTACTTAAAGGTATACATGAAAGATGGTACTACGTAGAAGAATCCGAAACTTCATCTCAAAGCAATTCGAAATCCAACGCAGACGTAATAAAAAAATCACCCAACCTCACAATCAATTCGACAAAACTGAAACTCACCTTCAATTAAATGCTAGCAAATTCCAAAATTGCAACTGAAAATGTGTACATCAAACTGAGGCCTGTACGTATTTTGTTTGTGTGTATATGCATAGTTTGTTTGTGTGCTTAAGGGAGTAATAATGATTAGAGGAAGAAGGGAGGTGTGTATATATATACAGTTTGGGAAAGGATAGTGTTACAAGTTTGAAGGAAATCCCCAAATTTACAGTCTTGTTTCGCGCTGATCACCCAATTTTAAGTTATTTTCTACTTCATCATCCAATTTACACTTGTGTTTTTTCTATGCCTCGACACAAACGGTTTATATAATATAATTTATAAATGGGTAAATAGCGAAAACGTCCTATTCGTTTGGTGTATTGTGAAAATCATTCCTATCATTTCATTTTTAGTAATTACACCCTCAAAATTACCTTTGATTGCGGAAGGAATTTCTTCCATCCAAAACTGTTAACTTTGACTGTTAAATAGAGATGGCAAAAAAATCCGATCCGCCCCGTCGACCATTCGACCCGATCCGATCCGATCCGATCCGAAAAAATCCCGATCCGTGGATCGACGGATCGAAATTTATGTGATCTGTCCCGATCCGAAAATTCACGGAGCGAATTTGGATCGGGGCTGATCCGATCCGTCCCAATCCGCGATCCGACATTTTTTTTTAATATAATTTTTTTATCATGTATAAAAATTTAATATGTAAATTTTGTAGCAAACTTTAATTTCTGGGAATAACCTGCAATCTTTGCATTTTAAAGAAACACACATTTTTCATGTTTTTCATTTGAAGAAAGAATTCCAATAAGTGATGGCAAAAAAACTCGATCCGTTGAATCGGCGAATCGGCCTCTATACGTCTCGTTTTAATAAAATAAATAAAATTTAATAAAAAAATAAATTTTCTAAATTTTTTATAAAAGATTTAATTTAAAATATATTTAAAAAATTTAAAAAAAAATAAAAAAACCGATCCGCCCCGCCCCGCCCCGACCCGCCCCGACCCGAAATTTGACGGATCGCGAGGCGGATCCGGATCGGGAAAAAAGAATTCGAGGCGGGGCGGGGCGGATCGGGGTCCGATCCGCCCCGTTGCCAACACTGCTGTTAAATGATGATCTGACATTTTTTTGGGCAAAAAAATCAGGGGCAAAATCGTCACACAATCAGAACAAATTAAATTTGTAACTAAAATGAACGGTAATATATACACGTTTGGCACAAAACGTCCATGTCATGTAAATCTTTTGAGCAAAACATCCTTATTTCTCAAACATTTTGCGCAAAACATCATTGCCTATATTTAAATATATGTGGTCATGTATTTAAATGAATGTAACAAATTAAACAATATTGACAATATACGAAAGTGAAAATCAACATCAAAATTTGCGATGTAAGAAAGTAAAATTCAACCCAAGAGACTCTTGCATAATTTTTTTTTTTAATTTTTAAATGCGATGCATTTAATTGAATATAACTAAATGCATATTTAATTATAGGTCAATAAAATTAAAAAAGAAAATTATTATCGAAAATCTAAATAAAATATATATAATGAGCATTTTGTCATGCCCCTATTTAATTTTTTTAATAAAGTTTATTTGAAATGAATAGTGATTTTTAGGAGAATGTGTGGTTAAAGTGTAGTGAAACTTTTTTAGTTTATGTCTAATATTATTTTATTGATAAATGTGTGGTTGAAAAAAAGAAAGAGAAAAATGTGTTAAAAATTTAAAGAAGACCAAATATTGGTTATAATATTAGACATAAACTAAAAAAAGTTTCACTACATTTTAACCATACATTCCCTTAAAAATCACTATTAATTTCAAATAAACTATTTTTAAAAAATTAAATATGGGCACAGACATAATGTTCATTATATATTTTTTATTTAGATTTTCATTAATAATTTTCTTTTTTTTAAAAATTTTATTGACCTATAATTAAATATGCATTTAATTATATTCAATTAAATGTATTGCATTTTAAAAACTTTTAAAAAAATTAATAATTCAAAGGATCTCTTGAGTTCAATTTTACTTTCTTACATCACAAATTTTGAGGTTGATATTTTTTGTGTATTGTTAATATTGTTTAATTTGTTACATTCATTTAAATATATGACTGCATATATTTAAATATAGGCAGAGATGTTTTGCGTTTTGCGCAAAAGGTTTACATGCCGGGACGTTTTGTGCCAAACGTGTATATATTACCATTCATTTTAGTTATAAATTTAATTTGTTCTGGTGGTGTGACGATTTTGCCCCTGAATTTTTTGCCCAAAAAATGCCAGGTCATCATTTAACAGTCAAAATTAATAGTTTTGGACGGCATGGATGAATTCCACAATCAAAGGTTATTTTGAGGGTGTAATTGCCAAAAAATGAAACGATAGGGATGATTTTCAAAATACACCCAAACGATAGGGACGTTTTTCGCTATTTACCCTTTATAAATATATAGAAATCAGTTGTGAATAGTATTTGTGGATTCATTGAAATTTTCTATTGAAAATAATTTTGACAATTTATAAATAATTTACAATGTGTTCGGCAAAATCGTTTTAACCACACACATTTTTCGAAACTACTTTTTAACTACAAGTTCTAACTTGAAAATAAAAATTAAAAAAAATGGCGGCTAAAAAGCCACCGAATGGAGGCTTATATATTTGTCCAAATGAAAGCTAAACCATGGTGTATAGAAGTATTTCTTACCAGGGGTACAATAATTATATGTTAATGACATATCGAATAAGGTAGGTGCTAACACGACTACACTTTGTACTTGACCTTAGAATAAAAAGATATATCAATACTAACTCATCTTTACTCGTAGGTAGTATATGTTGAGGATCTTCTGCCTAAATCTATGGCCTTCCATATGTGTAACATTTGATCCTCAATTATACAGCACCACTGATTGATACTCTTCTGTAATTTATGCTACATTATTGGAGATTATTCCACTGTAATTGTTTACTGTAATTAGTTTAGCATTTACCTTATATAGGCTGTTGTAACTTGTATAAATACTCCAACATTCAATGGCCGAAGCCGTCGGCCTCTCCACAATCCTGTGCGGTATGGACCGCCATGGAAAATGCCTTCAGCCATAATTCCAAGGCCCGTGAAATCCGCCTCAAAGATGACCTCCAATTGATGAAGCGTAGCACCCGTCTAGTCACTGTGTATGCCCTGCATTCAAGGCTTTATGTGATCAGCTTCGGCCATTGGTCGCCCTGTTAATGAAACCGACAAAGTTCACTGGTTTCTTCGTGGTCTCGAGCCTGATTTCTCCAGTTTCTCTACTGCCCAAATGACACAGACCCCCTCCCCTGCTTCTCTGACCTTGTGTCCAAAGTTGAGAGTTTTGAAAATTTTCAAAAATCTCTAGAAACTCTGACGTCCTCATCTGTAGCATTCACATCTAATCAAACCTCTTCTCATCGTGGGGGTGGCTCATTTCGTAAGAAACGTGGTCGCGGAAATGGTTCTTCCGGATCTAGCCCGTGTGTTATTTGTCCTGATCTTGTGGATGAGTCTTTGCAGGTCGATAATTCTCTTGCATGTCCCTCTTTGTAGCACTCGGATCCTAGCCCAGCTCCTCTTGTGTCCACTGAGATGTCTCCTCCTGGTCCTATTTCCACCATTCCATTGGGTTCTCATCCTATGCTCACACGAGCCAAAGCTGGTATATTCAAAACTCGCCACCCAACAGATCTTACTTTCTTGGAATCATCTGGTCTTTTCTTTGCTCTACTAGCATCCGCTGAGCCAAAAGGGTTCAAATCTGCTGCCAAGAACCTTGCTTGGCTTTCCACCGTGGATGAAGAAGTTCAAGCACTGCAAAACAATCGTACCTGAATTTTGGTCCCTCGTAGGGATGGCTACGGGGCGGAGAATACTCGAACCCGATGGGAACCCGCCCTCGGGGGAATCCCCGACAAAAACGGGGATGGGGATGAAAAAACATCTACGAACCGGGGACGGGGATAACAGTCTTATCCCCCATCCCCGCCCCATCCCCAATCCCGATTCTCAATTAACAAGTTCCATTAAAATTTTAAAAGCCCAAAAAAAGAGTCATGTATTATATGTACAAAAGTCCTATGATGTCAAAATTTCTTGCAACAAAAATTTATTATTTATCAAGTCATAAACTTTAAATACTTATTTTGAAAAAGTTACTGATTATTAGTTATTAAGCTTATCGAGTTGTATTTTCTCATCTAATCAAATATATAAAGACACAAACAAAGTTGAATATATATTCGATTAATGTCCAAATAATGTGTAAAGATTATTAGATTTAGAAAAATGTTAGGGTTGTTCCTGCATGTTTCCTTATATTGTCTGCATGAGATTATTTTAAAACTTAAAAAAAACAAATGGGGATATAAACGGGAATTTTTTCATCCCCGACCGACCCATCCCCATCCTCGCCCTCGACCCGTCCTCGATTAAATGGGGACGGTGCGGGGATGAGGATGGTAAATCATTAATGGGGCAAGGATGGGGAAATGCATCCCCGCCCCCATTGCCATTCCTAGTCCCTCGACCTGCCAACACCAACATTATGGTTTCCAAATGGGTGTTTCGAACCAAATATTTGCCCGATGGGGCTATCGAGCGTCTCAAACCCCCCTTGTTGCCAAGGGCTATACACAGGTGCTTGGTCTTGACTACACAGACACCTTTAGCACTGTCATAAAAGCTACCACTGTCCGAGTTGTCCTCTCTCTTACTGTGACCAATAAATGGCCTCTCCGCCAACTTGATGTCAAGAATGCATTCCTCAATGGTCATCTTACTGAACAAGTCTACATGGAACAACCTCCTTAGTACATTGATCCTCGCTTCTCTAATCATGTTTGTCAGTTGAAGAAAACTCTTTATGGTCTCAAACAAGTACTCTCGTGCCTGGTTTCAACGATTCAGCTCCTTCCTCATTCAACTTGGTTTTTATTGCAGTTGTGCAGATACGTCATTGTTTGTCTTTCACAAATAGTCTGACATTATTTATTTTCTTCTATATGTTGACGACATTATTATTACAAGAAACAACTCATCACTTCTTGACAACTTTATTTGTAAGCTTCATTCTGAGGTCGCTACTAAGGATTTGGGTTCTCTCAGTTACTTTCTTGGTCTTGAAGCTACACTAACCACCGATGGTCTTTTTATTAGTTAGCTAAAATATGCGCATGACATTCTCACTCGTGCTCGGTTACTTGACAGCAAACCTATACACACCCCTATGGTTGTTTCCCAGCAAGTGTTCTCTGATGGTCCTCAGTTTTCAGATCCGACTCTTTATCGATCTCTTGTTGGTGCTCTTCAGTATTTGACCATAATTCGTCCTGATATTGCTCATGCTGTCAATTATGTCAGTCAGTTTCTACACTCACCGACTGAAGACCATTTTCTTGCTATAAAGTGCATTCTTCTCTATGTAAAGGGTACACTGCATTTTGGCCTCACTCTCCGTCCATCAGCTGCTCCTGGTACTTTAGTTGCTTACTCAGATGCCGACTGGGCAGGATGTTCTGACACTCATCGCTCTACCTCTGGTTATTCCATTTACCTTGGCAACAATTTGGTTTCTTGGAGTGCCAAAAAGCAACCTACCGTTTCTCGTTCAAGCTGTGAGTCTGAGTATCGTGCCCTTGCTCTTATTGGCACTGAACTTCTTTGGCTTACACATCTCCTTTGTGACCTCAAATTTCCTCTTCCACAGCGGCCTCTTCTATTATGTGACAACAAAAGTGCCATTTTTTTGAGCTCCAACCCTATTACTCACAAACGGGCCAAGCATGTTGAATCAGACTACCACTTTCTTCAAGAACTTATTGTTGCTGGAAAACTTCGCATACAATATGTGCCCTCTCACTCACAGGTTTTCGATATCTTCACCAAAAGTGCGCATAGGCCTCTCTTTCAATTTTTCAGATCCAAGCTCCACGTCTGTCCCAATCCGACGCTTAGCTTGCGGGGGGTGTTGAGGATCTTCTGCCATAATCTATGGCCTTCCATATGTGTAACATTTGATCCTCAATTATACAGCACCACTGATTGATACTCTGCTGTAATTTATGCTACATTATTTGAGATTATTCCACTGTAATTGTTTACTATAATTAGTTTAGCATTTACCTTATATAGGCTGTTGTAACTTGTATAAATACTCCAACATTCAATGAAAGGTTTAAGCCATTATTCATACATTCACAGTATAGTCAGAAGATGGCCCGCTTCCAAGGATTTTGTTTTATCAAACTGTACTTATGCTTGCTTGTTCTTCGGAATAGAGTAACTAAGCAATGGTACAAGGATTGCTGTATGGCAAACAATTTTGATCCAGTTGTCCACACATGCACTTGGTCGATAAGCAAGGGCAGATTTGTGGCATGGCGAGACCCCGCGGTCACCCGTGTTGGATTCACGTGAAAAAATAATGCGTAGCGTGAAAAAATAATGTGTAACGTGAAAAAAATAATTGTTTGCTCTGTTAATTCTCTGTTACGCTGCGCAGTTTAGCTCCCAAGCTATTGTCATTTTGTGTGATTCTATGAAGCTTAATTTTTGAAGTTTAGTTTGATTTAGTCATTCTCTTCATAGTTTGATTTAACAGTTCTCGGTTCTCTTCATCTGTTCGGTTAGACTATGTTGAGTTCAATGAGTTTGTAACTTGAGTTGTCTGCCTTGCCTAAAATTCTTCTCTATTTCTTTCCTGTTGGGAATATGGGATTGAATAATTTGAGTGGGAAATAATTTTCTGTGTTACGATATTGTTATGGGAATCTGAGAAACTGAATAAACTCCAAGGCACTAAAATCTGCAAATGGTGATCTTCTGTATATATAAAGGGAAAGACAATCTTTGATATAAATGGATGTGTCTGTTGGAAAAAACTGTTAACTTTCAATTGACACATCTCTACAAACTACTCCTTTACTCATACAACCTTGGATCCGCCGTCTAGCTGAATGAAAACCTTGGATCCGCCACTGTCGATAAGTCATTGTTTTGTTCTTTTCGTTGCAGCTAGATACAAAAAGCTTACAATGTGTACGGTAAACAATTTATAAATCAATTTATAAACCACACAATTCTTAAATCATTTTTTAATCACATACATTTTTTAAACAACTTTTTAACCATATATTTTAACTCAAAATTACAAAATTTCATTTATAAACAATGGGTTAGCTATCGTATAGGCCCTGAATTTAGATGTTTCTCATTATTACTTTGAAATACTTATTTTTACTAAAATTACTAGTCCAGCTCGAGCGATGAACGAGTAGTGACTGTAATTATGTATTTTTTTATTATTGCACATGAAAAAAAAAAATTTTATCAAATTATGATTCTTTAGCTTTTTTATAATTTCGAAGATGAATTTGTAGATTTCGTGAGCTTGTTAAATAGCATATCAAAAATTAAGTTTCATTTAAAGTATGATTTTGAAATAGAAGTAAAAATAAAATCGAGAAATAGATTTTTAAGGATCGGTAACCACAATGATATAAAAAGTGAGCGATCATTTTTTTATGTACATTTGCCTTATTTTGACAGTCTTATATGATTTTGAAAATAAAAGTATGTAGTTTTTACAAGCTTTTCGAAGTGATAAATTAAGATTTTAGTTTTGTCTACAATGCATAGGTCGAAAATGCGACGAAAGTTGACCCGTGAAAAAAAAAATGAGAAATACATTATTAAGGAACCATTTTAAACGACTGTAACTTTTATTATGATTGACGATTTTGTAATTCAAAAATATTATGGTAAAGTATTGTGTGAGGATTTCACATTCATATCAAGATCTTTCTATCAAGACTCCTTTTGAGCCCTCAAATTGACCAAACAAAGCAAGCAATAAAACACTAAAAGACAAAATAAGGGGAGACGACAAATTAAAAGAGGATTTTGAAAAGGTTGTTGTAAAACTAGAGTAAAATAAAGAGAATAGAGAGAGAGAGAGAGAGAGAGAGTAATGCTTCTCATTAGTGTGTCCTTAGAATGAAAACTTAGGCCCCTATTTATAGGGGTAGACAATGGTACAATCGTAATATGTAAAGTTTACAAGGGTATAATTGTAATTGGTCATTCATACCTAACTAATATTAATATTTTATAACACTCCCCCTTGAATGACCTGTTACGCAATTGTCTGTCTCGTTAAAACATTGCTAAGAAAATCCGGTGGGATAAAACTTGAGCGAAGGAAAAAGAGTACAGTTGCTCCCCCTGATGTTGGCCATTGTGAATCATTGAGTCTAATGTTCGAAATGACATCCAATGATAAGTAGAACAAATCATGTACTGAAGCTTGAGGTTCTGAAGTGCTGCCTCGTTAAACCTTGTCAGTAAAACCCAGTGGGATAAAATCTGAACTAAGGAAAAAGAGTACAGCCACTGCTTCATTAAAAACTTTGTTCGAAAAACTCAATAGGATAAAAACTCAGCTAAAAAGAAATCCAGCACGTGTCTAATTTTCCTGATGATGTTGTTGGAGATCTCTGAGTCGACGCATCCCGATCTTATTTACCAATCTTTCAAATGTTGAAGTAGGTAATGATTTTGTGAACATATCAGCTAGATTATCATTTGAACGAATTTTTCGAACATCAATTTCACCATTCTTGCCAATATCATGTGTGAAGAAGAATTTCTGTGAAATATGTTTCGTTCTATCACCTTTAATGAAACCTCCCTTTAGTTGAGCTATACACGCGGTGTTGTCTTCATACAAAATTATTGGATTTCCTTTTCCTGAAGAGAGACCACAAGTCTCCCTTATATGCTGAGTCATTGTTTTCAACAATACACATTCTCGACTTGCCTCATGTATTGCAAGTAGTTCAGCATGATTAGAAGAAGTAGCAGTTAATGTTTGCTTTGTGGATCTCCATGATATAGCAGTACCTCCAAAAGTGAATAAATAACTTGTTTGAGATTTAGCTGTGTGTGGGTCTGATAGATATCGCGCATCAGCATACCCAACTTTCCGGTTTAGTTTTATTTGAATAAAACAAACCCATGTCAATTGTTCCTTGGAGATACCTCAATACATATTTAACACCATTCCAATGTCTTTGTGTAGGAGAAGAACTATACCTTGCTAGTAAACTTACCGAGAATGCAATATCAGGTCGTATGTTGTTGGAAAGATATAGTAGTGCACCTATAGCCCTAAGATATGGTACTTCAGGACCAAGAAGTTCTTCATTATCTTCTCGAGGTCTAAATGGGTCATTTTCCACATTGAGTGAACGAACAACCATCGGTGTGCTCAATGGATTTGCCTTATCCATGTAAAATCGTTTAAGGACTTTTTCTGTATATGTTGATTGATGAATAAGAATTCCATTTGATAAATGCTCGATTTGCAAGCTGAGACAGAATTTTATCTTTCCAAGATCTTTCATCTCAAATTCTGACTTTAAGTACTCAACTGCCTCCGGAATTTCTTCAAGAGTTCCAATAATATTTAAGTCATCGACATATACAGCAATAATTACGAACCCATTCATCGACTTCTTTATAAAAATGCAAGGGCATATAGGATCATTCTTGAATCCTTCTTTTAGTAGATATTCACTAAGGAGATTATACCACATGCGGCCGGATTGTTTCTGTAATACCCCGATTAAGAAAAGCACAAAAGAAATGATATGTACTACTCATACCAACAATGTGCACCTTCTTTTTCAGAAGTCCATCGTTAGAAACTGCACAGTTAAGCGTGCTTGGCTTGGAGAAATTCTGAGATGGGTGACCTCCTGGGAAGTTTTCTCGGGGAGCGTGTTAGTGAGGACAAAGCATGCTGAAAAGACTCGTGTTGGTATAGTGGGGAAAGTACGTCGTCATCTAATGGTCGGGACAGCCCGTTAAGTGGGACCCGAGTCGTTACAAATGGTATCAGAGACGGCCGCCAGCCGGAAATCGGGCACTAAGTGCTACGCCATAGGGCGAGAGCAACCTCTAGAATTCCAACTCCTGGCAATAGATCCTCAGATGGGTTAAGCTCGACGAGGACGTCGCGAGTCTAACAGGGGGTGATTGTAATACCCCGATTAAGAAAAGCACAAAAGAAATGATATGTATTACTCATACCAACAATGTACACCTTCTTTTTCGGAAGTCCATCGTTAGAAACTCCACAGTTAAGCGTGCTTGGCTTGGAGAAATTCTGAGATGGGTGACCTCCTGGGAAGTTTTCTCGGGGAGCGTGCGAGTAAGGAAAAAGCATGCTGAAAAGACTCGTGTTGGTACAGTGGGGACAGTACGTCGTCATCTAACGGTCGGGACAGTCCGTTAAGTGGGACCCGGGTCGTTACAGTTTCAATCCATATAATGACCTCTGCAATTTGATTGAAAATAATTCTCGAGGTCTCGAATTATATACTTCAGGCATTTTAAATCCCTCGGGAATTTTCATGTGGATGTCATTGTCAAGCATGCCATATAAATAGGCTGAAACTACATCCATCATGCACATATCTAGTTTTTCATGTATTGCCAAACTGACTAGATATCGAAATGTAATTGCATCCATTATAGGGGAATACATTTCTTCATAATCAACACCAGGTATTTGCGAAATTTCTTGTGCTACAAGTCGTGCTTTATTTCTCATGACTTCTCTTTTCTCATTTCTTTTTCATACGAATACTCATTTGTATCCTACAGGATTAACCCCTTTAGGAGTTTGAACAATAGGTCCTAAAACTTTACGTTTCTCCAATGAATCCAATTCTTCCTGAATTGCACTTTTCTATTTTAGCCAATCATTTCTTCGTTTACATTCCTCGATGGATTTTGGTTCATCATCTTTGGTATCATTAATAATTTCGAGCGCTATATTATATGAAAAAATACTTTCGACAACTGTTTCTTCTCGGTTCCATCTTTTCCTCGTATAGACATAATTTATCGAGATCTCTTTATTTTCATCATTTTCAAGTACCTGTACCACTTCAAGGGTTTTTATTTGAATTATGTCTTTGGAATCTTCGAGAGATTCTGCTTCCTTAATATGATTATTGACTATATGCTCTTTTTTCTTTCGAGGATTTTTATCTTTGGAACCGATTGGTCTACCATGCTTCATGCGTATCTTAGACTCATTAGCTTTATTTTGTCCTTCTGGGACATCAATTCGGACTGGAGCATTCTCAACTGGAATATGTGATTTAGTCACTCTCTTTAGGTCAGTGAATGCATCGGCAATTGATTGGCTATCTTTTGCAAGTGGATTATCTTTTGAACTTCTTGTTCACATTGCTTTGCCCGAGGATCTAGTTTGGATAAATATGATGCATTCCATGTTATTTCTTTTTCCAGGTGTTTAATTTCTCCCCCTAATGATGGGAACATTGTTTCATCAAAATGATAGTCTGCAAATCGTGCAGTAAAAACATCACTCCTATTGGGTTCAAGATACTTTATTATAAAAGGAGATTCAAACCCAATATATATTCCCAGTCTCCTTTGAGGAACCATCTTTGTTTGTTGTGGTGGGCTATTGGTATGTAAACCGAACAACCAAAAATTCTTAGATGGGATATATTAGGCTCCTGACCAAAAGCCATTTGTAATGGGGAGAATTTATGATAAGATGTTGGTCTGATGCGTATGAGTGCTGCGGCATGTAGCATGTCCCCAAGCAGATACGGGAAGTTTTGTTCTCATAAGTAATGGCCTAGCTATTAATTGGAGGCGTTTAATAAATGATTCTGCTAGACCATTTTGAGTATGAACATGAGCAACCGGATGTTCAATCTTTATCCTAATTGATATGCAGTAATCATTAAATGCTTAAGATGTAAACTCACTAGCATTATCAAGACGAATAGTCTTAATTGGATAATCCGTAAATTGTGCTCGTAGACGAATAATCTGAGCAAGTAATCTCACAAATGCCAAGTTGTGAGTGGATAATAAGCTCACATGTGACCATCTAGTAGATGCGTCTATTAAAACCATAAAATATCGATATGGTCCACATGGAGGGTGAATGGGCCCACAAAAATCACCATGTATACTTTCCAAAAATATTGGAGATTCATACCCAACTTTAGTTAATGATGGTCTGATAACCAATTTGCCTTGAGAACAAGCAGCAAATAAGAATTCATTACAATGAAGAATTTTTTGATTACTCAATGAATGTCCTTTTGAATTCTCAATAATTCTTCGCATCATAGTTGACCCGGGATGTCCCAGTCGGTCATGCCAAATTATAAAATTATTTGGCTCGTTGAACCTTTGGCATAATATAACATTTGATTTAATTGTACTAATTTTTGTATAGTACAAGCCAGAAGGTAACCTTTCAAGTATATATTTCTTACCAGAGACAATAGAAGTAATATAAAGATATTCTTTATTACTTTCTTCGGCAGTCTCAGTATGGTACCCGTTACTTCGTATATCTTTATAACTTAGTAGATTCCTAGATGACTTGGGGGAAAATAAGGCTTTTTGGATGGCCATTTTTGTTCCTCCACTTAGTACAATATTTGCTTTTCCCCATCCTTTAATAATAGGTGCAAATCTTATTACTGTACTCACATTAGTTGTCATCATTGTCAAATTCAAAAAATATTTCTCATTTCTGAGTATTGTATTTATTGATGCACTGTCTGCTAAGCAAATATCTCCATCAATGATCTTGGAGCCATTCAATAAATCAAAAGTGTCCATTTCTTCATTAACAAAGAGAAATACGGTTACACACAAAATAATTATATTGAGAAGGAAAATATTATATTATCATACATATTTTCATTAAAAACAACGTGCAAAAATTATCATATAGATAAAAGTACCGATAACACACTGAAATACATGAATACATTCAATTACAAGTAATAACTTCTCAACTTCGATCATTATCATTTTTAGCAATGTTCTCATCAGGTTGTTCAATGAAATCATCAACATCGAGATGTGTTACTTCTGATGAGAAATGGTAAGGATTATTTCCTTGAAAAACAAAGTTTGTTTCAACATTTTTTCCTTTCTCATTTTGAGAGGCTCTGTATAATTCAACAAGAATTTTTTCTGTCCGACAGGCACGTGCCCAATGGTCTTTCATACCACATCTATGGCACGAATTGTCTGTCAATCTTGTTGACATCTTTCTTTTCTGGGAACTTTTTCCACTTTCTCCATAATTTGTTCCTCTAAAATTGAAGGATTGTTTATTATCACCATTGTGAGGACGAGCATGATTTTGTCCTCCACGTTGCCAAGTGTAGCTTTGTCCTCGTCCTCGATCTTGACCATTTCCACGACCACGACCACGACCACGACTACGACCATGATTGTAACTGCGACCATGGTCTTGTCTTTGTTTATTATATGAAATGTTATTCGCTTCAGGGAGTGTAGCTGATCCGGTCGTTCGTGATTCGTGATTTTTCATTAAGAGCTCATTATTTTGCTCAGCCACTAGAAGACATGATATCAGTTCTGAATATTTTTTAAAGCCTCGTTCTCTGTATTGTTGCTGCAAGATAACATTCGACGCATGAAAAGTAGAGAAAGTTTTCTCTAACATATCTTCTTCAGTAACTTTTTCTCCGCATAAATATAATGTAGAAGTTATTTTAAACAATGCGGAATTATACTCAGATACTGATTTAAAATCTTGCAGCCTCAAATGCATCCAAGTATAACGAGCTCTTGGTAGTATGACTGTCTTCTGATGGTCATATCTTTCCTTCAAATTATTCCACAATTCAAGAGGATCCTTGATTGTAAGATATTCCGCTTTTAATCCCTCATCAAGATGATGGCGAAGGAAGATCATTGCCTTGGCCTTTTCTTGATTGGATGCAGTATTTTCTTCTTTTATGGTATGCCCAAGGCCATTAGCTTCAAGATGTATATCAGCATCAATGATCCATGAAAGATAGTTTTTTCCAGATATATCAAGAGCCACAAATTCTAATTTTGTGAGATTGGCCATGTATGTAAGACTACAAAATAAAATCAAGTAAACAAATATAACTATCTAATGAATGACTAACAAATATAATAAAGAAATAATCTGAATATAATGAGCATATAAAATCAAGATAAATTATCTTTAATTTAGAATGATAAACCCATAACTTCAAAGTTCGTAACAATCCACGGTGCATAATTTCAAGTTCCATAAGATAGCATATATTATAATAGTTAAAAGTCCATAAGTCCAAAATCCATAATAGAGCATAGGTTATAAAAGTCCAAAGTCCACGAGTCCAAGATCCATAATAAAGCATAGGTTATAATAGTCCAAAGTCCATAATAATTCAATGTTTTGCAAGGGTACAACAATAATCCATATTTAGTTCATTCAAATATAGTTATTTAATTGTTTCCATAATATGATATTATATTGGTAATTAAAAAGATCGTTAAACTAAAACAAAATATAAAATAGAAGAAAAATAAATATTTAATATTGTATTATCACATTATATTTATATCTCTTTTTCTTTAGCTTTAACTTTAACTTTTAACTTTTTGACTAACACACCATGTTATCATGCATAGAAACAATAATTCAAGAGATTCTAAAGCACATAAAACTACTAAATAATTAAACAATAATTTCAATAAACAATAATTTCAAAATGATGAATATGGAGAACTCAAAAATAAGTAACTTCAGAATTATTGTATACTTAATAAAAATCATAAATATTTAAAATGATTATGAAATCTAGATCGAGAAATATCAATGAATTTGATTCTTACAAAGATATAAATTTGAAGACTTACAGTTGAGTAGATGTCTAAGGATGATCTCTTCACGGGAATTCAATTTAAGTGTGTGTTTAATTAGTAATAATCAGGTTTCTGATGCAGAGGATCCTACTAGAGGCAACTGCAGAGCATAATTCCTTCAGATTACTCAAATTCAAGACTCAATTGATTAGAGACTCGTGCTGATAACGTGTTATAAAATTAGAGTAAAATAAAGAGAATAGAAAGATAGAGATAGAGAGAGAGTGAGTAATGCTTCTCATTAGTGTGTTCTTAGAATGAAAACTTAGGCCCCTATTTATTGGAGTAGACAATGGCACAATCGTAATATGTAAAGTTTACAAGGGTATAATTGTAATTGGTCATTCATACCTAACTAATATTAATATTTTATGACAAAGGTAAGTTTGTAGTTTTTTATGAGCTTTTCGAAATGATACATTAAAATTTTAAGTTTTTTCGAAAATGAAAAAAATTGATTCTTAATAAAAATAAAATATACATTGATAAGGGACCATTTTAAATTGTTATAACTTTTCTGCGGTTAACGAATATTTTAATTTGAAAATAATGGGGTAAAATATTGTGTATAACTGATATTAATATCAAGATTTTGCTGTTACGACTTAATTTGAGTCCAAAAAGTTGATCAAACGAAGAAAAAAATGTACAAAGGGCAAAATAAGGACAGTCACTGTTTGTCAAATTATGATTCCGTAACCGTTATATAAATTCAAAGACGAATTTGTGGACTTTTTGCTAGCATTTTTAGAAGTATATTAAAAATTCAATTTTATTTAAAGTATGCATGATTTTTAAATGGGACGGAAGTTAAACCATAAAACGAAAATAAAAAAAATAGTTTTTTAAGGACCGACAATTGCAATGATTTAAAAAGTGATTATTCGTTTTTGAATGCTCATTCGCCTCATTTTGATAGTCGTTATATGTTTGAAAAGGCAAGTTTATAGTTTTTTATGAATTTTTCGAAGTAGTACATTAAAAACTTAGTTTTGTCTATAGTTCATATGTTAAGAATAAGTCGTTGACTTGTAAAAAAAAAAGAAAAAAAATACATTGTTAAGAGACTATTTTAAACGATTATAACTTTTGTGACAATTGATAATTTTATTATTTGAAAATAATGTGATAAAGCATTATATGAGAACTTTACATTGATATCGAGATCTTGTCATTACGACATTATTAGAGCCCACAAAATTGATCAAACGAAGAAAAGCAAAAACAAAAAAACAAAAAATCACTAAAAGACAAAATAGTTTGTAAAAAATGAATAGTGGCTAGAACTCACTCGTCTTCGTTTGATAACATTGTAACAGTTTATAAATTGATTTATTTATTATTTCGAGATAAAATGTGTGGTTCAAAACTAGATAAAGAAAATATGTGTGATTGAAAAATGATTTGAGAAATTGTATGATTTATAAATCGATTTATAAACCATTTACCAAACACTTAGAGCATCTCCAATGGAAATGTGGATTAGATGAAAGAGAAAGAGAGAGATATTATTTTAAATTGTATATAGTATGTGGATGTTGAAAGTAGAAAAAAAAAAAGCGAAAAAAGTGAAAAGGAAGAGGGATAGACACAAATTCAAATAAACTAATAAAAAATAGTTGAATATGAAAGTAAGATGTGATCTTGTGGATGGTGTGAAGTGGGAATATGAAAAAAAAAAAGTGGAGAAAAATAGAGAAAGTGGAAGAGAGAGAGAGAGAGAGAGAGAGAGAGAAAAGAGATATTACAATGCGTGATTAAAAATTGAAGAAAGAAAATATGTGCGGTTAAAAAGTGATTTGAGAAATTATACGCTTCTGTTTGGTAACACTGTTTGCTTTATAAATTGGTTTATTTATGATTTTGAGGTAAACGTCGTGGTTGAGAATTGAAGAGAAAATTTTGTATGATTAAAAAGTTATTTGAAAAATTATATAATTTATAAATTGATTTATAAATAAAAAGAGTAAGGTTATCAAATGGAGACTATCACTTTATCAAATGGAGGGCCTTTATTTGGTTACATTGTTAGGTAAACTGATTTATTTATGATTTTGAGGTAAAGAGTAGTGATTGATTTGGAGAGAGAAAATGTGTATGGTTAAAAAGTGATTTGAAAAATTATATAATTTATAAATTGGTTTATAAACCAAAAAACCACTGTTTCTCACCTTTTATTTCGATCCTCTAAATTGACATATCAATCATAATGACCGTATTATTCTTCCTACTTCTTCATTTTTGTCATTTATTTTATTTATTTGCCCCCAAGACACATATTCAAGTGGTGAAAGGGGGAGGTGGAAAGTCTCCAGTTTAGCTTGCAGCTGCGGTGACAAGGGTTTGAATCCTAAAATATGGATAATTAATTAGTAAGCGAAGTCAAAAGACAAGCCTCCTATCCTGCACCATTTGAGCCATATTCTGCGTTTTACCTCCTCCTTCACTAAGGCTCAGGGCAGGCAGGGACGAGTCTAGCATATATAGATAGGGTGTTCGGCCGCTCGGGCTGGATTCGCAAAAAAAGAAAAAAAAATTATCTTATAATTTTGGTGTGGAATTTTCTTTTTCCTTTTACCTAGTAGTGTTCGCTCGTGTTGGAACAAATCCGCTTGTATTGGATTAATTTTCTGGATTCGTCCCTGAGCGCAGGACAGGTGGAGGCCCCTAAGTCGTGGGCGACACCCTTTTTTTTTTTAGTACTGTCTATTTTTTTTCAAATTTATTTATTTATTTTTCATACAGTGCGATGCACTATTAACGCGTTAAAATTGGTTGGTGTACAAAACACACACTGATCATGATTCTTTCTGCCTGAATTTGTGGCCTTCCATTCCAATTTGAGCTGACCTACAGGGCCACAACGTGACACACATGATATAAGTGAAAAGTATATTCTTATGCAGTTGGCGCAAAACGTATTTAACTTTGAACTTTTTTGATAATTTCATCCTCATCTTTACACTTTTTTGTTGAATTGGTCCCTACCTCCAAAAATCTGTTAATTAATTGTTAAATCATCTATTGACCATTTTTTATGAAGGGCAAAAAAGTCTTTATATATTCTTTAATTAAGTAATTGACACAATTGATCCCTGTCTTTCACACTTCTTGTGTAATTCGTCTCAACATTTGTTTTTTTCGCAAATTCACCCTTACCTTCACATTTTCTTACTAAAAACGTCATTACCGTCTAATTTCATCCAAAAATTCGTTAGTTGACCCAAAAATCACCTATTGACTATTTTTTTTATAATCTTATTGACTATTTTAATGAAGGGCAAACAAGTCATTTCCTATTATTTAATTTAAAATGATGTAAAAGAAATAATAAAAAAAAATATATATTTGCTACTGTTCATCTTCTTCCCAACCTCATTCTCACTCGTTTAGTTCAATTACTCTCTTTATTTTTTTTCCAATTGCTGTAACTGAGCTCGAGGCATCCGGATGTAGATCATAGATGGAACCCTAATTGTCTCCCTCGAGCCTGTCATTTTTTTTGCGTCAATTTCAAACCTAAACATGTGAAACCCTAAATTTTCACCATCTCCACCAATAAATTAAATGCACAAAAATTGTTGTTTTCTACCATATCAATCTGAATCTTTTCCTCCCTTAACACCAAAAAAATGCCTCGAGGACAATTACAGCAATTGGAAAAAAAATAATAAAGACGATTTAATTGAACTGAACGAGTGGGAATTGACTTGGGAAGAAGATGAACAGTAACAATTTTTTTTATTCTTTCTTTTACATCATTTTAAATTAAATAATAGGAAATGACTTGTTTGCCCTTATTAAAATAGACAATAAGATTATAAAAAAAAATAGTCAATAGGTGATTTTTGGGTCAATTAACGAATTTTTGGATGAAATTAGACGGTAATGACGTTTTTAGCAAGAAAATGTGAATGTAAGGGTGAATTTGGCAAAAAAACAAACATTTGGACGAATTCCACAAGAAGTGTGAAGGTAGGGACCAATTGTGTCAATTACCCAATTAAAGAATATAAAAAGATTTTTTTGCCCTTCATAAAAAATAGTCAATAGATGATTTAATAGTCAACTAAAAAAATTTTGGACGGCAGAGACCAATTCAACAAGAAGGTGTGAAGGTGATGATGAAATTGTTAAAAAATCAAAGGTAGGGATGAATTTACCAAGAGAGTTCAAAGGTAGGGACGTTTTGCGCCAATTGTCTTATTTTCTTTAATGCAATCATTACTATTTATAAATAACACAATTTTTAAATCATTTTTTAACTATACAATTTTTTTTCTCTTAACTTTTCAATCACATTTTATCTCAAAAACTCTGTTCGGTAAAATTTATAAACAAATTATAAATCATTGTTTGGTTTATAAACTTATTTATTTATGATTTTGAGGTAAAAAGTAATTGTTAAAAATTGAAGAGAGAAATTACGTGTGATTAAAAAGTTGTTTGAAAAATTAATTTATTTATAAACAAGATTTTTACTTTTACCAAACAAACGCTTATTCTACTAGATTTAGGTGCAGTTCAGTACTATCAGTCAGCAAATGGTCCCATTTTCACACCAAAAAAAGGTCATGTTTTAGTCTTTATTCAACTTTAAAAAGTACGATATGATAGATTGCGAAATAGATGCTATGTTACATACTTTTTTTTTTTTAAATCTAATTATTATCTATTATAATTTACACACCGTTCTTTTACATAATAATTACAATTTATAAACAAATTTATAAACAACATAATTTTTAAAATTATTTTTTAATCACAGACATTTTCTCTCTCAAATTTTCAACCACACATCTATCTAGAAAATACCAAAAAAACAAAAAAAAAATCTGGAAAGCAGCTGCCGAACAGATCGTTAATTTATAATATACACAATTTTTAAAATCAATTTTTAATCATACGCATTTTCTCTTCACAATTTTAAAGCACACATCTTACCTAATGATGATAAGTACTTTTTCATACTTATTTTAATATCAAATCTAAACAATTGTGATTATTTTAAAGTATGTTATTGCTTATTTGTTTATTTATTTTTATTGTTTTAGGAAAAACTTGAATTTGGAAGAGAATGAAGCAAAACGAGAAAGTCATGTGCGGAGTATGTGAAGAAATCAGTACACAACTTTTAGTACAAATATCTGCACGGAGCCCGTAATATATCATTGAAAATATAATTAAATGTAGAGTCCAACGCAACAAACGAAACGCAAATCGTAGTTGTAAATCAAAAATTATGTACGTCTGAAGTTCAACTGACGGACTAGAAATCTCAACCGCAGGTCTACTGCGTTTGCAAAATGCGGCGACCCACTGTCTCCTGTTGGCCCTGTTTGCCACTGTCTATCTGCGGTTTGCAATCCTCGACCCGAATGTAGGGTTTTTCGTGATTTTTTGGATTTTTCCTTTATTTTTTCTATTTATTTTCGAGCCCAGCAAAGATTAAATCACTTTTTTTTTTTTTTTTACTTCTAAACTATAAAAAGACATATTTTAACGTAGAGAAGGGTTCCCCAATTCATTATTCATCTACAATATACAAGAAATCAAGGGAAATTCCAATAAGCTAAAGGAGAATTCAAGAATTGGATCTTGGAGCAAGAATTCTTTCTTCTTCTCAAATCAATTGAAGAATTTGGTGATGTTGTCATTTTTTATTCTTCTTGTTTTTATTTTATCATATTTAACTAATTCTATTGTTGGGACAAACGATGAGATTTTGTTTAAATATTCAATTTCAATTATCTAGTTTTGGGCAAATTGTTTTATGTGTTGATTTTATTATTCCGTTTTAATGCATGAATTGCTTGATCATCAATTTGATGAACTGTGGGTTGTTTTCATAATTCGAGAGCTGAGTTAAAACCTAGACCAAGTAATAAAATTCGACAATTGACAAAAGTGCAGAGATACATAATTGTGGTTGTCGTGATCATTTTGAATTCTTGTTGTTGAACGCATCTATTTAGAGTTTATTCTGACCAATCATAGATATATGTGGTTGACCTTTGTCACGCCCCGAATTTTAAAAGGCTTATTTTTTTAAAAAAAAACACTTCACTTAGAATAAAATTCATTTATTTAAAAAGTAACAATATTAATTTTTAAAACATTTCTAATTATTATAAAAGATCTCGACTTTAAAATCACGAGTTCAACAAAAGTTTGACAGTTCGAACATAAAAGTTCTTATTTGGTGGTAAGTCCACAACTCACAGGTCGTCACCTAACCCAACACTCTTTGTTAAGCTATCTGAAGATCCCCTCGAATCCCTCTTATATCAATAGTTACCTAAAATATTAGATAAGGTGGGATGAGCACAGCGTACCCAGTGAGCAGAATATGGTGTACATGTGTTATTGCACATTGGGGGTATAGAAGTCAACTTCACATATTCAAGACAAGTTCGAATGTATGATGAGTAGTCGATACACATGCATGTTCTTTTCAAAAATCATGTTTTCAGGGCCCTATTATAGATTATCTCCTTTACCCCAAAGCGCTTAACATTACCACAATACAGATATCGATAAAATGGCCATAATCATAAACTTTGGTACTCAGGATTCCATACTTCTACATCCTGTCATCTTTCCCCCTATTCGACTCCAATAGGGTTACTAGATCCTGTCATCTTTCCCCCTATTCGACTCCAATGGGGTTACTAGATCACCAGGTCATTCGTCGGAGCCTTGGAGTCGCAAGGTCCTCACGACCCACATCGATATCCCAACATCATACATTAATTATCAAGGGGGCTAGAGTTCAAATCTATAATCCATATGCACAAAATTCTTCATTATGCATAAACTTTCTTTCATGATTCATCATCTATCAAATACCATTGCATTTCCAAAACATCATCTATTAAATGTCATGGCATTTCCAAAACATGAATTGAATGTAATTTCATCATATCATGATATTACATTATATCACATAATAGGGTATATCGAATAGTCAGTTCATTAATCCAACAATTCAAGTAAACATATTCAAATCATATATAATAAATCGTATATTTCATATAAACGTATTCAACTTACTTCATTAATCAAATACTTCACAAAACATATCTAATCACATCTAATAACCAATTAAACATATCTCACTCATTGTTTAATAGATGAATATATCCATAACAGCTCCTATAATAGTTTTCTCTTTGAATGGAAGTCTTTCGGATAACTTTGGACGGAGTATGCGGAGAAATAAATACATAACTCTTCATACATAAATCTACACAAGGTGTAAAATATATCAATGGAAATATAATCGAATCAGGAGTCCAAAGAACTTCATGGATTGTCAATCGAAGTTGTAAATCAAAAGTTATGGTTGAATGAAGTTTGGTCGACATGTTGTCCGTTTGGTGTCGACACTAAAGTGTCAGTAGGTGTTGACACAAAGCGTATTTTTAGAGTTTCAAATCCATTTTTCTTGATTTCTTTGATCCAAATCATTTATTTTGATAAAGGGCTTTGAGAAAATATGTTTACTAATGAAAAGAATGATTTATAACGGATTGAAACATGATTTTGGCATGAAATCCTTATCTTAGGGTTTTTAAGATAAAGAATAATTTTGATAGCGTTTCCTCTCTAATTTTTGGTGTGATTTCTTATTCAAACTCACCTCTATATATAGAGGGAAAAGGTTGCACGAAATAGAGGTAAGATAATGGATGCAGAAGATTGCTCGTCCTGCTTAATAGGTAAGGAAAGGAATTGACTTGGGACCTCATCTCCAAAGGTGGCAGTGGAAGGTAGTGTTCGCTAGAAACACACCGTAAGTGCACGTATCGCATACAAGTGATAGTGGACTAAATGAGTCCGGTTTATCGATCACATAAGGATCGTCTATTTCAATTACACCCTAGTTTTAATCAATTTTAACAAGAAACACACACAATAAAGTTTTGATTTTGGAGTTGAGTTAATACTAGAGCTAAAATCGCAATTGTAAGTAAATAACTATAAAATGATGATAAATAGATGATAAAGGAGTGTTGGGATTCTTGATTTCACTTGACCATTACCTAATTGAATTCTCAACAAACAAATAGAAATGCAATTCATTAATCATGTTAGACCCGATTTTCTTAGCTTAGCCAATTACCTCTCTCGAGTGAAATCAACCCTAATTAGTGGAATTAACCTACTATATCTCTATGTCGATTAAAAACACACCAATTGCATTAAACTTATGTGGAAGTAGCTCAATGGATCATCAGGGTTTTATGTATATCTCTATCCTAAACAAGAACCCAGAGCAAATATTGTATTGATCTAGAATACACAACAATTTCTCAATAATTCCACATCCCATGAAATTCAAGTATAAATGTGGCCACAATAAATGCAAGTCAATAAATACAACAATAAATGTACAAGATAATAAATAGCCTAAATTCTTAATACAAGCATTAAAATCAACTAAGCTAGGTCAAGCTTCATCAATAATCCCAACACAAAATAGTTTAGCCCATGATGAAATAACAATGAAATTCAAGAATTAAATACATCATTTCAACAATAGATTCAAGTATATGAAGAAATATGAAGATTTAAAATAAAAACTCTCCTTCAACAATGCTTGAAGCTTCAAAACATCAAAGTTCTTCTACAATGTTGTTGGTATTTCTTCCCTTCATCAACATTCATCAACAATACTAACTAATTACAAAATAAAATAACAAGAAAATAGCAAGGAATTGAAGAACAAAATGAGAGAAAATGGGTTTTTGGGATGAAAATGGAGAGAAAAGTATGAGTAAACCCTAGCAAAAATGCCCTAAAAACACTCATTTTCGCGTAGATCCGCGAACAACAACATTTGGGCCGAACCGGGTCGCACCGGGTCGGCCCAGATTATCGCTCAATTTTTTGACCACGCGATCGCATGGTTAAATGACTCGCGATCGCGTGGTTGACTTAAAAACTCTTGAGTTGGATTTTAGGCTTGATTCGCGAACGCGACCTGTGCTCAACCACGCGTTCGCGTGGTTCACCTCATTGATGTCTTGCAGCTTGATCCTCTTTTAATTGCAATCGAGGTCCTCCAACTTTGGATATCGATCAACTTGGTCCCCAAAGCGTTCGATTTCTTTCGATTAAGCCCTTCTAAAATTGCATTTGAGGTCCTTCATCTTTTGAGAACTTTCAATTTAGTCCCTGGACCAATTGCGCGAGAAGTCCACAGCTTTCCGAAAGTGACAGATCGGTCCCCAAACTTTTAATCCTTGTAAGATTTCTCTCTTTTCTCCTCAATTTCTTCAATAAATCCTTCATTTAGCTTCTATCTTGTGTTTTCTCCATGTAGTTGAATGTTAAACCTATTTGACCACAAAATATGCACATTAAAGTAGGTATTTGTCCAAATTACTAAAAAAGTATTACCATAAATGTATGAAATATGCATTTAAAATGCACCCAACAGGTAGCAAGAGGTGTCCTTAATGGATATGTTAAGTATTGAAGATATGGTCAGCCACGTCCAAGCCACCCCCATGCTTGACATTTCCAAAATTCAGTTTTGAAATGCTAGGTTTGAGCTTTGATTTGAGGTATCAAACGATGTTGAAATCTTGAGTTCTTGATACCATTTCAAAGTACTCACAGATTACTTTCACACACAATTTACATAGAAAGAAATGGATAACCGATGAGGAAATTATAGCCTTCCAAAATAGGTCACTTGAACTGTTTAACCATTTTTACCGTCCTAAGTTTAAAAATATACCGAGGGCTATCCGTTGATCGGAATGATGAACCATTCTCATATTCTCGAATTTCACTCTGAGAACTTGCCCGTATATATATTACATGTATTAAAAGGACGACGTTGGAAGTGGTCAAACGAATCTCCTAAAGAGAGGCATTTAAATACGTTTTTTCGTAACTTTTCATTTAATTAAAAAATCCTTTTTATTTCTTTAACTTCCAAACTGATTAAATAAATTCTAAAACACTTTTATTACGTCATAATGGACAATTAAGGACATCATAATTTTTCAGGTCGTTACAGCTTTAGAATATGCAAGGTTTCTAGATGTTTTTGCTTCTGATTTTGATATTATATTGCTCTGATATTAGTTTGTAAGATTTACCTCGCAAGAACACAAATTATTACGAGATTAAATGGAGTTAAACATAATAAAAGTAACAAAACTTGTGTAATAATTAAGAAACAGAAAGCATATAATTTATCCAAGCTTCGAAAATGTTTGTAAAGGGGCTCAGTATATTCCAAATAATCCAAGTGTTGAAAACATAAACAAGCAATCCACAAGACCAAATCCAAGTGACCACACAACATTCCACTAAGGAGAATCTATGATTTCTTCACCAAGAAGTTACTAGCAAGGAAGAACAACAATGGAGACCACAAAATCACACAAGGACACCAAGGAAAGAAGTTCAGACAATGCATGAAAGAGAGGCAGCCAAGAGGTGCAAAAGGAGGGAACCGAGTGGTATAGTTGTGATACCCTAGGAGTGTCCCCAAACTAGACTAAATAGGTTAGGTTAGGTTAGGGAACGAGCAACGGATCGAGTTAATTAAGTCCTCCAATTAGCTGCTTAATGGTTCGTGAACTATCTTTCTATATGAGCTACCAAACGTGGATTGAGATTATTCTCTAATGAATGGCGCACGCAAACCAACCCGCTTAATCATCATAGCCCCTCGATTTGTTTGGGATCAAAATCCTAACAGTGTGCACTTATAAATAAAGGGTAAGCTATGTGATAAGTAAAGTCAAGAACACCTAATTTATTTCACTGAGCGAGAGTTAAATAATACAATATAATTTAAAGGAATATCAAACGATATGGCTAATGGTCTATTTTAAAGGTGCCTAGTAGTGCGCGTGTGCGTTGCATGATTTATGTGTATGATCGGCCTAATGGCACAAAACGAGACTCATTTTTGACTTTTGGACTCTAAAAAGTTGGAATCAAAAAGAAGTTTCCAAAGAGTAGGAAAGGAATGATAGTTTTAAAGGAAAAGTTAAAATTATTAAATAGAAAACACATGAAGAATTTCTTTTATGAAATTATGTATATAATTTGAAAAATGTTGAATAAATTATTAAAAATGAAGTAAAAAATTATAACATAAAAAGTATTTAAAAAGTAATTTGAAAAAACGAGATGCTTACAAAATTGTTTATAAATAAGTTTACAAAACACATTGTAGTTTATGAGTTATCAAATAAAATAATTATATCGTCTATTAGTTCGAGTAATTATAAAAGTTTTATTACTTAGCTGCATTTTGGTAAATTTAGTACGTGTTCGACGACTTTATTATAATAAATGTTTATAATAATTACAATTTTCATTACCACTTTTTAACCTAGACACATGTTTCGAAACCACTTTTTAACCACAAATTTTACCTAAAAAAATAAAAGTTAAAAATAACGGCGGCTATTAAGCCGTCGAACAGACGCTTATATGTTTGGTAAAAAAAATGTTTATAAACAAAGAATATGATGCTTTCGAGGTAAAATATGTGATTGAAAAATAGTTTGAAAAATGTGTGCGCTTCAAAAGTAGTTTGAGAAAATGTGTTGTTTATAATCTTGTATGTAAATAAGATACATGTTGGGAATTACATGCAGACTCCCCTTTCTTTAATCCACGAGAACTTTTGATGTTCAAAGTAAAATCAAGCAAACAAAAAAATAAATAACAACGTGAAAATTTCGGATCGCCAAAACTTTTTTCACTATATAATAAATTGTTACAATTATATAAAATTTCTCACTCACTCACCAACTCAATCCAACAGACCATAGAGAAAATACTATTATCTATCACAAATTTCTACCCCTTGAATTATCTCACAAAAGAGTTCCCAATAAACTACAAGGAAAAGCTCACAATTTTTTCCCTATTTGAACACAATATGGCACTCTTGATGTACAATTAATTGGCTCCTCTACATATATATTTATAAGTAAACATAACTCAAAAATGTGTATTATTTGTGCCCCAAGATGTTTCCTTATTGAAGTAGAATAACCAGAATAAAGTCTTTTATTTTCTTTCCTCGTCAGCCCATCGAGAAGGATAGAAGTACGAAACTATTTGGACTTTCCGGTGACCGAAGAGTCCTTAGACTCGTAGGTCTTTTATTTTTTTTTCCTTTTCCTCCCACATTTAACTTGGTCTCCAAGTGAACCACTTTAACAAGAAAATCATTTTTCCAAGATATTTTTCGGTAAAAAACCAACAATCTCCATTGATAAGTGTATTTTATACACTTATTTATATGTCTAAATTAGAATAATTTATTGTCGTTTTAGAATATATGCTATTTAATTTGTGTTTATTTGATACTTTGTAGAAAATATCTTAAAAAGGCGAAGAATGAAGCAAACAATGGGAAAAGTGCATAATTGGATACTAATTGGAGCTAAAATGAGCAATTGATAAGTTTGTGACGTCAGCCGGGAAATGTACATGGTGCCAAAGTTAATGAATCAAAGGTTAGAGGACCCAATTGAAGGAATTGAGAGCTGAAACTAGCAAGTCGAGAGGAATATAAAGTTTGGGGACTAAATCGCAATAATTGAAAGTGAAGGACCAATGCTGCAATTAAAAGATATGGACTTACTTACACAACCGAGAAAAGATGGAAAATTGAGCAAAAATTCCTTCCACGCGAGCGCTTCCTTTAAAGGCACGCGGTCGCGCGTTGCCTAAAAAATCAGAACAGAATGTTTTATCCTCAACCGCGCGATCACGCAATTTTACACCACGCGGTCGCGCGGTCATACGACTGGGCCGCATATCAGATTTTTCTCTCGATTGTTAATAGGCTTTGGGCTTTTTGACCTAGGTTCTCCCTAACCTATAAATACAACTTATGAGGCACGAAATCAGGACATTTGCCTCTCCATAGAACGAGCCACAATAGAGAATTCAACATCAAATTCTTGGATAATCAAACATCGCAAAGGGGCGTGAATTGAAGATAATTGAAGATTCAAAACTTGGTACAAGATTTCCATTATTTATATTATTTTCAATGAATGTTTATCTTTATTGTTCTTGTTCTTTATTAATGATGTGTAACTAAATTTAATGTTGGGATGAACGATGTAGCCTAGTCATATTATTTTAATTCCAAATTTCGTTGTTCTAATATTTTGTTGCATGTATCGATTTATTATTGTTCTTAATGCTTGAATTGCTTGATCACCAATTCATGATATATTGAGTTATTTCCATAATCCGAGAGGTGAGTTAATAACTTAGAACATGGTAATAAATCCGGTAATTGAACAAGAGATAGAGATATATTTTTGTTATTACTACGGTCGTGTGTGAATTCTTATATTTATTGCATCTAGATAAGAAATATTCAGACCTGCTGTAGAGATACATGGTTGACTTATTTAGGTAGAATTGATTTAAACTCGAGAGAGGAATTTCAATATAAATTAGTGAATTTGACCGAGTACATAATTAGGAAATAAAACATGGAATTGGAATTAATTTAACTGGTTAGGTGAAATCGGGATTTCCAACTACTTTACAATCGTATTTAAAAACAAATCAATTTTGTTTCATTTTAATTCTTTAGTTTATGTTCTGCAATTTTCCATTCAAATAAGGTTTAGAACTAACACATTTGGGTAATTAATAGCAGTCTCTGAGGGAAAGATAATCCGGACTCTTAGGTCCACTATATTACTTCTCACGACCCGTACACTTGTGGGGATATTTCGCATCGCGAGATATCGGTGAACAAGTTTTCTTGACACAAAAATTATTCTAAGTCAAAAAATTCATATTCAATCATTGGGTAAATAGGCAGCATTTTTTTTCATTTTGACGATCTCATACTCCACCATATAAGTATAACCACTCAGAATTATCAACGAACTCCGATCTTTTTATCGGCTTATGTCGAAACAGAATTGCTGAAAATTATGGTGCAACTCCCATATTTGGTTCTACTTGGAAGCTCATTAGCCATCGATATAAATTAAATCACATACCTTGCATCTATACTAAACCAATGTTGTATGCAAACATAGTACCCACGCCAGTAAGAACACATCCTATATCATGGCAACTGGCGTCATGCCATGAGGATGTCCCATCTTACGTAGAGTACATCATCACCACCCTCCACCAGGAGAGTCGCATTGTCCTTCAAGCAGTTAGCCGACTCTACTTCACCTTTTGGATAATTTCTTCTCAAGTACCCGGATTAACCACAGTTCCAACACGTCACTTTCTTCTTCATGGAGTTCTCCCTCTTCCACTTTTCAGTAACAAGGAAATTATTTTCAGATGAATTATCACCTCCAACTAACCTCCATTTTTCAGATATCAACTTACTTGTAACTTCTGCAAAATACACCGTTTCTTTTCCGTACATCAAAATCGGCTTAATGTGCTCAAACGTGGATGGAAGAGACCGGATGAGCCTCAACGCTTTATCCTCGTCTTCAACCTTGACTTCAATAGATTCCAATTCATAAAAAATCTCATTAAGAATACTAAGATGGTCGGAGATTTTTGTACCTGCGCTCATTCTCAACGAATGAAACTCTTCCTTCAGATCAAGCGATTTGACAAGTTTTACGTCTGATGCAACTCTTCCAAGTTTTTTCAAAGTTCCTTTGTAGCAGATATCCCATGAATATTTGTAAGGACATTCTTGACCAAATAAAGTCGTATTGTACTAGCAGCCTTCAAATCCAAATCTTCCCAATCTTCGTCACTCTTCGTGGATTCAGTTTCTTTTTCTATTTCTTTGTCAGAACTAGCGGTTGGTTTTCCCTTAAATGTTTTGTGCAGACTCACCCGAATTAAAATATCCTTGACTTGTACTTGTACTTGCCACAATTCAAAATAAATTCTCCCGTCAAATTTCTCCACATAATACTTGACAGATATATTTTCTTTTGCTCTAAAATTAATTGAACCACATGATATTCTGATACCACTTGTTGAAAATTACACGTTGATTTCTCCTTCTTTAACTCACAGGGACTTGTACTTGCCACAAGCCAAAATAAATTCTCCCGTCAAATTTCTCCACATAATACTTGACAGATATATTTTCTTTTGCTCTAAAATTAATTGAACCTCCTGATACTCTGATACCACTTGTTGAAAATTACACGTTGATTTCCCCTTCTTTAACTCACAGGGACTTTTGATGTTCAAAGTAAAATCAAGCAAACGTGAAATAAATAAAAACATAGAAATTTCGGAGCCAAAACTTTTTCCGCTATATAATAAATTGTTACGTTCATTGCAACATTCAAATAATAGCTAAATTGTAGATGTAGATATAGATAGATAAATGTAGATGTATATTATATAAATATTAAATTAGGGTAAATTAGGTATATGATTAAATATATGAGGATATATTAGGTAATCAAGATTTTCTCCACCATCCACACTTTCTATATATTGTAGGTGTAGATTGTAGATGTAGGTAGACAGATGTAGATCGTAGATAGAAAATTCTAAATAAACAACTATTTTGAACAACTTAGTGGACAATCACTCACATGAAGAGATGGGGCCCACACATCATTTTGTATGTGACCCACTACCCACGTGAGTGGTTATCTACCAAATTGTTCAAAAATGGTTGTTCATGTAGCATTTTTCATTCATACTCCGTTATTTAATGCAATCATTACAATTTATAAATAATTTATAAATAAAAAGATTTCTCAAACCACTTTTTAATTACACACATTTTCTTTCTCCATTTTTAATCACACATTTTATTTAAAAAACATAAATAAACAAATATATAAATTGCTAGAGTATTGCCGAACAATGCCTAGATACGTATAGCTTGAAACTTAGAGGTGAAAGTTTTTCTTATTCTCGAAGAGAGTGATTACGAAAGCAAATTGTTTGAAAGGCATTAACATTTTGACTTTACATTAAACTTGTCAACAAAAATGTCAAGCTATTATTCTTTCCTTTCACATAGGGTGTTTTTTGGACGGAACAGATCGAAAATAATTATTTCAAGTTTCGTTTCAAAAAAATTTGAAAATCAAGATGTTCCAAATTCCATTCCAAAATCTTCGAAATGCACAAATTTCATTCCAAATCGAAATTCGAAAATTTAGAAAAATTCCAATATTTAATATTTTATCAAGATTTATAATATTTTTAAGTATATGCAAAAGAAATGAGGGGAATTGAATGTCTGAAATTAAATGAGTTCAAAATTTCAACTAGTTCGCTAAATTATTTCTTAGATTTTATATTATTAATTGTAATGCAAATACAAAAAAAAAAAGAAATTTATTCGAAAAGAAATCAGTATTCTCAAATAGGAATTCATTCAGAATATTTCGAAAATTCTTGGATCGAAATTTCGGAATTTTTGGAATTTTGAAACTCATTTTAATTCCAATACAATTTTTTCAAAAAATTTTGGAATTCGGAAGTTTCGAATTTCAAACCAGTCGGAATTGGATTTTTATGAAAAAAATTGGAACGGAATCGAATTTTCCAATCCAATATACAACCCTACTTTCACCCTTAACCACACCCTTAACCAATCACGGTACATATCTTTATAATCTTTATAAGTTGGGCAGTTCCTAAAAATATTTTCCCGCCCATTTTCTAATTCTATAAATAGTAAGTTCTTAATCAATTTAAATTTTATTATTAACAATAATACTGAATGAGTTCAATTAATATTTTTAGTTCTTAGTATTAAAATTATCATTTATTTATTATTTATTATTTGTTGTTCTTAATATTTTGTGTAACCATTAATATAAAAATTGTGTTTTAATTATTAATGGTCAAATTATTTGTTATCTTTAATATTAAAAATCATATTTTCTGAAATATATATGTAGTTGAAAAAATGCGCTGCTTATAAATAATTTATTAAAAAAGTTATTGAACGAAAACTAATATTGAATTATTCGTGCCTTGATTTCTTTTTAGTTAATAATATCAATAGAATGATTAACATTTTTAATCATTCTTACTTTTAATAAATTTTTAAAGATCATAGGGTTTAAATTTTTTTTGTATAATTTTGTGATCTCCAACTTTACTCGGTTGTCGTATTATGATATTTACGAGATTTTCAAATTATTATTCTGACCATTTGACTTTGATTTTTGAGAATTGTTTTTGTAAAAAATGATTTTTTTAGAATGTATAGTTAAAAAGTAGTATGAAAATTGTAAAAAATAAGTTTTTAAAGAATGTGTGAATGAGAATGAATGTTCAGAAAATTGAATCTTAAGAATCAATTCTCATATGGGTAAGTCATAAAATATTATGTCTTGTGGGTGAAACAACCGCGACACTTTTATGAATCGAGATGCATAGATGATTTCTTAGTACATAAAATTAAATGTATTTGCGATATACATTCGTTAAAATTTAATCAAAACTAGCATTTCATGTTGCTTAATTTGCTACATTCATTTAGATATACGACCATGTGTATTTAATTTATAATGTTAAAGTAAATTTGAAATGAAATATTTGTTAAATAAATTTAAATATCAAATATTGTAATAAGATAGTCAGTACAAATTCTAATAGTAATATTCGGATAGTGATAAATTATTTGTGATAATGTAGAAATTATATTTTGAAAATGTTAATTACATCAATAATCATTAAAATTGAATAGTTATGCAAATAGTCATTGAAGTTTTTTTTTTTTTTCTTTTTAAGTTATTTAAGTTCCTAACTATTACAATTGTGACAACTTAGTAAAAAAAAAGACTTCTATTAAGTACACTTTATTCAAACCCTCATTTTTTTAAAAATTATTTTCAACTAACATTTTATTAATAAAGGCTATGTTTGTTAAAAGTTTTTTTTTTTTTAAAAAAAAAAACATGTTTTTTAATATTTTCTAGGTAAAATGCGTGGTTGAAAAGTTGAAAGAGAAAATGTGTGTGATTAAAAAATGATTTGAGAATTTGTGTTGAAAAAAACATGTTTAAAAATATATTTGCCAAACTGAGGCAAAATTAATCTACATATAAATTAAAAAAAAAAAAAAATCATACTTTTTAACAGTTCATTATACAAAAATTTATTGTTACGAACTACATTATCTGAAATAATGAGTCTCAAACAGGTGTTTAAGTATACATTCTCCACAAAATCATTATTATTAAACTCGTTTTGTAGATAATGAGGGCTCAAACAAGTACTAAATATGCTCATGAGAAAATAACGTAATACATAAAAGGTAAGCACTTCCCAAAAATAGGTATTAACCCATTTTCATATCTAAAACACATTTCCTAAAATGGTAATTAGTAGTATTAATTCACTCTTTATTATTTATTTTGGACAAAATTCAGTTTTAAAATAATTCAATTGAATTCAGATTTTTAAATAGTTGCATTTTTCAGGTTCTAAAATTTCTTGATCCGCCTTTCCTTCTTGAAAATCAATTACAATTTTTTTTAAATTCGTAAAAATAAAATTAAAACTTTGTAAATATCACATAAATATTTTTATTTAAAAATAGAAAATGAAATAAGATGAAATAAGAACGTTCATCAATCTATTTTTTTCCTTTTACTTTTCGTTTTAATAAAATTCTGAGCGTTTATTACAGATATATCTATTTTTTACTTATTACAAATTCTATTTAAATGTAATTTTTCTTTTACATTTTAAGTTTTAAATCAATTCAAATTACAATATTTAATTAAATTCTTGGAACGATAAACATACGAACCGTAAAAAATAATTTTTAAAAAAAATAATTAAGGTATGTGTAATGTACATTTGTAATTAATTGTCTTCCTTCGTTTCTAATTTTAATTAAATATTCGTTTCATATATTAACATATAAATTCAACATATGTGAATAACAAATGATCGTGCATTTCACGGGATATAACATAGTTTCCCAAAAAGGGAAAAATACATAACTACAACACTTTAAATTTCACTTTTCAAAACTAGCAAACTTAACATTTTTTTTCTTTCAAAAATCAGGTGTTTAATAATTAAAAATAGATATAATATTATATATAATATAATAATAATTATCTATTATATATTATATTAAAACTAATATAATATTAAATCAAAAACTCAAATCTTCATGTCACAACCTCCCTCATCCCGGCCCCTTCCCCCGCCCACCACCTGACCCGACCCGACCCCGACCCCAACCCACCCCTCCCCATCCCATCCTACTCAACCCTACACCACCTCATCGCAAAGTGACAAATTGATTTGCCACAGCCACAGCCCCCTGACCCCACCCCAAAATTATTTAAACCAACCACCCACCACCCCCAACCTCACCCTACCCTACCCCAAAATTTTTTTTTTTTTTCTCGATATTTTCCTACACTTCCCCACCCCAACCCGCTCGACACTACCCTACCTCGTCACAACGCGACAAATTTATCTCACCCCAACCACAGACCCCAATCCACCCAACCCACCACCCACCCAAAATGATTTTTCTTCTATTTTTCACACCATGCCCCCAACCACCCAATCCCACCCACCCTGACCTCACCCCACCCTGACCCCACCTACCCAACCCAAGAAAATGAATTTTTTTGTCTCCTCTTTTTCTCTCTCATTCTCTCTCACTCTCTCGATGTTTTCCCACGATACCCTACCACCCCACCCCACCAACAAAGTGACAATTGATCACACAAAACCACAATTAAAAATTTAATTGCTAATTTCACCCTAATCCCAACCCCACTCACCCCACCCACCCGCCCACCTACCATAACCCACGCTACAAAGTCACAAGTCACATTTTGGTCAAAATTACAAATTTAGTCACAAATTTTACCCCATCCATCAAAATACAAAGTCACAGTTGGTCACACAAGGTCACAATTACAAATTTAGTTGCAAAACCCCACCCACCCCACACCCTAATTCACAGTTGGTCACACAAAGTCATAATTCGGTCACACAAAGTCATAGTTCGGTCACACAAAGTTACAGTTAAGTCACACGAGATCACAGTTAGGTCACATAAGATTTTTTTTCTTCTACTTTTCCACATCCCACCCACTCACCCACCCTGCCCCCGACCCTACCCCACCACCAACCAACCAACCAACCCACCACACCTCACCTCAAAACTAATTTTTCTTCTATTTCGTTCCCCATCTCACCCACCCCGTCCCATTGCGCCCAACTTCACCCCACTTGCAAAGTCGCAATTGAGCACAAAAAGTCATATTTCAGTCACAAATCACAATTACAAATTTAATCAAAAATTTCACCGCAACCCCACAAACCAATATACCCCCACTCCGCCCGTCTATCGACCCCACCCCACCCTACCCCGCAAAGTCACAATTGGTCACACAAAGTCACATTTCGGTCACAATTATATCTTATTATGGTCACAAATTACAATTTTTAAGGTCATAAGTTTATGGTCACAATCACAATTTTTTATGTCACAATTTATTTTTCCGTCACAAATTTTATTGTTTATGGTCACAAATCACAATTTTTTAGGTCACAACTTATTATGGTCACATGTCACAATTTTTTAGGTCACAAGTCACAAATAAGGTCATAAGTTTATGGTCACATTCACAATTTTTTAGGTCACAATTTATTTCTCTGTCACAAATTTTGAATTACGTAGGTCACAATTTTTTTCAATCGCAAATCTCGAGTCAATTGGTCACAACTTAACAAATTATCAGTCACAATTTCTTTATAGTCACAAATCACAAATTCCATTAGTCACAATTTTTTCTAAAATACAAAATCAAGATATTTTTAGGTCAAGATTTTCACAAATCACTAGTTTTCTTGGTCACGGATCTCAAAATTTTATATGTCACAATTTATAAAATTATTTGATCACGACTCATTTTTTAGTCACAAATTATTGATTTTGTTGGTCACATTTTATTTCTTGGTCACAAAACACAAATTTTATAGGTCACAACAATTAATTGTTCAAAACTTATTTTTGGGTCACAATTATCCTTTATCACCCAACCAACCACCCACGGAAAGAATACGTAACTAAGGTTTTTAAAGAACACATTTTCAAAATTAAGAAACTTAAGGTTTTATTTTAAAAATCAAGTCATAATTAATTAT
This sequence comes from Ligustrum vulgare, assembly GCA_963555705.1. Classification (NCBI taxonomy): domain Eukaryota; kingdom Viridiplantae; phylum Streptophyta; class Magnoliopsida; order Lamiales; family Oleaceae; genus Ligustrum; species Ligustrum vulgare. The sequence continues at coordinate 20,315,355 of OY743176.1, read as the reverse complement.
ATATTTTATTGTTTATGGTCACAAGTCACAATTTTTTTGTTCACAGCTTATTATGGTCACAAGTCACAAATTTTTAGGTCACGGTTTATTATTAGTCACAATCACAGATTTTTAGGTCACAATTTATTATGATCACAAGTCACAATTTTTTTTATCACGGTTTATTATTGGTCACAATTTTTTAGGTCACAAGTCACACTTTTTTAGGTCACGGTTTATTATTGGTCACAAGTACTCAAATATTTGGTCACAAATTACATATTTATTGGTCACACACCACCTACTACCGCCAACACCGCGACCACGACTGCCACCATCACCAACAAAACCTGCCCCTGCATCGCCACTACCACAAAAGCACAAGACCATCACCATCACCACAAAAGCGCAAGACCACCACCACCACCACAAATCGCAACCAACAAGCCACCCCGCAACAACCGCCCGACCATCACCACTACAAAGCTACCACCACCGCAACAAGCCCCAACCACATCATCATTGTTGATATCCACAAACACAGATCAAGATCCCCAATCCCCACTACCGTCCTCCCAGACCACCGTACCACCACAGCAATCGCAACCACGCCATAACAACCGCCCGACCATCACCACCACTACTCAACATTGCAATGACCACCACAAACCACAACAAATCCACCACCACAAACAGAGCCACCACCGCCGCATCAACCGCAACCACATCGTTATCATCAATCTCCACATATTTAACTATTTAAGCAGTGAATCGATCGAAACATCTTCTGGCTCTCACTGGGGAGGGGGAATAAAGATATGCACATTGATAGAGGTGGTGGAGTGGTGGTGTGACACTGCAGCTATGTGTCTTCACTGCCAACGTGCGCCTCCATCGCGTCAAAGATGGCTTTCGCTGGTGGTGGTGCGACGGTTGCCTTCAGAGATCTTTTTCGCCACCATCTACCTGTTGCTACCGACTGAAGTGAATGGATTGGTGGTGTCTGCGTTTTTTTGTTTGGGGGGGGGGGTTTGTAGATTAATTAGTTTTAATAATATAATTAGTTAATATTTAAAAAATAATTATGACATGATTTTAGTATAAATAACTTATAGTTTTGATTTTTGAATTGTGAAGTTGAAAAACAAGTTCTTGTGTAATTTCCACTTCCCAAAAACAGTCAAAGGTGTGGCCGCCCATGGTGCTGTTGGGGTGGAGTCTTATTGGAAATTTGATATTGAACTACAACTTTGGGCATGTTTAACAGTTTAAGTCAGGAATACGCGAAGAGGAAATTACAGGCATCCCTGTTTTTTAATTATCAAATTCAAAAATAAGACCAAACTTGTATAATATCAAAATTCAGGTTCTAATTAAGAAATAATTAACTAATTAATAAAATAGTATAATAATATTCCAAAATAAACAAAACTAATTCAAGCCCTAATTAATAATTAGTTTCTCTTTCTATATCTATTTCCATCCATTTCTATTCACACAGAACTTACATATACACACCTTCCTTCATTCATTCTCAAATCCCATCTCCGCAGTTGGTGTAGCTACAAATCTACAGTCTCCTCCCCTCCTCTATAGCCACACACACCAAAATATAATAAATTAGGCACCACCAAGCACGATGGAAACATCACAGGCAACGACATAGTTTCGACGCTGACGACTGCAATGGAAAAATTCTGGTGATTGCTCCACCAACTCCTTTCATGACAGATGCTTTGTTCTTGATCTTGCACGGTTGCACCCTGTTCTCCCCTTTTTTAGAAGTTGTAGTTGGAGATTATGGTGGTTGTGTGTCTGTTGTTTTGATGATGGGTGGAGCTAATTTTGGTTACTCTAGTGGCTACAGTGGTTTGGTTCAGTTGATGTTGTGGTGGCAGAAGTCGTGGTGGTTTGTTTCAGTTGATGTTGTGGTAATGTGGTGTGGTGTGCAGTCAGATTCTCGGAGATTGGTGTGGTGCAATGGTGTAGGTGGAGGTCACATGTTGAAAGTCTAAGGTCACATTTGTATCTCGGGTCACATGTTGATGATTGTCTTAGATCACATGTCAATTTTTCAGGACACGTGTTTCTCTCAAGTCACATCAATTTTTCAATTCACATGTTGACATTGTCTCAAGACACATGTCCAAAGTCTCAGGACACATTTTGGATTCTCGGGTAACATGTTCAATTTTTCGGATCACATGTTATATATTCATTCTCTCTAGATCTCTATATTTTTGTGTGGTAGTGAAGTGGTGGTTATTATTGTGGTGGTGATGTGTCGGAGATGGTGTGGTTGTGCATCGGAGATGGTGATGAGAAATCGATCAAGTATTAAGATTTTTTGGGTCCTAGCGTGATTATAGGAAGATTTGTTGATATATATATATATATAATCAAGACCTGATAATTGAAGGAATACAAGTTATTATGTAATTATGAAATGTGATTCTTTAACAGCCTGATATATGTATTTTTCCCATACGCGAAACATGGATGGAGGATAGAGTAGTGTTATGATAATTGGCCCTTTCAAAGTGATGCAACCCAACTTGTGCAGTCCAAGCCCGGTGAAAATTTAAAGTATTGAGCCTGAACCTTTTGAAGTCCATTTCTGATGGATCAAATTTGAAGATCCAGCCCAACTATCATACCCGGATTCTGGAAGCTACCATTTGATCAAAGCTTGAACAAATCACGCAGCGGTTGGATCTCCAAGTTCAATCTTAGCCGTCCAACAAGATATTGACTTATTTTTGACGCGGTGCTGCTACTTGTACAAGACTATTAACAATGTATTTGACAATCAACTAGCTAAAAGACCAAAATACCCCTCTCTTTCCACAGAATAACTGAAAATGCTGTTTACTTATGCCAAAACACTTGCTTCAAAAACCAACAGCGTTCAGAACAAATAAAAAATTCTGAATTCCGTACGGCATTCGACGATATTGATGGAGTGAAAAATGGAGAGAACTTAAGAATAAATTTTGTCTTCAGATCTGCTGGTGGTGTGGTCTGTACAAGGTGGCGAAGCTGCCGAAGGTAATCAGCAAGCCGAATATTCTCGTGGAGTTTTCGTTTGAGTCCGTAGTTCTTCAATTGCAGTTGGAGGTCAGCAATTGGTGTGGATGTAAATTTAGGGCCAACGAGATTAGAGTAAGAATCCTGTATGCAAACGTCCATCTAGTAAAGCCCCTTATTTCATGTTGATTAATTGCTAGTCTTTGATTTTTTTCATTAGGGCTAGGGTAGGAATCTGTTAGGAAAACTCCCATCCACTTGAAGCCCTTGATATGTTGATTAAATGTTTGACTGATTTTTGGTTAGGGCTAAGGTAAGGATCTGGTATTGAATGGGAACAACCAGTGTGGCCCCCAATTTCTTGTTCAAAATTCGTGAGATTGATTTTCAGTTAGGGCTTCATTGAAACGTGTAATGCTTGAATGATCTTGGTTATGTTTTTAACTTTTGTTTGACATTTTCATTCTTTGTTTCTGAAATTTACTCTTAAGGTTTTGAATTTCAAATTTTTTTCCGAAGCACAGTTCTTGTTACACATACAATTATTCCAGTAATCAAGTTTTCACAAACTACACACGATCATGGAGAAATCTCGGTACTTTCTTGCAGTAATTCTTTCGATAGTCATTCTAATGTTGTGTTTGGACATGTCAAAATTTGAGGTCACTGCTGATCAAGCTTCTCTTTTAACCTTCAAGCTCTGTGTCCAGACTATACTCAAAACATGTCCAAACTCGATTTTTCAATGTTTTCTTAGTAGTAGTAGTAGTAGTAGTAGTAGTAGTAGTTCGTTCATTAGCTTCATCAATGTATTCTTTTTGAATGTTGTTAATCACTCTTAAGTCCTACTTGATTTGAACTGTGTTATGACATAGATTTATTTTGTGGCTCGTTTGGTTAAACAATATTAGCTGATAATTCGATGTAATTTTCAGGAGGTCATTATGAGGGGAAACAATTATGGACTCTGTCACAGTTGTAGACAAACAGATCATTGGTTCACAGATTGTCCAATGAAGAAGCGTTGCCCTAGGTGCGGAGAAGGATTTTTGCAATTGTTTGAGGTGGAGAAAATGACGGAAAATCATGGTAAGCTGTTCTATTCCTGTGGCCGAAAATTTCAATTGGTACAAGGAAGAGAAAGAAATAGGTGAAGAAGCAACAGATGATTTGTCACGACTACTCAAAACATGTGCACGGACATCAAATGAAGAGGGTGTGGAAATTGACGTCATAAGAATTCGCAAGAACAAACGAAGTCCGAACGGGAAAGGGAAAGAGAAGTTAGAGGATGAATAGATGCATGTGACGTGTGAATTTCGGGGAAGTGTAATGTTTTAGGGCTTCTGAATTATGAACAAGTGAATTTTAATTTGCAAGATCAAAAAGACTCCTTTCCCATATTGTATGGAGTACTTATTATGTGTAAACCTATGCTTCGGATTCCTGTTTGCAAAAACGATATGATGTGAAATCAAATTATTTAGTACTTAAAGAAATTATAGTGCATACATATAACCTGAAAAATAGGAAAAACCACAAAATAATAAATTCTTGAATACAAATCATGTAACATTTGTCAATACTACAACACAAGTATATAGCGTAATGTCTCCAATGTTATGGTCAAACAGAATGGTAAGAGCCAATCATCTTTGCTTCATGCACGGTCTTCATCGTGGGGACGTTGGGGTATATAGAATGGCAACACCTGCTGGTTTATCCCGTAGCTTGTACTCCAAGTACCTCCATGAGCTCCACCAAATTGTTGTAGTTGAGCACCCTAAAATAAATGTAGTGAAATGAGAATAAATTAAACCACTAGTTTAAGTTAACAATGGTGTTGTTAATATGTCACTCACAAATGTACATGTCTTTGTTAGAATAACACTTTATGTAAAAGTCTCGACTTACCATTAGTTGCTATGTGTAAGAGAACGGAGTTAGCATCTGACATTGTGGAACGTGCGATGGTGGATGCAAGGAAGGTAGTTCATGATGTGATCCCGGGAGGGGTTCACGATGAACACGCGTAATAAACTTCGAGAAAGTTCCGAATTCAGGCTGGCGCAGACGGTAACAATGTAACCCCGACCTCACGACGCAAGAACCAAGGGTATATTAAACCCGAGACCCGTTACGATGCGGAGATAAGAACCATAAAGGGGTGAACGCTACAAGGAATGTACAGATCCTTGATAAGTTCGATTTGGTGAACGCCACAAAGATATGATAATCTTTGATAAGTTCAAAAGTTCAATCAAGAACAATATTTGAGACAGAAATATCTCAACATAATTTTCATTAATCAAAGTCTAACTTAACTATTACATTGAATGGAAAAGCATATAAATAAGCAAAATAAAACCTAGTCGCTAATTGACTCTGAATAGAATTCTAATTAAGCTAAAATAACTTAAATAACCAAAATTACCAAAATTGGAAAAAGAATAAAAAACCAATAAAGGAAATAAAAATCAACTGAAATACTAAAATCCCGAAAATCTGATTCGCGCCGCTTACGGCCGTAAAAGTCGGACTTACGGCCATAAGTCCTCCTCGGATCAAAATATCTTAATATTAGTTACGGCCGTGAAGATTTATGTTACGGTTGTGACTCCGGGTTTGACGGTCGTAATGCATCTTCTGCCCAATTTTCTGATCCGTTGATGTGATTTGAATCTCGACTCGAGCCCAACATGAAACTTGTTCATTTTCCTATGTAGAATATTGTTGAATTGCCCGTATCTTGATTTCTCATTTTTGACATTTTTTCCGGATCATATCATCCCCTCCTCCTTTAAGATGATTCGTCCCGAATCATAAAGTTGTTCTTGGCTTACTCACCTGGCTTAGCCTCGAACCTTCTTCGTACAAGCAATGTTTGATCTTTGACGTTCTTCGAACCTGCTTGACTTCATGTTTTGGCTTGAATTATAGATTTTCCGTCAAGCCCACCCAGATTCGTACCATTCCCTCCTTCTTTAGGATGATTCGTCCCGAATCATGGTGTTGTTCTTGAAAAATCAAATTGTACCTCCTGGATCAAACGAAAAATTGTCTATTCCCTGACATGCATTCAATAAATGATGCTCCTCCAATTTGTAGACAAGAAGGTATTGAAACACGAGAGGAATTGACCAAGGTTGATGTAAATCAAACTTCCATGGACAATAAACCTACAAGAAAGATTTAAAAAAAATGGGGAGGGAAATGTTAGCGTCTCCATGCACAAGATATGGATCCTTGTACTTATGATACAAAAACTCCACAACTTTTTTTTCCCACCACGAGGCCCTTCTCGTCGCATTCAAAAGTCAATATACTTTCTTGCTCATTCTCTTCTTTTTTCTCAACCACTTCTTCTAATTTTTCACATTCAACCACCTCTTCGATATTTTTATTGACAATTTCAACATTCAAATGTTGAACTTCTACCCCAACTTCCAATTCATTCCTATCATTTTCAACAATGTTATTTTCAATTTCCCCTTCCACAATTTTATTCTCTACTTCAAGACTCGAAGTTTGATCAACTACTTCAGTTTCTTTTTTCGCACACTCAACCTCCACTTCTAAATTTCTGGGCTCAATCACCTCTCCTAATTTCTCATGTTTTTGCTCATGCACCTCCTCATAAATAATTTTATCGACATGATTAGGCACCTCCTCAACACTACACAAATTTTTATCTTCTAATTCGTTCCTCAAGTCTCACTCCTTCTTCTTAACAAACATATCCAAAGGCTTTTCTTGTAATTTAACTACCTCATCTCTTCCACTTTCTCGCTCTTGCAACTCGGCTAACTTTTTTCTAGCCTCTTGTGCCTTCATCTCTTCATCTAACTGTATTAATTTCTTGTCCATCTCCATGAATTCATCCTTCATACTCCATTCATCATCTCCGAATTTTCTTTGCTCATCCCTCTTTTCTCGCAATACTTTCTCTTCAATTATTTGTTCCGGGGTTAACGGCATAAGCTTAATACTTTTCCCATCCTTAACAAATTTATATATATTCCTACACTTATTGTAGACTGCTTTCCTCTCACACTTCCACGATCTACGCAACAAGATGTCACAAGATTCTAGAGGCACCACATCACACCACAGTTCATCGATATATCTTCCAAGTGTCAATTTCACCATAACCCCATGGGTTACATTTACCTGCCCACACTCCTTTAACCACGTCAGCCTATAAGGATTAAGATGTGGTAATAAAGGTAAGTCCAACTCCTCAACCATGGTGGTACTGGCCAGATCGCAATAATACTCCTTATAAATAATAATATTGCACACTTTACTGCCCACATGACACCTAGTCTGGAAGGTAGGATCGAACTCATAATTCATCCCTTTATGTAGCTTTCAAAATTTTGAGAGACTCATAATAAGAGGGTCCAGATACTTGATAAGTTCGATTTGGTGAACGCCACAAAGATATGATAATCTTTGATAAGTTCGAAAATTCAATCAAGAATAATATTTGGGAGAGAAATATCTTAACATAATTTTCATTAATCAAAGTCTAACTTAACTATTACATTGAATGGAAAAGCATATAAATAAGCAAAATAAAACCTAGTCGCTAATTAACTCTGAATAGAATTCTAATTAAGATAAAATAGTTAAAATAACCAAAATTACCAAAATTGGAAAGAGAATAAAAAACCAATAAAGGAAATAAAAATCAACTGAAATACTAAAATCCCGAAAATTTGATTCGCGCCGCTTACGGCCGTAAAAGTCGAACTTACGGCCGTAAGTCCTCCTCGGATCAAAATGTTTTAATATTAGTCACGGCCGTAAAGATTTATGTTACGGTTGTGACTCCGGGTTTGACGGCCGTAATGCATCTTCTGCCCAATTTTCTGATCCGTTAACGTGATTTGAATCTCGACTCGAGCCCAACATGAAACATTTTCATTTTCCTATGTAGAATATTGTTGAATTGCTCGTATCTTGATTTCTCACTTTTGACGTTTTTTTCTGGATCACATCAGTTCAACTACAGTATTTTGGATGGGGGTCTTCCCTTTCTTTGACTTCGAAGGTGCCTACACACATCAGAAGAGATAAACAAGCTACGTTATATTTATTATTATTTTTTTAAATTAAGTCGTGATAACATTAATGAGAATTAAAGCATACCTTCGATTTCTTTGTAGTCGTCTCCAACGGACCCTTTTTCGCAACTTTCTAGGAGCTCCCTTTGATTTTGTGCACTTTAAATCCAAAATTGGATCCACAGATGTCCTGTCAACCATTCTATCATCTGATGTCCTATCCTGAGATAGGTGATTGCTGTTATAACTAGTACCCAAAATCCCGACACTTAGATCATTCATATGAGCTTCTATCCATTCCATTAACTCCTCAGTGCGAACTTCATCATCACAAACGACGTTTGCCATATTTTCAAAAAACTTACACAGTTTATCATACCTCATTTGAGATGGAGTACTAATCCACCCGTCGTAATTGATTTTCACCCGCGTACATGCTCTTACCACATCTCTTCTCCATCTCCTGAGGATGTACTTCTCGGGAACTAAATTCACATTAGTTCGGATCAACACCGAGACACAATGTCTGCAAATTATACCTCTGAACACGAATAAGTGGCAGCTGCAAACGATGCTACATTCCTCGAAGTCATACTTCACATTGAACTCCTTTTTCCTAGGCACTCCATGTACAATTATAACTTCTTGAACAACATGTGCAGTACCCCCAAACACATCCTCACTCGATAGAACATCGCAGTAGACTTTTCCAGTTATCTCTTCTTGGAACTCCTTAAATTTGGCAATTGTGTATGCCTCTTGGAATTGTCTCTCAAACCCAAACCCTGTTATGCAAGGGACCATCTCAGAGTAAGACTTAAAATATGCCTGAAATTCCTTCTCAACCTTCGATCTCAATGCCCGGTCATATTGTTCAACAAATTGCTTCAATGACGTTTTCGAATGAACAAACCCATCAAAGAATGCATTCATACTCTCACTTCATTGTGTAGTTGACATCCCATCCCAAAATGTTGTTCGCAAGTAACATGGTACCCAACGAGCTCTCTCTCAATACAAACCTGACAACCACTCATTTCCATGCAAGTCATACCTATCAATCATTAATCCCCAACCCACCTCAAATTCTTCAGGATGCTGGATTTCATAGACCACTTCATGTATATCATGCATTACAGATCCCTTATGAGGATGATACCCAAATTTTTCAGGAAGCTTTTTTAAGATGTGCCACAAACACCATCTGTGCTTACTATTTGGAAATACAATTTGAATTGCATTCTGCATGGCCTTATCCTGATCAGTAATGATAGATGGTGGGGCTACCCCATCCATACAATCAAGCCATGTCGTGAAAAGCCAAACAAATGTCTCTGTGTTCTCATTGGATATTAAGCCACAACCTAGCAGTGTGGATTGCCCGTGACGGTTCACACCTACAAAGGGGGCAAAGGGCATATCGTACCTATTCGTCAGGTAAGTGGTATCAAATGTAACGACATCCCCGAATTCGATGTATGCAAGTCTAGACCTTTTATCAACCCAAAATACGTTTCTCAAACGTGCTTCATCATCCAAATCTATGCTAAAGAAGAAACCAGGACAATTTTTTTGCATTCGCGAGAAATATGATTGGATTGCTGCTTCATCACCTTCGCCTAGTCTTAAACGTCGAACTTTATCAATGTAGTTCCTATAGTCTTTTTCGGTAAAAGTCAAGTCATCATATCCACCCGCCTCAACAACAACTGAATTGAAACTTTTGTGCATCGGAATTCCAGCAATGTCATTTACCTCGAGCTTTCGTTTAACTTGATCATTCAGTTGTCTATTACATCGATACAGTCTCAATTTTGTTGGACTAGTCCTGTGATTATGGTCTAGATGGAGCTTGGTAACACGCCAATTGCCATTCAGATCTGAGCAAACTGTCATCTTTGCCTTACATCCCATTTGAATTGTGGGATGAGGATTCAAGGATTTAGTTGTAGAACTAACTCTCTTCCCTTCTCGGCTACAAACAAATGTGGCATTCGTTAGAACCCCATCTGGGCTTCTTTTTGTATTTCTTTTCCGTATAGGGAACCCCATGTTGTAAGCATACTGCATGTAAAATTCAAAAGTCTCATCATAAGATGAAAATTTCATCCCAACCTCCGGCACAATACCAATATCCTCATTTGTATTCTCTTCATTCACCCCTACCCAATTATCTGGTATTATCTCATCTATTTCCACACCATCATCACTCGCAACTAATTCATTCACCTCAAACACTGGTGATTCATTACCTGTTCAACGTCTCAAATTTTTAGAGCAAAAAAAATTTCATTATATGCTGCACCATTACATGGTTCCCACATAGACTATCATATTCACCGAGAGCAAAAAAATTGTATTAGGAATCTGTTTAGTTTAAGCAAACTCTTCAAAATGGTGCCAAGCCAAGATCATCAGTCAACTTCCCAAATGAACCCAACAAAGGACTAATGTCATTTCTATTTACAAACCACCAATAGAAGCAATGCAAACAAATAAACTTAACAAAGTCAAAAATTAAAAAAGAAAAAATTTTGCACAGAAAATACAAAACAAATGCAGTGGGACAGTAGCAAAAAAAAAAAAAAAAAAGAATAATGCTGAACCGAAGTAGCAGCACAAAAGTAAAAAAAACATATTACAGTTGCAATAATGCTGAACAATCAAAAATTTGAGTACAATTTGATTATAAAATTAACAGTTGTTAAACATTTGCCTCTTACCGATAGACATTGCAGTTGTCAAGGAGCTGGATTCGGATTCGGATTTTATGCTTCGCGGTCTACACAGAGCAGAGCAAAATCGCAGCTGGAAATTACACTTATGGTGCTGTTGATTTCCGGAAATGTGGGTGGGTGGTCGGCGGTGGAGTTATGAAATGGAAGGGGATGTGCTGAAGAGGAAAGTGCACTCTTGTCGTCGTGTTGATTTCCAGCAATGTGGGTGTGAGTCGGCAGTGGAATGGAAGATGAGGTGCTGAAGAGGAAAGCGCGCTCTTGTCGTCGTGTTGATTTCCGGCAATGTGGGTGGGAGTAGGCTGTGGAATGGAAGGTGAGGTGCTGAAAGAGGAAAGTGCAGTGGATGGATTAGGTTAAGGAACGGTTTTGGAAATTTTCAGATGGGAAAAGATTTTATCATTTACTCACGGTATTTTGGTCAGCGAAATTTCACGAGAATATAGAATTGTCAATAGGCTTGTTAAATACCTTGTACAATCAGCATTATTCTTTTTTACGCTTCAGTTGGATAACCCTGACTCTTCTTCTGCTTTGCTTCGTGTATACGCACTCTCTCTCTCGTCCAGAAACTCTCCCTCTTCAATTTTTGATTCAATCTTTGTGAAATTTGAGTGATAATTTTTGTGTGTATGACTCATACTTTGTGTAATATTCAGAGGGTTCTTCGTGTTGAATTTTGAGCGAGTTTGTATATTGTGATTTGAGTAGTTTGTCAAGGAGCCTTTAAACGCTTTGTATTTTTCATTTGATCGTTCTTTAAATAAAGTTTTGATGTTCTTAATGTTTTAATCTGAGTTTTTTGTGTTTGATTTGTGTTCTGGGAACTGAAAATTTGTAACAAGTAGCTTTCTGATGTTGATATATGCGAAATAATGAGCAAGTTGGCTACTAAAGAAAAAAATGAAAATTTGATTCTAATCCATCATGTCTTGCCAAACCCATATTAATCTTTCTCAAACAATCCGGTTATTAATCATTCCAGTGATATCTAGTTCAATTGTATAGTCTATTCCCCCCCCCCCCCCCCCCCCTCTCTCAATATTCATTCAAAAGCTTGTATCTAATGAAGAAGGTACATTACTTTTCTTTTGTGACTTCTGTGCAAGATGATTAGGGGTCTTTGATCATTCACTCATTGTTAGATCGCATATCAAGAATATAAATTTTTAACCAATCATTTGGTTGACATCAAGTTGAATTAATATTTCCTTGTCAAAAGCAGAGAATGAATCTTGTGAACATAAGCAAGTTCGAAAAAATTGAGTACCTCCGAGAAACAATTATTTTGAAATCTACATGGAAGTGACGTTTGTCATTTCTAGAAGAACTTTGCTACAGCCTCCGTCACTCATGTGATAGGGTTGTCCAATCATTTATTGTTCATTTAGAATTTTTCTTTCTTGAAGAGTGCTATGGCATGTTGAAAACATCAGCACAATGTCTCTGACAGAAAGAATAGACTTGTTGAAATAATGAATTCACCCATTGTGTTTCATAATTTGGAGTTGTACGCATATTTTCATCAATTCCATTTCATTTACAATATCTAGGTTTCTCAAACACAACAACAAATGCATTTGATACCAAACATGAATTTCATTAAAATCTAAATTCACATAACACAGTTGTTTACAATCAGTAACACGACAAGCTTTTCTTGTCTCTGTAACATCCATTACAATCTTGATACTATCTAACATTCCTGTGATTATCCGAAAACCAAAGAAAATAGAAGTTATTTCACAATCAGCACGTCTTCACGAGCTTTGTTGACCACATACGAACCAAGCAACCAGCATCTCCTATTTTCCCATCCGCAAACCACCTTTTGCTTTTAGCTTCGGTTTCCTCGAAAGTTGACATTGACTCCGTACTCCTTAGAGGAGGTTGAGGATTGCCTGTCCCTGTTGATCCCTCCAAAACTTGATTCACCATTTCCAAAACCTCGCTCATTTTTGGGCGTGTTTTTGGGAGTCTGGCCAAGCAACGATTGGCTACAAGTGAGAGCTTATGCGCAGATTTAGGCACATTCTTACCTTCAAGCTTTGGATCCAATATCAACTGAAACTTCTTAGCATCTGACAAATGCAGTTTTACCCAATCTAAGAGCTTCTGCTCACTTCTGGGACGATGTCTATCCAATGGTCGTCTACCTGTAATTAGTTCATAGAGAAATACGCCATAACTCCACACATCGCTCTTCGATGTTAGACGACCAGTTTGAACATATTCAGGAGCTGCATATCCCAGGGTTCCCACAACCTGATAACGAGGTATTGTTAATACGAACTAGACTACACAAGTATTCAAATATTAGTTAGATAATGAAGAGTTTCAAGTCATTCCTTGAGGCATATGGAAAGCCTAACAAAGATGGGAAAAGAAAAGTTGTTTAAGATGAATGGAAATACTCTTAGTTTTATGATGTCACAAGTGATGGTAACGGATCGGGTTTGAATCAGATCGGCTTGATCCAAATTCGATCTGTGGGATTTCGAATCGGATCGGACCAAACATTAAAAAGTTTCGAATCGGATCGGATCAACAGTAAAAAAAAATCATTATCTATTTTCGTTGACAAACAAGTCAATGCATAATTCATAAAACAACTTATATAATATCCACAACAAATCAATGCATGTATAAAGAATTAGAGATTTTGTGTCAAATTCAATAAAAGATTAAATATTTTAGATAGTAATTAGATTTTTATATAATTTTAAAAAAAAAAATTGGATAATGAATCTGATCAGATCACCCTGATCCAAATCCGATCCGTCTTTTTTTCGGATCGGATCTGATTTTTTTGCCATCACCTGTCAACATTATCTCATAACATACCTGCCTTTTTTACATCAAATTGTTTCAAATAAAAGAATTTCAATAGAAATGAGTATTTCATAATTCAGTAACAAGAATTCTTAATTCCGAGTTCTATACCCAATATAAAAGTCAGAATTTAAATCAAGCAGAAAAGTTTTTTTTTTCTCCAATAGCACATAAAAGTGAGGCAATATGTTATTATGTAATTCACCATACCGCCGTTGATACGTGTGTTAGTCCTTCTGAAGGACCCAACCGAGCTAATCCAAAGTCTGATAGCTTAGCATTCCATTGCTCGTCTAGGAGAATATTAGAAGACTTGAAATCTCTGAAGATGATCTGTATACAAAAGATGAAAGTCAGACTAAATAATGTTAGAAGGGTTGCAATTTGCAAATTGTACTTCAAACCTTCAAGTTCATATATTCCATTATATTTTCATTCGCAAACCAAGCCCTTGTTCATCAAATGCTTTATGCCTTTCCAAAATTAACAAGGTTTTTTAAAGAAAAAAGTGATTGTGATGACTATAATGAGACAAAGTGCTAAAAAAATCAACCAACATTCGATAGGATAAATAATGACCTGAAAAAGTTATTTTTCTTTTATGCCTTCCAAAAATCAATACAATTACCCACCCTCCCTCCCTCCCTCCAAAAAAACTTGATGGTGCTTCTTTTATGGCACTAAGTGGGGAAACAAATCAATCAACATTAAATAGGTAGAATGATGACCTGAAAATCCATTTCCTCGTGCAGGTTTACTAAGCCACGAGCAGCATCTTGGGCAATCTTCAGCCTCATAGCCCAAGGGAGGGATGTCTCTGACCTAGCCGATAAATGATCTTCCACGCTTCCATTAGGCATGTATTCATATATCAAAAGCCGTTGCATTCCTCTTTCATCATCCTCAGCGCAGTAGCCAATGAGTTTCACAAGATTTGGATGTTCAACCACACCAAGGACATTTACTTCTGTCACCCATTCTTTATGACCCTATATCATGTAAATCAGATATTAGATCTCTACCAAAGAAGCAATATGTGTTCTAATATCTAATTGAAAGAAGACATTCTCAACATAGTCAAATCAACTGAAAAAAGTTCTAATATACTCTAATTAACCACAAAATTGAAGGAACTTGTGCAAAAAGGCTGTTTTCCTAAAAAAAAAAAAAAATCATTACAAGTATATGGTTTTTGTATGGTCAGATGTGTCGTGAAAAGTTATTTACGTGTGTAAACAGAGACCTCAATTTTGCCAAAATCATCTATTTATTAGTAAGGATCTTCCTCTTTCCACCTGGAAAAGGTTCACATTTATCATCTTGCGCAGGCAATGTCACCATTTTCTTCAACATTTACTTCTTCCTATTCAATATTCTTCCTATTGATTTCAAAGTTCCATTTTTCTATGCAGAAGTATTAAGACATTGACATTGAATGGTATTTTACTTAATGCCTATTTTTTAATTCAAAATTTCAAATATGCGATGAACTAAGATAGGTTTCCTTTTGAAATCTTCTCTTTTTGTATTGCAATAATGGGATTGCGAGATAAACATATGCCCCTGTTTGGTTTAGCTAAAAATAGGATTTTTTTAATAGATTTTGAAAAAAGTTGATGAAACACATGGTTGAAAGATGATAAAAGTTGTAGGTCCCATGAAATTGTGGTTGAAATGAATTTGAGAAAAAAAATAGTTTTAGAAAATAGGGGTCAAACAGGGGCATAGGCTGACCTTTTAAAATATTACAAAAATCCAAAAACGAAATGTGCACCCATATCAGGAGGATGGAACTTAGAAGGCATAACAATTACGCCTTCACCGAAAAACAAACAAAAAATAATAATAATCAAAAAACAAGGTAGAGGGAGGAGAAATCTCGTGGCCGCACAGGCATATGCGTGAGTATGGGAAGTTTGTACACACATATAGATAGGGAAGGAGGACAATTTGAAGAAGTTAATATTACATAGCTCTCCAACATAGAGTTAAATGTCTTCCATCTCTTGAGAGGAGCTGAATAATTCTAAATAAACCCATGCTGATATCTTTTCATTAAATCATACCATACCATACCATACCTTACCTTACCATATACCATACCACCTCAGTTACATTAGTAGTCTTAATCTTAATTTACAGAATACAGAGGTCTGAGTCTCTATTTAAATAGCTTAATGCTATCAACCATCGACTTAAATGAGAAAAGTTGTAATTTGGATAGATGTTATTAATCTGCATAAATCAACAAGAGTTACCATCATTACTCCCAGTCTTTTATAATGAAACTAAAATAACAGAAAGAAAAAATAATAAGAACCTGGAGAACAAGAAACTTGTGTAAGGAAATCTACCTGCAGTCCTCTTCGACCTAATTGTTTTATCGCCACATCAAGTTTGTTATCTGGATCTTCAGAAATCTTAACCGCACCCTTAAAAACACATCCAAACCCACCCTCTCCAAGCTTGGCAGACCGATTGAAATTTTTTGTCGCCTGTTTCAGCTCGGAAAAATTAAAAGCCCTGAGATTACTGGGCCTGTCAGACAAAATTGGATATTGGCTTCTTCCCCTGGAGTCAGTGCTCATGTCTGATACATCCTGGGAATTAAAATCAGATCCAGATTGCCTCATTTCGCGATCAGTAAATGAGGATTGTGCAGAATTTGATTTTGTGGTCTTTTGTTCTTCCTTTTTGTCTCCATTATGGAATTGGAAACACCTCATGGCCCTAAATACTATTCAATACCCTTCACTGCAAATTCATGTGCGGAAGTAAACGTATATAATCTTGTAAGTGAAAATAGGCAACAATCACATCATGGATAGTTACGAATCATTCACTTACATTGTCTTGAACTTCGGGGATAGAAATATTCAAGACGGCAAATCAGAAGCAACACAGATTGAATTTCAACATAGAAATCTCAGTTGTTTGCTCAACGAATACCAGCAAAACCACCTATTATGTACAACAAGAAACTAATCAAACCAACAAGGTCGGTGTTCAAATGGAATACCATGAGTAATAAATCTGGAGAATAGAATTTTGTAGCTTCAACTAAAGATTCTAAATTAGCCTAAAACATAAACCAGTCCTTTAATTCGCTTAATCTCTTCTTAACCTAAAGCGTAAATCTTTACAATCATAAGAGACTAAAGCCTTGTTCACCAGTTATTTGATTCAGCCACAGAAGCCCTTTTTGCTACTTTGTTTTGTGCATCTATTTGAATGGAATATATCCTAAAGCATAAACATTAAAAACAATAAAAATCTTAAACAACCCAATTTCAGTATAGTTCTAATTATAATCAAATTCTAACGACATAAATCGTCGAGACAGAGATACAAGCTTCAAACTATAACAAGAGAAGGGAGGAAAAAAAGAATAAATATCAGAAGTGTTTGCACAAGCTTCCCTGAATAAAATCATCTCTCTGTGTGTGTGTGTGTGAGAGAGAGAGAGAGAGAGAGAAATATAATCAACCTCCTAGAATTCCAGCAAAGCGCACAACCCAGTTATCTGATTAAATTACTGCCTTGATTGTAATATTAAAAATCAAACCCACATAATCTACCAGTCAGTGATTCAGTCATCTTTTTCTTCATAAATCATAAACCTCTCAAAATAACTATTATAACACAGATTTCGGTCAGAGACGCTGACATACACAAATAATTCTCAACCCATATTCAATTCTGGATCATAATCATTAAAATATATATATATATATATATTTTTTTTTTTACCTTCAGGCTTATCCAGAAAAAAAAAATAATAATAACACAAACTTTCACAACCTTTTAGAAGGCCAAGAATTTAAATTTTTAATTCGCATAAATTACAAAAAATCTACTAACCTACATTTAAGTGCCAGCTCAAAAATCTTATCCGACAAGACTTTACCTTCAAGTTTGTTATGGTTGGATACCAGAGGCGCAGATTGATGTTTTTTTTTGCTTGACCCAAAAAAATCTGTAATTGTGTGAACAGAGTCCAGAAATGCTTCCAAAAAAAAAAAAAAAAAAGACTAGAGGACACAGACAGAGGAAGTCTTTTACTGTTTATACATACGGCACCAGTGCTTTTGAAAAGTCCAGCAAACGAGCCCACTGCCCACCTTCCCATCTGCCCATCATAGATGAATTGAAGGGAATAAATATTTACAGTATTACCTATGGATACAAAATATAGGACTCAGACCGTCGCTGTTCGGTGACTTTTGACTCCATTTGGTAAACTTGTCCAAAACAATTTTTAACGGTACATGTTTCCACGCATTTTATCCCTCACAATTTTTGTTTATAAATAAATAAATAAAATTCCAAACGAAAGCTTTTGTAATTTTTTTTTTTTAAACAAAGAATTTATTATTTAATAGTACAAATTAAAATCTAAATTTTAATTAAAAAAATTAATAATTAATCTCAACAATATTTTAATCATATATTTCCTCAATAAGTAATTATATTCACACAACACTTTTTTATATCTACACCACACTTTAATTGCAAGAGACATCTTCAATATTTATTTATTTTTGCTCTTGTGCCCTCAACTTTTTTTCATCACATTATTATTCATAACATTCAATTAATTAACATATTTTGTTTCTAATCACATGTTCTATATAAATATATTATGCTAATTTGTATTGAAAAGATGTGCAAATATTTTCTTTAACTTTTTATTAATTATTTTTTTATTATTTAAAATATGAGAGTTAAATAAGTGTCTTTCGCCCTTGTAACAAATATTTTAGACGAAAAATCGTCTCTAAATGCAAAATATGGAAATTAATAAAAAACTGATGATAAAAAAATTATAAAAAAACCTGACAGCATAAATGCAAAAATAAGGAAAATTTAGAGATTTTCATTACAATTAAAATATGGTGTGGTTAACAAAAAGTATGGTGTCAATATATTTACCCTCCATCAATTTGTATCAAAATCTCCTAAAATATGATTTTGTTATAACAAATAGGATTGTGGGAGAATAAATGTCATTCACAAATAAAAACATTATTTACAACACTTCCTTTAATGACACATGACACATTATGAAATAGATGACTCGTTAAAATCATGTTTGATCAAAAGTCAATGGGACAAAAATATCAAACAAAGAAAAAAATACAATCATTTTGGAGTATTTAAAATAAATGATGTCCCATTAAAATATTGCCAAAAAAATCAATTAAGCAAAATCTAAGCGAAGGGAAAAAAAAAAGTACAGCTACTTCCACTGATATTCATCATTATAAATCATTGAGTCGACACATTCAAATTTTGTTAACCAATTTTTTGAATGTAGGTGTTGGCAATATTTTTGTCAATCAATCAACCACGTTGTCATTTGAGCGGATTTGTTGAACATAATATCATTAGATTTTCTGAAATATGTACGTACGAAAGTCTTTTTTGTATATATTCATCATCACAAAATTTGAAATTACTTTTCAAATGTTAACCATATATTGTACTTGTCCTTGTTCTTTTTCTTTTGTTGCAAACATTCCAGTATAATTTATAAGCGTGATTGTTGAATTATAATTCTTAGATAGCTGTGATAATGCTTCATTAAAACTTTTAATAAGAAAAATTTAGTGGAAAAAATCATAATAAAATAAGAAGAGTACATTATCGTGATCAATACGTCATAATAGCTAATCGGAAACCTGTTTGAACCTAAAAAGCCAACAGGTCAAGTGTCAGAAGGTCCAATTGGGTCGAATCGGGATCAAACCGATTTCAATTAAACATAAAAAATTATTCCAAAAATTACAGAACTTTCTAAAAAACAAGTTATTGTACAAATAAACTAATATTTACTCAATTAGAAAATAAAATTATATACAAAAGTATCTTAAAACAACAATAGAAAAAAACCTGAAAATCGGGTTTAAAAACCAATCGATTTTCTCGGTTGAACTGGTTAAAAACGGGTTTTCCTGCCTATTTTCGAGGTGAACTAAACCAATTTTTTTACCGGTTCCCGATTTTCTCAATCAAACCGGGCGGTCTGATTTTCTAAACCATGCATAATAGCTATTTCATTAAAAATATTACTAAGAAAATCACGTAGGACAAAACCTCAACTAAGAGAAAAAGAGTGTAACGCGTATTAGTTCTCCTCATGGGAATATTACAATTATATTGATATTGCATATAATTGTGTCAATTGTTTATCTATGCAATATTGAATACATTCATCAAACATAGATAAATAGCCCATATCTCATATTATTTGTTTTTTCAAATATAAATTCAGTTCTTCTTGATCTTGCATAATTATATGATTTTGAATATGTTGCATCGAGCCGTGTTTTATAATCAATATTTATCAATACATTTAATGCATTTTCTAAATTTGGAAGTGACTAATTCACTTCGGGTGAACAATTAATCTATTTACTTCAGGTGAATAATCTTTATCTTTATATATATATATATATATATATATATATATATATATAGTTAAGGTATTTTTTGTAGCAACATTTTTCTAAATATATATTTTTTAAATTATTCTCCCTTTTATTTTTGTTAAGTAAAAATTAAAATTATTTCTAAACTTGATGTACATTCTTTAAAAAGTGTTTTGAATTGAATAATGATTGATGTGATTTTGTATGTTTGAAAAGAAAAAAAAAATTGGATTTATATGTAGAATACTTTAATATTATAATGTGTGATTAAAATTGAATACTATAATAAATATATATATGTTATAAACTAGAGAGAAAAAGAGAGAAAAGTAGAGACACCAATAAACTTGTATATTCTATTATGAACCAGAGCCCCATATATATAGGGGAAGAAAGGGATATACAAAGTAATTATAACTAGGGTTAGAGGGGTACAATTGTCATTCACTAATACAATACAATATTTACAACACTCCCCCTTGAATGACATATTACAAAATATCTGCCTCATTAAAACCTTGTTTGATAAAAATCCAATGAGACAAAAATATCAAACGGAGGAAAAAAAAGTACAGTTGTTCTTGGAGTATTAAGATGAATGCTGCCTCGTTAAAACCTCGCCAGGAAAACCCAACGGGACAAAACATTGGCTAAGGAAAAAGAGTACAGCTACTCCCCCTAGTGTTGATCGTTGTAAATCATCGAGTTGATGTATCCCAATCTTGTGAACTGGTTTCTTGAATATAGATGTTGATGGTGCTTTTGTAGATAAATCAGCTTCATTATCACTTGAGTAGATTTGTTGAAATTCTGGAGTATTTTGATGCTGCCTCGTTAAAACCTTTTCAGAAAAACCCAGTGGGAAAAAACCTGAACGAAGGAAAAAGAGTACAGCTACTTCCCCGATTCAATATGTATTGAATCATCCATATAGTTACTCCCCCTGATTCAATCTCTATTGAATCATTCATATCTTGATCTCTTTAGGAGTTTCGTATAGGAGAGTATATCGATAGATATTGATGACAGCTACCTCATTAAAAACCTTGTCAGGAAAACCTCGTGGGATAAAACCTCGGCTAAGGAAAAAAGAGTGTAGCGTATATTAGCTCCCCCTCATTGGAACATTACAATTATATTGATACTGCATTTAATTATTTCAACTGTAAATCGGTGCAATATCGAATATGTTTACCAAACATATATAAATGGTGCATATCTTGTATTATTTGTTCTTCGAATATAAATTCAATTATTCATTTGAACTTGAAGAACTATAAAATATTTCCAATTATTTGAACATGCTACATCGAATCATGTTCTATAATCAATATTCATCAATGCATTTAATGCAGTTCTCAAATCTAGAAGTGATTTATTCACTTCAATGAACAATTAACTTATTCACTTCAGGTGAATAATTAACCATGAATTTGTATCTTGAAAATCAATTGCCACGATTTTTATTCATAGTGATGGTACATCTCAATTTCAACACTTTGTCATATAGAGTCATTTGTACCATTCTTCATGTAATCTAATTTCATATTATCAATCACATTCCATTGAAAATTGAATCTATTAAAGGCATATGATATATTCAGATAGCAAAGTATCTTTATACTTTGATCAAACAAGTTTCTTAAAAACTTGAACTATATATTTCAAATATATTTAATCCTTCAAGGATTATACTGTATGCTTCAAGCATCGTATATGTTTCACATTGCAATTGTCAAATTGCTACCACCAAATTTAAGTCGTGAAACTTTAGATAGATAACAATTCCTATATTTCAAATGGATTTTCTTTAATTATTTCACCGCAATCCCAAAGTACCGAGGTATTGATTACCCTTTTTAATCTCACTCATTGGTACTTCAAAGAATACTCCCAACGTACCGAGTTGATGATCATACATTTTGAAATCACTCATTGGTACATCAAATAGCGCAAGCTAGTAATCAGAGTAAATCATTTTTCATTATATACATTTCTAATAACCATATATTTATAGGCACTTATTATGCATTTTCAGGAAAATAAAATACTGTATCTATGCCAGATCTTTCAAACATTCGTTGAGCAACAAGTCGTGTATTACGACTATACCTATAGGTATTTTACTGGCTTTACACTTCTATGCGTTTGGACTTCAGGTCCCAAAACTTCAGGTTTTGTAATAAGTTTAATTTAGCCTGAATGCATACTTTTGCCAACTATTTTTATGTCGATTTTCTTCGACATATTTTCTTTTATTATCCTCGCTATCATTCAAATTATGATGCGGCTAGCTTCGGAATTTGCTTTTGCATAAGTGCTTTAAAAAGTGTGTCGACACAATTATCATCTCAATTTGATTTCTTTCCCCCACAAGACATAACTATAGAGATCTCAATTTTCAATATTTCAAGTACTTGAACCTCTTCTGGAGATTTACAATTAATTATGTCAATAAATACTCTCTCACGAGTATATGCCTCCTCAATAAGACAATTATAATCATTTGCTCTATTTTTATTTGTTTGGGGATCTTTATTTGAATCAAATATCGCTACGCTTCAGGCGTGCTACATATCAATATAAGATAGAGCATGAGATTTTATTAATCTCTTATGCATCTTGTAATTATGTTATCTTTGAACATTTCGTTCATATTTTCAATCGAACTTCTGGTTCGTATTATTAATCGCGAGGATATATATAACATAATATGATGCATTTGTTTGATTTTGAGCTATTCCCCCCTAATGTTGAGAAAATTGTCCATCAAAATGACAATCATTTTTTTTTTTTTTTGACGTTGTAAAATATCACCCATTTGGGATATATGTTCAAACAACGCATTTTTCTCAACATTCTTTATTTCTCATATCAGTGCATTGTGGTGGATCAATTGCACTATTAAAAAAATTAGATGGAAAAATTAAGCTCTAACCATAAGCCAATTATAACAGGGAGAACTATGATATTGGCATGATGCGTAATAGAATTCCCTAAACAAAAAGGGAAGTATTTTGTTCTCAATTAAATTAATTGGAGGCGTTTAACAAACAAAAATGTTAAACCATTTATCGATATCCCAATTAACACCTATCAAAATGTTGAGATTCGTGTCCACTAGCATTATCAAGACACATTCTTGATTATATAATCTGAAAATTATGCTCATAATTCATAATTTGAGCAATAATTTCGCAAACTTCAGGTTGCGAATACCATGCAATCATCTAGTACATGTATCAAATCTATTAGATACAAATAATATTTAGATGATCAACGTGGAGGATGATGAGCCCCCATTTATCACCCTAATTAATTTTCAGAAATATAAGGAATTTAATCCCTATTTTAGCTAGTGATAATGAAAAATTTCATGAATGAGATCAAACATCATATATGATTGAATTGAAGAATCTTCTGATTCTTCATTGAGTATCAATTTTAATTTCGCATCATTATTGATCCAGTGATGGTCCAACTGGTCATGCCAAATAATAAAATCAAATTGAACTTCTAGTTCAATATAAGATATAATTCAATGATTAAATCATATATTATTCAAGTAGTCAAACTAATCAATGTCCTTATGACATAAGTTATATGTTTTCCTTCAGGGATAAACATGAACTCAAATAAGATATTTTTCGAAACATATGCTACTTCGAAAAGTACGTTTCTATTACTCATTCAAAATCAATATGTCAATATTCTTCCGGAATATTGTAATATTAAATTAATAACATATCTCATAATATTGGGCTCTCCGAGAGCAAATTATATTCCATTATTATATTTCATATGAGATAAAATTATGATTCTTCAGGAATCATCACAACAATATGTTATTCTACATCATAATAATCTTCTGGATTATTAATAAATTCGAATTTCTTTGAGAAAAAAAAATGCAATATTTATCACATGAGTAATAAAATAATATTCTTCTAGAATATTGAAACGTAGCAATAACGCAATATTCTACTGAAATATTGATTCGAATCTCATTCAATTATAACAATAATTAATATCTATTTTGCTATTTAGGAGCAAAATAAAGAATTATTCTTCTAGAATAATTATATTGCTAAAATTGCAATTCTTCAAGAATAATAAGTCAATATTCTTCTGGAATATTGATATTAATTATTCATTATTCCTTTCAAGCCAACAATATTTGTGCTCTACACGAGTGACGTTAAAATATTCTTCTGAAATATTTATCTAACGTGGGTTGTATTTATTTGAGAACACCAACACCATATTCGTTTAAATTATGCTTCTTCAAGAGCATTGGATCAATATTCTTCTGGAATATTGAATTTGTAATATACTGCTCATGACAAGCAAGTAATATTCTTCTAGAATACTACTATTGTTGTCCTACTTCGTGAGCAACAACATGATACATTATTAAATCAGAATTTATGAATGAACATCTACAAATATTTAATCATCTTAAAGAATATTAATTACCATATAAACATAATATGAATTTATATATAAAAATGAATTATCAAACATATATCAGGAAAAAGAATCTCCATATATAGAAGTTAACAAAATTGACTAAATCTTTTATTGGCTAAATCTTTTACCAATATGCAAAAGATACTAAACATCCACGTGAATTCCATATATAAAAAAATAGATATATAACTAATATATGGTAGAATCAAATCTAATAATGTATTTGAGAATTCAAAATAACGTAGTGATTTCCAATGACAAAATTGAAAGAGCAAAAAAATAATAACAATAATAATTTGTTGGAATAAGGTATACTTTAACGAATTTATTTCGATTCTTCCAAAAGAAATAATAAATCAATATTCTTCTAGAATATTGAAAATTATAATTCATGCTCTTCAGGAGCAAATAACATCCTTTCAGGATATTAATTATAATGTTGTACTACTTCAGGAGTAATAACAAATTATGTATAATAGACAAATTTACAATTAATATTTTTCTGGAATATTAATTATTTATTGCGTTACTTCAAGAGCAATAACAAATTATTCTTTTGGAATAATTATAAATCTAAAATTGCTATTATTCAAGAATAAAATGTCAATATTCTTCGATATATATGCTACTTCGGGAGCATGTTGTATTTTTTTATTATTTCTTCAATAATAGGTCAAATATTCTTCTGGAATATTGACAATTATAATTTATGCTCTTCTGGAGCAAATAATAATCTTTCTTGAACATTATAAAGTTGTGTTACTTCAGGAGTAACAACAAACTATTCATGATAGTCATATTAATATTCTTCTAGAATATTAATTATATACAGTTGCGCTACTTCAGGAGCAACAACAAATTATTTATGATAGTCATATTAATATTCTTCTGGAATATTAATTATACAATTGCGCTACTTCAGGAGCAGCAACGTAATGAAAAAAATTCAACAATAATATATAAATTAAACACCCATATTAATATTCTTCTAGAATATTAATTATACAGTTGCGCTACTTCAGGAGCAACAACGTAATTCATTAAACACGCATAATATGTAAAATACATATGTGAATAACGCATCAACTAAACATTAAAATATGGCACAAAAATTATGTAATTCGGAAACATTAATTGAATTTGGAAAAAATAGAAGAATCAATTGGAAAATATGGACGCAATTCAACAATTAACAAAACAATCGCGCAACCCAATGAATGATTGTGATTTGGAATGAATTGAATTCAGATTTTTAATTGAATTGCATTCGAATTTTGCAGGAACTGATTTGGAATTGTAATGATTTGGACTAAAAAGAATCAAGTTCCATGAATCAGATTCGCATTGATGCAGTTAAAAAAATTCATGTGTTATCAAATTAATTTTGATACACATGACAGATGATTATAGCTAAAAAAAAATTACCTTCTAATAATTTTAGAGAATCGTGCTGATAACGTGTTATAAACTAGAGAGAAAAGTAGAGACACCAATAAACTTGTATATTCTATTATGAACCAGAGCCCCATATATATAGGGGAAGAAAGGGATATACAAAGTAATTATAACTAGGGTTAGAGGGGTACAATTGTCATTCACTAATACAATACAATATTTACAACAATATATATATATATATATATATATATATATATATATATATATATATATATATTCTTTTTAATGAATATCAAACAGGGGCTTATTATTGAATTTTTTATGTTTATTAACTTTTTATTATTTATTTTTTAAATTCAATAGTTCATATAATTTTTATTTCAAAAGTTTTCTCCTTTTTTGTGAGTACAAAAAAAAAATATTTTCAAATTTATTATGTAATAATTATATCTTTATATTGTTTCCGAATGTTGATCACTTGCAGGAATGTGTAATGGTATGAGATTAATTGTTACAGAACTTGGAAATCACGTTGTTGAAGCAAAATTTCTCGATAACAATCTTGCAAGGTACAATTTTTTTATTTCGAGGAAGCACTAACACAATTTAGGATGTGTTTGATTCACTGTCATTTGTCTGGAAAATGTTAAATCGTGAAAAATATTTTCCCCTTTTTATATTTGTTTGGCGTTTGATTGAAAAATTTACCTTGTAAAATATTTTTCAAGGTACAACCAATTAAAGCGCACTTAATTCATTTGGCTTGAAAATATTTTCTCACCTATTTGGTGAGAACAAATTTTCCTCAAGTGGAAAACATATTTTTTTGTCACGTTTGATTACTATTATCAAGTACAACTTAGTGAAAAATAAAAAAAAATAATAATAATAACTTTTCAATTAAAATAGTTAAATTTTGTTTTATTTGCAATGAAAAATAATATCAATCAAAAAACAAATTTAGAAAAATTTCTACTTTTTCACCCGACACTTCCAATTGACATATTTTAGGAAAATAATTTTCAGGCAAATCAATTTTTAGAAAATATTTTCTTACCATCAATTTTCCATATTTTCAATAAAACACATGCAATATTGTCTTTCAAGTTCAAGAGGCGACAATTTCAGTTGGTAGCTTCGTATGCTACGAATATCAACAAGAGTCGAGGAAAATCACATTTCAAGGTTGGTCTTTATTTAAAGAAGTCAGTTTTCAGTAATGGACAATTGTACTTTGTAATCTCTAGAGTGACGAATCGCAGTGGTTTGAAGATGATCATTTGCGACAAAGATGGAAATAGAACAAATTTAACTACGAATGTAGTTTATATAGAAGTTTTTTAAAATTTATAGTGGAAACATTGCAACCCTATATTTTAAAGTATTATTTTATTATTATTCTATCTATTTCATTATACACATGTTTGACATATAATTAAAAAAATTAAAAAATATTGAAATCACAATTATATGCTTCGACATGATGTCGTGCATCGCACGGGTGAAACACTAGTTAACCATAAATTTGCATATTGAAAATCAACTACCAAGATTTTCGAATATAATTAACAATAATCGTTCACCCTAATTTTAATTTCTAACATATTATCTTATAAGGTTATTTATACAGTTCTTCAAGTGATTTTCATTTTATACGTCTAAATCACATTCCATTTCAGGGTGATTTTTACTCTTTACATATTAAACTTTTCAATGATTATACATGCATGTTTCTTACATCTTGTAGATTGGAAATCATATAGTGCCTACTGGGGACACGTGTCACCCCTATTGGGGGTGTCGGCGAGGCCCTGCCTGATACCCAATGCCCACCCACCAGTGACGAGTAGGAATTTTTATGGTGCTCCCTTGGGGGCACCATAAAAGGACTACTTGTAGATTGCAAGTATAATCAATCATTGAAATATTTATTATTTTCAATATAAAATCTGTAATCATTTCGCTTAAAATCTTAATGTATCTCGATCAATTGGTACATTATATAATACTCCCAAAATTTCGAGATGAGAATAAACAAATTTTTTCTCACTCGTTAGGATATCAAATAGCTTTTAAGTGATTGGACTACAAGTCCTATAACAATAATCTCTTTATTAGAATTTTTCATTTTTGACCAAGATTTTATGGATTCAACATCCAGTTTTCATAATATAGCTCTGTAATATATGCTATCGACTATTATTTCTTTCTCGATTTCATATCATCTCAATATCGACAACATATAGAAATCTCTTATCATCGGGTACATGAATTTCTTTCTACGTATTTAGTATGTATGTTTACTCTTCATGAATAATTAGCATACCATAATGCTTTAGACGTGCTATAATCATCATGCTTCAGGCGTGTTATAAATTATCCCCATAATGCAAAGAACTTTTACATTATAATAATCAACAAAACATGTTGTAACATATCATCCTTCATGAATAATGATAATTAGAGATTCAGTCTCAATCATATATTCTTAGCATTCATTTGTTTCCATCCTAGTGCGTTGTGGTGGAATATGTATATCTCACACCTTTAAAAACATATAGATGAAAATCTTAAGGCTTCTGAGAGGAATTGGTGGCCAATAGCAAGGTCACCCGGTCCGTTTTTTAAAATACCCATCGACCAAAAAATTATAAATTAAAAAAGAAAAATAAAAAAGTGGTTTATTTTTTACAAAGTCTAACATATCCCTTCTCTTTATTCTCGTTCTTCGGTCTGTCCGTAAATTTTTTTTTTAAAAAAAGAAGGAAAGTTCGGTTCGCCCACTTGAGAGGAGAATGGTCAGTGTGAGTTATCAAGAAATTCTTGAAAAAAAGGATTTATGAATTTATCATGTGTATTGAGGTTAGAAAATAGTATGGAAAATGATTTGCTGATATAAAATTGGCGGAGCTCGCCATTTCTTCATGTGTATTGAGGTTAGAAAATGGTTTGGAAAGTGATTTGCTGATATAAAATTAGCGGAGCTCGCCATTTCATTTTCGCCCATCCCATCCGCTAAACGACTTATTGATCGTGAGACTAAGTGTCTAGTTTCGGTTCGAAGACCATCCATCTCATCTTTGGTCCATTAGATGAACCGAGATGAAGACCCTTTTTTTAGATATTAACTTGAAACTGTGACATTGCATTATGGTGTAATCTAATTTTGATATCAAGAGACTCAGTTGTACAATAGTTTATGTCAATGTTTATGAAATTGTTTTGTGGTGTAAAATTTATGTATGACTGGAATTCTTTGGTTTTGTGATTTTGGTTTTAGAACCATTTCCAAGTTAAATATATCTCAAAGCAAGAACATATAATGAGCATACTAACCCTTGGAACATACTACAGCCCCAATTGGCGAAGAGTCGACATCGAGGTGCCAACCTTCCCGTCGATGTGAGCTATTGGGGAAGATCAGCCTATTATCCCTAGAGTAAATTTTATCCGTTGAGCTACGGACCTTCCACTTGGCACCGTCATGCCCAGTTGAGATGTGATATGATTGCATCACGATGTCTAGATTAAGGAAAGTAGAAGCTGTATGCTCAACAGATAGACTGATTCAACTGACATGGCAAAGTAGAAAACCCACATCAATAAGCATGAGGTTGATCTTGAGCTGTCATCCAAGGACAAATACCTTCGTTTAATAGAATATTTTTGGTGTAGAAAGTCTCAAATTCAGGATCTTCTGCTGAGTGAATTTCCTGAGAAATGAAGTCATAGGCGCGTAGGTTCAGGGCCAGACTGGTCAGATCTTTGCCAAGGCCTATTTTCTTACGTGTGATCGAGTACTAAATGTTTGTTCAAACTATTAACTCTTTCCTACCACTGTAACAACCACAAATTTAATAGTTACACAAGTCCAATACCAAGCGAATGACTAATTTCAGAAGCATTCTAATGGTCGTGCCATTTGCAGCAAGAAAGGTGTACCGACTTCACTGTGAAATAAGCAACAACCATCAGTATATTATGCCTGACTTCACTACCTGTGAAATAAGCATACTTTAGACAGTCAAAACCACAATTACAAATATATAAAAACATTGAAATAACAGGGGAATATTCTCAAAATGAATCTGTGAAATAACAGTTTGATACCATAAGAAAAATACATTCTTTGGAAATAGCCATTCCTTTTACTAACAAAAAAAATTCATTACAAAAGATCATTCCAAATAACAAGCTTCCTAAATTGTTCATGTTGTACTTGAGGGGTGTAGATTGCAAAAAATGTTGATTCAATACATTATGTGTCATCCAATTTACTCAATAAGCTTCAATTTGAAGTTGATCTCCCTGCAGATCACAACATCAACAAATTAACTTCATCATAATTCTCTCTTTAATCTCCTTCAACATAAATGTATATACTCGTTTGTTAACTTTCTCTAATCTTTTAAGAATCTCAAATCAAGTATCAAACTAATATCCAACTTAGCTGCCTTCAATTCTATTTTCCTTTTATCCTATTAATAACTTCAAAAAGAAATATCAGGTGGTGAGCAAAAAATTGGAGGCATGGGGTTCACCACACTTGGCAATCGTCTAGTAATTCAAGTGATGGCACATAGGCATGGACAGATCTATCCTATTGCGAGGGCCGTCGGCTGCTCGTGTTGGATCCGTCAATTTTTTTTTTTGCTTATAATTAGTCAATTTTTTTCTTCTTCTTATAATTAGGCGTAAAATTTTAATTTGTCCTCTTACTCTTAGGAGATCGATTGTGCTCACCTCATTCCGCTCATCCTCAATCGTGATCCTAGATTCATCCCTGCATATAGGTGCCCAACCCCAACACTCACACTTCGTCAATCCATATTTTTTTTTTGTCAATCCTATTCTTGTTAACTTCCCTTCAAAAAATTCGAGCATCCCAATATAAAGTTTCATGAGCCTAATAACCCAATGGTTTTGAAGCACTAATTAAGATTCGAACAAAATAAACATTAGAACTTCCCTTGCATTTCAGGATCTAAAGATAAAGGACTCTTCCACATTAATGATGAAAACAATATATCATCAACCTAATAAACCAAGAATAACCAAAGATTCTGAGTTTTGAATGGAAATGTTGGGCTCATGCCACATTAATTTAGTCGATATTTTGTCTCGATTTCTAGAACTTTAGATAATTAGTTTTTTCAACACATCAAATTTTATATAGATACCTAATTACAACAATTAATCGAAAAATATTTATGTTACTACTTTTAATCCACATCCACAGTCCACAATCTATATCTACTTTTAATAATTTTTAATTTTCATAATTGTGCAAAGATTATATGATATAATAATTTCTCGATCTTCAACGTTGTTCAGTTATCGTATATTTGATGAGTTAAGATGTCACGACCTCAAAATTTCCATGATTTTTTATTTTTTTATTTTACATAGACACTATTTATACATTGAAATGTACACATAAAACTCTTTACTCATTCATTTGCCTTTGAACAGAGAAGAATAGATTTCAGAAGCTTCTAATAGCTTAACACTAAACTGGGTGTCAAGCTGCAGGCGGCTTCTAATAGCCTAAAGCTGCATTGGAATTCAAGCTGCATGAGGCTTCTAATAGCCTAATACTGCACTAGAATTCAAGCTGCAGTAGGCTTCTAATAGCCTGCTGCAAAAACTTTTTTCGTAATCTTTTTTTAAGATTTCATTTATATTAAATAATAAGTGGAAGTTCAAGACAAAGAATAATTTCATTCTCAAATAAAGAGAAGTAGGAAATACGATAAACTTCATCAAAGATCTTACAATAGTTACACATCATGTTCTATCCTTCCAAGACATATAAGTTTATAACAATTTTAAAATATGATTTCTTAATTTTACTATATGTCTTGATGTTGGATAGCCTTAGTTTTACATCAAATTAGGAAAAGCTTTGCCCACACTATTCTCTTAGTGATAATATGATGCTTGATCTATCTGAGAAAGACCTCCCCCAAGTACGCAAAACCTCCAAATAGTTAAAGCATATGACCTACATAAGAGTCATAAAACGACTACAAGCTATGAAGCTTAGTGAGTAAGGCTACACATTAGTATTTAAGCATGTTATCGTATAGATGTGATTAATTTGATACAAACACACTTTATCTCTTAACTTTGAGGAAAATAAGTAATTCACATAAATCTGTCCGGAATATTCTCAAGTATCTTTTACCATATAAAACATCTTGCCTCATGAAATCTCAACATAAGAATACTTGAATTCATATATTACATATCATTCTCAAATTACATAATGTAATTAAAAGAATATGAATATCATGATGTAATGCATGGACTCTCTAACTTCATTTATTAATTTCTTTGGGCACCTATCCTAATAGTAAGTATTCACGGAGCGCTCAATTTAAGATTTGATACCCTTCCGGAACAAATCTAGTACCCTTCCGGTACAATTTTGATAAATATAAGATCTAATACCCTTCCGGCACAAATCTAGTACCTTGCCGGTACAATTCTGGTACCCTTTCAGTACTATACGGGAATTATCCCATTGGGCATCTAGAATCCCAAACTAGTGAATACTTAACATCTTAGAGTTCTATTCTTATTCACGCACATTCTTAGGTATACTTTTGAACCTAACTGCATGCTTAGAGAGTGAAACATGAATACATTTAAGACTTTGCATGAGAGTTACATCTCAACATATGATGCTCATGAAATCAAAACTTCTAAACACTTCACTTGATCAATATAAAAGCACATAATTTTGCTCATGTCTTTGCATGCAAGATAGAATTCTTTGAACTTAATATAATAGGAGCTTTAACTACTAAGTTTATCAATTAAGCTCACATGTGCTTCACATAATTAAAGAGCAACTACCATTCAATGGAGGAAAGCTTGCTAAATTCAAAGTGAATAAGAGCAAACTTAAGTTTAGACATGTTATAAAGATCAATGAACTTACAAGTTGCTGGAATTAATTTAAAGAATCTGAAAATAACTTTGACACATCTACTTAAAGATGTAATTGTAACAAAGTGCTTATGAATTCATCCAAAGTCTGAAAATAACTTTAAAATATTCAATTATCTTCATTTAAAAATCTGAAAAATTACTTTAAAGTACTCTAAATAAACTATTTCAAAAATCTGAAAATAACTTTAAAATATGCAAGTAACATTATTCAATAATTCAAGAATCTGAAATTAACTTTAAAATATATAAATAACTTTAAACAAGAATTCAAGAGTCTGAAAATAACTTTAAAATATATAAGTAACATCAGACAAGAATTCAAGAATCTGAAAATAACTTTAAACTATACCACTAACATTATTCAAGAATATGAAAATGCTAGATTAAGGTAAATTAAGTCACTTTTGAAATTGAGAGCTTGTTTTATTTCATTTTATACACATGCAATATTGTCTTTGTGATGATAACTCTCATAGAAATTAAGGATCCAACATGCAATTAAATAAAACACAAAATTATTGTAGTAGCTCTTTAGATCCCAAAAGAAGCATAAGTTATTGAACAAAAATTAACTTTAGATTAGTACTAAGTGAAAAAGTTAAGGAAAAATATGAAAACCAACATTAAGTATTAAACAATCACAATATATAACTCTAATAAGTTAAGGATATTACTTTACTGCAGAAACTGAACTCTACATAATAAAAATTGCAAGAAAACACATAAATGCTTTACTCACAGCTTGTTAGGGTGTTTATACTTTTAGATCCTGCAATTTAATAAGTTTTGTGATTAGTAACCTTGTATAACTCAGTTAATAAAGATCTATTACTTATGAACAATCTACAACTTAGTTTTTCCTCAGAAAAATTGCTAGAAATCTGTTTAGTTTATCATATAAAAATTTACTGCTGCAGGAGACTACTAGATGCCTCCGTCTGTGTAGAAATTAGGCTTCTAGTAGCCTAATCCCGGCTAACTATTTTTGGGCTAATTTTTCTGCAGATTTTGAAGCTGAAATGTATTGAAATCTTATGTTTAACAGGCTGAAGATGATGAATTTCATATAGAATCAAGAATCCATCATTTTCACTTGTTAATCCATGATTTAGAAATGAGAATTCTCTACTTTACCTTTGATTTCTTTTCCATCAAGTTTTAAGGGTTCAAGTGAGGTCATGTGCTGTATTTATATGGGTGAAGTAAGGTCATGTTTATCCCTTTTTAATTTTCCAACTTCTATATAAGTGTTTTTCGATAAATATACAGTTATTATGCAGTTACAATATTTTAACATGCATTCTGATTAAATAAGTATTTCTAACTAAAATAAGTAGGCTGCCAAATATATCCTTATGAGTTGAGTAAATGGAATGACACATGTCCCACCTTTATTATTTTAATAATATTTTTATAAAATTCTCATGTCTCAACAGGCTTGTTTCGGGTTAACATTCGAGGGTCGAGACTAATTCCAAACAAGTCAAATTTTATATCGTTGGAAAGCTCGTACTATAAGCTTTATAATGGTTACACATGCAAAAGTATCGGATCATCCAAATGTTCGTATGACACTTGCAAACATGGCCACTCGTCCACTATTTTCGTACTTAGAGAAATTTAACAATTTGCACATACTTACCATATTTCAACTATACTACTATAGCTTGATTTTTCCAACACACATGAAAATCAAAAACATGGAATCAATGTATCAATCTCAACGTCTCGCTATAAACTTCGCACAGGTATAATATGCATTGTCCTCGGGTCAATATTTAACTCATACGATGACTACAAAGATCGCTCGATAAAATGTCAAGGTTGAAATAAATTAACCTTTTCAATAATTTCATATTGGTCCCCAACTTACCTAATCATGTTAAATTAAGGCTTCAATGCTTTCCACAACTTTAATTTCTAGCAAAGTAGTCATCCAAACTTTTTAACTCATGTAAGCCTCTGTTCGGATATCTGTGTTTTTTTTGGGTTTTTTTGGTTTTTAAACCAATTTTTAAATTACACAATTCCCCAAATCAATTTCTAACCCTACACATTTTCTCTCTCCACTTTTTAACCATCCATCTACCTAAAAAACCACAAAAAAAACCGCCGAACAGGTCCTAAAGCATTCCCTAGATTTAAAGAAATTTAAATAGAAATGTTATACTTATTTCCATTAAACGAGTTTCACTTAGGAAAATAATATTTTTCCAATTAACCTCAATTATCATAATTCATGCAACTTTTCTAAAAATGTTACCATATTATGAAATTTGTTATTTTCTAATAAAATAATATCATCTAAATTTCTAGATAAATAAAAAAATGTACGAAATTTTCGGGTTGTTACATAAGATTAAACACATATTTATAGTTTATTGTGATTTTTGAACGAAAATTGAGAAAAATTTAAATATGTAAGGCAAATGCAGAAATTATAATAAATATACTTATATCTTGAACAAGCATCAATATTTGTACTCATAATATTACATCTAATATGATATACAATTAAAAAAATACAGAATTTTTATTTATCATTCAATGAAGTTTTCGATAATTTGGATTATTTATGTTGTTTTTAAATTTTAATAATTGTTGTAATAAAATTTTCGTATCTTTTGTATTTGTGTTGATTATGTATAATCATTAAATTTTATGAATGCTTATCGATATTGCGGATAGCAATTTCAGTTCATCGCACTTGTGAAAATCCATATCTATACTATAAATAAAAGTATGATAATTTGACAGAATTTAATTCTTAAATTCTTTATGTTTTAGTATTATAGTAAATAATTAATATGATATTTTTGTTATTTGTATATGTTGGTTATTATTATTATTATTATTATTATTATTATTATTATTATTATTATTATTATTATTATTATTTTATTATTATTATTATTATTATTATTATTATTATTAATGTTACTATTGAATGAGTTCAATCAATATTTTTAGTTATCGGTATTAAAATTATTATTTAATTATTGATTTTTTATTTATTTGTTGTTCATAATATTATAAATCCTATGTGTAGCCATCAATATTTAAATTGTGTTTTAATTATTAATGGTCAAATCATTTGTTATCTTTAATATTACAAATCATATTTTACAAAATATATATTATATATATTATTATTAAATATTTTACTAAATTAAGCCTCTGTTCAGTAACTATATTTTTGTTTCGAGGTAAAATGTGTGGTTGAAAAATAGTTTTGAAAAAATATGTGATTAAAAAGTGAGTTGAAAAAATGTGCTTCTTATAAATAATTTATTGAAAAAGTTATTGAACGAAGGTTAATTTTGAAGAGTTAATGCTTTGATTTTTTTTTAGCTAATAATATTAATAGAATGATTAATATTTTTTAATCATTCTTAATTTTAATAAAATTTTTAAAGATTATAGGGTATAATTTTCGGTATAATTTTGTAATCTCCAACTTTACTCGGTTGTCGTATTATTATAATCACTAGATTTTCAAAATTATTATTTTGACTACTTATTTTTGTAAATAAAGTTTGATTGGTTAAATTCAAATATTTTGACTATTTATTTTAATTATTGTGATTGATATTTTTGAATGAAAATTAAAAAACACGTTAAATACAAGAGGCAAATGTAAAAGTTATGAGAAATATGCGAATACCTTTCACATGCATCAATATTTGTGCACAAAGTATTATATCAAATATGATATATCCTTAAAAAACTACTAAATTTACATTTTCAATGAAATTATTAATAATTCATCAAAATTATTGAAATCAATAATAATTTATTATTTAAATAAATAAATTGACGTTTATTATTCAAAGATTTTTTTAATAATTTGATTTACTTATGTTATTTTTTAAATTCTAATAGTTATTGTAATAGAGAATTCTTTTTTATGCAATTATATATGTGTTTATTAAAAATTAGTTATTTTAATCATTTTTTAAACTTTTTAACACATTTGTACTTGATAATAATATTATTATTTTTTGGATAAAAAATAAGTCAATTAACAATAATAAAATTAATCAAACGTGACGAAAATGATTTGTCATGTAACATGGCAAATAAAAAACTACCAAATGCCAAATCAAATATTTTCCTCCACTTCCGTGCAAATCAGGCGCGTGAACAAAGATAAGGAAAATATTTACTTGGGCAAATTTGTTGTATCAAATAGTTGATTTTGAGAAAAGTTGGAAAAGACTTGCATTTTCCATGCCAAATAATGGACTATCAAACACATCCTTAATTTGCCATCATTTAATGTTTATACAATAAATTATATAATATAATAATTTACATCTACATCTATCTATCTACGACTAAATCTACATTTGGATGAGTGGGGGAACTTTTGACTTCCTATTTTACCTTTAAACTGTTGTGTTTTCGATCAATATTATCCATAATTTTTTTAAGCTGAGATACTTTGCTAATTAAGAATGTAAAATAAATAATTTCAAACTCTTTTTTAAAAAATGAAAATATTAATAAATTTAATTTTTTTTAATTATGTTCTAATTAAGAGTATACAATAACTAATTAAAAAACTATCTTGGAAAAAAAATTGTTTAAACTTATATATCACCTCTTTGCTATAGATTTAAATCAAATTTATAGTTGACTTTTTATAAAAATTGATGAGATGTATGATTGAAAAATTGTGGGCACCATAAAATCTGTGATTAAAATTAATTGTTGACATTTACTTGATGTTAAAATCAGATTTTAATCAGAACTAAAATAGAGGATAATATTAAACTTTTTTTTATTATAAAAATATATTTTTAAATTAATTTAACTTTCTTATGCCCAGTTTTTCATATTTATTCTACGATTTATCATAAATATTTTTATAAATTTAATTTCGAAATGTCTAATAATTTATGATGCATATTACTTCTTAATATATGACACATGATTATTGTTAAAGAAAAAGTTAAAGTGAAAATTGTATATTGACTGTAGTTTTTAGAAAATTGAAATTTCTTAGAATTCCTCAAAATATATGTTCGATAATTATTTAAAATATCAGTTTAATAAATAACTCTAAATTCTTTCAAAATCAATTTTAATCCTCCAAAAACATTAAGAGTATAATTCATCTAAAGCTTAAGACGTGTAAAATACGTGCTTACTATCAGTTTCATGAAAAGACCAATAGATAAGATAAATTAATGCATACCACAAACTCTAAAGAATGTCTTATTCAACCTTGTCAAAATCTGTAATTTGTAATGAACAATATAAACAAATGATCAATTTCTAAATAATTCAGAACTTAGTCATGATGCTAAAATTATCACACAAATAATTCATGCATTTCTGATGTTATCCGATACGGAGATCACCAAGAACACGCGGAATTAAACGCCGGAAAGCTCTAAAATCCAAGATAGTAGACGGTAACAATGCAACCCCGACCTCACGACGTAAGAACTATGGGTATATTAAACTCAAAACCCGTTACGATGTGGAGATAAGAACCACAAAGGGGGAACGCCACAAAGGTTTTCATATCCTTTGATAAGTTCAATTTGTTCGACGAGAACACGAAGAAATTAAGGGAATATCTCACCTTCAATATCATTACTCTCAAGAATAATAGTTGTTGTTTACAATGCTGAATAAAGCCATATATATATATAGGCTAACAAAATAAAGAAACCTAAATAAATTAGAATTGCAAATAAACTAAACGCTGAAACTAGGTTAAAAATACGCCGCCTAATTTACGGCCGTAACTTTTAAGTTTACGGCCGTAAGTGACTTACGGACTAAAAAGCAAAACACATGTTACGGCGTGACAAATTTATATACGGTCGTAATCGACTCTCTAAATAAAAATATAAAAACTACTAAACTTTATTTACGGCCGTGAGGATGTCCTTTACGGCCGTGAGGATGTCCTTTACGGCCGTGAGTCCTCTTCTGCATAATTTTGTCTTGATAATGTTACGGCCGTGAGATCATGGTTTACGACCGTGACTGCCTTTCTGCACAAATTTAGCCAAGATGATTTTACGGACGTGAAAGAGGTGTTACGGCCGTGATTCTACTTCTGCCTTATTTTCTTGTTCTTCTTTGATCCAAATGTATTGTAATAACTTTGGCTCTTCTTCCACTTTGTTATGCAACGTAAACGGGGTCTTTGCACTCGAACACTCATCCATCCACGCTTGCATGAATCCTTGCATTGTCTGCTTGATTCTTTTGGCTCTTTGCCTCGTTATTGGTCCTACGGGTACGTGCAACGGGTCAACGCTCGTTGAGCCACTCCGGAACTCATCAATTTCTCAATAACATTAATAAATGTTCAAAACACCACAAGCCATACATTAAAAATACATAAATAATCATTATATATTTACTTACCTTTTTTTTTTTTTTTTTACACAAGCTATAAAATTTGATGCCAAATATATCAGAGGTCTCAGATTGTTTGGTGGCAAAAGCCGCCTATATTTTTTTTTATTTTTTGGCCTTTTTAGGTAAGATGCGTGGTTAAAAATTTGAGAAAAAAAATTTGTGTGGTTAAAAAGAAATTTGAGAAATTGTGTTGTTTATAATTGGTTTATAAATTATAATTATTGTGTAAAAGAACGGTGTGATAAATATAAATACACCCATACATGCATTTTAACATACAAAGTTTATTTACCTTAATTATTTTAATTTTAGAAATCAATATGAAAATGTGTTCCAATTAAGTAAAAAGAAAGCTAAAGCTGCAAATGCAAAAGGAGTTGGTTCTTAAATGTTTCATTATTATTATTATTATTATTATAATATGTTATCTTTCATTGGCAAGTATTGTTAATTAATTGGACACCAACGCAATTAATATCTGAATCATTCTCTCAAACACAATAGAAAAATTAATGACACAATATTGCTCACTTGGCAAAACCATCAAGAGTGTGAAAACATCAGTCTCTTGCTAAGCATGATCAAGAAATCATACACCAAATCGCTGAAAATTATTAACATGAGAATCAAATCATGAGAGGGGAAGAGATCAAATAGAAAATATTAAAACGTATGTTCACCCTTCACTAGTTAATTTAAAATAATCGAAACGGAAGATTTCAAGTCAGCCTAAAAAATTATGTTCTTGACACAATGTGAACTTATAAAGTAATATATATATATATATATATATATATATATATATATATATATATATATATATATATATATATATATTAAACTTTACTTAAGTCAATCTATATATAATAATAAAGTTCATGCAAAAAAGTAAAGTGCACGTAATTTTTCGTCAAAAATGATTTTTAAATATGAAATATATGCAAAAAAATAATGAAATAAATATTTTAACAATTATTCTAATACATGTGTCATTAATGAATTTCTAAATCTGGAAATATATGCAAAAAAATAATGTAATAATTATTATGGTACACGATATTAATGACATCAAGATTTTAATTTATTTTAATGTGTAAACATTTTTTTTGATAATTATTGTATTATATTGAAATAGAAAAATATGTAATATGGATGTCAAATCGAATATGTCAACAAGAAGTTTAATACAAGCTAACAAGTGAGAGCAAACCGTAAATATATTGTCCATAAAATCGTCTATAACATCAAATGTAAATTTTTTATATTTTTTTTACTTTTACTCAATATCTCATTCATTTTAAATTTCATCATTTAAGTTCTATAATACTATCTATAAACTATTTTTTATATTA
Organism: Ligustrum vulgare; assembly: GCA_963555705.1. Taxonomy (NCBI): domain Eukaryota; kingdom Viridiplantae; phylum Streptophyta; class Magnoliopsida; order Lamiales; family Oleaceae; genus Ligustrum; species Ligustrum vulgare. The sequence continues at coordinate 20,274,721 of OY743176.1, read as the reverse complement.
ATTATTATTCTTTTGATAATTATTATATTATTTTGAAGTTGAAAAAATATATAATATAGGTGTCAAATCAAAAATCCCAATGAAAATTTTAATACAAGATAACAAGTGAGAACAAACTGGAAATATATTGTCTGTAAAATTGTCTCAAAGATCAAACGTAATTTTTTTTTACTTTTTCTCAATATCTCGTCCATTTTAAGTTATATAATTTAAGTTCTATAATACTATCTATAAACTATTTTTTGTAACAATTATTATTTTTTTGAGAATTATTGTAATATTTTGAAGTTAAGAAATATGTAATATAGGTGTCAAATTGAAGATCTCAACGAGAAGTTTAATAAATACAAGAGAACAAGTGACAACAAATTATAAACATTTTGTTCGTAAAAAACATTTCAAAGATCAAATGTAAAATTTTATTTTATTTTATTTTACTTTTACTCAATATCTCATTCATTTTAAATTATATCATTTAAGTTATATAATACTCAGTATTCAGAAAATTTGAAATTGGTTCGACTCTAAAAAGGCAACAGATCAAGAGTTAGAAGGTCGAACTGGAATCGAAATTGATTTTAATTAAAGAATTAATAATTATTTCAAAGATCACAAAATTTTCTAAAAAAAGTTATTTACATGAAATTAAATACACAAAATATAACAACTGTTGATGTAAATTTGGACTAGTGAAAATATCAATGTGTTTTGCCACTACTTCAATTCGTCTCCTTCTTATAACAGCTATTTTCTCAGTTTACCCGTTTTAGCTTCCCCTACCTTAGCCAACATTGTTGCTTTATTCCTTTTGGGGTTAACTAGATTCCTGGATACTTGTCCATGTCAATCAGATAAATATGTGGGATTGATCTTATTTAAGTCTCAATCAGCTTTCTTTCTACTTTAGCTACTTGATTATGGGTGACTCCATTATTCGCATGTTGCATGATCTTGTTAATTGTTGGACAATTCCTTGACGGGTTGTGGTCCAGTAATTTTTTGTTCATTGGGTGTAATAAGGTCCAATAGTAGTTTCGAATCTATTTTTATTTCATTTACAAACTCATTTACAATAACAATATTCTTTAATTTCAAAATTAACAATTCCTATATTTGTTAATTTTATTTATTATATTATATTTCATTTCAAAAAATAATTTTATTTATTATATTATATTTCATTTCAAAAAATTTAACATATAAACAAATAAGATAAAAATAACTTATTTAGAAGAAAAAAAGTTAAATAAACAAACAAATAGTAAATAAAAATATTTTTTTAAAAGAGAAAAATAATTTAAAAAAAAAAAAAATTCATCAGAATTTCCTAATTTTGATTTGTGTTGTACATATTGTGTTTCCTATTTTGATTAGTTTTATATTTTTTAAAATTTTGAATTCAACAATATTTTGTATTAAAATATTATTTTACTATATTTTTATTTGTTATTACTGTATAATTAATATATTTTCATAAATTTTGATCGAAGCACGTGTGAAAATCTATATATAATATATAAAAGCAGCTGAGTTTTAGCTGAAAACTTAGCTTTTATTGTGTTCACACTCCAAAACTCAGCTTTTATTGTATTCACACTGCTACTTCCACTTAAGTATTTTTATGGAGAATTTTTTTTACTTATTTATATTTGATTATTTGTGTTTAAACATCTCTTTTCAGAAAATTATTCTGATATTTTAATATTTTGAATCTTACAAATAAGTATTTGTGTTCAGTTATAAAAATATATATCTATGTCTATATAATATATAAAAGCAGCTGAGTTTTGGCGGGAAAACTCAGCTTTTATTCTGTTCACGCTGCTACTTCCGCTTAAGTATTTTTATGGAGATTTTTTTTTTTTTACTTATTTATATTTTATTATTTGTATTTAAACCTCTCTTTTAAGAAAATTATTCTGATATTTTAATGTTTTGAATCTTACAAATAAGTATTTGTATTCAGTCATACAAATTCAATGTAAAATTTTCAATTCAAAATTAAATCGAAGGTATATTAAGCATCTAATACTAAGTAAACATTATCATATAAAACTTTTATAAATAATCTTATTTTATTTATTTATTTAGTACATCTAAAAATTCGAACTCTTTGTATTGTGTTCTATTAAATTAATTAGTATTTTTATAGAAAGTTACATTTAATACGTAAATAATTGTTTGCAATAATTGTGATATTTTATTGGTCTCAATATTATGGATGAATAATTCCGTTCGGTCATACACATCCAATGTCGAATTTTTATTTTCATTTATATCGAATATTTAATCAAGTTGTATTAAATTTCGTTATAAATAATCATATTTTCAAGTTCTTTGTTACATATACATAATAACCTTCTTTTCTATATCAGATTATTTATCAAAATAATTTTTTACAAATACATTTAATTATTATTTAATTTTTTATTCCGAAAGTCTCATATCACATTTTTTAACATTAAGGGTTAACAAATTTATTTATATTGTTTTAAAATTATATAGTTATTAATGATTTTTTGTCCTAACAGTTATGTCTAGATTTTAAAAAATAATTAATTATGACATGATATTAGTTTTTATATTTTAATTCAATATTTATCATTCTTAAATTTCTACAACAATAAGTAAATTGTCTTCCAATTTACTTAACTGAAAATTGAGATGATCTATATTATTAACTTTTTCGTCTATTTTTTTTTTTATTGTTCAGAGTACATGGACATTGGAGATCCTACATTTAAGTGTTTATTTTGCAAGAAAAATTTTTGGTGCAAGGAGAGAGTGGATAAGTGTTATAAAACATGTCGTAATCCGAAATTCTCACTTTGTTGTGGGGAGAACACAGTTCGGTTTGGCGCGACTTGTAGTAGTATTTCAAACCAAATCATTTAAAACGGTTTGGAATTTTCTCAAACCAAACAAAACAATTTCATTTTCTAAATAAAATCAAATCAAACTATTTTTTGCAGTTTAGTACGGTTTGAAATCGCGGATTGCCAACGAATCAATTAGTATATTTCAAAGCGAGCTCAAAGACACATATTCGTCTAAAATTTCGAGTTAAACTAGCTCAATAACAGTATTAAGTTTCTAATTGAGTACTTTATTGTAAATCAATTCATGTTGACAAACAAACTAATTATATATATAGAAGCAAACTGTCTGTAGTTAGCTCTTATATTAAAAATTTTATTTTAAGAAAATATCTTGGATGATGATTATGAAATGTAAGAGCAATAATTATTTCCAAATGATTGTGGGGATTTGAACAAATTAATCTTTAACTCCTTAATTTTGATTTGTTGACAATAAAAAGTGTTTTGCATTTTTTTTAAAATTGAACGTTTGCCTTTATTTTTATTTTTATTTTTAAAAATTTGGCGGGTTGGCTGTTTGAAATCATGATTTTGACAATTGAAACTTAAGCCAAATCGTTTAAGGCGGTTTGAATTTTTTTCAAACCGTACCAAACCAAACTATTTGTTGCGATTTAGTTCGATTTCTCTGTTTATTTGTTCATCCATACTTTGTTGTATGCAAGAAAAAATGAAGATTCCTCTTATGGAAGATTATCCTCTTATTTTGAAAGATAAGAATTTCGTTGAGAACATTCGGACATATAATACGATGTTTTCATTCACTTCTATGAGGGGAATAGATAATGGACTGAATAATGGTAGAGGACCTCCCGTTTTCAGATTACACGATCGAAATTGTCATAGATTGAGAGTCTGTCCCCTGATGACGGTTCGACTCTACAATTTGCTCGCTTTACATTGTTGACAATGTGAATGAGGTTGAAAGCAGAAAAATGGTCGTGGGGTACGTATTATGTATTTATTGCTTTTATATTTATATTGTTTGCGGATAATTTTGTTGTGATAGTTTAAAATTTAATTTATGTTTTTTAATGTCCCCCAGTATAAGCGAATCATGCAATTCAATGTTGCATGATTGTATAGTTTCTGATTTGAAGGATATGCTAGACAAATACAACAAATTGTTAAGGTAGTTTAGGTCGGTTTGAGAAAAAATGATTAAGGAAAACACTTAAAATGTAGGACTTATACTTATTAGTTGGTGTGCGACCAATGATAGCCAATATGATTTTCCTATTGTCGATGAAATTGTCGAATTGATTGTCGGTGGATTTTGATACACGACCTGGATACAGGGATATCATTATCACGCAATGTGGTGGACCGTTGCAGCGGATAAGTAAAGGACACAAGTTCTTTCAGAGAAATATTGATCATACACAGGGATTGTGTAATGGAACGAGGTTGATTGATATAAAACCTGGTGACCATGTTCTAGAAGGTCAAATTCTTTCTAGCATCAATGCAAGACACAAGTTCTTTATTCCAATGATATCGTTGAGTCCTTCTGATTCTAGGATACCTATTAGATTTCAAAGAAGACAATTTTCATTGATGGTGTATTATGCCATGACTATCAATAAGAGTCAGGGACAATCATGACTTTTTAAATGGCTGGTGTATACACATGGACAAATTTATACTGCGATTTTTAGGGTGACAAATCGTTTCGAATTAAAGATGTTGATTTGTAATAAGAATAGAAGACCAACAAAATCAACAAATAATGTTGTGTAAAAAAAAGTATTCAAGAATTTGTAATCATATAAAATCAATAAATGATGATCTTATCTTTTATTTGCGAACTTTATTTATTTTATCTAAAAAATTCATCTAATTCCACATTAAATTATTTTTCTCCATACGTTTCTTCACATTCATAGTACGGGTGATTCACTACTATAAAGTAAAAGTATTAGCAGCCAAACAATAATACTGGATGGTTGGATTTGGACCTCGCAGAAGAGTATTTGGCTATGACACACCAATAGTAAACACAATTTCTTGTCCACAAATAGAGCCATTAATTTCTCACAGCCAGTTCTTCCTCCAAAAACCATGGAGCTCCGTCCCAGTCCCAACTCTCACATTCCACCTCCCAAATTTTGCCCAAAAAAGCTTCTCTTTTCGTTTCATCTCCTAAATCCTCCTAGTTTACACTCAAAGAATCCAATTCAGAATTCTGGGCACCTATCACTTATCCAATCTTTTCTTTTTATATTGACATTGTTCACGCGCTACTGATAATATATACATGCACACTGATATTTGTTGGATGATTTTCCCTATGTACGAGCATTGGGTTTATTTGAATGATTGAAATGAGTGGAACGAGGATTAATGCCTCCCAACTTCAATATTTGTTGCTGATTTTGCTTCTTGTTCTGGGCGGCTGTTCCCGGCGGGTTTGGTGTGTAGATGGGGATGAATACAGTCGGACCAAGAACCCGAAAGTGGTACCACTTGTTACATCTCTCATATATAGCCAAATTTCGAATTTTACTAAGATTTTCAACAAAGATATCACCAAGAGCTTGGGATATTGCACTAAGAACGTGTGAGTTCCACTGAACTACCTGAATTGACGTGTTCATATCTAAACCATTAGGTTATATTATCCCATTTGATAATTTTGTTTTCTGTTCCAGGGATGCTGATTTGAACGAGGCATTTAAATTTGCCGGAAATTTGGATTTTTTGAATAAATGTGTTATGCAAACCAATGGTAATTGACCTTCGCTTCTGAAATTGTACTGCTTTATGCACAGTCTTGGCTGTTAAGGGATCTAAATAATTTTGGATTTTGCACCATATGATTCGATGAATACACAGATTTTTCAATAACTAGATTTTGTTAGCAAACTTATGGGAGGTGCCTCTATATTGCACTTGAACGTGTCTAAACACTCTTGGTAGATGATAATTATGTTTTTTTTTGGCTGACTTCATCTCTACCAAGAGAGAAGAACCACTCTTCCCCATATTTTACAAATGAAATGAAAGGGACTTTGATGGGTAACAACTAGAAGTTAAGTAAAATAGAATTCATAGTTCTGTATTGAGAAAATGTACATCTAAATCTAATGCTTCTATAGGCAGCTCTGCTAGAGTAATCTCTCTCACTTTAGTTTTTGATGGTCTATTGCTCAAAACCAACAGATGTCACCCAGAGAATGTGTACAGCAGCGGAGATGAAGTTCTATTTTACTAGTATTATGGACACAAAGTCGGCTGATGCTCGATTCTTAAAACCCAACAGGAACTGTAATTTAACATCATGGGTTCCCGGATGTGAGCCAGGGTGGGCATGTAGCGTTGCTTCAGATCAGAAGGTTGACTTGAAAAATTCTAAGGACATTCCCCTTCGAACTAGTGACAGTCAACCTTGTTGTGCAGGTTTTTTCTGCCCCCGGGGTCTCACTTGCATGATCCGTAAGTATATTTGAATCCATCTATTCTTTCATTGGCCTGGTAGTGAGTTAAGATCATAATTTTAGTGCTTCTCATTTTGAACGAGCAACTTCATGGGTTAAATTTTTTTTGAAGTAGCTTCTTGAGACTTGGATATCTACATAATAACAATATTAGATTCTAGCGCACGCATTTATTTATAAAAAGAATTCAATCTAGAAAGTTTAATGTCCTGTTTAAAAGATAGATAGAAAGCAATGTCTGTACTACTAAGTCCCTGTTTGGTGGAGATTAAAATTAGAATTTTAGTAGATTTTGATAAAAGTTGATGTGATGTGTGATTGAAAAGTTGTAGGACCATGAAATATGAGGTTGAGATTAATTGTTGACTTTGACTTAGATTAAAATCGGTACCAAACAGGGGGTAAGTTCCATTACGTGCTTAATTATATTGCTTGAACTATCCTGCATTAACTGCTTACATGATGTATTTGGGTCGAGTTTATAGGTCCTGCAGTAGCCAGTAAGAGTAGTTTAACGTGTGAGAGTAGCGTAGAAAAGATGATGGACGTGAATAATATGTTGGGGTAGCAGCAGCTTACATTACGTAGAGAAATAGTGATTTATGCATATCCTTAATATTGTGAGTCCACAATGAAAAAGATGAGTTATGCCACATTGCGTTTTATATTTCTCAACGGAGCAGGTTGACAGCCAGTCAGTTTGTTTGGGGCCATGATATTCCTGCATTGCAAATTGCATCTTCTGGAAAAGGGATGTCATTCCCTGGGGATTATATATGCCATTGGCTTGAGTTCCTTGCTCTGTGCTCCTCAGTTCATCTATGTGAACATGCATCTATTAAAGCTCGTGACTTAAAGACTTAATTGGTCCATGGAGCTAGTGCTTTCATTCAATTTTATAAGGAGTGTCATTTCATTCCTTTGAGGTTTTCCTTAAGCTAGAACAAAAGAAGAGCGAAATTTCATTCCTCAAACTTACAGACATGTGAAATAGTTTCTTAAGGGTTAACATAGATGATGTTGTATCCTGACACAGCTTTTGATCTCTCTGTATAATTCTTATCCGAATGGCCTTTTATGTTTTTACTTTTTACATTGATGACCATGTGAAAAGACTTTTCTGTATCTAAAAAAATATTGCAGAACATTACTAGATGTGAAACTAGATACTCTAATTTTTGTTACTGAATCATTTGAAGATAATTAATGATCAAGTTCTTGCAACTAATTTGTATGTCTGTTGTTGTCTTGCTATTGCAGCTTGTCCTCTAGGTTCTTATTGCCCACATGCAAATCTCAATAAAACAACTGGCATATGTGATCCGTAAGTTTATTCCCTTGAAGGGATTTGCTTTTCCATATTATTGGGGGTTTTTATTGTTTGTATGATCCGTTGATACATGCATTGGTAAAGAAAATTTTCAGATATGCATATCAACTCCCTCCTGGTAAGGAAAATCACACTTGTGGTGCAGCAGATACATGGGCCGGTGTAGCAAGTAGTGAGGAGATATTTTGTTCAGCTGGATTTTACTGTCCAACTACCACCAAAAAGATTACATGCACCAAGGGGTATTTATCTTAGCACAAAACTCGTTGCACTAAAGCATTTCAGCAATAAGCACTAACACATCAGAATTAGTTGTTCTCTACGCTTCAACTTGGAATTTGACATACACATTTACTGATGTTCAACTTTTATGCAATTCCAGACATTATTGCCGGATGGGCTCTACAGGCGAAAAAGGTATTTGATGAAAACTAGTAGACCCCATCATTATTTGTTTGCGAGAACTATGGATACCTCAATTTCAATTTTTTGTACTTCTCAAGAATTTAGCAGTAAGCTTTTCCACAGAGCAGAGGCAGAGCATTTTGCTCAACATGTTGAATTCAAAAAGAAATTTTACACTAATAGTAACTGGTTCAACATAATAGGCCATAAAAGGAAGTTACAAGTGTGTTGGTCCTCCTGGAGAATGTTAAATCCATCGGAATATAGACTGTTTTTTCTCTTAAATTACAGTTGCCCTGAAACATCGAAGAGGCACGATGACAGTATTGTCATTTGTAAATAACCCCACAAGATAAGGCATTTCTTGAAAAATTTAATGTGCACCCCGTTCTTTAAGGAAATTTCCATGGTTCATATGTTGACATTTAAACAATAATGAGATCGATACGAGGAAAGCATTTGTAACTGAATGGGGTTGTCATTATATTTGTTTAGGGGAATGAAATGGATTACTTCTGTTCTAATTTGAAAATTATATGGAATCTTCTTCACCTTTTTGTTTCGTTGCATGCTAATATTTAGAAATATTTTTACTTGATTTTGTACTCAACAGTAATGTTTATTTCACCTTTTTATTTTAATATTTTGCTGAATGGTTTGCAGCTTGCTTCAAGTTGAGTAGTTGTAATCCAAATACAGACCAACAGAACATGCATGCCTATGGGTTCATACTCATTGTAAGTGAGAATATATTTAGTTACGTAGCCATTGCTTAATACATAATGATGTGCTTACCTTTATCTTGGTTTCTGGACCGTTACCAATTCTATAAAAGTCACGATCCAAATAATTGAGTCCTCAAGATAAAAGAAATCAATTTTTGAATTGCTTCCAGTAAAAACTGATTTTCACTTGTATACACAGGGTGCATTGAGCTTGATACTTATGGTGTTCTACAATTGCTCTGATCAAGTCCTCTCAACTAGACATGCAAGACTGGCCAAGTCTAGAGAACGGGCTGCAAGAAGTGCCCGAGAAACTGCACAAGCAAGACAAAGGTGGAAAATTGCAAAAGATGTAGCAAAAAAGCGAACTACGGGCTTGCAACAACAGTTGTCGCGCACATTTTCACGTAAAACTGGTGTAGAAGCTAGCACTAATGACTCAACGCTTCCACCTAAGTTTCCAAGTAATTCAAGTAAACCTACATCTGCTGGAAAAGAAAAGAAATCAGGCAACCTCACAAAAATGTTGCAATCAATTGAAAATGATTCAGACAGTCACGAGGGTTTTAATCTGCAGATTGGGGACAAGAATATCAAGAAGCAAATGCCGAAGGCAAAACAGTTGCATACTAAGAGCCAAATATTTAAGTATGCATATGGTCAACTTGAGAAAGAGAAAGCTATGGAGCAAAAAAATAAAAACTTGACCTTCTCAGGAGTAATCTCAATGGCCACGGATACAGATATCAGAACTAGGCCTACAATTGAAGTTGCGTTCAAGGATCTTACCATAACTCTGAAAAAGAAACACAAACATCTGATGAGGAGTGTGACCGGGAAAATCTTGCCAGGTCGAATATCTGCAGTCATGGGCCCATCAGGGGCAGGGAAAACAACATTTCTTTCTGCTGTGGCAGGAAAGAGCACTGGATGCACCATGTCAGGTTCAATTCTTGTAAACGGAAAGCCTGATTCCATTCATTGTTACAAGAAGATCACAGGTTTTGTCCCACAAGATGATATTGTTCATGGAAACTTGACTGTAGAAGAGAACCTCCGCTTCAGTGCTCGGTGCAGGTATATTAGCTTTAGATCATATTGCATGCCTGATTCAATTGTCCACAGAATGCAATATTTGGTTACTTAATTCAAGTGGATAATAAGGTTTCATTAATTTCTGATGATTTGATATTGTGTAGTATAAACTCAACCTTTCAATAATTATTCAGGTTTTTTGCTCTCAAGTTCTATACTCTTAATTTTCAAATGAGATTGGATTAGCAGATATTTTGTATCGTGAGTAAAATATGAATCTCCTCATTCATTAAGTCTTTTTGTCAATGATCATGTTTTTATTTTGACTATGCTGTAAGAAATTACATGAAATGAATTTTGTGAAAAAAATTGCTCTAGGTCTTGGTATTTCACAGAGGAGGTTGTTCATTCATGCTGTATTTTTATAAAGAAATGTTTTTTGTCTCTCTTATTCTTTTCCATATGTTTTTCTTTTGTAAATTTAGCGTCTTGTTCATTTAACTTTTTATCTCGTGATTGTCACTGTCTCTATTTGTTGGCTTCAACACTATGAAGGCTTTCTGCAGACATGCCAAAACCTGACAAAGTTCTTGTTGTCGAAAGAGTTATTGAGTCTCTGGGACTTCAGTTAGTGAGAGATTCACTGGTTGGGACAGTAGAAAAGCGAGGTATCTCTGGAGGCCAGAGGAAAAGAGTAAATGTGGGGTTGGAAATGGTCATGGAACCTTCACTACTGATCTTGGATGAGCCCACATCTGGCTTAGACAGCTCGTCCTCCAATTTACTTCTTAGAGCTCTTCGACGTGAAGCTCTTGAAGGAGTCAACATCTGCATGGTTCTTCACCAGCCAAGGTAGGTCTATTAGCTCTTATTTCTCTTGGGAACCTGTATGCTATAGAATCGCTTTATTTTTAAAGGGAAAAACTTGCAGCTATCCAGTGAATCTACCATAAATTGGGAGATTTTGAGAAGTGCAGATTGTCTTCAATGTTGAGAGAACAAATCAATAAATACACCATGAATCCTAACACCACAATCTGGAAAGTTCCTTGTAGGTTTACCAGCGGCTATTCATATTATTGACTGGAATCAAACAGCATTGGACTGTTAAGTTTGATAGTAGGTTAAAAACATTGTTAGTTACTCAAGTTACAACGAAGCTTCATATTAGTCAACAAACATGACCAAACTTTATTTTGTTCCGAAGTGGTCATTGATTTCTACTCGATTAAAATTTGTTCGCTATTCTAATGGATGTATGATGTGGTCGTTGGAATTTGATGTGGAGTCAATATGGAGGTCTTCCAAGTCAAACTTTTTTTTTACTAACGCTATTTATTCAAGTGACCAAATTGAAACGAAAAACAAACTTAGTGATCACTTTGGCACAAAATAAAGTTCGCGACCAGCAAGAAACTTCGTTGTATATCAAGCGACTAATGAGTTTTTATATGAGTGACCAAACTGAAACGAAAAAACTTAAGTGACCACTTTGGCACAAAATAAAGTTTGGCGACTAACATTAAACTTTGTTGTTTGTCAAGTGACTATCATTTTCTTTTTATTCTATGCAAAAACATTTACCAAGAAATGATGGCAGAGCTCATATACCCCAGTCCCCAGTCCTAGAACCCTATCTACCAAGTTGTTCCTAAGCCACTGAAGAGTATTTGAGAGGACAATCCCAATGGCTAGTGGCAGAAGCTGGATTCAGAGCTTTAGGGTGCACCAAATTTGGAGGATATTAGAATATAGCAACCTTTTTAAGAGTTGGCGAAGGATAGGGTGGAATGGGGGAGGGACACTGGGAAGGAAAGTACTTAAATGATAATTCAAGTTTGTCTAGGAAGAATATAAAATAGAAAAGGAATTCCTTAAAATGGGGTGGTGTTCACCCCTACCATCTCTGTAATGATCTGAATTCTGAAGTCACCTCATTTATTTTTTATAAACCATTTATCTGCTCTGTAATGCTATGGTAGATGTCATGATTTGTCTTTTTCTGCCTCAGCTATACCTTGTACAAGATGTTTGATGACTTAATACTTTTAGCCAAAGGTGGTCTCACCGTGTATCATGGACCTGTGAAAAAAGTCGAAGAATACTTTGCGGGCATAGGTATCACTGTACCAGAACGCGTCACTCCTCCAGACCACTTCATTGACATTCTCGAGGGTATAACAAAACCCAGTGCAGGTTTAACCGCTGAACAGCTACCCGTCAGATGGATGCTTCATAACGGATACCCAGTACCTCCAGATATGTTGCAATTGTGTGATCAAATTGGTGGTTCTTCCTCTAGTGGTGGAAGTACTCATGGAGATCCAGAAAAATCTTTTCCATTAGATGCATGGCAGGATAATCGAGATCATAAACCCATTCATTTCTTGAAACCCCATGACTTATCTAATCGAGTTACACCTGGTGTACTTCGGCAATATAGATATTTTCTTGGAAGGTAATTAATCTTAATTTTTTTTTTTCAGTGTCAGTTCTGTAGATCTACTTGCTCTTCATTTTCTCAAGTTTACATGTTACTGTTAAAAATTAATCACAGTCACATGCAACTTAAATTGAAAGCCATACACATAGCGGGGTAGTTAATATCTTCACCACTCAGCCATTTCTCAAATCTCAACTTTATTATTATCTCTCACTTTCATGGTAACTTAATTGTTGTTTGAGTGAGTATTGATAATTCCTCTGTGAGCAATTATCAAATTTGAAGTGACCGCTAATAAACTAACACGTTGTTTGTTACCTGGTTATTATTCTGCAGTGATTTATTATGTTCTTTTACATGAGTTTGTCTGAGTGTGTTGGTATGTCATGAACTTCTTCAGGAGTATCAAGCAGCGACTTCGAGAAGCTCAGTTGCAAGCAGCAGATTTCTTGATCCTTTTACTCGCTGGAGCGTGTTTAGGAACTCTTTCTCAAGTGAAAGGGGACACCTTTGGACATCATGGTTATATGTATACAATCATTGCAGTGTGTAAGTAGCCTTTTCACTGATGATGTGGCACAAGCATGTTTTTACTAATTTTTTTTTTTTTTTTTTTTTAACAGAGGGTTTACTTGTTGGATCTTGCATGTGTATTGTGCAGTGTCATTAACTTTTTACTTTGTAGTAATGCCTTTGAAAATATATATACCAATTTTAGATAAATTATTCTTCACATGATCTGCCAAGTGTTGCTTGTACTTCACGATTTCTAAAATTTGTGAGATGTGTTGCGGAAAAGATTCATGACCTCCTTGGTGAAACCGACATATACCCTAATAGTCCTTGTATTCAATTTTTTGGCATTTACAATTTACATGATCCTAATAGCCCTTATATTCAATTTTTTTGGCATTTATGATTTATGTGATCTTAATTATTTCTTTATTTCGCTTTGTTTATTTCCAATTTGCAGCACTCCTGTGCAAGATTTCGGCTTTAAGGTCATTCTCATTGGACAAATTACACTACCGGAGAGAGAATGATAGTGGCACAAGCAGTCTAGCATATTTTATGTCCAAGGATACAGTTGATCATTTCAATACAGTTATCAAGCCTTTGGTTTTCCTTTCTATGTTCTTTTTTTTCAACAATCCAAGATCAACTTTCACGGATAATTACGTTGTTCTGCTCTGCCTTGTATACTGTGTCACTGGCATAGCCTATGTGTTTGCCATCTTCTTTCCAACTAGTCAAGCCCAACTGGTACGCTACGAGTCCATATTCATCATCAAATGATAGTTTAATATCATACAAATTTTTATAATCTTCTCTGTATAATTTTATCATGTTACAAATTCTCTTGGATGCAGTGGTGTGTGCTTCTTCCTGTTGTTCTTACTCTCATCGCGAGTCAAGGTAAAGATGATAAAATCTCGAAGTATCTAGGCAGTTACAGTTATCCTAAGTGGGCTCTGGAAGCTTTTCTCATTGCAAATGCTCAAAGGTCAGCATTAAATTCCTTTCATCTTGATATATCAATTGACTAATTGCTGGAAAACTGCATGTTATCTATATAAGCATTTGAATTAGCCTCAGTTTGATGCTCATTTAATTGATTTTTGAATAGTGATTTCTTGAAGAATGTGTGATTGAAAAGTAAGGAAAATTTTTGGGTTTATGTGTAGAATATTTTATTTTATAAATGTGGTTGAAAATGGGTATGAGAAAAAAAATGAGATTTGAAATAATGTGGATCAAACGGGCTTAATATGAATTGCCTACCTTTGAATTGAAAATGTACAGAAAGAAATAACTCCTCATTTCAACAGTTTTTTGGCATTGCCAATATTGGTTATATTGACTTGAATTATGTTCATGTATGTATGTATGTATGTATGTATGTATAGGCATACGTATTTGTCGAAATTTATCTTCTTTTTCTCCTCAGATACTCCGGAGTGTGGCTGATAACTCGCTGCGATACATTAAACGAATTGGGATACAGTGTTCAAAATTGGACGTACTGTCTAGTTTTACTCTTAGTCACCGGTATAGGCTGTAGGTTGTTAGCTTTCTTTTGTTTGGTGACCTTTGGAAAGAAGTGAATTCAAGCATCATTCGATGTCGATTATACTTGTGTACAAAAAATGGACATCATAGTTTTGGCAGCCTTGTATCCTAGATTACCATTTAGGATTCCATTTGTATTGGTACAGAGTTTTTCTTGGCAATAGCCCATGATTATCTGAATCCCTTGCATATCTCATAGGGAAGTTTTCCTTTCAACATCTTTTGTGGATTTCTTTTTTTTTTCCCCCTTCCACTGATTTTGGGGGGGGGGGGGGGGGGGGTGGACTTTGTTCTGTCTTGATTGCCAGGTTTCCCTTCTTGATCGATTCATTTCAGTTCTTGAAATTTGATTTCTGCTTGTGCATATCAACGTGGATTTGTTATTTTCTTTTTTTATTTTTTGATCCATGATGATAATCCATTTATATTGATAGACATTTATATCTGTTTTCATCGTAGCAAATCATTTACTTCGCCATTTTGTTATGTGTCTCAAGCATCTTCAAGAGACTCTTTAAAATTTAAAGAACAATCTGAATACTTTAAAGTATCTTTAAATTTCAAGAGTAAAACTTTTTATACACTCTTAAAAATCTTTAGTTTTGGCTTTTTAATTTACTTTTTCAGCAATCACTTTTTCTTGACTTCTCAAATATTCAAATACAATTTGAGTAATTTAAGAAGTAAATCATTAAAACTTGCAATTTAATAAATACAGTCAAAATACAATAGATAGTAAGATTTAGGGATGGCAATGGAGCGGATCAGTGCCGATTCAAATTCGCTTCACGAAATTTCGGATCGGATCAAACAGTAAAAATCTTGAATCATGTCGGGTTCGGATCGGGTCAGATCGGAACAAACATTAAGAAATTTTCATTATATATTTTCGTTAATGACAAATAAATCAATACATTATTCATAAAATAACTAATATAATATCTAATTCATACAACAAAATATTACATATATAGAAAATTAATGATTTTGTATTAAATTCAATAAAAGAATATGTATTTTATATTTAATAATTAATTTTTTTACATATTTTTTATTTTTTTTAAAAAAATTCGGATCACGGATCAAGTTGGATCAGATCACCCCTGATCCAAATTCGATCCATTGATTCATGGATCAGGATTTTTTCGAATCGGATCGGGTCGAATTGACGGATCAACGGATCGAATCAAATTTTTTTGTCATCTCTTAAAATTGACTCTCCAAATATAAAGTCACAATCTTGGTGTATATCATAATTAAAGACTTTCTATTTATGAGAGAGAGAGAGAGAGGTAATGAAATTTGTAATTTATTAAATTTAATCTACATTTACAATAAATAAAAAAGGTGGATAGTGAGAAATTTTTTTATTTCTAATATACCCTTACGTATTTAACCGTATGTACTTAATATACCATCATTTAATGTTTATACAATATAATATAATAATCTATATTTACCTCTATCTATTTTTGAATTAAAAAACTTGAACATTAACGGATTAATTTTTGTATGACGTGAATGTGAATCGTTAATAATAATATATGTAAAGTGAAATAAAAAAAAGGCGTGAGAGAAAAATTGAATTGCATTATTTTAAAAACCAATCTATTATCTGTGAAGGATTGGGGATGCATGGTATGGCTCTTAAAATGTCAAGTCATCATTCCCGATGAAAAACGTGCACAGAAATGCTGAAACCGGCAACATCTTTCTATCCCAACCTCCAACTGGACTTCCATCGCCGACACTTGCTCCGACAAACTTCAAACGCAAAAGAATTAACGAAGAATGGATGCCTTCTCATGTACTATGTTGATCGACGGGTTGGCCAAGAATGGAAGAAGAGAGGTATTTGATAATATGTTGGATAAGAATGTGGCTTCATGGAATGCAATGATTAGTGGGTATATGAAATCTGGAAATTATAGACTCGCAGGTGATTTGTTTGATAGAATGGGCGAGAGAAATATAATTACTTGGAATTCGATAATTTCTGGTATGAATTGAGGAGGAAGCAGGTCGCTATATTCTCACGGTTTGAGAGTTTGAAAAGTCCATTCAATATCTTAGGTTAATTGGAAGAGAAATGAAAAAGATTTCAATTTATACTTTGTCCCAAAAGTCCACCGAAGTCTATTATTTGCAAATTTTTTTTATTTAATTTGATTGATATATTGAATAATCCTAAATTTCGTAGGATTTTAGAAAGTCTTGATTGAATAATAGATGACTTTAAAAGACTTTTTAAGAGTCCATTAAATTTTATATTGAATAACTCAAGACTTTTATGGAATTATAAAAGTCTACTTTGAATATACCTAAACTTTTAAAGTCCATCAAAGTCTTTAAATTTCATTCGAAATTTCTATTGAATAAACCCCCTAAGAATGTAAAATAAATAATCTCAAAACTCTTCTGAAAAAAAATATATAAAAAATAAAGTTTATTTTTTAATTATATTTTAATTAAGAATAAAAAATAACCAATTTAAAAACTCTTTTTTGGAACAGAAATAAAAACTGAAATTTTTGTTTAAACTTATATAGTCCTTGTTTGGCCCCAATTATTTGCAAAAAAATCAAATTTATTGAACACTCAATCTCAATCATCTATTTTAGTCAAGCCTACAATTTTTGACTTTTCAAACATTTTTAATCATATATCCTCCCAAAAATACTATTTCAAACCATAATTTTTCCCAAATAATGAGTCTCAAACAATGGCATAATATTATCAGAGGTGGAGACAGGGGTGTGCCAAATTGGGCTACGGCGCACTTCTGTTTGCCTAGATATACTTAATGACAAAATACATAAGCCATTTTTTTTAACAATGTACTAACCTACCCCATAACAATACCGACCCTTCTTTGTCAGTTTCGCCCATTTTTTCATTATAAAATATGTTTCTAAATTAATTTGATTTGCATATGTAAAGTTTTTTCATATTTATTCTACGATTTATTATAAATATTTTATAAATATTTTTTTGATTTGTCTAATATTTTATGATGTTAGATTACTTCTTAATATATGAGATATTATTTCTTTATTAAACTGATATTTTATTAATTGTCTAATGTATATTTCGAGAAATTTCAATAAAAATTCAATTTATTAAAAACCGCAGTTACAATTTTAACTTTAATTTTTCCTTTAACAATATCAATTATCTCAATTATTTTCAAAAAGTATTTTAATATTTCAAAAACATTACTCGTATTATTCAATCTATCTATATATAAGGTGTGCAAAGCACATAATGTTAGTTATTATAAAATAAGAATAAAAAGTGAATTTGATTGGCGGAGATGATCTTATACTACTGTGAGAATCTTTTGACGGGATGATTTAATACGAGTACATGGTAGAATCCTCTACTGAATTAATGGAATTAATGGCCTGTGCTCACTTGTATCATAGTTAATATTTACTCCATTTTTTATTTTATTTTTTCAAATAATACTATTTAGCAGTACCGTTGCTAGGATATTACCTTATGGCATATGAAACTTATTTAAAAAAGGTTGAACCCCAACCTTAGGGGTCCCTACTCGTTCTGCTTTGAGCTTTGATAAAAGATGTAAATCGCCTCCCAGAGTGTAGGGTGATGAGTTACCTTTTAACTTGACAAGGGTCGGATTCGAACCCCTGACCAAGCGAGACTGGTCTTTAAACCACCTCCATTTCACCGCTGAGAGAAGTGCGGGCATGAAAATTATTTAATTGGACATATAATGTGATATTTGGGCATGAAAATTATTTAATTGGACATATAATGTGATATTTTAACACGGGTGAGCATTAATTAATTTTGAATCACTCACTCAAATAACGACACGTCTAGTAAATCTTATTTTACTTCTAAATACCCTTACTTTTGACTTTTTTATCCGAATATTATACGTCACGTTGAATTTGATGGGACGTGAGTCGCAAAGTTGGAGTAGACCTTAGAAGACATATATTTTTATTTTATTTCTTTATTTTTTAATACTTTAGCTTTTGTTTGGTTTTTTAATAAACAATATATATTTTTCAAAATTACTTTTTAATCACACACATTTCGCAAAATCAATTTGTATTCACATATTTTATCTTAAAAAAGTCACATTCGTTATTTATATAAAAAAAAAAATTTATCGAAAAATAAAGATATTATTTTGTCCTTATGAAAATAGGTTCAAATGCTTAATATTAGGTCAAAAAGGTGCACACGATCATTTGACGGTACAAATGGAGGAAATCAAGCCTTTGTTCGGCGGTCCATTAAATGAGTGTTTTGAACCAAATTTAAATTACATAATTTTTCAAATTATTTTTTAATCAAGGTAAAATATATTGTCACCATACTTTTTATTTTTCGATCACAATATTTAAAGAAATTTCTCTAAACGGTAAACGTACGAACCGTAAAAAAATTAATATGTGTGTAATTGAACAGTTTTTTTTTTTTTTTTTTTTTTGTAATTAAGAGCTCGTTTGGTAACGAAAAAAAAAATTTCTCAATTTTTTAAACTCAATCTCAACCACTATTCTTAGTCAAACCCAAATTTTTTACTTTTTAAACCACACGTCCATGAAAAAATAAAAACCCATAAAAAAAATTCACATTAAAAAAAGAAAACGAGTATTAAATGTAATTAAGAAAAGTTGTTATTAAATGTTAGTATTAAATTAAAGTTGGTATTAAATGAAAGTTAGTAATAAATGTGTGTGTGTGTGTGTATTTTGAAGTTTTTATAAAATATAAATAATCAATACATTAAAAATTAAACTTAATCAAAAATTAAAATACATTAAAAAGAAAATTGGTGATGAATACAAATAAAATTAAAATAAATTTAATTCAAAAAATATAATTAAGCGCCAAATTTTAAAACGCGTTGTATTTTTTTCTATTTAGATTAGTGTTGTCTTTTTTAAATTTTCGAATTCGATAATATATTGTAATAAAATATTATTTGTACTATATTTTTTATTTGATATGATTGTATTATCAAAATATTTTCATGAATTAAAAAAAATGTTTTGAGCACCGTGCAAGACATTATTATTTCTTTAATTATTTATATGTATTATGTATGTGTCTATATATATATATATATATATAAAATATATGTAATCAATACATTAAAAATTAAACTTAATCAGAAATTAAAATACATTAAACAGAAAATTGCTGATGAAAAAAGTAAAATAAAACAATTTAATACAAAAAAAAAAAAATTAAGCGCCAAATTTTAAGACGCGTGGGTATTTTTTTCCTATTTTGATTAGTGTTATCCTTTTTAAAAATTCAGATTTGATAATATATTGTAATAAAATATTATTTGTACTATATTTTTTATTTAATAATATGATTGTATGATTAATATATTTTCATGAATTCCAAAAAAATAAAATGTCTTGAGCACCGTACAAGATATTATCATTTCTTTAACTAGTATCGCACCCGTGCGATGCACATGATTTCTATTCATGATAATGATTTAGAATTCATGAAAATATGTTGATTATACAATCATATTAAATAAAAAGTATAGTACAAATAATATTTTATTACAAAATATTTTCGAATTTAAAATTTTAAAAATGACAACACTAATCAAATAGAAAAAAAAAACATCCCGCATTTTAAAAGTTGGCGCTTAATTAAATTTTTTGTATTAAATTTGTTTTAATTTAATTTGTATTCATCACCAATTTTATTTTTAATGTATTTTTATTTTTAATTAAGTTTAATTTTTAATGTATTGATTACATATATTTTATAAAAACTTCAACACACACACAAATTTACATATTAAAGAAATGATAATATCTTGTACGGTGCTTAAGACATTTATTTTTTTGGAATTCATGAAAATATATTAATCATACAATCATGTTATCGAATAAAAAATATAGTATAAATAATATTTTATTACAATATATTATCGAATCCGAATTTTTAAAAAGGACAACACTAATCAAAATAGGAAAACAAATACCCACGCGTCATAAAATTTGGCACTTAATTTTTTATTTTTTTTTTGTATTAAATTTGTTTTAATTTTACTTTTTTTCATCAGCAATTTTCTTTTTAATATATTTTAATTTTTGATTAAGTTTAATTTTTAATGTATTGATTACATATATATATATATATATACACGCATACATAATACATATAAATATTAAAGAAATGATAATGTCTTGCACGTTACTCAAAACATTTTTTTTTTTGAATTCATAAAAATATGTTAATTATACAATCATATCAAATAAAAAATATAGTACAAATAATATTTTATTACAATATATTATCGAATTCGAAAATTTAAAAAAGACAACACTAATCAAAATAGAAAAAAATACAACTCGGTTTAAAATTTGGCACTTAATTATATTTTTTGAATTAAATTTGTTTTAATTTTATTTGTATTCATCACCAATTTTCTTTTTACTGTATTTTAATTTTTGATTAAGTTTAATTTTTAATGTATTGATTATATATATTTTATAAAAACTTCAAAATACACACACACACACACACACTAATAAGTGTTATATTAACGTTTATTTTATGCACTTATATCCTTGAATTAGCAATAATGTGATTCTATTTAAGTATTATTAATGCATTTTATGTTTTATTTGGTATATGATCATAAAGGAAAAGAAAAGAAGGAAAAATGACCAAAATGCACGTAAAATTGAAGATTGGGGACCTTGGGTGCAATATATTTACGGCCGCAATGCAAGAATTTTCACGGCCGTAAGAGTGCTGTTGAATCAAGAAAAAAATCAGCAGAAAAGGATTTACGACCGTACGACATATAATTACAGCCGTAACCTTCAATGGTGAAAAATATGCACAGACACATTTACGGCCGTAAATGGATATGTTACGACCGTAACTTCAAATTAAGAAAAATATGCAGAACCCGTGTTACAGCCGTAAAGGAAAACTCCCGGCCATAACTTTTCAGTCAAAAATTTCCTTATTTTAAATCTTTCCATAATCTTGGGATTTCTTAAGCCCAAAGTTAGGGCACGAAATTGAAGCTATAAAAAGGGGAATTTCATGACAAGTGAAAATAATTGTTGAAAGAGGAGCGGCTTGCTTGGAGATTGGAAGAAGAATTAAGCAACTCGAAAAGGTGAATCAAGAAAGAAAATTCCAGAATTCTTCATGACTTTAAGCGGCTAAGTTCTCCACCTAGTTCAAAGGGGACGTTGTACTTTAATTCATTTGTTCATCACTTTTCCAAACTAGTAATGTAGTTCTAAATTCTTTATTTTGATTTGTTGGATTTTTTTATGCGATTTGAATTCAATCAATGCAATTCTTTATTTGATTAAGGCCTTATCAATTAAATTGTTGTATTGAGATTTGCTATTTTGAATGATTGGATCCGTAATCGTCTTTTTGTTCAAATCATAGTAGCAAGTGGAAATTTAATAATTTCCATAGAGAATTCCAACTTAAGTTAATTGTCACGAGCTTCTGTGATTGAAAATCTAATTCACCATAATTCTTCTCAACCATTATATAGTTGTTGTGTTAAATCTAAATAGTTTGTTTTAGGTTATTCAATGGCTAATGTTTGATTAGAGAGTTTATTCTAATTAAATGCAACTAAGGGAGAATAGGAATAGTTAGAGTTTATTAACTATTTACGGGCGATAAATCAAAGAAGAAATTGAACTCGCGTTACTTGGAAGGTGATAACATTGTGATAAAATACAACTGAACCTGAGAACTAGGATTTGTCAATAATTGATTTATATTCTATCGAATTTATGTTTTTCTTTTATTTTCAAGTTAATTACAATATTTGAACTCAAAAACCCCCCATCTATTCTGATTGATACAGCACTAAATTAGTTCATGTTCCTTGTGGGATCGACTCTTACTTCCGCTACTATAATTAAATCTGATAATTTGCGAGTAAGATATTTAATTAAATTTTGGTGCATAACGACGCGCATCAAATTTTTGGCGCCGTTGCCGGGGAACGGTTAACCAATTTAGTGTTTAATCAATTAGAATTTTATTTTTCTGCATTTATTTTACATTTATTTTATTTTCACTTTATTTATGTAATTTTTCAAATATATATATATTATTTTTGTGCTTCTTTGCTTATATGCGTAAAACTCGATCAACTAATTGTGAACTTTTTGATCTTGACCCAGAAATCGAGAGGACTTTTCAACAGCAAAGGAAAGCAGCACGACAAATGGCAGCTAACAACAGGACTCTTAAACAACTGGCTACCCCCGATGTGGCTCAGCAGCCCTTGTGCATTACGTTTCCAACTGTGGAAGAAGGAAAAACTTTCGAGCTTAAATCTGGGCTCATCCACTTATTACCAACTTTTCGAGGGAACCCCCGTCGAAGATCCATATAGGCACCTAAAGGAGTTCCATGTGGTTTGCGACAGTATGAGGCCCACAGGTATTACCGAGGAGCAAATAAAAATGAGAGCCTTCCCATTCTCATTGAAGGATGCCGCCACCGACTGGCTCTATTGTCTACCATCGGGAACAGTTACTACTTGGAACGACATGAAAAGACTCTTCTTGGAAAAATACTTCCCTGCATCGAGAGCTGGTACCATCAGAAAAGAGATATGTGGGGTGCGCCGAACAACAACGAAACATTATATAAGTATTGGGAGCGTTTCAAAAAGCTCATCTCCAGCTGCCCCCATCATCAGATTAGCGAGCAACTTTTGGTGCAATACTTCTACGAAGGTCTAGCGCCAATGGACAGAAGTATGATAGACGCCACAAGCGGAGGTGCGCTAATGGACAAGACATCGGAGCAAGCACGGGCTTTAATCTCCAACATGGTTGAGAACACTCAGCAATTCAACTCAAGTAGGGATTCCCAAGTCCGCCGAGTAAATGAGGTAAGTAGTTCCAATATTGAAGATCAATTATATGAACTGACGAATCTCGTTAAGCAACTTGCTGTAGGGAATTCGAAACAAGCCAAAGCCTGTGGAATCTGTTCAAACTTTGGACATCCAACGGATACCTGTCCGGTATTGCCAGAAGAAAACAATGAACAGGTAAATGCTACTGGAGGCTTCCCTTTCCAAAGGCAACAGTACAACCCATATTCAAACACGTACAACCCCGAGTGGAGAGATCACCCCAACCTGAGTTACGGAAATAACAAACCCCCGGTTTTTACTTCAAACAAGCCACAAGGACTATTCCAGCAGCAAGGGACTTTCCAACCACAGGGGCAATATCAACAAAAACCTCAAAATTCAGGTACGTCCCTCGAAGATATGGTAAAGATGTTGGCAACTAACACAATGCAATTCCAACAGGATACCAAATCAAGCATTCAAAACCTGAAAAATCAGATGAGCCAAATGACCACTGCCATAAATAGATTGGAGTCACAATCCGGAGGGAAGCTACCATCACAGCCCGAGGTGAATCCTAAAAACGTGAGCGTCATAATTCTCCGGAGTGGAAAGGAAGTTGAGGGTCTGCAATTGGAACCGGCTGCACCCGAAATGGAGGAAGATGAAAAGGAAGGAGTCGGGAAGAGAAACGAAGATTCGCAAAACCCTCATGTAAAAACTGACTCCCATTTAAATGTTAAACTAACACCTTGATATGATCCGGACCATACATCGACGGTATGACGGTGATCTACGTGCAAAACGGAGTAAGTTCCATGTTGGAATCGAGCCGAGAAGGCGAAAGGATCAAGCCGAGTCGAGTGATCGAAGTTATTTGGGCAGAAAGGTCATCACGGCCGTAACGAAGATCTGTCACGACCGTAACTCTTATAATCACGGTCGTAAAAGTTATTATCACGGCCGTAACTCCGCCTCGGGTTTAGATGAAGAATTGCAGAATTTCATATTTACGGCCGTAAGAAATGTGGTGAACTGAAGCCCTGAAAGATCAATTGAAGGTGAAAAGTGAGTTTGAGGGGAAAAATAAGAGAGTTGAGGCCACGGCCTCATAAAAAGGAGAGGGGGTGGAAATTAAAGAAAAGAGAGTTGAGGCCACGACCTCAAAAAAATGAGAGGGAGTGAAAAGTAAAGAAAAGAGGGTTAAGGTTCAAATTTCAAAAAAAGGAGAGACTGAGTGCAAAAAGTAAAAGAAAATAGAGTCTACCACAAAAATGAGTCTATTTGCACTTACTCACGCTAACACACCCCTCCCCAATTCTTTAAAATCTGTTTTACAGGTATCGAAGTCAAACCATGAACTTAATACGGGAAAGAAATTCATTGGCAAAAATGAGCAGCCTAAAAGTCTAAAAGATCGCACGAAGCTTAAAAATGATCATCGAGCCCAGGAAAGCAGGAGGAATTTGAAAAGCTGACCAAAAATGGATTCGAGGTCGAATCCTTTTCAAGAGAGGGAGTATGATATGATCCGGACCAGGCATCGAAGGGCGAAGTCGAGACATCGACGGTATGACGGTGATCTACGTGCAAAACGGAGTAAGTTCCATGTTGGAATCGAGCCGAGAAGGCGAAAGGATTAAGCCGAGTCGAGTGATCGAAGTTATTTGGGCAGAAAGGTCATCACGACCGTAACGAAGATCTGTCACGGCCGTAACTCTTATAATCACGGCCGTAAAAGTTATTATCACGACCGTAACTCCGCCTCGGGTTTAGATGAAAAATTGCAGGATTTCATATTTACGGTCGTAAGAAATATGGTCACGGCCGTAAATCTTAAGCAGAAAGTCATTTACGGCCGTAAAAGTGTTCATCACGGCCGTAATTGAGGTTTTCCGGATTTTAGGGGATTTTTTATTATTTTTCCGTTTTTAATTAATTGTTTGCCTAGTTTAGTATTCTAGTTTAATTAGAATTATAATTTGAGTAAATTAGCAACTAGGTTATTTTGGTTATATATATTCCTTTCCATTCATTGTAAAAAACAGTTAAGTTTGAGTTTGAGATTAATATTATTTGAGAGAGTTTTCTCCAATTGAAAGGTTGAGGAGTCCCTTTTGTGTTCTTCGAGAACAAATCTAACTTATCAAATATTGTGAAATATTTGTGGCGTTGAATTTATCAAATATTCGCGAGAATATTTGTGGCGTTTCCAATTAGAATCTTATCAAGGAAATTGACAAGTCCTTGTGGTGTTTCGAAAACCTTGGATTTCGATTCCGCATCGTCAATTTCTTGCGTCGTAAATCTTGGGTCAAGGTCCTATCGTCAATTTTATCTTTCCAGTATTTTAATTCTTGTTTATTTTCGTGTTTAAATCTGATCTAGATCTTTCCTAAATTTTAATTTCGTTATTCAGCGTTGTTCGACGAGATTCCCCGACTGGGATCTCATCACACCTCCACCTTTTCCTAGCAGGTTAGCAAATAAAAACAAAGAAAGCAAGGAAAAGGAGATGTTGGAAATGTTTAGAAAGGTTGAAATCAATATCCCGTTGTTGGAGGCCATCAAGCAAGTCCCCCGGTATGCAAAATTTTTAAAGGATCTATGCACTAGCAAACGGAAACTGGTGGGAAACGAGAAGGTAAGAATGGGGGAAAGCGTTTCAGCCTTGTTTCAAAGGAAATTGCCTCCTAAGGGTAAGGATCCAGGTATGTTCACTGTGCCATGTCAAATAGGTAACACCAAGGTAAATCATGCACTAATAGACTTAGGAGCATCCATTAACGTAATGCCTAGATCCACTTACATTGCATTAAATCTTACCAAAATGACTAAAACAGATGTTATCATCCAACTAGCCGACCGTTCCAATGCATATCCAGACGGGGTAGTTGAGGACGTTTTAGTGCAAGTAGGGGGGTTGGTGTTTACGGCAGACTTTTACATACTAGATATGAATGATGATCACTCCCCAAATTCCACCCCTATATTGTTAAGAAGACCATTTTTATGGACCTCCCAAACCATAATTGATGTAATAAAAGGGGTGTTGACCATGGAATTCAATGGGGGAGGTAGTGCAATTTAATATCTACGATGCAATGAAGCATCCAAATGATGTGTGTGCTGCTTACTCTATTAATGTCATTACTCCTGCAGTGCAGAAAATTTTTGAGTTAAATTGTAGGGACGAGCTAGAAATAGCTATCGTGGAGTCGCTAAGGCAAGATGATGACAACGACATGGGTATAAGCAAGAAATTACAGGATGGAATTACTGCACTTAATTCACTGGGACCTGCACCACATAAGTATGCCGTAAAAAAAATTCAACTGACAGACTATCCTAACAAATTGCTACCCTCTATTTTGCAGGCCCCAGTGGTGGAAATGAAATCTCTACCCGCCCATCTGAAATATGTATTTCTTGGTGATGAAGAATCAATTCCCGTAATTTTTTCATCCAACCTCACCAAGCTGGAAGAAGACAAACTGGTTCGGGTCCTTCGGGAGCACAAGGAGGCGATTGGTTGGGCCATCGCGGATATCAAGGGAATCAGCCCGTCAATCTGCATGCATCGAATATTGCTTGAGGAAGGAGATCAACCATCGAGACAAGCCCAACGGAGGCTAAATCCAGCAATGATGGACTTGGTGAAGAAAGAAATTCTGAAGCTGTTAGGAGCATGAATGATTTACCCAATTTCAGACAGCAAGTGGATCAGTCCAGTCCAAGTGGTGCCAAAGAAATCTGGGGTAATGGTGGTAGAAAACAAAGATGGAGAACTTGTACCAACTAGGGTCCAAACTGGATATCGGGTATGCATCGACTACAGGAAGGTAAACGCTGACACTCGAAATGATCATTTTCCCCTCCCCTTCATGGATCAAATGTTAGAAAAATTAGCTTGTCATTTCCATTATTGTTTTTTAGATGGTTTCTCAGGATATTTTCAAATTGCTATAACTCCAGAAGATAAAGAGAAAACCACGTTTACTTGTCCATTTGGCACGTTTGCATATAGACGCATGTCCTTCGGCTTGTGTAATGCTCCTGCAACATTCCAACGTTGTATGATGAGCATTTTTTCTGAATACATAGGACAAATTATAGAGGTGTTCATGGATGGTTTTAGTGTGTGGGGCGATTCTTTTGATGCATGCTTGGATAATTTATCATTAATTTTGAAACGATGCATTGACACTAACTTAGTCCTAAATTGGGAAAAATGCCATTTTATGGTAGATAAGGGAATTGTGTTAGGTCATGTAGTGTCGGAAAAGGGAATAGAAGTTGATAAGGCTAAGGTGGACCTCATATCTGCATTACCTTACCCCGCCAATGTGCGGGATATACGATCTTTTCTTGGGCATGCAGGTTTCTATCGCAGGTTTATCAAGGACTTTTCCAAAATTGCATCACCACTGTGCAATTTGTTGCAAAATGATGTGCCATTTAAATTTACCGAATTGTGCAAAAAGGCCTTTGACCAACTAAAGGAGTGGCTGACTACGCCCCCGATCATTCAACCACCAAACTGGGATCTTCCATTCGAAATAATGTGTGATGCTAGTGACTATGCAGTGGGAGCAGTCCTAGGGCAACGGGTTGGGAGAGCTGCCCATGTGATTTACTATGCCTGCTGAACCCTGAATGAGGCCCAATCCAACTATACCACCACTGAAAAGGAACTTCTATCTGTGGTATTTGTTTTAGAAAAATTTTGTCCTTATTTATTGGGTTCTAAAGTGATTATTTTTACAGATCATGCAGCATTACGACACTTGTTTGTAAAAAAGGATGCAAAGCCAAGAATCATCCGCTGGATACTTTTACTACAAGAATTTGACTTGGAAATCAAGGATAAGGCGGGGTACGAAAATGTAGTTTCCGACCATCTTAGTTGGGTAGTGAAGCCCGAAGACGACATGCCTCTACGTGAAACCTTCCCAGATGAGGATTTATCTGCTATCAAAGCAAACCCCCCATGGTATGCTGATTTGATAAATTACATGACTTCTAAACTAATTCCTACTGGTTTTTCGCAGGCACAAAAGCATAAGATGAGAAGCAATGCTAAATATTACATTTGGGATTACCCGTACCTGTGGAAAAGATGCCCCGGCCAAATCATTAGAAGGTGCGTGCCGGAATCAGAATACCAATCAATCCTTACCTTTTGCCATTCATATGCATGCGGTGGCCATTTTGGACCTAGAAGGACGGCACAAAAAGTATTGGAAAGCGGGTTCTTTTGGCCGACCATTTTCAAGGATGCATACATCTTTTGTAAGTCGTGCGATAATTCCAAAGAACAGGTAATTATCCCAACGAGATCAAATGCCTCAAAACCCCATAATCGTATGTGAGATTTTTGACATTTGGGACATTGATTTCATGGGACCCTTTCCCCCGTCGTTTGGTTGTAATTACATTCTTCTCGCTGTTGATTATGTTTCAAAATGGGTGGAAGCAAAGGCCACACATACTAATAACGCTAAGGTTGTTGCAGATTTTGTGAAAGCTAACATTTTTAGCAGGTTTGGAATACCCCGGGCAATGATCAATGACAGAGGGATGCACTTTTGCAACCGAACCATCGAAGCCGTGTTAAAAAAATATGGAGTGATGCACCGTATATCCACCGCATATCACCCCCAAACTAGCGGGCAGGCAGAAATCTCCAATAGGGAAGTGAAGTCCATTCTAGAGAAAACAATTCGACCAGACCGGAAGGATTGGAGCATTCGACTCGATGATGCTTTATGGGCCTACAGAACCGCTTACAAGACACCAATTGGTATGTCTCCGTACCGATTGGTATTTGGAAAGCCATGCCACCTA
This sequence comes from Ligustrum vulgare, assembly GCA_963555705.1. NCBI lineage: Eukaryota > Viridiplantae > Streptophyta > Magnoliopsida > Lamiales > Oleaceae > Ligustrum > Ligustrum vulgare. The sequence goes on along the minus strand of OY743176.1, from coordinate 20,245,678 downwards.
CCGGTGGAACTTGAGCATAAAACTTATTGGGCCATCAAGCAATGTAATATGTTTGGGGAGCAGTAGGAGACCATAGGAAGCTTCAATTACAGGAATTGGATGAAATACGGAATGAGGCTTACGAGAATGCAATGATCTATAAAGATCAAACTAAAGCATTTCATGATCAACGCATATCTTGGAAGAGTTTCTGTGAGGGCCAGAAAGTGCTACTGTTTCAATCCCGGCTCAAACTGCACCTGGGTAACCTTCGTTCTCATTGGGTAGGTCATTTTGTTGTTACTAATGTATCTCCCCATGGTGCAGTCGACATTAGGAGCTTGCGTACGGATAAACAGTTCAAGGTCAATGGGCACCGTCTCAAGCCGTATTATGAGGGATTCCAAACTGAAAACTTGAAGGTGATTGCACTGGAAAACACCAACAAAAGGCAGTAGTCCCGCACGGACTCAGTCGAGCCAACGACATTAAACAGCGGCGCTGCTCGGGAGGCAACCCGAGTGGGGAGTTTCTTTACCCCCCTCAACTTTTTATTTTCATTTTTTTTTATTTTTTCATTTCATTCACCTTAAAAAAAAATAAAATCAGTGGCCTTGTTACGGCCGTAAGTTCACCTTTTACGGCCGTAACTCAATCTTAGCGTTTTTTTTATCCAGAGGCCTTATTACGGCTGTGACTACATTTCCACGGCCGTAATTGTATCTTTGAAATTTTTTCAGAATGTTACTTACGGCTATAAGTTACATCTTCACGGCCATAAGTCTGACCTATTTCAAATTTTAAACCGCTAACTTCACGCATTCTATCACGCAACCCTTCCTAGCGCCAAGAACTCAACAATTCCCTCACGGAAATTATTCCATTCCGCACCCATATTTTCGTTTATAAGGGGTTCTCATTGAAATCATCCACCACATCCATCACACCCATTCCTCTTCACAAGGTTTTAAAGGTATGAAATTTTTTCTTTTCCTCTCTTTTTGTCTTGGGTAGCGTATCGATATTCATGGCTCTCTCGATTTATTTTTTCCATTTTAATGATTAAGTGTTGCATTGTAGAGTGTGTTTGTGATTTGGGAGCTTAGCTTATATATATTTTTACAACAATGGCATCCCCACTAAGTTTTCACTCCAAGTGTTCGATAAAATGTCTAGGAGAGTTTGAGGTGTTTGTTTCCTTAAAATTTAAATTCAAATCTCTCTATTATGCTAGTATAAGTGTATAGATGTCATGATAGGAGTTCAATTGAAGGGAAAGCGTGGTGTTTGAGCTTGATGAATTGTTGAAATGGAAAGGGTATTCTGCATATCCCCCATTGCTTGCTATATATTAATGGATAATTAGGTTGTGAGTTCCAAGTTTTTGGTTTCAAAATGACCTAGGGGTGTGATTCGAAATCCCAATTTTGGCTCGTAATAACGCGCATGGTTCCCATGAATTTTTTTAAACCATGCATCACGTTGCATTTGGGGTGTTGGCTAATGGATTGTACCCTCTCGGGGTACATGGTTAGGATATTGCTCTTATGCCTATTTTTATTCAGTTGCTTGACACTGATGCCAAATTGGTTAATTGCACACTATGTTACATGTTTTACTTCCTCTCATGGTAAAGTTATTTGTGCTCTCCAAGCCGACTTTGAATCTTGATATTGGGACATGAACAATGGGATCCACTTGCTTGGTACATTTTCTTTTGAATTACCATTCATTTTTTTTCTTCAGGATTTTCTATGGCTCCACCGACAAAGAAAGGGAAGCAAGTGGCAGGGGAATCCTCATCTGAGCCCCGCCAGGAGAAGAGACAGTCTAAGCTGTGCATTAAGGAACGGCTATTCCTCCCGGAGGACTTTCAAGAATGGCAGAGCGCTGACACCATCATTGCCCCTCGACAGTTTTGGGCCCGCTTTGTAGAGTTCGGTTGGGTGAAATTCGCGAGCGATCTTCCTTTTGGGAATCCCCCGCTCATATTCAAATTCTACACTCAATTCAATAAAGAAATTATTGACGAGGGGTCACTTGATTATCACCACACCAGGGTAGCAGGAAAACGACTCAAGTTTGATAAGGAAGTGGTGGAAAACTATTTGGGGATAAATAGCACTGGAGCCATTCCTATGTCGTCCAATTCCGGTGTTTTCTTTCCGGACCAGGAAGTACTTCGTTGGCCTTTGAAGCCTGAACTCCATGACTCCCTTAATGTCATTCATCCGCACTACAAGAATCGGGATTTACAGAGGGACGCCTGGTACCTGCATCAGTGGGGGTCGGGGAGTCTATTCCCATCCTCACTACGGTGTCTATTCGTTACCTCCGAGTCTACTATGCCATCACCAAGGGAATCAAATTTGACTTTGGACAGCACATCTATGATACGATCTTCACCTATGCCAGCTTGATACCACAGAAGCGGGGCGTGCCTTTCCCAAGTTTGATTACCGCCTAATGTCGGGCTCAACGAGTTCCCGCTGCAGTGAGTGAAGACATTTTGGGGCATGGGAATCGCCTCACGAAGGCGAGTTTGGAAAACGCTCGTAGGCAGATCATCACCAAGCGGGGTTGCAGGATGATGATTCAGGGGAATCCGATGATGATCAAGGGGCCGAGGAGCCCGCAGCACGGGAAGAGCCACAACAGCCCCCTGCTCCTACCCTTTTTGAGCTGCAGATGCTGGATATGATGCAAGCCTTCCAAACCCAGCCGAATGCCATGCAAGAAGATCAACAACTTATGCTGGAAGAGCAGAGAGCCCTTCGGGAGGATATTCGACAGTTGCAAAGACCCCAAGACGATCAACCGCCACATTAGAACGAGGGAGTTTCTTTTTTTTTCCCTTTAATGTTTTACTTTTCAATGAGGACATTGTATTGTCTAAGTGGGGGGGTTTGAATTGATTATGAGCTCAATTTTTTTATTTTCTTTCTGTAATCGAATCGTTAAAATTCATTTTGAGTCAGCATCCTTTTTAGTTTTGTTCTATACTTTTGTCACATATCTATGCCAATTAGGTCTTAAACTATACTTTGATAGGAAGCAGCCCACTTTGCTGGTTCATTTTTTTTGAAAAATCATTGCACAATTGGATATAAATTGAGCACATGGAGATGATCTCATCCAAAACTGCATAAATAGGTTGAAAATGAAAATTAAAATTGTCAAATGTCTACAACCTAGTCAACCCAACCCAGAATAAACAGATTATCCCTTCATATATAACCCTGAGCATCCCAATTCCAACAGAAATGATTATACTTTTGTGAGTAGTCATGGTTTGAATACTTTTAACCGTTATCCTCGACCAATGGATTTAGATTTGGAATGAAGATCAAGCAATGACCTATAACTCATAATTGGATGGGAGAAACACATGAAAATCATAATTTGTGAGCTTTTGAGACAAAGAGCTGTTTTTAATACTTATGAGCTTGTAATTCTTTGATGAGTGTCCTGCATGGTTGGGTTAGGCTTGGATGTGCTTTCCTGTGCAAACTTTGCAGCTTCTTAACTTAAGTGAAAATTATAGCAAAGGCAATATGTTAAACCCAATTTGACTTGCTAAAAGAGTCTACCTTGCTACATGGACCAATAGAAGTCGTTTGAGCCTTAGCCTTTCTTTGAAATTTTTTTTTATGCCACGCTACAAGCCATGAATACCCTTTCTTTCACATTGTCTCTGTTTTGAACCCATAGAGAAGGGATTCGCAAGCTTTTGTTGATTGAGGATTGTGCTATGGTCTAAGTCCAAGAAGTTGAAATGATTATCTTGTGTTGAGCAATGGTTGTGAAATGGACTGAATTCAGGGGATTGTAATTCTATTGTGTCACTTGGTGACTACGAAATGATTTGAATAACAGAGAAAAAGTTGCAGTCTTTATTTGAAAAAAAAGAGAGAGAGAAAACGAGATTCAAGTGTGAATAAAGTTGGGTAGCGGGAAACAATAAAGTTCATATTAAGAATGAAGGAAGTAATGTCATTTTGAATTGACTTAGCTAGCGAAATTCCTTCTCGACTCAGCCTAAATATGTCATTTTATCCTACCTGACCTGAAGCCCTGTTTCAACCAAATAAAGACATTTGCTTTGCACTTGTGTTATTGTTGGCTCCGGTTATGACATTTAGGCAGTCTGTGGTATTAACTTGTCCATGCAGTGAACTGAGCGAAAACTCTAACCCTTATACACTTTGTGCGAAGAGAGAAATATCTTGTGAGGGTGTTAACCCATTACATTTACTTATGAGTGGTTTGAATTGCTTGGTCTAGGGTTTGTGCTATGAATGTGGTCTAGGAATACTGTGTTGACTGAATTCACATCATGAACAACTCGGTTTACGGGACTGATTTCCTCTGGATTTGGGCGAAACTATTTTCCTTGTAGTCACTCATAAATGGTTGGGAGGTGAGTGAACACGAGAGGTGAAAGGAAAAAAAAAGCCATGATTGGGATCGGAAATAGAGGGCGTTACATCTCTAGCACACACTAACACAATCCGATTATGCAATTGAACATTCTTGCAAAAGAAAAGTGGGTTGCAACCTCAAGTCTCTGAATTGTAATTTGTTGTTTGAGTCCTATTCTTTTCGTTGTAAATCTTTGTTCGAGGACGAACAATGGTTCAAGTGTGGGGGGATTTGATAAGTGTTATATTAACGTTTATTTTATGCACTTATATCCTTGGATTAGCAATAATGTGATTCTATTTAAGTATTATTAATGCATTTTATATTTTATTTGGTATAAGATCATAAAGGAAAAGAAAAGAAGGAAAAATGACCAAAATGCATGTAAAATTGAAGATTGGGGACCTTGGGTGCAATATATTTACGGCCCCAATGCAAGAATCTTCACGGCCGTAAGAGTGCTATTGAATCAAGAAAAAAATCAGGAGAAAAGGATTTACGGTCGTAAGACATATAATTACGGCCATAACCTTCAATGGTGAAAAATATGCAGAGACACATTTACGGCCGTAACTTCAAATTAAGAAAAATATGCAGAACCCGTGTTACGACCGTAACTTTCCAGTCAAAAATTTCCTTATTTTAAATCTTTCCATAATTTTGGGATTTCTTAAGCCCAAAGTTAGGGCACGAAATTGAGGCTATAAAAAGGGGAATTTCATGACAAGTGAAAATAATTGTTGAAAGAGGAGCGGCTTGCTTGGAGATTGGAAGAAGAATTAAGCAACTCGAAAAGGTGAATCAAGAAAGAAAATTTCAGAATTCTTCATGGCTTTAAGCGGCTAAGTTCTCCACCTAGTTCAAAGGGGACGTTGTACTTTAATTCCTTTGTTCATCACTTTTCCAAACTAGTAACGTAGTTCTAAATTCTTTATTTTGATTTGTTGGATTTTTTTATGCGATTTGAATTCAATCAATGCAATTCTTTATTTGATTAAGGCCTTATCAATTAAATTGTTATATTGAGATTTGCTATTTTGAATTATTGGATCCGTAATCGTCTTTTTGTTCAAATCAGAGTAGCAAGTGGAAATTTAATAATTTCCATAGAGAATTCCAACTTAGGTTAATTGTCACGAGCTTCTGTGATTGATAATCTAATTCACCCTAATTCTTCTCAACCATTATATAGTTGTTGTCTTAAATCTAAAGAGCTTGTTTTAGGTTATTCAATGGCTAATGTTTGATTAGAGAGCTTATTCTAATTAAATGCAACTAAGGGAGAATAGAAATAGTTAGAGTTTATTAACTATTTACGGGTGATAAATCAAAGAAGAAATTGAACTCGCGTTACTTGGAAGGTGATAACATTGTGATAAAATACAACTGAACCTGAGAACTAGGATTTGTTAATAATTGATTTATATTCTATCTAATTTACGTTTTTCTTTTATTTTCAAGTTAATTACAATATTTGAACTCAAAAACCCCTCATCTATTCTGATTGACACAACACTAAATTAGTTCATGTTCCTTGTGGGATCGACTCTTACTTCCGCTACTACAATTAAATCTGATAATTTGCGAGTAAGATATTTAATTAAATTTTGGTGCATAACGACGCGCATCACACACACACACACACACACACGCATATACACATTTATTACTAAATTTCAGTTAATACCAACTTTAATTTAATACTAACATTTAATAACAACTTTTCTTAATTACATTTAATACTCGTTTTTTTTTTCTTTTTCTTTTCTTTTTTTTTTTTTTGCAAAAGTTTCCTAATTTAGAAAGAAATTTGGGCGGAAAAATATGTGCGTATATTGGTGATGGTTATCTTATTATTATTATTACTAGTACTAGTACTAGTATTCGCACCCGTGCGTTGCACGGAAAAAAAATTATAATTATTAATTAATGAATAACTAACTAAATATATTCAATAATTAATGAAAATGTGAGTAATATATAACAAAAACAATTAAATTCATATATTATGAGAAAGAATATGAAGAAACAAAAAAGTATTCAATAGCAAAATTCAATGTAAATTAAAAAACCTTCTTTAAAAATAATAATTGTGGTTAATAATTTTTAAACAATTACGATTCATGGTCATTGCATACAATACAATTAAAAAGAAATGTGGTATAGAAATGTGTATTATAGAAGAATATATGATTAAAAAGTAGAGATTTTTTTATATCATGTATAGAATACCTCATTAATAAAATATAGTTAAAAACGAATTTTAAAAAATGAGATGTAAATTAATGAATGCCAAACATAATTCAGAGAATGATCACAGGAAAAAAAAGTTTTCCCAAAGAATGAATAGACATAATTTTTTTACTGGACTTTATTATATCAATCCTTAAACTTTAGGATATTAAAACTTTCCAATTAGATCATGCAAAACATCAATCAATACATGAAAAGGAATTTCACGTGTATTAAATTTATTTATGGAAAATAACAATATTTTTTATTTCTTGCGTTAATGTTGCTCAACGTTACAAATAATATTTTTGTAGATATTTTTGGTAATGTCAAAATGTAATAATGATAAAAAAAAAAAAAAATCTATTTCACAAAAGGAAATTGTGTTTTTTTTTTTTACATTCTTGAATGTTACATAATTTGTTCTTGAAATCCATATAAAAATGATCCAAATAATGAATCAATGTATCATAGAATTGATTAAACAATTTGTTAGTACCAACCATATGGCCGCACGGTTGTCCGGCCACAAGGCAGCTTTTCATAAAGATGCATTGTTTGGAAATGGTGCATGGTTTGGCCTCAACCATTTCGTACACACCCTTTCATGATCTATAAATAGGAACTTTTGGGTGTCCTAATCCTCACCTTTTTTATATGGAAAACATCTCTCATCCTCTCTTCTCTCCAAAATCAAAATCATTTCATTTATTTTGATTTTCTTCATTTCATCCTTGGAGTACATAAGCCTAAATTTGGTTCGTTGTACTTGTATTTTGGAGTGCTACAAACACAAGTAAAGCCGTTGTATCTTGGGAGTCGATTGTCGAAATCCGTAGGCACCATTGCGGGGCAAATTCGACTTAAGGACAAAGAGTCCAACTCTTGCCTCGACTTTTCTTCTTCTTATTATTTGTGTTTTTCTTTGCCGTTACTCTGTCCAATATTCGGCAAGGATTTACAAACCATCATTATACTTATTTTGGAATCACTATTCACAAAATTCCATCGAACAGTCTATAACCGTGCGGTCGCACGGTTGTCCGGCCACAAGGCACCTTTTCATAAATGTGCATTGTTTGGAAAATGGTGAATGGTTTGGCCTCAACCATTTCGTCCACACCCTTTCATGATCTATAAATAGGACCCTTTGGGTGTCCTATTCCTCACAATTTGATATGCAAAACACCTCTCATCATCTCTTCTCTCCAAAATCAAAAACATTTCATTTATTTTGATTTTCTTCATTTCATCCTTGGAGTACATAAACCTAAATTTGGTTCGTTGTACTTGTGTTTTGGAGTTCTACAAACACAAGTGAAATCGTTGTATCTTGGGAGTCGATTGCCGAAATCCGTATGCACCGTTGCGGGGCAAATTCGACTTAAGGACAAAGAGTCAAACTCTTGCCTCGGCTTTGTCCCTACTTTTCTTCTTGTTGTTGTTTGTACTTTCCTTGCCGTTACTCTGTCCAATTTTCGGCTTGAATTTACAAATTTTCATTCTACTTATTTGGCGTCACTACATTCTTGAATGTTACATAATTTGTTCTTGAAATCCATATAAAAATGATCCAACTAATGAATCAATGTATCATAGAATTGATTAAACAATTTGTTAGTACCAATGCACTGATTCTCGTGTAGTGGGGAATGAGTGACAATGCAATGGTGCTGATATAATTAATATTTAATAATCTTAAGTCAAACAAATAAATGTCATATTTTGATTATATATATTAAGATAAGATTAAGATTAAGATAAGATTAAGATTAAGATAAGATAAGACTAGTGTTTCACCTGTGCAATGCACTATCATTTGTTACTTACATATATATCAAATTTATATTTTAACATATGAAATTAATATTTAATTAAAAATGAGAAATGAATGAAGACAATTAATTACAAAGGTACATTACACAAACCTTCATTTTTTTCAATTTTTTTTATAGTTCATATGCCTTTTGTTTCAGAAATTTATTTAGATATTTTAATTTGAATTGATTTAATACTTAAAATGGAAAAAAAAAATTACATTTAAATAGAATTTGTAATAATTAAATAGAAAGAATAGATATATCTGTGATATACGCTCAAAATTTTATTAAAATGAAAAGAAAAATGAAAAGAAAAAGAAAAATAAATTGATGAATGTTCTTATTTCATCCTCTTTCATTTTCTATTTTTAAATAAAACTATGTAATATCGACAAAGTTTTTTTTTTTTTTTTTTACGAATTTTAAAAAAAAATTGTAATTAATTTTCAAGAGGGAAGAAGGACCAAGAAATTTCGGGACTTGAAAAATGCAACTATTTAAAATTTTGCATTCAATTGGATTATTTTAAATCTGAATTTTATCCAAAATGAATAATATATAGTGAATTAATACTATTAATTACCATTTTAGGAAATGAGTTTAATGATTTTGTAGAGAATGTATACTTAAGCACCTAATTGAAACTTACTATTTCAAATAATGTAGTTCATAATTGTAAATTTTGGTACAATGAGCTATTAAAAGTATGTTTTTTTTTTTAATTTATATGTAGATTATTTTATTAATAAAATGTTATTTGAAAATAATTTTTTAAAAAATGAGGAGGTTTGAATAAAGTGTATTGAATAGGGGCCAATTTATTATTATTATTATTATTATTATTATTATTAAGTTTCCATAATTGTAATAGTTAGGAACTTAAATAGCTTACTACTTAAAAAAAATACTTCAATGACCATTTGCATAACTCATTTGCATAACTATTCAATTTTAATGATTATTGATGTAATTAATCTTTTCAAAATATAATTTTTAGATTATCACAAATAATATATCACTATCCGATAGTATTATTAGAATTGATGCTAACTATTTTATTAAAATATTTGATATTTAAATGTTAGTTTTGAGTAAATTTTAATGTATGTATATCACAAATACATTTAACTTTATATATTAAGAAATCATCTATGCATCTCGATTTATAAAAGTGGCACTAGTACAAAATCGCCCATAAAAAATGGGGAATACGCGTCGTTTTATGTAACAACCGACGCCAATTGAAAACGCGGTGGCAATTTTGTAAATAAATTTTAAGTAAAGGCGTCGGTTCAAGAGGAACCGACGCCCAAAACCAGGGTTTGGGCATCGGTTCAAGAGTTTTGGGCGACGCCCAAAGTAATTTTTTTTTTTTTTTAACTTTAAGCGTCGGTTATTAAAAAATCGACGCATAAAGTCGAACTTTAGGCGTCGATTTACAACCGACGCCTAAAGTCAAAACTTTAGGCGTCTGCGTCATAGGCGTCGCCCCTACAACCGACGCCTATGCCCTTTTACAACCGACGCCTTTTCCACTTTCTGTACTAGTGTGGAGCAGTTGTTTTACTCACAAGATATAGTACTTTATCAATATGGAATTGATTTTTAAGAATAATTTTTTTTGAACATTCATTCTCAATCACACATTCTTTAAAAAATTTATTTTTTACAATTTCTCATACTACTTTTTAACTACACATTCTAAAAAATCACTTTTTCACAAAAATAATTCTCAAAAAATCAAAGTCAAATAGCCAAAAATCGAGTAAAGTTGGATATCACGAAATTATAAGAAAAATCTTATACCTTATAATCATTAAAAAATTATTAAAATTAAGAATGATTAAAAAATATTAATCATTCTATTGATATTATTAACTAAAAAGAAATCAAAGCATTAATTATTCAATATTAGTCTTCGTTCAATAATTTTTTCTATAAATTATTTATAAACAGCGCAGTTTTTAACCACATATATATTTTAGAACTAGTTTGACGCACGTGCGATGCACGTGTCGTATTATAGTTGAGTATATAATAGCGTGTGCGTGTGCATGTTCAACTTCAATGCAAGTGCTTGTAGTTCATCTGGAGAAGTACATAAACAAGCCCTAAAGTGACCTTAGGACATTCTAAACTACTTAAAGTAAGCAATTCCAATTTAACTTTCTATGATATATACAAAAATAAATGAACTTTAACATCCAAATAAGACATCACCCCGAAATAATAATAACCAGTAGCCATATATTGCTTCTTATCGGTTATCAAAATATTTTGTTATATAGATATGCTTTTAAGGAAACGAACACACAGATTATAGGGAGTAGGAACCGTGGGAAGATTATCAGTGTCTAATTCTTCCTTGCTCGTCAATGCAAGTTGGCACACTCATGGAGGTATACACGGGTAAGATATTATGTGTTTAAGAGTAAATATTTTGTGTAAATTTAAAAATTAAGTTCAATATTGGAAATGAGATAAATTAAATAAAACCTGTCATAAGGAATTATTCTCCTATCAAACTAAGTAACGTTTCTGTTGTGAAAGGACAAACATATGCTAACCATTTAATCTTTTTATAATGGGAAAACAACTTTCCATTAAACCACAAATTTTGTTTTTTTGCTTGAATGATGGCTGTAGCTTGAACCCAGTAGTATATACGTTGTGCAATAATGAAGTTGTAACATAATTAGAAAAGGAAAAGTGTGTAAACTACATTGTTCTATAATAGACCGAAGAAAGAAAAAATACACACATATATTCATAGTATCATATATTCATTATTGCATAATTGCAATACATACCACTCGAGTGTGATGGCTAAGTTGCTCCATCATTATTTTGAAGAAACTACGTGGTTCAACCTCTTAGATCGACATGTTCATCCAACTTGTTTACAAAAGAAGAAAGAAGGAACCTGTAAAAAAGTAAAAACATTAGGCAAAATTAATTATGTTTAGATAATACGATAAACTTTGTAGTTTCAAATGCAAGAACTCTTGCGAACCAAACTCTATAAGGATTTCGATATCTAGAATGCATCTTAGAAATACATATTAAAAAAAATAACTTCATGGAGTACAGTGGTCTTATGTGTTGTTAAAAGAACTGAACTCAAAAGATAAAATGTATTGTATTCCACGAAGTTTTTTTTTTTTTTTTAAATGTATGAAAAGACAAATATAAATGCATGAACTTCAGGAAAAATAGCAACCCACCTCAAAAAAAAATTAAATCTAAAATTAAACAAAATCATGAATCATTGCAAGAAATCGACATTTAGTTACTAAAATACCTTATTTAATTAATTTTCTCGATCAATCTATTTCTTGCTTCCATATGTCATATGATAAAAACTTCAAACTCTGCCAAAACAAACCAAAAAAGCGGCTGGAACCTTTAGTGTGGCAACGATGAAAATCTTCTGGTGGGAGGAATGAAATGGAAAAGGAAAAACAAGGAAGAAGAAGTTTCTTGCACATATTAAGACAAACAGTTAACACTTTCATCATCCCATGATTCATAGCCAAAAGTCTCCATTAGTTAGCAAAATCAGCTATATAAGTTATAACCATTGAAGAATCTTCTTAAATTGTAAAGGGAAGTTCCTCTAATTCATAGAAATCTAATGGCTTGTCAACTTATACCATTTGCTTGAAGTCCAACTCTAACAGATTTTGAAGATTTAAAAAAGCTAAGAAATTATTAAAAAGGAAAAAAAGATCTCAACGTGCTTTTTAATGTCTAGAAATGGTATCACCTGTGCTTGTTTAAGGAAAAAATATGAACATTTAATATATGTTAGGCACTAAAATAAGAGCTTAAGTTTAGGCACTAAGATCATAAACCACTTAACTCTAAAGATTATTCAGAAATGGACTTACTGGTGTATGGATAAACTGGATAAATACTTTTTTCGCCCAAAGAGTGAATAAAATTTCTGTTGGGCTCAATTCTCTTCCAAAAAAGAGAAAACTCTATGGCACCCCCACTCATATAAATAATAATGGTTAAGCAAAATTCATTTTTCTGAAAAGAATCCAAGGGTACATAATAAAGCTAAAGGAAAAATATCTCATGACCATGTTCTGAACATTTTTCCTCTTACCATAAGGAACCCCCGTTTGATCGGAGCAGTAGCCAGATTCTCATTCTCTTTCTTTGATAATCTGTTTAAACAAAACCCGAATGAACAAAAAAAAGAAGGAAAAACAACCTAACTCATTATTCCTACTATCGACAGATAAAAAAAATCCAAAACAACAGTACAAAAATAGTTGAGAATCAATTACCTTCATCAATTGAATCAAAACCATAGAAGGGATTAAAGATTTGAGAGATGACGATGGTTGTTCAGTAGAAAAAGTAGATGATGAAAATCGGATCTGGGAATTTGGTAGTCGAAAATGAAGCGCCGGCTGGAGATGAGGTTCTGATGTGAGAAAAAAGATGAGATAATAGTTGACGAGAAATTGATTGAATGGGTGTTTGAAAGAGGAGGCTCGCAGAGAGAAAGGAGAGAATTTGCAGGACAGATAGGAGGATGAGGGGCAGAGGAGGAAGGTATGGTTGATGGTACGAATTGCTGCAACGTGAGTATTATTAATTATATGGGAAAAAGAAGGCTCAATTTACACACGGCTATAATGGCTTATACGGCTCAATTGGAACGACTCAAAAACGGCTTCAACGGCTTATGAATAGTGATTCAAAAGCAACTCTTATAATATATAGGGAAATATGATTTTAATATTAAAGATGATAAATGATTTGACCATTAAAATAATTAAAACACAATTTTTATATTAATGACTACAAATAGAATTTATAATATTAAGAATAATAAATAAATAATAACTAAATGATAACTTTAATATTTATAAGTAAAAATATTAATTGAACTTATTCAATATTAGTGTTAATAATAAAATTAAAATTGATTATTATATATATATATAGACACTATATAATTAAGGTAATAAATTCGTTCATATTTATCTAGATTTTGCATTCACATTTGGTATACATTCATTTTGTATTCACACTGATCCACTTTGCATTCGCACTGCTTAATTTTATGGGAACTTACTATATATATGGAAACTGAAAATAGGCGGGAAAATGGTTTAGGAAACTACCCAACTATTATATATAGTATGATTAATTAATAATAATTAATAATTAATAATAATTATTATTATAATTATTATATATATATATATAAATTTGTGTGTGTGTTGAAATTTTTATAAAATATATGTAATCCATACATTAAAAATTAAACTTAATTAAAAATAAAAATACATTAAAAAGAAAATTGGTGATGAATACAAATTAAATTAAAACAAATTTAATACAAAAAATTTAATTAAGCACCAACTTTTAAAACGCGGGGTATTTTTTTTTCTATTTGATTAGTGTCGTCTTTTTTAAAATTTTAAATTTGAAAATATTTTATAATAAAATATTATTTGTACTATACTTTTTATTTAATATTATTGTATAATCAACATATTTTCATGAATTCTAAATTATTGTCATAAATAAAAATTTCGTGCATTACACGAGTGCAATACTAGTTCTCACATAACGACAATAAAGTCATTTCACTATAATGATCCTAAACATGTTTTGACATTTAAATTTAAACTTAAAAGTGCCTGAAAAATATGTAAATTTCAATTCAAATTAAAATTTAAACTACATCATTTAGGTCCTACAATATAATCTATAATTAGTTAACTAAATTCATTTTAGTCATAGATTATTAACTTATGTTCTGATTTTTCCTCATCAAATTAAAATAAATCATAACTATAAGAATTTTTCTAACAAATTCAATTAAGTTGGGCTAATTTTATAAACTTAAGATTTCTTCAAATTCATTCATAATTTTCACATTATTTTTATTTATTTACTGATTCTGTGCATTTTTTTTATTTTTTGTTACAAATTTAAATAACTAAAATATGCAAAAACATATTATACGTTTTTACAATTAGTTGATATAATTTCTATTAGACAATTGATCGATCAATAATTTTTATTAAAATAATAATGTAATAATATGAATAAAAAAATTGTCAGTATGAAGAAAGAATAATCAATTAATGTAACAATATTTATTAAAATTAATTATTATTTTTTTAGAAAAATATTTGAAATTAATAATTAATGCTTGAAAAATCAAATTATACAAAAAAAATATATATATATTCTATACCTCTTTTTGGGAAAAATATGATGAATAGCAATATATGAAAAGAAAAGCGTCGATCTTAAGGAGAATATGCAAGTTGAATTTTGCACATGTATTGTATGAACCTAATTTTGTAATTCAAAAGTTTTTTTTAAGCAAGAAAATTTCAATTATTGAACGTTAATTCCAGAAATTGAATTGATATGTTCACGATACAATCTTTAAAATACTTAATTCATGGTCTGTTTTACTGTACAGAAGATAAAATAATTCAACGATTTACAATTTTATTAAAATATTAAAAAATAAATTATATGTCGTAAAAAATGGTAAAACTTTATTTATTAATTTTATTAACATATATAGACAAAAAGACCCACTATATATATTTTATTTATATTTTCATTAATAATTTTTTTATTGACATATAATTAAATATGCATTTAATTATGTTCAATTAAATGCATCGCATTTAAAAATTAAAAATTATTAATTATGCGAATGATCTCTTAAGTTAAATTTCACGTTCGTGCACTACATATCTTGAGATTGATTTTCACTTTCGTGTATCGTCAATATTGCTTAATTTATTACATTTATTTATATATAGGATCACATATATTTAATTTGTTGCAATTACTTTATTTTATGTAAATTATAATATTTTGAGGATTATTATTTCTATTCACGTTAGTGTAAAATATTTGGACGAAATTTTTTATTCATTTTATACAACATATATTTGAAAAATTGAATTATTTAATTTAAATTTGGGCAATTGTTTAAATATGTTTTGTCTATAGCAATTTTCGTGTATCACACGAGTGTGATCAATTACAAACTGTACAAACGATATATTAATTAAAAAGATTTTCCAAAATTAATGAGAATTGTAATTTATTTTTATTTTGAGCATTTGTTGACAGTCTGTATCATTAATCAAAACAAATTATGTGTTCAATTTTCTTCCTATTTTGTAATGATATTTACAATAAAATCATTTCATGTTTCCATGCAATGCACGTGTGTAATACTAATTTAAATTTAAATTTAAAAGTGCTTGAAAAATATGTAAATTTCAATTCAATAGTTTTGATCCCCTCCCCATGGCGGGGAGGGGATTAATTTTCCGGCCCCCTCACAGAGGGGCGGGGCCCACTACCACCCCCCGCCCCCTTTGAGGGGAGGGCATTTTGTTACCCTCCCCGCCACGAGGAGGGTAACAAAAATTTTCAATTCAATTTACCTCAAATCATCAGTAGTAAGCGAATTGTATTCATATCAATAGTGAGTTTGATTGCTTTTATTTGAGAAATGATTAAATCCATGATTATTAGACTCGATCGAGGCACTTATCATAGGGTTATTGGTTGAACCCGTGGGTTATTGATTCTTTAAAAAAAAAAATTATACACAAGTAATTCTATTTTAGATAAATTAAAATTTTAAAAGAAATTGCATTAATTATTTTTACATCTATAAATTCTGCATGTTTTTGAACTCGTATTAGTGGTGATAGTTACGTTTTGATATTACAATTTTATATATTATATTTTAAAAAATTAAATTATTTTTAGTTCAAATTATTTAATATTAATCAATAATCTATGTGTATGAAATATTCAATTTATAGTAAATAAAAGATTTTTGGGTAAATAGCAAGAAACGTCCATATCGTTTGGGTGATTGCGGAATTCGTCCATATCCTTTCAATTTTTGCATTTTCACCCTCAGAATCACGTTTCATTGTGGAATTCATCCTTTCCATCCATTTCCGTGAAATTTGACCGTGAAGTGGTATTTTTGTCCACCCACTTCCAACATTCTTCCCCACCTATTTCAGTTATAAACATTTGGTTGAAAATGTCCCTAACCTATAAAAAAAATTGCGATGAACATCCCTAACATGTAATGTTTTGACATTTATTTTCTCTTTAACATTTTATCATTTTTCCTAAATAATCTTAATCTTATATTATCCTAATAAAATAATTTTACACATAAATAAAAAAAATTCATATTATTTTACCACAATTTTTCTAAAAATCTAAAGAATATCTAAAAAGCCAATTAAAAACTTCACCTAATTTGTTATAGGTGAATTTTTTTTGACCAAAATTATTACAATAATCTATTTTTTATTGTATTCACACTCATTAAAAATCTATTTATCCCATGACAAATCTTCCTTTTCATCAAGAGTATTAAGTCAAAATAACTCATTGTTCATCATCCAAAGATGATGGACAAATCAAAAACTTGAAAATAATTATTCTCATACATCAATAGGGATGGTAAAATAACTCATCGGCTTGAGCAGCTCGGGCTCAACTCGAAAAAAGCTCGAGCTTATTTCGACTCACCTCTCGAGCCAAGATTTTTTTTTAGAGACGGGCATTGGCTAGGCTCTAGCTCTAGCCTTGAAATTCGACCGCGAGCTAGACTCAGCTCGTTATATATATACATTTTTAATAACAAATTTATGAATTTTTGTTATAAAAATAAAATAAAATTTAAAAGCTCGAGACAAGGCTCGAGCTAGCATCGAACTTTTTGGGTGGGCTTTTTTTGGCTCGAGCTGAGTCGAGCCAAAGCCCGTCTCTAAAAAAAATCTTGGCTCAAGCTTTTTCATAACCAAGTCGAGCCCGAGCTGCTCGACCCGACGAGTCATTTTCCCATTCCTATCGATGTATGTGAATAATTATTTTCAAGTTTTTGATTTGTCCATCATCTTTGGATAATGAACAATGAGTTATTTTGACTTAATACTCTTGATGAAAAGGAAGATTTGTCCCGAGATAAATAGATTTTTAATGATTGTGATACAATAAAAAATAGATTACTGTAATAATTTTGGTCGAAAAAAATTCACCTATAACAAATTAGATGAAGTTTTTAATTGCCTTTTTAGATATTCTTTAGATTTTTAGAAAATTTGTGGTAAAATAATATGAATTTTTTTTTATTTGTGTAAAATTATTTTATTAGGATAATATACGATTAAGATTATTTAGGAAAAATGATAAAATGTTAAAGAGAAAATAAATGTCAAAACATTACATGTTAGGGACGTTCATCGCAATTTTTTTTATAGATTAGGGACGTTTTCTGCCAAATGTTTATAACTGAAATAGGTGGGAAAAAGTTGGAAGTGGGTGGACAAAAATACCCTTACAAAAATACCACTACACGGTAAAATTTCACGGAAATGGATGGAAATGATGAATTCCACAATGAAATGTGATTCTGAGGGTGAAAATGCAAAAATTGAAAGGATAGGGACGAATTCCGCAATCACTCCAAACGATAGGGACGTTTCTTGCTATTTACCCAAGATTTTTTATATAATAAATCTATAAAATAAAATAAAATTTTGATCTTTAAATTCTTTCTTCTTTTTTTTTTTCAAAAATACTTTTAGAAATCACGATATATTTGTTAGATATAGTTTAAGGCATAAAAGTGTTATTCGTCCAGGTAGTTTGATCTTATTCTTCTTACCCAAAGGTTCAATTCCTCGCAACTTAAATAAAAGTGTTTTT
This sequence comes from Ligustrum vulgare, assembly GCA_963555705.1. Classification (NCBI taxonomy): domain Eukaryota; kingdom Viridiplantae; phylum Streptophyta; class Magnoliopsida; order Lamiales; family Oleaceae; genus Ligustrum; species Ligustrum vulgare. The sequence continues at coordinate 20,227,478 of OY743176.1, read as the reverse complement.
ACTCTCAAAAATAAAAAAATAAAAGTGTTATAAATATAATAATAAAATATGTGAATGACCAATTATCATTATCCCCATATAAATTTTATATATTACGATTGTGTCATTGTTCTCTCCTATAAATAGGAGCTATTTCATTTCATTTCATTAGAAACATACCTAATGAGAAGTTCTCTCTCATTCTTTCCTATCTCTCTATATTCTCTATTATTTTTATAATAGTTTTACAACACGTTATCAGCATGAGTCTCTAGCCAATTGAGTAATATAACGGAAGTATACTCTACAGTTGCATCTAAATGATGAACCTCTGTATCAGAAACCTGATTATTACTAATCAATGTTTCCTTTTCTCTCAAACTGAAAAAGAATGATTTTGGCCGATCTAGACATCCGATCTAAGATCGATCACCACCATCAGAACGGGCTTGTCGAGGAGAAGATTCGCCTGAAATTTGGGGATGATCCGACGGTTGAAATAGAAGATATCGAACGGAGAAGAAAAGTTGAAAAAACGAAACTTTCAAAGCAAATTCACGCCAAACCGTAAATCCAAACGATGATCGGACACCAGATCCATGACGACGACGACGGGACGATCCTCGGGAATCAGCGCGTGTCGACGGCAGAGTCACCGGCACGGTGACGCGTGAGGCGCGTGAATCCCACCCGCAGACATCGACTCGGCACGTGAGGGCGCGTGACGGCGATTCCGGCGACGACGTCAACAGGAAGTTTGTTCATATCGACGTTCTTGATTTTCTATGGTCTTACTTTTCTGTTTGGTGCAGTTTTGGACATTTTCCGGTGGTCGAACATGGCGGCGTCGTAAAAATTATTTTTACGGCAATTCCGACGGGATTTTGAACTTCAGACCAAAAGTAAGTTTGTTCTAAATTAAATTTCAAACCTATTGACGGTTTCGATTTATCCATATGAGCAATTTATTAAAATATGGACCATTTTGCCCTTGGTAATACATAAAAGTATATTGATTGTAAATTAACGATTAATTTGTGATCAACAAAGATAAATTAAAATTTTTAAACAAGGTATAAGTAATAATCATTGTCATACCGTGATGGATTGAGTTATTATGGACTGGATTTATACCTTAACTGGATATGACTCATTATCGTAACAGATTGGACTATTATGAATACCTTGACTGGATTTGAAGATATGACTCGCTCACTCATGAAAGGTAATTATTTCATTATGTTGACACCACCTATATGGTCGGTTTATCAATTGAATATATGAAATACTTTACATATATTCATATTTTATATTATTTCAGAAACATCTCAGTTGTTGGTTAATTCTAACATATTGGGGGTTGTTGTCAACATATATATGTGGTGGTATAAGCCCAGTATTATTATTGTTTAACATATATACGTGGTGGTATAACCCCAGTATTATTATATATACAATATTATTGTTATTTGATACTTCATTAAATGATACCAGAAGTTATCAATACTAAAGTTAGAAAATATTTTATCAAATGATACTAGAAGTTATCATTACCAAAAAGTTGGTAAATGTTGATAAAAATATTTTATCCAATAGTACCAGAAGTTACCAATATCTGTATTTGAATGGGTGGATGAAAATTATTCAACAAGAGAATATTGATGTATGATAAGATAATATCACATGATAGCACGAATATGACTAATGTGAAAATAATCTCATTAGTATTATGAGATGAATATTAGATGATACGTGTCTGGAAAAGTTCTTGCATGAGCACTTATGTATTCCAGAAGAAGTACATATTTACTCCAGAAGAAGTAAAAATTATCATCTAAACATACTGAAATGATATTATTATTATTATTGCTCCTGAAGAAGCATAAACGAGACATACATGCAAAATACAAAAGGGGAAACATTTATGATCCTCAAAATTAGAGATTTGTTTCGGGAGTAGCCGTATCCTACCACCTCTGATTTTTTTGAGGAAATAAAGAAACATTCAAAAAGGTGTGTTTCAAGAGTAAGAATACTTCGTACTCTACCACCTTAAATCTTTGAGGTATACAAGATTAAACATTGATAAAATCCTAGAAATTTATGGTGTGTCTCAAGAGTGAGAATACTTCGTACTCTACCACCACCTATTCTAGGGTTCACAAAGATAAATTTACATTAACCGGACTCCATTTTCGCTTGATTCCCCTTCCTTGCGACCAATCTATCTTAACTCCTGCTGGATCTTGTATTGGAATATATGATTGCAACTTATCCAGCAGTTCCTCGATAGTAGGAGCAGAAATGAGGATTCTCCTAGAAAATGGAGAGATGAATCCCTGTTCCACGGTATAATCAAGAAATGTTAGCAAACCATCAAAGAAATTGTTAACATTTAAAAGTCCAATAGGCTTGGTATAGAGATCTAAATGAGCCCATGAAGTAATATTAAAGATTTATTCTAAAGTACCAAAACCTCCGGGCAGGGCTATAAAGGCATCAGAACCATATAGCATGCAAGTTATGCGTTCATGGATAGATAAAGTTTGTACTTCATGCCCTCGTGTTTTGCCTGCGATATCAACTAAAGGAACGGGTATAACACCTATCACTCTTGCTTTCTCTGCTTGAGCGGATTGTGAAACACAACCCATCAAATCACTGCTACCACCCCATACACGAGAGTGATACCTTTCTCTCCCAACTTCTTTCCTAAATCCACTGCTACTTCTAGATATCCAAAACTTTTCCCTACTTTTGATCCAAAAAATACACATATAGTTTTGATCTGTCGAAGATTTGGTCCTTCCATCTTTGAGAGAAAAAGGAAGGAAAAACTTATGAAAAAATGATATTTTGGGATGCATGAAACTGTGAAAATCATTGGCTTTTTAAACTTGAAAAACTTCACTATTTACTGCTCGTCTTTCGAAAAAGTGAAGATTTACTTTTGACAAAATCACCCTACTCACCTTTCGGTGATTTAATATTTTTAACCAGCCTTTATCAAGACTCGTGAAAGGAAACAGAAAAATATTTTATATGTGCATATATATCAAATGATTTACCCTGTATCAATGCTGAATAGCCAAAACATCATTGTTTATAACAGTCTGGAAAACATGATCTTTTGCTATTATATTTTTGAGATTATAACGCTCTTTATCGCTGATAAATTTAGCCTATAAAGATAGTAGCTCACGCTGCACATACCCACTAGGGTGCGTCTCAAGAGTCAATCGGATATCATCCAATGACTCCTTACTCAGTCCACCCTTAATGAAGTCTATCTTATCATCTCGATTTATGGATGAATATCCTATTGATTTACAACGGGTATCACATGTCCATCGAGCACATTTGTAGCAACTATTTAATCTTTTTGCTCTTTGCTTCTTTGCAAAAGTACTCTTACCTAAGCCAGGCTTGTGCTTAGAAAATGAATCTGGTAATTCACGAGCTAATCGAACTTTTGCTTCGATCAACCAGCGAACATCTTCTGGGATGCCATGATTCATCAGCAACCTCGATCTTTCGAGCCTAATTCGATATATTTTTCTCAAATCATTTACTGGAAGATTGGAATAATATTTGCGAATATTTGAAAGTATGATATCCATTTTTGATGGATCTAGCCTTCTTCCCAAATCATCTATTTAAATGCATTATTCAACGCGTAAAAGAGCGGTGGCTCCGCGTGTCAGTAATATCGATTCCATCAAGAAATAATGGAATAAATTATTGAAAATGTGGGAACAATGAGATAATGTGTTATTACCTTTTTCGATATAAGGGAAGATTTGGCGACAAGATTGAGATCATGAGATATTTCCTTGGATATTGTACCTGATTTTTCCAGTAATAAAGGTATACTGATTTGAAATGTACAGAAATACGTACTGATGAAATGAATACTGTATTGAACCAGAAGTTCATACATATGTACAAGTAAAATATCTTGCTGAACCAGAAATTCATACGTACAAGTGAAATATGTATATGAACCAGAAGCTCATAAATGAAATATACATTGTATTGAACATGAAGTTTAGCGATATTGTATTGAATCAACTATTCATACATAGAAATGAAATAAAACCGTATTGAACCAGAAGTTCTATAATAAACGGTTAGATTATCAAAAGTTTCAAATTATTTTCTATGAGAATAACTTATTCAGAAATTGTTTATCATACAACAATATTCTATGTCAAATAGGGATTAGCTCAAGAAGCTTTATGATTTGTAAAAGTGTGATATGTATACAATCCACCAAAGCGCACTTAGATATATGATTGAGATTATATCTCTAAAAGAATGACATGTGTTATGGCATTTTAGCCGATTAATAATATTTGAGAACATTATAAGGAAAACACACCTGAAGCGTAATTATGCATGAAGCATAATGACTATCGATTCCAAAAATAAATATCTCTCGAATGATTGAAATGATCCCTTTAAGGCTAAATACTCATAGTGAGTAAAAGGGACATAGTTAAATGATGAGATATTCAGGTACCTGATGATATAATATATAAAGAGATCTCTTTATGTTATATTGAGTTGAAATGGAATCGATAAATAAGTCGACTGCATACATAAACAACCCTCTTATGAAAATGAGGTTGATGAAATTATAATACTTTGGCCAAGTATATAACCCCAATGAAGGGATTATTGTTCAAGGACCTGAAGTCCAAATGCTTAAAATGTGTAAAGCCAGTAATTATATGTACAAATGAAAAATATTTCACAGTCGTAAAAGACGACTCGTTGCGCGCAAGATTTTTCATAGAACTGACATGACATATGGTGGATAGACTATAGTCTAAATCACTAGCTTGAGCTCTTTGATATACCAATGAGTGAGATCAAAATGTATGATTTTCATCTCGGTACTTTGAGAGTTTTCTTTGATGTACCAGTTGATCGCGGTACGTTGGGATTTCAAGTAAAATGATTGTAGATTATATGTCGAAATTGATATCTATTTCAATGATTGATTATGCTCCTGCAAATTAGAAATTGCAATTTATAAAGTGCAAGAACATACATGTATAAATCATTGAAAAATTCAATATGCCCAGATTAGTATCACTATAAGATGATACAAATGACTCCATGATATAATATGTTGAAAGTGAAATTGGAGTGTACTATTTATGACATCTGGGAAATTAATTATTCACTAGAAGTGAATATGAAAATGAATATGTTTAATTATTCACCAGAAGTGAATTTTAGATTTTATTATTCACCAGAAGTGAATTCTAAATTTGATTATTCACCAGAAGTGAAAGATGCAATCGATAAATTAATACAATATTGCTTAATATAGCATGTTATGACATCATGTGCTATGAACAATTTATATAAAACCCATCATAAATTATATGATTGCACCAATATAATTGTGATATTCCATGAAAGGAATAAATATGCGTTGCACTCTTTTTCCCTTGGCTGAGGTTTTGTCCCACAGGGTTTTCCTAGCAAGGTTTTTAATGAGGTAACAGTTGAGGCGTATTGATGAAAATTAATGAGAATAATGTACTCTTTTTCCCTTCGCTGAGGTTTTGTCCCACAGGGTTTTTCTAGCAAGGTTTTTGAGGCATCATCATAGCTATCAACAAGCTATAATTCAACAACACATTGTTATACTGGAATAATATCAACAAATGAAAAAAATCATAGACATCTTATGAAGAATGTTATACAAGGAGGTTTTTATATTCCAGAAGAAATATGATATCAATGTTCGAGAAGTTCATGAATACTTGATTACACACTTCAGGGGGAGAATCATGCTGTACTCTTTTTCCTTCGTCCAGGTTTTGTCCTACTAGGTTTTTCTGACAAGGTTTTAACGAGGCAGCGGCTGTACTCTTTTTCCTTAGTTCAGATTTTATCCCATTGGGTTTTACTGACAAGGCTTTAATGAGGCAGCACTTCAGAACTTCAAGATTCAGTACATGATTTGTTCTACTCGAACGTTAGACTCAATGATTCACCATGGCTAACATCACGGGGAGCTTCTGTACTCTTTTTCCTTCGCTCAGTTTTATCCCATTGGATTTTCTTAGTAAGGTTTTAACGAGGCAGACAATTGCAGAATAGGTCATTCAAGGGGGAGTGTTATAAATATAATAATAAAATATGTGAATGACCAATTACCATTATACCCCTGTAAACTTTATATATTACGATTGTGTCATTGTTCCCTCCTATAAATAGGAGTTATTTCATTTCATTGGAAACATACCTAATAAGAAGTTTTCTCTCATTCTCTCCATATTCTCTATTGTTTTTATAATAGTTTTACAACAAAAAGTGCTTTGTTGGTTAAAGTGATTTTCCCTATTCTTATTCTTCTTTCCTTGCAAGTTGCAACTTGCAAAATCTATGTTCGATTTTCTCATTAAATCTCAAATTAAATTATAATTTAAATTACATATTTTTAATCACACACATTTTCTTTTTTCAATTTTAACTATACATTTTATTTCGAAAACAATAATTTTTTTCTCTTTTCTCATTAAATTGCCGTCGAACGGAAGTAGTTTTAACTCGTTTTTTGAAAATAATAAATATCTTAAAGTTTCTACAACACAATTTTTTAAATCACTTTTTAATTATACACATTTTTCTCTCTACTTTTCAACTACACAATCTACCTAAAAATATATAAAAAAAACATATTTTTAAACAAAAAAAAATAAATAAATTTTAACATACAGAGAAATTTATGGAACAAAACCGACCTAGGCAACAAATGCACTGCCAGTGCGACCTCGTTTAAACGTCGTCGTCACAACCTTAATTAAGTCTTCCCGCCGGACCCCAAACTCGGATTCCATGACAATAATATCCATTTTGATTCCGCACATTATACGGTCCCTCCCTCTCTCCACTCGGCGATTCCCCCTTCTCTCTCACTTTGCTAAAAGTAGGCTGAGGAAATTTCAGTTTCTAGGTCAGCTCTCATTTAAATTTGAAGTAAATGGTGTATTTTTAGACATGATTGGTTTTATTATTGTCGTATATTTCTGTTCATTGAAATTATATTTTTTCCTTTTATGTTTTTAAGTGTGTTTCTCTTGTCGTTTATAGTCAAGTGACAAGAGCAACTGGATTTTGATGATAGAATTAGGACAGGTGGAAAAAAGGAAAAAAAACATATTTTTTTGTTAGAGAATATTTGTGAAGTTTACAAGATATATTCCCAGCCTGTTCTATTTCTATGAAATTGGATGCGTAGTTTGGTAGTTTGAATTGATTTCTGCTTAAAGATATATAAGAACTAGTCGTTCTCTGTACTTACTACACTTGGAATTTTTCTTTTTCTTTTTAATTTGCTGATTTATTCAATTCCGAATATTGTTTGTTTTTCAGAACTAGATTTTATGTTATTGTTACTTTCAAGGATTTAGGTACAAACTTTTCCATAGTGTGGAACACTGGAACATTTCACTGAATATGTTTGAATTGATAAGAATACATAATACTACGTACTACCAATGAAGTTCAACATAGTAGGACATGAAAGGATGCTGCAATCCTGTAAATATCCTAAAGAAATGTTAAATCCTTCTCAATATTGATTGTTATTTCTCTTTAACTGTGGTTACTCTAGCTGCCGACATAACCCCTCGTACTTCTTCTGAGATATGTCACTGTTTTGCCAGTTTGTTATAACCCTCCATATACTTCTTTCACTTCAATGGCGGGCGGGGCGAGTGAAACCCACATGACACATTCATCAACAGATGAAAAACTGGACAAGCAGTTCGAGGAGTTGCGGAACCAGCTGGAAGATTCTGGCAAGTTACGCGAACGCATTCGGGCTGTTGCTATGGAAATTGAGTCTACCACAAGGCTCATGCACTCTAGCCTACTCCTTGTCCACCACTCCCGCTCTGTCTCCAGTACCTTCCTGTCATCCACTTAATTTAAAATTTCGGTTTTCCAATATGAATCTCAAAGTTTTAAGTTTCATTTTATTTATTTATTTTTTTCAACCTGATTGCTGTTTCGTAGCTAAGTTTTTATTATTAAAAAAGATAGGCCAAAGATGCAGACCAAATGGCGCGTAATAGTTTTACCCTTGTACCTGTTCTTTTTCACTGAATTTATCATTGCTTTATATTCTCTTCAAAGAAATATTAGTGTACGATAGATAGCTTTAGAAAATATATTAAAACAGAGAAAATAAACAACAGCGGTGTTCAAGCTTACAATAATATAGACATTTTTTTTCTTTAAATAAGGTGTAGTTCTAATGGTAGTAGTGAGGTTTCAGGTATGTCTTTAGTTTAACCCACCATCACTTTTATCATTATTATAACATTATATTGGTTCTTTCTCCATCTCACTTGGGCTTTATAATTAGTGGATTAACTCTAATTTGTTGATTACTATCAAGCGTGTTCAATTATGGATTGTACTAGTGCGTCAGTTAAAAAATAATAGAAAGTAATTATTTATCATTATTTTGTAATTGCCATTGCCATTGTTGTTGATGTTGATGTTGATTTCATTATCATTGTTGTAATTTTGATTAGATGTTTTAGAGAAGGCGAAGCAACAAATTGATGGTATGAGGGAATTATATAATAAGCTTGCAGAAATTATTCGTGAATGTCCTGATCAGTATTACAGGTTGGAGAAAAATTAATTGTTCAATTTTTTGTTGCAGACTTTTGAAGTGGTATCAAATTTTCCAATGGTTTTGGAATTTATTTTTTAATCATTAGGTATCATGGTGATTGGAGGAGTGAGACGCAGACTGTAGTGTCATTGCTTTCCTTCATACATTGGTTAGAAACTGGGACTCTTCTTCTGCACACTGAAGCTGAGGCGAAACTTGGATGTGAGTTCAAATGCTGTATGAAATACAATTTATATTTGATTAAAGTTTTTTTAGCTTGCTCAACGAACAACCACTACTTTGGTGGATTGTGTAATTTCGTTTCTCATTGCATAGTGGTTATTTTAACTGTTGTGAAGCATGAAATTCAGCTGAGTGGATAAATTTTCTTGAAAATATAAGAGCTCAAGCTCATATATGAAATAAAAGCTATGTTTACTTGTGATGATTGCCTATTCTCATTTGACATTGGAAATGTCAAGCTTGCTTTGTAAGTAAAAGCAACTCTCTTCAGTTATTCATCTTATTATTATCAACTTTAAAATAAGAGATTTCTTGGACAAATTTTGGATTATGCATCTTCATTAAAGTTACTAATTATCAGAATATATATGTTGTGAAGTTGCCTACTAGAAGAAGTCAAGATGTGGATTTTGGTGTTAAATTGCTTTGCCATAACAAATTTCATCAGCGCATTTTTATGGTTCTGTGAACCCCATTTATCTTATCTTTTTTGGATGTAGTTGCTAAAATTGCCTTTACAAGCAAAGAATTTCAGTTTCATTTTAATTAGCAATCCCCATGATTCTTCTGTACTTTAATTGGCAAAAGGATTTACATGATTTTTAATTAGTGTGTTTGTTTATTATATATCTCTACTAATGAGTGCTATATTGTCTAGCAAGATAAGAATTTCCTTTTACCTTTTGTTTTGGAAAACCCGTTTTTTGTCGATATATGAATTGGCAAAGTAACACATTTTTGAACGACCATAATTGGCGGTACTAGTTTTAGTCGTTTCTTTAACCTGATAATAGTTTCCTTTTTTCTTTTAATACCAACTGATATACAATAATGTAAGTTTGCTGAGAAAGTGGTTATATCTTAGTGCTGTTTCTTAATCTATGACAGTGAATCCAACCGAGTTTGGACTTGATGTCGAAGACTATCTTATCGGTGAGTGTCCAATCTTTAGCTGAATTTTGGTTTCAAGTTTTGACCATGAGTTCAAGGTGTTGATTGGTTTCACTGCTCTAGATGCTTCGCATTTTATACATCCTTTCTTCAATATGCAAATTCTCAATATGGTACAACTCCTGAACTGTCATCTTTTTTGGTAGAATGACCGCTTTATTTATGCTGCTTTATCCACCTAAAAATATGATAAATAACTGGTTATTTAGAAAGTATTGGGATGTTGTGAACTTCACTTTGGCAAAAACTGTGAGCATGTTTATAATCTCATTTTGTTTGTGCTGAAGGACCAATCGGCTTCCTTGTATGTTTGTAAGCCATTTGATCTTATTTTCTTATATTGATTGTTGTCCAAGAATATTACACTTATGTCTTTGTTATCATTTTTCTTCAACTAGGACACTTTTCAGATTAATGTATTGATCTAGAGTTTTTCTTCTTATACAGGAGTTTGTTTTATGTCCAATGAATTGGTAAGTACACTACCAAAATATCCTTTTTATTTCCCAAGTTTCTGTGGGAGGGTTGCAACAGAAAACTTGAGATTTTTCGATAATCAAGTTGCATAATACAATCTGTTACCCTTCAATGCCCTCCACTATCCTTCTTACTAATTACTCTCTTCGTTTTCCTTCACCTCGAAAATGAACACACTAAAAAAATACCTGTAAAACATAAAACATTCACACACACTGATTAAAATGCTAGTTGTTTCTTGATTTTTTTTTTTTTTTTTTTTTTAACACGTTTCTTGATTTTATCCATCCAAAATAGTTAAGAAAAGAAAATAGTTATTGCGGAACATAACTGATTTTACTGTTGTCAGTTCGCAAGATATTTCCCCCCATATCGGGAAAAAATGAGTAACTGGTACATTCTTTTGCAGCCTAGGTATGTTGTGAACCAAGTGACTGCTGGGGATTATGAATCCCCAAAAAAAGTTTTGAAGTTCTTGACAGATCTACATGCAGCATTTCGCATGCTTAATCTTCGGAATGATTTTCTGCGCAAGAAATTTGATGGTAAGTTAATCATTATGGTGTTGCTGCTTGTGCAATCTATGATGGTTAAGGTCCTTAAGGATGTGCAGAACGATGGCTTTATTCTTTTCGGCATTATTATTCTATTTTATTGATGTCTGTGTAGCTACTAGCTAAGATTAATCTTGAACCAGATATCTTTCAATTGCAATTTATTCGTCATCATTTAAATAAATTTTCTTGGGACAGGAATGAAGTATGATCTTAGAAGAGTAGAAGAAGTGTTCTACGATGTGAAAATTCGTGGCTTGGTGACCAACGGAGAGTCAGCAAACAAGGAAGGAGATCAAGGACAATAATGAATCAGGGGACAACTCCTCCTAGTCTCATTTTCCATTATAATTATTATTAGCATAATTAATTTAATATTTATTGAGAATGACGTTGTGTTTGTTTTTAGACTGAAAATGCATGTTTTGTAATTTGATGAGAATGATGCAAAATCTCTCTTTTGTCTTGACAATTTTAGCCTCGTTAAAAATCTGCATTTACAATTTTCACTCAAACGCCAATTCTCCCTTTCCTTTATTATTATCTCTATTTTACCAACGCTGCTGATATGTATTGTTTCTGGATCATCATGTTTGAAGTGGTTTATCTTAAGGGCAAACAATGTATAACAAAGTATTCAGCTCATTGTTATAAAATATAATTAAACACTTTCAAATGTGTGCTTGGCAAACTGTTTAATAGCATGTTTATAAACAATATAATTTTTCAAATCATTTTTAATCAAATATATTTTCGTTCTCCACTTTTCAACAATATGTGAGCATAAAAAAAATGTTTTTAAACACAACTTTTAACTGACGGAGCATATTTTAAAGGAAACGATACACATTTAGGGCTTGTTTGGTTCTGATTAAAAACTAGATTTTTATCAAGTCAAAGTCAATAATTAATTATAATTACATATTTCATGGATTGCACAACTTCTTAATTACGCATTTCATTAATTTTTATCAAAATTCGCTTAAAATTTGATTATGATCTCCATTAAAAAACGGGGATTAAGGTGTTTAGAAGATAATATTTTAAAATTAACAAAAATTATTTAAAAACTTAAAAAAATTAGGCCATAATTAAATTTTATTAATTAAAATAGAAAAAAAAAATATTACTTATATATATAATAAGGTCATAATACTTAAGGTCACAATAATGTACAATATATTATTATAGTTACAAATTGAAATTTTATACGGCACAAAATATCAAATTTTTGGTTATGTCTTATTTTTAGGTTACAATGCATAATTTTATAAGTTACAAATCGGTCCAGACTTATTTCTAGTTCACAAATTTTTTAGGTCATAAGTAATTTCTCGATTACAAATTATTGAAATAGTAGGTCATAATTTATCAAATTAATTGATATGACTTACTTCTAGGTCACAAATCAAAATTATTTTAGGTCACACCTGATTTCATAGTTATCAAATTATTAGGTCACTATTATTATTCAATTAAAGATCACAAATTATCCATCTCCCATGAGTCCCAACCCCGTCTCCTGCTACCACCTCAAAAAGCACCACAACCACCGCACCTAACACACCGCAAACTCTACGTGACCACCACCACCACATCAATGTCAAATAAAAAATGAACACCATCATTGAATTCACTACCACAACCGTCATTAGCAAACAAAAAAACGGACACGATAGCGAGCGTCACCAATGGCCTATATTGTTGCAACAAAACAACGCAACTAATGCCAAGTGTGGGGTGGGGAACATTCTTAATCAGAATCCAAATCTCCATGTCGCTCATCGGAGTGGAAATTAAACGCCACCATGAGACTAGATCCTTCAAAAAATAGCAAAAATCCTCCGCTTTTATGGCTTGGGTTTCTGTGGTCAATTTAACAGTAAACTTCGCATCAATTTTTAAATAGGAGGCTGGAATAATGAAGAAATTGTTGTAAAACTATCAAAATCTAACACCAATATTAGAGAGAAAAAGATTGAGAGAATTCTTCACCAATATTAGAGAGAAAGAGAATGAGAGAATTCTTCTCATTAAGAGGTGTCTTTCAAATGAAGATTTAAGCCCCTATTTATAGGAAAAATATAGGGGCAAAACAAGTCATTCACACAATAATTTACAATATAAATTAGGTAGAAGTTAGGTAAGGGGTTAATTTACAACACTCCCCCTTGAATGACTTATTGCTCAATTGTTTGCCTCGTTAAAACCTTGCTAAGAAAACCCGATGGGATAAAACTTGAGCGAAGGAAAAAGAGCACAGCTGTTCCCCCTGATGTTGGCCATCATTAATCATTGAGTCTAATATCCAAAATGACATCAATGATAAGTAGTACAAATCATGTACTGGAAACTTGAAGTTATGAAATGTTGCATTCGAATTATGAAGTGCTTTAGTGCTGCCTCGTTAAAACCTTGTCAGTAAAACTCAATGGGACAAAATCTGAACGAAGGAAAAAAGAGTACAACCGCTGCCTCGTTAAAACCTTGTCAGGAAAACCTAGTAGGACAAAACCTGGACGAAGGAAAAAGAGTACAGCATGATTCTCCCCCTGAAATGTGCAATCAAGTATTCATGAACCTTTTGAATAATGATATCATCTTTCGTCTGGAATATGTGTATTTTTGAAAATCTTCTTGTGTGTAGCCGATATCATAACATTCTTCATAAGATGTCTATGATTTTCTTCATTTGTTGATACCATTCCAGATGTCTATGATTTTCTTTATTTGTTGATCATTCTAGCACAATTTAAAGAGAGAGCTTATTGTTGAATTATTACTTGCAGATAGCTGTGACAATGTCTAAAAAACCTTGCTAGGAAAACCCTGTGGGACAAAACCTTAGCGAAGGGAAAATAGTACATTATTCTCATTGATACGCCATAATTGATGTCTCATTAAAAACCTTGCTAGGAAATTCCTGTGGGACAAAATTTCAGTTAAGGGAAAAAGAGTGCAGCGCATATTTGTTCCCTTCATAGGAATATCACAAGTATATTAATGCAATTTCAAATCATTTCATCAAACATATAATTTATGATGAGCTTTTATATAAATTGTTCATAGCTTATGATGTCATAACATGCTATATTAAGCAATGTTGTACTAATTTATCGATTGCATCTTTCACTTCTGGTGAATAATCAAATTTAGAATTCACTTCTGGTGAATAATCAAATCTAGAATCACTTCTGGTGAATAATTAAACATATTCATTTTCATATTCACTTCTAGTGAATAATCAATTTCCCAGATGTCATAAATAGTACACTCCAATTTCACTTTCAACATATTATATCATGGAGTCATTTGTATCATCCTATAGTGATACTAATCTGGGCATATTGAATATTTCAATGATTTATACATGTATGTTCTTGCACTTTATAAACTGCAATTTCTAATTTGCAGGAGCATAATCAATCATTGAAATAGATATCAATTTCGACATATAATCTACAATCATTTTACTTGAAATCTCAACGTATCGCGATCAACTGGTACATCAAAGAATACTCTCAAAGTATCGAGATGAGAATCATACATTTTGATCTCACCCATTGGTATATCAAAGAGCTCAAGCTAGTGATTTAGACTATAATCTATCCACCATATGTCATGCCAGTTCAATGAAAAAATTTGCGTGCAACGAGTCGTCTTTTACGACAGTGAAATATTTTTCATTTGTACATATAATTACTGGCTTTACACATTTAAGCATTTGGACTTCAGGTCCTTGAACAATAATCCCTACATTGGGGTTATATACTTGGCCAAAGTATTATAATTTCATCAACCTCATTTTCATAAGAGGGTTGTTTATGCATGCATTCGACTTATTTATCGATTCCATTTCATCTCAATATAACATAGAGAGATCTATGTATATGTTCTATCATCAGGTACCTGAGTCTCTTATATTTAATTATGTCCCTTTTACTTACTATGAGTATTTAGCTTCAAATGGATCATTTCAATTATTCAAGAGATATTTATTTTTGGAATCGATTCTCATTATGCTTCAGGCATAATTACGCTTTAAGCGTGTTTTCCCCATAATATTCAAGAATCTTGTATTATATCAGTCGGCTAACAATGTCGCAACACATGTCATTCATAATTATGGATATAATCACAATATTATATCTAAGTGCGTTTTGTTGGAGTGTATATAGATATCGCACTTTTTAGAAATCATAAAGCTTTACAAACTAATCTTTATTTATCTTATTGACATGTTTATATGTAAAATATTGCTGCATGAGAAAAATTTATATTCAAATTGTTCTCATAGCAAATAACTCGAGGCTTTTAATCTACTAAATCATTAGCAATATAATATTCTATTATCTCAACTAATTCGTAAAATCATTAATGACTTTAAGATATATTCATGCTAGCATTTATTATTTTGCTCGTAATATCATTACTTGAGCAAATAATCAGTCATTCATTTTCTTAGTGAGATAATTAATTTGCTTTTGAGAACAAGCAGCAATGAGAATTTGTTAACCTGAACAATATTCTGGTCCTTCAATGAATGCCATTATGCATTCTCAATAAATCTCATTATTGAATTGGAATCTAACCAATCATTATAGAACTTCTGGTTCAGCAAGATATTTCACTTGTACATATGTATGAACTTCTAGTTCAATACAATATTTATTTCATCAGTACGTATTTCTGTACAGTTCAAATCAGTATACATTTATTACTTTTAGTATACCGGAAAAATCAGGTACAATATCCAAGAAAATATCTCAATCTTGTCGTCAAATCTTCCCTTATATCGAAAAAGGTAATGACGCATTATTTCATTATTCCCACCTTTTCAATAATTTATTCCATTATTTCTTGATGGAATCGATATCACTGACACGCGAAGCCACCACTCTTTTACGCGTTGAATAATGCATTTAAATAGATGATTTGGGAAGAGATTAGATCCAAAAAAAAAATGGATGTTATATTATCAAATATTCGAAAATATTATTCTAATCTTCCGGTAAATGTTTTGAAAAAGATTTACCGAGTTCGACTTGAAAGATTGAGGCTGCTGATGGATCAAGGTATCCCAGAAGATGTTCGTTGGTTGATCGAAGCAAAAGTTTGATTAGCTGGTGAGTTACCAGATTCATTTTCTAAGCACAAGCCTGGCTTAGGTAAGAATACTTTTGCAAAGAAGCGAAGAGCAAAAAGATTAAATAGTTGCTACAAATGTGCTCGATGGACATGTAATACCCGTTGTAAATCAATAGGATAATCATCCATAAATCGAGATGATAAGATAGACTTCATTAAGGGTGGACTGAGTAAGGAGTTATTGGATGATATCCGATTGACTCTTGAGACGCACCCTAGTGGGTATGTGCAGCGTGAGCTACTATCTTTATGGGCTAAATTCATCAGCGATAAAGAGCGTTATAGTCTCAGAAATATAATAGCAAAAGATCCTGTTTTCTAGGCTGTTATAAACAATGATGTTTTGGCTATTCAGCATTGATACAAGGTAAATCAGTATATTGTGTGTATATATTTGCACATATATTTATAAAATATTTTCATATTTCATTTCTCGAGCATTGATAAAGTGTATTGAAAAATCACCGAAAGGTAAGCTTTATCAAAAGTAGTGTAATTTAGTCAGAAGTAGGTTTTTACTTTTTCAAAAGACGAGCAGTAAGTAGTGAAGTTTTTCAAGTTTAAAAATTCAATGATTTTCACAGTTTCATGCATCCCAAAATATCATTTTCTCATAAGTTTTTCCTTCCTTATACTTTCAAAGATGGAAGGACCAAAACTTCGACAGATCAAAATTATCTATGTATTTTGTGGATCAAAAGTAGGGAAAGGTTTTTGATATCTAGAAGTAGCAGTGGATTTAGGAAAGAAATTGGGGGAGAAATGTATCACTCTCGTGTATGGGGGTGGTAGAAGTGGTTTGATGGGTTGTGTTTCCCAATCTGCTCTCACGGAGCGAGTAAAAGTGATTGGTGTTATACCTACTCCTTTGGTAGATATTGCAGGCAAAACGCGAGGGCATGAAGTACAAACCTTATCTATCCATGAACGCATAACTTGCATGCTATATGGTTCTGATGCCTTTATAGCCCTGCCCGGAGGTTTTGGTATTTTAGAAGAAATCTTTAATATTACTTCATGGGCTCATTTAGATCTCCATACCAAGCCTATTGGACTTTTAAATGTTAACAATTTCTTTGATGGTTTGCTAACATTTCTTGATTATGCTGTGGAATAGGGATTCATCTCTCCATTTTCTAGGAGAATCCTTATTTCTGCTCCTACTATCGAGGAACTGCTAGATAAGTTGCAATCATATATCTCCCATACAAGATCCAGCAGGAGTTAAGATAGATTGGTCGCAAGGAAGGGGAATCAAGCGAAAATGGAGTCCGGTTAATGTAAAATTATCATTGTGAACCCTAGAATAAGTGGTGGTAGAGTACGGAGTATTCTTACTCTTGAGACACACCATAAATTTCTAGGATTTTATCAATGTTTAATCTTGTGTACCTCAAAGATTTAAGGTGGTAGGATACGGCTACTCCCGAAACACATCTCTAATTTTGAGGATTATAAATGTTTTCCCCTTTTGTATTTTACATGTATGACTCGTTTATACTTCTTCAGGAGCAATAATAATACCATTTCAGTATGTTTTAGATGATAATTTTTACTTCTTCTGGAGTAAATATATACTTCTTCTGGAATACATAAGTGCTCGTGCAAGAACTTTTCCAGACACTTATTATCTAATATTCATCTCATAATACTGATGAGATTATTTTCACATTAGCCATATCCGTGCTATCATGTGATATTATTTTATCATACATCAACATTCTCTTGTTGAATAATTTTCATCAACCCTTTCAGATACAGATATTGGTAACTTCTGGTACCATTGGATAAAATATTTTTATCAACATTTACCAACTTTTTGGTAATGATAACTTCTGGTATCATTTGATAAAATATTTTCTAACTTTAGTATTGATAACTTCTGGTATCATTTAATGAAGTATCAAATAACAATAATATTGTATATCTAATAATACTGGGGTTATACCACCACGTATATATGTTGACAACAACCTCCAATATGTTAGAATTAAGCAACAACTGAGGTGTTTCTGAAATAATATAAAATATGAATATATGTAAAGTATTCCATATATTCAATTGATAGACCAACCATATAGGCGGTGTCAACATAATGAAATAATTACCTTTCATGAGTGAGCGAGTCATATCTTCCAGTCAAGGTATTCATAATAGTTCAATTCGTTACGATAATGAGTCATATCCAGTTAAGGTATAAATCCAGTCTATAAAAACTCAATTCATCACGGCATGACAATGATTATATTACTTATACTTTATTTAAATTTTTTATTTTATCTAATTGATTCCATATTAGTGTCAATAGATTAAGAATATATAATCTACTTAATGATTAGTAATCATCCATAATTAAACTAATTAATATATATATGTACTTGCTACCACTGAGTTAGTGGTCTAGTGGCCTTGTCCATTTATTAGTGCAAGAAAAATTTTTCAAGGCAAACTCGTCCATGGATGATGAAAACTCGTAGGCAGATTCAATATTTTCATATCTTCGAGATATAATTTGTTTTCTAATACCAAAAACATTAGATTTGGAAAATGAAATGTGAATTAAGAATAATTTGGTTTCTGATACAGAGGTTCATCATTTAGATGCAACTGTAGAGCATACTCCCGTCATATTACTCAATAGGTTAGAGACTCGTGCTGATAACGTGTTGTAAAACTATCAAAATCTAACACCAATATTAGAGAGAAAGAGATTGAGAGAATGAGAGAATTCTTCTCATTAAGAGGTGTCTTTCAAATGAAGATTTAAGCCCCTATTTATAGGGAAAATATAGGGGGCAAAACAAGTCATTCACACAATGATTTACAATATAAATTAGGTACAAGTTATGTAAGAGATTAATTTACAACAGAAATTGAGTTGTATTATGTTATGTTATGCAAGTATATGCCAATGCTACAAATATGTACCAAATTTCTTTGAAATGTTAATTTTTATTTAATAACCAGAGCGGTGCTAATAAGGGAATTAAAGATAAGGTTGATGATAATGGAAATTCAACAAATGCTACGACTAATGTTGTGTATAAGAAATTTTTCCAACATTTGTTATACTCTTGATTGATTACAAAATTATTATTGTTATTATGATTTAAATTGATCCTTGCTATTGCTACTTTTTATTGATTTTTTCGTGTCAGTACATTATATTTTGTCAATGTAATATGTTTGTGCATCACACATGTGTGAAACTAGTTTTTAAGTAAATTTGAAATAGCTTGTCTTGAGGTTGAACAAACCAATTTTTTTGAATATTATGAATAATTATTATATTTCTAATTTATCAATAAAGATGACAAAAATACCTGACCCAATCCAAACTCGACGGATATCCGCCCCCCGAATGGAGCGAGAAATTTCCGCCCTGCAAATCGGGGCATAGAAACTGCCCCTAGACAGATCTCGGGGGATTCGGGTCATGGGAGACCCGATCCGCCCTACCTCGTGAAGTATTTTTAAAAAATAATAAGAAACCAGGGGTCAAGGCTGAATGAATAAAACGACCCATTAACTTCCTTGCTTCCAAGTTCCAACAGCTCAATCCCAACTAATTAAAATCCCCATCAATATCTATATTCTACATATTAATAAGAATTGAGATTCTGAAAATCTTCAATTCAATTTTTAATTTGGAGCACAATCTATAATGTGAACATAAGTTTTGGCAATAGCTTAATTTTAAATAAATGCTTGGATGGACAGTTTTATGAAAGTGTAAATTATTAAATTTGAACATATAATTTTTTGAATTCACTCCCACTACCCATGTTTGATGTAGTTATTGCACTATGTAAAATGTGGATGACAGTTTTTGCAATGCATTTCATGATTTGAGTAAATATCTCAAACTGCAAATCAAACTCATTCTCTCTGCTCCATATTCTACTTCACTCACTTTCTGCATTTTCTCCATTTCTCTTCAAGGCTTCTCACTCTATCAAACCCAGATCTGACTCCGGTGAGCGTTTCTTAATAAACATTTTAGTGGTTTAGTTCACGGGTATTGCTTTGGGTGGAGAGAAAGTCGGGGTTCTTAACTCTCAAAGAGAAAGTAGTGAGAGGCTTCTCTATGGGTCTGTCCAGGAGGGGAGTATGAAGAGTTGTATCAGTTTTCATATGTTTTCATATCAGTTTTTTTGTCTTGCTTAACTTTGTGATAAGTCTCTTAATAACAAATAAGGTCAAGGTCAATTGAGTCATTTTATTCCTTTTTTACCCCGCACTTTCCTTCTGTCTTGGGTTTGTATTAAGCAAGCATGTATTTCATTATTTTGGATATTGAATCAGATCTGAGAACATGATTTCTCTGTTCTCTTACTTCAAATCTCGAATCCAGCTATCATCTTGTAATTCTTCATGGTATCGGAGCAGAATATTAAAATTCTGTAAACATGGAAGGAATTGAACCACTAGATGATGAAGGAAGAAACTCTGCTCAAAATCAATCTGAAAATAACTGAAGAAATGTGACGACGAGGGAACACACAGCAGCGAGTCAAATTAAAAATCCGATGATGCTTCAAAATTTCGATCATCCAGGTATGCAGTTGGTATCAAATGTATTAACTGGAAATAATTACTTAAGCTGGAATAGATCAATGAAATTAGCTCTAGGTGCGAAAGATAAGCTAGGGCTTATTGATGGGAAATGTATTATGCCGGATGAGAATTCAAAAGATTATGAAAATTGGAAGAGAGTGGATTGTATGGTGATTTCATGGATCTTTAATTCCATATCAAAAGACATAGTAGATGCATTTTTGTATACTGAAACAGCTTTTGAACTCTGGAATGAACTTAGAGAACGTTTTGGAGAGAGTAATGGACCATTGCTATATCAATTGCAGAGGGAAATCAGTAGTTTTACTCAAGGTAGCATGTCAGTGGTGGTGTAACGACCCGTGTCCCACTTAACGGGATGTCCCGGCCCTTAGATGACGGCGTATTGTCCCCACTGTACCAATACGAGTATTTTCAGCATGCTTTGTCCTCACTTGCACGCTTCCCGAGAAAACTTCCCAGGAGGTCACCCATCCCAGAATTTCTCCAAGTTAAGCAAGCTTAACTGTGGAGTTTCTAACGATGGACTTCCGGAAAAGAAGGTGCACCTTGTTGGTATGTGTAGTACCTATCATATCTTTTAACCTTTCTTAGTCGGGGTATTACAGGTGGTTTATTATACAAAATTGAAAAAGCTGTGGGATGAACAATCTTGTCTCATACCCTTTCCTACTTGTACTTGTGGAGCTGCCAAGGATATGCATGAGATGAGTTCTTTTACTAAACTGATGCAATTTCTAATGGGACTAAACGACACTTTTGATCACATAAGGAACCAAATATTGGTCATGGAACCACTACCGAGTGTGAACAAAGCATACTCGATGACATTGCGAGTTGAAAAATAGAGGGATGTTCAGCACATTTTTCCCATAGTGAATGAGCATACTGCCATGTTAACTAGAACACAGTATATTGGTGGAAGAGGTGGAACACAATTTGGAGGTAGAGGATATAATTCTAGAAATCAAGGAGGAAGAGGGAGGATGACAGGAAATGGAAATTATAGGAGGAATTATGAGGAAAGAATGAGAAATTATTGTGATCACTGTCATAAAAATGGACACGCCAGAAAAGGCTGCTTCGAGCATATTGGATATCCTGAATGATTTGGAAAGGCCAAGAACAAACTAGCAGAATATCATACAATAGAGCTTTAGTCAACATGGCTAATAGTCCCATGTGTTATGGAGAGGAAGAAGTCACGAATGGAGATAAGGGAGGAAGTTAGAATACTGCTGCAAATCAACACTCAGACATTGCTGCAATAATTCAACAGGAGGTAGCAAAATACATGAATACTGAGCTGCAGACTGGGACAAGAAATCATGCAAACATGGCACACTATGATGACTTTGCAGGTATTATTATCGTTACAACTCTCCAAATTTTAAAGATTATTATTTAAGAACTATCGCACTCGTCTAACCATTTACAAGTGAAATTAAATTTATTTTAATCCGAGTCCAATTTCAAATTTATTAAAAATATCTCCATTTTCCTTATTAAATTATTTTAAGTCCAAATACGAAATTTATTTTTATCTCAAAATTTATTTATTCTCAAATTTATTTTCGGTCCAAAATATATATGTTTTAAATACATTGCCTAATTGAAGTTAGTCTAACTTTTAGTTAATTATCCTAAACTAATCCTACCTAATTTCAACCCCCCACGTTTTTGCTCATTCTTCTTTTCTTTTCCACCAATTCATCATCATTATGTATCAAAAATATCATGATTCATTACACTAATTTCTCCACTAATCCATTTCTTTTCTTTTTCTTTTCCCATCACTTTATCATTTTAAATTCTCTCCACCCACACCAACTCCAAATTGTCCCCCCCCCCCCAATTCTTGCTCTAAATAGAGCATGATTTGGAGAGGAAAAATGCACCAAGACAAGAGAGAAAAATATAGAGAGAGAAAAAAAATATTAGAGAGAAATTTGTGAGTAGAGAGAAAAATAAAGAGAAATATTTGTTTTCTTGTGAGTATTTTTAAAATCTATTATTTCAGCCTTATAGTTTAATATTCGTTTTGAGTTTCAACTCAACTTTTGAAAATTCACATTTTAGTCCCTCAACTTTCAAAAGTATTCATTTTAGTCCCTCAACTTTCAAAAGTATTCATTTTAGTCCCTCAACTTTCAAAAGTATTCATTTTAGTCTCTTAACTTTCAAAGTATTTATTTTAGTCTCTCAACTTTCAAATTATTCATTTTAGTCCTTCAACTTTCAAAGTATTCATGTTAGTCCCATAACTTTCAAATCATTTTTAAAGTATTAAATTGGACTTATTATTTTAAGACGGGGCGTAAGGAGATTTGAAAGATTGAAGTCATTCCCGCTCAACCACACTCGTTAAGTTTAAGGTAGACTCGCCCCCACTAATTTATTTATATTATAATTGCATGTGTTATGTGGATTTACGTGATTATATGCTTAATTGCATAAGACAAGAGTATCTCTTATGAGATAAGACAAGAGGATCTCTTATGAGATCAGAAAAGAAATTTATGTTATGCATGTCATAACTTATATGCGTTAGCGTATAAGAGAAGAGTATGTTCATTTGCATTCACTATGTGATGCATATGATTAAGAAGAGAATGTCATTGTATTATTTGCATAATTACGTGTTCAATTATCTTGTAAATTAATTATTGGCGATAAGTCTACTGAGTATTTATTTTGAAATGCTCACTCCATTTTTAACAACATTTGCAGAGATCGGAAGCGGTGGCGAGTGATGGACAATGATGACAAACATTTATTTTTAAATTATTTTGAAAGTTGAGATTTTTGGAACTTGTTTATTTATCTGAGTTTAGAAATTTTATGGAATGTTTCTCAAGTGAATTTATTTAAATGTGAGTTTCGTTGAAATTTTTCAAATGAATGTGATGTTTGGATTTTCTTAAAATTCACTTATTTCTGCAATATTTGTTAAATATATATTTTAAAGAAAGACGAAGTAGTATTCCGGGTTTCACGGAACTCGGGACGTTATAAAAATATTCAATATGCTCTTACTTTGCTTGATAAATTAGAACCAGGAACTTGGGTGATTGACACATGAGCAAGTAGTCATATATGCATAAATAAAACCTTTTTAACTGATTTAAGATCTGTCCAAACCTATACTCCAATTTTTTTACCAGATGGCAATGTAAAATCTGTTACTTCCATTGGAAAAGTCTGCCTCACTCCTAAATTGTGCCTGACTGATACTCTTTTTGTTCCCGATTTCAAGTTCAATCTATTATCTGTAGCAAAATTGGCTGAAACAGCAAACCTCAAGTTTACATTTTATCCTAAATATTGCATCCTGCAGGACCTACTCACTGATGATACACTAGCTGTTGGAAAAACGATTGGAAGGCTATGCATCCTTGACAAAAACGACTTCAACATTTCCTTTTATGTCATAGTTCAAATAATGTACATGAGGTTTCTCCTACTTTCTGTTATTCTTCACAAGCTTCAAACAAACATTATATGTCAATATTGAATGATTGGCACAATAAATTGGGACATGCTTCAATTGATGTTATAAAACATTTGGATTTTATTTCACATTATTCATCTATTCATGCTGCTTCTGCATTCAAAAATTGTGAAATTTGCCATAAATCTAAACAAACAAGGTTACCTTTCTTTGTCAGCCATACTTCTACCAAAATTCCTTTTGAAATAATTCGTGTGGATCTCTGGGACCATACAAACAACCATCCTTGACTGGCACTCCATATATGTTGACTATAGTTGATGACTTTACTAGAGCAACATGGACTTTTATGCTGATCCACAAAAGCCAAGTCACAAAATTTTTGGAGAAATTCTTTCTATTGACAGAAAACCAGTTTGAAAGGAAAGTTAAAACTATGAGGAGTGATAATGGGACTGAGTTTGTAGGAAAAGAATGTCAAGAGTTGCTTCATAGGTTTGGAATAATTCACCAAAAATCTTGTGTGTATACTCCACAACAAAATGGAGTGGTCGAAAGAAAACATAGACATCTTCTACAAATTGCTAGATCCCTTATGTTTCAGGCTCATTTAACAAAGAAATTCTGGACTCATTCCATTCTCATGGCAACTTTCCTTATAAATAGACTTCCCAGCCAAATTTTACAGTGGAAATCACCCTATGAACTTATACACAATAAAAGGCCAGATTACTCAATGATAAAACCTTTTGGCTGTCTTTGTTTTTCCTCCAACAACATTCTACATAAAGATAAATTTGAACCTAGGGCATTCAAATGCATTTTCATTGGTTTTTGTAGTGGACAAAAGGGATACAAGCTATATAATCTAGAAAGTCATCAACTGATTGTCTCCAGGGATGTACAGTTCAATGAACAAATCTTTCCATTTCAGGCTCAAATTTCGACAACTGATATCACACATTTACCTTTACCTATTGATGATACTTCCCTCTCTGAAAGGGGAGATCCAGTTTCCAAACCTACTCCGATAATTGATACCAACTTAAACAATAATCATACTCTTCCAGATCAGGAACTCGACAATCTTATTCCCTCAGAAAATGATGATTCCCCTCCACATCTCTCACCAAACATCCCTAATCATCCTACCAATGTTCCTAGGAAAAGTTCAAGAACTATTACCAAACCAACTTGGCTGAATGATTATATCACTAATCTCAATGGGACCAGCCATGACACTGTAGCTAATGTATCAACTTTGACTCCAAAAAGCTCCCATCACACTCCCCCTACTTCACCTTATTATCAATCACCTATCTTTAATAGTGCATATACTGTATTTCTTGCTAATGTGTCAATTACACAGGAACCAGTTTCTTTTTTACAAGCTAGTAAACAACAAGGTTGGATAGAGGCGATGAAAAATGAATTGCATGCTTTTAAGAGTAACAATACCTGGGATCTGACATATTTGCCACTAAACAAAAAGGTTATAGGTTTCAAATGGGTGTATAAGGATAAGAGAAAGGCAGATGGGACGGTGGATAGATTGAAGGCTAGACTTGTAGCCAAATGATACAATCAAATTGAAGGTGTGGATTACATTGAAAGTTTTTCCCCTGTGGCCAAAATGGTAACTGTCAGAATCCTTATTGCTATGGCTGCTGGTAAGGGATGGTCATTAATGCAACTGGACATTAATAATGCCTTTTTACATGGTAATCTCCAAGAGGAAGTCTATATGACACTACTGGAAGGCTATACAAATGCAAAAGAGGGGCAGGTTTGTAGACTCAAGAGAAGTTTATATGGCCTAAAACAAGCATCGAGACAGTGGAATAGTGAATTCAGTGATAAACTTCGAAGTTATGGTTTTATACAATCTCCACATGATCATTGCCTTTTTATTAAACAATCTGACCATTCTCTCGTGGCATTACTAGTTTATGTTGATGATGTATTGTTAACTGGGAACAGTGAAGCTGATATTGAGCAAGTAAAGACATATTTGGACAAATTGTTTACAATAAAGGATTTGGGGTTTGCCAAATATTTTCTGGGGATGGAGATTGCAAGAGGATCTGACGGTACTTATTTGAATCAAAGAAAATACATAGTAGATATTCTTCAAGATGTTGGATTGACTGGAGCAAAACCAGCTGCCACACCACTTCCACAGGGCCTAAGATTAACTGCGTATGATGACTCTATCTTTGATCAACCAGAACTTTATAGAAGATTAATCGGAAGGATGCTTTATCTTAATCTCACTCGTCCAGATATAGCCTTTTCTGTGAAACAATTGAGTCAGTTTGTTAATTCTCCACGAACCAGTCATTGGAATGTAGCTATACATCTCCTAAGATATCTTAAAGGCTGTCCATCTTTGGGTCTTTTCTATCCTACACAAGATACATTCCAGCTAGAAGGTTATTGTGATGCAGATTGGGCCACCTGTGTAGATTCCAGGAAATCAGTAAGAGGGTACTATATTTTTCTTGGCTCCTCACTCATTTCCTGGAAGACTAAGAAGCAATTAACAGTTTCCAGATCTTCTGCAGAGGCTGAGTACAGGAGCCTTGCATCCACTACTTGTGAATTAAAATGGATTTCTTTTATTCTCCAATCCTTACACATTTCTCCTCCATTACCTATTCCATTGAGATGTGATAATAGGGAAACCCTACACATTGTCGCCAATCTTGTCTTCCACGAGCGGATTAAACATTTGGATATCGACTGTCATTTTGTCCGGAACCACTATAAGAATGGTTTCATCTTACCCCAACACGTCTCCACCAAATATCAACTGGTTGATTTATTTACAAAGATTTTGAGTTCGTCTCAGTTCAGCATTCTTGTTTCCAAGTTGGAAATGATTGATTTACATCATCAATTCCCAACTTGAGGGGAGGATGAAGAGTTATATCAGTTTTCATATGTTTTCATATCAGTTTTTTTGTCATGCTTAACTTTGTGATAAGTCTCTTAATGACAAATAAGGTCAAGGTCAATTGAGTCATTTTATTCCCTTTTTTTTTCCCGCACTTTTCTTCTATCTTGGGTCTGTATTAAGCAAGCATGTATGTATTTCTTTATTTTGGATATTGAATCAGATCTGAGAACATGATTTTCTCTGTTCTCTTACTTCAAATCTCGAATCCAGCTATCATCTTGTAATTCTTCAGAGTAGCCCATCTCTGTCTGGCTTGAGCCTTCTCAGGTGGAGGAGAGGTAGCAGTTTGGCCCTCCAGAAATCTTGATTTCGAGATTCGGGAGTTTGAGGCCCGGAGTTGAGACGCTTTGGCCTGTGAAGGAGGATCCAGATTCGAAGGGGAGAGCAAAAATTGCTATTCATTTTTCAGACAAACATAGGAATCTCCAATCTATCTCTGGTTTCACTCGATCTCTCTCTGCGATTTCACCGATGTAAGTTTCTGATTATTTTTTTTTAATTCGATTTTAAAGAGAAACTCTCCCGTCCCAGCTTCATGGTAAGAATTCCTTTGGAATTGTACTCCGATCTCACTTCTTCAACTAAGATTAAGCTGTTTCAAATCTATGTAGAAGTCAAACTGGATTGTGGAAGATTCTTGTCCGAATTACATAAGAAGGCAATATTACCTGTAGATTCTCGTACTACACTGCAGCATAAGTAATAATTTGTTAGTTTAAATAATAATAAAAAAAAGTAATAATTTGTTCATTTAATCTCTTATTTATCTATAGGGAGAAGACTGCTTGAAGAAGGAGAATGACCGAGAATCTCATTATCTACATTCCAGTAGTGAGGCAAAGCTTTTGGAGGTTTGCACTCTAAATTACTATTTATGATTTAATTTTAATCTGGCAATAATTTTATGTTAAATGTGTTATGATATTCTTCTTATGGAAAGAACTTTTTATTTGCAAATATTTGTATCTTTATTAATATGTCTATCTTATGGTATTCATTTGATTTTGTATCTTTGCCTTTTCATGCACTCATGCTTACTTGGTGCCTTGGTAGTAGAACTTTGATCTAAAATTATTAGAGAGTTACCAATGTGTCTTTTGGCTTATGCTAGAGACTACAAGGCTTCTTTAGTAAAATTGAAGCTTACTTACCTTGATTGTCATTGATTTTTCTTAAATCCTCTATGTGATAGCTGCTTATGCTCACACTCGCACTCATGCTCACGATCACTATTTTCAATTGTAGAAAGTGCAAAATGAATTATTGGTGGTATATACCAATGATTTGTTGGAGAATGAGCATTCTGGATACTGTTGTATTGCTTAGAGATGATAAAGTGTACTATTTATTTTGTTCCATTTGTTGAAATTATGTTGAAACTAGGTATATCTTAAGGGATCGGGCCCACCCGTTTTAAGGTAATGTTTTCATCTATCTTCTTGATCTCTATGTGCACTTAATGCGTTTGTGTTTTTATCAGTGAGGAAATTGATTTCTTTGTTTAGGCTACTTTCTTCCAGTTGGCCCTTGAGTCCATAGCAAAGATTACTCTTCTTAACTAGGATTCTAATTCCATCTTTGTGTTTTCTACAATATGTTTATTGTGAATAAAAATTGCAGTAAAATTTATTGATTATTATTTTATTGTTAGCCCTTTCGCAACCTAGGGGTCGAACTTAAAAAGTATTTGGTACGACAAGAGTACTTATCCGAGGACAAGGATTGGGAAAATCTTTCTGTTAACTACAGGTTGATGAAGGAAGAAAGCAATGCAGGTGAGGAAAATAGGAAAGCATGTGCAAATGAAGAGTCTGCATGTGTACAAGATGAAGAAAAGGATTTGCCGAAAGAAAGTAGACAAGAACGTGAAAGCAAGTAAATGAATCTCTGTGTAATTCCATTGAGGAGTGGCTTTCGTTTTTCTCTATAGAATTAGAAGGTGCAATTTAATAAATCATATTTTTGAGCAATGGAAGACATTGTGTTCTTTCCACTTCTGGATAATATTTCCAAAATGTAATCATAAAAGGAATATGCAAGTGTATTTAGAGATATAATTCTTTGATTTTATTGTGTTTGGTAGTGTCTGCTTTTACATTATTAATTAATTTTTGATTATTTAGCTTAGATTACAACTTTAGATTGTTCTTTTGATTTAATGACATCCTGAAGAAACCATGGGATGTGTCTGACACTCTGACTATTGCTTCTACATTTTAAGTACTCAACTGTGTATTAACTATTTTATTTTGGCTTTGATATTCATCGCATGTGTACTTCTTGTGGTTGCAAATGTATGATTATAAACCAAATAAAATATTAGATTTTATTTACTGCAGGTAGATTTTTGTATGCCTATGTATACGTATAAAAATGTCCTCAATTAACAAGAAAGATGAAATTATTGTGCTCAGATGTAATAACTATGTTGCCGATTATATTTAGTTTTGATCTTTACTGGTCAAATTTCACATTTGTTCTTTAAAATATGTTAGTCACAGTGATTTTTTATTTTTTATTTTTTTTTCATTTTTGTTACATTTTTTCCACTACTTATGCACTATTACATTATTTTTTGAAATTCTAATATGTTCATGCATTGCACGGGTAAATTCCCATTCTCTATCCCCATCTCATTTGAACACAGTCGTCCCCCTCCGATTCTCTCTCTCAATTCTAAACCTTCGACGGTCGGCTCCCCCTTAACTGACTCATTCATCCTTCAGATCTCACTCTCCGTCTGTCGACGCATTCGTGCCTAAGTGCCTCACCCCAGTATCTTGTCACCTGTGCTCACACATTCAGCGTCACTCGTGAGGGATTTTATTGCCTTCTTGAACTTCTCATGACCTCTGTTTCTGTTAAATATTATTTTTAGTGGTTTATTGTGTGTTTTGGGGCCAACTTTTTCCATTGATGAAATAAATCTCTACCAGAAATTGGGTCTTCAGACTTTCATAAACCTCTTTACCAACCGAAAGTTTTGATTGGGGTATTCAGTATTCTTTTTCCAGTAGTTGAAATTTCAAATTTGCATAAATTTATAAGGGTGCATAAAATTTGGGATGTGAATTAGTTCAGCCCTTCAGGGAAAAGAAAGGAGAAAGAAAAAAAAAAAAAAAAAAAAACCAAACGGATCAGTAGATCAAAATCTGTCCCAATCCTCTCTGAAAAATGGTGGATTAGATTACAGATCAGGTCTGATCCGCCTGTTGTCATCTTTAGAGCATCTCCAATGCACACCAATACACACCTCAATTGAGAAAAATGACTTAACATGTCAGTAAATTAATGAAATTGGTTAAAAATGTCTCTTAAATGTATAATGTCAATTACAATACTAAGTTGATGTGGTTGGGAACAAAATTGACAATGTCAAGTACTCCGTCTGCATCTTGACGCTCCGTCTGACCTAATGAGTCAGCATTTATTTTATAATTACTTTGACAGCTATTATAGATAAATATATACATACATCTTCTTTCTATATATTATTATTTTTAAATTTTAAAAAATGTCACATAATTAACAATATTTAAATGTAGGTGGAATCATTGTAGATGAAATTTTATACATCTTCGTCAATTTATCTACGTTCTCCAGATGTTCATCAATTTCATTGTCATGCCACCCCAATCTACGAAGTGCATTGAAGATGCTCTTATGTGATTGATTGCAAGTGTTTTCCATAAAAAATGTCACATCAAAGAAACTTTTTTCCAACTTTTGTATTTGATTACAATTTTTTCCTATGACCAACATTTTAAAGCATGTTTCCCAAATTTCCATCGGATATTTTCTTTAAGGATGAGGTGAGCAAATTTACATGGAAAATGATTTTTCCTTTCATTATCTTCGTTTTATTTAACACACCCTTATTTTAATAATAATTAATAGACTATTTATCTTTATCTTTATATATTTATTCTTTATTTTAGTAATAATTAATAGACTATTTATTATGTTGTATTAAATTACTCGTTGAGATCTTCAATTTAACACCTATATTACATATTTTTTAATTTCAAAATACTACAATAATTATCAAAGGAATAATATGATTACAAAAATGTAGATTGTATATAGTATTATAGAACTTAAATGATATAATTTAGAATGAATTGGATACTGAGGAAAATTAAAAAATATAAGAAACTTTTACATTTGATATTTGAGACGATTTTACGGACAATATGTTTACAGTTTGTTCTCACTTGTTAATTTATTTATAAACAACACATTTTTCATTCACTTTTTAACTATACACATTTTTTTAAAACAATTTTTAATCACGTATATCGAAAACGAAACAACAATATTTTTATTTATAAACAAAAGCATAACTTTCGAATGAAAATTTAAGTATTTTCTATAAATTTATTCATAAACAACACATTTTTCATCCATACTTATCTACCCGAATTAAAAATTAATTCAAATGAAAATTACATTAATCAATACGAATTTAAATACGACATTAATCTACACAATTTTTTTATTTTATTTTTTTTCAAAAATTGTAAGTGCATTTTAGAGGGAAAATTGCATTTAATGCTTGTCTCTCATCACTTCTACTTTTTTTTTTCTTCACTTTTTGGTAATAATTACAAATTATAATTTACATAATTTATTAAACCACTTTTAACCACACACATTTTCTCTGTCCAATTTTTAACCACATATCTTATCTTAAAAAATAAAAAAAATCAAATAAACCAAGATTATAAATTGGTCCGACCGCCAAACAAAGTCTTTATTTAACACTAATTTTGCACATTTTTCAAGGAAGATGGCAATTTTTTTGACAGTATTCAACTTTGCCATATTTGATTGCAAAAAATTTCCTTAGAAGATATTTTCCAACTTCAATTAACAGGGTCTCATTTTCCATCTTTTCATTGCAAATGAATTCTTCAACTTTTGGAAGAAAAAATTTTAACAGGTATTTTGTACATTTATTAATAATTTCCAATGCAATTAAACGCAAACAACTTTTTTTTCAACTGCATTTTTTTTTAATTTTTTGATAATGATTACAAATTATAATTTAAATAATTTCTCAAATCAATTTTAACCACACACATTTTTTCTGTCCAATTCTTTATCAAGCATCTTACCTTAAAAAAAAAAAGTCAAATAAACCAAGATTATAAACTGGTCAGGTCGTCAAACAAAGCCTTAATTTAACACTTATTTTCACATTTTTCAAGGAAGATAGCAATTTTGTTAACATTTTTCAACTTTTCCATATTTGATTGCAAAAAATTTAATTGGAAAATATTTTCCAACTTTAATGAGCAGTGTCTCATTTTTCCTATTTTCATGACAAATGAATTCAACTTTTGGAAGTAAAATATTTTTCGAGGAATTTTGCACATTTTTCAATAATCTTCAATGTAATCAAATGCAAACAACTTTTTTTTTTCAACTGCATTTTTTTAATTATTTTGTAATGATTACAAATTATAATTTACATAATTTCTCAAATCACTTTTAACTACATACATTTTCTCTGTCCAATTTTAACCACGCATCTTACCTTAAAAAAAATAAAAATAAAAAAAAATAAACCAAGATTATAAATTTGTCTGACCGCCGAATAAAGCCTTAATTTAACACTTATTTTGTACATTTTTTCAAAGCAGGTGGCAATTTTTTTAACATTTTCCAACTTTGCCATATTTGATTGCCAAAATTTTTTTTGGAAAATATTTTCCAACTTTAATGAACAGTGTTTCATTTTCCCTCTTTTCACGGCAAATGAATTCTTCAACTTCTGGAAGGAAAATATTTTCACACGTATTTTGCACATTGTTCAATAATATCCAATGTAATTAAACGCAAACCACTTTTTTTTTTTCAACTGCATTTCTTTTCATTTTTTGGTAATAATAACAAATTATAATTTACATAATTTCTCAAACCACTTTTACGTTTTAACCACACACATTTTCTCTATCCAATTTTTAACCACGCATCTTACCTTAAAAAAATAAAAAAGGTCAAATAAAACAAGATTTTAAATTGGCCTGGCCGCCGAACAAAACTCTAATTTAACACGTATTTTGCACATTTTTCAAGGAAGATGGCAAATTTTTGTTCATTTTCCAACTTTTCCAGGTTTGAATACTAAAATTTTCCTTGAAAGATATTTTTCAATTTTAATTAACAGTGTCTCATTTTCCCTATTTTCACAGCAAATGAAATTTTCAACATTTGGAAGGAAAATATTTTCTATATATACGTCCATGATTGAACGTTGGCTTATTCAAGAATAGTCCTACATTCGAAAACGATTGGCCTTAACTTTTGTTGATAGTAATAGTATTCAACACTACTAATGGAAATTGTCTTCTCTAGAACTTGAAAGACAACCTCACATCGTATGGAGTCAATGACGTTCTTAGGATAAATATTTTGTCTTTTGACATTGTCCCTAACATTATTTATAGACAAAATTTTACCTTTTAGAACATGATGCACAAGCTTTTAATGATTAGCATTGGTCCATTTTCGATCAAGCTTTTAACGTGATAGAGACGGGAAGCCAACAAATAAAACAACAAATGTTGTGTATAAGGAAATTATTCAGAATTTGTAATATTATCAACATATGAATGATTTATTTATTTTTTAATTGGTGCTTGCAACATTACTTTTTCTTTCTTTTTTTAATTTTCTTTTTTAGATCTTCATTTATTTATGTATAATCTATTTGAAAAAGAAATATACCCGTGCAACTAGTGTCATATAATATAAGCATCTATTTGGTAAACTTGTTTATAAATAGTTTGTAATTAAAACTTTTTCCAAATTACTTTTAATCGTACAAGTTTTTTCTAACCACTTTTTAACCACATATTTTATCTTGAAACTATCACATTCTTTGTTTATAAATAAAAATTTCATACCAAACAAAGTAGAGGTGAACACGGTCTAATTTGGGTGCTTTATGACATATTTTTAAACCAAATTATTTCAAGCGATTTTGCATTTTCTCAAATCAAATAATTTCATTTTACAAACAAAATAAAACAAACCATTTTTAGCGGTTTTGCTCGGGTTTATTTCACGATTCACATATCGACATAATATAATATATTTTAGATATTAAATTAATTAGTATTTTTAATCTATAAACTAAAATAAGTTAATATATAAAGCTAAACTAAGTTAAGTGAAATGATTAACAAAATAATTATTCAAAAGCAAAGGAAAGCTACCATCTGTAGAATATAACTAATTGAAAAAACATACACAAACACAATTGGAAAATAGTAGAATGTAATACATCTAATTAACTTCATATAAGATAAATGGAGATGTTTTTTGCGCGGGTATGGTTTCACTCGAATTAACAATTAAAATGGACCAGACGAAAGTATAAGGGACAAATATCTTGAAAAAAAAGTCCCAAAAATGGGTGTTATGTAGAAAATGAAAAAAATTGTATTAATATATTTGAACATAAATAAATATCATATCTATGTAAATGTATTATACTGAAAATGAAAATTTTGGATTAATATATTTGAAAATAAATAAATACATGCTATATAAATTTGTTAAGTTAAAAATGAAAATATTAAATTAATATATTTTGGAAATAAACAAATAAAATCATTGAAGTTTTACTTTATAATATGTCAATAAATAAGTAGGTTCTTCAATAAGCATATTACAAAAATAATTAATTATTTGCTATCAACTTTTTACCACCAATGATAAATAGTTAGAAAATTTAATCATTTTGACAAAAATTGGTATGTTAAAAAAAAAAGGAAAACTAAAATATATTAATAATATATTGGATTTCGAATAAAATATATGTAAGTAACATATTAAAAAATAAATTTAATTAAAAATTATTATATATTAAAAGGAAAATAGTGATAAGGT
This sequence comes from Ligustrum vulgare, assembly GCA_963555705.1. Taxonomy (NCBI): domain Eukaryota; kingdom Viridiplantae; phylum Streptophyta; class Magnoliopsida; order Lamiales; family Oleaceae; genus Ligustrum; species Ligustrum vulgare. Next base: position 20,192,589 of record OY743176.1, on the reverse strand, counting down.
GGACAAATTTTTAGAGAAAAACGTAAATAAAAAGAAATTTAATATAAAAAATTTAATTAAGTGTCAAACTTTGAGTAGCGCGGTACACTGAGTGTACATGCAGAATTTTTTATTTTGATTTATTTTGTCTTTTTTTAAAATTTCAAACTCAATAACATGTGTTATGTAGGAAATTAAAAAATAAGATTGATAATTTGAACATAAATAAATGTCATATCATATCTATGTAAATGTGTTATATTGAAAATGAAAATTTTAGATTAATATATTTTAAAATAAATTAGGTTCTTCAATAAGCATATTACAAAAATAATTAATTATTTGCTATCAACTTTTTACCACCAATGATAAATAGGTAGAAAATTTAATCATTTCATCATTTTGACAAAAATTGGTATGTTAAAAAAAAAAAAGGAAAACTAAAATATATTAATAATATATTGGATTTCGAATAAAATATATATAAGTAACATATTAAAAAATAAATTTAATTAAAAATTATAACATATTAAAAGGAAAATAGTGATAAGGTGGATAAATTTTAAGAGAAAAACGTAAATAAAAGTAAAAAGAAATTTAATATAAAAAATTTAATCAAGTGTCAAACTTTAAGTAGTGCGGTACACTGAGTGTACATGCAGACTTTTTTATTTTGATTAATTTTGTCTTTTTTAAAATTTCAAACTCAATAACATGTGTTATGTAGGAAATTAAAAAATAAGATTGATAATTTGAACATAAATAAATGTCATATCATATCTATGTAAATGTGTTATATTGAAAATGAAAATTTTGGATTAATATATTTTAAAATAAGTAAATATATGCTATATAAATTTGTTAAGTCAGAAATGAAAAAATTGAATTAATATATTTTGAAAATAAATAAATAAAATCATTGAAATTTTATTTCCTAATATTTCAATAAACGAGTAAGCTTTTCAATACGCACGTTATAAAAATAATTAATTATTTTCTATCAAAATTTTAACCACACGTATTCTCTCTCTCCAATTTTCAGTCACTATTTTTTACCTCAAAATCATAAATAAACAAGTTTATAAATCAAACATTATTACCAAATGGAGGCTTAATCATTTCATCATCTTGACAAAATTTGTAATGTTTAAAAAAATAAGGAAAAATAAAATATATGTAAACAACACATTAAAAAATATAGTTAATAAAAAATTATAACATATTAAAAGGAAAATAAGTGATGAGGCAAATTTTCAGATAAAAACGTAATTAAAAGTCAAAAGAGATTTTTATATAAAAAATTTAATTAAAAGTTTAGGGGTATTCAATCTAAACTTTTTAAAATCCATTAAAATCTTGAGTTATTCAATCTAGATTTTAATAGACTCTTAAAATGTCTTTTAAAGTCATGGTGTATTGTATAAAGACTTTCAAAAGTCTTTAAAAGTCCCGTGTTATTCAAATTATCGATGACTTATAAAGACTCCTACGAAATCCTCTATATACTAACTTCTAAACATAAAGTACCACCACAAAATCTCTTTATTTGTCTCTCATTAACCTCAAAGATTTTGAAAGACTTTTATAAAAAAAAAATTCTTTTAAATTGTAATTTTATTTATTCTATATTTTTCTTCTTTCATATTATTTTTAGAAACCTTAAACATTTGACTAAACAAATCATTATTTCTCTTCTCTTCAACTTTTTGTATTTTTTTATTTTAAATATTTTTTCTTTATATTTGGACTCTCTTTTTTTTTCAATTTTTTTATGAAAATAAATCTAACTAAAATTCCATAAGATCTTATAGAAAAATAATAAATAAATTGTGTCAAAACAAATAATAATAAGTAAAGTGATTCAAGAATTTTCTATAGAAATTTTTTTATGAACATAGTACAATTTTTATTTCGATATCAAATGCGATTTTATTTTTCCCCCATTTTTTTAATCACAAATGTTTCTCTGTCTTAAAACTATTTATATTTCTCACACTTTTTTTTTTTAATTCACTTTACATATAATTATTATTAACGATTCATATTCACATCATACGAAAATTAATCTATTAACGTTAATGCTTTTCAATTAAAAAATAAAAGTATGTAAAGATGAAAAAGGAAAATATTTCCTTCCTTTTTCATTTAAAATATCCCACCTCAACTAATGAGAAAATATTTTCTTCAAAATTGGTCAAAACAAGCAATGATAGTATATAGAAAAGATTTTTCATGACAAAATTTCCAATAAAACAGAATAATTGCAAAATATTGTTTTTGATTTGACATTTTTCCATGACAAAAGTTCCCAATTGTAAAGATGAGATGAACCCAGAATTATAGTGAACTTAAAGAATATTCCAGAATCTCAAGATGATTTACAAAAAACATCAAACGATATACTAAAAATCAGAATACGAAAGTGTTTGAACTATTACAAATTTATACACGAACTAACTGTAAACAAATTACTCAAAGTTTGAACTAATCAAACTACAAATCACCTCTCAAAATTACAACATCATACAGATGAAAATCAGAGAGGAAACTTGAAGAATTCTGAAGGAACACGAAGAGAGAAGAGAGAAAATTCTGAAAGAAGTGAGAAAGTGGCCAGGAGCCAAGTTGTTTATATTGGACCTTGACCTGGGTGCTTGTGTTGTGGGCCAATGAGTTATGGGCCAATCTTAAGTAAACAATGGACTGCTCCAAAATCTTGTCTGCACATTCTTGATCTGAGCTTAAGCATTTAGGCCAGGCTTCTTTAAGTTGATCTACATGGTCCAAGTATTTTACAATCTCCACCTTAATTTGATAAGGTTTTTTCCTGCATAGATCTGAAACACGAGTATCAAATACAATTATATTTAAAAGACTAATGGCATCCCTAAATTTAGTTATAGGAATGACTTTAGTTCCAATACGATTCAGATCCATTTGAGTAGTGATTTTAACAAGTTTCCACAATTTCCTTTTCAATTATGTCCCTAATGAAAATTAAATTTAACATCAATTTGGTTATATGACACACTATTTTTGCTCAAAAATAATCCACTTTGACTATCAATGCAAATCTCTCCTTTTGATTCATTTATGCAACCTAATTCACTAAGTAGGCCTTTAAGCCAATTAATGTACCCTTTTACAGCATCTGTGGCTGCAATATATTCAGCCTCAATAGAAGATAATGCAACCAATTTTTGTAACTGTGCTTTCCAACTAATACAAGTTTCATTCAATGTAAGAAAGTAGGTAGGGGTAGATTTCGTGTTATCCATATTACCAGTAAAGTCAGAATTAACAAATCCTTTTACTTTGAGTCATTTATTTAATTTTTAAAACATCAAACTTAAATTTAAAAATCTTTTTAAGTATTTGAGTAGAGATTTCATGGCTTCCCAAAGTATTTCACCACAATTTATTAAATCCCGAGTGGGCCTATTAAACATATCCATAGTTTCTTCAGCATTCGCCACAAAATCAAATTTAAAGTTAAAAAATTGTTTCCACGGAAAACATTTATTTGGAAGATTTATGGGATAAAAAAGTTTTTCCTACTTTTTCTAAAATTCTATAGCAATATTTGCTTCTTCAACCTTTCTGATCACAGTAAAAAAAAAAAGTGAAAAAACAAAATGCTCCAGACCATTTCATCCATCTCATTTTTCATTCTTGTGCCAAAGTTTCAGCCCAAGTTACATTAAGGTCTTTAACATATTTCATTTGAAGAAGTAAAACTTTAATTTTTTGGCACCAAAGAGTAAAGTCTCATTTACCATTCCAAATTTCAACTTCAACTTTGGCAGTGGCCATTTTGGGAATAATTTTAAAATAAAGAATTTTATATGAGATCACAAAAATAACCCATTGTAAAACCAAGAATTACATCAAAGGGAGAATCAGGTATATATATTCAAATGATCACACAAATTATTTTCAGAGAAAAATACAACATAATACAAAAGATCAAGCTATATGCAGATTTTGAAAACACTTAGTAGAATAGCATATCAATTGAGTATATCACAAACATTTTCAGAATTTAGGGATAAAATAACAAATATTATAACCACATTTTTTCTCCCTCAACCTTATTTAGGTCAGTCTTAAATTCCCTCAAATTCCCGAATTCTCTTAGGAAATATTGACAAAGGTGAATAAAGGGGCTCAACCATAGATCTTTGAAGAATTTGATAGGTATCAATGATTTTGAACCCCGAGATTACAGATTTGAATCTTTTCCAAAGAAAATTGCAATTTCTTTTGAAAAACTTTTGAAAATCAGAAAACCCTAGGTTTTCTTTAAGCACAATTACGAACCCTTTTTGAAAATCCCTGAAAATCATAAAACCCGTGGTTTTCGTTTAAGGATGTTACTAACCTTAAGGCTCTGATACCATTATAAAGATGAGACGAACCTAGAATCATAGGAACTTAAAGAATGTTTCAGAAACTTAAGATGATTTACAAAAGAACATCAAACGATTTACTAAAAATTAGAATACCAAAGTGTTTGAAATTATAAATTTATAGACAAAGTATAAACAAATTACTCAAAGTTTGAACTAATCAATCTACAAATTATCTCTCAAAATTACAACATCATACGGATGAAAATCAGAGAAGAACTTGAAGAACTCTGAAAGAACACGAAGAGAGAGAAGAGAGAAAATTCTGGAAGAAGTGAGCAACTAGCGAAGGTTAATTGCAACCATAAAGCCATATTAAGTGCTATTTACACAAATGATCTAACGATTTGGACACTCCAAGTAATTAATTCAAGTGGAAATTATACCTAACCCTGCTTTTAAGAATCCAAATTCATAAATGAGATTAAATCTGTAAAACTTCAAAATTCAGGTAAATTAAGAAATAATTAATTAATAAATTAAAATAATAATATTCTAAAATACTCAACCCTACTTAACCTAATCGATTTCTATCTATATCTCTACATTCAATCTACATTCACTCTCAATCCACGGAACACCACCTCCGCCCCCTCATCCTCCATGACCACACCCCATCCCCCCCGGCAGTCGGCGCCGCTGTTAGCAGCTTCTCTTCGGGATAAACCACTTACACCCCCACACTCCACACCGCCATCATCTGTACACCTCATTGTCGTTGTCGTGTAGATTTGTGATTGCGGCATTGTCTTTGCGCAAATCTGCGATTGCATTGTTGTCGTTGTCACGTAGATCTGCGGTGCCTGTTCTCGATCCTGTGGTGGGTGCCATCATCATCTCCATAGCCACTGTCGCCGTTGGGGAGAGTGGATATCGGTGGTTGCTTGCTGTAGACTACATCTCAATGTGTTTGGTGTGACTTCATTTCTTTGTGATATATCTCAATGTGTTTGCTTCCTTCTTTCAGGTCACCAGTTTAGTTTTTGAGGTCACTTGTATGACAGATTTTGGGTGGTAGTGAATCTGCGGCCTATACCTTCTTCACAGTTGAAAACCACCCATATAAGTTTTTGAGGTCACATGTGTGGTAGATCTTGGATGGTGGTGAATCTGCGGCTTATACTGTAACAACCCAATTATTATTTTTTTAGTCAAACTTTTACTAGTCAAAGTCATATATGGAATAGTCAAGTCAAAGTTAAATTAGGACCAAATTATATTATTTTATTTGTTGGGGTTATTTTTCCAAAACTTATATAATTTGAGGATTATATTAAATCATGGAAATAAGAGTGGGGACCTTCTTGGCAATAACTAACACTTAACTATTATAATACTTATTTGACCAAACAATTGCCAAACAAAAAAAAGAAGGGACCAACAGAGGGTGAAAAACAGAGGCTTCGAGGAAAAAATCGGGAGAAAGAAAGAAAAGAAGGAAAAGAAGGAAAAAAAAAAAAAAAGAAAGAAAGAAAAAGAAAGGAAGGGAAGAAGAAGGAAGAGCCATCCAACTCAAAGTGTGTTGTTGTTATTCTACCATATTTTCCTAACATTAGGAGGTAAGTGGTAAAATATTTATTGTTCAATAATGTGTAAAATTAGGGCTTTTGAATTATACTTTAAATGTGAGTTATATATGAATGTGGGAATGATGATTTTGGTGATTCTAGTTATATGGTTAAGTTTATTGAAATAAATGCTTGATATTAAAGATTAGGGTTTATGTCATTGGGTTAAATTAGTGATTAAGTTGAGATAAACTTGTATTTTGGTTTGTTTTGTGCTAGAAATGAAATTGTTCGTGTTGATGATGAATGTTGATTTAGTTATGAAGATGGGTATATAAACTAGTAAGCTTGTAAAAATGGAAAATTGGGATTTAGATCAATGTGGCTCTAATTTTGAAATCTTAAGTGATATTAGAACTTAATTAGTCTTTAGAGGTGATTTTATGTTCCTAAGTAAAAAGGGCAAGTATGGTATAATATGAGAAAACAAGTTGAATGGGTTAATTCAAGAATGAGGTTCTTTTGCTATATTATCTATTAAGGTGATTTAAATGTTGATGTAAAGATTTTATTTTATCTCAGGAGGTGACGAGGAAGTTGGCGCTATATATCGACCAAGCTAGCGGATTGTCAATTATTTTGTGAGTGGAGAAAACTTAAAAGAATTTACGTTATTCAAGTTTTCTATTCACAATGATTTTCTACAAGTTACAAATGATTTTTAAATTACTTACTTTTAGCATGATTATCAAAAAAAAAATGTTTTAAAATTAAGTTTGTTTATCATGATGACTCTTTTTACTATGTTTTACGAGCATGATTAGTTAAGTTGGCATGTATGATTTCAAAACTACCAGAAGTACCCGATGTGGTTATCTGTTCTTGTGTTAGTGCACGGAGGGGGCCTTGGGCCCGTGTACTAGCGGATATTATTTAAGATCTTAAGGCTCTGTCACGGAGGGGGCCTATGGCCCGTGTTCAGATGATCTTAAGATCCACTCTTATGCACGGAGGGGGCCTATGGCCCGTGTGTAAGGGTGTATATATGAGGTCTTTGGGACCCACTTTTGTACCCAGAGGGGCTTTGGGCCGGGTACGGAGGTGCTCAGTAGTATACGCGCGTATGACTAGATACAGATTTCAGATGATTTAGTTGGGTACCTTTGGTGTGATTTTCTTATGTATTGCAGTTTATCAGTTAAGCCACAGATGATTATTCCACTATCTTTATGATTATTCTTAGCATGTATGATTTGATTTAAAGTGGCAAAAGCTTATGAAATAAATTATGTTTTCAAAAATGATTTATAAAGGAAATTACTTCATAAACTCCACTCACTGAGTTACAAGCTCACATTTCTCCTTATCTCTTCCTTATAGGAAAAAGTTACAGATTTTGAGCAGCTTGGATAGAGACATCGCCGCCAGACGAGCTAAACGTAGGCATTTCTATGGTCTATTCTGATATAGCATTTAGAAGTTATCTTTTGGGCTCATATTATAGGCTGTGATATTCTTTTGTGGCTTTGTCGGTAATAGGCCCGATGATTATGTAATATGGGTTGTATGAGTATATATTAAAAGAATTGACTAAGAATTTCAATTGTCTTATTGCATTAATGTTATGTTTGGAAGGTTTTGGGAAGTCTTTATAATTATTATGCATGATTGTTGGGGATGTGACGTTGAATTACAGGTTGGTTATGTCAATAATATATGGGAGACTCTGTCAAAATTTTTATAAATTCGTATGGGATCAAATTTATTTAAAAGGTGAATCTGAAAGATAAGAAAAGTCAAGTTTGCCTTGGTGGTGGGTCCAACATCTAGTTGTCGCCTGCCATCGGCACACGTCACGTTTCAGGTCCAGTAGGGTGATCTGGGACGGGTCGTGACATATACCTTCTTCACAGTTGAAAACCACCTATGTAAGTTTTTGAGGTCACATGTGACAGATCTTGGGTGGTGGTGAATTTGTGGCCTACACCTTCTTCGCATTTGAAAACCACCCGTATGACCTCAAAATCTTGTCATTTCTCTTAAACACCTTCTTCACAGTTAAAAACCACCCACTTCCTTTCTTTCCCATTTCCACCCAGCTTTGCCTTTACTTTTGTGGGATAAAAATTGAAAATAACATCATAATCCCTGAATCATTTATAATATTTGGATTGGATCGGACCCTGTACAGAGCATCTTCTTCATCAACTATAACACCAACATGTGAAAAGTATAAAGAAACTGTGTTGGTATAGAAAGAGATGGAGAGTGAAAAGGGAGCTGGGAGGAGGGAGAGAGAGAGATTCAAGAGCTATTGGTGTTGAGGTACATATAAAAAATGGTGATGAATTTGTGGAGAAAATATGTGAGCATATCATTGGTAAGTTGTGACCTAGAAATCAAATAAATGTGACTTAATAATTTGGTAATTGATAATTAAAAAATTTGTGACCTAATAATTTATAAGTCGTGACTTAAAATAAATTAAAGCTGTGACCAAAAAATAAGTCGATTGCCTTAAAAATTTGACTTGTGACTTGAAATAAATTTGTGATCTAAAAAATTTGTCTTTTGTGACTTGAATTGACTTGTAACCTGAAATAATTTTGTGATCTAAAAAATTTGTCTTTCGTGGCCTGAAATTATACAATATTGTGACCTTACTATATAGATTTATTAAAATATTTTTATTTCTTTAATTTAATTAATTAATTCTAATTAAAACCTGATTTTTGAAATTATACAACTTTGATCTCATTTTTGAAATTTGTATTTTAAAATATCTTATTTATGTATTTTTTTCTTTAATTCAATGGCTAGGAGCCAAGTTGATTATATTGGGCCTTGAACTAGTTGCTTGTGTTGTAGGTCACTGAGTTATGGGCCAATCTTAATTAATTTTGGGCAAATCCAAATTCCGATATGTACATTCTTGCTCTAGGTTCCAGCATTTAGGCCAGATTTCTTTAATTGGCCTGATCTACATGGTCCAATTACTTCACACCAATCAAACGCACTGCTATTAAAAATGTTGTTAGAGCCGGCCCGGCCCGGCCCGATCGGGTCAACCCGGGTACCCACGACCCGATTCAAAAATAGGGTCACATAATAGCCGAAACTCGGATTAAAAAAACCCGTACAGAAACCCGGTGAAAAGTGCGGGTTTCCATTGAACCGGTGTCCTGGTACCGGGTTTTGCGGGTTTCTGGGTTGGTGTTTCAATTTTTTTTTTTTTTTTTTTTTTGTGTGGAAATTACGCCCACACATACTTTTAAAATTCACAATTCATAAATCAAATTTGTAAGTTTTTTATACAAAAATTAGGTTTTAATTCATTATTAATTATAAATTAATAAATTTATTATACCTGCCCAAAAGCACCCCCAGCCCCAATTGTCTAACGGCTGCCATTCCAGATTCAAATGCAGGAGGCAGGCGAAGAAGTGGTGGCGAGGAGGCGGAGAAGAAGTGGTGGTGATGAGGAAGCTAATGTGTTCTTTTCCCTCCCGAGACCTCCCTGTCCTCTCACTTCTCCTCCCATCTTTCGATGATCGATGGCTTAGGGACACTATGGTTGAAGGCACCACAACCGCCTTGGTAACACAGGAGTGCGCTATTCTTCTTCTTCTTTTTTTTTTTTAAATTTTGATTTCTCCAAAATGGGTGCTATGGGGCCATAACTTGGTGGTGTGTATGGTTGTTAGGGGTATCGATCTGTGCAGATCTATGTGTGTGTGTGTTGGTTGTAGTTAATTTGCAGTGGTGGCGATGGAGCTGAAGTGGTGCAGTTTTTGGCTTGTCGAAGATGGTGGTGGCCGGTTGGATGTGGTTACAATAGTAAAGTGGTGGTAGTTGGTTGTAATGTTGATTATCGTGTTGGTGCATTGCAGTGTGTAGATTTCTGTGCGCGTGGATGCGACGATGGTGGTGTGGAGGAGGAGGAGGTGGAGGCGGCAGGTGGTCGTGCAGAGGAGGTTTTCGAGTAGTGAATATGTGACTATTGGTGGTTTGGGGTGATGGTTGGTGGTGGCTGTGAGATGGAGTTTTGATGATGGTGATGGTTGGGGGTGTTTAGGCGGTGGTGGTAGTGGTGGCGAGACGTTAGTGTGGTGGCGACGACGACTAAGATGGCGACGATAGTGTAAGATTTGTGACTGAGTAAATTTAAAATTTGTGAAAATTGTGACCTAAAAAATTCATCAATTGTGTGCGAGAAAAATTTGTGACATATTTTGATATTTGTGACCTAAAAATAAGTTGTGGCCAATTTATTATTATGACATAAATTTGTAGTTTGTAACCGAGAAATAGATTGTGACCAACCAAATCGATAATTTGTGACCAAAAAATGAGTCAACCAAATAATTGTATAAATTGTGACATATAAAATTTATGATCTGTGACCAAGAAAACTAGTGATTTGTGAAAATTATGACCTAAAAAATTCTTAATTTGTATTCAAGAAAAAATTGTGATTTTTCACCAATAAAGAAATTGTGACTCATAATTTGTTAAGAGCATCTCCAATGCACTATGTCAATTGGGGCTGACGTGACAATGAAATTGACGGACTTTTTGAGAACATGGATAAATTGACAGAGAAGTTTTAAATTTCATCTCCAATGGTTCCGTTTACATTTAAATATTGTTGATTATGTGACATTTTTTAAAAATTTAAAATAATAACTTAATCACAAAATGATTAATAATATTAAACTTTTCGTTATTATAAACTATAAATGTAATTTTCTTGGACTATATCTCATTTTTATATTTTATTTTGGTAGTTAAATTTATTATGAGATTTTTTTTTTAATTATTACAGACAAAAAATTATTTATTAATCTTAAATTATTATTTTTTATTGTTATTTTGTTAAGATATTTCAATGACTAATATTTTATATAACTTTATTTAGCGATAATTTTTAATTGATAAATTAAATTTATTAAAATGTGTGTATATATATATTATTAATCTCAAATTTAAAATATTCATGAAATTTTTTGAATGAAAATAATTAAAAAATGCATGATCAAAGATAATTTTCAACGAAAAATATTCATGTCATGACGCCTACATCCCTTTTTAATATAGTTAAAATAATTATAAAATGGATTAATGCTGACTCATTCAGTCAGACGAAACGTCAATACGTAGCTGGAGTACTTGATATTGTCAATTTTTTTCTAGCCACGTCAGCTTAACGATGTAATTGATATTGTGCATTGGAAAGACATTTTGAACCCATTTCATCAATTTCCTGACATGTCAAGTAGGCGTGGGCATGAATTGGATTGGGTTGAAGGCCAACTCGAACCCAAACCAACCATATCGATTTACATGAAAATGAACACAATCAACCCAATGAGAGCTTAAAAAAAAATCAATGTTGATCTGTTTGGGTCGCGGTTTAGACTTTTAATTTGGGCCTCCATTTTTTTTTTTGGGCTGGACCTCATAAATATTAATTCGTACACATACTCATTAGAAATTTAACATTGACTGAACCTGAACTCAAACATTCACAAAATTACAATTACAAATATGAACTTGTCAAAAGTCAAATACATACTAGGTTCAAATTAAACATAAAGTCATAGTTCATATTAAACATAATACAACTCATTAAACTACATAAAAATAGTCTAAATAGGCCACAAATTCACATTCAATGATTGCCTAAGCAGCTAAGCATTTGTTCCCTTTACCAAATTCAATTACTTAAAAATCTGTAAAAAAAAAAAAAAAAAGAGTATGAGATGCATTTTTTAATGTCAAATTGTACATATACCTGTGACATCTGATCTAAAGCATTTTAAATTTTTTTTTTTATTTAAAGTAATGGTTTGGGTTGGGTGGGTTAATTCGAGTTTTTAACTGAAACCCGCAATTCAAACCAATCCAAGACAAATTTATATTTCTCAACCCGCGAATCAACCCAACCACCTGAAAATCCAACCCAAATCGGTAGGTCGGTTTGGTTCGATTTTTGCCCCGCCCTAGTGTTAAGTTTTTTTTTTTCTCAATTGAAGAAGTGCATTGAAGATGCTCTAAGTTGTGATCGATTAATTCGAGATTTGAAATCGAAAAAAATTGTGACCTACAAAATTCGAAATTTGTGACAAAAAAATAAATTGTGACCTAAAAAATTGTGACTGTGACTATAAACTTATAACCTGATTTGTGACTTGTGACCTAAAAGATTGTGACTAGTGAACATAATAAGCTGTGACTTAAAAAATTAAGACATGTGATCATAAATAATAAAATATAATTAATTATGATCTGATTTTTGAAATAAAATCTGAAATTTCTTAATTTTACAATGTATACTTTAAAAACTTCAGTAATTTATTCTTCCTCTTATTTATCTATTTTTTCCTCCAAAATTAGAAGCGGAATCGATTTTAGGGCTTTATTTTTCATTTCACCATCACACACTCTCACTCTCAAGTTCGACTCTCAGAGTCTCAGTCCCAGATCCAACCTCGCGAGTCCGGCGCTCCTTCTCTCAACTCACAAGTGCGACTCCGGCGCCTTCTTGCGGCAACAGGTAGTATAATATTTCATTATTTCCTTATATTCTTCCTTCTTCCCTTCAATTATTTTTGTAGTAAAAGGAGATTTTAGGAATATTTGGTTTCTTTGCACTAAAACTCATCTGTAATAAATTAATAATTCCTTAAGCCCATCCTTCCCATGTATGTTACTTATTCTGCATTTTCTTTTCAGTATTACACTATTACCAGCCATTTTTGAGTTGATCCATATTTGAAGCATTAATGTGGTTATCGAAACTGTTAAAGATGGTTAATTGGCTACCCATTTTAACAATTTTGATATTTCAATATCAAATGACTTCATTTTTGATATTATATTAATTATTAAATGTTCAAGAAGCCGTGAAAGTATTCAAGTTAGAGAATTATACTATGTGTTAGTAGTTAGTTAGTTATTCAAGCTGTGTTAGTATTCAAGTATTCAAGCTGTTTTAGTATTCAAGTCTGAGATCAACGAATTTCTTGAATAATGGAGTTAATTATTGTGTTAATTAATAACTTTATGTGTATTTTAATTTTTTAATTTTCATGCAGAATGGATGATAATACTAATAGTCAAAATACTCCATCATCTGAACGACAATCAACAACCTCCAGTCGTGGAAAGACTGGAACATGTTAGTTTTAGTAATGATATTGATGGTAAACGAATAATTACTTGTCTTTATTGCAATAGTAGCTTCAAGGGTTGGGGGGGGGGGGGAGGGGGGATTAACCGAGTCAAATATCATTTTGCTGGAATTAGAGTTCAGGTGTCATCTTGTAAGAATGTTCCACATGAAGTTCGCTTTAAAATGCAACAAATTCTTGATGACAATGCGAAAAAGAAAAAGAACGCTAGAGATGCCTTTGATTGTAATTTTGGGGATGATCCTATAGATATAGAAATTGAAAGAATGGAAATAGAAGAAGAAATGCAACAAAAAAATGAAAGGGTGGAGAAGAACAATAAAGAAAAAGGAAAGAGGAAAGCAAGTGAAGCAATTGAAAACTTTTTTGCTCTAAGGACTACTTCTGGATCACAAACTAGTTTGAAAAGTGTTTGGCCGGTAAACAAGCAATAAAGAGAGCACATATGGCATGGGTTAGGTGGTTTTATGATGCTTGTATTCCATTTAATGCTTTGCAATCGCCTTACTTTCAACTTACATTAGATGCTACATCTGCAAGATGATGCATAACAAGATATGAGATTTGATCTCTTAAAACTAGAATCTTTACCATAAAAAACCTGTTTGAATATTAACCGAGTATCGGATTCTCCATTAGCCGCACCCTCACGATTCAAGTATGGAGATGTGTCACATTTACCAGCACCTAAGGATGAGTAAGCTATTGACGCTTCAAGTATTAATTCCCAATTGAAATTTGAACTAAATAATAGATTCCATAATTCAAGAACATTTAAACTACTCGTCTCATTAATTTTTAACACCAGAAATTATTACAACCCAGATATCATGTATTCTTCATAGATTTCTGTCGGATTTCTTTTTCCTTTTTTTCCCAAAGAAATATTTATATTTAACCATAAAATTCAAATCTCTTTCTAAAATAATAATACTCGGTCAATGCGTAATTTGTAAAGGTCTCTGATCTTATGTTGATTATCTTAAATACCCGATATTAACATGAAAACATAAAATCAAATAGCTTACCATCCTTAAACTCCCAAAGACCCCAAGGTAAAAACACAAAACAGAAAGAGACAATAAACAATCGATAAACAATTAAGGAGAAAAATCATAATTAGCGACATTGCGAGCAAAAAATAAATGTAATGTCCAGAAATACACGAAAATTACAAAACAACATAGGAAAATTATAAATACACAATTACTTAGAATTGGGAGTAAGAATAGACCTTAAAGCTACAAATTTTTGCTAGAGAGAAGAGAAAAAGGGGAATCGACCCAAGAGTACATGGAAAGTGAGGAATAAGAAAGACGATTTTCATCCAATGTTGAAAAGTAGGTACTGTACTACATTTATTGAACGGAACCGAAAGGATTGTAGTGGAATCTGAGTTTGGCGTCCGCCGTGGCGATTCGTAGTTAGTTTGTATGCTCTTGCTTTCGTTGATGCCTAGGTCGATTTAGTTCCTGTTAATCAGCTAATGTCCCGTCTTAATCAGTTCAAAGTAAATTGATGCTCCCAATTAATATTTTCATACCAATATATTATTCATATTCTATTTGTCATTAATACTTTGCATAATTATAATTTATAAATAAATTAGTTTATAAATAATATAATTTTTAAAATTATTTTCTAATCACAAACATTAATTTTCAAATCCCTTTTTAATCACACATTTTGCCTAAAAAGCAAATAAATCAAAATAAATTGAGAAAAAGGCCGCCGAACAAGCAGTAACATTCTGTGCGATTACATTGATTTGAAAATTAACGTGTGATTAGAAAATAATTTGAAAAATTATATTGTTTATAAACTAATTTATTTATAAATTATAATAACGTAGAGTATTAATGAAAAATAGAATATGAATTTATATATTGGTATGAAAATATTAATTGGGAGCGTCAGTTTACGTTGAACTGATTAAGATAGACATTAGCTGATTAACAGGAACTAAATCGACATAGGCATCAACGAAAGCAAGTGCTACAAACTAACTACGAATCGCCACGGCGGACGCCAAACTCAGATTCCATTACAACTTATCATATCCCTTTCGGTTCCGTTCAATAAATGTAGTACGGTACCTACTTTTCCAAACTGGATGAAACTCGTCTTTCTTATTCCTCACTTTCCATGTACTCTTGGGTCAATTCCCCTTTTTCTCCTCTCTAGCAAAACTTGTAGCTTTAAGGTCTGTTCTTACTCCCAATTAAGTAATTGTGTATTTATAATTTTCCTATGTTGTTTTGTAATTGTTGTGTATTTCTGGACTAATTTTTGCTCGCAATGTCGCTAATTATGATTTTTCTCCTTAATTGTTTATCGCTTGTTTATTGTCTTTATACCTTGGGGAGTTTAAGGATGGTAAGCTATTTGATGTTATGTTTCCATGTTAATATCGGGTATTTAAGATAACCAACGTGAGATCAGAGACCTTTACAAATTACGCATTGACAGAGTATTATTATTTTAGAAAAGAGATTGGAATTTTATGGTTAAATATAAATTATTATTTGGAAAAAAAGAAAAAAGAATTTCCTACAAAAATCAGTGAAGAATACATGATATCTGGGTTGCAATAATTTCTGGTGTTAAAAATTAATGAGACGAGTAGTTTAAATGTTCTTGAATTATGGAATCAATTATTCAGTTCAAATTTCATTTGGGAATTAATACTTGAAGTGTCAATAGCTTACTCGTTGGTTAATATTCAAACAGGTTTTTATGTGTAAAGATTCTAGTTTTAAGTGATCAAATCTCATATCTTGTTATGCATCATCTCGCAAATGAAGAGTACTTTATTTGACTTGTAGATTCTACTTTTTTAAGGTTTTTATGTGTAAAGATTCTAGTTTTAAGTGATCAAATCTCATATCTTGTTATGCATCATCTTGCAAATGAAGAGTACTTTATTTGACTTGTAGATTCTACTTTTTTATATCTTGTAGATTCTACTTTTTTATATGTTTGGTAGACTCTATCATTCTATATTACCCTGGCCTTTTAAAAGAATGTTTCTTGGAGACTATATAAAGATCATTGCTGGAGCAGGGGGGGGGGGGGGAATTAAAGGATGTCATTTTTTTACAAGCCAAGTCTTTTACTGCATTGATTTGAAAACATCAAATGAATCTGTAATATTAATGAACTATACTTTCTTAAAAACTCAATAACATGACTTTAAGTGATGGTGCAGAGATAGAAGAGGGAAATTTTAGAAAACTCTTCTAAAATTCTCTCTCCATAAAACTTTATCAATCTGAAAATTACTTGGGAACCCGACTATTGAAGCTTGCATTAATAAAGTTAAGGATTAATCACTATGGCATTTAATACCATTATTTGAATGTAATAGTCGTTCACTAGAGAAACCTTTACATGAGTTTGGCTATCATTCACACACATTTGCAATTGAGACAGCTGCTCGCCTTAGGAACCTGTTTTAAAATTTAGTTTCTAAAACGAGAATGTTTAAAGAACTTCCTTGCTGGTAAATGCAACGAATCAACTTATCGATTTGGAAATGGGAACACAATTTTGAATCTAGAGGATAGAAACTCACGTTTAGAATACTGTAAATAAACATCGAAAGTTATCTTTAAAATCATGATTCTGCAACTATAAATGGATTTATCCAGAACTTATCATCAGTTCCTCCGAAGCATATTTGATAAGTGATGAGCCAAAGTTCAATTTACTCTGGTAGTTAAATGAATTGTTTGCTGGCTGTCTAAATTGTAGTGCATTAAAGAAAGGGACTTTATGACCCACATGTAGTGTGTATGTTTGAGTTTGTAAAGATTGAGACTTGGAGAAATAGAGGGAGGGAGACAACGATGACAGTTCACTGATTCAATGCCAACATAAGCTGTTGGGTTTTCTGGCACTGAAGTAGCTTGAGCTTTTAGGAAAAATATAAAATATTTTGGTTTCTTCAGGTAGAAGAAATTACTGCGGGGAATTTTTTACTATTTTCCTTTCAGCTGCAGAGGTGACTGGACTTATATGAGTAACATTTCAAGTTGCTAAAGCTTTATCTCTATGAATTTATCTTCGACAGTGAAACATGTCTCTGTCGAATCCATTTGTTTTTCTTTTCAACATGAAGCTGGATGGACTTACGAAACTGAAAATTTTACTGTCTCAGGGCAATATATGCAGAAGAGAGTGAATTTTCTCCTATATTCTCCACGTTTATAATTCTTTTGCCGTTTATTTTGTTCACTTTTTGTTGGTCACATATCCAGTTAATTGATCATAAATAGGTATTCTGTTTTCTTATGAATGGAACTTATATGGGACATCCTTGGTGCTATTTTTCAGGTGTCATGGAAGATGGATCTCTGACACCGGATGACGGGACAACTGACGTTCAACGTTTGCTTGTAGAACCCCAAGATGAGCATGTTTCAATGGATAGTGTCTTATGTTTTAGTGAAAAGATCCCAGTGAATGCCATGAAAATGGAAGAGGTTTCCTGCCGTTTTGGTATAGCCTAAACCTGAAACATAACTCCTCCCCTCTTCCCTTCAAACCAAATCATTAACTTTTTTCAACTGAGTATATTTTTCTCCTTAATTGGTAATTAGTGTTTGAAGGGATATAAAAATTTATTAGTTAGTAATGAAACTTGTTCTCATCAAAACAGTCTTGCTTTAGTATATTTTCCATATTCAAAGTAATATTAAGCCCCAGAAATCTCTCTATTTCAGATAGCAAAGGACAGAATTGGATTATTCATATAAAATTTACTCAGCTCTTACCTAAATAACGTGACCTCATTAACTTCAACATTTAATTTGGAAGAAAGTAGCATTTATAATTCAAAGAAATGCATTGCTCCTGATAAATGCTCTCAAGCGACAAAAAACTTTTAGGTAGCGTTTTACTTCGTTTA
The DNA here is from genome assembly GCA_963555705.1 of Ligustrum vulgare. NCBI lineage: Eukaryota > Viridiplantae > Streptophyta > Magnoliopsida > Lamiales > Oleaceae > Ligustrum > Ligustrum vulgare. Next base: position 20,174,591 of record OY743176.1, on the reverse strand, counting down.
GGAACACCTGAGGGAACAAAAATAGTTCATGTACTTGAGTGTGACTGTTCGTTAAGCACCACTGTGCGTACTCTGAATTCTGTCTTACAATTTCAATAATGAACAACATTATCTTGTTACTAATGCGAAGGAATTAAGTGATATAAAATTAACTGCTTCTTCCTTTTTTATTTTAAGATATAATTATTGATATATGATCCAACTCATGTTTTATTTTTTACGAGTCTTTCAACGTTTTGCATTTACTGTGGTCTTTGAATATCCTAAATGTTTTCAGTATTTTCTGGCTGCCATCTGACTCATTGAGCTTTGTGACTGTGCAGTTGGAACAAATTATGGTGTTGCTCAGGAAGGTGGAGTTGTCCCGAAGCAAGAGGTCATAATTATTTTTATCTTTCCCTGCGAATGTTTTTGAGTGTAGTCCCTATGAAATGTGATCATCGAGTTTAATTTTATTTATTATTATTTTTTTTAGGTCAATGAAAATTAACTAGTCACTAAATATAACCCTGCCAATTGTGTTTTGCATTGATGGATAGTCTGTAGAGTGTCTCATGTTAACACTCGTCCGGTGGCGAAAATCTTGCTCAAACACTTCTCTCTCTCTCTACACATGTAGACCCCCAAACATAAAAAAAAAGCTACGGACAAGATTGTACCCGAATGCTTTATATTATGTTTATACCCATTCCCAAAATCAATATTGTACATTCCAATCATTCTTGTCTTTTGGAATGCCATTTTTGGAACTTAAACACTTCATTTTCCTTGCGCTGAAATTAGGTGCTGTGTTACAGAGAAATACTTTTGACGTCAAAAGATATGTTACTTTCAAGAGATAATAATTTGAAGACTTAATGATTGCTTTGACAAGTTTCTGTTGGATTTGTTGCACGTCTTTTGCTAAATAGCATCTTCTCAGTGGTATGGTTCACATGTAGGTAATTGACGTAATGCCAAGTGAAGTTGAAGCTGGATATTTTCAATTACAAAATGATTTCTGTAGCATGGGGGAAGATTACTTTTCAGGTATCCTTTTCCTTGATATTCGACTGTTACTCTGATAAATATTTATAATTATCAAAGTGAGATAACCCCCCAAAAATATTTGTTCAATTCGGTACAGGTATTGAATTTGCTCAGAGTATTACCAATTTGGATTATGGTTTGAGTGAAGGCTTGCACGTGTCATCATCAGACAGTCCAATACCGGGGTCGAATTCTGATGCTAACAAACCTTGGAAATCAGATTTAGTAGCAATAACTGACGTGACAGAATGCCAGAATGAACGGGTTAATTTTCAAAATTCTGAATTAAGTGATATTTGTACCCACCAAGAGTGTGAAACAACATCAGTTGAGGAGAAGCCTTTGAGATTTCCCATGTCATCTATTATACAAAATATTTCCGAGTTGAAAAATATACCTAGCCATTCTCCTCGAGATATCTCATCTGATGAGGATGGTGGAAGCCTTTTCCCTTCTGATTTTATATCTGGGGAGTCGTTCTTCTGTTCAAAGATTCAGAAAAACAAGGAATTTGGGCTGATGGGTCAAAATGCCGAGAGTAACAGTTTTAATGGCCATGATGAATCGACAAAGATCTCAAACCCGGCCAACACTGATGCCCTTGCTACGCAAAAGAGATCCCGTAAGCCTACACGGAGGTACATTGATGAATTAGCAGAGCCTATCTCTAGACATTCTAAGAAAAGACAGGAAGTTTCTATTTCTGCCCCTATTGCTAAGTCTCCAGTAGTTAAAAATCGCGAGAAGTGTCATATCGAATCGAAAACGAGAATTTCCTCTGAGGAGTCTTCTGTCATTGCTATTCAAGTGCCCTTCGGTTCTTTAGTGCATAAGGAATGTCAAAAGAGTCATTCATCAGATATGGTAAGTTGAAGCTAAACATGATCACTCTGTCACTTACATGAACACTTGTTTTTTCTGCAAGCTTTTTTTGTTTTTGCTGCTTTATTCTCTATTTCAACATCTGAAATGCCCGAGGACTTTGGCAAAGAAAGCAGCCTCCCCCCCCCCCCCCCCCCCAAAACATATAAATCTAACAATAAATGAAGACGATGCTTTATGTGATCAGGTACTCAGTTCTGATAATGAGAATTCAGTGGAAGATTCAGATGAAATTTGTGTTGCTGCAGTGAGTCAAAAGAAAAAGTGTGGCTATGTAAATGCAGCTTGTGAAATGAAACGCGATGACTCAGTCACTGCAGTGAATCAAAAGAAAGCAGATGACTGTGTCACTGCAGTGAGTCAGAAGAAAAGGGACGATCGTGTTACAGCAGCAAGTCAAAAGAAACGGGATGACTGTGTCACAGCAGCGAGTCAGAGGAAAAGGGAAGATCATGTAACACCAGTGAGTCAAAAGAAACGGGATGACTGTGTCACAGTAGTGAGTCAGAAGAAAAGAAGCAGCCGTGTTTCAGCATTGAGTCAAAAGAAAAAGGACGATTGTGTCGCAGCAGTGAGTCAAAAGAAGAGGGATAGCTGTGACTCAGCAACGAGTCAGAAGAAAAGGGACGATCGTGTTACAGAAGTGAGACAACCTGAAGTTAGCAGTAGGAGGAAGCATCATAGATTGTGGACTATATCGGAGGTTCGGAAATTGATTGACGGGGTTTCCCAATATGGGGTTGGAAGATGGAGTCGTATAAAGAAGCTTTTGTTCTCAACTTCTCCCCATCGTACTTCCGTTGATCTTAAGGCAAGCATTTCTTTATCTCTACATTAAACACCAATGAATCTTGAGGTGAGCTTCTTGATGCTTGGTTTAAGGCAAGCATTTCATTTATGTGTGCACAATCTTCATGAATGGATGTTGATGAAACTTGAATTGAGGATGTTTGTTTGCTTTGGTACCATGTTAAATCATTTCATCTAAAAGCTTAAGCTATTACTTGTTAGAGAAAGGACTCATTTAGAAACTTTATGCAGGACAAATGGCGAAATCTTTTGAAAGCAAGTGGCATTCAGGAACAAGGAAATAGACAGGTTAGTCATATATAAATTTTTCCTTTTCTTGTATCATATAGCCATACTTAAATCTTATTATATTGTACTCTTTGAATATTGGAAAAGTAATTGCATGCCAAAGATGTGACCTTTGACATGTTCACAATTATTCAGGGGGAGAAGAAGCGGAATTTGGCGTGGCGACCTTTACCAAAGCCTATACTACGTCGTGTTTGTGAACTGGCCACCATTTATCCTTATCCAAATGGTCGTAAACCCAAGATTATTCACCATGTTCCCCCTGACAGAAGTGCAGATATAACATTGAGCGACTACAGACGAATTCTCCGAAGCATAAATGGCAACTGATACTTTTGTTAGAACAACATGCGATCTTGGCACATAATTGTGTTGTTCTATATTTGCTCCTGCTATTTGCATCTATCCTTTGTAAAACAGTGCACAGGAGTGTGGGTATTTGAAAAATTTGTACTGAATTGTCTCTTGAAATATGATTATCTTTCGATTTTCTTCTGTTTTCAGTCGATACCTTCTTTCACTTTGTCGCAAAGCTTGGCAAATCTTGATAATCGGTCTGATTTTTGGGAAATCAAGTCAAAATTAAGCATCTAATCCTATACTCTCGAGAGCCATGTAAATCGATAAATAGAAATAAAAGAATTATAATGTGTTTTGCACATTCAAAACTCCAATCTAGATAAGATATCGAGGTAGGAAGATATTCCTATTTATATTTTACAATATGGGTGACTGGGGCAATCCGTCTTTACTGCTGCAAAATTCATCCATACATCATTTTTTTCTTGTGCAAAATCACCCTCATTTACTCATTTCATTTCTAGAACAATCATTGTCATTACTTTCCGTTTATTTCTTCGGTTAAGTAATTAAAGGAAATGGTAAATGATGCAAATCATTCCCACATTTGACAATTGCAGTGAAATTCATCATTACCTTTGTTTTATTTTATTTTATTTTATTTTGGCAAAACCACCCTCACGTACTCACTTTATTATCAAAGCAATCACTTTTCGTCAATTTCTTCTGTTAAGTAATTAAAAGAAAACAAACACATTATGAATTAAAGGGCAAAATTGGAATTGCCCACAATTAATTTCATTTTGCTATCAAAATGTATTCTCATCTATATAACATTTTTTAAACTAACTCTCTTCTATAAATAATTAGGGCATTCATATATAGTTGCAGACCCATGGAATATTTAGATATAATTTTGAAATTGAAGAATGAATGTTAATTTTTCAGGGTGAGATGAAAGTTGAATTTTTGGTTTTTTACTTTGAATTTGTTGTAATGTGGGTTCTCATAGCTCGATCTTGAATTTTTAATATGTTAGTTTGTCCGAGAGATGTAATTTACTCACTAGTTGTTGTAATTCAAACATTTTTAAAAATGAATATTGAGTAGTGCATTAACTCTATCGTTTTCTTCTTCTCACCCAAATCAATCAACTCAGCGAAAACACAAAACACAAATAATTAGATAAAAAGAGAGCAGAAAGTTTTAACGTGGCTTAGCTGATTGTTGACGACTACTAGAGAAAAATATTTTTATTGATAAGAAAAATAAACTCGCTACAATATTTTTCTCACCCTCACAATTTCCTTGTACACAAAGAACAACAAACATAAGCACAAATTATTTTCTTTCCTTCTAATTTTTCTCATTTTCTTCCTCTCTAGTCTCTCCTCAATTAACGGCTGCTGGACTCTCTCTCTTTTTCTCACTGTTGCACATTTTCTCCTTTCACACAAATGGGCTGCTCTATTCTTGAAAAAAAAAAAAAGTGTAGCCCACACCTTGAGGTCTCAAATCGACCATGTCCTGAGCCATTGGTTGAGAAAGTTAATAACATGTTATGTCTCACAAAGTTAGGGTGAAGGACTTTATGGTAAGTCCAAAGTTTGAGTAACTTCCGCTTGCAACAAGGTACAAATCCAATATTTCAGGATTCGAACCTTGCACACTACTGCACTGAGCCTTATCAACCCTTCCCTTTGGGCTGCTTTATTCTTTCAATCTGCTGAATACATCTATATAATATAATCATGCCAAAATCTTACCTAATTAGGCTTGCTTCCTAATTGTATTAGGATCTCTTAATTCTTTTCTTTAATAATACCAATGATATTTTATTCATTTTCCACTTAATATTATGTATACAAAGAAAATACTCATAATTTAATTTTATCAATTTTTTCGTTTCTTATCAAACAAGAATTCAATAAATTTGAATCAAACACAACATTTTTCACCATGACCTAAAATTCTAATAAACATGAGCCGTACTCAAAGATTAATTAAACGTCACTTTTCTTTTTGACATCTTTGATTTATATTCTTCAACCTTCTTGTCATTTATTACAGATTCAGTTTTGATCACTTCACAAACTTTAGCAATAGTAGAGGACTTCCCTCGACATGTTTCCAGCCTGGTAGTTCTACTTCTACATGAAATTGTTTTTCCTATTAACCTATACAAATTACCAACTTTCACTTTTGGTTATTGGCTCATAATTATTCTTCATAATCATCACAAAGTGTTCAATATTTGCCTTAACTTTGCATCTTTTCTTTTCTTTTTCTTATTTTCTTGTCGTTACTTTATCCATTTATCGACAAAAATTTTCATATACTATTCTATTTCTTTAGTGTTATTATACACAAAATATTCCAACAACCTTCATATGGTGGCTCCCAAACTCACATATTCTTTTTAACTTTTGGAACCAAGTTGTTTTTTTCTTGAGCCAGAGGGTTAACAAAACCTCATTTTATTATTTTGACACGATGTTTAAAACCTAGAGCGTAAACCCTATAAAGAGATTAAATATTAATCAAGTGGAAGATCTTAAAGAATATTTAAGCAAGTGCCAAAACGTTTTAAGGAAAAATTAGTAGGAACACTACACAAAGAACGTCGCCAAGATATTTTCAACCAATCTAAAAACTCGTAAAATCGTGATTTTTGAAAGAGACTACCTAACAAATCTGAAAACAACATACTGAAATTTTAGATATCAGCCCTCTAACTAGGTGAAATCGAAGCACGAAGTCGCAAAACTTTTGGCCGGGTGAAAAAAAAAACAGTGCAGTTCGAAAAAATATTAAGCGGACTCATAAAGCTTTAAAACCCCACTAATTTTAATTCAAAACTCGTAGTACACTCCAAGTTATGATATTTTTAAAATGGAGGCAGAATCTGAATTCTTAGAAAATCTCAGCAAGTAATGGAATTCACACAACGGTAATATTAAATTACATAAACGGCAATAAGTTTGAAATGTCTAACATATACAACATAACATGAACAAGTACTTAGGATAATTTATGCAACATTGAAAGTAATTAAAACATTAACTCCCGATGCCATGCCAACCAAGCTACCACGTCTTTGTTGCTCAATCTAGAGAAATATTTTAGTAGGGGTGAGTATCATATCAAGATAATCAGACTACTTCATTTTAATAAATTAAATGAAAGATTCAAGAGCACACATATCGTTACTCATGTCACCGTCGTTCTTACAAGTAAATCGTTGATAAGACGATTCACAAGTCCTTGGTTCTTGGAGCCATCTTCTCTTCTTTTATGAAACACCAAATGGTGTCTCAAGGCTCTCATATTTAACATGACAACAATTTCATGTGACTAAAAACTCAAGTTGTAACTCCAAAAATTTTCGAAAGAGTTACCAAAAACTCATTTTATTATTTGACATGATGTTTAAAACCTAAAGTGTAAACCCTAAAAAGAGATTAAACGTTAATCCAGTGGAAGACCTTAAAGAATAGTTACACAAGCGTCAAAACGTTTTAAGGAATAATTAGTAGGAACACTGCACAAAGAAAGTCGCCAAGATATTCTCCACCAATCTAGGAAACTCGTAAAATCGTGAATTTTTTTACTACATTTTCATAAACCTACAACTTTTTAACCATACATTTCATCACCTTTTAATATTATCAATTAAAAATGTGATTTTCATCTAAAGCAAACTGTTGCTTAAAGAATGTGTCTATTCATCATGTTATAATTTTGATGTTGATAAAATGTTATATAAGTTAGTGGATCTCATGAAACGTACGATGAAAAAGTAGATAAAAATTATAAATCCTAAAATATGTGATCAAAGAATCATCGGCAGTGAAAGCTCTAGGATGCAAGCCTTATCTTGACGTACTTCGTGACGTAATCTACAAGAAAATTCAATGAAGTGGTCACTAGGTCCTATACCTATTAAGCTAATCATAGGTCTTTGATTCCTTACAGAATCATATAGGAACTCGTCACCCCCAAGAAATGAAAAGAGATGGCAATTCCTCGACCTTGCCCCATTCTGCTAGATCGAATCCAACCTTGTAAAGAATAAATATGTTTGTTAAGCACAGGTTGACCCAGAAATAGCGGGAGAAACACCTATTAGGGGATATCAATTTATATTAAACGATTCAATCCAAAATCTTGGAACGGGAACAAGTTCAACATTGGATCACGAAATCATTGTGATATTTGAGGGTTTAAACGGGCCTTACAAGCCCATTAAATGAAAATTCTTCAATTTTTCCTCATAAAGAAAAAACAATAAATTGAACAGGACATGACAATCGAGAAGGAAAGCCTAACAGAGATGTTGATTTGAACATAGGAAGTTAAATATATCAATACCAAAAATCAAGAGATGGAATTTCAGATTGAACATATGACCAATTTGCAAAAGAAACAAGTGTAAAGCTACTCTTATTCCTTGGACTTTGTTACATTTACTATGGGGTTTACAACCTCCTCCCCTCTCACATGAGGGTGGGCCGCTCATTAAATGAGAGCGGCCACACCAATACACCATCCCATCTGAGGGGAGTTAATCGTGAGTGTAAAATCCACTGTACAAATAGCATAATTCTAATTATTATCATTATTCCCCCCCCCCCAACACCCACCCCCTATAGAGCCTTAACTTTAGTAATGACAATGGGTTGGGTTCGTCGACTCGTCCCAAACTCGAAATTTCTGTATCCCGCCTCGACCGGCGGGTCCCCACCAATGACTCGATTTTTTTTTTTTTTTAAAATTGGTAATGAAATTTTAGGTGAAAAACTTAGGCGTCGAGATAGTTAGAGTTATTAAGTTTGAACTTTAAAGATAATATGTATATATTTGAAGGAAAAAAAAAAATCAATAAACAACATAATGATATAGTGGTTGTATATTCTCATATCCTTAAATCCCATCAAGGTTCAATTCTTCTATATCTCATTAAATTTATTTTTAGTTTATCATTCCAATAATAATTAAAAAAAAAAAATTCGCCCCGAAATGCTCCTCGGGGCAGAAGACCCGCCCCCGGACCCAATGGGACGGGTTGTTTCGGGTCCTTCGAATTTTTTTTTGCCATCCCTACTTAACTTCTTGCATTTAACTTTTCTTCAAGACATTTCACACGAGCAGAAGTTTACACACTCGAATAGGCACATAGCTAATTAGCTTCTTCCTAGGAGACTACATCGTACCTAAACATTCGGCAATATTAGAAAGTCGATACTATTGGGTTTGACTAAGCGGTCACCTCAAGTGTAAACTCGAGGTGATTTTAACATTTTTCATAAAAGAATTCTTTAGAAAGAAAAAAACATGAACAACACTAAATTAGATATAGCAAAAAAATTCAATCTGCCAACTCGATCCGATCGAAAAAAATGTCAATCCGCGAATCGACGGAGCGGGTCAACGTATTGGGACCGATCTGCTCCGTTTAATTAAAAAAATAAAATTTAATAAAAAAAATAATTTTTTTAAATTTTTTTTATAAAAGATTTAGGTTAAATTATATATAAAAAAAAATTGCTCGCCGAATCGACCCGCGGATTAGGGGGCCAATCCGCCCCGCCCCGCCCCACCCCATCCCGCCCCGAAAAATGACGGATTGCGGGACAGATTTGGATCAGTTGAAAAATTTTCGAGTCGGGCGAATCTGGCCCCGTTGCCAACACACTAAACATTAAATTTATGTGTTTGTTGAGTGCTTAAATTATTATTTATGCAGCAGATCTCATGGGACATCAATAATACCTAAGGCAAGGGCTGAAAATGGAAATACTAATCTTCATAATGCCAATAATGAATTACTTCCAATAAATACGTGAATCTTTGATGACATTTAACAAAATCCCTTGCAAGCAAGAATGGCAGGAGCTCGTGCAAAATACCAATACAAACCAATACCCACGATTTTCTCAACCATCAAAATTATACGATTAGTTTCTCGACGATCAAAATTCAACAAGGAATTAAGGACAATGGGAAATCCACACTTCACTTAAAATCAGGCTTCTCTGGGTATGTGCATCCAGACCTCTGGATAATGACATTTGCAGCATAGCAACCTGCTTTCACACAATCTTCAATAGGTTTCTCTTGAACCAATTGAGACAGAAATCCTCCGACAAAAGCATCCCCTGGAACAAGTATAAATACAAAGTTTTCAAATTATATGCTTTGATCTGGTAGTGGTACAAGATTGTGAGCACAATGTGATGATGGTAGCTAACAAGAAAGAAGTTAGAATTGAGTCATTCACTTCAAGAGTAATAGATTTGAGTCATTCATTATTCGCAGTCGGTTTGCGGAAAGAATAATTATGAAGGATGTTAAATTATGGCATACAGCTTTAGACAAACTACAAGTTTTCATTAACTTTTGACTTTGTTTGAGTGTGATAATAACATGCACTGAGTTGGTATTCAAGGCTATTTTGACATTATGCAAAAGAGTAGTCACGCACCTGCGCCATTAGTATCAATGAGTTTTTCTTTTGGCAACAGTATTACAGGGAACAGCTTCACCTTGCCATCCTCTGCGACAACAACTGGATCTCCACCTTGAGTGATGACGGTAATTCTTTTGCGTTTTTCATTGGCCTTTGGCAATTGAGAAATTTTCAAAGCTATTTCTTCAACATTTTCAGTCTGTTCATAAAAAATTAAAGTTAATTATATTATTAAACTTATGTCGCGAATCTCGTACAAAGAAGCCATTACCTCCCAGCCATGAACTCTGGAGAAAGTTCTTGCCTCTGTTTCATTTCCAAAAACGAAGTCAATATACCTGAACCCAAATAGTAGCAACCAATCAATTTCTTGATGATACATTCAAATAGTTAATCGATAGAATAAGACAATGTCCTTACGGAAATACTTTGTCTTGGACATCCTTGAAGAACTCACAGATAAATGGAGCAGAAAGGTTCATGGAGAAAATCTGAACATGCATGAAATATTTTAGAGGTAGAAACGGTTTCATCAGAAAAAAGCTGCTTGGCAACAAATCGCACAATAAAACTTTGGTATAATTTTATACCTTATTTTTAGCAGCTGCATGCTCAGCAACAAGCATTATAGATTCTGGGGAAACTGTAAGAAAAAATCCGGCGATGTAGATGTACTTGGCCTTTTCAACTGTCAAAATTTAGAGGTGAATCAGCTTCATAGAATGCATATACGAAACAAACAGTAACCGATATCAAGCTAACTACCCAAAGCCCAATTTTCTGGTCTCTTCAAATGATCAGATTTGTAGCAATTTGCAGCCGACAAATTGGCAACAAGTGATCTGCATTGTTTAACCCACGATATCATTAGTCCAGTGGACACAAAAAAGACCCTCTGAGCTTTATTTGCTTGGGTTCATAACAGAGTACAAATGAGCAGAACAAAAAATCCTTTCTAAAAGAATTTGCTCCAAAAAGATTTAACAGCTTCACTGACAACCAAAAAAAAAAAAAAAAACTTCACAAGACTTTAACTGAGAAATTGCATGAGAATGTAAACACGTGCTGCATACAAATGCTGAAAAGCAAGTGCCCATTTGTCATTCTTTCTAGACAGCTGATGCACAAAATATGAATTATGGAAGTTAATTATGCAGGTAATCGTGCACTTCTTTATGTCCAATATCTCTAGGAGTTTTTTTTTTAGCACAACTTCTAGAATGAAATTCCATCTTACAGATGTACTTTATTAGAGATGTTTAAATTTGGTGTGCAAATATTACCAGAGTTCTTTTTTTTTTGAAAGCAATATTACTGAAATTAATTATGGTGCATTATATTATATTAATTATGGAAGTTAATTATGCAGGTAATCAGGCACTTCTTTATATGTTTGGTGTGCAAATATAACTGCTCCATCAACATAGATGTATTTCCACACTTCAATTTTCTAACAGCTTGTTACCCTTGACGAAATATTTTGTCAAATCACTTTTATATTCAGATATTGTATCCTATTTTCAGAAATTGCGTTATAAAAGCAAGTAGTGTTCCCAATGAACCAAGCAGAAATGAAAACAACAGATAATAATAAGTCCTCAATCTAAAATGTAAAAGGACTAGTGAGAATAGTATGATCACTAATATACCATCAAAAAGATATATTTTCTTTCTTTTTCATTTTATAGAGTACCACTCACATCCTTAAATGACATCTAGAATATTATGGTATAATTTCCATCACAATCGTAAATATCAGAAAATCCAATTTAGCAAATTAGAAGATAATATATAATATAATGCAAAGAAAGTGGATGGACAAATACAAACACGTATCAGGCTGGGGGAATAAAATTTTAAATAAATGAACGAAACTGACCTTTCACCACCGACCACACATACTGCACAAGTACCAGTAGGAGAATCATCTTCGTGGTAATGAACCTAATGGAACAAAATGGAAGGGAGGGAATATATTTCTATTATGGGATTTTACCTATTGAGAAACACAAATAAACTAAAAACCAAGGCAGAAAAATGGAAATGACAGTAATACAGTATAATGGTGAACGGTGCCAACAATAGATTTTAAGAAATTATAAGATGAGTAAATTATAAAAAGTGATTGTGAAACTCATGACAACGTTTATCATTGACAAACAAAATCATGGCCCTACGTCAAACTGTCAGTAAAGAACAATAATGGATGAGAAAGATAGAAGTAAACAAAGAACTTACATTGACTCCAGCTTCTTTTGCATTTTTCTTCATTTCCTCCCCATATTTGTCCTTTCCGATGGAACCCATGTAACTAGTTGCACCAGGAATTTGAAGCATCCACTGTAAAGGACAACTTGAAACTTATTTTTCAATACATGCTAGTAGCACGACGTTGCTAAGAGTTTTAGATCAATAAAATGGACTTCAGATTACCTGAGCAACTCTGATCGAATTTTGAGTAGCTCCTGTGGTAACAAATTGTACAAATCACCATTAATGCTCAGTGGAATATTAGTGAAAAATGAGATTAGATCAGATTCAAGAAACCAATTCTTCAGTTACGAAAAAATTACCTCCAGCAATGTACTCCACGTTGTACTTTGATGCCATTTCATCATACCTGAGAATACATTCTTCAAGATTATTTTCCATACTCGGATATGAAAATAATCTTTCTATAGGGGTTCTTTCCAACACACTTTTTTTCATTATATGGTTACTTTCTTGTTACTTATTAGCTGATCCTTAACATCATCTTCTGAGTAACTGAACTAGCAATACACTTGCCCAGGGTGATTGAGTAAAATATTACTAATTCAGCTAATTGTGTAAAGAGTAAACAATATCCAAATTTAAAACACCCAACTGAAGATCTAAAGTGGAAAAAAAGGCACTCCCCTAATGGCTCAAAGAACCCTTGAGGAGACAAAAAAAAAAAAAAAAAAATCGGTTGCAATATGGGGGAAAGAGGGGAAAAAAATAAAAATTCGTTCTAAATTTACAAGGTAAATATATGATAGAAACATGGTCTTCCTACGGGCAATTTCAAGATGAATTTTGAAGTATGGTTTCCTCAACATAAAGTGGCTTATTATATGTTCTGATGAGATAAAAAAACTGTCAAGTTACTGCATCAGCTGGGCACTTTGTTATATGTTCTGATGAGATCAAAAGAACAATCGACAATGACTTTTTCTGCAGCAGTCGAGGAGCCAACACGCAAAAAAGATGTAAGCCTTATTCCAAAATATTTGAGACCGGCTCCATGAATATTTTTTTGACTGTGCTTGGTTCATCTGCCAATTAAAGGTTTAGAACGAGTCCTCAGCAATCGACTGTACAATATTAATGTGAAGCTAAAGTCTTTTCCACGGTAGGTTGCGCACAAAACATTCTCCATAATTATGCATAATTGAGTAAAACACTTTTTAAAATTTTTTATCACTACTTATTAGGGTTCTACAGACTACAATTTTATGTAAATCAATAAAAAGAACTGAAGTACTGAAAATATTGCACCAGAAATTAAATTACTACTCTAGTTAAGATAAAAAAAAAAAAAAGGCAGTCAAAGTAAACAGGGGATATCTACTTACATAGACAAATGCTTTTCCTCAGCCAGAATTGCATTGTTCAATTTAATATCAAACCTGTAAAAAATATAAAATATAAAAACAAATTGGCTACACAATATGAGCTTAATTATTGCATCATCAAAATCAGTAGTCCTATCGCACTGATCTGTAGAACTACAAATAGTAAATCTGAGAATTACAACATTTAAGTCATTCAAGTAAAGAGATCTATTCATTGAGAATGAGAAGGACAAGAACTCGAAACACTAGCTATTCACAAAACAATAGTATGCATGTGGTAATCAAATACATAACCTTACACATGTATAGATCTGTCAAATTAAATGCTACGAGGTGAGAGCATCAGATCAGCAACTGCTAGATCTCAGCTTAAGCAGCATAGTATACATAAAAAAAAAAAGAAAAAAAGTGCGTTTTAACGTGTAAAGATTAGAATGAATTACTTGTCTAAGAATTCTTGATCCACGACAGAAGAAATATCCAAAAGTGGATTTCCCATTCCAAGTAGAATTCCTTTGTACTCCATTTCTGATTTTCGAAATTCAAGAATGGCTGAAAATATCGGAAGAGAGAGAGAGTACAGTGTGCGACGCCGCGTAGTGCGAAAGCTCTATTTATATCATCAAATATTTGTGTTAAATGCACCCCGGGTCATAACTTTAAGTGTACTTAGGTACTGCATCTTCAATTTGATGCAATTGAATTACTCAGTTTTCATTTGCTTCTAGATGTGGACAATAAAACTAACACTATCATGTACACGTCACACAACAATGCATATTACACATCTTAAAATATTTTCTTTAAAAAATTATATAAATTAAAAGCACGTTTGTTACATCAACTATTCATCAGTTTAAACATCGAGATCAACATAATTCGTTAGATAAAACTAATATAGTGGACAGAGTGCTCAAATCCATAAGTAAATCGAAGTTAGCTGAGTTTGATTGTATAAAATTGAAGATGGATGACTAGATTTGTCAGTATGTCGAAGTTTGACAATCATATTGCACTAAATTTGAGGAGAGTGATCATATACAAGCTTTCTACCCAAAGTTGAATGACTCTCAATAAATTTAACCTTAAACCCCCCCCCCCCCCTCCCCCCATCTCATTATAATCGAACAATCAATTTTTAAAGAACAACAATATAAGTCTTCATTAGAATACCACGTAACCTCATGAAAATATGCCTCCTTACAAATATTTAAACATTAACTCTTGTATAATTGAATATGTTAAAGATTAACTTGAGGTTTTAAAATAGTAAAGATTAATTTGCTATCAAAATGACAGATTAGGGACCAAGAGTGCAATATTTTTATTTATAATAATAGAAAAGAAAGGAGGAGTTGGTGAAACCGTGGAAGTAGGTTAAGCTAAGCTCATGCAAAGATTTTGATTTTGTCTTCTCTCGAGCTGATTGTGTTGTATCTTCAATTTTCTTTTAAGGTCCTGTTGGGCAGCCCTTGGTGAATTATAATGTGTTTTATTTATATTTTTTAGTTAAAATATGTGTGATTAAAAAATAGTTTAAAAAATTATGTAATTTTTTAGGATTTATATCTTGATTTTCAATCAAGAACACCAAGAACACTACACAAACTCAACAATTCAACTACAATTAGTAGGCTTACACCTCCAATTTGAAAACCAAGAACACACTTTTCCTTCTCGACAAGCACTCACTTTTGATGTAAAAAGTCCCAAATATTATCCGCAAGATCAAGAGTAAATTGAAGCAAGATGATGAAGATGATATTTGGTATGAAATGAAATAAACCTTTTTGTTAATTGAGAGAGAGAGAGAGTATTTTGCAGCCGAGAGTGTATTTTCAAAAAAATAGTCCTATTGCCCCCTTTACAAAACTAGTGCAAGACGTGCGCTGCACGATTCAAAGTCAAGTGTAAGAATTGATAATATTTAGAAACAGATGATCGTGTAAGAATTTTAAAAAGTAGGAACATATGAAGTATTCAAGTCTCTGTGTTGCACGATTTGTTTAAAACATTTCACATGTGATCTAAATTGAGAACAAGTATATAAGAAGAATAAATGTCTACAATTAGAAGTAGCGGTAAAGGTAAAGATAAAAGAATGTATAAATAGAAATAACGGTCAGGATATAGAAATATTTAATATAGTGAAGGAATGTTCAATTATAGAAGGAAATTAGTAATTAAAAAAATAAAAGAAAATGCAACACCTACTTATATATTTGCTTGAGTCAATGGGGTTCTCAAACTCCTTAAATGGGATTTTGTAGATTAATAAAGCAAACAATAATACACTATATGCTCAACACCAGTTTCTTATTGAATTGTTGCTTATCCTGACTTAGCATTGTTGGGAAGAGCCCTAGAAGTTTTCTAAGTCACTGAACTCACTACTGAAAACCCTAGTATCGAAATACTAATAGACATTCAGAGTGAAATAAACTATGTAACAAACTAAAATAGAATAAAATGAAATTGATGTATTAAAAGAAATCCTAAATCACACAGGGAGCAGTAGTAACAGCTAAAACAAAAAACAAGAACTCAATAAATCCAACAGGTTTTTCATTTCCTATAACTAAGCTTCATAGAAAATAGAGAAATCTAGTAACTATACTGATACATCACAATAACCAGTAAACATACATGCCACTTTCAAAATATAAGAAATTATTTTGACTCTAGGCGATATATTCATAACTAAACTCACATGACTCTCGAATAATTCAAAGATTTTCCCATTAAGTTTTCAGAAAGTCTAATGAACAATTGAACACAACAAACCTAAGAACTGCAGAAAGAGGAATTCTTGACCATGGAACGTCGGCCGAGAGTACTCTCGAAGCTGAGGTAATTGCAGCCCATACCACTAATCTACAGCAAAATCACTAATCTTGAAAGAGATTGACCGAACACAAGATGTTAAAAGAAATTCACAAACTGCAAAACTTAAATAGCAATCAAACTGAAAAAAATCTACAACCTCACATCCTAAATCGTGATTTATTGTACCTTGTTTAAATCATTATTTAGATCAATCTCTTTCTTGATTCATATGTCAGACGAGAATTTGCAACCCTGTCGGGGGGGGGGGGGTAAGGGTGAGATTTTTTGGCGAAATTAGAGCATGGAGCAAAAAATAGAAAAAAGAAAAGAAAAAAAATACTTAAACCTTGCAACTCCTCCAAAGTAAATTATATACATATATATATATTTTTTATTTAAATTAGAAAATAAAAATTCATGAACCAAATAACGAAAAGGAAAGTGTAGAAACTACTGAAGAAAATAAAATGCCACCAAGTTGCCTATGACCATGAACATAATAGAGAGAGAGAACAAATATTTTTATTAATGAAATAAGAATAATGCTATTTGTTGGGAATTACACGTTGATTCCCCTTCTTTAACTCACTGGATCTTTTGATGTTCAAGAAATAATTGAACAACAAGAAAATAAATAACAACGACGCAAAATTTTTGGATCGCCAAAGCCTTTCGCTAAATATTAAATTATTACAAATATATAGAATTTCACTCACCAACCCAATCTCATAAATTACAGAGAAAATACTAATAATGAACTTCTATCTAACCCAAGTTTCTACCCTATGAATTATCCCACAAAGAGTTCACAAGAAACTACAAAGATAAAGCTCTCCAATTATCTCTAATTAGTCTCACATAAGATTCAACATATTATGGCTCCCTAACACACATATTTATAGGTAAAAACAACCCCTAGAATATGTAGAATTCGTGTCCAAGTATATTTCCTTATTGAAGTAGAATACCAAAATAAAGTCTTTTATTTTCCTTTTCACTTTTAACTTGGTCTCCAAGTTAACCACTTTAATATGAAAATCAATTGTCCAAAATATTTCCATTCTTAATTTGGGTCAAATATCCCAACAATCTCCACCTTGACACAAATTTATCCGAGCCAAAATATTCAAAAATTAATCTTTGGGTAAACAGGCAAGCTTTTTCCACTTTGACGATCCCATACTCCACCATATGAGTATAATCACTCAGAATTATCAACGAATTTCGAGCTTTTCACCGTCTCATGTCGAAAACAAAATTGCTGAAAAATTATGGTGCAACTCCCATTGTTTGATTTTCCATGGAAGCTCATCAGCCATCGATATCAATTCAACCACACACCTTGCATCCAAGTCAAACCAATGCTGTGTGCGAACACATGCACCCGCCCGTAAGAACACATTCTCTATCATGACAACTGGCATCATGCCATGAGGATGTCACATCCTACTCAGAGTATATCATCATCGCCCTCCACCAGGAGAGTCGCATTGTCCACCTTTGAGCAGTCAGCCGAGTCTGATCCACCTTTTGGACAGTTTCTTCTTACATGACCGGATTGTCTACAGTTCCAACATACAACCTTCTTCTTCATGGAGTTACACATCTTCCACTTTTCAGTAACAAGCAAATTATTTCCTGATGAATTATCGCCTCCACCTAATCTCCGTTCTTCAGAGATCAACTTACTTGTAACTTCTGCAAAGTCCACCGTTTCTTTCCCGTACATCAAAATCGGCTTGATGTGCTCAAACGTGGATGGAAGAGACCAGATAAGCCTCAATGCTTTATCCTCATCTTCAAATTTGACTCCAATAGATTCCAGTTCAGAAACAATCCCGTTAAGAATACTAAGATGGTCGGAGATTTTTGTACCTGCGCTCATTCTCAACGAATGAAACTGTTCCTTCAGATACAAGCGATTTGAAAAGTTTTTCGTCTGATACAACTCTTCCAGTTTTTCTCGCAATTCATTCACAGCAAATATCCCATGAATATTTGCAAGAACATTCTTGGCCAAACAAAGTCGTATTGTACTAGAAGCTCTCAAATCCAAATCTTCCCAATCTTCATCAATCTGGCTGGATTCAGTTTCTTTTTCTTTTCCTTTGTCAGAACTCTCGGTTGGTTTTCCTTTCAAAGCTTTGTGCAGACCCGCCTGAATTAAAATATCCTTGACTTGTACTTGCCACAAGCCAAAACTAATTCTTCCATTAAATTTTTTTACGTCGTACTTGGCAGACATATTTTATTTTGCTCCAATAAAATTTTCGAACCACCTGACGCTCTGATACCACTTGTTAGGAATTACACGTTGATTCCCCTTTTTTAACTCACATGATCTTTTGATGTTCAAGAAATAATTGAGCGACAAAAAGTAAATAACAACGACGCAAAATTTTTGGATCGCCAAGGCCTTTCACTATATATATTAAATTATTACAAATATATAGAATTTCACTCACCAACCCAATCCCATAGACTACAGAGAAAATACTAATAATGAACTTCTATCTAACCCAAGTTTCTACCCTTTGAATTATTATACAAAGAGTTCACAAGAAACTACAAAGATAAAGCTCTCCAATTATCTCTAATTAGTCTCACATAAGATTCACCATATTATGGCTTCCTAACACACATATTTATAGGTAAAAACAACCCCTAGAATATGTAGAATTCGTGTTCAAGTAAGTTTCCTTATTGAAGTAGAATACCAAAATAAAGTCTTTTATTTTCCTTTTCACATTTAACTTGGTCTCCAAGTTAACCACTTTAATATGGAAATCAATTGTCCAAGATATTTTCATTCTTAATTTGGGTTAAATATCCCAACACTATTTGAATACCTAAGTTTACCACCCTATGTTCCACCTCCCTTACATGAGATGTGTATGGTCTCATGTATTAATTAGCGGTATCACACCCCATGTGAGGGGGTTGTACGCAGGGTGGGCATCCTGTGTGTTCAAATAGCATGATCCATGAAATAATTTACTGCCTCGTTCCATTCTGTAAAACTCTATATACACAACATGAGACCACAAATAGAATATGAAGATGAAACCTTACTCTAAGATGTTTTTCATTTAAACAGAGTAGAAAGGCACCTATTTATGGTTGAGAGCAATACTGAAGAATACAAAGACAACAAGGTCTCTACTTCAAAATAATATTCGCAGCAGTTGCAATCGTTAATCCCAAGCTAATATAATTGTAATAAAAAATGAAAAAAATGAACTTCAGGGATGAAAAGGAGGGCAGTAACGTGTTACCAAATTGAAATATTACGTTGCTTGTCAAAAACTTCATTCATACCTGAAAATGGCCATGACCGATCAAAATGAGACATGGATTTAACAAAACATTTTCAATGTGCCAAGCCATGCTACTTTTCTCCCCTGTTAGCTTCTTAGAAAATATGCAGTTACAAATAAAGAATTGCTGTAAAAAATATTAGCAAATCAGATGATAAAACTGTCCACGTCAATAACTTTCGACATAAAACAGCAAAAATGGATTTGAATTTTGTTGGCTCATGGCTGGTTTGGCTTCTTCTTCGTTGTTAAGAGTATATGTTGTTCATTTACAAAGTGTCCGAGTATATAATTAAGAGTCATGATTGTGATTAAGAAATTTGTCCAAGGAATATTAGATAAGTTATGCAAGTTAATTGATATTTTTATTATTATTTTGCTGAAACAATAAAATAACAATAATTTTTATAGAGATTAATACTAAGCTGAAGTGGTAACCAGGTTGGTTTCAAGTCTCATTCGGAAAAGAGGTGAAATAAAAAAATTCTAATAATAATCATTTGGATTTTTTTGCAAATATAATATGCTATATATCTTTTAAATACATTCGAATTATGATGCTATAACATGAAATGATACACTTAACTGGAGTCTTTAACTAAAGAAAAAAAAATGAAAAGAAAATGATGGAGGACAATGTTATTTTGAAAAAGCTCTCCTCAGAAGATAACTCGCTTATCAGAATTCAGAAAATTTCCCAGATCTAGAA
The DNA here is from genome assembly GCA_963555705.1 of Ligustrum vulgare. Taxonomy (NCBI): domain Eukaryota; kingdom Viridiplantae; phylum Streptophyta; class Magnoliopsida; order Lamiales; family Oleaceae; genus Ligustrum; species Ligustrum vulgare. The sequence continues at coordinate 20,154,365 of OY743176.1, read as the reverse complement.
GGCCAGATTCCCTGATAGTAATTTTCATTAACTGCTTACAACATCATTCAAGTAAACTGGTCAATATTTTGTATTTTCACAGAGTAAAGAATAAATTTCACTAAATTGTTGTGTTGAAAGTACAAAAAAGTTGCTAGGTATGGAACACAAATGACAACAAACTACATAATTAGGATTATTATATATAAAATCCTTTGGAAAAATTCAAAAATAGTAATAGGGTTACCTGACCCTGACCGTAAACATGGACTAAAGACTATAAATGTGTGCTCTTTCATTTCTTTTGTAAAGAAATTTCGTATTTTCAAAATAGTTTTAGAAAGCTAATAAAAAAGATTAACTTCGGAAAACGTCAATAATGTTGTTTTTTCGTTTTTCAATATTTCCCGATACCAATATCATTATAAACAGAAAGTCATTCATAGCATCTTCAATTTACAAAAATTCCAGCAACATAGGCTCCACTATTCTTACAAGATAAATCTATCATCTTTCAACATATTTGTTTGTACTCAAGGAAACATAGAAGAATATAAATAGAAAGAGGATTGATGATAAGAAAAATATCTAACTCCTTTGGAAGAAATCTGGGGACACATTGAAATTCAATTTACATAACCATATAAAAATTGAGAGGAAGGGGAGAAGAATCAACATAATTACATTTCAGGGTTTAAACGACCAATTGAGAGGCACTTGTTTGGGTATTACTGACATTTCATAATTGAGAACATAAAATACAAAATTATCTAAGACTATTTAAAAAAAAAAATACTCCTCGCCCCCACTAAAAATTTCTTTAGTCAATCCTATAATACTATTTCTTTTCAAAAAAACTAATTTCTGATGATAAATAAGTTCTTGAGAACATGTACAAGCAAAAGGAGATTCAATTTAAGCAATAATTCACAATCAATTATAGATAGACCGACAAAAAACGGAAAAAGCACCATCTGAACGTTTAATTACTTTCTGAAATTAAAAAATGCTCAAAGAGGAATCGATAATATTAAATATTACTTATTCTTTAAATTTACCATTTAAATAATAAATTTTTAATTGTTAAAGAAGTTATTTTCATTATCCTTTCACCAAACTAACAAGATAAACTTATTCTCAGAAAACTTGGAGTCGACCACACTAAGTTTTTCATGTCATCGTGCTGCTATAAAGGTCCAATAAAGTCAAATGTCTCACAATTACCTAAGACCATATTGACTTTTGTCTACCTCTACATCCTTTCGTTTGTTCCACTGTGGTAATCACAAGGAAACGTAATTGAAATGAGATAAATCAAATTTCTTCTCATTCAGTGGTCTACTAATCCAGATGATTTTGTCAAACAGGAGCTACTCTTTGAACCAAAAAAGTAAAATCTTAAAATGGAGAAAACAATAAGTACCTTCCATTCCAATGAAAATAACGTACATACCTAACTTAGAAGACCAAAAATAAAGTAAAAAAGAAACACAAATAACAATATTCTTTCACATTTAGTAATTCTTACTAGAAATAAAGCCAAAAATAAAAACACTAAAGAATGATTAACAATATATATATATGAAGCAGTAAATCTATGAAATATACTTCATTATGGAACTAACCTCAATTACAATCACTGCCTAAGAACAAACCATGTTATTTTGATTACCCTTACCATGTTCTTAAACAGAACCACCTTGTACATTTCCTTATAAAAAAAAAGGTCAAGCCCAATCAAATGTACACATTTCGTGGGAGCAATTAATCGAAAGATGGTTAGAGAAAAATGAAAACCGTCAAATGTGCTTTCATTCATGGACAAATTTGCACATCCAAGTAGGTGTCTCGGGGTGTTGGAAATAAAGACCAGATTAAAGAATCATTGGCACCTTTGGGTGCCCTTGGTTTCACAAACAAACAAGTTAATCCAACTTAACTATGAGATATCAATCATTAGTTGAATCATGTAAAATACCTAGATCCCAAACTTGGAACTTTATGTTGTTTTCCCATGATAAATCTAACTGCTGCAGTGAAAGGGAAAAAAATGAAATATATTAACTCAAACTAATAATCGAATTCATTTATGGTGAATAATCGAATCTAGAATTCATTTATGGTGAATAATTAAACATTATCCATTTTTAAATTTATAGAATTTACTTCTGGTGAATAATTAGATATTCATTTTTGAATTCATTTCTGGTGAATTTTCGAATTCACTTCTGATGAATAATCAATTACCCAAATATCAAATATAATTTATAATAATAGTACACCCCAATTTCAACATATTATATTATGGGGTTATTTGTATCATTCTGAAGTGATACTATTCGGGTATATTGAATCTTTTAATGATTATACATGTATGTTCCTATATCTCATAAACCACAATTTCTACTTTTTATAAGTATAATCAATCATTGAAATAGATATCAATTTCGACATATAATCTATAATCATTTTACTTGAAATCTCAACGTACTGCGATCAACTGGTACATCAAAGAATACTCCTAAAGTACCAAGATGAGAATCATACATTTTGATCTCACTCATTGGTATATCAAAGAGCTCAAGCTAATGATTTCGATTATAGTCTCATCTATCATATATTATGCCAGTTCTTTGAAAAAATTTCGAGCATAACGAGTCGTCTTTTACTACTATGTAATATTTTTCATTTGAACAAATAACTGCTCTCTTTACACATTTAAGTGTTTGGACTTCAGGTCCTTTAACAATAATCACTACATTGATATTTTATATTTCATCAACCTCATTTTCAAAAGAGAGTTGTGTAATGTCTGTAGTCGACTTATTTCTCGATTTCAATTCATCCCAACATATAGAGATCTCTTTATATTTTCTATCATCAGGTACCTAAATCTCTTATTATTTCACTATGTCCCTTTTACTCACCATGAGTATTTAGCCTCAAAGGAATTATCTCAATTATTAACGAGATATTTGTTTTTGAAATCGATTGTCATTGTGCATCAGTCATAATTATGCTTCAGGCGTGTTTCCCCCATAATGTTATTAAATCTTATATTGTATCAACGACTAAAAATGCCACGATACATGTCATTAGGAATATAATTTCAATCATATATCTAAGTGCATTTTGGTGGGGTTTATAAGTCACACTTCTTATAAATTATAAAGCTTCACAATCTAACTGTTGTTGCATCATATTGACTTATACATGATATAGTTGTATGAGAAACAATTTATATTCAAGTTGTTCACATAGAAAATAATTTGAAGCTTTTGATGATATAATCGTTCATTATAGAACTTTTGATTTAATACGGTTTTATTTCGCTTCTATGTATGAACATACAGTATCGATGAACTTCTGGTTCAATACACTATATATTTCACTTGTACGTATGAACTTTTGGTTTAATACAATATTTATTTCACTTGCACGTATGTATGAACTTCTGATTCAATATAAATCATTTCATCAGTAAGTATTATTTGTTTAGTACAAATTAGTATACCTTGATTACTTTTATTGTACCAAAAAATCATGTACGATATCCAAGAAAATATATCATGTTCCAAAGCTTGTCGCCAAATCTTCCCTTATATCGAAACAGGCAAGGAACAATATATCAAGAAAATAATTCTAGTTCCCAACTTTTCAATATTTTATTCCCATTTTTCTTGGTGGAATCAATGTCACGCAGAGTCTCCGCTCTTTTACGCGTTAAATAATACATTTAAATAGATCATGTGGGAAGAAGATTAAATACATAAAAAAATGGATGTCATATTATCAAATATTGCTAAATATTATTCTAATCTTCCGGTAAATGTTTTGAAAAAGATTTATCGAGTTCGACTTGAAGGATTGAGGCTGTTGATGGATTAAGATATCCCAGAAGATGTCCATTGGTTGATCGAAGCAAAAGTTCAATTAGCTGGTGAATTACTAGATTCATTTTCTAAGCACATGCATGACTTAGATAAGAGTACTTTTGCAAAGAAGCGAAGACCAAAAAAATTAAAAGGTTGCTACAAATGTACTCGATGGACATGTGACCCTCGTTGTAAATCAATAGGATATTCGTCTATAAATCGAGATGATAAAATAGATTTCATTAAGGGTGGACTAAATGAGAAGTCTTTGGATGATATCCGATTGACTCTTAAGACGAACCCTTATGGGTATGTGCAACGTGAGCTACTATCTTTATGGGCTCAATTCAATGACGATAAATACCGTTATAGTCTCAAGAATATAATAGCAAAAGATCTTGTTTGCCAGTCTGTGACAAATATGAATTTTCGACTATTCAGCATTGACACAAGGTAAATCAGTATGGTATATATATATATGTATACATATATATATTTTAACAAAGTATATTATATATTCATTTTTTGCGTATTAACAGACTGTCACTGAGAGGCCACCGAAAGAGTGTCCATTATGGAACATTAAATATGCTGTCAGAGATACGATCAAAACTTGTGTCATTTAGTCAAAAGTAAATAACAACTTTTTCAAAAGACGAGTAGTAAATTTTCGAGTTTTAAAAAGTCAAATGATTTCGCAATTTATTCATCCCAAAATAACATTTTCTCATAAGTTTTCATTTCTTATACTCTCAAAGATGGAATGAGCAAAACTTCAACATATCAAAACTATCTATGTATTTTGTGGATCAAAAGTAGAGAAATGTTTTGGGTATCTAGATGTAGTAGTGGATCTAGGAAAGAAGTTGAGAGAGAAATGTATCAATCTAGTGTATGAAGGAGGTAGCAGTGGATTGATGGGTTGTGTTTCCCAATTTGCTCAAACAGAGCGAGTGAAAGTGATAGGCGTTATACTTGTTCCTTTGATAGATATTGCAAGCAAAATACGAGAGCATGAAGTACATACATTATCTATCCATTATCGCATAACTTGCATGCTATATGGTTCTGATACCTTCATAACCCTGCCCGGGGGTTTTGGTACTTTAAAAAAAATCTTTAATATTACTTCATGGGGGCTCAATTGGATTTTTATACCAAGCCTATTGGGCTTTTAAATGTTAAAAATTTCTTTGATGGTTTGCTAACATTTCTTAATTATGCTGTGGAACAAGGATTCATCTTTTCATTTTCTTGGAGGATCTTTATTTCTGCTCTTGCTATCGAGGAATTGTTGGATAAGTTGCAATCCCCAAAACTTGTATATAATAAGTAAATACTGGGTCGGTCGAGACTCTTTCTTAGTGAAGTGGGAAGACATATATTCCAATACAAGATTCAGCAGGAGTTAAGATAGATTGATCGCAAGGAAGGGAAATCAAGTGAAAGTGGAGTTCGGTTAATGTAAACTTAACCTTGTAAACCTCAAAATAGATTAGGGGTGGTAGAGTATGGAGTATTCTTACTCTTGAGACACACTTCCAATTTTGAGGATTTTATAAATGTTTAAATTTAACTTTGTGTACCTAAAAAATATTGTGGGTGAAAGAGTATGGAGTATTCTTTTTGAAGATTTTATAAATGTTTCCCTCTTTTCTTTTTGTGTGTTTTACATGTATCCGCTTTCTTGATATGTTTCAGTATGACTCTTTTGTACTTCTTCAAGAACAATAATAATATCCCTTCAATATGTTTAGATGATAATTTTTACTTCTTTTGGAGTAAATATGTACTTCTTCTAGAGTATATAAGTGCTTATGCAAGAACTTTTTCAGTTATTTATCAAATAATATTCATCCCATAATACTGATTAGATTATTTTCACATTAGCAATATTCGTGCTATCATGTGATATTATCTTATCATACATCAATATTCTCTTGTTAGATAAATCATTTTCATCTGTCTTTTCAATACAGATAATGGTAACTTCTAGTACTGTTTGATAAAATATTTGTTATCAAAATCCAACAACTTTTTGGTAATGGTAACTTCTGGTATCATTTGATTAAATATTATCTAACTTTAGTAGTGGTAACTTCTGGTACCATTTAATGAAATATCAAATAAAAATAATATTAAACTCATAAGAGCAGAAATATTTAAAACCAGTAGAACCAACCATATAGGTGGTAATGTAATATTTATATATAAAATAACACCAACCATATAGGTAGTAACGTAATAAATATATTTAAAATTGATAAAATCAACCATATAGGTGGTAATATAATATGCTTTAACGTATTATCAAGGGTAAAATCATCCATATTTTAATATATTGCTCATATGAATAAATCGGAATGGTCAATAGGTTTGAAATTTAATTTAAAACAAACTTACTTTTGATCCGAAGTTCAAAATCCCGTTAAAAGTACTCCAAAAAAAATTGTTAACCATCTACTACTTTGGCCCATAGAAAGTCATCAAACTCGTGAGTCATGATAATGATCAATTATTCCACTGGAAAATTGTTACTTTTGTAGTCCCAATTCAACTTTAAAAACAATAAAATATTATCACCACTGATATAGATAATTCAGCCATATACACCACAACTCCAACAATAATTCCTGCAATCCTACTATTTCAGCTATTGTTATGATTTCAGTTTCAACCGTTCATGAATCATGACATGATGGACCGTATATTCCAAGACATGAACAAATTTGGGACGTCAGGAACGTGAACATCCTTGAGAGCCATTGTTAAAGAGTCGCGATAAATAGTGTTGAAAAGGAAAGTATAGGATTTGAATTCTTGAATCAGAATTGTTTTGCTAATTCCATGGAATAAAAAAAATGGACGTGGAAGTGAAAGTGGTGGAACTTGGACTCCTTGTATCCAACACATATTTTGGGTTATGATTTGTAAAGTTTCAATTTTTCTTGAGCATCATCCTGTTATATTACTCAATTGTTTAGATATTCGTACTGATAACGTATTGTGAAACTACCAAAATCTATATAACAAGAATAGAAAGGTATAGAGTATTTAGAGAATTTCTCATTCAAGAGAGGTTTTTATTCACAAACTTAAGCCTCTATTTATAGGGGTAAACAATGGTATAATTATAATTTATAAAGTTTATAGGGGCATAATGGTAATTAGTCATTCACATAAAATATATTATTTATAACAATATGTAGGGAAAATATATTGTCACCATAGTTTTTAATAACCACACCACGATTTAATTGTATTAGATATCTTAAATTTTTACTCATTGCTACGTTTGTATCCTCAACTTTTTTAATTGCATGTTTATCCTTAGGGTTTTTTTTTTTTTTTAAATAATTATCACACCTTATATCTAGTCATGATTTTTGTCGAAAAATTCTGTTGAGATGCTTTAAAATATTTAAAATAAAGGACTAATATATAGTTATATTTTTATGTTTGTAGTCTTTTTTATTATTTTAAAATATTTAGAAGGCTCTTTTGATGAAATTTTTTAACCGATATTGTCATTAGGTATAAGATGTACTAATTAATAAAATGTAGGCATAAAATATAGTAAAAAAAAGTTAAGGATATAATTGTAATAATAAGTAAAAGTTAAGAATATGTCATACAATAAATATGTGGTGTAGTTATTAAAAATTGTGGTGATAATTGATATGTGTGTTTTATATACTTATCTGTATGTCTAAATTAGAAGAAATTATTGTCGTTTTAGAATATATGCTCCTTAATTTGTGTTTATTTGTTTACTTTTCAGAAAATGTCCCAATCGAAGAAGAATGAAGCAATTAATGAAAAAACGGCAATATTGAATGTTAATTGGAGCTTAATTGATCAAGTGAGAGATACGTGACGTCAACCGGGAAGATTCATGGTGCTCAAGTGAACAAATCAGATGTTGGAGGTCCCAATTGAAGGAATTGAGAGCTTAATTGAGAAATTCAAGAAAAATAGAAAGTTTGGGGACTAAATCTCAATAATTGAAAGTGGAGGACTAAAACTGCATTTAAAGATCGGGGACTAACTTATACATCCGAGAAAAGATGGAAATTACATGTCACGCGACCGCTGAAATTCTACTGAGCGATCGCGAATTACCTCAAATTCATAACCAGAGAGTTTTAGTGTAATATAATCATCCCAATATGTATCTTGCTTTTTTTTTTTCGAGTGACAAAGTGAAAATAATTTTTTAATTGTGAACTTGTCAGTTGCCACACGAGAGTCGAGACTACTCGCAATTGGCCAATAGTAACAAATCTTGTTGTGGGTTTGATAAATTATGTATATTTTGGACCAATTTTATTAGAATTTTTGCTATTTCTTCCGTCTAACATTATTTGTACACACGAACAGGATCCAAGGTACGAAGGAAGGAACCCAAGACAGGAAAATTACAAAGGAAGGTTACTGTAATGAATAGTATTTTTTTAAAAAATTTATTTTTGGATTTTTTCATTTATTAATTTGAGATGGAATATTGTGACAAAAATGACGTTCGTCCGTGAGATTTAACGATGTTGGTCCTACCTATACTTTTCCCACGGGAAGAAACTTATCCTTTTCAATGTTTTCATAAGTGCCAAATTCTAATGGGTCCTAGTCCTGACATGATTAATTATCTCTTTTATCTCGCAATTAAATATTTGCAATCAATTTTTCATCACGTCTCCCCTCCCCGTTATTTTTATGAAATGTATATATATATTATACTCGAGTACCTACATGACGGGAAATGATCTAGTGCCTTATAAAACCCATCCGTCATGTGACGGATGGGGGTTGGATAATGGTGGGTGAGCCCCACTATAAAGGGGTGGGGATGTGGGTTTCATAAAAAATCCACAATGAATTTTAGATCAAAACCCCCTACATGATAATTGTCTATTTTAAAATGTGACGGGATAATGTTTGTAAAATTTTCCAATGTCAATAATAAAGATACTCCCTCCGTTTCATTTATATAAACTTGTTTGATTTTTTACACAAATTAAAAAAAAACATATTTAATTTTATTGAAAAGACAATTTTTATAAAAACAATTCTCAATTTACCTTTATTTAAGTATTAAAATTATTTTTGTTGAAAGTAATAAATAAGGATACATTATAAATAAACAAAATAAATACTTCTCAATAAAGAAACAAGTCAATATAAATGAGACGAAAAAAAGAAAATAAAGCCTATATAAATGGAACGGAGAGATTATATAACAAAACATCTTTTAACTATCCGAACATTTTCATAAGTCTATCTACCTTCTAATTTTCATCAGTAGCTCGTGACTCAGTCTAAAACTCACCAAAGTACAGCTTCATTCATTCAAATTAACCAATGAACTCTGGGAAGAGAACAAAAAATCAGATGATAAATATTACGAGCTTAAATTCTATGCTTCATTGCTTCACAATCAGACCTGTAAAATAGAAATGAAAAGGAAGCAGCTCCAATGGCAATAAATATATTTCCACCTTTTTTCCCTCTCATTTTGGTCTAATTCAGTACATTATACCCTATGTATACATGATAAAAGTACATGAAAAGCTAAATAAGCAACAAGGATTTAATACAAGAGTGTGCAAGTTCATAGCAGCCGGGCGCATCTTGGCGCCAAGTATGGGTCGTCGTTACAAAATCAACCCACCCAAATAGCATTTAACACCCGGCTCCTATAAACAGAGAACAAAGGTTACAAAGCCAGGGAAGGTGGTGGGACTTTGTGCAGCCCAGGTCCGACTTCCTGATATCCAACTGGTTTATTTGACAGACGACGTTTGTATCGTTTCAGTACAGATGCCAAATTTTCTTTTCCCTTGGGGAAAGCAACGTCGCCAGCTGCAGTGCCTGTTCGACCCTTTCGGCAAGATATAGCAATTTCAACATCTTTGATGATGTCTAAAAGCGAAGCTGCAGTTGTAAATTTCCCCCGACCCGGCTTTGGAGGTGGGGGCAGGCTCCCATTTGAAATCGGGGGACTTGACCTTTGCTGGTAGTCTACTGAAAGCTGAAGGCAGAAGCAGGGAGCCATTGGGGAACGAGGTTTGGAATATGCTAGATCAATAATCCCCTGCAGAAAGTAATCAAAGGTACAACAGATTAGAAATGTTATTGACGAAGAAAAGGTGAAATCCTTTTGTCTCTAAGCCAAAAAGCACTTCAAAGTTTAATTTGCTCTATAAAACAGCACCTTCTTAAACCACCTCTGTTTTGGGAAATAATTCTCTCAAGAAAGATGCTTAAAGATGGTGGTTTTAAGTCCAAGGATAACCAGTTCAGAATACTTACATTTAAACTGAACTAGGACATAATTGCACTGGTAGTAGATGTCAGTGACACATCTTAATGTTGCAAAATGTCAATGCGTTTACAGTACGAGGACACAATGAATACAGAGGCATTACGTTACCGAACAAGTATCAAATAGCAACATTGACTGCCCTACTCCGAACACCCCAAAAGAACTAAAAATTGTATATAACAATTTTGAATAATCAAGTGCTTTATACAATACCAATTTGAAGAAATTACTGATTTTCTATTTGGTAAAGAACTAAAGGTAAGAGGGACAAAATAGTAACATATATTAAGAGTAAAATGTGAACGAAAGAAGGTACAAATGGAAAAAAAGAAAAGAATAGCATTTACCTGAAGACGGTTAAGTACATATGTATATTTTCCCCAGAGTTCTGGCCTGCTTTCCATGAGTGAAAGATCAAGAATCCTATGAATGCACCACACTCCAAAACTTACAACAAGATCTACTCTCCAAACACATCCATCACCACAATGAGGAATCGACAGCAACTTCATATAGTCTGTCTCGTCTATCTTTATTCCAGAACCAAGCTTTCTGTCTAAACCCCTAGTTTCAACTTCATACAGGACTCTCTCCCTAACAGCCACTCGATCTATAAGGTCTTCATCTGCTCCATCATTTTGTCTAAACAACCAATCAGATCCTTCCAACTTCAGAAGCTTTAAAATGCAACTTCTGAAAGACTGCAGAAGCTTTGCTTCCAAATCTGTCGCAGATTCTTGAGTTTTGGCAGGAGACTTATCAGCCACGCCAAATTGTTCATAAGGCTGCTTAGACCACAAGGAACCAGCCCCTGAACTGGAAGCATATTGTAAGGTAAAAGCATCTCTGCAGACTTCTGAGGGAGAGAGTTCACCAAATCCCGAGGAAGTACCAGCCCACGAAGAAGTACTGGAACAGGTTTGCACAGGTGCTAGGCGGCTAATGGATTGCCCATATCCCACCTGATTCTTCCATTGAGAACTGTTACCAGACAGAGAATAGTCTTGCTGTGGGATTCGAAGCCCTGATATGTCAGGTAAACTGTAATATTTCTTCACATTGACTGAGCTATTAGAGTAATCCACAGGCTCAGGAGAGGAAAGATCGTGAAATGCTCTTTCAGATTTCAATGAACTGTTTCGAGAAACAGGAACGTTATGAAAACCAGGTGGCCTGAGAGCACTCAACCCGCTCTGTGGCTTCTGTCTCATGGGACGAGCAAATGAATCTACGTAGTTTGATTTGATCAACGGCGATGACTTCTGATTTAATGATTCTAATTGAGCATTTAAATAATCAGAATCTTTTTCTTTAGATGTCCGGCTGAGATAGGAAGCCAATTGATAACCATGAATAGTGGCTGGCTGTTGGTCGTAGCCAGCAGAAGATGCTGGAACGTGCATACTGTAATAACGCCTCTCACCAGAGTCAAGTGCATTGTGGTTGGAACTTTGCACATATGCATCCAATAATTGCATGTGGGTTGTTGACCACATTGGAGACCCCTGCTGAACCCCAAGAGAGGACTCCATACCACCACGCCCAATCTGTTGAACGGGAGAACTGTAAAGATTAGATGTTCTCAAGTCAGATCCTCTTCCACCCATAGTCGGAGAAAATCCAATAGACTCTGTAGTAATGCCTTCAACTTTAACTGACACAGAGGAAGACTTTGGATCTACCTTTGAATCGATCCCCAGTAAAACATCCAGTTTCTTAGCCTTGGCTTCTTGAGTGGCTTGCCCATGGAAATCAAACAGCTGTCCCCAAAATTCGTCAAGAATTCCAGTCAATTGGCGCCTTGCAGCACGGCCTAGTCCTGCTAATCTTGATAGACTTCCAGGACCACTTCCCAAATCATCACCTTTTCCACTAAGACTTCTAAATGATCCTGGACCTTCAGATGTTGAAGACTGGATGCTTTCACAAACATCTTTAGTTGATTCGTCAGGCTCCAATGGTTCTCCATCATCATCCCTTTCAGTCTGGTTGCTTGCCTCTATAGTCAATGTCTTTTCCACTAAATCCTTTGACTCAGTGTTGAAGGTGATGGCATCCATAGATTCATCTTCAGGAACGCTGCAAACAGGTTTAGCCATAGCTGTCTCTCCAATGATTGCAGACACCTCAGGAGAGCACACAGAAGGACCTGATGATGTGATTTCTGATTTATTCTTCTCAGTTGTGGTCAAATGAAGATTACTCTCAGTATCCAACTGCATTTCAGTCGATATCCCAGGACTTGAAACTGATATGTTTTGACGGCTTCCAAAAGGTTTATCAAACAACACTGCGGGTACTTGCTTTTCTCTAGCCTTGTCTATTTGATATTGGGCTTCACTAATTTCTATTTGATCTCTCTGTGCAGATGCTTCCGGCATAGAAAATTTGACTTCCCAGTTCAGCACCTGACTTGCAGATTTCAATGGAGTGGTTGCCAGCCAAAGCATCAAACAGAGAAAGACACAAGCCGTGGCCAGAAGAATAAGATAAGAAATAGGCAAGCTACCGCCAATGCTCCACTTCAAATTATTAACCCAATCACTATTGCCGAATATCATCTCTATGACAAAAATAATCTTTAGCCCCAGCATCCCAATAAAAGAGACTAAAGCTAAAAACTCAACCGGCTGAGAAACTTTATAAGCACCCATAACTGATCTGGATGAAGCAATGCGGAATAGGGGAATAACGGAAGATGGTAGAAGAAGAGCAACCATAACCTGTGTAAATATCAGGAGTTGATATATACCCTCAGCTCCTGAATTCCACACGCAATAAAGGGCTGGAATGATGGCAATTAGTCTGATGGTTGCACGATGAAGCCAAGCAGGAATGTCCATTCCAAAGAAATCATGAATAATTACTTGCCTACCCCTACTCCATGTTAATGCTATTATTTGATTAGAGAAAAACACTATCAGTACCAAGGCCAATGAAGCTATCGAACTCTTAAATACCTGTGTTATGGTTAAGAGAGTTCCATTAGAATGTAGACATAAGGAAACGACAAACTGAATATGGTAGATAGGCATAATATTTTATGCATATCCCACCTCAACCTGATCCAGCAATGACAATGCATCCTCAAAAGTGAGCAAAACGAGGCCTGTACTGTAGAACATGTTGGCTGCCAAGTTCATTAGCATACAGTTCACCAGAAAAATGCCACTGAAGATGCATAGAGTGGCAATAAAATGATCGTGGCACAAGGCCCCTATAGAAACAGTAGTTGGCCCTTGACATTGCTGCAAAATAAAGGAATGATGAATAAAGAGCAGAGTTCTTAAATCTGTAAAGAAAAAATAACCAACATATATAAGATGAATATAAACGAGAAAAGATGAGCATGCACCCTAGGCACCACTAACCCAAGAGTTTTATTGACGGCAAAAGCTTGAGTCGATCAGAAAAATATTAAAATAAGCTATTGTTGGAAGGATCGAATTTTAATCCTAATCCGAATCCGATAAAATTAACGGGAGATGGATTTAAGGTCTCAATTAGATAACCCGATAAAGATCAGAATTCAATAATCTGTTAACTAAAGAGAGCAAATATGGATATAAGTCAATCCGATCCGATTTGATTTTTTTATAATAATAATAATAATATAATTTATTTTATATATTATTATATAATTTTTTTCATTTTAAAACTTCAAATTATTTTATAAAGTAAAATTATAATATAATATTATTATATATTAAAATATTCATTTTAAAACTTGTAATATATTAATATTGTGATAATTTTTTTGAGATATTATGGTTTTATTTTTCATGAATGATATGAAATTATTATCAATTATAGGAGTAAATTTTTACTCATTAATATGTAAACACTAAAAAAGGTTATACTAAAAATAATTTTGGATCGAATATTTGATAAGGTAGCAAATCGGATATGAATTTAAGTATCAAAAATCCGTAAGATTATCGGATCGGATCTACAAATTAATCTTATCGGATTGGTTCGGAAAAAGGCAGATCAGATCCATATCCGATCCGTTTACACCCCTAACTCTACCTACCACTAACTCTAAGTATGCACAGGTGTAAGTAATCATATGATGATATAAAGTCAATTATGCCAAATGTACAAAATTTCTCAAGTTGACAACTTAATATCAATCTAGATCACAAAGGAAAAGTGCATAAAAATTTTGGGGAATTAGCAACACATACAATTCATAATGATCACATTTCTACTTCCATATGCTAAAAAATGAAGAAATAGTCTTTAAGGCATACAAGCATCATGGCAGAATAATTTCTAAATAACCCTGTAAAGGCACACCCACAGCATAGAAGTGCCAAGTGCAGCAAACAGGAATCCAAAAAATAGAATAAGCACACGAGTAGAGAGAAGAGGGAGACCTGTACAATAGAAGAATGGAGGTAAAAATTGTGAGGCATTATACTTGCTCCAAGGAGACTCATCAAGGCATATGCACTTTCCCCACTCAACTTTGAGAGTATCCCACTCAATGAAAATGAGCTTTCCGGTTGACTTATCAGAACTCCAAAAACATAAGATAGTAGAATTAAGATTGTCAAGCATACAGATAAGAACTTTGCCTTGCCATTCTCCTGGAACCGTATTGATGAAGTCAAATATTATTTAAATTAAATTTGCGTCGGTGATTCTTTGACAATTGTAACAAAATGCAACTAGGAAAACTTACAAGGAGGGTAGCAAGAAATGGAAACATAATGGCATCGATGCCCGTTAAAAAAACACAGTTAAATAGATCAATTCCAAAGATAGCATTAAGTCCGTAAGCAGTCCCCAGAACCTACCAGAATCAGTTAAATATATGATTAATAAGACAAAAGATAGTGGAATGCGCAACAACTAACTTCAAATGGTTTTAAGAAAAAGTAAAATCACCATCATGAGGTCCAATGCAATTATCGAGATCTCAGCTTGAATTCCTAAGAATATGCATGTTATATAGTCATATTCCTCACTGCAAATCTGCAGGGACAATAAGTTAGCATATTGTTCATCAGTTATACGTAAAATAAGAATATAAATGAATGAATAGTCGACTGGTAGAGTGCAGGGGGAGAGGAGGGAGACCAGTCGAACTCTAAATGACATTATTTTATTAGGCGAAGATATAACTTGGATAATCTAGTACATTGCTTACCCCTATAAAATATATCATAGTTCTTGAGCTTACAAGCTTATAAAACATGAGAACTAATTTGAACCTTTCACCAGAAGATGAAATATAAACTGATATTTCTTAAATGTAAGCAGTCTGATCATTATGGGGTTCAAAATTGAAGAAAACAAACACTTCGCAAGATGACTATTTTCTTAGTAATTAATGCAAATACTTTTGAAATGAATTAATAGACCATACTGATTATAATAAATCAAGTAAAGCTCATTCTAGTTGACTCCTCATGTCCCCAATATCTGCAAATTCTTAATCTATACTCATGAAAGATGTCCAGGCTATAAAATAATTTATGCATCTCAAGCACTATAAAATGCTGAAAATGACTACCTGGGAAAGATCTTTGCCAGTGACCACAGCAATTCGAGCTGAAAGGTACTGACACAAAATTGCGACACAATTAAATATGAGCATGAGCGACACCACATCAAAACCAAAACGTGCTCCCCCCTCAACAGTTGCAGCCCACTTTCCAGGGTCTACATAGCTGATAGCAATCCAAACCACAGGTACAGCAGAAGCAAGCACCCGCTGAAGAATGTTTGACTGATGGCCTGTGGTTAAAGTCTCAGATTCCATTTTTAATTATTTATTCAAATATAAAAGCTTAGCATTATCCTCTGGTGTTCACACTTCCAGCGTAGCTGGAAAAATGACCATACATTACCAAGCTCGGTAATTACATACTCCCAGTTGCAAACAGACAATGCATTCCAACCTTTAAAAGGCCCAGTATGAAATCAATTAGCAACCCCTGTATTCAAAAGATAACCAAAACCTATAACCTGCACATATTCCAAAGAGTGTCAGACCACGATCTTGCACATGTTCATCCATACAAATTCTAGTATCATTCGTTATTCACATGAGAGCTGCAGGCAGAGCAGATCTTTTGACACCATTAATGTTAAAAAATTAAAACCACCTTCACCCCAAGGTAAAACTGATGTCATCTATGCCCAAAAAAAGACCCGTTTTGTCTTAATCAAATTCTTTGTCTTTGCTTGATAGTGAGCAGAGTTATAGGCTGAGTGGTGCTTCCGAATGCCAGTTATCTCATTATATTATAGAAAGAGATCGTTATCTCTGCTCAAAAACTTCAAATATAGGCAATGCTAAAATGCTCCAACGTCAAACCGCACTTACCTCCCTGATTCAATAAACAACTTCAAAAATGAACATAATATCAAGAATGCAAGTACTATATATCAAGATATCATGACATGTTCAAATGCTGTACAAAAGCAAGAAAGTGGGAATAACAACAGCCCAAATAGTCCTAAAACTTCAATAATATTAAAAGAAAATAAAACCAATTATGAACTACGAGAAAGTCAAGAATCCCAATTGTACAACTTAAATTTACTGAAGGTACATTTGTGGGCATTTGGAGCCTAAAATTCGAATTTGAAATAAGTCCCTTCTCGGTAAATAATAAAAATGTGTTTTATGATTCTAAATTTGTGACCCCAACCACGTGACATCAAATATTTCATAGAGTCAACTAACATAAGATGTTGGAAATCAAAATCTACATGAACATATCGGAAATTAAACGTGCATATAAGAAATTGAACTGACAAGCTTACTCTAAACTAAAACCAAAAGAATCAAAACTTTCGATGAGAGATTACGTATGTGAGTAAAACCTACCAATACCCTATATTCGTGTGTGTACAGCGAATTAAACTCAAATCACTACAACTAAAAGCAGATGCATATACCTATGGTTGTTTACTTGTGAATTCAAAGTCATACAGCAAGGAAAACAAACCCTCAAAAAGGGAATTAACAATTGACCCCCCAATTTGGAGTATCCAACTTTCACACAACTCATCAAAATAAACAAACCAAAATAAAACTGAAACTTCAACTGCAAATTGAAAAACGTTACCACGCTGCAAATCCACCATATCTTCACAACATGAATAATTTACACAACCAAAATCACTTAAACAACATCAAAAACCAAAAAAGACTTAGACTTTTACCCCGGAACCCAAAAGCCTACACCCGGAGCTGAAATTACAGAATAAACCCAAAAAAGTCCACGCACACTAAATTTAACACTCACTACGATGGATCTGTAATTGGTCCAAAAATATCAGGAACATTTCACTGAATAAAATACGAAACTAAACTATATGTACGAGTGTTAAAATTTACACTTCAACATGTACATAAACACGAAAATAATACGTATCGTACACATACGAAGATTGAACGAGTTGATATAGACTTTTTAGGGTTTTTTTTTACCCTTTTTCTTGATTTTACCTTTCTGGGTTCCTCTTTCTTTGTGCACAGAGATAGATCTGAGGCTTCCAAGAAGCCACGCGTTAACTGCTATTTACTGAGAGAGAGAAAGAATGAACTGTAGATAACAAAGAGATAGGCTATGAGCTGGGAGAGTTCACACTTCACAAAGTATAAATAAAAATATATAAGAGAGAGAGAGAGACGTCACAAAATGAGGGAGATAAATTATTTATGTTGAAATAAATAAATAACTTGTGTAAGGTTCGGTTATTTTGCATTAAATTATATAATAACTTATCTGATAAACGAGAAGATGAATTTCTTTTAAATAGCAAGTTTTCAACTTTGATCTACTAAAACACATCTTACGATTTACACTCTTTACAAATTATAGGGCAGGAATTCCTAAAGTTGGAGTACAACCTTTTTAAGAAATGGAAAAAGTAATTTTTATAGCATATTTTGCCATATAAATTTCAAAACTGTATGTGTTGATTTTGAATATAATGTGATAATATATGAAAATATATATATTTGCAAAAAATAATTCTATTAGACTTTCTCGTAAAATTTTCTATACGTGCAGCATCTATCTTAATAAGCCATTGTTTGGTATAATTAAAATTAGATTTTTAATAAATTTTGATAAAAATTGATGATGTATGTAGTTGAAAAATAATAAATCTCATAAAATGTGTAATTAAAATTAATTGTTAATTTTGACTTTAAATTAAAATTAAATTTTAATCAGAATCAAACAGAGACTAAATTGCTCATAAAATTTAGTCTCTGTTTGGTAAACATGTTAAGAAACATGTTTTTTTAACACATCACAGTTTCTCAAATCAATTTCTCTTTACTTTTTAATCGCATATTTTATGTAGAAAAATATAAAAAAATATGTTTTTAAACATAAAAAATTTAACAAACATTATGAAATTAAAAATGCGCATGATATCTATATTTTTTCTATCTGTGACAGTCAATATCTTGATTATATTATATACGTCACTTAAATAACATGTGTCAAGAGATAGCATATTTGCAAAGCAAAAATATTTTCTAGAAGAAAAAAAGTTGGGGAGAGAAAATAAAAACGAGGACAGTTTGGGGTGAGGTGTTAAGATACGGATGAGTTGAGGAGCATTATTTATGACTATGTT
This sequence comes from Ligustrum vulgare, assembly GCA_963555705.1. Lineage (NCBI taxonomy): Eukaryota > Viridiplantae > Streptophyta > Magnoliopsida > Lamiales > Oleaceae > Ligustrum > Ligustrum vulgare. Next base: position 20,135,576 of record OY743176.1, on the reverse strand, counting down.
CCACAGAAACGGAAATGAAAAGGGAAACAAATAACGTGATTTTTGAAAAATATAAAAAACGAAACGTTATACTAAAATTAATTAATTAATTATTTAAATGTAATATTTAATTTCAAAAATATTTTATATAATTTTAATAATAAAAATACTGTAATGAAATAATAATAAAAATACTACAATCAAATTTACTCAAATACATCATCGCTATCGATATCTTTTAACATTATCACTGCTAACGATGTCTATAGAACTATCAATATAATCATCGAATAATATTCTCTGATTTATCTAAAGAAAGATATACGATATCAAATATTCTAATATCTTCAAAAGAGTCAAATTGATGTCCAGCTATATTCCACATTTTAGTTTCCTTGACATAATATTGTGAGCATCTTCTTCATAGAAGACATAAATTACTGTGAACAAAAATTTAATCTTCAACATGTTTTTGTGTTAATTTGTTTCCTTAAAGAAAGTAATATGTCTGCAATCCCTAATGAAAGTTGGATTAATCTATTTGAACTCCATCATTACCCCCAAGTGTGACCACTCTCTCACGTGTGTGGTGGAGCCGGTCTCCTCATTAAAGAGGCCCCTCTATCGGCCTCATCCCCCCTGTGAGGGATTGTCAAGGTTAGGGACAAAGATAGGGTACTTGTAGCATTGCACATGAAAGTTAGCCCCTATTTGATGTTTTGTTTAAAAATGTTTTATTTGAAATGAATAGTAATTTTTAGAAGAATGTATGATTAAAAAATAGGGAATCTTTTTTAATTTATGTGTAATATATTATTTCATTAATAAATGTGTGATTAAAAAGAATAGAGAAATTTGTGTTAAATTTTTAAATGGGTCAAACAAGGGCTTGGTTAGTTTCGATGAACTTGTAATATTTTGGCATAAAGTTTCCTAAAAGTTTTCGAAATTTTTCATAGAGTTTTCAAAATTAATTAAAATATAGGAAACTCTTTTTCGAGTTTTCGAGAGTTTTCAAGTTTTTGAAAATTTTTCGAAACGAAATGCTTGATCCGTAAAGGTTTTCGTACTTCCGAGGCTAACTAAGGGTAAATTTAAATTTAAAACTGTAGAAAAAATTATAAAAAATATATATATAATTAATTTTCACCCTGACAGTTAAAATAGTGTCTCGAAAAAATAAAAAATAAAAAAGAGGAAGAGTTGCCCTGATAAATGGCAAGCAACTTTGTATGAGGCTATCAGCTTTTAGACAAAGCTGTCTTTGCTTAACATCCGAGGAAAAATTCTATGTTCTCAAATCAGAATCTCATAAAGTAAGATTTATTTAGTGACGTTATTTTGCATAAAGCAATGGAATTATTACTTAGCCAATTAAAAAAACAAATGAGAAAAATGAAAGGGCGATCTACAAAATCTTCTTTCCCATTGAACACGTGAGGAAATTTGATTATTTTATACTTAAAATAAATAAATAAATAAATAATCACACACAAATTAAATTCTTTGTATCTAAAAGATGCTATAATGGGAAATTTTTGTTTTCTTCCCAGGTAAATTGAACTAAACAACTTTGTTGACTCAAGATGCAACTCTAATCAAATAATTGTGTCATGTTGACCTTCCATATGCTTCTATTGTCCATGCACATCGCTCTTTCCATGAGGTTGGCCACCTATGCTAAATTGCTATGCATGAATGATTTTTTGGTTCTGATCGACAGCTATTATAATTAATTTCAATTGATTATTTGAGTTTTTAGGTAAAATGTGTGATTAAAAAATAGAGAGAGAATATGTGTGATTAAAAAATGGTTCGAGAAATTTATGCAGTTTAAATTTGGAATTAAACAGCAGTTTTCGAACATAGGCTTTTTTATTTCATAGGAGATCTTGATCCTTTATTTATTATGAAATGCAATTGAAAAATCATTTTGTTTTAATCATTTCTTCAATTTTTCAATTGTATCGAGGCAAGGCCGGTAAGGGTGGCAAAAACACACAAAAAATATATTTTCTCAACCAATGAAGAGAGGGATTTGAAGCGCGAGCCCATCCAAGGACGATGGAAGGCACCAACGCTAGGGAGACTCCAGAAAAGATGGTGTCTTAGGTTCGTCAACACCGAAAAGAGGACATAGATAATGGTGATGGCTGTAAACACGAAAAGCAGGAGTGATGCAAACATTAAACTGAACTTGGCCTAATACGCGTAAACATATTTCTTGAACAGTCAAAACCATGTAATGTGTTTTATGATTTCCTAATATCCCTAGTTAGAGGCAGAGCTCGAGAGGGCAAGGGTGGCGATCTCATCCTAACATTTTCCATCGTTTCAACCACTCCGAGGCAATTTGTAGTGTTTTCCAGTTTTCACCCCTGCAACATTTTTCGATGTCCCTACAGGCCTCACCCCAACAACATTTACTTCCCTGAGTTTTCCTCTGCTTTGTTTTTTTTTTTTTCCTCTCGTTTCTGGAGTCTAGTCACTAGTCACTAGTGCGGCATGTTGAAGGAGGAGGGGGTTGTTTCTTTCCTAGTTTTAATTATTTTCAATTGGCAAATAGTGACCCAATAACCTAAATTCTAAAGCCCAACAACACTAAAATTTAAGACTTAATTAGACATTAGACTCATGATTCAATTGCTTCCAATGAATCCAATCCCTCAAGGCCTCAACGAACTCTATTGCCTCCTCTTCGCCCTAACAACACATGTTCAATTATTTACGGAGATAGAAGGGGAAGAAGATGAAGTCAGGAGTAGAAATGTTGGGTTTTTTTGTTGAAGAGAGAAGAAGTTCTTGGTCACAACCAGTTAGTCGTTTTTTCCTTTTTGATTCAAATCTCTTTTCACTTGCGTTCTCCATGTTCCTTACAACCAAAACTAAATTTTGTGGTCAAGTTTAATGGAATTGATCAAGGAGAAAGACCTAGGGTTCATACTAATTAGGATGAACCGTGAATAATAAAAATTTCAATTAATTGGTGATTTAGAAATAGAAATTTTGGGTATGAATTATAAATCTATGATTGCCTTTTGAATTAATTAGTTCGAGAATGTGATTCAAGGATGAAGTAGATTTAGGGGTGAAATTTTGAATATGTTCGACTTCATTAAATTTTGATTTTGAGTATTGTGAAAACTGATAAAATACACAAACAAGACCCACCAAATCAGCCGGATAGCACAAATCAATCATGAAATCTTTGTATAGTAAATATGGCTGTAATATTCTTGATTTCAGTTTTCCTTCTTAGGTAATACACTTTCCTTGTATATCTCAAGTCTGCATGTATATATTCTTGTATTATTCATTGAATGAAATATAATAGAATCTCTCCAAAATCATTAATGGTATCAGAGCTTTCTATCAAGAGATAGAATTGATCCTAACCTAGCAGCTCCCTTTTTTTTCCTTCCTCCAGCCGTTCTCCCCTTCTCCTCCTCTCTTCCACTAAATTACTTCCTTCTACCCACTTCACTATGAGCAACTCACTAGATTCAGTTGCAAACTCCAGCCTAGCAAAGGAACCAGCTGTAGCCACCTCCACTGATAACAACTCTTCCTTTTTCAAATATAAATCTCATATCTCTAAATGCATCCTCTCAAATTCCTTTCAAACTTTCCAAAGATGGCAGCAACTACTCTTCTTGGAAAGCACAAATGACCAACCTACTGTTTGGTTATAATTTGCTGGGTTATGTAGATGGCTCTCTTCAATGTCCCTCAAATGAAGACTCCGAAAAGACCCTCTGGTCCCGTCAAGATCGTCTGGTACTGCTGGCCATACAGGCCACAGTCGAAAGCACAGTAAGTCCCGTAATTAATAACTGTACAACTTCATCGGATGCATGGAAGAAACTTGAGACGAGCTTTGCCAATCGATCCACAACTCAGATGTTATCTCTTATGTCCTCTCTTATGACTACAAAGAAAGAAGGCAAAACAGTGACTGATTACATGATGAATATGAAGAACTTAATTGATGACTTAGCCCTCATCGGTCACCCCTTGAACGTTGCTCAAATTTTGTCTTACACCTTGAACGGCTTGGGTAATGAATTTAAAGAGTTGGCTGCTGCTGTGTGAATGCGTGATAACCCCTAGTCGTTTGAAAACCTTTATGACAAACTCCTTGATGAAGAACTATTATTAAATCATGGTGTACCACCCAAAGAGCATGAAACACAAATCACAACCCAATATAGCCAAAGGAGAGGTAATTCTAGGGGGCGTGGTGGTCGAGGAGGCAATAGAGGAAACTACTTCAGACAGCTAGAAAGCTACAGCAGACAGCCTAACAATTCCTCCCACCAACATTGGAACAGAAACAACAGAGGGCATCAGTATGTTGGAAGAAACCTACCAAAAACTCGAACCATTTCTCAAATCACTCCACCACTGTTTGCCAACTTTGTGACCAGCTAGGACATACGGCCAAATCATGTATATCTCGACCACAGTCAACTTATTCCAGGCCAAATGTCAATGTTGCAGAAAACGGTTCCGACTCATTGAACAACAAGAATTGGGTACTCGACTCTGGTGCCACGCACCACATCACCTCAAATTTGCAAAACCTATCTGTCCACTCCGACTATGTTGGCAATGAGGACATTATTGTAGGCAATGGTAATGAAATTCCTATCTCTCACACAGGAAGTACCACAACCTCTTCCCCTACTTCAGCATTTACACTTCATAACGTGTTATGTGCACCTCTTATGAAACGCAATCTTCTTTCTGTTTCACAATTTTGCAAACATAATAATGCTTCGATTGAATTCTTTCCCAATTGTTTTCTTGTGAAGGATCTGAGTACGGGAGCATCCTTGGCGCGCGGCCGGAATATGAACAATCTATATGAATGGCCATCCTCAACAAAAACTGTCTCTCCAACTAAGCCATCTACTTCAATTGCTTGCTCCTCGCATGTCTGGCACCAAAGACTAGGCCATCCATCAATGTCGGTCCAACACAAAATTCTTACCAGCCACAAGATCCATGTCTCCTCTTCAAAGTTTGATTGTGACTCTTGTCATTGTGCTAAAAGTCATAAGTTACCTTTCAACATTTCCTCCATTACTTGTACTAAACCACTTCAAATAATTTACTCCGATGTTTGGGGACCCTCTCCCATAAACTCATTTGGAAATTTCAGATTTCATGTGATTTTTGTTGATTACTTTACTAAATACACATGGTTATTCCCCCTTAAAAACAAATCAGATGTATTTGAAACATTTCACAAATTTAAGGTCATCAAAGAAATTTTTTTACTTCAAAAATACAAACTATATATACATACTGGGGGGGGGGGGAGAATATAAATCTCTTTCACATATACTTTCCTAACTTGGAATCCAACACCTAACTTCGCCACCATATACACCCGAACATGTGGGCTCAGTCGAGCGCAAGCATCGCCACATTGTAGAAACCGGTCTCTCCCTTCTCTACAATGCGGCAATTCCCTTGCGTTTTTGGCCTTATGCCTTCCAACGTGCCACATATCTCATCAATCGAATGCCCACACCTATTCTCAAAAATGACACGCCATACCACAAATTATTTGGGGATCAACCAAATTATACATCACTTAGGGTGTTTGGGTGTCTATGCTACCCGTGGCTAAAACCTTATACCAAACACAAACTTGAACCTCGATCATAGCCATGCATATACCTTGGTTTTTCCACATCTCATCATGCTCATTTATGCCTTGACATTAAGGCCTGTCGACTTCATACCTCAAGGCATTTAGTTTTTTTGGAGCACATATTCCCATATAAAACACACTTCCCCAGTGAACTCTCCATTACAATCGCTCTCACTATATGAACATCTTCACGCCAAAAAATTCCCTGTCTCACCCTAATCAAGACACCGCAACCAAATCACCATCAAACTCATCATCCGATCAGCTTTCCCCAACCATCTTACCTGTCAACAACAACACATCATCCCCTGCCAACATCGCTGGACCTACCCTATCCGGGCCGTCGCCTCGAGTTGACTCCAGACTCACTCCCTCTCAGGTAAGAACATCTCCCTCTAGCTTCGCCCTCCCCCATGCTCTCCTTTAACCATTAGCTCAGAACAATCTAATCAAATTTACTCCATGAACTCATCCCCACCCCTACCACCTACTCGTCCAGTCACTAGAGCACAAAATAACATTTTCAAACCCAAAATCCACTCTCTGTACATACCACAACAAATCTCGTACCTCCACCAACTCCTACCACCTTTAAACAGGCAGAACGTCATCCTCACTGGCGTAAAGCCATGGAAGAAGAAATCGTAGCTCTAAAAACCAATAACACATGGTATCTCGTCCCTCCTTCCCCTAACCAAAATGTTATGGGGTGTAAATGGGTGTATCGTGTGAAACAAAATCCTAATGGCACCATTGCACGCTATAAAGCACGTCTCGTGGCTAAGGGCTTTCATCAGCGCCCCGGTATTGATTTTACTGAAACGTTCAGCCCAGTTGTCAAACCTGCTACAATTCGCCTTGTCCTCACTATTTCCGTAATTAATGATTGGTCTTTACAACAATTGGATGTCAATAATGCTTTTCTGCAGGGGTCTCTGTTTGATTGTGTCTACATGCAACAACCTATTGGATTTGTGGACCCTAGGAAACCCAATTACATTTGCAAATTAAACAAAGCTCTTTATGGACTTCGGAAAGCACCACGAGCCTGGTACCAGGAATTGTGCTCATCCCTCTTACAGTATGGGTTCCAAAATTCTCAAAGTGACACTTTCCTCTTCATATATCATTCTGACTCTAGCATTCTCTACTTGCTTGTGTATGTCGATGATATTATTGTAACAGGAAACTCTCATTCCCTTCTGCGGCATTTCAATGATCAACAAACTCTCATTCCCTTCTGCGGCGGTTCAATGATCAACTTGCAGCTCGCTTCTCACTAAAGAATCTGAGCACCTTGAACTACTTCCTTGGTATTGAAACACTTCGATTTGGTCATGGCCTTTTCTTATCTCAGCAAAAGTATATCCTAGATTTACTCCAAAAAACTGGCATGCTTGATGCCAAGGAAGTAAGCACACCTGTCTCTCCTATTGATACACTGGTTCTTGATGATGCATCTGCCCCTCATAACTCCACTGAGTATCGTCAAGTGCTTGGCTCCTTGCAATACATGTCCTTCACTCGGTCGGACATTAGTTTTGTTGTTAATAAATTAGCTCAATTCATGCATCGGCCTTCAGAAAAACACTGACTAGCTGTCAAACGTGTATTGTGGTACCTCAAAGGCACTGCACATCATGGTACATTTATCTCCTCTAATATCGCTCTCAATCTTAATGCCTTTGCCGATGCAGATTGGGCTGGTGACACTGACACTGACACTCGTCACTCTACTTCAATATATGTTGTTTTCCTGGGACGAAATCCCATTAGCTGGTGCTCGAAGAAACAAACCACGGTGGCTAGGTCATCCACAGAGGCTGAGTATAGGGCAATCGCTACGGCCACGGCCGAACTCAACTGGATCATGAATTTAATTCGTGAGCTTCGAGTACCTCTCCACTCCATCCCTACTGTCTACTGTGATAACATGAATGCCACATATGTATGTTCTAATCCAGTTTTCCAATCTCGCATGAAGCACATCGCCATTGACTTTCATTTTGTGCGAGATCAAGTCTCAAAAAACCTAATTCGCATCTCTCATGTGCACTCCAATGATCAGCTAGCCGACTCTCTCACTAAGCCTCTATCCTGCAAGTCCTACTGCATTCATCGGTCCAAGCTTAGTGTCCTACAAGGACCCTTGCGCTTGCGGGGGCATGATAAAATACACAAACAAGACCCACCAAATCAGCCGGATAGCACAAATCAATCATGAAATCTTTGTATAGTAAATATGGCTGTAATGTTCTTGATTTCAGTTTTCCTTCTTAGGTGATACACTTTCCTTGTATATCTCAAGTCTGCATGTATATATTCATGTATTATTCATTGAATGAAATATAATAAAATCTCTCCAAAATCATTCAAAAACGTTTTCACAATTATAGGGTTTTGGTTATGGAAAAAATAACATTTTAGATGATGTAAATATAATTTAATGGCCACGTGTCATGTGGAAACTATTGTCCAATTGTACACAGATGGAATTGGTGCTCAAAATTGTCAATTTCAATCTTTTTGATTAAAAAAATTTGGGGACTCCCTCTGAACCCCTAGGAGGGGGGTGCCTTCCCCCTCCACCCCATAGTTTCACCTCGTGAGCATGATGTAATTTCTAATTCCGCCACTATCCCTAGTTAACTTGACTTTTCAAGCTTTATCGAAAAGAGAATAATACCATTCTTCTCACAACATTCATAATTACTTAAAAAAGGTTATGAACGACATCAAAAATTTTGTGTATTCTCTATTTCTTTATTTGTTCGTAGTTTCTATAGTATATTCATGTTACATAAAAAATTGAAACGGACATTTGGTATGACAAGAAAATGAGATTTTCATTCATTTCGCTTAATATCTATTATTAATTAATAGTTCAATTTATCAACACTTACCATAGTAGAATGAAGAATGCTATTTAAACACCCAAGTTTACCACCCTATGTGTCATCTCTCTCACACGGGGTGTGTGGGGCCTCATGTATTAATTAGTGGCCCCACACCCCATGTGAGGAGGGTGACACACATGATGACATCATGTGTGTTCAAATAACATGATCCTACCCACATGCACTAGCACACTAAAGCAAAGTTTGAGCATACAAGCTCGTGAAACCATTGTTTGCGACATCGTTGTGTATATATAAAGAAGATGAGTCTATTTAGTTTTAAAATAAATGCATCTAAATAACTAAATAAGCTTCGAGTAAGGGTATGGTCGAATCAAGTTACCTTACCCACAGTATGAGTTGGTTTGACCTCGAGCATGTAATATCTCCACGTGAAAAAAGCCAAAAAGGTAATCAATAATCGCTAAAACTAATTTTCAATAAATTTTTATAAAAATTGATGAATTGTAGTTGACAAGTTGATGAAAATTGTAGATTCCATGAATTGGATGACTAATGAATTTAAAAGGAAAAATGAGTTTTAAATATATGTGAGGGGGAGGGGGAGGGGGAGGGGGGCGGGGGCGGGGGCAAACAAATACAAATTATCACTTTTCTTTCTTTTCTACTTTATTTATTATATTCAGTGTTCTAAAAAGTGTGAAGCGTGATGAAGCGTGGAGCTCGAGAGTCAAGCTTTTGAAGCTTAAGCGGGAGTACGCGTTAAAAAGCGTTTTCAACTTTTTTTTTTTTATAATTTTTAATCAATCTAAGCAATTTAATAATTGAAATAATGCATATCAAACACATCTAAAATTATAAATATTAAATATTAAATTTACTTAATAATTAATTCTACTACTTTGGTTCCTTTTACACTCATTTAGAACAATTAGACAATTTAGCTCATCTTCTAGAAATCTTAATAGTGCGTCCTTCACAAACATTGACAATCAAATAATTGATATGAAAATTTAATGCTTCTAAGTAAAATTACTAAAAAAACTCCTGCTTCAAGTATTTTATGTAATTTCTTCTTTATTTTTGCTTTATTCACATTAATTAATACTTTTCCATCGATCTTTATTTCTCAAATATCCCAAACCCCAAATATCGTTTCTCCAGATCTGCATCGTTTTTGCTCAATTTATCCTCAAACAAATCCATGTTCAAGCAAGAAAAAATCTAAACCCAGTAACCTATTTTCAATAAATCATGTGTTGAGAACTAGAAAATCTCTTCTTCTTGTGTTCTTTTTTTGGGTTTGGGTGGGAAAACATGAAAGTGTCTCTCAAATCTGAATCATTCTGAAAAAAAATTATGGAATCTATTGAGAAGTCCATCGACAGCACCTATTTCGCTGGCGGGGATACAAATGATTCAAAAACACAAAGGATCCGTTGAGAAGTCCATCGTCTCCGCTACCTATTTAGTGTACACACGATGAAGTTGCTCGTCTTCTCACAGTTGTAATGAAGACATTTTCACTCACCGACACAACATCATAAAAATGGTGTCAATCCAAAATACCACAATTGATTATCTGAATTGAGAAAAGAAATTACAACAGGCCTTTTGTTGAGTTTCATAATCAGAGAGGCTGATTTCGTGCACATGGCTGTTTGGGGGAAACGAAATTCACCTTCAGACTGTAGGAGATATAATGGAAATGTAGAATCCTGTATCCCACATCGGAAGACTACCTGATGAGAATCCAGGGAGTCAATCGAGTCAAAGTCAAACAGGTCAACCCTCTATCAGAATACCGGTGGGGCCCATGATAAGATCCAAGGCTAAAGAGGTCCAAGAGTCGATGGCGAGACTCATTTTCAAGCTCCGAAATCAAGTCCACATGGAAGAGAGCAAGATCGAGGTCAATTGCTTAAGTTTGGAAGTTCAGGACATTTCGGTCGACCGAAAGTCCATCCGGTCGACCGAAACTCTGCAGGGATTTTTGGAGCAAGCCTCAGGAGGGTTTGGCTGAGCTCTGTATGACCGAAAGTGCTATTTCGGTCGACCGAAAGTTTCCGGAGTGTAAATGCGGGGTTTTTTACACTCCGAAATATTTTCGGTCGACCGGTTCGGTCGACCGAAAGTTTCCGGAGTGTAAATGCGGGGTTTTTTGTGCAATTTTGCAAACTTTCTTTTCTTTCACTTTGTATATCTTTTGTAAAACTTGAAACCCTAGCTTAGTTTTTGTTGGACATTGAAGACTCCATTGAGAGTATTTAAGAGAGGTAAATCATTTCTTCCCTTATAACTTTTCTTGGAATATTACTTCAACTTGTATATTGAGAGTTTATCTTGTGTATTTGGTTGTTGTTGTTGTTTATTCCACAAATCTTGGTATTTATCTTAATCTCTCCATTGGGCTAGGGTTAACTTTCCTTAGAATTTTGGTTGGGTTAAACTTGGGTCAAGATTCTTCCTTTATTACCTTTTTTAGCTTTCTTGGGTTGATAAAAAATTGTTGTGGAAATTTTTTGTTCAAACACCAAAGGGGTTCGCATCATTTGGTATCAGAGCTTGGCTCTAAAATTGGTAATCCTATCTTTACATTTATTGTTGTTGTTCTTGATAGTCAAAAAAAAAAAAACGAAAATTACAAAAAATTGGAGGAAATTAGTTGCCCATAAATATTTCATGATTCCTACATATTGGGCATTGTTGTTATCATCAATTTGAAAGTTTCTTTGGGATACATTTGAACAAACACTTGAAAATTCCAAACTATTCAAGTTTGCATCCTAAGTATTTGATAAAATGTTTCAAAGAGTGTTTTCATATTGAAACCTACCATTCAACTACCAAACACATTCCTAAGTGAATTCCTTGTGTCTTACATCAAGTTATTGTGACTATACCCTTGAAAATCTTATTGGTCAAGTTAAATTCCTTACTTCCTTGTATAATAGTAAGCAACTAAATTTTACTTGCTATTGTGTCAATCCTCTCTTTTTGGTTCCTTTATTGTTTATGGAATTTGTGCTACACAAGAATTGAATTCTCAATTTAGTTGAATTACGTTCCTTAGAAAGTTTGGGTAAGAAAGTGAGGAGTGGTAAAAGGCAAGAGTGGTGAGCTCATTAGAGAGAAAAAGCATAATTGAGTGAAACACGAGCAAACAGAATTTGTGAGGACACTTGCACACTTACACTTCATGGCTAGTGCACATACTTCGAGTGGACAAGATTCTAATGCACAAACTCAAGAGTTGAGGGATATGATACAAGCTCTCACGGTTACCATGGCAGATATGGGGGGGAAGATTGGAGGGGAGGTTAGCAAGGTTTGAAACTAGGAGAGAAGCTCCACCCCCAAGGGATGATAATGTTAGGAGGGGTGATAGGAGAAGACCTAGGGATGAGTATGAGGATGATGATGTTGATGATGATGAATTGGAGAGTGAAGGAGGTAGTGACCAAAATTGGAACATGGGTAGGAATAGAGGAGGAAGGAATGTGAGGGGAGTTGGTCGAGGTCATGGGAGGAACCCTAGGGGTAGGGATGGAGTGGATGGTAGCCTTGGTAGTATCAAGATGAAAATTCCTTTTTTCCATGGGAAGAGTGATCTGGATGCCTATTTAGAGTGGGAAAGGAAGATGGAATTGATTTTTGAATGTCATAGGTACTCCGAGGATAAAAAGGTTAAGTTAGCGATAGTGGAGTTTACCGACTATGCCTTAGCTTGGTGGGATAATTTATTACTCACTAGGAGAAGGAATTTAGAGGGTAGTGTGGATACTTGGGATGAATTGAAGAGCCATATGAGAAAAATATTTGTACCAAGTCACTACTATAGGGGGCTCTATCAAAGACTACAAACTCTTACTCAAGGAACAAAAGGGGTTGAAGATTATTACAAGGAGTTGGAGAAAACTTTGATGAGGGCCGACATAGAGGAGGATAGAGAAGCCACTATGGCTCGATTCATGAGTGGGTTGAATAGGGAGATAGCCAATGTGGTTGAATTACACCATTATGTTGAAATGGAGGAGTTGGTACACATGGCTATTAAAGTGGAGGCTCAATTGAAGAAGAAAGAGCAATTTAAAAGAAAGGGACAAGAAAAACTCTTGGGGGGTCCTAGTTCCAATTGGAAGTCTAAGTGGGGGAGTGAAAAGGTTGATAAGGCACCACTTAAGGACAATATTGGAACCTCCAAGGGAAAGGAAGTTAGCTTCGTCAAGGATAAACCAAAGGTTGTTCCTACAACTTCTAGGAGTCGGGATATAGAATGCTTCAAGTGTAGAGGACGGGGGCATTATGCTCGAGAGTGCCCTAACAATAGGGTGATGATTATTAGAAATGGGGAGTGGTACTCGGAAGATGAAGATGACGAAGAGGGGATGCCATGTAGAGGAGATAGTGATGGCGAGGAAGAAGAGGTGGAGGGAATTGTTAGTCCACCCACAAGTCTTTAGTCACCATTAGGTCTCTCAACACCCAAGCCAAGGTGGATGAGGCGACTAAGCAAAGGGAGAATATCTTCCATACTAGGTGTCTTGTGAAGGACAAAGCGTGTAGTCTCATCATTGATGGGGGAGTTGCACCAATGTAGTTAGCACTAGTATGGTCGAGAGGTTGGGATTACCTTTAATGCCACATCCTAATCCTTATAAGTTACAATGGTTGAGTGATTATGGTGAGTTGAAAGTAAGCAAGCAAGTATTACTTATTTTCAACATAGGGACCTATGAGGATCAAGTACTTTGTGATGTGGTGCCCATGCAAGCTACACATATATTATTGGGGAGGCCATGGCAATATGATAGGAGGGTATTGCATGATGGTAGGAAAAATCGGTATAGTTTCCAAATAAATGGAAAACTCGTGACACTCCTACCTTTGAGTCCGGAAGAAGTTTACAAGGACCAATTGAAACTCAAGAAGGAGGAGGAGGAGGAAAAAGAAAGAAGAAAAAAAAAGATGGAGTTGAGTGAGGGGAAAAACGAAAGTGAGAAAAAAAGAGAGGAAAAAAGTAGTGAAAAACGAAAAGAGGGGATGCAAGAAAAAAGAAAGAGAGCAAAATATATTGAGAAAAAAATGAATTTTTATGCGAGTAGAGGTGATGTAGAGAGAGCTTTAAAAGAAAATCATTCAATTCTTTTGTTGGTCTATAAGGAGTCCCTCCTTACACTTGATGACCCTCACACTTCCCTCCCCACTTTAGCTACTTCTTTGTTGCAGGAGTTCGAGGATGTCTTCCCGGAGGAAATGTCTAGTGGGCTTCCACCCATTAGAGGCATCGAGCATCAAATTGACTTCATCCCCGGAGCCGTCATTCCAAATTGTAGCGCCCCGAGTTCCGTATACCCGATTCACTACGTCATTTTCTGTCTAAATTTTTCGAATAATATTTTTGCGGAAGAAATAGTTGAAATTCATTTTTGGCAACATTAAATAAACTGTAATGGCCGCTAAAATTGAAAACATTTATGAAACCATTTGAAATAGTAAATAGAACCATTAATATTGTAAATATCATAATTTCTCAAATAAATGAACTTCTCTAAATTATTCGATTGTTTAGAAAATACGGAAATCATTAACGTCAAACTTTCAACCGTTTAACGATTATTGCCACCATCATTCATCGCTCGCCACCGTCTCCGAAACCTGCAAAACTGTTAAAAGTAGGGTGAGTATTTCATGGGGGAAATACTCAGTAGACTCATCGCAAATTAATTTAATTTATAAGATGATTAAACACATAAATCCCGGCTCTTTATAAAACGGGCATTGATAGAGCTTCTTTATAAAACTGTTCTTGATAAAACTCATATTGTGCATTACAGCACGGGACATATTTTGCAAATCATATGCTCTTTGAAAACATCTCTTTGAAAACAGTTCTTTGAAAACCATATACTTATAAAACATTTTAATTATGCCAAGCATAATTTCTTTTGAAAGCATAACATAAGATAGGATTGAAATCCTCATAAACATAAGAATTTTACCGAACTTAGGTGGTAAGAATTCTTATGTAGTAAAATCATAATAACAGTAAGTTTTCATCATAACCTAGGATAAAATCGAAATCCTCATAAACATAAGAATTTTACCGAACTTAGGTGGTAAGAATTCTTATGTAGTAAGTATACCAAGCATAATTTTCTGAAATTCATAGGGATCAATTGCATCATAACATAAGATAGGATCGAAATCCTCATAAACATATGCGACAGGAATTTTACCGAACTTAGGTGGTAAATCCTCATAAACATATGGAAAGATAGGAATTTTACCGAACTTCGTGGCAAATCCTCATAAACATAGGAGACACAAGAATGTTACCGAACTTAGGTGGCAAGAATTCTTATGTGTAGCGCTACTAAAACTCCGGTCCCCTTAACATATCATAACTTATCATATGGGACCCAAAACAATCTTGGTAGATTGATTTCATAGCAATGATCCAAAAAAACATTTTCGTGAAGCATAGGGTATACTTACTTTTCATAAAAACATAAGGTATACTTACCTTTCATAAAACATACTTAATTTTCTTGAAAATTGACTTTCACAAGTCACATGACATTTATATGAAATCATAATTTAAATCAATTAATAAGTGCGAGTCTACCTCAAATCCGACGAGTGCAAAGTTGAGCGGGAATGACTTCAATTTCTTTAAATTCTCCGTACGTTTCGTCTTAAGCCAATAAGTCACTTTAGTATATCGAATATATAGTTCAAAATGATAAATTATAATTTGAGGACTAAAATTGATGTTTTGAAAGTTGAGGGACTAAAATGAATACTTTTGAAAGTTCAGGGACTAAAATAGATATTTTGAAAGTTGAGGGATTAAAATGAATACTTTTGAAACTTGGGCTTAAAAGTAAATCAGCAGGGACTGAAATGATAAGTTTAAAAGCTGAAAGGACTGAAATAAAACCTTTTTAAAACATAGGGACTGAATTGAAAGGCTTTAAAACTTCAGGGACCAAGCTGCAATTTCTGAAAATTAAATATATATCTCAGATCTTATCTCTTTCTTTCAAAACGCACTCACTCTCTCACGATCTCTCTCAACTGGAAGGTTCAGAGGCGATGAGAGCACGCGAGGCCTCTCACCCATTTCCGGCGCTACAACCGGCGATTGGCCGGCGGAACGTTGCCGCATGGTGGCGGCAAGAGGCGGCCAAGGAGTGTTTCAAATTTGAGGGATTGGTTGCGAGTTTTGAGTGCGAAACCGTGTGCGATCGTGGCTTGATTTCACGATTTTCCGGCGAGTTTACCGGCGGTCGAGGTAGGTAAGTATTTGGGATAACTTATTCTGGGTTTTCAGTTTTGATTTTGGGTTTGATTTTGGTACAACTTTATACTGAATTGGAGTTGGACAGTAGGCGGTTTGTGGGTGGCGTGTGACGGTTTGGGAAATGGTGGTGGTTGCGCTACAGCAGTGTTGGTGATGGATATGGACGGTGCTGCAGTTGGTTTGATTTGAGGTTCGATTGATGGGTGGTGACTGTGGTTGAGTTAATTTCCGGTGATGGTTTGATCGATGATAAAATGATGAATACTGTGGTTGATTGCAATGAGGTGAGGGTGATTCAGCAGTGATGGTGTCTGCTTGATCAAAATTGGTTGAGGCAGTGTTTGGTTTGTTCGATTGGGAGTCATGGAGATGATTTCTTGAATTGAGCAGTGCATTGATAGTGAATTTGCTGTGAATTGGTGGTGTCCGGTGATGATGATGCTGATTTGAAAATGATGGTGAATCAACAGCTTTGGTGAATTGGATGTTTAACATTACCCTTTTGTTGATGGTTGGAGACTGATTGCAGATTGAGCTGCACTGGGGTGGTGAGGATGGAAGGCAACATCTGTGGTGGCTGCATTGGTGGTTGCAGCATAGGTGCTTATAGAAATGGCCGGTTTTGGAGTTGAGGCAAAGCTTGTGGATTGATGATGATTATAGTGATTGTCGTGATGGTGATTTATTGGAGAGAAAAGTGGGAGACATGGGGAATAATTAGTTGGTTTGGTGATGATGATGTCTTGAGGATGAAAGTGCTCAAAAGGAAAGAAAAAAAAAAGAAAATAAAATGATTAATGGGAACATGGGGAATATGAGTAGAGTAGGTGCTTAATAATGTAATAAAGATGAAAAACGTGGGAAGTAATCCATTGAAAATTAGACTAATTTTGATTAAGAAATGTGTTTAAAACAGATATACTTTGGACTGAAAATAATTTGAGAATAAATAAATTTTTGAGATAAAATTGAATTACGTATTTGGACTTGAAATAATTTGAATAAAGAAAATTGAGATATTTTAATAAATTTGGAATTAAAAATGATTTTGAAAATAATACTTTGAATAAATAATTAAAATAACATAATTTTAGAAATTCGGATTTTAATTTAAAATCGAACAAATTCGATATTTCTTGACTTGGCTAGACGAATCCGTCGCGGCATTAATTTCAAAATAATAAATGAAATAGTAGCGACACAATTTTCTAAATATTAAAATAATTATTTATTGCATAAAAATTCTGGGTCGCTATAATCTTACCTCCTTAAAATAATTTCGTCCTCGAAATTAAACTTACTTAATCTTATAATTTCTGAATACTTAATCAGAATCTCTTCTTCTTATCATCGAATATTCTCAAAATAATCAAAACAATTCCCAATCGTATGTAAAAATTTCATCATATCTTGTAGTATTCATGTAACTTGTCACTTATCATCGTATCATGTGACCTCAATTATTCGTATATATCTCTAAAATTTCAACAAATCTTTACTGACATATCGTATCATAATAATTTTTTTTCCTTTCTTATCATCGAAAATTCCAAAATTAATCCAAGAATTACCTGAATATCTTCTCTACGTAATATACCCAAACATATCAACATAATATTATCAACTTATCTTTCCAATATTTGTAACCCAAAATTCAGAAAACAAATATCTCCCAAAACTAAGATTCTATACTTAAATGTCACCACATTTCCTGCAAAGTATTTCTTTCACTTGTATATACGTATTAACTCTAATTCGATACGGTCTCCAATTCACTTTCCACGTATCAACACACTATACCATGATTATCATTATTATAACAAAATATCAGTACCCATAATCCAAGAAAATATTCCAAATCTCCAATCAAATCTCCTTTATCGATAAAATTTAACAGCGCATTACTTCTTGTCTCCTCTTTTCATTAAAATAATCCTGCGCTTTCTTGCTGGTCACAACATCACGCGGATTCACTCAGATCCTTTACGCTTTTAAATAGTTCATGCTGAGAAGAGGTTGAATCATCAAACAATGGATATCATTCTTTCTAACATTCGCAAGTATTATTCCAGTCTTCCTATGAATGATCTGAGAAAGATCTATAAAATAAGGCTCGAAAGATTGAGGTTGCTAATGGCTCATGATATTCCAGAAGATGTTCGCTGGCTGATAGAAGCAAAGGTTCGACTATCTGGTGAATTACCATCAACATTTCCAAAACATATGCCTGGTTTAGGCAAAAGCACGTTCGCAAAGAAACGAAGAGCAAAAAGACTGGGTGGTTGCTACAAATGTGCTCGTTGGAACTGTAATACACGTTGCAAATCAGTAGGATATTCTTCTACTAATCGGGATGATAAAATCGAATTCATAAATGGTGGACTGAGTAAGGAGTCTTTGGATGATATTCGACTGACTCTTGAGACGCACCCAAGTGGTTATGTACAACGTGAACTTCTCTCCTTATACGCTCAGTTTAACGAGGACAAAAATCGTTATAATCTCCAAAATATAATATCGAAAGATCCTGTTTGCCAGTCTGTTTTACAAAATGAGGCTTCTGGCAGTTCAGCAATGATATAAGGTAAATCTTTTTAAAATATTTTGCTGCTTTCTTTCACGCGTTTTGGAAATAAAATATATTTTCCTTTCTCGAGGTTTGATAAAGCTGGAAATAAATATATTTTCCTTTCTCGAGGTTTGATAAAGCTGGAAATAAATATTAAATCGCCGAAAGGTGACAGCCTCGATACGATAAAAATATTCAAAAGTGGGCTGATTTTGTCAAAAGTAAATCTTTACTTTTTCAGAATCAATCAAAAACAGTAAATTTTTCCGGCTTTAAATAGCCAAACATATTTCATAGTTCAGGCATCCCAAAATCACATCTTCTTCGTAAGTTTTCCCTTCTTTACTATCAAAGATGGAAGCACCAAAACTTCGACAGATCAAAACTATTTGTGTATTTTGTGGATCAAAAGTAGGGAAAGGCTTCGGTTATCTAGAAGCGGCTGTAGATCTTGGAAAGAAACTGGGGGAAAAAGGTATCACTCTTGTATATGGGGGTGGTAGCAGTGGTCTAATGGGTTGTGTTTCCCAATCTGCTCTTGCAGAGAAATCAAAAGTAATTGGTGTCATACCTGTCCCTTTGGTAGATGTTGCAGGCAAAACACGAGGGCATGAAGTTCAAACCCTATCCATCCATGAACGCATAACTTGTATGCTATATGGTTCTGATGCCTTTATAGCCCTGCCCGGAGGTTTTGGTACCTTAGAAGAAATCTTTAACATTACCTCGTGGGCTCAACTAGATCTCCATACTAAGCCTATTGGGCTTCTCAATGTTAACAATTTCTTTGATGGTTTGTTAACCTTTCTTGATTATGCTGTGGAACAGGGATTCATCTCTCCATTTTCCAGAAGGCTTCTTATTTCTGCTCCTACTATTGATGAACTACTGGATAAGCTGCAGTCATATATCTCAATACAAGATCCAGCAGGAGTTAAGATAGATTGGTCGCAAGGAAGGGGAATCAAGCGAAAATGGAGTCCGGTTAATGTAAATTTAACTCTTTGAATCTTAGAATAGGTGGGGGTAGAGTACGGAGTATTCTCACTCTCGAGACACCCCTCCATTTACTAGGATTTCCTTAATGTTTAAATCTTGTGTGTACTTCAAAGATTCCAGGTGGTAGATTACGGAGTATTCTTACTCTCGAAACACACCTCTTTGAAGGTTTCTTTATTTCCTCAAAAGATCAGAGGTGGTAGGATACGGCTACTCCGGAAACACATCTCTCATTCTGAGGATCTTTCCATGTTTTTCTCTTATGCTTTTGTGTGTTTCATGTATTTCCTTTCCAGTGTGACTCTTGTGTGTTCTCCTTATGAGAAAATAATAAAATTTCTGCTATCATCTACTAAATCTCGTTTGTGATGTAAATGATCTTGCATGTCTAACCTTAATTCCTTTAGTGGATGCTTATCATATTATGCTCTTAATTCCAAATGATAAAATTCTGGATAGAGTCTCCCTTGTAATTTGGACTTATCCAAACCATAAGTATACTTCATAACTCACAATAATAAATAACTCCACATTTGATCACAACGATCTAAAAATATTGAAAACGATTCCAACACTTCAATATCATCAAAATATCCCATAATTCAATTCATAATTCCTCAACATAGAAATTTCAAATCATATTTTTCAATATCACAATATTACTTCCTTTCATACCTTAATTGGCTCAAAAGTTACTCATACTTATAAATATATGCCATAAATCATATTCCCAAAATTTATTCACAAAGCCAAACTTCATAATAAATTTCTCTTCAACATAGAGGCATAATAAATTAACTCAACATAATATCCATTACTTAATTCTCAATAAAATCATATTATTCCCATTATGCTCAACACTCGTTTTCTTTTAAAAAATTTCTCATACTCATACATTAAAGCATATAAGTTATGACAAAGCATAACAACATCATTATTTTCGAAGAAATACATTCTTATTTCTCATAAATCATAAGTATCCGAAATACTCTTCATTCTTTCTCATAAATCAATAAAATGAGTATTCGAAATACTGAAATAACTTTAAACATCATAAACTTCTTTACCTCGGAGTTGGTGGAACGAATGATGGCAGTGGCAATCTTCATCAATAAAATTTTTATAATGGAAAATATTTCTTGAAAATTCTTTTTGAAAATTTTTCCAGTCTACAGAAACGCAGACTAGCTCTGATACCAACTTGTAGCGCCCCGAGTTCCGTATACCCGATTCACTACGTCATTTTCTGTCTAAATTTTTCGAATAATATTTTTGCGGAAGAAATAGTTGAAATTCATTTTTGGCAACATTAAATAAACTGTAATGGCCGCTAAAATTGAAAACATTTATGAAACCATTTGAAATAGTAAATAGAACCATTAATATTGTAAATATCATAATTTCTCAAATAAATGAACTTCTCTAAATTATTCGATTGTTTAGAAAATACGGAAATCATTAACGTCAAACTTTCAACCGTTTAACGATTATTGCCACCATCATTCATCGCTCGCCACCGTCTCCGAAACCTGCAAAACTGTTAAAAGTAGGGTGAGTATTTCATGGGGGAAATACTCAGTAGACTCATCGCAAATTAATTTAATTTATAAGATGATTAAACACATAAATCCCGGCTCTTTATAAAACGGGCATTGATAGAGCTTCTTTATAAAACTGTTCTTGATAAAACTCATATTGTGCATTACAGCACGGGACATATTTTGCAAATCATATGCTCTTTGAAAACATCTCTTTGAAAACAGTTCTTTGAAAACCATATACTTATAAAACATTTTAATTATGCCAAGCATAATTTCTTTTGAAAGCATAACATAAGATAGGATTGAAATCCTCATAAACATAAGAATTTTACCGAACTTAGGTGGTAAGAATTCTTATGTAGTAAAATCATAATAACAGTAAGTTTTCATCATAACCTAGGATAAAATCGAAATCCTCATAAACATAAGAATTTTACCGAACTTAGGTGGTAAGAATTCTTATGTAGTAAGTATACCAAGCATAATTTTCTGAAATTCATAGGGATCAATTGCATCATAACATAAGATAGGATCGAAATCCTCATAAACATATGCGACAGGAATTTTACCGAACTTAGGTGGTAAATCCTCATAAACATATGGAAAGATAGGAATTTTACCGAACTTCGTGGCAAATCCTCATAAACATAGGAGACACAAGAATGTTACCGAACTTAGGTGGCAAGAATTCTTATGTGTAGCGCTACTAAAACTCCGGTCCCCTTAACATATCATAACTTATCATATGGGACCCAAAACAATCTTGGTAGATTGATTTCATAGCAATGATCCAAAAAAACATTTTCGTGAAGCATAGGGTATACTTACTTTTCATAAAAACATAAGGTATACTTACCTTTCATAAAACATACTTAATTTTCTTGAAAATTGACTTTCACAAGTCACATGACATTTATATGAAATCATAATTTAAATCAATTAATAAGTGCGAGTCTACCTCAAATCCGACGAGTGCAAAGTTGAGCGGGAATGACTTCAATTTCTTTAAATTCTCCGTACGTTTCGTCTTAAGCCAATAAGTCACTTTAGTATATCGAATATATAGTTCAAAATGATAAATTATAATTTGAGGACTAAAATTGATGTTTTGAAAGTTGAGGGACTAAAATGAATACTTTTGAAAGTTCAGGGACTAAAATAGATATTTTGAAAGTTGAGGGATTAAAATGAATACTTTTGAAACTTGGGCTTAAAAGTAAATCAGCAGGGACTGAAATGATAAGTTTAAAAGCTGAAAGGACTGAAATAAAACCTTTTTAAAACATAGGGACTGAATTGAAAGGCTTTAAAACTTCAGGGACCAAGCTGCAATTTCTGAAAATTAAATATATATCTCAGATCTTATCTCTTTCTTTCAAAACGCACTCACTCTCTCACGATCTCTCTCAACTGGAAGGTTCAGAGGCGATGAGAGCACGCGAGGCCTCTCACCCATTTCCGGCGCTACAACCGGCGATTGGCCGGCGGAACGTTGCCGCATGGTGGCGGCAAGAGGCGGCCAAGGAGTGTTTCAAATTTGAGGGATTGGTTGCGAGTTTTGAGTGCGAAACCGTGTGCGATCGTGGCTTGATTTCACGATTTTCCGGCGAGTTTACCGGCGGTCGAGGTAGGTAAGTATTTGGGATAACTTATTCTGGGTTTTCAGTTTTGATTTTGGGTTTGATTTTGGTACAACTTTATACTGAATTGGAGTTGGACAGTAGGCGGTTTGTGGGTGGCGTGTGACGGTTTGGGAAATGGTGGTGGTTGCGCTACAGCAGTGTTGGTGATGGATATGGACGGTGCTGCAGTTGGTTTGATTTGAGGTTCGATTGATGGGTGGTGACTGTGGTTGAGTTAATTTCCGGTGATGGTTTGATCGATGATAAAATGATGAATACTGTGGTTGATTGCAATGAGGTGAGGGTGATTCAGCAGTGATGGTGTCTGCTTGATCAAAATTGGTTGAGGCAGTGTTTGGTTTGTTCGATTGGGAGTCATGGAGATGATTTCTTGAATTGAGCAGTGCATTGATAGTGAATTTGCTGTGAATTGGTGGTGTCCGGTGATGATGATGCTGATTTGAAAATGATGGTGAATCAACAGCTTTGGTGAATTGGATGTTTAACATTACCCTTTTGTTGATGGTTGGAGACTGATTGCAGATTGAGCTGCACTGGGGTGGTGAGGATGGAAGGCAACATCTGTGGTGGCTGCATTGGTGGTTGCAGCATAGGTGCTTATAGAAATGGCCGGTTTTGGAGTTGAGGCAAAGCTTGTGGATTGATGATGATTATAGTGATTGTCGTGATGGTGATTTATTGGAGAGAAAAGTGGGAGACATGGGGAATAATTAGTTGGTTTGGTGATGATGATGTCTTGAGGATGAAAGTGCTCAAAAGGAAAGAAAAAAAAAGAAAATAAAATGATTAATGGGAACATGGGGAATATGAGTAGAGTAGGTGCTTAATAATGTAATAAAGATGAAAAACGTGGGAAGTAATCCATTGAAAATTAGACTAATTTTGATTAAGAAATGTGTTTAAAACAGATATACTTTGGACTGAAAATAATTTGAGAATAAATAAATTTTTGAGATAAAATTGAATTACGTATTTGGACTTGAAATAATTTGAATAAAGAAAATTGAGATATTTTAATAAATTTGGAATTAAAAATGATTTTGAAAATAATACTTTGAATAAATAATTAAAATAACATAATTTTAGAAATTCGGATTTTAATTTAAAATCGAACAAATTCGATATTTCTTGACTTGGCTAGACGAATCCGTCGCGGCATTAATTTCAAAATAATAAATGAAATAGTAGCGACACAATTTTCTAAATATTAAAATAATTATTTATTGCATAAAAATTCTGGGTCGCTATACAAATAGACCGGCATACCGAAGCAACCCGGAGGAGACCAAGGAACTCCAAAAACAAGTTGAGGAGTTGATGAGTAAAGGATATGTTCGTGAGAGCATGAGTCCTTGTGCCGTTCCCGTGCTACTGGTGCCCAAGAAGGATGGAACATTTAGAATGTGCGTCGATTACCGAGCCATTAACAACATAAGGTAAAGTATCGACACCCCATTCCTAGGTTAGATGATATGCTAGATGAGTTGCATGGTTCTTGCATTTTTAGTAAAATCGACTTGAGAAGTGGATACCACCAAATTAGGATGAGAGAAGGAGGTGAATGGAAAACCGCTTTTAAAACTAAATATGGTTTATATGAGTGGTTGGTTATGCCCTTCGGTCTCACTAATGCACCGAGCACTTTTATGAGATTAATTAACCATGTTTTGCATGCATTCATTGAGAAATTTGTGGTAGTTTACTTCGATGATATTTTGATTTATAGCAAAAATTTGAATGAGCATATTGAACACTTGAGAAGTGTACTTGTGGTTTTGAAAGAAGAACAATTGTATGCTAACCTCAACAAGTGTAATTTTTGCATGAAGAGTGTGGTCTTTCTTGGATTTGTAGTTAGTACTAAGGGGATAGAGGTCGATGAGGAGAAGATCAAAGCCATTAAGGAATGGCCCACTCCCATAAGTGTCACCGAGGTAAGAAGCTTCCATGGGTTAGCTAGTTTTTACCGTCGTTTTGTCAAAGATTTTAACACACTAGCTTCACCACTTACCGAGGTTGTTAAAAAACATGTTGGGTTTAAATGGGGGGAGGCGCAAGAAAAGGCCTTTAATGAAATAAAGAACAAATTGTGCACCGCCCCGATTTTATCCTTGCCTAATTTTGATAAAACTTTTGAGATTGAATGTGATGCTTCAGGCACAGGTATTGGAGCAGTTTTGATGCAGGAGAAAAAGCCGATTGCCTACTTTAGTGAGAAGCTCAGTGGAGCCGCCCTGAACTACCCCACCTATGACAAGGAGCTCTATGCGCTGGTGAGATCGTTAGAAACATGGCACCACTACTTGTGGCCTAGAGAGTTCGTAATCCACACCGACCATGAGTCATTGAAGCACTTGAAGGGGCAAGGGAAGTTGAGCAAGAGGCATGCCAAATGGGTGGAATACGTAGAAACTTTTTCCTATGTCATCAAATACAAACAAGGTAAGGAGAATGTGGTAGCTGACGCCCTTTCTCGAAGGTATGCTCTTATTACTACCTTGAGTGCTAAATTGTTGGGTTTTGAGAGCATTAAGGACTTGTATGCGCATGATGCGGATTTTGCTAGTATATTTATATCATGTGAGAGGGTTGGATTTGGAAAGTATTATAGGCATGAGAGGTTTTTGTTTCGAGAAGGTAAACTTTGTGTGCCAAATTGCTCATTGAGAGAATTGATGGTAAGGGAGGCCCATGGTGGGAGATTAATGGGTCACTTTTGGGTAATGAGAACCTTGGAAATCTTACAAGAACATTTCTTTTTGCCTAAAATGAGTAGAGACGTTGAGAGAATTTGTTCTAGGTGCATAACTTGTAGAAATGCCAAGTCCAAGGTAGAACCATATGGATTATATACACCCCTACCTGTCCCTAGTGAACCTAGGACGGAAATTTCTATGGACTTCATTTTAGGGTTGCCTAGGTCAAAAAAGGGTAGTGATTCCATCTTCGTGGTTGTAGATAGGTTTAGTAAAATGGCGCATTTCCTTGCTTGTCATAAAATCGATGATGCCATTCATATAGTCGACCTATTCTTTAGGGAAATAGTGCGACTCCATGGGGTTCCTAGGAGCATTGTGTCGGTTAGGGACGTTAAATTCCTTAGCCACTTTTGGAAGGTCTTGTGGGGGAAATTGGGAACTAAATTTTTGTTTTCAACAACTTGTCATCCCCAAACCGATGGCCAAACTGAGGTGGTTAATAGAACTTTAACACAACTTCTTCACACCGTCCTTAAGGGCAACCTAAAGAATTGGGAAGAGTGTTTACCTTTTGTTGAATTTGCATATACTCGAAGTGTTCATTCTACTACTTCTTTTTCTCCATTCGAGATTGTTTATGGTTTTAACCCTTTAACTCCATTGGATTTGATTCCGTTACCTATTGATGAAAGAGGTAGTTTAGATGGGAAGAAAAATGCGGAGTTGGTAAAATCTCTCCACGAGAAAGTCAAACTCCAAATCGGAGTTGACAAGTTGATGAAAATTGTAGATTCCATGAATTGGATGACTAAAGAATTTAAAAGGAAAAATGAGTTTTAAATGAGGGGGAGGAGGGGGGGGGGGGGGGCAAACAAATACAAATTATCACTTTTCTTTCTTTTCTACTTTATTTATTATATATTTATATTATATTATTAGACTATGTTTTGTAGGCCACTTTTTTCCATTGATGTTTTCCATTTTCGCCTTTTTTATAGGGTTTGATAGCCTTTTTTTTTTAATTTTTTGAAATTATTTTTCATCTTTCATGTAAAACATGTTATTTTTCATGTAATTGTGAAAAATATTTGCCAATATATTAGGTGGGAAAGTAATTTCTATATTATGTGGAAAACTCGTTTGGTCTCTTTTGGACTTTTTTGTTGTTATTAATTAACTTATTATCAAGTACAAACGTGTGCAAATTTAATTAAGATAGTTCAATTTTGTCAAATATTTTATGGAAAATAAAGTTATTGAAATAACAAAACTTAAAAAACTCTTCACATTTTCCACCTAGAAAATTAATTCAATGAAATGCATTAAATTTCTAATTCTCAGAAAAATAACCTCAGTACTGAAATTCAATACACTGAAATTCATTTTATTTCAACTCAAATTTCACTCTTGCAATCGAACGAACCCTTATTATTATTCAATTTAAGCTAATATTAACTCTCTCCGTTACATAAAAATAAGATTGTTTTCTTTTCTTCCTCCCCCCCCCCCCCCCCCTCAGTACTGAAATTCAATACACTGAAATTCATTTTATTTCAACTCAAATTTTACTCTTGCAATCGAACGAACCCTTATTATTATTCAATTTAAGCTAATATTAACTCCCTCCTTTACATAAAAATAAGATTGTTTTCTTTTCTTCCCCCCCCCCCCCCCCCCCCCCCCCGAATTGATCACTGTCTTTTTTGATAGTGTATTTATATGCTCTTATTATATGTGTTTTGTTATCAATAAATATGAATTACTCTTATTTAAAATATTATTATTCAATGTAGAAGATATATTAGGAGAAAAGTAAATAAAATTCTACTGTTTCAACTATATTTTCTCAATTAGTGTAATTATATGAAATATTACGATCAAAAGTAGTGGGTACCATAAAATATATAATTAAATTAATTATTGATTTTAACTTAAGATTAAAATTAAATTTTTCATTAAAAAAAAAAAAATTAAAATCAAATTTTAATTATAACCAAATACATTATATTTCCTCAATCAGTGTAAATAGTAAATACATGAAACATTACAGCCAACAGTAGAGTTATGGTTACGTTACGTGCTTTGACCAAAGTTAATCGGATATTTAACTTTGAGGATAAGCTCGAATGGAGCAGCATCAACGGGACCATATAAAAGTATTTGAATTAATTTAAAATAATTTATAATTGTTATATTGGCTCTGAGAAATTTTATTCTTAAATAAAAATGAAAACATTATCAAAAATTAGGTTAGGATCATAGGAACCTATTTAACAAGTACTATTCCCATCATATAAAAATAGACTTATTTCTATTTTCGCAAGGATTAAAAAAACATAATTAATATATATTGGAATTATAAATTTATTTACATTTTACCTAATATATCTCTACATTGAATATTGAGTAGTTCATATGTGCTGATAATAATGCATATTATATAGGGGTATATTTGAAAATAAAGACATTAATATAATCTCAATAAAGAAAGTGACATATAATTTGGGACGAATACAAAATGAAAATGAGTCTATTTTTGTGGGACATGTGGAGTATTTGAAATTTATTTTATATTTATTTAATACTCAATTTTGTAAATTATTAACAAATGCTTTTGATTTTTTTACTTGTTAAATATGCAACATTTAAATAATTTAATTTAAATTAGATTTAGGATTTAGACTTCTATTTGTTAAAATACATTAGTTGTCTATCCGTACGATGCACGGAATATATAATTTTTAAATTATAATTTTTAAAAATATCTTGATTCAATCATATCAAATAAAAAACACAATTTAAATAAAATTTCAATACAAAATGTTATTGAATTTGAAATTTTAAAAAAGACAAAATTATTTAAAATAAAAAATACTACATGTACACTAAGTATGCTGCGCCACGCAAAATTTGATACTCATTTAAACTTTTTATATAATTTTTTTTAAAAAATTTTGTTTACATTTTTCTCTGAAAATTTGCCCACCTCATCCCCTATTTTCCTTTTAAAAGTTATATTTTTTTATTAACTATATTTTTTAATGTATTACTTACATATATTTTTTTTTCCTTTTTTTAAAACATGTCAATTTTTTTCAAAATGATGAAATGATCAAGACTCTGTTTGGTAATAATGTTTTGTTTATAAACTTGTTTATTTATAATTTTGAAATAAAAAATAGTTGCTGAAAATTGGAGAGAGAAAATAAGCATGGTTAAAAAGTCGATAGAAACTAAATAGTTATTTTTGTAACATGCGTATTAATATGACATTTATTTATATTCAAATATATTAATCCAATTTTTTCATTCCTTACATAACACATGTTATTAAATTTGAAACTTTAAAAAAAAAAAAAAAAAAACTAATCAAAATAAAAAATTCTGCATGTACACTCAGTGTACCGCGCCACTCAAATTTTGACACTTAATTTAATTTTTTATATAAAATTTATTTTGACTTTTATTTACGTTTTTCTCTAAAAATTTGCTGACCTTATCACCTATTTTCTTTTTAATATGTTATAATTTTTAATTAAATTTATTTTTAATATGTTGCTTACATATATTTTATTCGAAATTTAATATATTAATTAATATTTTTATTTTTCCTTATTTTTAAAACATGCCAATTTTTGTTAAAATGATGAAATGATCAAATTTTCTACTAAATTATCATTGGTGGTAAAAAGTTGATAGCAAATAATTAATTATTTTTGTAATATGCTTATTGAAAAACTTACTCATTTATTGACATATTATGAAGTAAAACTTCAATGATTTTATTTATTTATTTTCAAAATATATTGATTCAAAATTTTCATTTCTAATTTAACAAATTTATATAGCATAGATTTTTTATTTTCAAATATATTAATCCAAAATCTTCATTTTCAATGTAACACATTTACATAGATATGACATTTATTTATGTTCAAATATATTAATACATTTTTTTTTTCATTTCATAAATAATATATTTACATAGATATCACATTTAGTTATGTTCAAATATACTAATCAAATTTTTTCATTTCCTACACAACACATTTACATAGATATATCATATTATTTATGTTCATATATATTAATCTAATTTTTTCATTTTCAATGTAATACATTTATACATAATATAATTATTACAAATCTTACTAAATATGTAATAAATAATAATTTGTCCTACTAAAATATTTATCTTTTCTTTATTTATTTTTTTATACATAAAAGTAGAAGTGAGGAGAGAGAGTCAATAAAGATAAAGATAAAGATTTCTTTGGTAACACTCTTTGGTAACTTTGGTTTATAAACTGATTTATTTATGATTTTGAGAAAAAAAGTAGTGATTAAAAATTGCATAGAGAAAATGTGTGTGGCTAAAAATTATTTGAAAAAATGTATAGTTTATAAACTAATTTATAAAGTGGTTTATTACATCTTTATATTTTTATCTTTATCATATTATATATAATAGTCGGGTATTTTCTAAAAATAATTTCCCGTCCATTTTCATTTTCCATATATAGTAAGTTCCTATACAATTAAGCAGTGTGAATTCAAAGTGGATTAGTATTAATGCAAAATGAATGTATGCTAAATGTGAATGCAAAATTTGAATAAATGTGAACGCATTTATTACCTTAATTACATAGTATAGTATAGTGAGTGTCTATATATATATATATATATATATATATATATATATATTTAATCAAAGATCATGTTACACAAACAAAATGGATTACACACTGGATGACACACCACTCACATTGAGGGGGGGGTCTGCACACTGTGGGTCATCTTTCATGTGAGTGATGTGTTTCCCAGTTTGTCAAACATTTTGTGTGTTTAGCATTATTCATTTAATCAATTTTATTATTAACACTAATACTGAATGAATTTAATTAATATTTTTAGTTATCAGTATTAAAGTTATCACTTTTATTTATTTATTTATTTGTTGTTCTTAATATTATAAATTTTATGTGTAGTCATCAATATAAAAATTGTGTTTTAATTATTATAATGGTCAAATCATTTATCATATTTAATATTAAAAATCATATTTTCTAAATTATATATGTGGTTAAAAAAATGCGCTGTTTATAAATAATTTATAGAAAAAGTTATTAAACGAAGACTAATATTGAATAATTAATGCTTTGATTTCTTTTTAATTAATAATATCAATAGAATGATTAATATTTTTAATCATTCTTAATTTTAATAAATTTTAATGATTACTGGGTATAAGATTTTTCATATAATTTCGTGATCTCCTACTTTACTCGATTTTTGGCTATTTGACTTTTTTTTTTAGAATTATTTTTTTGAAAAAATGATTTTTTAGAATGTATAGCTAAAAAGTAGTATGAAAAATTATAAAAAATAAATTTTTTAAAGAATGTGACTGAGAATGAATGTTCAGAAAAATTGATTCTTAAAAAATCAATTTCATATGGATAAAATACTATGTCTTGTGAGTAAAATAATCGCTCCGCTTTTATGAATCGAGATGCATAAATGATTTCTTAATATATAAAGTTAAATATATATATGTGATACACATTCATTAAAATTTAATCAAAACTAACATTTTATGTTGCTTAATTTGCTACATTCATTTAAATATATGACCACATGTATTTAATTTGTAATGTTAAAGTAAATATCAAATGAAATATTTGTTTAATAAATTTAAATATCAAATATTGTAATAAAATAGTTAGTATCAATTCTAATAATACTATTCGGATAGTGATATATTATTTGTGATAATCTAGAAATTATATTTTGAAAAGATTAATTACATCAATAATCGTTAAAATTGAATAGTTATGCAAATGGTCATTGAAGTAATTTTTTTTTTTAAATAGTAAGTAAGTTCCTAACTATTACAATTATGGAAACTTAGTTTTAAAATAAATAAATAAATAAATAAATAAAATAATAATAATAATAATAATATTGGCTCCTATTCAGTTTACTTTATTCAAACGTCTCTCATTTTTTTAAAAATCATTTTCAACTAACATTCTATTAATAAAATAATCTACATATAAATTTAAAAAAAAAACATGCTTTTTAATAACTCATTGTACCAAAATTTACTGTTACGAAGTACATTATATGAAATAGTGAGTCTCAATCGGTGCTTAAGTATACATTCTCTACAAAATCATTAAACTTATTTCCTAAAATGGTAATTAATAGTATCAATTCACTATATATTATTCATTTGGACAAAATTCCGATTTAAAATAATCCAATTGAACACATATTTTTAAATAGTTGCATTTTTCAAGTCCCGAAATTTCTTGATCCGTCTTCCCTCTTGAAAATTAATTACATTTTTTTTTAATTCGTAAAAATAAAAAAAATAAAAAACTTTGTCGATATCACATAAATTTTTTTATTTAAAAATAGAAAATGAAAGAGGATGAAATAAGAACATTCATCAATTTATTTTATTTTTTTTTCTTTTTCCTTTTCATAAAATTTTGAGCGTATATCACAGATATATATATTTTTTCTACTTATTACAAATTCTATTTAAATATAATATTTCTTTTCCATTTTAAGTATTAAATCAATTCAAATTAAAATATCTAAAGAAATTTCTGAAACGATAAAGATATGAACCGTAAAAAAAATTTTAAAAAAATTAAGGTATGTTTAATGTACCTTTGTAATTAATTATCTTCATTCATTTCTCATTCTTAATTAAATATTGATTTTATATGTTAAAATATAAATTTGATATATGTAAGTAATAAATGATCGTACATCGCACGAGTGTAACACTAGTTTAGCAAACACTTGGATTCAGAATGGACAAAAGTTAGTAGAATCATTGGACTGAATAAGTAGTGGACTAGTCGATTAATTCAATCCGATTTCACTCAAATTTTAATAGATTATTATGGATATTAAAATAGATGAACGACCAGTTCTGAATTCTAATACCTCGAACAAACAATTTGGTTTAACCAAACATATTTACATTTATATTTTATTCTAAAAATGTTTTGATACAAGCCGTTTGTACTTTTTATTTATTAAGTTCTGGTTGGTTTTCATTAAATTTATTTTATTTTTCTACATTATTCAATCTCAACAATCAATTAAAATTAAGTCCACAATATTTGACTTTTCAATCAAATTTTAACCGTCGATTCTCCTAAAAATCACTATTCATTTTTAAAAAAAAACTTATATTAACTAGAATCAAACACACTTTGAATGTCACCATACATCAAACTCGCGTAAATATTGGCTAGAAGTACAGCCGGAGTTACCTCGACTGTACTGGTCTTGGGTTCCTTTCATAATTCATCCATTCAAAATTAATATTTTCGGCCTCTCAAAGTATAAAGAAAATAGAAGTGATGATGGAACATGTTTTTATAGAATTCATAATACAAGGCATAAGTTAAATATTTTAATTTTAATTGTTGTGTTTTGTTAAACGAAAAGTTAATAATTATATCTCAAGAAATGATATAGTTAGACACTTCAATTGAACGTGGTATGTATCGAATTTGAGAACTTAACATAATGAATCAAATTGAACCAAAATGCATTGATTTGATTCTGGTTCAATTTCATATTTATAGATGTAATCAATTGTTACATTTTAAAATATACTCATTAATACTCAGCTCGATTTAATTTTCTTTAGAATTGAATCGAATCAAATTGAATCCACTCCTAAAAGCACTTGCATCATTATCATAAAAATATCTTTAACGTATAAATTATACGACGACAATAATACAGAGTCAATGTTCACAAACCTTTTTCATTAATTTTTTGATAATTTGACATATTGTCCTTTGATCACGACAAGTCCTATTCAGTTTCACGCACAAATGTGCTACACACAGACCATAAATGGATCGGAGAATTTCTTCGTAATAAAGCGGAAAACTATGGAAAGTGTACACAACCAGATAGAGACTGAATGGACATTTAATTAATCATAACTAATTGCAGTACATGAATAGCAGTGAAGTGAAAGGGACATGACTGATAAGTATGTTTAAAAATATATTTTTGTAAGTAAGCCTCTATTTGTTAAAATTTTGTTGTTTAAAAATATGTTATTTTTATATTTTCTAGGTAAGATGTGTGGTTAAAAAGTGGAGAGAGAAAATATGTATGGTTAAAAGATGATAAGGAATGGCAAAAAAATCCGAAGGACCCGAAATGACCCGCCCCGCCGGATTTTCCGCCCCGCGACGGGTTTCGGGGCGGACACGCCCCACCCCGTGACCCGGTAAATTATTATTATTATTATTTTTTAATGAAATGAGAAAGTAAAATAAATTTGATGAAATCCAGAAGAATTGAACATTGGTGGAATTTAGGGATATGAGAATATACAACCACTATACCATTATATTGTTTATTGATTTTTTTCTTCAAGTATATACGTATTATTTTTAAAGTTCAAACTTAAAAACTCTAACTAGTTCAACGCCTAAATTTTTCACGTAAAATTTCATTACTAATTTATTTATTTATTTATTTAAAAAAAAAAAAAATCGGGTCCTTAGTGGGGCGGGAGGTCGCCCCGCCCCACGACTTCGCGGGTCGCGGGGCTGGGTAGGGTGTTTTCGGGTCCGAGGCTGGGCGGCCCTGACCCGCCCCATTGCCATCCATAATGATTTGGGAAATTGTGTTGTTTAAAAAAAAAAATTTGACTTTTGCCAAACAGAGGCTAAAATATGTAGTTAAAAAGTAGAAAGAGAAAATATGAATGATTAAAAAGTAATTTGAGAAATTGTGTTGAAAAAACAAGTTTTTAAACACTTTTTCCAAATATAGGCTAAATTGATTTATTTATGATTTTGAGGTAAAAAATAGTGGTTGAAAAATAGAGAGAGAAAATATGTGTAATTAAAAAGTGGATTGAGAAATTGTATAGTTTATAAACAGATTTATAAACTAATTTATTTTGTTTGCCAAATAGAGGCTATTAATTCTCGTTTAATAATTTGTTAGTCAGTTCAATTGCCTAATCTATCAACAATTCAAACCATATGTCTTCTACCCATTCTCGTCCAATTCTAACTCTGGTAGATCAGCCTTAGGGCACATCTTCAAGTGGTGAAAGGGGGAGGTGGAAAGTCTCCAATCTAACTTGTAGTTTTCGTGACGAGGGTTCGAATCATGAAATATGGATGAGGTCTTTGGTAAGCGAAGTCAAAAGGCAAGCCTCCCATCATGCACCATTGGA
Source organism: Ligustrum vulgare (assembly GCA_963555705.1). Taxonomy (NCBI): domain Eukaryota; kingdom Viridiplantae; phylum Streptophyta; class Magnoliopsida; order Lamiales; family Oleaceae; genus Ligustrum; species Ligustrum vulgare. The sequence continues at coordinate 20,101,082 of OY743176.1, read as the reverse complement.
GGTATATACTGCGATTTACCTCATTCACCAAGGCTCAGGACAGGACCGGATAGGTGGGGGACCTAATGTGTGGGCTACACTTTTTTTTTTCTAACTCTCCTAGATCATTTTTTTAAAAGCATTTTCAATGTTACTTTTTACTTTGGATGTCCAGCTAACGTGATGATGATGTAGATCAGACAAAATATATATGTCGACATTTATTATAGAATGATATATAATGGAATGCTTATTTTAGATATCATTCTAAACATCTTCTACAATAAATATTGCGATTATATATCTATCTCTTTCCTCTATATATATATATATATATATATATATATATATATATATATATATATATAGGCAGAGTTAATTTGAGTTAGAGTCAATTGTACTCAGAGTTAATTGAGTCTATAACAATTAACATCTCCTTTTCAAGAGAGAATTGTGAGCTTGTGAGCGGAGCGATAATAATTCTTTTTAAGAATACGTTATCCGATCATTCTCTTCTATTTCAAAATTTATTGTAACGTTCAGCGTTATAATTTCAATATAAATTTCAATATTTCAAATTGCTGTTCGAGTATTTTAATTGTTTCATTACAGTTGAATCTTTTTCTGCATTTTGATTATTGTTTCTTCAATTTATTCCGCACTATCCTTGTTCTATCTAACCTGGGTTCTATTTGGTATCAGAGCCATTTAGGTTCAAGTTATCCTTGAAGAGTGTTGTCTATTTGTTCTTTGTTTGTTCTACAGGTTAAGTTCTGTAAGTGGATGGTTCGAAACCCGGGGGCAGTAGAGGCAGCAGGATCGTAAGACCTAAGTAAGACCACGTGGGGGAGTAGGTAAAAGTCCGACCTTTAACTTAACTTCGTCTTTCAAACAAATTGCAGGTAGTAATACCTTTCAAGCTTACCTTGTTAAAAAATGTCCTCTTTTTCCAGTTGGTTCAAAGGATCTGGTAGTTCTAGAAATAGAGCTAATAATTTGTCAAACAATTTTCAAAATACTGAAGAATCACTTCAAAATGATTCTGAAACTTTTCAAAATACAGGTGAACTTCAAATTCATCAAATTGAACAATTATTGCATAATTGGACAATTCCTAAGGTAGACAAAGGATCTATCTATGAAATTGGTCGATTTGATTTTTCTCAAAATTACATTATCAAAACACATGAACAAACCATGCATGTTTTGGGTCAAAATACTGAGCTTGCTCTTCTTTCAAAAAACTCCATTCAAGAACTTCGTAAGAAATTTCAATTCTTACATATTGGTCTTGTTCAAATTGCTCTCAAGCCCTTATTCAGACTTGGACTTGACATTCCTGTCTTGGTTACCCTTCGTGATCAAAGACATTCAAACTTCGAGCATTCGCTCTTGACAGTTCTAGAATCAAATCTAGAATCTGGTCCAATCTTTTCAAACTGCTATCCAAATTTCACAGTTAGTCTTTTTGACAAACATATCTTAAAGACTCTCAAACTTCATGTTCAAACTAAGAATCTTAGTTTGGATGAATCAAATTCATTCGCTGTAATATACAGAGTATATTACAAACTCTTGGGTACGAATCTCAAAATTCGTGCTCTTCGTTCGTCTCCAAGAAACGAATCGCTTCTTATGGAGGTGAATGATCTTCATACTAACACCATGATTCCTAAGAGAATTCCATGGAATCTTCAAACTAGGAGCTTAGAATGGGATATTCTAAGAGCTTCCAAACCGGAACCTCCTCCTTCATCTGATACTCCTAATCAGATTCTTTCATTTCCTGATGGAAGTGTTAGGATGATCTTTGGAGAATCATCAAACAACTCTTCAAACATTTCAAGATCTAGTTCATCTAAATCTTTTCAAAATAACTTTCAAAATGTTTTCCCTTCAAGATTCTCAACTTCATCCAGCAGACTCAAAGATGTCAACTTTGAATCTGTTATCCCAAAACCTCAATATTCTGAATCTGAACAAGATTCACCCACTGCATCTGATATGCAGCCTCCTTCTGAAGACATTCCTCTTCTGAGAAAGAAAAATCACAGAAGAAGTTTATCTTCTCAACTCAACGTCATTTCTTCTAGCATTGATAGAAGATCTGAATTCAAAAAAGATCAGTCTCCTAAGGTGAAAAACCTAAGGAAACTTTTTCGTCAAACTTTTTCAAAAGAAGAAATTGAATCTTACTGGGATGAGTTCTTCGCTCAACCAGAAGATATTTCATTTTTTAAATGGATTAATTTCAAAGTTTTTGGTAAACAAAAGAAGTCTTCAAAATCTTCTTCCAAACCCAAATCCCCTTCGAAATCCAAATCCATTCAAACTTCATCTTCAAAAGAAAAAACTTGGAAAACTTCTTCCAATCAAACTTTCAAATCGGAATATCCTCCTCTTGAAGAGATCATTATTCCTCATGGAAATGCAGAAGTTACTGCGTCTCCCTTCAAACAAATTCCTGAAGATAGGACTGATAATGCAGCGGCCAAAACCGTTGATGTCAGAAATCTTCAAATTCAGAACAATTACACAAATATTGTTCTTCAAACTATCAGTAATCAGTTAACCAGAATTGAAGCCAATTCTGAGACTGAAGCCAAATTCAAAATTCCCACTGTCAAATGACAATTGTCGTTGACAAGTCTTTTCAAATTACCACTAGAGTATTAATTGATTCTGGAGCAGATCAAAACTGCATCAGAGAAGGATTAATACCTTCAAAATACTTTGAGCAAACTACCGAGCGTCTCTACGGAGCAGGAGGTAAAAAGCTCAACATTCAATATAAACTTTCAAAAGCTCATGTTTTCAAATCAAACATTTGTTTCAAAAATGAGTTTCTTTTGGTGAAAGATTTGGATCAAGAAGCAATTCTTGGGATTCCTTTCATCGTTCAAATTTACCCTTTTCAAGCTAACGAAAATGGTCTTCAGACCAATGTTTTCGGTCAAAATTTGATTTTCAAATTCATGCATCATACATCTCCAGTAGATGTTATATATATATATATATATATATATATATATATATATATATCTTACTTCTTTGTTTCACACTCTCTCTTCTCCTTCACTCTCTTGTCACATCATATTATATTTTAGTCTTTATCATGTGCAATTCACGGAATTTATTTTCCACAATATCAATTTCAATAAGTATTCGTAAAATTTTAATACTTTTATATAATCAATACAAATATAAAATACATACATAAAATAATAATATTCTATTATAATAATTATTATAGTTTTAAAAATAACATAAGTAATCCAAATTATAAAAACTTATTTGGATAGTAAATGTCAATTTATATATTTAGAGCATGTTTAGTAAAATGATTTTTTCACCCCAAATTTTGAAATTCAATCATCCATTCTTAGTTAAACCCACGATTTTTTACTTTTAAAAATTTTTAAATCACACATTCATAAAAAAAGAATAAAAAACCACAAAAACTTCTAAACATCACATTACCAAATAGGCTCTTAAATAAAAAATGACTTTAGATTTCGATAATTTTTGTGAGTTATTTTTAATTTAATTGAAAATGCAAATTTACATAATTTCTACTTTTGCCTTTTGTATTATACAATTTTTTTTCTTCAAATTTCTAAACAAAAAGACATTTTATAATTTTGGTATTATTTACACATATTTAAATACGACATTAATCTACACAAATTTTTAATTTATTCTATTTATTTTATTTTTATTTTTTAAAAAATTGCAAATGCATTTTACAGGAAAATGACTTTTAATAATTCTCTCTTCTTTTATATATATATATATATATATATATATATATATTTGTTTTGAAAATGACAATTTCATATTAATTTCCTCTTGCATTTTAATTTTATTTATTACTTTTTGCCTTTTGTATTTCACAATAAATGAACTTGCTGACTAATTTAATTAATTCAGCGTGATACGAAATTAGTTAAATTTAACATATAGGTGTGTCAAATAATATTTATTTTATTGCTTATGTAGCATTGTTTAACCAACTAAAAATTAACATATTCGATGTAAATGCTCTAAAAGGTCAAGTTATATAAGAATGGACAAATATATTAATTTTAGAAGTCTTTTTAACACTTATCGCTTCACACAGGGACGGATATAGCATGATGCGAGCCTGTTCAACAGCTCGTGCTGGATAAAAAAAAAAAAAACTTACCTTATAGTTTGGTGTCAAAAATTTTTCCTTCCAAATATTTTCTGTAGCTTTAGGTGAGAAAATAAAAGATGGAAAAGAGAGAGAGAGAGAGAGAGAGGGAGCTCTCTCGAGGCTACGTTCGAGCCCTCTCCCAATGTTGTTTCCAGACTATTCATAGCTTCTTTTACTTTTGACAACTTGATGAGATCGGATTTCTCGAACAGATGAAGTGATAGGAAGACAATACTATGGACGAGAGAACGAGATATATCTATTCACAAAATCACCTTTACTAGTAAGGAGAAACAAAAGCGTACTCGTGCACACCAGTTGAATAAAAGATCTTTGGAAGTTTACCTTACTTCCCCCTCTACATAAAAGAGCAAATAAATTTACTATTCACAAATATGTCCCATTCATTTTCACACCCTGAGACCTTACATTTCACAAATGAATCCCCTAAAACTTCTTCTATCTAGTTCGACAACAGTGGAGAAAAAATATCTCAGATACCACCGTCTCTCTATATCTATCTCCAAAACCTATCTCCATCTCTCCTCTCTCGTCTTCTGATTTTTTTCTCTAAAATCGTCCTCTGATCTTCGATAATAGTGAAGAAAAAATCATCTCAGTAAACCACTGTGTTAATTTCCATGTTATTGGCAAGAATCCGATTTGGGTCCACATCGCTAAAACTAATGAGATCAAAGCATTTCGTAGTGTTGGATATTGGTTAAATAAATCGAGAATTGAAAATCGATTAAAGTGACTTCGTGTCGATTTCGACTAAATACTCAAAAGCTCGGCTCAATCCGTTTAGGCAAAATTGTTTGCCGCTTCGGGGCGCACAAATGGGGATCGAAGGGTATGATTTCTCTGCATGTATTGAAGGGTATATTTGACACTTCGAAAACCAATATCGAATGAATGAGAAATTACGAAAAAGAACGAAATCAGGTCAAAATATTTGACCGTGCGACCACATGGTTGGGAAATCGTGCGATCACACGTCAAATTCAATTCCGATTTTTGAGTAAAATCGTGCGACCGCACGGACCCGCACGGTTGTTCGATGAATAGTACCTTTTTATAAAGGTTCATGGTTTGGAAATGGTGCATGGTTTGACTTCAACCATTTCGTCCACACCCTTTCATGGTATATAAATAGGACTCTTTGGGTGTCATATTCCTCACAATTTGATATGCAAAACATATACTATCCTCTCTTCTCTCCAAAAATAAAATCATTGCATTTGGTATGAATTTCTTTCATTTCATCCTTGGAGTACATAAGCCAAAATTTGGTTTGTTGTACTTGTGTTTTGGAGTGCTACAAACACAAGTGTAGCCGTTGTATCTTGGTAGTCGATTTTCAGAATCCGTAGACACTGTTACGGGGCAAATTCGACTTAAGAACAAATAGTCCAACTCTTGCCTCGGCTTTGTCCCTACTTTTCTTCTTCTTCTTGTTTATATTTTTCTTGCCGTTACTCTGTCCAATTTTCGGCACGGATTTACAAACTATCTTTGTACTTGTTTTGATGTCACTATTCACAAATTCATCGTACACGTAGCACTGGAAAAGGTGAAATGGATAGTGGTGACATGTTCTGCGTGTCCACAAAGAATCCCATTTGGTTCACTTTGAAGAAAACTGAAATTGAGGTTCCAAATGATTATGAAAATGAAAATGAAAATGAGGTGAAAAGGGAGTTGTGTTTGGAGGGTGAATTGGTTGAGAGCTTGCAGAGTGGTTCCGGGCCAGGCCAAAAGGTGTTGAAGAATTGGAGCCCGAGTCTGTTGATATTTCGGGTATAGACCCAATTAAAGGTTTGTTCAATTCATCTTTACTCTTTTCTTACCATTATTATGTTAATCTCTTGTAGATTTTACAATTCTTAGTGTTTCTGTTTATGTAGATTTATAGTTATGTATTTGAAGTGAAGGCTTAATTTCTAAGCTGGACACCCTTCTTACAATAGTTGATTTAAGAATGAGTTCTACCTAAAGTGGTTATGATATTTGATGCTAGAGCAGGCGCTTTGTAAATGACCCTAATTGCATCCACTTTGCTAGGCTAAGGTTCAGTTTGTGGGTTTAAAGCTGGTTTTAAAGGCGAGTTCTACCCAATGTGGTTATCGTGCGGATGTTTAAATAACAATATTTCAATCTAATTTGTGGAACATGACAATAGGATCTGGTTTAATCCATTCAACCCGTGTGAAATTTCTGTTGACTTCTTTGTGTAGAGGTTGAGTGTTTATACATGTTTTGAGTTATTCAAGCATGTGAAAGATTCCATATTTCATAATTTGGCATTTTAAAGTGTCTTTTCTTCTAGAGTAAACCACTGACTATGGCTCAAAATATACAATGGTGCACATGACTGATAAATTTTACTTGTACATATGGCTCAGAATCTTATAACTAAAATTGTGTGCAGTTGGCACAACTATCATGATATAACTGTAATTTAAATAACTTATTCTATATTAATATACACAGCAGCTGCCCAATCATTCATATATTTCTCACTCTCAAAGGCTTTTTTGTTAAACAATTTTTGCAGGAGACTTATTTTTGCTTGTTATAATGTTCTGTAGTGAAAATTGGAGAGTGAATTTGCTATTTCATGTAATTTGTCATTTTTTTTAATTTTTCGAAATTTGGTATTCATTTTGGATTTCCCTTCGGTTTTAGATGCATTTTTTTCGTTTGAACCTTTCTTCAACTCAGTTTTGTAGAGGTAATTCTTGGTGACTCATTTTCAGCTTCAGTTTGACAGGTTAGTTCATCCGATATTACAGCTTGTTCGTTTGAATTGTATCTTCAGTTTGAAGATATTGCAGTGTGATCTTTGCTGTTTTGGCTTTGTGGTTCTATCCCATTTTTGTTTTGACTGGGTGTATTCTTGAACCATAGGCAAGAAGAAGCATAATAGAGTCTTTTAGTGAGTTGGCTAGGGATATGGATGATGAGCTTTCTGGTTCGGTCAGTAACATTTCTGTGAAGGGGAAGGGCTATAAATATAATTACTCATGCTTTGTTTTGTCTTAGAACCATTGAATTGTTGATATTATTTAGATTACATTTATTTTATTTAATGACGTTGAAGAGGAAATTGTACAGTAAGGCGGTGAGAAAATATAATTTCACCGCATTGGTTATTATAAGATATTATGATGAATTTCAACATCTGTTACTGCAATTTAACGAATTATGGATATTTAATTTGGGTTTCAAAGTACAAACTACATGTACCTTGCTGAATTATTCATCTTGTATGACTTCATCTTGGAGATCATTTCTTTCATTTTGTTAAATAGTTTCTGGTGCGAACCCCTTCGGTGCGTTGACCGAAAATTCTCACAACAATTTTAATATCAACCCAAGAAAGCTAAAGTGGTAAATAAATGGATAAACACCTTAACCCAAGTTTAAATCTAACCCAAAATTCAAGGATTAAACTAACCCTAGCCCAATGGAGAGATTAAAACAAATTCCAAGGTGGCAATAATAAACAACAACACAAGAATAATAATACTCAAGATAAAGTTGATTAATTTCCTAAGAGATACAAGATCAAGAACATAGGGTTTACCTCACCCATGAGGGACTCTCTCTAGAGCTTCATCATGAACATCAAAAGTCCTTTACCAATGAAAAGGAAAGTGTATAAATGTACAAAAATGGGTAAAATGTGTAATTTCGGAAATTGCAAGAAAAACCCCGTTTTTTGTAAAACGGAGTGTTTCGGTCGATCGAATTGGTCGACCGAACTTATTTCGGTCGATCACGGGGTCGACCGAAATTATTTCGGTCGATCACATGGTCGACCGAAAAGGGACTTTCGGTCGACCGCCACTCAGCCGAAAGTGACTGAGGCTGGCATCCAAAAACCTGTGCAGACTTTCGGTCGACCGGAATAAGTTTCGGTCGACCGAAATTGGCTGACTCCAATTTCTTCCCCTTTTTGGCCCCAACTTGATTCTCGACTTCTTTTCTTGATTTATTCACGTTGTTTAGCCTCGAATCTTGAACATCTTCAACTTCGGATCTCGTCATAGGTCCCACGGGCACGTGCATCGATGTTTGACTTTCCCGATTCTCATCAGTTTCACACCCCTTGCAAGCCTTCTGCTGGTTCTTGGGTTAATGAATAAATGAGAAATTAATATTCATGATTTAATTTGATGGATGAGATTGTACATTTTATCACATTTTCTTACTATTGTATTTTCTTGCTTTATTTGCTGATATACTATCTTGTGCCACTGAAGTATTACCCAGTACTTATAAGCTTGATGTAGACTGTCATGATTCAATTGGCTTTTAGATGCTGATCTTGTATTTACACTCGCACACTGAAGGTTCGTACGTGAGTTTCTATATTTTATACTATCTTATGATTGGGGTTAACTTCTAGGTGACCTCTCTCATAAGTATAGAAACAAATGCCATCAATTAACCTATTTTGAGAACAGGTATTCCATCAATTTGAAGTTGTGGTTTTCTACTATTTTCCAGTGGTGATGGGGAAAGAATTTTTGACCTTGTGTCAAAGAGGAGAACGTGGAAATTTCCTCAATTCCACCAGGTTTTGAGTCACTTGTCCCTTTAGCCTTAAAGAGGATGGAAGATAATAAAATAAATATTTATTTTGTTTTATAGATCTATTTTATTGTCTGAAAATAGCCATTTCTTTTGCATTTTTATGTTGGTCATTTTTTGTGAATTGTTTATAGTTTTTTATCTGTGGCTATGTTGGTGATTTTTTGTGAATTGTTTTATAGTTTTTTATCCGTGGAGTGCGTCTTTGTAGACATATAAATATAGTTTCAAAAATGCTGTTAGTGTGTTGTTTATAGTACATATTGATTTTATTTTTTTACATGAATTCTTTCTTTCTAATAATAGTTTAGTCCCCCTTTCTAATCGATTAAAACATAAAATAAGTGATAATAAGTTTAGTGAAAACATTCATAATTTTTATCCAAAACTGGACATTTTAGAAAATTTGAAAGTGTCGATTGCTCTCCTATTACACTTTATTCTTCCATCTATGTTTTTCTATGAGATTAGAGATAATTTATTTTCACCCTTAAAAATCTTTTTTTTTAATAAATAAAAATAAATCCAAAATCTTGTTCCAAAAATGAAGACCTTTATGGAATGTGCTTTGAATTAGATACCCGTTTTATAGTCTATCCATGAGAGTGCCATATTTGAACTGCCTGTATGAGGATTCATGAAGCTAATAGTAAATTATGATGCAAATTTGAATTATGTCATTTCCATATCAACTTTGTTATACAATTCTTGTTAGATTTTGCTAAAAGCACACATTCTTACTTCTCATGCTAATGAATTTTTTTATCTGTGCTATAAGTGTATGTAGGTATTTGCAATTCTAGAAATACAATGATTGATATTTTTTTCTTTAATACCGTGTCTAATACTTGAAGACTGTTATGTTTCTAATAATTAGCTATTTGTTTAGTTTGGAGCATTCTTAAATGGGTTTATGCTTGAAGTGGCATACTGAGTCTTGTCAATCTCATTGTTCTTGATTTCTATGATACATGTTTAATTCACTTGTTTGTTGCATTTGCTAACAAAATTTTGGCTTGTAAAAACTAAAAATTATTTGTGAAAGTCATCCAGTTAATGGTAGAGAAGTTTGACACTATTTTAGGCTGTTATCTGTACTAATTAAGTTTAAAGCTAATCCGTTCGTATGTCACTGTCTACTATAATTTGCATCACGTTAGTGCATTTCGTTTGTTTCCCCTTATACATTCTTTTCACTTGCTTATTTACTATAATTTGCATCACATTATTGATGCTTGATCATTGTGAGCCTTTCTGAATTTATTATTTCTTGATTATACAGGACTGCTACTGTACTTACTGTCTCCAGATGGCTTTCCTAATATCGTTCAAGCTGGTTTTGGTATGGATGACAATTGGGCGGGTTCGGGGCGGGTCAGGGCAGCCCCGTCCCGGACCCGAAAACACCCAGCCCCGCCCCGCGACCCGCGAAGTCGCAGGTCGGGGCGGGGCGACCTCCCGCCCCGCTAAGGACCCGAATTTTTTTTTTAATAAATAAATTGGTAATGAAATTTTACGTGAAAAATTTAGGCGTTGAACTAGTTAGAGTTTTTAAGTTTGAACTTTAAAAATAATATGTATATACTTGAAGAAAAAAATCAATAAACAATATAATGGTATAATTGTTGTATATTCTCATATCCCTAAATTCCACCAATGTTCAATTCTTCTGGACTTCATCAAATTTATTTTAGTTTCTCATTTCATTATTTATTTTTAAAAAAATATATATATTTTACCGGGTCACGGGGCGGAGCGGGTCCGCCCCGAACCCGCCCCGCGGACCCGACGGGGCGGGTAATTTTAGGGGCGGGTCATTTCGGGTCCTTCGGATTTTTTTGCCATCCCTAGGTTTTGGATACGTGCTATCAGAATTGTTTTGAAATAATATCCCAAACAGTTTTTCCATACCACCAGGTTCGAATGCATTGCACATTTCTATGGCCCTTCCCAAAATTGTAACTTTTATGTAGTCTTAATTAATTGTTATATGATACTATACAACCTTCTATGATTTACTGTGTCTCTTCAGATAATAATTCTTTATAGAAAAAAACATAATATGATTGTATTATGATTTCGTTAATTCAATAGCGCTAAATAATACAACAACTACACATTTTTCGTACGAAGTACGACTTTTCACTAGTATTATTAAAAGGGTTACAAACCACTAATTTGAGATTGATGGGAAAAATAAAAAAGGCTGAGCCACAAAAGATTCGTGTATATATCAAAACTAATGAAAAATTTGGGAAATAACTATAGAATTCAATAACACATTTACAAGTATGCTAATTCGAGAGAGAAATGACCTTATTTGGGAAGAAGCATTTCTCCCCTGAATTTCGATTACTTCCACCTCCTCCTCATATCATTAGACCAACAGTCGGACCAAAAATGAATGTGGAATGCTGGTGAAAAAAAAAAATAAATAAATAATGTTTATAAATAAAGAATGTGATGATTTTAAGGTAAATTATGTGGTAGAAAAGTAATTTGGAGAAATGTATGATTGAAAAGTAATTTGATGAAATTAATTGTTTATAAACTTGTTTACAAATAGTTTAGCCTTGCTTTTTAGAAAATAAATCGACTAATATATTGGTGGGAAAACAAATGTAAAAATCATATTTTTTGAAACAAGTAATTTAAATTAAATTCAAATTAAGAAACATGATCGTATTATTAAAACTAAGATAAAACTTCGGAGATTCGTTGACAATACATATACATATACAATATAAAAAAAAGATAAAAATGAACTCAATGAATGGCGGAGAACGAAGAAAACATTATTGGCTCTTCAAAATTCTTAGGAGACAAACCTTAAATTAATTAATAAATGTAGGACACGTGGCGTCCTTTTATCACTATTTAATCACTATATATATTATTGAATCAATCAAGGTGGTCATCAATTGACCATACACCAGAAAAGAAAAAGGATAGGTTGACGTCTTTTCAATAAATCTTTATCTTTTATACATACATACATAAATATTATTATTATTTTATCAAAAATTTTATAGAACCAGGTGATAAGATGACCGTTTAGTCAACTACAATTTAGACATAATTTGTAAACTTCATTTTGATTTTAAAAACTCTAATTGAACTGACTAGACAGTCATCTCATTACTTGGTTCCATAATGAACCAAGTACGTGGTTCCATAGAAAGTGAGGAGAGAAAATCATTTTGAAGGAAAATTTGCATTTAATAACCATCTCCCCTCTCTTCACTTCTATATACTATGTGTAAATGTGTTACATTGGAAATGAAAAAAATAGATTAAGATATTTGAACATAAATAATGTGATATCTATGTAATGTGTTACGTAGGAAATGAAAAAATTAGATTAATATATTTGAACATAAATAAATGTGATATCTATGTAAATGTGTTATCTAGGAAATGAAAAAATTGTATTAATATATTTGAACATAAATAAATGTCATATATATGTAAATGTCTTATATTGAAAATGAAAATTTTGGATTAATATGTTTGAAAATAAATAAATACATGTTATATAAATTTGTTAAGTTAGAAATGAAATTTTTGAAAATAAATAAATAAAATCATTGAAGTTTTACATCCTAATATGTCAATAAATGAGTAGGTTCTTCAATAAACATATTACAAAAATAATTAATTATTTGCTATCAACTTTTTACCACCAGTGATAAATTGATAGAAAATTTAATCATTTTGATAAAAATAGGTATGTTTAAAAAATAAGGAAAAATAAAATATATTAATTAATATATTGGATTTCGAATAAAATATATGTAAGTAACATATTAAAAATTGAAGTTAATTAAAAATTATAACATATTAGAAGGAAAATAGGTGATGAGGTGGACAAATTTTCAGAGAAAAATGTAAATAAAAGTCAAAAGAAATTTAATATAAAAATTTTAATTAAGTGCCAAATTTTGAGTGGTACAATACACTTAGTTTACATTTAGCATTTTATTTATTTATTTTGATTGGTTTTGTTTTCTTTAAAGTTTCAAATTTAATAACATTTTGTATTAAAATTTTATTTGAATTATGTTTTTTATTTGATATGATAGTATAATCAAAATATTTTTAAAATTATTATTTAGAAATTATATATTCCGTGCATTGCACGGGACAACTAGTAAAATGTTAAATTACGTGTCCTACATTGGCACATGTCATCTACCACGCTCCATTCTTTTATTAATTATTACTATATAGGATTAAGATAGGAAATTTGTGTTATTAGTCCTCGATCCTTAGCCTAGCTAGTTTGTTTGGTGAGACGTTTTTAATAATAATAATAATAATATATATAAAAGAAGAAATATAAATATAAATTTTATGTATTATACTATTTTGTGCAATCCAACATAACGTTCCAAGAATGCCTCAATGTTTAAATACGATATTTATACATGGCCGTGTTAATAATTCTATTGGTCAATGAACTTTCCTTCATTAATTTATTTTTCGTTGTAACAAAATTATCAAATGTATAATTTTTCGTTGTAACAAAATTATCAAAAGTTATACACATCTATCATTGAAGAGGATTCCTTAATAGGGTTGTTAACATGGTCAACGAAAGTTCTACGTGGTATGTCATCGCATATAACTTTCTCCAATATTGACAAAATGTATTTTCAAATAGTCACTAAATTTTATCTCGTGTTACTAGATGGTCATTGAACTTCTAAATTATTTCTCCATGATCATTGAAATTTTAAAAGTGTTTTATGGTTGAATCTATAGTTATAATTGCATAAAGATGCATACAAGTTGTTTATGGAAATAATACCTAGACGGCAGAGAGTAAGGTCACTTTTCAACAAATTCTGAATTTGGAGTTTTTATGAACAATGTGTTATTTATTTATTTATAGTTTTTAAGAGCATATTTGTAATTTTTTAATATATATATATATATATATATATATATATATATATATATATATTTTTTTTTTTTTAAATTAAAAGATAAGGGCAAATGCATTATTTAATGGCCAACATGGAAATGACCTAACTGGAAAAGTTGGATTGATTATGCTAAAATAATGTTGAGGATAAATTTGTTGCATTTCATAAAAATTGGGGTAAAAAAAATGCAAGTTTCCTTGTTTTATCTAACTACTATATAGTTTTATTATTAAGCTCGCATCTCAACAATCCAAATATTTTGCATCCGACTAATCCTGCTGAACACGTTCATTGAATTGTAGCATAATCCCTTCGTACTGTTTTATATATCAGACATTATTAAATAATTGTTACGATAAAAAACTGTTATCTCGATTTTTCTCTTTTGATTCTCTAAATATATCGACAGTAAAGCAAGTAGAGTATTTTTCTGTTCTCATCCAATGTATATGTATTTTGAAAATATAATTGTACGGAAGAATTTAAAGTATATGGTATATGTATTTGTCAGTCATATTTAAATATAATTATTGATAAGATTTCTCATTTTGTTATGTTCGATTAAAAATCTCAACGACCCCTTCCGTAACAAAAGATTAAACCCCTATGCCCACAATTAGGGTTTAATACATCACTTTGGTCAGTTAAAGAAACCGTTGAAAGGGACAAATCCCCGTACAGACAACATGAATTACTCCCAAGAATTCAGTTTTTTGCTATTCATAGTTTACTAGATTGCAATATTTTGGGTTTCGTAAACATGTAATATATTAATGTTAATCTTTGAATAGTTTTAATTAGATATAATTGGTTCATTGTATCTGATCTTCTAATGCATGTGATTTTACAAATTCTCATTTTTAGTTCTTAAAGGAGATTTTTTGGAATGAACCAAAGTTGAGAAAGGAAATTAATAATAAGGATAATCAAAACTCTAGAATTCAGCCCATCGATGGATTTGAAATCGTCGTTGTGGCTTAACAGTAGAAAAGATTTCATTCTTCATTTGCACTATTTTCTTCTTGTCAGAGACGACTTGTAGAGATAATTTGGAAGAGAGTTGATTTCACGCATTTATCTTAATCCGTATAGGAAAAAAGTATAGAAGAGAGAACAATAACACTACACTGGTACAGAGTTAAGATTTGCTTTCTCATTGACTCATTATAGGGAAAAAGTATAGAAGAGAGAACAATAACACTACACTAGTACACGAGTTAAGATTTGCTGTCTCATTTACTATCTCATTGACGGTCTTCAACACAAAAAGATTGACACATTTTTAAATTAATTTTTTCCTATTTACTAATAAGAATATAAGAATAAATGCAACGATGTGTCCACTTTTCAATGCTGGAGGTTAAGCAAGGGATTCAGTCTACTTTCTCAAATATATTGGCTCCAACAACTTATTTAATTTTGTTCTTATCTCATATTTCAAATGCATTCTTATCATTGTAATTGTACCAACCAGCTACATAATTTAACTTATTGGGCTTTGATGTAACTGAAAATCTCGTAAACAAAAAGACTTGTTTGTCAGAGTATTGTAATTGAGTTAGTTGAATATTTGAGCTCAAAAGGGTCAAAGTAATGTTCAAGAAATTTTGAGATGTAATTAGAAGTCAAGGGAGTATAAAAAATCGAATGGATTATGCTCCTGATTTTTAGTCAGTGGTGGAGACCTATTTTTTGTATAGCAAACGTTCAAATTTGAAAAATGTTATTCCCGAATGCATTGTAGACATTTTTATTATCTTTTCAATGCACTTTGAATCGCTTCAATAGAAAATCTAGGTAGATGCCATTTCACATTTTTAGACTTCCTACAATCATAGACTATCTCAAACACTCCATATTATATATACACAAACCCTACTTCGTTTTTATCGTGGTTGATCATTATTTGATAGGTCATAAAATCTAGGAAGATGCCATTTCGCATTTTTAGACTTCCTACCATCATAGACTATCTCAAACACTCCATATTATATATACACAAATCCTATTTCATTTTTATCGTGGTTGATCATTAAATTTGATAGGTCGTAAAATCTGGGCAAATGCAATTTCTCATTTTTAGACTTCCTACAATCATAGACTGTCTCAAATACTTCATATAATATATACACAAACCCTACGTCGTTTTTATCGTAGTTGATCTAATTATTTGATAGAGATAACATCATATCAATCTCTTGATCCATTCTTGATTATTCAAGATAAAACCACAATAAATTCTTGATTTAAAATTCAAGATTGTCGATCATAACACACTAAACTCAAAATCCTAAACCTATAATCCTTTAAAGTTCTAAAATTTGGCATAGGTGGCTGAATTTTCAGTTTAAGAAGAACGAAGTTTGTTCTTGACAATCTATACGGAGAGAAAAGAGTTCAGAGTTGCTAAAAGCACAACGAAAGAAGAACTTTGGTGAGTTACAAGTTGGGGGTCAGAATCAACTAAGGGTTAGTGAGTCTGAGCCAATTTTTGTAAGTTCTATATTTTTTAGTGGATTTTACTGGCCATGAGATTGTTTTCCTGTGAAAAGTTTTTCAAGGATTTTTCATTCGTTACCTTATTTAGTATAATTTACTTACTAGCAATTATTGATTGATTGATTGGTTGGTTGGTTGGTTGCGACGTACTTAATTTATTATGATTCATCTAGATTTAAATTAACTTATAATTCCGTTATATTCACCTATTCGCCCTCTCTCTATGTGATAGTTGGATCATTACATGATATTTCAAGTGGTATCAGAGCCTAAATTCAATCGTTGATCCCAATAGTAGCAATTACGCATACTGGAAGATCAGAATGAGAGACTTTTTAAAATCTATAGATGAACATATTTGATATAATATTATTAAGTACTGGATAGCCCCATCTAACATAGTTAATGGTGTAGTTTTCCCTAATGATATTTCTACTCGGAGTAGGAAATAATTAGTTAATTGAAATTGGGATAATAAAGGTGTCCATGCCATATCCCCTGAAGAATTCAAACGTTTATCAATGAGTGAAACTGCTAAAGAAACTTGAAATATTTTAGAAAGCACACATGAAAAAAGATTTAACTACATGACTTTTACTGGACATATTAACTTTCGATCAAGTACCAGTAATATTTTTGAATAATGAATAAAGTTTTTATTAACTTTATTTAGAACTTGTTTGGTGTACTTGATATAATTTATTTCATGTATCTCTTGCACTGCACACATTAGACACTTGTAAGTGAGTCTTGATCGCGTGTTTGAGATTTGGATGTCAGTCATTGGCAGGGGCGGAGCCAGCTCAATAAATTGGGCTGGGCCACCTTTAATATTTTTTTTTTTAAAATGGGGTGGGTTAGGACTCAGTTGGCCACTACTAGCTTCGCCCCTGGTCATTGGCGTGGTAAGTTAACTTTAAATATGGAATTATCTTTAATTAGTTGATATAAGTTCTAGTATATTCTTCTAAAAAGAAAAAATAATTTATTTATATGTCAAAAGAAAATGTAAGATACATCTTATACTTCTTTTGGATCCTATTTGACTCAACTGATAAGGAGTTATCGACTGAAATCTCGTTACATGGTCATTTAGTTAGTTTAATGGAAAAAAATCTGCATATAAGATGGAAAAAATTGTATGCTCACATTAAGGGGAGAAAGAAAACGATGAAATAAAATCTTTTCTATGTGGTGTTTTGATTAAAAGGCCCTACTAGCACTAACTTTGACTTCATAATTTAAAGAAAATATTCATTCATCAATGATTTCTTTGCATGTGATTTCTCATTGATTTGAGATTTTGAGTATTGCTTATAGGAGATTATTGAAACTTTTCATTAATTATGTTCGTACAAGTAAGCAAATAACTGTTCATGTGATTTCAATACTTACTGTTTATTTAAAAAACCTTGAAAATTTTATCTAAAAACAAAAGGAGTTTTTCTTACATGGGTTGCATCATGTGTTTATGTGCATTATTGTTTCATAATTCTTCACGTTTATTATTTTTATATTTCTTGATATCTCCTTTATCATCGTGTCAAACATGGGGAGATTGATTAATATATGAGTTAGGGGGAGAGTTAGTACTTAGATGGAGTATTTATTTATTTATTTAGTTTGATTTGATTTGATTTGATTTGTTTTCCACTTTGAAATTTTAATTCTAACAAATCTATCTGGAGCATATTAATATTATACTTTTGGTTGGTATTTTTGACACGGTGTCAATTCGATATTGCTAATTGATATTTATGACTTTTATCTTATTTGCTTTTATATGGTATCACTTGATTTTATACATGGTATTTGTTGAGTTGATTTGCAGAAATAGGTTGACAAGCAATTGAGATGCAACATTTCTTGTGTGTCATAGATGTTAGTGTTGGTCATTTTGTAATTATTTTATTATTATAGTGTTTTGTCACAAAATGTCAAACGGAAAGTTTGTTTGATTTTGGTTAAATTTCAATCCTGCAAATAAAAAAACGTGTTTATAAAGTCAAGAATAGAGTCAGAATATTATAGTTGAGTATTTTGACTCAAGAAGGTCAAAGTAATGTTCAAGAAAACTTGATATGTATTAGAAGTTAAACGAGTATCAAAAACTCGAATAGATTATGCTTTTGATTTCAGTCAAATGTTGATTGCAAATGATCAAATTTGAAAAATTCTAGTTCTGAAAGAATTATAGCCATTTGAGTTATATTTTTGATGCACTTTGAATTAGGGGTGGACGTGGTTCGGTTTGATTCTGGTTCTAGAAGAACCAAACCAAACCATAAACCGATGATTTTTTACTAATGGAACCAATTGTTTTTTTAAAAAAATATGGAACCAATTGGTTCTGGGACCATTACTTGAATTTTTAAATAATAAATGTAAATTAAAACCTGTTTATATCCGCTTCTTCATTAGAATCCAATGACATCATTACTAAATATAAAATGAAATTTTTAGTTAACAAAACAAAAATTTAGAAAAAGTAACATGTTATTCTAAGTCAAAGAAGAAGAAACTCGCCTAAAGGATGCTCTTCGATCCGTTGAAACTTAGAGAATCGAATATAAATGCCGTTTAGACTTATAGTTACAGGTTACTATGAAATTCTGAGTTCCATTCTACCGTGGTGCCGTGTGAGTTAGGGATGAAATTTGCAATTTGAGTTTGTGTTAACTCTTGAGAATTAACAAATTGGGCCGAGGTTTATATATATATATATATATATATATATATATATATATATATATATATATATATATATATATTAAAAAATAAACATCAATGCCGTCGATAATGACTAAGGAGTGCAACGATTAATGTATTATAGGAGTGTAAGTAAAGCAGTGTGAATGCGTGTCTATAATTGAAAAGAAGAAAAATGAATTAGAATTAGAATTAGAATTTAGATTTATGATTTAAAATCTTTGTCTAATAGGAAATGAGATAAAATGTATGTAAAATAACATTTTTGTACATTTCACATTTATAATTTTAGATTTTAATTTTTTAGTTAGATGAATATCCACTAATTTGTAAAATATATATATATATAAATTTAGTTTGGTTCTGGAAAGAGAACCGAAACCAGAACCGAAACTGAATGGTTCTTGATTCTAAGAACCAAACCATTATTTTTTTTTTATGTAGAACCGAACCAAACCGCTTAGTTTGGTTTGGTTTTGGTTTGGTCTGATCTGGTTCGATTATTTTGTCCACCCCTACTTTGAATCTCTTCAATTAGACTGGGCAGATGCTGGTTCGCATTTTTAAACTTCCTACAATCTTAGACTACCTTGAACACTCCATATTATATATATATTTATATACCCAAGCTCTACTTTGTTTTTATTGTGGTTGATCATTATATTTTATAGAAATAACATCTTACCAATCTTTTGATCCATTCTTGATTATTTAAGATCAATCATAGCAGCTACTTGATTTGGGATTCAAGATCGTCATTCATAAAACACCCAATTCACAATCATAAACATATAATTCTTCAAATTCCTGAAGTTTGACAAATGTAGCTGAAGTTCTAGTTGAAGAAGAACGAAGTTCGTTCTTGACAATCCACATCGAGAGAAAGGAGTCTAGAGTTACTGAAAGTACAAGTTGGGGGTCAAAGTCACTAAGAGTTAGTATGTTTGAACCAATTTTTTTAAGTCCAATCTTTTCTAGTGGATTTTATCGCCACGTTTCCCGGAGGTCGTTCCCATGTGAAGAGTTTTTCAAGGATTTTTCCTTTGTTACCATATCCGATGTTATTTACTTTCTTCCAATTAGTGATTGATTGATTGATTTGTTGCAACATACTTAATTGATTATATTTCATCTAGATTTAAATTAATTTATAATTTGGCTATATACACTTATTCACCACCCTCTAGGTATTAGTTAAATCAACACATGTTATTTCAAAACCAATACATGGATTGGTTTGGCATTGAGGCCATACCCTTTTTTCATACCTTATTTCTTTTATGGTGTCAGAGCCACATTGCTCATGCACTTACTGCGATCCTTCAACTTTTCAACCTCATCATCTGTCAGTTTTTTTCCCAATCTTAGTCAACTTCTTTCGACTAAGTTGGATGAGACCAAATATCTCATATGGTTGTCTCAAATTATTCGATTCTCAAGAGCCACAATCTAATAGGCTTTGTGAATGGTTCTCTACCATGTCTCTCTGTCTCTCATTGATGATCAAGGGAAATCGACAACTACTCCTCAATCCAGACTATATCATGTGGAATCAAAAGGATTGATTCATTTTGGGTTGGATTAATCTCATTCTTTCTGATAAAGTTACACTATGTGTGTATGGTATCAATTTGACGCTACCTGTTTTTCTTGCATTGGTCAACACATTTGCTTCTCCATCTCAACCTCGTATCAACCACTTGAAGTAGCTCCTCCAAACTTTGAATCAAGGTTCTATGAAATATGTCGCTTACCTTGATTAGGCAAAGCAACTAGCAGCACAACTAGGATCTATTGGTAAGCCCATTTATGAAGAAGATTTAATTGCTTATATTGTGAGTGGTTTGAACCATTCACATAAACATTTGTCACTTCTTGGTCTCTTACAATTGATAAGTACGTTTTTTGTACTTATCTCGACCTTAAATTTAGATAATTGTGAGTATTTTAGAATGTGATATTGCTAAATTATATGTTTATTTTGTTTGTCTTAGGAAAAACTCAAATTTGGAAGATATTAGAGCAAAACGAGAAAGTCATGTGTAGTGAATGTAAAAAACTACGGAAAAACTTTTAATACAGATGTCTCCATGGAATCTATAATATATCATTGGAAATAATTGAATGTAGAGTTCAACATAACAAACAGATCATAATTTGAAGTTGTAGATCAAAAGTTATGTACGTTTGAAGTTCGACAGATGAAGTAGAGAATTCAACCGCGATTTGCAAACCGTGGCCGACCCACGGGCTAATTTTTAGAATTAAGCCACTTTCTTGACTTCTAAACTATATAAAGACCTACCCAGACTAAAAACGTCTCTCTTCGTTGTTATTCATTATTCGTCCTAGTTTTACAAGAAATTAAAGGGAGGTTTTGGGATTTTTCAAGACCAATGAAGAAATCATAATTGGGTTGAAGGTTGGATCTTTGTGCAAGAATTTCGTCATTTTCTCAAATTAATTCTAGAATTTGGTGATTTTTTTAATTCTTCAATCATTTTGTTTTTCTTTTATTATGTGTAATTAATCTAAAGATTGGGCGAAAGATGTAAATTTAGTTTGATTATTCAATTTCAATTCTCATGTTTTATGATTTAATTTGATGTATTAAATTAATTTATGGGGTTTAATGCATGAATTGCTTGATCAACAATTGATTATTTGTGGGTTTTAATGAGTCGAGAGGTGAGTCACATACTTGGACCACATAATAAATTTCGACAACTTAACAGAAGGGTATAGATGCATGGTTGTGATTGTTATGATCTTTATAAATTCTTGTTATTGAATGCATTTAATTAGGGCTTATTCAGACCTAATATAAAGATATGTGATTTACCTAATTAAATAAAAATGATTTAAACCCGAGAGGAAATTTTTAGATATAATTGTAAACTCAATCAATACTACTTTAGAAAGAGAACATGAGGTGAGAATTTTAATATGAGAACTAAGGTGAAATCGTGAGTCTCAACACTATTAATTCATAAAAATAAAAAAAAATTCAAAATTTTTATTTGTTTAGAGCCTGTTTGGTATAAAAGTTTTTGGATGAAATTTGAGTTATTGGGAGAATGTATGGAAGAAAAGTGATTGAAAAGTGTAAAAAGTGGCGAGTCCAATATAAATGTGGTTGAAAATGAATTTGAGGAAAATCTTGAAAATTTTACCTTTACCATATAGGCTCTTATTTAGTATAATTTGATATTTAATTATTTTTATTAGTTAGTAGTTTAAAAATAAAAATCTTTGTATTTATTTGTAGTATCGGAATTGATTAATCAAAGCTAATAATAGATAAGTTAGTCTTTGTGTGATCGACAACTTGGACACAAAATGTCCACTTACTACTTTTTCACGATATTGTGCATTTCTAATAATCTCACAACAATAACTCGAGACAAAGCTCTCTCATTTGAAGACTTCCAAGCTTAGCTACTATCATGTGAGTTACTACTAGAAACTCAATTCCATTCAGTCCCCCCGAAACCAATAATTTAGCTTTGTTTGCTCCTAAACATGCCCAACAACCTTACAACAAAAAGCCAAAATACCCTACAAAATACCTGCTGCAAACCTCCCATACCCCATTACTCCAATGCACCAAACCACTCTAAATAGCCAACACTTCATACCTAATCTTATCCTTCTCCTCGATCAAACTAACCCCAGCAATCTTTTCATATCACACGAACCCATTGCCAAATCTGTGGCAAAACAAATCATTAGTGCAACATCGCAAGTTTAAAATCCTAAACCTAGACATGTTAACTTTCATTCACTTCAAATGCGAGATTAAATCATTAAAAATATTAAAAGATTCATTTTCTATTGAAAAATTCTAAAGAAATTCGACAAAATATCTCATATAAATTGGACTTAACCAACTTGTAGAGGGACATCACAAGCACAATGACAATTCAAAAACATCAAAACACAATCCATCCAACATCCAACCACAACTAAACAATTTATAAATCAATCACAACTCCACAACAGTAGCAATATCAAATCCATAAATTCTATCTAACTAAATAGGGAATTACTAACTACTAATGAAATATAAACGACTTATTCAAGCTAAATCCAACTAAACAATATAAAAGAATGGATGAATATGAAAATAAACTTAAAGAAATTTCTAACTTCAATTTTTTTTAAAAAAAATCAAAATATGGGTACTGTGCGAGTTTGCTATCAAGCGCTCTCCTAATATCATCTATCTTTCATCACCTGAAATGTTGGGGGAAATTGGGGTGAGTTAAAGCTAAGTAAGTAAATTTATGCACTTGATGCATGCTTATGACATTAAATACTTTAATAATTTGAAATATGTATCTCCATTTACTTTAGCTTTTCAAAACTTTTAAACTTTCACTTTAACATTTCAAAACTCAATTCATTTCTTTCATAAGCTTACTGGTGTATCTTCGAACCAATCAGACCGCAGGGTCAATTTGTCTTCTTTGGAACTAGATTCATTCCACAGAAAAACGGTTTAACATTCACTTTCATTCTACCACATTGTGGTACTTCATTCTATTGCGAAGTGGTAAAAATCATTTATGTTCATCCCTATAATGCAGTTTAACATTTACTTTTCCACCGCAATGTCGTTTAACATATTCGTTGGGTACGACGGTCCCTTGCGCCCCATTTCTCACTCACTTATTTCGTGACATAGAAGTATACTCATTTTTTTTCTTAAAACTTGGGGATACATAACTTTTGAGAAAATTTGCTCTTTTCACATTCTTCAAAATATTTGACTTTTCAAATTTGATGACAATGCATGATTAATGATGTAATGATATAATGAAAAATAAACTAGTGCCCTTGAAGGGGCACTTGAAGGCATGGTGCCCTTCAAGGCACAAGGGTTGGGCCCCACTGGTGCCCTTCAAGGGCACTAGAAGAGAACTAATGATATGATAACATGTATGCTTAACCCTTTCCATAAACCATACGTGCATGTATAAAGTCAATGAAGAGTATCAAAAGTAGGTAAATTGCAAGAAGATCTTTTAAGCACATTAATTCCACAATAACATTCAACTTTGACGAAAATAGGAAAAAATTACTTACTTAACGTCCTTAATATTTACCATTATCTAAATTTGCAAGTGGAAGAGTATTGGATGCCCGTGACCTCAATGTACCAAAAATCCTAATTATATCCATTCATTATAAAATGTAACTTTAGTTCGAAAATACATAATCATTATTCTTTTCAATGTTAAGTAAAACTCCTAATTGATGTGAAAACCTCAATGTGATTTACAATTTAACCCAAACACGGTTATGAGTTATGTCAAACACTTACCATGCCATATTCGAAATGAAAGATCCATTTCAATGTACATTAGAAAGTTTTCTTTTCTTTTCATTCAAACTCAAACTAAAAATACATGACTTAAACCTAACTTTCAAAAATTTCAATTAAAATTCCCATAATAAACAAATCTAGAATTTATCTATATACTAACTCAAAATCAACCATATATAACTAAAGTTCAAACTAACATTCCCAAAATTCAAAAAAAAAAAAAAAATTAATTCGTATACATAAACGCTAAAGCTATGTTTGATTGCTTATTATTTGCCTAGAAAATGTCTCTTCACAGAAAACAATTTCCATCTTTTGTATTTGATTGTGAAACTTTGATTGGAAAATATTTTTTTGGTACAATCATTTGAAGCACAAGTTAGGCCATTTGTTTGAGAAAAAATTTCTCACAATTTTGATTGTGAAACTTTGCTTGAAAAATATTTTCTTTTTCATATTTTTTAATCAAACACACCCTAAATTCATACATACAATGATACAAATCAATTATTCACATTAACATCATCATCATCATCATCATCATATATTCGAGTTTGAAGTCCGCCATAGTTGAAAATTTTGCATCGATGTGCGTCCGAACTGAACAAAGTTCTGGATTCACCACTAATTGTGGCGGCGACGACGACGGCTGGCGGTATGGGTTGAGAGAGAGAGAGAGAGAGAGAGAGAGAGAGAGAGAGAGAGAGAGAGAGAGACTGACTGGTTTCGGGGGAAGAGAGAGTTGAGAGATGAGAGATCGGTAAGAGGAATATACGATTTGAGGTTTAGCCCTTATTTGATAAATCAACTTTCTCATAAAATTTATTACTTTTTTCTACAGTAATCAATTTCAACCATTAAAAAAAGTCAAACTCACAATTTTTTACTTTTCAAATCACTTTTTAACCACACGATTTTCCAAAACTTTTTTTCTTTTCAAAAAGTTGATTTATCAAACACACGTTTACTGAATTTTGGTGCCATAGTTGTATATTGTAAATATGTACGGTACGAAAAGGGATTAAACGATGCTGATTTTCTCTTTTTCTGCTCAACATGAATTGAGATTTTGTAATTATTTTGTTTATTTATTGGGTTGTATGCTGAAGCCATATGTTATTATTCAAACCCCATTTGAATCTGTGTCAGTCGAATGTGGTGATGACGACTATTCTATGCTGTCGACTTATTGACAATCTATGGTGTATATGTGCAGATCTGTGTGTATGGAGGAGGAGGTGGTGACAATAGGCGACGACTGCATTTTGAGTGGTATTGGAGTGAGGTAGGATAATTTGTCACCTTTCATGGATTAATTATGACTTAATAATTTGATAAATGATGATCATGAAATCGGTTATGATATAAAATGATTGTGATTGAGAAATATGCAAGTCATGATTAATTAATTTGATAAATTGAGACAATGAAATAAGTCTCTGTTCGGTAGGATTTAAATATGAATATAAATTATTTGGTTGATTTATTTGTATTTTCTAATTAAGACGTGGGGTTAAAAATTGGAGAGATAAAATTTGGATGGTTAAAAAATGGTATGAAAAATTGTGTAAATTAAAAAAAAAATTTCTTTATCTTCTAGTGGAATAAATTGTCGCAGTTGAATAGTGCCTATGAGTTATGAAATTCTAATTTGATCATTTGTGGTTATGAAATCAATTATAAGCTAAAAGATTTGTGACATATGAATAAGTCGTGATATATTTGTGACTTATGATCGAGAAATAAGACGTGATCAAATAATTTGATAATTTGTATATATAAAATCTGATTTGTTATTGTTATTATAAATTTTTTGTTATTGTGACCTTAAATTTTATAGTATTTCGATCTTAGCCCTTATTTGATTTACATACTTTTTGAAAAAGTAAGAGTTTTGAATAGTAGTTTTGGGAAATCGTGTGATTAAAAAGTAATTTGAAAAGTAAAAAATTGTGGGCTTGACTTTTTGGAATGGTTGAGATTGATTACAGTAAAAAAAAAAAGTAGTTTTTTTTATGAGAAAAAATGGTTGTCAAACAAAGACTTAATATTTATAATTATTAAAATTTGAACATGATCTGATTTTTGAAATTTTAAAATATTTTTGTTAATTTTAAAATTATATCTTCTATACACAGAGAAAATTAAGAAGTGGATTTCGGTAGCCCATAGTTCAGCCCAGTCTCTATCAACAAATTCTGAATGGGAAAAATACACAAATAAGGTAATTACAAATGCAAATTTCAAAATTAAGGTGAAACTTATATAGTTTCAAAAATCAGGTTTTAATTAGAACCAATTAATTAAATTAAATAATTAAAATATTTTGTTAATTATAGATATTAAGGTCACAATTTTATACATTTCAAGTCACAAAATAAAAATTCGTGTGGTCACAAATAATTTTAGGGTCACAAATTATTGATATATTAGGTCACAATAACAGGTTTTTTTGATCAATATCAAAGTCACAAATTATCAAATTAATAAGTCACAAATTATCAAATTAATAGGTCACAAATGTCAAATTAAATTAATTAATAAAACCTGACATATTTTTAGGTCACAACTTATCAAATTATTATATCACATTTATTTAATTTCTAGGTCACAACTTATCAATTATTAGGTCACACATTTTCATTATTCAAGTTCAAATCATAAGGTCTAAGTCACATTCAACATATTATCGTTTCATTGTTAATGTTAGCCTCAAATGAAACTATTCCAGCCACATCCACCGTCTCCATCGCCCCCCCTCCGCCGCCATCGTTGCCACCAGAAAAACTCCACTCCTCCCCACCCCATCACATTCCGATGCCAAATCTCACTTCCTCCCTTACCACCTTCACTATCGCCGCCACTTACCGCCGACAGCACCATAAGATTGAGCAGCAACAGCAGCACTTCCACTACTTATATGAAAAAAAAAAACACCACCACCACCACTTATATGCAAAAAAGACATCGAAGCAGCACCACTACTAGGTCGAAGTGGCAAGGCCGCTGCTTCGGTGAATCCAACAATGGCGCTCAGATCAGACAACGGTGCTCAGATCAAAGAGAAAAGCAGCGGCGCCGCTGCAAGATTGAAAACACTGCTGTAAAACAAAAACAACGGTGTCGCTGCTTTCCCGCGATGTAGTAGCTGCGCCGCTTACCCAGAAATCGTTGCTGCCGACCGAGGTAGTAGGACGATGTTTGAAGCAGTGCAGGACTCTAGCAACGGGAATGAGGTGTGGTCGCGGAGGGGAAGGAGCGAACTGGTGGATCTGTTCAATTGATGTGGGTCTGGTTTAGATGGGAAGAGAGGTTGAAGAGATCGAGAGAGTCTCTCTGTGTGTGAGGGGTGAAGATCGTCTCGGTGTCGGGGGGTTGAAATAAGAGAAATTAGGGTTTGGAATAGGAATGTTGTTTGATGAATTTATTTTAATTTTATATTATTAATAGTAATAAAATTAAAAATTTATTTAACATCTGATTTTAGAAATTATTTAAGTTTAGTCTTATTTATGAATTGTGATTTTTAAAAGTAGAGGTAGATGTAATTTCCACATTCTGAATTGGCCCTATACTTGTTTACCCAAATGAAATGCTCTCTAACAGCAACAAGTTTATTTCCAAGTTAAAATTTGGGGATTTTTTGATTGATATCCATGGGTGAATCTCAATCTCTGTATTAGTATTTGAAACCATGAAATATTTTATTCTAAAAATATCATCTATAAAAACATAATTTGTACATATGTCGTGTTTGAAAAAAAAAATATATAAAATGAAAAAAAAAATCTTTAATTAAGGTAGTCGGTTACAACTTACAAACAGTTGCTTGTAACTGGACTTTTTAATACAAATTTTAAAAAATAATAATAATTTTTTTTTTGAGAAATAATTTTTAAAAATGACAAATCAAACACAATTTCAAAAATTAAAAAACAGATACTCAAAATACAAAACTGAAAATGAATTCAAAACTCAAAAATAAAAATTGAAATACAAAGAGAACAACTCCTTATTTTTTCCAAAACTCATTTGTAATAACACAGTCTACTAATAAAATAATCTACACATATACACAAAAAAGTTTCCTATTTTTTAACCATACATTCTCCAAATCTCACTATTACGATATGTATTATTTGTGAAAAATAGAGTTCAAACAACGGTTTTCATACGACTTTTTATCAGCGTCACTTAGAGTTATTATCTCCCACTGTCACTTAGGTTTGTTTAGATGTCCTTAATAAAGGTCAACCCTTGTGCTCAATCAATGATGCCAACATTGTTTTGATTACCTAAAAAACAGTCTCTAGAAATTATGCGGGATTTTTGGCCTATTAGTTTGTGCAACGTCCTATACAAACTCATTTCGAAAACTATTGCTAGTTTATTAAAGAAGGTGAAAATTTGAGGTTGTCTAAATTTTAATAATGGACTGTCACAGATGTGTCTGGATAGTAACCAGTTAACAATATTTCGTTACGTTTGTTTAGCGCAGTACCATATGAATCTTGCTAGGGCAGATTCGTCTGGATAGTAAAACGTAAACAATCAGAATAAATTGTGCGGAATTGTAAATAAACAAGAACACAATAATTTGAGCTTAACGTGGAAAAAACCCTAACAGGGAAACCCACGGTTCGCATCCTGCGAACAAAAACCAATCACTATATAAGGAAAGAGTTTATACAGATCAATCTAAATTACAGGATAAATCTACGCATAGACTTTATCAAACATCCAAGAAATAGATCATTCCCTGGTCCTTCTGTGGCATGTAATGTGAGTTGGCGTCCCACCGCTCTTCAGTAGTTTTCTTTGACTCTACAACACTTTTCAGCAACACGAACTCCCGTTCAATCTGGATCCAAACCTCTTGTTTGATTTTCACGCTGAGATACTTTCCTTCTCTAAGTAATTGAATTCTCCTTCAGGAGTACAACACAATTGAAGCCGTTTGTATTGGTGCATGATAAGTGTATTTTATACACTTATTTATCTGTCGAAATTAGGATATTATTTTGTTTTTCTCGAATAAATTCTACTTAGTTTGTGTTTATTTGTCATTATTTCAGGTTTTATCCCAAAATCAAGAAAATGAGGAATTGAAGCAAATACATAATAATTGGATGAAAAGTGGAGTTAATTGAAGACGTTTTGAAACTCAAAGGCTTAATTGCACAATTGGAGACTCAATGACCAACTTATTTTATTTGAAAGAATTGAAAGGTTTAAATGATAATTTATTTGATTGGGCTTAGGGCTAAATTGTGTATAAATATATATAAACATACACATTGATGAGGTTTTTTTTAGAGAGGGGGGAGCCGAGAGAGACGTAAGAGAGAGAGCAGTGCACGCTGCTGGAGAAAATAGGTCAGCCGTGGTAGGAAAGATTGGAAATTTTCTTTGGAGAATACATATACACAGCAGCTTACTTGGGGGAGAAAAATAGAATTGAGTGGGTTGACTTGGGGAGATTATTATTCTTGGAATTAATTAGCAGCATTGTCGGAATTATTAAGAGGAAATTGTGGGAGGTGCGGCTGTGTCAAACAAGATTTGGTTGCGGCTGGAAGAGACAAAAAAGGAGGTTGCACGGCTTTGGTGATTTTGGAAGTAGGAGAAGATGCTAATTCTTGATCACTTCAAACTACGGGTTTACTTTCATTATTTATTGCTTTTGATTTCACAAACATGAGTAGCTAAATTTTAAATCGGGATTAACGATGTAGATTTAATGTTTCTTATTTGATTTTAATTCTCAAGTTGGTGCTTTGATATTTATGTATTGATTTTATTATTGCGTTTAATGCTTGAATTGCTTGATCACCAATTCATGAATTAATGGTTGTTTTCATAATCCGAGAGGTGAGTTAACAATTAGATTACGTAATAAAACCCGGCAATTTCAACAAAAAGATAGAGATATGAATTTGTGGTTGCATGTGGTCACTTAGGAGTTCTTATGAAATTTAATGCATTTAGCTAAGGAGAACTCTGACCCGCTGTAGAGATACATGGTTGACTTAGTTAAATAGGTCTAATTTGAACTCGAGAGAGGTAAATTAAATATATGCGTGAATTCGACCAAATACAATTTTAGAAAACAACTTGAGATGAGAAATTAAGCTAGAATGTTATTTCGAAATCGTTAGTCCCGATATTCATTCAATTGTTCAAAATCCACCACGTTTGTTTCTTGCTTTCGTTAATTGTTTTTAGTTTAATTTGTTATTTTCATTTTAATTGATTTGTTTATTTAATTGATTCTCAATTTTATTGTCGTTTTTGTTTTTATTATTTTACAATTTATTTTCTTAGTTAGTTTTGGTTTTCGTCTAGGAATTCTATATTCGAAGTAAATTTATAGCGAGTTAAATAGTCCTCGTGGGATCGACAACCCGGACTCAAAAGTTCACTTTTACTACTTGTTAGCGATATCGTACACTTGCGATACGATTTCACACCAACAAGTTTTTGGCGCCGTTGCCGGGGAACTATTTTAATTTGTTATTTATTTATTTTGATTTTTAGCATTCTTAGCTTTTAGATTTAGTTTGCCTTTAGTTTTTAGCATTTTGATTCATAATAAAAAAAAAACAACAAAAACATCAAAAATTCTCAAAATTTTCAAAAAAAAAAAAAAAAAAAAAAAAAAAAAAAACCTTCTTGTCCTTTTATGCTCCGTTCGCAAAGGGGAAATCTTTTACCTTTCGAACCTGAAATTGAACAATTCTTTAGAGGACGACTTAGGGAACAACAAAATCTGAACCAAATGGCCAATCCAATCAATCCTTTGGAACACATTGAACTAAACCCGAATGCAGCTGCATTACCTCTTGGTCAAAATGCAGCAGTGCAAATCAATCAAAACAACCAACAGAATGTACAAGATGACAACGTAGGAGATCTTCCTATGGGTCAATTCTTGACTCCTGTTGCTACTGCAAACCGTTCTAGCATATTATATCCGCCTTTTGGAAGGAATGACTTTCAATTGAGAGCAGATTTAATAAATCTTTTCAGTAATAATCTCCAATTTTTTGGAAAGGCACACGAGGACCCCAACGCACATGTTGCAAGATTTGGGAGAATGTGCCAAAATTTCCAATTTCAAGGCATAAACGATGATGCCATTCGTTTGCGACTATTTCCTTACACTTTAAGAGATAGTGCATTGGAGTGGCTTGATTCTGAACCTGAATTTAGCATAACCACATGGGATGACCTAGCTCGAAAATTTTGTAACAAATATTTCTCACCTGCTAAGGTCGCTAAACTGAGATCGGAGATATCTACGTTTCAACAACTAGACGGTGAGAGTTTTCATGAATCTTGGGGTAGATTTAAGGACCTTCTTAGAAAATGTCCTTATCATGGATATAACAAAGGCCTTCAAGTTCAGTATTTTTACTGTGGGTTGTCACCACAATGCAAATCCATAGTGGACTCATCTGCTGGTGGGTCCATTACCAATAAAAGTGTCAACCAAGCATGGGATCTGGTCGAACTCATTGCGAAAACACACACCATGTTCCCATCTGAAAGAGTTGTGCAAAAGAGAGTTGCTGGAGTGCATGATGTAGATGCACTGACCAGTACAAATGCGCAACTTGCTGCGCTAACAAAAAAGGTTGACATGTTGTGTTCACATCATCAAGGAGTTCACGCTATTCAATCACCACTAGTGTGTGAGAATTGTAGCGCGAACCACTCAACCGAAAATTGCATGTTGTTGGCTTCAAAAGAGGAGCAAGTTAATTTTGTGCAAAACAATCATCAACAACAGAATGACCCATATGCTCCTACTTATAACCCTGGTTGGAGACAACACCCAAACTTCAAATGGTCTAACAAACAAAACGAGTTTAACCAACCAATGCAGGAGAGAAGACCAAGTTTGGGGGAAATGTTTCAACAACACATGCAGAAGACTGATAAAATGTTTGAACTACATCAAACAACCATACAAAATCATTCGGCTGCACTTAAAGGGCTTGAAAATCAGATAAGTCAAATCGCTCAACAACTGTCTGAGCGAGCACCTGAAACACTCCCAAGTAACACAGTTAAAAATCCAAGGGAGCAAGTCAACATGATCTCTGCAGTGGAAATGGAAAAAATCTACACTCCAGCTTATGAGGTAGCTGTTGAGGATGAATCATACATTCACGCAGAGGAATATTTTCCACCAAATGGATATCTACCTCCAATCCCTTTCCCTCATAAACTCCTAAGAAATAGGGTACAGAAGAATGTTCAGGCTATCACTACCAAAAGTGATGTGCAATTGCCTGAAATACATGAGAAGATATATGAACAGAGGGAAAAGCTGATGGAAAATGAAGACAAGGATATGGAGACGAATGAGATATCAAATTCAAATTGTCAAAATAATGTTGCAAAATCGAAGGAAGAATCTCAATCGCCTATCAAGACCTATGTCCCACCAGTCTCATTCCCCCAACGTCTGCAAAATCACAAAATGGATAAGCAATTTAGTAAATTTCTGGAAGTATTCAAGAAATTGCATATCAACATTCCATTTGCAGATGCTTTGGCTCAGATGCCAGCTTACCTCAAGTTTATGAAAGAGATGATTTCTAAAAAGAGGAAGTTGAGGGAATTTGAGACCGTGTCCTTAACTGAGGAGTGCAGCGCAATTTTGCAAAATAAATTGCCTCCAAAACTCAAAGATCCAGGGAGTTTCTCTATCCCTTGTGATATTGGCAATTTCAAATTTGATAGAGTTTTGTGTGATTTAGGGGCAAGTATCAATTTGATGCCCCTATCAGTTTACAAGAAACTTGGAGTAGGGAAACCCAAACCAACCAAAATCACATTACAGCTGGCTGACAGATCTGTGAAGCATCCATATGGTGTCATTGAGGACATTTTAGTTAAAGTGGATAAATTCATTTTTCCAGTCGATTTCGTGATTTTGGATATTGAAGAGGACAGTCAAATGCCACTTATTTTTGGTAGACCTTTTTTGGCGACGGGACGAGCTTTGATAGATGTTGAAAAGGGGGAGGTGATCTTAAGGGTTCAAGATGATCAAGCGACTTTCAGTGTCACTCAATACCCTAACAAATATTATCAGACAGAAAGTTGCTTCAAACTGGAAAAAGTGGTGCAAGAACTTCGTAATAATTTGAAGCAAGAAGAAAAATCAGGTGGCACTCAGATCAACAATAAAGAATTCAAGAAAGTGCGCAAAAATGTTGAGAAATGCAAGGCGGGAAATTGCAAAGAGTGCAGGGCATCACGAGCATCCTTTAAGCCACCATAAGAAAGTTTGCAAAAAGTCGAGCTTTAGACTATAAGGAGCGCTTATTGGAGGCAACCTAATTTTCTTTTCTTTTCATTTATTTTACTTTATTTAAAGCTTTGCATTTAAATTGTTAGGTGGTACTCGCATTTTTATTTTTATTTTTTTTCTCTTTATTGGAGTTTTTGAAGTAAGCATTCCTAGCACCAACTTCTGTTATTTGATCTTCAACTGCACTTGTCATTTTAAATTATACATGATGGTTGACTATGTTTGAAAATTCAAATTTTTCTATGTTTTAGTTGGAATTGTTTGTGTTGATCTATTTTAATGGTGTGTATGATTCTAATATTGTTTATCTTTTACTTGTGAGGAACACACCACTTGTAAAAATTTCAACCAAACATGGAAATACAAGAAACGGGTCGAAATCATTCAAGCAAGTTCAAAACCAAGCTTCTCGTTATCACATCGCTCGTCTAAACCTGGGAAGTACCTAACTCCTCTTTATGTATTGTTATCAATTGCTTTTTATTTCTTTTACATTGAGGACAATGTAACTTTCTAGTTTGGGGGGGTGGTATCTCATTTCTTCATCTTGTTCATTCGATACCTTGTTTTTGGGATTAAAAAAAAAAATAAAATAAAATAAAAAAAGAGGTGAAAATTTTGAAAATTTTTATTGATTTATTTATTACTTATGACATGATTTGAATTGACTTTTGTGCTTTAGTTAGAAAATTTGGGCAACGTGTGAACTAAAATTCTTCTTGACATTCATCCATGTAAGACATTAATCTAACTTGAGCACATAGTCACTTTCGAATAATAACTTGTGTAGGGAGATGCTTGATACTTGTGGGATAAACTTTTGCACATTGAACATAGAATTGACTGAAAAAATCCCAAACATTAAGAAATTAGATCCCAACCTGAAATGTAGAACCAAACTGCTCAAGAAGTAGTTTGGGGTAGAAAGGTCAAGTACAAGTAGGCATTGACAGATTGAGGGTATGAAATTTTTAATTATCCATCTTTAGTGTAAGGGGTTTTAATCAACGGGTATAAACCATGACCAGCATAAAAACAGAAAAATGCTGAAGGTCTTATTCTACTCTTCAAATGCCTTTTTGACTCGAGTAAGTAAGTCCGAGGGGTCTTTCAAACCTGGTGCCCTAAAGTCGTCTGGCTTGGGAGTCATCGACCTAAAGCTCGCTACAGGGGTCAACTAGAAAGCAAGTACGGAGAGTGGACTTACATATAAGACACTAAAACATCTTTAACTTTTCTGTTTAAGCCTTTATGACTCGGGTAATTAAGTCTGAGGGGTTCTCTGAACCTGGTACCCTAAGCTCAACTGAGTTGGGAGCTGCCGACCTAAAGCTCGCTACAGGGGTCATATAGAAAGCCAATATGAAAAGTTCTGCACAAAGATGGTAAAAGACAAGGACATTAAAAGAAAAAGTCGTCCATACAAAAAAAAAAAAAAAAAAAAAGATATATAAATGGTATAAGCTTTGTTGATTAAAATTCCTAATACTGGAGTGTGGGATTGGAGATTAATTATTCTTGGTCTGTCGTGCATACTTGTCAAATCCTAACTGCCTTGTGTGGAAAAATGCAATTTATACATGTTTAGAAACCACATCAATAGGAAAGACCTCGGGATATGAGAGAAAAGCATTATGGTTGTGATCATCCATGAGAGTGTAAGGAAAATAAAAAGAAAATCATTGTTGACCACATGGATTCGGGCTTATTTCTGCATAACTAGTCACACAGTGTCAAGTATATTTTTACATGAGTTTGCATTCGATTTTTGGTTATTCACACACACACGATGAAGTTGAGCATTGGATGAATGAAATTAATTTTTGTTGTTCATTTTTCTTTTCTAAAGTGAATTGTCATTTTGGATTATTGAAGTGCATGGTAAATAAATTGACAGAAAACATAAACAATTTCAGTTTGCATTTTTATTTTTATAGTCTAGTTTTATTTTTGTTCGAGGACGAACAAATATTCTAGTTTGGGGGGGTTTGATAAGTGTATTTTATACACTTATTTATCTGTCGAAATTAGGATATTATTTTGTTTTTCTCGAATAAATTCTACTTAGTTTGTGTTTATTTGTCATTATTTCAGGTTTTATCCCAAAATCAAGAAAATGAGGAATTGAAGCAAATACATAATAATTGGATGAAAAGTGGAGTTAATTGAAGACGTTTTGAAACTCAAAGGCTTAATTGCACAATTGGAGACTCAATGACCAACTTATTTTATTTGAAAGAATTGAAAGGTTTAAATGATAATTTATTTGATTGGGCTTAGGGCTAAATTGTGTATAAATATATATAAACATACACATTGATGAGGTTTTTTTTTAGAGAGGGGGGAGCCGAGAGAGACGTAAGAGAGAGAGCAGTGCACGCTGCTGGAGAAAATAGGTCAGCCGTGGTAGGAAAGATTGGAAATTTTCTTTGGAGAATACATATACACAGCAGCTTACTTGGGGGAGAAAAATAGAATTGAGTGGGTTGACTTGGGGAGATTATTATTCTTGGAATTAATTAGCAGCATTGTCGGAATTATTAAGAGGAAATTGTGGGAGGTGCGGCTGTGTCAAACAAGATTTGGTTGCGGCTGGAAGAGACAAAAAAGGAGGTTGCACGGCTTTGGTGATTTTGGAAGTAGGAGAAGATGCTAATTCTTGATCACTTCAAACTACGGGTTTACTTTCATTATTTATTGCTTTTGATTTCACAAACATGAGTAGCTAAATTTTAAATCGGGATTAACGATGTAGATTTAATGTTTCTTATTTGATTTTAATTCTCAAGTTGGTGCTTTGATATTTATGTATTGATTTTATTATTGCGTTTAATGCTTGAATTGCTTGATCACCAATTCATGAATTAATGGTTGTTTTCATAATCCGAGAGGTGAGTTAACAATTAGATTACGTAATAAAACCCGGCAATTTCAACAAAAAGATAGAGATATGAATTTGTGGTTGCATGTGGTCACTTAGGAATTCTTATGAAATTTAATGCATTTAGCTAAGGAGAACTCTGACCCGCTGTAGAGATACATGGTTGACTTAGTTAAATAGGTCTAATTTGAACTCGAGAGAGGTAAATTAGATATATGCGTGAATTCGACCAAATACAATTTTAGAAAACAACTTGAGATGAGAAATTAAGCTAGAATGTTATTTCGAAATCGTTAGTCCCGATATTCATTCAATTGCTAAAAATCCACCACGTTTGTTTCTTGCTTTCGTTAATTGCTTTTAGTTTAATTTGTTATTTTCATTTTAATTGATTTGTTTATTTAATTGATTCTCAATTTTATTGTCGTTTTTGTTTTTATTATTTTACAATTTATTTTCTTAGTTAGTTTTGGTTTTCGTCTAGGAATTCTATATTCGAAGTAAATTTATAGCGAATTAAATAGTCCTCGTGGGATCGACAACCCGGACTCAAAAGTCCACTTTTACTACTTGTTAGCGATATCGTACACTTGCGATACGATTTCACACCAACAGTGCACCACACGAAAATAGGCTTCAGGACTTCTTAATGAAGTGGACGTGAATTTTGTTAAGCTCTACACGAGTTCTTGTATTTTCCACGTCTTAAGAAAACATTCCGTTTTCTCTTCTCTTTAGAGTGCAATTAGGTTTACTTGACTCGCAAGTTTCCTTATTGTACAAGATCTCTAATACCTGTAAAACAAGGTAGAGATCATTAGTAAAGGTAAGATACTTATCCTTAAATAAATCTTACCACGAATAATGATAATGATAAATCATAGAAGATCTTACCATTTATTAATCAAGTAATAAACCTTGATATTTATCGCCATATTTTCGGCCAACGCAAGATTCTCTCTAATCAAGATTTTTGACCTTATAATCTTACCATATGCAAAAGATAAGGTTGAAATATTCTTGACCATATTAAGAAGATACTTACCATATCTTGGATACACTTGAATGTCAAGAATAATAACAAGAATAACAAGATTAAGATTCCAAAATATTTTCGAGATTATGATCAAATATGTTTGAGATTATGATCAAAATTTTCGAGATCATTATCTTTCCAAAAAATGTTTTTCTCGAAAATAAATATTTGCATAATTTAATTAAACATAATAAATTACTAAATACACGTATTTAGTAATTAAATCAAGTTTCATTAAATTATACATTCGTGAAAAATAGGAAATGCCAACAATATAAAATTAACAGAAGGTTTTATCGAATTTGATATCTTAAACTCAAGGAGCTTTTGTGCTTAGTCACCTAATCACTGATAATGCCATTGTGGAGTTGGAGTGTCTGCTCCATGGGAAGAAAGAAGAACGGGCGAAATGGATTCTATGCCCTTAAGATTATGAGCAAGGCGTATGACAAGGTTGAGTGGTATTTTGTTATTCGTTGTGATGTCCAAGATGGGGTTCCTAGTGCGATGGCAGAACTTAGTTATGAAGTGTGTGTACTTCTGGCTTCAATTTTCTTATTAATGGCAAGACACATGGGTGGGTGATTCCAATTCGAGGGCTTCGACGGGGAACCAGTTATCCCCATATCTATTTCTCTTATGTGCAGAGGCTTTTTCGAGCTTACTTGGTCTTGTTGAGAGGGAGGGTCAAATCTTAGTTATACAGCGTTCTCGTAGTATCCCCTAGATATCTCACTTATTTTTCGCAAATGATTCTTTGATATTTATCTGCACTAGATGGACTGATTGTTTGGTCTTGCTAAACATTTTATCTAGTTACGAAAAGGCAATGGGGCAATAGATTAACTTCGACAAGACATCTATTTCTTTCATTCGTAATATCTCAACCTTTGTTTAGGATGAGCTTAAACAACTTTTTTGGGGTTGGAAAAGTGGGTCTTTAAGGCCTGCCTACTGTGGTCTTCTGGAAAAGGGTTTAAGGTGGCGAGTTGGGGACCATCAACATATTAGAATTTTCCACGATCCTTGGTTTCCACGAAGTAGCCCCTTTTTTCCTTTTACACCATAGGTACCGAGTCTTCATAAGGTCATTGATTTATTTTCAACCTCGAGTGGTTGGGAAGAAGGGGTAATTAAGAATCAATTTTGGCCCGTTGATGAGCCACTCATTTCTTCTATCCCTCTTAGCTCAGGAGGCCTACTAGATAAATTAATATGGCATTTCGAAGCCAATGGAATCTATTCAATTAAAAGTGGGTATTGATTGGCTAGAGAAGTAGTTTACCGTGAGGTGGGGCAATCAGAAGGAACGATGTGGCGGAAGAAAATGTGGAGGTTGTCGATTGCTCCAAAAGTTGTGAAAATTTGAGGTTGTCTAAATTTTATAAACAGATTGTCACAGACAAGTCTGGACAGTAACCAGTAACCAGTTAATAGTAAATCATTAATCGTTATTTAGCGCAGTACCAGATGAATCCTGCTAAGGGAGGTTCGTCTGGATGGTAAAACGTAAA
Source organism: Ligustrum vulgare (assembly GCA_963555705.1). Taxonomy (NCBI): domain Eukaryota; kingdom Viridiplantae; phylum Streptophyta; class Magnoliopsida; order Lamiales; family Oleaceae; genus Ligustrum; species Ligustrum vulgare. Next base: position 20,062,106 of record OY743176.1, on the reverse strand, counting down.
CAATCAGAATAATTTGTGCGGAATTATAAATGAACATGAACACAATAATTTGAGCTTAACGTTGGAAAAACCCTAACAGGGAAAACCCACGGTTCGCATCCTGCAAACAAAAACAAATCACTATATAAGGAAAGAGTTTATACAGATCAGTCTAAACTACATGATAAATCTACTCATAGACTTTATCAAACATCCAAGAAATAGATCACTCCCTGATCCTTCTGTGGCATGTAATGCGAGATGACGTCCCACCACTCTTCAGTAGTTTTCTTTGAATCTGCAACACCTTTTCAGCAACCTCGAACTCCCGTTCGAACACGATCCAAACCTCCCGTTTGATCTTCACGCTGAAATACTTTCCTTCTCTCAGTGATTGATTCCTCCTCCCGGAGTGTTGAAGTCACCACGCGAATGAAGCTTTAATTATTGGCACAATACAAAAATATAGCTTCAAGACTTCTTTTTTTGGTGGACGTGTAATATTGTAAGCACCACTCGGATTTGTAGTATTTTCACGTCACAAGAAAAATGTCCCCTTTTTCTTCTCTTTATAGTGCAATTAGGTTTCTTGATTCCTAAGTTTCCTTATTGCACAAAATCTCTACTACCTGCAAAACATGGTAGAGATAATTAGTAAAAAGGTAAGATAAATATTCTTACTAAATCTTACCATAACCAAGATATAGATAAATCATGTAAAATCTTATCATAAGTTAATCAATCACGTGATTAACATAAACATGGACTTCATATTTTCGGCCCTATCAAGAATTTTCCCTAGATAGATTTTCGTCCAACAAATCTTACCATATGCAAAGATAAGAATGAAATATTCTTGACCATATCTAGAAGATGCTTACCATATTTTGGATACCTTGACAATCAAGAATAAACACAAAATATTATCAAGAATATTACCAACAAATTTTCGAGATTGTGATCAAGGATTTTCGTCCAATCAGAATATTTAACAAGACTTAAAATATAATCAAAATACTTATAAGTGATAAAGATATAATTTCAAGCCAAGTAAATCACAATTTTGATCACAAACGATAAGTGATAGACTTCTACCATTATCACAATACTTATCATATCAGATAAGCAACCAACATTATCTTCAAAATATTATCACAATATTTCTTGTCATTATCATAGAAGATAAGCAACAAATATTATCACAATATTACGTCCAAGAAATGTTTAAGTAATTTAATTAAACTTAATAAATTACTAAATAAAAATATTTAGTAATAAACTAAATTTATCAAATTACAAAAATATAGGAAAATAGAAAATGCCAATTAATATAACTTAAAATAAGTTAACAAGTTGAAATCTTCATTTGTAGATTATTTCATGAGTCCCTCCTTACTCGACTCAATCTATCTCAACGCAAAATCGTCCCAGAGGAGCAAGCGGGCTGTGTGTTCAGTGGTGATATGGTGTCAGCAGCCCATGCTATCTTCTTTTGCCCTAGTATTCGGAAAGATTGAAAGGAAACATGATGGTGGTCTGTTTTGAAACAGTTGAGGGGTCCAAGACACCCAAGACATTCTTAAGGAGTTGAGTAGGAGGGCGCCATTGGAGGAGATGAGATTTTTGGCTGGATTCTTGTGGTTGGTGTGGGGGAATTAGAATAAAGTCGTGCATGGCGACCGATGTTGCCTTTCCTCCGTTCTGGTTGAGCTAGCGGATGTGCTACTAGACTAGTTTGATGATGCTTATTTAACATGGTGCACTTCTATAACCAAAAGGAAACCTTAGCACTGGATGCTTCCATCTCCAAGTCGACACAAGATCAACACAGATGCTATAGTTCGAGGGGAGGGAGCGTTTGGATGCTATGGGGGAGTGGTAATTAGAGATGAATCAGGGGCGGTTGTAGCCGCTCATGTTGCACAGCTGGAAGGGGAGCTTCAAGTTGAATTTTTGGAGACGTTGGCACTTAAAATGAATCTCCTTCTTGCCAAAAATAATAGGCTTCGACATTGCTTGGTTGAGACGGATTCATTACGGCTAGTACAACTACTCAATTCTAATTTTTCTTGTACTCCAAAGGTAAATATTCTTCTTGATATCGATTCCTTACTTAGAAAGATAAATGAGTCATGTTCCTACATCCTTTGAGATGGTAATAGGACGACACATTCTATTGTTGCTATGGGACTGATTTTTCTGTTTCATTGTGTTGAATTGATTTCATGCCATGGTTTTAGTCCAGTTTTGGGACGACTTATATTAATACCAATTTTTTAAAACGGGGCCAGACATTGACTCGAAAATGAAAAAGGGTCAAGGTTCAAAAGGTCGACCAGATAATTTTAGAAAAAATCACAAAAATAAAAAAAAAAATATCTAGGTTAAATTAATACCAAATTCCATTTTCTTGTTCGAAGCCACTTCAAAGTTTAACTCAATTCAAACAAAATACAGTGATATAGTAAACTCACTTCAAAAGTTAGACAATGAGACAATATAATTATTATCAGAACTTGTTTGTTTTATTTAATTGATTAACTAAAGTAACGCTATTAAGGAATAAAACAGTTTCGTTTTTCTTTTTTAAGGAAAAAAAAAAAAAGAAAAGAAAAGAAAAGAAAAATGCTGAATCCACATCGAAAGTATATGTGGGATTGGCAACCATCCTTATAAAATGATGATGGAGGTTGAGTTTGGTTACATTGCCCCCCACCTTTAATTATTATTATTATTACTATTTTTTATTTTTATTGATATATTGGGTTTGGATTCGGATTAGTCTATCTATCTATCTAATTTATTTATATTTATATTTATATTTATTTATTAATCTATAAAAGTAGACAACTTTTAATTGACAATAATGTGTGTCCATATATCTATTTTGTTTTTGTCTAATACCCATACTTAAAAAAGAAATCTATACAAATAATTGTTGAGTGACTTTTCAAATGATTTTAATTTAATTAACCAATAAAATAAACTTCTAATATAAAATCCTTATATTCAATGATATAACTTACAAAACATTTTTATTAATATTCTACTATATTGTAATTCAACATATATGTTTATATAATTTTTCAAATTCAATCATTACGTTAAATCAACTCAAATTTGTATGATTAATCATATTTAATGCTTAAGAACAAATTATAAATTTTCTGATGAAAGATTGACATTTTAAGTTTATATTCTTAATTTCTCTAACTTCATTTTTTTTTTGGTTATTGACTTAATAACTCATTTAAATATAGACGTATAGTTTTTATCCAACATGATATTTTTGTAATATTATAGCTGAATTAAGATAATCTTACAATATCTATAACTTTTTAAATAATCAAAATAAAAAATAAAGTGAATTATTTATTTGGACGATAACATGAGAGTTAATAAGAGGTAAATTATTAAAACATATTTATAGATAAATAAGTATTCAATATTCACTTATATGATGGACATGGATAAATGAAGAATGAAACCCCAGTGTTAAATTTGATTTAAAAAAAAAAAAAAAAAAAGTGAATTTATTTTTTTGGTTGAAATGGATTTTGAACCTCTTCTATAACAGTTGATTGATTGTTAATCAAACCTGTCAAACCCGGACCGGGTTGACGGGTCTTAAAAAAATCAATCGGGGTTGTCGAGTTTTTACACGACCCGATTTTTTAACCGGATCACGATTTTTACGATCGACCCGGCTGGTCCGGTCTGGATCTTACGACACTGATTAATAAAGATGAAAACGGCAAAAAATCTCAATATATATAAATAATCACAAAGTAAATTCATGGATTCCGTCCAATAAGAGCAAAATCCAAAGTCTTAACTCTTAAGGTAAGAGAAAATACTGCGTTGGTTCAACACATATGCCACGAAAAGTTTATAAAAATAAAAATAAAGCCAAAAAAATGGTATAAATTGCCAGATCAATACAGAACTGGTCAATAAATTACATTTTTATTTGCAGTATATTCTTTATATGAAATTTATACTTTTTCGTCCCAAACGGCCCTAAACAAATGCTATGTAACATAACAAAACTTGTCATTTCTCCATTTTGACTATTAAATAGCTGAATTGCTCTCCTTCTAAATAAATAAATAAAAATTAAAGCAACATAAAATAAGAAAGAATTGCAATCAAATTTCACAGCTGTTTAAAAAGTACAAATAAATCCCACTTAAAATAATTAAATACATATTAATCACAAAAATAAAAAAATAAATATTTCAGCTGATACTTGTATGCTATTTGGATTATCCATATGATCACTCTACAACGATAACGATTGAATTGTATTGCGATCGTTATAACCAATAATGATTACATATACGAATGACTACTTCACCCAATCAACTGATCACATGTGGAATGAAGGAACGATTCGTGTAGTGATGCAATTATCAATTGACGGTTATTACACCTTAATAGGCGGCCTTTCCTTTTTGAAGTGGTCATCATCCCTTGATTTCAAGTCATTATCCTTTAATTATATGCTATTCTCATTCCATCATGGATGATTGTTGAACAATGCCCATAAATATCTAACTTCTCTAGAAGGGCAAGGTACATTTTATATATGATTCAAACTATTATTTTTAACATAACGTATATTCATTATCACAACTATTACTGATTATCACACTGGAGTAATAACGGGGGACAAAGCCCCGCTATTTTCAAGTACTAAAAGGAGGAAGAAATCACTAAAGGCTTGACGGTTGATCATCGTATTGATCAACAAATTCATACTACATCATTTAGCGTCGTCTGTGAGAACGATTATTAGAAGTTTCTTATATTTTGAGAAATACTCTTGAAGTCATGTCACGCAGAAATACCCACAATGGAAGAATTCAAGAACAGCTAGATCCTTCGGAATGAGATCCAAACATTCCTTTCGTGACTCGAGAACAGTTTGAAAACCTATAAACACATGTATAGTTCTTGGTAGATCACATTCAGAGAGGCAATCAGAATATACCAGGGGTACGAAACCCACAGAGTATACCTCCGTCGGAGGATTAGCATGATCATGCTGTGAGGGTACACACATAGCAAGTTGTACAATCATCACAACATCCAAGTACTCAAATTAATGATATCATGTTGGAAGCCAGACTCAAAGCCTTAGACTGAATGTTGGATGAAGCTTTGCTGAAGAAAAAAGTGAAGACTCATTTGATTCCAGAAATCATGACAATACTCCTCCCTAATTCATTCAAATCTCCACGAATCGAAAAATACGATGGAACAACTGACCTAATTGATCACTTGCGTGCATTCCAAGAATTGATGCGTTTACATGGGATACCAGATGCGATCACCTATTATGCCTTTCCTCTAACATTGAGGAAAGAAGCAAGTGATTGGTATGATACACTGCCTTTGAGATCGATTACATCGTTCTTTGATTTTGCTACCAAGTTTGCTACATTCTTCTCAAGTAGTTCGCGACAGAAAAAGAGCGCTATTAGACTGATGCAGGTCATTCGAAAAAAAGATGAAACCTTACGAGTTATGTCACCCGTTTCAATCGAGCAGCATTGAGGTTAAAAATTTACAGATGCTGTGCGTCATCACATATATGATCAAAGGTTTGAGAAATCACGGGTTCAAAACCTCTATCAAAGAGAGATCTTGAAACGATGACGGAGGTTCTATAGAGAAGTGAGAAATATATCTACTGCGAGGAAACTTTGAATGTAACAAGGAGTCTCAAGGAGAACACGTCGGAGAATCATAAAAGAAAAGGTGAAAATGGGAAGGAACATAGAGAGACTAGCTCAAAAAATGAAGTGAGATTATAACTTTAGGACAGTGGTAAGCGCCGACAACTACACTTCTCTTAATTCCACGAGGGCTCATGTATTATTGGAAATCAAAACTCGCAAATACATGAAATGGCCACAAGAACAATGTCAACACCATCGCATCTGTGGGACAAAGCTAAATACTATAAGTTTCGATAGACCACCTATGGAGAACTACTAAAAAAACTCATGAAAAGGATATGCACGATCAATTGATATAAATGCGATCTTAACAAGATCACTCCATTCTCGCGACATCGTATTTGAGAAACTTGATAAATGTGGCATATCCCATCCTTACGATGATGCCCTAGTTATTGTGGGGAATATAGCCAACTATGATGTAAAAATAATCCTCGTTGATAATGAAAGTGCAACAAATGTAATGACATTCTATATTTTTAAAGCTTTAAGGCTACAGGAAAATGACATGTGACCAGTGACAACGTCGTTGCATGGCGCAGTTGTATGAGTTGAAGGATCGATTCATTTGACAGTGTGTTTGAAATCATATCCTTCCACCATAGTAGTACAATTCAAATTCTCCATTATCGACGTAAAAATGGCCTACAAAGCCATTTATGTTCGACCTCTTATACATGCAATAGAAGGGATAACGTCAACCTACTCTCAAAAGATCAAATTCCCAACCACTAGGGGGTATTAGAGAAGTCAGGGGAATCAACTTGACTCACACAGATGATATTTGGAGAGTATGCAAATAGAATAATTAGTTATGATGATTAGAAGATCCAAACCTTCCATTATACCTCGTTTTGAATCAATGGGCAATGAATATGGAGGTCGAACCTAATAAAATGATTCAAGTCAGCGATGTCTTGCAGAAGAAGAAACCAAGCAGATCATTGCGTTGTTCAAAGAAAAGAAAGAAGCCTTTGCCTGGACACTAGATGAGATCGAAGGAACATCAAAAGACATCTCACAACGTTATTTGAATGTGCTTCCTAGTCTAAACCTGTGAAACGGAAGAAACGACATTTCACCCTCAAATGAGAACATGTCATTAAGAAGAGGTCGATAAATTATTGAAGGGTTAGAACTTCCCTCCTACAGGTTTTTTGAAAAAAATATGTAGAGTGCATTAAGAAAGAAAATTAATTTGCATTGAATTGAAGTGAACATGACTCAAACACCTGACCTCCAGGGGGAAGAGAACGCGGCTAGCGGAGCTACCTTTACTATTGGCAAAAATAGGTTATTTTCCATATTTTGAGGTTTTGGTTGTTTTCAATGGAAAACAACCAAAACAACTTTTAGCCGTTTTCAGTTTTATTTGTTATTTATTTTTATTTTTGAAGATTCGTTTTTGAAAATAGGTAAGTAAACATGTTTCAGTGTTTTGAAAAGTGAAAACTAAAAACGGTTTGAAAACAGTAAAAAGAATGGAGCGGAAATGTTTAAGTTGGGGTGTATTATGCTAAACAAATGCTGAGCATAAGTTCATTATATTTTACAAAAATTGAGGACGAAAAGTACAAATTTCCCATTTTTCTAATTAACGCAAGACAAAATCAAACTAAACATTACTTTCGGCAATTCAGTTTCCAATCGAACTTTGCAAATTCACAAAAATATATCATTACTTTTTTGGTTTTCATGCTGCATTTATGAATCAATAATTTTAGGTAGATATTCACACAATCATTATGGACCGTTTTCTTAAACTAAACTCTATTTTGTCAGTTTCAAACTTCCAATGCTTCAATCCGTTAACTTGAATATTTTAATCAATTCCCAGCTGGGATAATTTTCCTGTTTGTTTGTAGGTACACTCCATAAGTTTCTTGTTCTCTAATCCTTAGTTTCTCACGATCTTCCAATTTCAGATTTTGCTTTGATTTAACAATTATTGATAACCCATGAAACAAGAGCTCACTGTTTGATAAACAACGACAATGGAATTTCTCGTAAGTTTATTGGGAATAATTGGTTTTGGGATCGGGATTCCAATAGGTATTCTTCTGGGATTCTTCATATTCATATACTACGAGCCAAGAGATGTTAAGGTAAGGAAAAATTTATAATTGTAACATTATTTCTGTATCTCACAAGTCACGGCACTCATTTAAAGCTTTGGTTTGGGATTGTGGGTTGATTGAAATTGAATCCATTCCTGATGATATGTAGCTAACAAGTCTTACCTATTCTCCCAATGCATTTCGTCTTTTTATGGGCATGGCATTCAATCCTACCTTCAATATAGGCTCCTCCAAGGCCTGAGGGTGGGTTGAATCCAATCACATCAATCAATCTGGGCAGAGTTCACTTATCCTGTAGCGATAGGATTATGAACAATGAGGCTATCTGTGGGTTTACATGCATATTGTACAGTTTATCCTTGCAAGCTGATTTTATGGGGGAGTTTTACCCAAAGTGCAAGTAACACAAATTTATCTGGATATAATCCAATATGCAGTCACAGCAGACACACTCTGAACTAATCCATTCACCATTCTATGATATGTTTTTCAGAGGTTTCAGTCTGATAGTGTCATATAAAAGTCAACTTGTTTTTGGGTATATTGTTTGGAACAAATTTAAGTTGAAGATGGTTCACCTAACAGTTTTCTTGTTTAACAGCAAGTTCCCAACTGAGTTTTAATTTATGTTAGGATCATTCTGTTTGAACCTAATTAGAAATTTAGAGTTATCCCCTTTGCATAAAGGGTTATTCATTACATGATTAGGTCGCTCTAATTTCCTTAAATACGCAAATGATTTCAGGAGGAAGATTTTTTAGTATGAAAGGCGTGAAATTACTACTATTTATTTTTCTTTACAGTGAAAACACCTACACCCACTATAAATCTCCGTGCATGCTTTACCTTTTTTTTTTTTTTTTTTTTTAAATTCCCCCAGAATAATTAAGGAGGTTTTTAGGCCTTCCTCAATCCATCCCGCGGGGGGGGGGGGGGGGGGGGGTTGGATGCCCCTACCTTTTTATTCCATACAAAAAGAAAATTACACCTAAGAGGAGGGGGGCGAAGCCGTACTTCCTAAGGGGTATGCCTAGATACGTCTTTCAAATGCCTCAAAAATGCATGCAATTTCAGGAAAAAAAACGTAAATGAGGAGTACTACTCCCTTACAAGGTAAAGAATATGTAAAACAAGAATAAACAAACATCACTACATGGTTCAACTATTTGATAAGCAAAACCAGCAAATCACAAAAAATTGGTATCATCGACTAAAACTAGTCCTCACTATATGGTCAGCTTGACTAAACCTCTCCACTTGGTATAGGACTTTTCTGATAATTCTCTCTGCATTTGGTTGACATCCTTCATGTTTAGCTTTGTTCCTTTCAATCCAAAGATACCATAAGATCAACAGATGGGTAAGTATTGTGATAGATCCAGGTTGATTTATCTTTGTTATTATTGCGCTTATAAGTTGGGATTAAATAGCTGTGTTTTCCTCTCACTCTTGCTCTATAAATGAAAATTCATTTGGCTTACCCTACTGGTTTTTAACTGGTAAGTATGGTGCAAAGGGCTGATTATTTGGCAAGATTTTACCACACTATATTTTGTTAGCTTTAGTGAAATTGATTATGGTAGCTGCAAAATCTGTTTGTTGTGTTGCTATGGCAGAATTATTCTTAGATTTTTGGTAATATTGTGATACAAAATCTTGATCAATCTTATAAGTACTAAAAGGTTAAATAACATTTTCTAAGCTTTATGACTATATCAGGACATTCATGTGTCAGGAAACACCATTGATTCAGTTGATCTGATAATGTTAGGCAAGTGTATCAGTATCAAGTGCTTCCTTTCTCTCCAAATTTTGGGGACCTTTGTACTTCATTATGCCATTGGAAGATATTTAGTTTGATTTTACTTGGCTATTGCAGATCCCTACACGATTACTTTAGTTTGTCTTGTAATCTCAGATCTGTGTTTGATTCTCAAGTCACGCGATGATAAGTTTTACGCTACATATTCAGCATGTGCATTTGCTTACATATCCCTTCAGTCAGAATTGCTAACATAATAGTTTAAATTGGTAAAAAAACGTGTTGATTTGGTAGAATGATGAGCTTATTTTACCTAAACTCCCAGGACTTTGACACTAATAAGTCAATTGAAGATTATGATTCTAGCACATTGATTGATCTTCTCCCAAAACTTCCACTATGGGTGATGAATCCAGATTACGAGCGAGTAAGCATTAAATTCAGTGTTTAAATCTTTTAATCTTCATTCAATTCAATCTAATCATGTAATGGAGTAATTTTATTTATTTTGAAGGTCGATTGGTTAAACAAGTTTATCAATGACACGTGGCCATACTTTGATAAGGTAAGACAACATATGTATTGAGTATCATTTGTTGTTATTTTGAGCTGTAAATGTAGGCTTTGTTTATCTGCTCTCAAATTCTCCACTTAATTACTTTTTTAATAGGTAGCGTGTGGAATTATTATAAGCACGGCAGATCCTATTTTTTCTGAGTACATAGGCAAGTTTCAGATAAAATCCATAAATTTCAAGCATCTTACCCTTGGAAATCTTCCTCCCAAAATTCATGGTAAGTAAAAATTAAATGATACAGAGCTCATTTGAACTCTTCATTCTGCTACATAACCATCAGAAACTGATGGGGGAACCAGATTTTTGTAATCAGAGAAGCCAAATTGTAGCCTAAGAAAATTAAATTGATGTGAGATCATTTTACCAGTCTTAAAGCTTTTCTAAGACACACTTTCCTACATTTTTTGTGATGACATAAGTTCAAAATTTTCTCTTAATTGAAGTGCCTCAAAATATACCTATAACATTATTGATATTTGAATATGGGTTGTGAAGAAAATTAAAAGAGGATAGAAAAGGGAACAGAATTACATCAAAGTTCAAACACACAAAACAGGAAAAACTTTTACAAACCAAATACTGCACTGTTCAATTAATAGACTCTGCAAAGTAACCTTCAAATTTCCAGGTCTTAAGGTTCAAGAGTCTAATGAGAATCAACTGGTTTTCGATATTGCACTAAGATGGGCTGGAAATGCTGTCATTGTCCTGGCGATAAAATTATTCTCTCTAGAAATCAATGTTCAGGTTAGAAGAACCTTTTCAATACATTTTCTAATTAATACAAATTTATAACACTTAAATAAGTTAGCACTGGTTAACATTCATATTTATTTCATTTTTCTGGGATATTTGGACACAGTCACACATATATCAATGTAGAAAAATAAACATGAACTTAAAAATTGCATGGTAATTGTTGTAAATTATTTTTGAGATCACACAGTTTTTCTTTGTATGTCAGTTAATAGATATACAAATATCTGCTGCTACTCGGGTAATATTGAGACCTTTTGTGCCAACATTTCCATGTTTTGCAACCATTGCAGTATCTTTGATGGAGAAGGTAAGTTGATGAATACTTTAGCCATATGTGGTTTATTTATTTTCTTTCTAGATTGATGGAAAGTTTCTAGTTTTAGTTCAAGTGCCACAAAAATATATACTCATTAGAAATACTATTTGCATGATTGCAGCCACAGATAGATTTTGGGCTGAAAGTAATGGGAGGGGATATTATGGCAATTCCAGGGCTATACCAATGTGTTCAGGTGCAGATTTCTTTCACTCTGTGTGAGTGCACAGTACACTTATTCACAGATTCTTTCTTGTAAATATGAATTACTATTTTTATCTCTAATGAAACATATTTGAATGAAGTAGGACTAAATAAGCAGTCACCAACTTTTAATTTAAATTCAGGTTTGTCTCTGTGGGTTCTTAAATTCTTTAAAAACATACGTATGAATTTAGACAAGGGCTAATGTATATGATCTAAGGAATCAGAGATTAGAAATGTGTATCCCAAGTTTATGAAAGCTAGATTTGATGTTGTAAAGATATTAATTACTGACGAACAGATTTTATGAATTTACCATTATATTTGCTGTTTGATTGGTGGCAGGAAGTTATAAGCAAGCAAGTTGCTGGGCTTTATCTATGGCCCCACACATACGAAATACCGATTCTTGACTGTTCAATGTAAGTTCCAAATTCAATAAAAGTGGTTGAAACTGAATTTATTGTTGGACAAATTATGATCCATTCTTGGATTTCCATTTTCACCCCACCTTCAAACTATATTAATGTAATCCTCTTCAATCAACAATTCCTGTTGAAATCGAAGCTGATAAAGTGTATTGCTTCATGCCTCCATTTTCGAGCTCTCTTTGATTGAAACATGTTTTGCGTAGACCTAAAGAGTCTTCCTTTCTTATGAGGGATGTGATCTTGGTTTAACGGCCATAAGAGGGAGGGGCATCGAACATAGTGGTTTAAAAGATTCATGTGGCCAACCTCAAATTGTAACCAGGCTTTAGTTCATTGATGTTGTTTGGAATTGGAGAAATTTATTATTATTGTTACAATTTGCATTGACAATCCTTCAGTTTATTTCTTCTGTCATAGTAATTTAATGTATTTCTAAAGAAGAAACGACCTATACGCCATCCTGCCATTATTTCACAGGGGAGCTGACAAGAAGCCTGTGGGAATTCTGCGCGTGAAGGTTGTGAGAGCACTAAAACTTCTAAACATGGATTTTCTCTCAACGTCGGATCCCTACGTCAAACTCAGCCTTAGTGGGGAAAGGCTTCCGGGGAAGAAGACTTCTGTCAAGATGAATAATTTGAATCCGGAGTGGTTAGAGGACTTCAAGATGATTGTGAAGAACCCCCAGTCTCAAGTCCTCCAAATGCATCTCTATGACTGGGAAAAGGTTCCTTTCCTATAACTTCATAATATCATCATTTCAAGAAGCTCTTATTTATTTATTTATTTATTTATTTGTAAGTTTATATCAATTTCTCATTGAAGTAATGCAAAAGTATTTCACTTAAAATTTATTAGTGATTTGAAAATCCTCTTCTTACAACTTCTTTTTCTTCTCTGATATGCAGTTCGGAGCACATGATTATTTAGGGATGCAAGTTATTCCTCTGAATGTACTCATTCCATACGAGAAGAAAGAGTTCACGCTCAATTTGCAGAATAGTATGGATCCTGATGATCCTCATAACAAGAAGCCTCGAGGTCAAATTACAGTGGAGACGACGTTTGTTCCTTTCTTGGAAGACAGTAAAAAGTTTAGTGGAATTACAGATTATGAGCAGAGCGGAAGCTCTCATGATGCTCCGGAGAAGATTTCTTTGACGGGAACAGGATTGCTTTTAGTTACAATCATAGGCGCAGAGGATGTCGAAGGCAAGAGCCACAACAACCCTCATACCATGATCCTTTTTAGAGGAGATAAGAGAAAAACCAAGGTGACTTTCAGAAATCCTGAATCTATAAAGTATCATGGCTGTATTTTTACACTGCTAAACCTTATATGTTTTGTCCAGACAATAAAGAAAATTCGGAACCCAATTTGGAACGAGGAATTTCAGTTTATGTTAGAAGAGGCTCCGGTGAAGGACCTAATTCACATTGAAGTCATTAGCAAGAGAAGAAGCCGCCTTGGCTTTATGTCAAAGGTTGAATCATCATCCTTTATTCTCAGTTTCACTTTCACTTTCACTTTCTTGTCTTTTCTGAAAACGAATTGATTAATGAGTGTGTATCGTGTAGGAATCACTGGGACATGTTGATATAAATCTGTCCGATGTAGTTTACAACGGACATATCAACGAGAAATACTATCTTATCGATTCAAGAGATGGGGTAATACATGTAGACATAAGATGGAAGGTGATCTGATACTGTTGCATTGTGGATTAACTCTTTTAAGCTTAGGTTCCATCTAAAAATTTTTGCCTATTTGATTTAAAAATATATATCATCACACACACAAAATCATACACAGGAAAATATATACATGAAAGAACAAATAAAAATGTATTATTATTGAAGGTTTTGACTTATATTTCTTTGTAAACTATAATGCAAAGTAAATTCTTGTGGCTCCATTTTAATTATAATCCTTTGCAAATGGCTCTGCATTGCATTTTGCAGTGCTGTGCTTGTGGAGAGGTGTTGTTTAGCCCACGCCTGACATGAGCCATGTTTCTATAGATGGCAAGCCTGGTGTGGCCCGCCAAAAATGTAGGCCATACCAGACCTCAGCTCAGTCGGTTGGGCTATGCTTATATATAGAAATTACAAGGAACATTATTTCTAAAGCCTACATTTAAAGTTTAAATTTAAAAAAACAAATATAGATAATTTATTTTTACAAATCAAGTGTTAATTCTATTCTTTAATAATAATATTAATAAATTAAAATAAATCTACAACGCAATCCAATATAAACCCTATTTTTTCTCATATTACTTTATCTCTCTCTCCCTTTACACTCTTTCTTCTCCCATTTCTCATTCCAACCCTCCGATCTGAAGTAGCAGGTGTTGTAAATATGTTGTTCAAATATAAATATATAAGATGAAAAAGTGCAAGAACCGATTTTAAAAGGGTGAAAATCAGTCCAAAAAGAGAAAAATTGAACAAAATCGGACGGACCAGACCAAACCAAACCGAACCGGTCCGGACAAAATTATGAATATAGGCGATCGCGTGGGTGAGCGATTTTTATTCCGCCTTTAAATTGAGGGCATCGCGCGATCGCATGCCTTTTGAACCGCACGATCGTGTGGTTAAAAAATATGACCATTGACAGATTTTTTTCAGAATTATGCATGTACCTTTTCATCAATTGTTGGCACTCTTTCATAAAGAGTTGTGTGGATCACGAATTGAGGTGATGGAATTTGATGTGATCCCGATAGGGGGTCACGACGAACACGCGGAATTAACGAAACAAAGATAGGAAAGATCCAGATTCAGCCAAAAAACACAAGAACACAATAATTAAAATACTGGAAAAGATAAAAATTGACGATAGGACCTGGACCCAACAATCACGACGTAATAAATTGACGATGCGGATTGATGAACCAAGGTTTTCGAAACGCCACAAGGGATGCCAAACTCCTTGATAAGTTTCTGATTGGTACGCCACAAATATTCAAGAAAATATTTGATAAGTTCTATGAATTGTTCTTCAAGAACAAGAAAAAGGAATCCTTCTTTTCGAGAGAGAAAATTCTCACATTCATTCAATAATATCAAAGTTGTTGTTTCATAATGAAAAACAAAGCAATACAATGTAAAACTGACATAACTAGGTTTTGCCGCTAATTTGGGCCCAAAACATAAAAGTAAATAATAAAAACGAAATTAAATTAAAAAAAACGCGAAATCAGGAAAATTAGATGTTACGGCCGTAAAAATGTCACTTACGGCCATAAGTGACTCTCTGTTAATGAGTTACGACCGTAACAAGAACCCTCACGGCCGTAAGTATCAATTTGCTGAATTACTTCAATTCCACCAGAGGAGTTACGGCTGTGAATTATAGTCTTATGGCCGTAAGTATAAAAATCTTGGAATTCTTGTTTTTGACCCGAGGGGCTATTACGGCCGTGAACAATTGGTTTTACGGCCGTGAATGTGCCATTGGCCTCCAAACCTTGCCCATTTGGTTCGGCTCGACCCCTTTGTCTTCTCGACTCGATTCCAGCATGAAACTTGTGTCGTTTCCCGCGTAGATCACTGTCACATTGCCGATAGGTCGACTTCTCCTTTGGTCTCCTACTTCGGATCACATCAGAATTCCATAAATATGCATAGAATTCATGGTTCTAAACACTTGATCACCATACATTACATTGAGATTACCATCCCAAACTCTTGATGATTTATACTTAGAATCTTTCAAATTCGCTCTCATTGTTCCTATTCTTCAAGTTTTCAATTGTGCTATTTGATACTTAGTTTGAGACTTGAAATCCGCTAAAGCAATTTGCTTGGAGGCCCTTTAGCATTCTCTTTTCGAGAGGGCGCAAATTTAGCTTTTAGAATAGCATTCCTTGCGATTCAAATCATCTTTATTCTTCTTCATTATTATCTTCTTGATTCTATGATTTTGAGTTTGTGTCTACTTTGACAAGCAAATATTTCACTTTGAAAAAGGAATTTTCTCAACAATCTAAAAGCTAAATTTTGTATGGCAACCGAAGGAGACACCACCATGGCTACAATCAAGTTGATGAATCAAGATTTGGTACGCTTGGATCGTTTTGATGGTACAAACTTCACAAGGCGGCAAAACAAAATCAAGTTCCTACAAACAGCGCTAAAGATCTTCTACATATTTGATCATAATTTGGAAGATCTACCCGAACCTTCCGACAAAGACACTGAACAAGCAAAAATTGATCGAAAGTAGCGTGAAGAAGATGAACTTATATGTCGTGGTCATTTATTGAATGCATTATCTGATCGTCTCTACGACTTGTACACCAACACAAAATCTGCAAAAGAGATATGAAATGCACTTGAAAATAAATACAAGGCCGAAGAGGAAGGCACTACAAAATTCCTAATTACAAGGTATTTTGATTTTAAGTTTTTGGAAAATGTTCCCCTATTACCCCAAGTACATGAATTGCAAGTACTTGTCAATAAACTCAAAGTGGTGAAGATAGAACTTCCAGAATCATTTCAAGGAGCAATTATTGCTAAATTTCCTTCTACTTGGAGATGATATAGGAAGAAAATTCTTCATAATTCCTAGGACTTTTCAATGGAGCAAATTCAAAACCATCTTCGAATTGAAGAAGAGTCGATGGAAAGAGATGGGATTGAAATTTTCCATGTTGGCACTTCTAAAGCCAATGCCTTGGAGAACAACAAAGTAACCAAAGTAACCAAGAGAAAGTTTACTAAGGATAACAATAAATTCAAAAAGAAGTCCAAGGGAGAATGCTTTGTGTGTGAAAAATTCGGCACTTTGTGAAAGATTTCCGACATAAAAAAAAAGCAATTTTGGAGGCAAGGTTAATTCCATTAATAAGAATGAAATCATTGCAACTACAAGCGAAGTAAATTCTGTCAAACAAAAAATTTCGAGATGGTGGTATGATACATGTCACCATTCATGTTTACTATGACAAATCCCTCTACAAGACCTATCAAGAGATTGATGATGGTCAACAAATTCAAATGGAAAATGAACATTGTTCGAAAGTCATAGGTAAAGGGAATGTTGATCTTCAATTCACATCTGAAAAAGTTGTAACTCTTACAAATGTCTTACATGTGCCGGTTGTGAATAGAAACCATGTTAGTGGTGATTTGTTGGGAAAATCGGGCATAAAATGTATTTTTGAGTCGGGAAAACTTGTATTATCCCGAAATGGTTTCTTTGTTGGGAGATGCTATTCTACTAATGGAATGGTCAATTTGTGTACTATTGACAATACAATCAATAAAATAAATTCTTCTTACTTTGTGTGTTCTTTAAATTTATGGCATGATAGACTTGGGCACATTGGATATTCTACTTTGTATAGAATGAATAGAGATGACATGCTTTCTTGTGAATTTACTAAGAATGATAAGTGTGAAATTTGCACTAAATCAAAAATGATTAAAAAACCTTTTCAAAGTGTAGAAAAATCATCTAACATTCTTGACTTAGTACATACCGATATTTGTGAGCTTATTGGCATGATTACTAGAGGAGAAAATAAATATTTTATTACTTTTATTGATGATTTATCTAGATTTTGTTATGTTTATTTAATGAAACATGAAAATGAGGCTTTTCATATGTTTAAAGCATATATAAGTGAAGTAGAAAATCAAAAGGACAAAAGGATTAAAGTTCTTAGAAGTGATAGAGGTGGATAATATTTTTCTAAAGAATTTGATATTTTTTGTGAAGAGCAAGGTATCATTGATCAATGTAGTGCACCTAGAACACCATAACAAAATGGCCTAGCGGAAAGAAAAAAATATGACTTTAGTTGATATGGTGAATGCTATGTTAACAAGGTCCAAATTACCTTATAATTTATGGGGAGAGGCCTTACTTACAACATGTCACATTAGTAGTAGAATTTCTTCTAAGAAACTTAAAGTTTCACCTTATGAACTATGGAGAGATAGAAAACTTAACATTGGATATTTTAAAGTGTGGGGGTGTTTGGCTTATTATAAAAACACCAATCCTAGTAGGAAAAAACTAGGACCAAGAGGAATCAAAAGTACCTTTGTTGGATATGCTATAAATAGTAAAGCATATAGGCTACTTGATCTAATATCCAATGTGATTATAGAATCACGAGATGTAGAATTTTTTGAGAATTCATTAAGCGTTGATGATATTCCTCAAAATTCAATGGAAATTCAAAATGAATTTCCGGCTTCTAAATCACTAGAAACATCTTCTCAAGATGTAATTGAGGCTAGTGAACCCCAGAGAAGCAAGAGATCATGGAAAGAGAAGGTGTTAGGACGCGATGAGATTGATTCTCAAAGAATTTCCCTATACTTGGTTGAAGTAAGTAAGGAAGATATAGTAAGAATAATTCCATATGTTCTTCAAATTGATAGTGATCCTAAAACTTATAAAGAAGCAATGACTTCTAGAAATAACACATTCTGAAAGGATTCTATCAATGATGAAATGGATTCTATAATGTTCAACAATACTTGGAAGATTTTTGATTTACTGGCTAGATCAAAAGACATTGGTTGCAAGTGGGTATTTTCAAGGAAATACAATATCGATGGTTCAATCCAAACTTATAAAGCAAGATTAGTTGCTAAAGGTTTTCGGAAAAAGGAAGGAATAGATTATTTTGACACTTATGCACCCGTGGCTAGGATTACTACTATTAGAATTTTATTTACATTATCTTCCATATATGATTCATTTGTGCATCACATGGACGTTAAGACTGCATTTTTAAATGGAGAATTTGATGAAGAAGTTTACATGGAACAACCGGAAGGCTTTATTCTTTCTGGAAATGAAAATAAAATTTATAAACTTGTTAAATCATTATATGGTTTAAAACAAGCTCCTAAAAAATGGCATGAGAAATTCGATAATGCAATTATGTCTTTTGATTTTTCACACAATATGGTAGATAAATGTTTATATATAAAAAAATGTGATAAACTTGTTATATTTGTAATTGTGTGTTTATATGTGGACGACATGTTGATTATAAGTAATCACATGGATGGTATAAAAGAAACGAAGAGGTTTCTATCATCAACATTCAAAATGAAAGATCTTGGTCAAGTAGATACCATATTGGGTATAAAAGTGATCAAGAATGAGTTGAGATATGCATTAACTCAATCACATTATATTGAGAATGTGATTAAAAAGTTCAAACATTTGAACATTAAAGAGGCAAATACCCCATTTGATTCAAGTAGTAAACTTGTAAAGAGTGTTGACAGGGCTATTGGACAACTCGAATATGTAAGTGCAATTGGGAGTCTAATGTATGCTTTTCAATGCACAAGACTGGACATTGCATTTGTTGTAAGTAAACTTAGTAGGTTTACTAGCAATCCAAGTGTTGAGCATTGGAAAGCAATTGGGAGAGTTCTTGGTTATTTAAAGAGAACTAAAAATCTTGGACTCCAATATTCCAAATTCCCAGCTATACTTGAGTTGGATATCAAGTGCTGGTGAAAATAAATCAACCTCGGGATGGTTGTTTACACTTGGAGGAGGTACTGTTTCTTGGAGATCAAAGAAATAAACAGTGATTACGCATTCCACAATGAAATTTGAGCTTGTGGCAGTAGCTAAAATTGGAAAAGAAGCAGAGTGGCTTAAAGATCTTCTTTATAAAGTACCATTAGATACGAAGAATGAGTCTTTGATATCTATCTATGCGATAGTCAAGCTACTCTTGCAAGGGCTTATAACAAAGTCTACAATGGTAAGTCTAGATATATGAGTCTTAGATATGATTACATAAGAAAATTAATAAAGAATGGAATAATTTCACTTACTTATGTAAGATCAAGTGAAAATTTGGCCGATCCATTCACAAAATCACTTACCAAAGAGTTGGATAAATCTTAAAGAAATGTTTTGGGGGTTGAATAAATCTTAAAGAAATTCAGTACTTAGTACAAGTGTCTTTAAAAGTTACCAAGACACTGTAAGAGTTTCTCCCATATGAATTTAGAAGTGGTGCCGTTTCAAGGAAAGTTGGAGTTACTTTCTGAAAAGTACATGAATTCGGATGGATGCAAGGCCTTTAACGCACCAAACTAAATATGTGTGGAACATATTGAGCAAGAATGTTCACGTGTGCGATATCTCCGGTAATATCATAAGGGATAACTGGTTCAAAGCCAAGCTACCTGGGATCTCAATATTACTTTGCAATGTTAGTACTAATATAAGGTTCAAATCGAAAGATACCTTATCTTATGTCTGACATCGTTTAATGATTCTAAGTTGAGTTATTATATTTGAACAAGTGGGGGATTGTTGTAAATATGTTGTTCAAATATAAATATATAAGATGAAAAAGTGCAAGAATCGGTCCAAAAAGAGAAAAATCGAACAAAATCGGACGGACCAGACCCAACCGAACCGGTCCGAACAAAATTATGAATCACCCGATCGCCTAGTTATAATATAGGAAATCGTGTGGGTGAGTGGTTTTTATTCTGCCTTTAAATTGAGGGCATCGCGCGATCGCATACCTTTTGGACTGCGCGATCGTGTGGTTAAAAAATATGACCGTTGATAGATTTTTTTAGAATTATGCATGCACCTTTTCATCAATTGTTGACACTCTTTCATGAAGAGTTGTGTGGATCACGAATTGGGGTGATGGAATTCTATAAATAGGAATATAATTCATGGTTCTAAACACTTGATCAGCATACATTACATTGAGATTATCATCCCAAACTCTTGATGATTTATACTCAGAATCTTTCAAATTTGCTCTCATTATTCCTATTCTTCAAATTTTCAATTGTGCTATTTGATACTTAGTTTGAGACTTGAAATCCTCTAAAGCAATTTGCTTGGAGGCCCTTTGGCATTCTCTTTACGAGAGGGTGCAAATTTAGTTTTTAGGATAGCATCCCTTGCGATTCAAGTCATCTTTAATCTTCTTCATTATTTTCTTCTTAATTCTTTGATTTTGAGTTTGTGTCTACTTTGACAAGTGGATATTTCACTTTGAGAAAAGAATTTTCTCAATAGCAGGTGGCAGAGGAAGCGGTAGTAGTGGCAGAGGAGGAGGCAATTGGCAAGTACCACCTCCACGCACAGTATCGTTTTCGATCTCCAGGTCGGTGCATGTGGTGGTGAGGGGTTTTGGACTATGTTTCTCGGACATGGGTACCGGTACGTATACAAGTGTCGGACCCCCCTTTTTTTCAAAACCTGGGATACAGGGACACGACTAAAAAGACGTAAAATTTTGACATAAATGCATGAATACGTCTTATAAACTTCAAATTACTTAAAATTTTTATATATTAGTAATAATATATGCATTTCTTGGACATATAAAGGATTATCTTTTGATTTAAATGATATAAAATGTCATCTTTTGGTTAAAAGGATCCTAGAAGGATCCCCTACTCATGTCTCATACCCAAGTGTCCCACATGGGTACTTTTTCAAAAGTGAAGAATCCGAAAAACATAGGTTGTGGAAGTGGTTGTCTGATGGTATGATGGTGATGGTAGTGCAGTTGGGCCATATAGTTGATGATGTTGGTGCAGATGGCTTTGGTAGTGCCTTTAGTCGGCGTTTTAGGTGGTGATCGTTTTGAGATGGTGGTGCAGGCAGTGATGACGTGGTGGTGGGGAGTGCCTTGCGATTTCTTTCCAATAGTTGAGATTGGTATTGTAATGAGATCCTTAGGGTAGAATCCGACCGTGGCCGAGCTTTAAGACATGATAAACGAGGTTGATGCCAATGGTAATGGAACCATCATCTTCCCTGAGTTTTTGAACCTATGGCCAGGAAAATGAAGGATGCCGATTTTGAGGAGGAACCCAAAGAGGCTTTCTGTGTTTTTGACAAGGATCGGAATGGTTTCATCTTTGTTATTGAGTCGTGCCATGTGATAACCAATCTCGAAGAGAAGCCGACTGATGAGGAAGTAGTCTAATAAATCATTAGGGAGATGGTTTAGGTTGGGATGGGGGCGGATTGGGAGTGGGTGTGTCTTTGATCAATTATGGGTAATTGTGATTAATTATTAGATATTATGATCAAAATATTGACTATTTATTTTGAGATTTGTGATGAGTACGCAATGTGACCAATTCAATTCAATTATTGGTCATAAAATCTTTATTTGATACTAAATTGCAATTGTGACCTACAATTTGGGTATGACTTGTTTAATTAATTTATATGTTGCAAAATCTTATCGATCACAAATGTGATCAATTATTAGATAATTGTGATCAAAATATTGACTATTTGTGATCAAGAAAATAAGTAAGTTATGACCAATAAATAATATGTGAGTAAAAATGTTTGATTACAACTATATTTGTAATTGTGATCTAAAATTTGCGTCGATTGTGACTTTGTGCGACTTGTGATGAATATGAAATGTGATTAGTTTAACTAAATTATCAGTCACAAAACTTGATATGTGACTAAATTTATAATTGTGACCTACAAATTATGTCAATTGTGACTATGTGTTATCTTGATTAGTATGAAACGTGATCCGTTTAATTAATTTATATTTACAAAAGAGAGAAAAATATTTAGAGAGAAAGTAAGGAGAGAAAAAAACTTGATATGTAACTAAATTTATAATTGTGACCTCCAAATTATGTCAATTGTGATTCTGTATAGAATAGCCATCCCCAAAATGCATACATAGTTTTTCGCCAAATTTTTTTCTAAAATTGGAAATTTTTTGCTAAAAAATAGAGGAATACCATGAAAATAGCCTTTTAAATTTACCAATTCTTAAAAATACCCACTGATGGGTGTCGAATCCAACAAATAATAATATTTTCTCGCTCTTGTAAAAATAGATTGCAATAGTGGTGAGCAAGGTCGAATCCACAGGGAGTGGTTAGATTTAATTCTTCGGAAAAATTAAAAACAATGAATTAAAAATAAAATGGGGGTTTTGAGTTTTTGAATGTGAAATCAATTTGTAAATAACGAGTGCGAAATTAAAATGTTTGGAAATATCAAATTGAACAAATATCCAGCCCAATGTATAATCTCAGTAATGATGCACAGAATTGATCATGGATGCAAGAATAAAATCCTTAAATCATTCTCTAAATTGGTTATGGTCATTGATACGATCTAACAACCTATCTCTCCTTACTTTATCGATAATCAAGAGACGCTCGTTAATTATTTCCCTAATCAATAAACAATCCTAGATACGATCGTAGGATTTAATTTACCAATAACATTAATTCCTAGAGAGACGACCAATTCTAACCAACAAATCCAAACGCGTGATTCATTTAAATTAGGTTATATGTCTTCATAACATGAGTCAAAAATCAGTCTATAATTAACTATGTTATTTGCCACTTGTATTAGAAAATCTAAACAATTACGAATTTAGATTCCTAATTGGCTAAGTATCGTTTTGACAATTAAAACAACGTGCACTTTGTATTAACAAATCAAAACAACAACTTTGATGCAAACAAAAGATATATAAATAGAAAACAATCAAAGGAACAATTAAATTAAATTAGATTTCACAATTCTTGGTGAATCAAAACTTCGAATATCCTTGAACTGGAAAAATAAGTTTAGCTATCCATAAACATTTCGAAAATAAAACTAAAAGAAAAAATAATAAAAATTGATATCAAACTCTAGAAATCGATGAAACGTGTTGCAGCCTCCTCCTTCATCTCCCTTTCTTTCTTTTTTTCTTCTTTTCTTTCTTTTTCCACATGAACTCCCCCCCCAGCAATCTTCCTACCTTTTTCTTAATTTTATTGGCAGCCAAGAGTCCAATTTTTTTCCCCTTGAGAAAAGCAACTCCAATCAATTGTTGGGATAAGTCATGAGAGTCCCAATTCTCCAAGAAGTTTTCCTTCTTTCAACCACCAAAATAAACGTCCTGGTCCCTCCTCTTTTATTCCTTTTTTTTTTTTTAATTTCAGCTTCCAAGAATCTTTTTCTTCCTTTCTTGGTTCCCAGAATCTCTCCCCCCTTTCTTGCGGCTAAAGTTCTTCTTCTTTTTTTTTTTTTTTAAATAAGGCCTTCCTCAATTGTCATTCCTCGGCCCATCCAATTCCAATCGAGACCTAGCTGCATGGGGATTAACGATCTAAGTGCTGCCTGGACCTTGAACTCTTTTTATTATGATGGCCCATGAATTTTTGCTGAGGTTGTTGTCTGTCCGAAATAAGGCGTGCCCACGCTTTATGTAAAGTCATGATCTGATTGTAAACTTTTTGAGTTCCAAACTTGTTCTTTTAATTTGTGATATTGAGTCCATTTTGTTCCAACTCCTCCATCTAATCCACAAAACACAAAATATGATTAATATTCATAATTTAAGCATTTAAAATCAATGGAGTAAGATAAAATATCACAATTTAAATAGCAAATATGCGCCCTATCACCCACACAATTTTATAACTTTTGAAAATAGCCCTAAATACTAGAAACTGTCAAAAATACCCTTCCACATAACATTTCAACTATAGACATCAAGATTTGGAATACTCCATTTTAGATCTTAGATAATTTTGTTTATATAATTTTAATTGATTTTTGTTTATATGATTTTTGTTCGCTCATAGTAGCACCCCTCACCCCTCTATTTGGTATCAGAGCCATAGAAACAAATGAAAAATTAGATTTAATAATAGAATAAAGAAGAAATTTAATGGATCAAATAAGAGAAGAATGAAATATAAAAAGACAAGAAAAGCTAAGGCTGTGTTCTCTTTGATGTTTTCCAGTCGTTTTTCTTTTTCTGTTTTCGAAAACGCGTTCTCTTATGCCGTTTTCTGAAAAAAAAATTCGAAAATGATTCCAAATTTTGTAAAGGAAATGGAAAACGTGATTTTCCCGTTTTTCGTGTTTTCCACCCATTATAACTATAAAATGAAAACGCGCGTTTTCCGTGTTTTCATATTTAAAAAAAAATTAAAATAATCAAAAATTTTGGAATTTGTCAAAATTTGTCACTTTTAATTACATTATTGATCCCTGATTTTCAAAATTTGTCATTTTAATCCTTAAATTTTGAAATTTCTTTCGAAAATACCCTTATTTATTTGCAACTTAGGTCCCTCAATTTCAGATTTTCCTGCATATTAATCTGCACATTTTACTTTTCTTTCAATTTAGTTCTTCCTGTATTTGCTTTATAAGTCATTGTCTTCAAACATGTATAACTTTTGATGTACAACTCCGAATTGCACACCTTTTTTGCGTCGAACTTCAAATTCAACCATCTTTATGATGATGTATCATGTGCTTCATTATTAAACATTTCTTTTTTCTTTTTTACTTTTGTATTGTAGACACTTATTTTGTAAAGACATTATTGATTAACTTAAATTGATTTCTGCAAATTTTATTGAAACTTAAATTTTAAACGTTATGAGTACTTACTGGAAGGAAGTATATATATGAAGTATTAAATGGAACGATTACTCTCGAAGGGAAAATTGCTACTTAAATGTGGAATGATTACTTTAGAAGGGTAACACGAATTTTTAAACTTTTTTGGCATAACCTCATTTATTTTTGTTTTGCAACTCAAATATGACATCTTTATTTCATTTATATTTACAAGCAATATAATTATAAGTATACATAAATAGTTTTTTGCAAATTTCTAAACAGAATGTGTTTTCCAGTTTTTCATTTTCGAAGACAGTTTTTAGAAATAACAAACCAAACGCGTTTTCAGCAATTTCGAAAAAAGTCACAGAAAATGGAAAATAGAAACAAAAATGAAAATAGGAAACTGAAACACAAAGAGAACGCAGCCTAAAATTAAAAAATCATTAAAGAAAAAGAGAGAATATTATAATTGAATTTTAAAGCAATTACCCAGAATACAAATGATTTTAGAAAACGAAGAAAGAATTAATAAAGAGAAATGTGATAAAACAGGATAAGTAAAAGATTATATAAAATATTATAGAGCACAACAAAGAAAATTAATGATAAAATTAGTTGAAGAATCTTGTGAATATAATATAGATATATATAAAGAAATAAAATATGAAATAAAACTTATTCTAGAAATTGAGTATACTAGAGGAAGAATTTAATGACAAAATTTTCAAAAATAAAATTTGAAAAACAAGTAATAGAAAATATTAGACTTCCTGTAGGATCATACAAAATAAAAGGAGTTAATACATCTATATTTCAACCATTAAGCTCATGGGGAGATTCTGATGGATTTCTCAACATGCAATTAAATTGGATAAGTGTTTTTTATGTAGGGATGACAATGGAGCAGGGAATACCCAAACTCCACGGGGACCTGCCCCGAACAGGGCGAAGAATCCCCGACAAAGATGGGGACGGAGCGAGAATGAGGATGAAAAAGTATCACCGAACCAAGGATGAGGACGACCATCTTATCCCCATCCCCATCCCCGCCCCTCCCCGCCCCGTTCCCTCCCTGATCCCCATCCCCAATTAACAATTTTCATTAAAATTTAAAGACACACACACACACACACACACACACACACATATATATATATATATATATATATATATATATATATATATATATATATATATATATATATATATTCGATTAATGTTCAAAAGATGTGTAAAAATTATTAGATTTAGAAATGTTATGATTGTTCCTGCACGTTTCCTTATATTGTTTGTACAAAATTATTTTAGAACTTAAAAAATAAAAACTAATTACATAGGGAGAAGTAAATGGGGATTTGCACATCGCCGACCCGCCCCGTCCCCGATTAAATGAGGACGGGACGAGGATGGGGTAGTAAAATCATTAACGGGGCGGGGACGAGACATATAAAAACATAAAATCCAAAAGATAAAATGGTTATTGAAAAATTACAACAGTTAAATATACAAGACGAGGATATCAAAGAAAAATTCAAAAGTATCCAAAACAAATTAACAATACAATTCAAAGAATTAAAAGATATGCTAGGAGATGTTAGAAACATGTATGAAGAAATTTTAAAAGAATTACAAATAAAATCAGGAGAATTAATTAATCAAGACAAAATTGGAATAATTATAGAAAAATAGAAAAGATAAATGAAAAGATAAGAAGGAGTGATAATGAAAAAATCATATCAATAAAAGAAAGAATAAAAAAATTAAAAATAAAGATAGATAATATGTATGACACACTATTTAAGGTACAAATAACCCAAACTACTAAGCTAAGAACATAAAATGTCGTTAAGTGAATATATTGAAGATCTGAAAATATTAATAAAATTATTAATAAGTGATGTCCAAGAAGTAAAAAATGAATTAAAAGAAGCAAGAAATGATATAAATATACTAAAACTTGAGATTAGAGAGTTAAAAGAAAATAATAAAAATAAGGATAAGAAGATAGATAAAAAACTTATGGAAAAAGAAATGACTAGAATAGGAAAGAAACACATTGAACAGGAAAAAAATGTTATAAAAGCATGAAGTATGAATGATGAATTTAGAAAAAAACATATTACCAAAGATACTAGAAGAAGAATTAGAATTACAAAAATCCATAGAAAAAACAATAGGAAAACTTAAAGTTGAAGAAAAACAAAATAAATATGGATGAAGAACTAGACTTACTAATAGAAAATTTTGATCAATTAAGCCTAGATAATTAAGTGAATACCAAGTTCTAATTAATACTAGAGGAGCACCTAATTCAGCTCCAATAGGAACTTCTAAATTACCAGATCTAGATGAAAGTTATGCACCTTTGTATAGTAAACCACATAAACAGTACTATGATAGAATCAGGGATAGACAACCACTTAAAAGAGATAAGTATGATGATATATTTAAACCAAATGATAATTATGATAAACCTATCAATCATGGAGGAACAAAATTAGATCTAGATTGTAAAATAGATATCAAAAAAGCCTTATTGACTTGGGCGGATTCGATGATATTATTCTTTTTATATAACAAAGAAGATACATGGGAAAGTACTGAAAGAAGAATATAAACTTCCGAGTCTCAGCATTTGAAGGAAATGTTAGAAATTAGTGGGAAGGAATTAACAATGATACAAAAACATTAATAAGAAGAAATGTTCAAATAGAAATAATAAAATCAGATAGAGAAGGTGTATAAAGGTTAACAGAATATATTGCATGTAAATTTATAGGAGAAAATTGGATAAGTAATGCTGAACAAGAATCATAAGAGAAAAGGACAATGCTAGAGTCAGATTGCTAGATTTAACAATCTGTGATGTGTGTATAATCAAAGGTATACTTGTGAATTTAAAGATTACTATTATGTCCAATTTTATAGTAATGAAAATCAAGAAATATATCAAGATATGTACCATAATAAATTACCGGGTTCATGAGGAAAATATTTTAAGATAGAATTGGAAATATTTGGTAGAGATAACCCTGGAATTCCTAGGTTATTAGGATCAAGAATAATATTCCTATTTGAAAAATTAGCTTCTATATGTCAACAAATACAATTATTAAAGAAATCGAGAAAATTAACCAGAATATGTTGTGGAGATATGGAAAAACCTATCAAATGGGGATGTAACCCTGAAAGGAGAAAATAAAAAGAAAATATAAAAGTAGAAAGTTCAAAAAATTCAGAAATTTTAAGAAAAGATATATAAAACCTAGGAGAATATATTACAAAAGAAAATATAATCCAAATAAAAAATAGAAAAATAAATCTTATAAAAAAAGAAAAAAGTCAATGCAAATGTTGGAATTGTAGAGATATAGGTCATATAAGTCCTGATGTACTAAGAAAAAAAGTTAAAATATGACAAAAAGGATACCTAGAAATAGAAAGTGAACTAAGCGAAATATATGATATTGAAGAATATTATGATCAAGAAGTCTATATAAGTATAACAGATTCAGAAAGCAACGAATCAGAATCAGAACAATAGAAGGAAATCTAGCATATCAGAAACTAATATTTACATGTTACCCAAAATATTGTGTCTCATTAAAAGATAGGAACTTTAATGAAGTTTTAGGACTACATTTCAAGTTACACAGAAATGATATAATGCAACTAGGAGACCAAATCATGACTATAGAATATAGAGCGTTATACCCATTTACTAAGTCTAATTATGGAAATATTTGCTCTAAAAAATCATACATTGAAGTTCATAAAGAATGTATAGATATTAGTAAAATTGTGGAACCAAGTAAACAAATAAACTTAATCTCAGAAGACTATGAACTTACTATAACAAAAGATAAATTAGAAATAAAAGATTTAAGAGAGGAAGAATACCCTAATAATAAAATAATATTTGAAGATGGAAGATTAATTAAAAGACCGACTAGATTATCTAATAGAAAACAATTAGGAGAGACTAGTAATACGAGAGAAATAAATTTCATAGAAATGCTGGAAATATGAAAATAGAAGGAGAATATTTTAATGGAAAATAACATGTGAAATGATCAAATATATTAATTGATACAGGAGCTAGTGAATGTGATATAACTTCAAACAGAAATAAAGGATTAATATCTCATAGAACTGATTCATATAGGTATATAAATTTTGACGGGCAATTGTATATTACTAACTTAAAGTTAAAGTACCAATAAAAATAGGAGAAATAAATATCTTAGTACCATATCATATAGATAACAATATGGTAAATCTTTATATGTTATTAGGAATGAGTTTCCTAAATGGACTAGAAGATTATAGTATAAAAGGTGAAGGATTATACATAATCCATAATGGTCAAACTATACTATGAAGAAAAGCTAAATAAATGAATAACCAAATAAGTTTTCCATTAACTGTTTATATACAAGTTACCATTATTGAAATAAATATAACAACCTGTGTATTAATTGACACGGGAAGAGATATAATAATATTTAAAAGTTTCTTAATAAAATCATGGAATACTAATGGAAAGATAAAAGTAACAGGAATTACAAGAGAATATACTAAAAGTGCTGATAAAATCGATATAATACTTGGAAGTAAATAAATAGTTGTAAATAAGATATATAGTTATAACAAATTAGAATGTGATATATTATTAAGAAAAGATTTTATACAACAATTTCAATATTACAAATAAAATAATTACATGATCATGTTACAAACATCTTGTGGACATTTATTAAAAATACCAAGAAAATTTCGACCTTATAGAGTTCAGCCTGCCCAGCATGGTGATAGATGAGAGAAAAAACCAATTATACAAAATAAAATTAAAAATAATAACATAAGATATAAAAAAAGTCCTAAAAACAGGAATAGAAACAACTATAGAAAATATTATTGAACAATTAAAAAAGTTTATGGAAAAAATCCATTATTATTTTGGAAACAATGTCACCTTAGAGCCAAAATAGAATTAATAGAAAATGTTATTATAAGAGTAAGACCAATGATGTATACTATACAAAATACACGAATTCAAAACCCAAATAAAAGAATTGCTTGATCAAAAACTTATTAGGCCTAGTAATGGACCTCATAGTAGTCCAGCCTTTATGGTAATAAAACATTTTGAACAAATAAGAGGAAAAGCTAGAAATGTGATAAGTGTTGATCCAAGAGTAAACTAACCAAGAGGGGGGGTGAATTGGTTTAAAAAACTTTTTCGATAAATAATCTCAAACTTAAAACCAATGGGTACAAATATGAGCACTTAGTGTTACAAGTAACTAATCTATCAATGTAGTGTGCTATATATGTGTAAACTTAATTGATAAGGCAAGTATAGCACTTAGATATAATGTTGCACAATATAAATTGATAGAATAGAATAAGTGCGATGTACGTAAGTAAAAGAGATAAGAGAGTGCAAACACGATTTATGGAGGTTCAATCAACCAACGTGATCTACGTCCCCCGTTACCGAGCTCTCCGTCACGAGCAAGGCCAAATCCACTATATTGGTAACTTACAACAAGGAGTACCAAATCCTTAGGCGACTTACAACAAGGAGCGCCTATCCTTTACAATCGAGTTTTCACACGGCTCTCGAAACCAACAATCGAGTTTTGACAAGGCTCTCGAAACCAACAATCGAGTTTTGACAAGGCTCTCGAAAACCAACAATCGAGTTTTGACAAGGCTCTCGAAACCAATCAATATAATGAATTGAGTTTACAATTGAAATAACTCTCTTGACAAATGATATACTCAAATTAAGTACCGAGAGAGTTAGGATAACACTTCAATAGATAGCAATGAATTAAGCTCGAGTGTTAGAGAAAAACTTTGATGCAAATGATAATAAATAGTTCGATGCAATCAAACAAAGTTTTTCAAATGATCTCTTGTTAAAATATTGAATCGAATTAAGTACCAAGAGATGCCACACTTGAATAATTAACAATAAGTTAAGCTCAAAGTGTTTAGGCAATGGAACTTTGATGAATCAAATGATGATGAAAAATGTAGCACAAATAATCAAAGTTCCTTAATTGAAATTTCTCTCTTTTAAAAGATTAAAACAAGTTTAGAACAAAGAGAGACTTACAATTCAATTCCAATATAGTGTGAAGATGTTGAAGAAATTCAAACAATGTAAAACCAAGAATCTTCACAAAACTTTCTTCCAAAAACTTTGATGAATTTGATAAAACAAAGTTTAGATCAATCAAAGTTTTATGAAAATAAAAGATGAATAAAAACTAAGTAAGAATAATGAATTTTCACAAGAAAGTTTTTCTAAAATTTCTTCTATTTTTTTTTTGATGAATGCAAGAGAGAAGGCTATTTATAGATCAAATTTCGCACATTCTGTCTTTTGCGGTCGACCTGTTCAACCATGCGGTCGACCTCAGTATAGCCGTTGCAAGAAAATAGCCGTTGAGTTCAAAAACACTCAGTGCGGTCGACCGGTCTTGGCATGCGGTCGACCGGTTTGCATCTTGCGGTCGACCGGTAAAATTTGCGGTCGGCCGGTCTTTTTCAAATTTTAAGATTTTGATTTTGCACGGCTTTTTGATCAAGATTGATTTTGAAAATGATATTTTAAAGGTATGATTTGAAAAATCATTTTTATGCAATTGATGAATTTTCAAATAAGTTTCTTGATGCATAAAAGTCATTTTCGAGCTCGTTGAATTTCATCGCTAAAGATTGAGAGTGTTATACCTTTACATACGTTAAATCAACTCTAATATTGTAAGCTTGAATTCTTGATCTTCATGTCATGCTTTTCAACCTCAATTTTGATCTTTGAATATCTTCAATGATTTCATGATCTTCTTTACGTCTCATGTGCTCGATCACATAATTTTGATTTATATCTTTAAGAGACGATTTGAACATTGAGTGC
The DNA here is from genome assembly GCA_963555705.1 of Ligustrum vulgare. NCBI lineage: Eukaryota > Viridiplantae > Streptophyta > Magnoliopsida > Lamiales > Oleaceae > Ligustrum > Ligustrum vulgare. The sequence goes on along the minus strand of OY743176.1, from coordinate 20,029,944 downwards.
TTTGAATATTTATCATTACATGAAACACTTGAAGCACACTTGTTAGTAACACAATAAATTCTTGTTTGTTATGATCAAAACAATAAGGTCAAATTGACCATAGGTCAACAATTTCCCCCTTTTTGATTATGACAAACAAGATGATTTTTAATGATAATAAAAGCAATTGAAGCATGTAATCAAAGTGTAGGGAAATGAGAATAATTGATACGTTCAATTTTAGCATATATTCCCCCTATCTTATACAAACCAATGAGGTATAATCTAGCATATAATATAATCCTTTTTATGCATAGAGATTATCCAAAGTCAAGCTAAAACAAATCATCACCATATTTTCCCCCTTTTGGCATAAGCAAAAAGGCGGTAGTTATCTTTAATCATGAGCATAGGTGTGATAAGCATAATAATGGGGCACAAGTAGAATATCTTGATTGTAATCAAATTCCCCCTTAGTAAAGCATTCCCCCTTATTGAAATATTTGTAGCATGAAATGAGTTAAAGGGTTTAACAATGTAAATTGTCGAAGTATCAAAGTATTTTCAATTCATTGAATAGGTGGATCATGTGTGAATGAGTAAAAAAAATATCAAAAAAAATTTTTGGTCAATAATCATATCACTCTTAAAAAATGATCAAAAGTAATGTAGATAAATAGAAATTTAAATCATTGATCATTCAAAGTCCAAGATGTATCAAAGAATTTTACCTCATCCTCAATAGTCATGAAGCACATGTTGGCCATTTCATCTTGACTCTCATCTTCATCTTGCTCATCATCACTTTCATCCCAAGTGGCTTGTAGAGCTTTCTTTTTGAAAAATATTTTCTTGCTTCGACACTTGGTACTTTTGTGACCATGTGATGATTTAAGAGCAATTTCGCGCTTGGCCTCTTCTTTTCCTTTTCTTGTCCTCTCCTTTGTTTCGGCATTGTTGAGCTCATAAGTCATCAATGTTCCATAAAGCTCCTCCAATGGATGTGTGTTGACGTCTATCGTATTTTCGATCAACATCCTCAAAGGATTCCAATCTTTGGAGAGAGACCTAAGAATTTTACTCACAAGTTCACTGTTAGTAAATTTATGGTCAAAGCCTTTAAGACCATTTACAATATCGGTAAAACGAGTAATCATGCAAGTAATGGGCTCATCTTGCTTCATAAAGAAATTTTCAAAATCTTTAAATAAAAGATTTGTCTTAGTTTCTTTCACTTTGTTTGTACCCACGTGTGTGATTTCTAGTGTATGCCAAATATCAAATGCGGAATCACATGTGCAAATACGATTAAATTCATTTTTATCCAAAGCACAATAAAGTATATTTTTGGCCCTAGCATTTAAAGTCAATTTTCTCCTATCATTTTCATCATATTCCTCTCTAGGTTTTGAAATAGTTTGATCCGGTTTTCCATCAACCTTAATGACCATAGTAAGCTCATGAGGACCGGATTCAATGACATCCCAAATATTATAATCAATGGATTGAATAAAAATCATCATTCTAGTTTTCCAATAATTATAATTTGTACCATCAAAGAAAGGAGGACGATTTGTAGAATGCCCCTCAAGATTATGGTTAGCCATTTTACTTAAGATTGTAAAATCTTTTAAAATTGAGCACCTAAGCTCTGATACCAATTGTTGACCCAAGAGTAAACTAACCAAGAGGGGGGGTGAATTGGTTTAAAAAACTTTTTCGATAAATAATCTCAAACTTAAAACCAATGGGTACAAATATGAGCACTTAGTGTTACAAGTAACTAATCTATCAATGTAGTGTGCTATATATGTGTAAACTTAATTGATAAGGCAAGTATAGCACTTAGATATAATGTTGCACAATATAAATTGATAGAATAGAATAAGTGCGATGTACGTAAGTAAAAGAGATAAGAGAGTGCAAACACGATTTATGGAGGTTCAATCAACCAACGTGATCTACGTCCCCCGTTACCGAGCTCTCCGTCACGAGCAAGGCCAAATCCACTATATTGGTAACTTACAACAAGGAGTACCAAATCCTTAGGCGACTTACAACAAGGAGCGCCTATCCTTTACAATCGAGTTTTCACACGGCTCTCGAAACCAACAATCGAGTTTTGACAAGGCTCTCGAAACCAACAATCGAGTTTTGACAAGGCTCTCGAAAACCAACAATCGAGTTTTGACAAGGCTCTCGAAACCAATCAATATAATGAATTGAGTTTACAATTGAAATAACTCTCTTGACAAATGATATACTCAAATTAAGTACCGAGAGAGTTAGGATAACACTTCAATAGATAGCAATGAATTAAGCTCGAGTGTTAGAGAAAAACTTTGATGCAAATGATAATAAATAGTTCGATGCAATCAAACAAAGTTTTTCAAATGATCTCTTGTTAAAATATTGAATCGAATTAAGTACCAAGAGATGCCACACTTGAATAATTAACAATAAGTTAAGCTCAAAGTGTTTAGGCAATGGAACTTTGATGAATCAAATGATGATGAAAAATGTAGCACAAATAATCAAAGTTCCTTAATTGAAATTTCTCTCTTTTAAAAGATTAAAACAAGTTTAGAACAAAGAGAGACTTACAATTCAATTCCAATATAGTGTGAAGATGTTGAAGAAATTCAAACAATGTAAAACCAAGAATCTTCACAAAACTTTCTTCCAAAAACTTTGATGAATTTGATAAAACAAAGTTTAGATCAATCAAAGTTTTATGAAAATAAAAGATGAATAAAAACTAAGTAAGAATAATGAATTTTCACAAGAAAGTTTTTCTAAAATTTCTTCTATTTTTTTTTTGATGAATGCAAGAGAGAAGGCTATTTATAGATCAAATTTCGCACATTCTGTCTTTTGCGGTCGACCTGTTCAACCATGCGGTCGACCTCAGTATAGCCGTTGCAAGAAAATAGCCGTTGAGTTCAAAAACACTCAGTGCGGTCGACCGGTCTTGGCATGCGGTCGACCGGTTTGCATCTTGCGGTCGACCGGTAAAATTTGCGGTCGGCCGGTCTTTTTCAAATTTTAAGATTTTGATTTTGCACGGCTTTTTGATCAAGATTGATTTTGAAAATGATATTTTAAAGGTATGATTTGAAAAATCATTTTTATGCAATTGATGAATTTTCAAATAAGTTTCTTGATGCATAAAAGTCATTTTCGAGCTCGTTGAATTTCATCGCTAAAGATTGAGAGTGTTATACCTTTACATACGTTAAATCAACTCTAATATTGTAAGCTTGAATTCTTGATCTTCATGTCATGCTTTTCAACCTCAATTTTGATCTTTGAATATCTTCAATGATTTCATGATCTTCTTTACGTCTCATGTGCTCGATCACATAATTTTGATTTATATCTTTAAGAGACGATTTGAACATTGAGTGCTTTGAATATTTATCATTACATGAAACACTTGAAGCACACTTGTTAGTAACACAATAAATTCTTGTTTGTTATGATCAAAACAATAAGGTCAAATTGACCATAGGTCAACAATTTCCCCCTTTTTGATTATGACAAACAAGATGATTTTTAATGATAATAAAAGCAATTGAAGCATGTAATCAAAGTGTAGGGAAATGAGAATAATTGATACGTTCAATTTTAGCATATATTCCCCCTATCTTATACAAACCAATGAGGTATAATCTAGCATATAATATAATCCTTTTTATGCATAGAGATTATCCAAAGTCAAGCTAAAACAAATCATCACCATATTTTCCCCCTTTTGGCATAAGCAAAAAGGCGGTAGTTATCTTTAATCATGAGCATAGGTGTGATAAGCATAATAATGGGGCACAAGTAGAATATCTTGATTGTAATCAAATTCCCCCTTAGTAAAGCATTCCCCCTTATTGAAATATTTGTAGCATGAAATGAGTTAAAGGGTTTAACAATGTAAATTGTCGAAGTATCAAAGTATTTTCAATTCATTGAATAGGTGGATCATGTGTGAATGAGTAAAAAAAATATCAAAAAAAAATTTTGGTCAATAATCATATCACTCTTAAAAAATGATCAAAAGTAATGTAGATAAATAGAAATTTAAATCATTGATCATTCAAAGTCCAAGATGTATCAAAGAATTTTACCTCATCCTCAATAGTCATGAAGCACATGTTGGCCATTTCATCTTGACTCTCATCTTCATCTTGCTCATCATCACTTTCATCCCAAGTGGCTTGTAGAGCTTTCTTTTTGAAAAATATTTTCTTGCTTCGACACTTGGTACTTTTGTGACCATGTGATGATTTAAGAGCAATTTCGCGCTTGGCCTCTTCTTTTCCTTTTCTTGTCCTCTCCTTTGTTTCGGCATTGTTGAGCTCATAAGTCATCAATGTTCCATAAAGCTCCTCCAATGGATGTGTGTTGACGTCTATCGTATTTTCGATCAACATCCTCAAAGGATTCCAATCTTTGGAGAGAGACCTAAGAATTTTACTCACAAGTTCACTGTTAGTAAATTTATGGTCAAAGCCTTTAAGACCATTTACAATATCGGTAAAACGAGTAATCATGCAAGTAATGGGCTCATCTTGCTTCATAAAGAAATTTTCAAAATCTTTAAATAAAAGATTTGTCTTAGTTTCTTTCACTTTGTTTGTACCCACGTGTGTGATTTCTAGTGTATGCCAAATATCAAATGCGGAATCACATGTGCAAATACGATTAAATTCATTTTTATCCAAAGCACAATAAAGTATATTTTTGGCCCTAGCATTTAAAGTCAATTTTCTCCTATCATTTTCATCATATTCCTCTCTAGGTTTTGAAATAGTTTGATCCGGTTTTCCATCAACCTTAATGACCATAGTAAGCTCATGAGGACCGGATTCAATGACATCCCAAATATTATAATCAATGGATTGAATAAAAATCATCATTCTAGTTTTCCAATAATTATAATTTGTACCATCAAAGAAAGGAGGACGATTTGTAGAATGCCCCTCAAGATTATGGTTAGCCATTTTACTTAAGATTGTAAAATCTTTTAAAATTGAGCACCTAAGCTCTGATACCAATTGTTGACCCAAGAGTAAACTAACCAAGAGGGGGGGTGAATTGGTTTAAAAAACTTTTTCGATAAATAATCTCAAACTTAAAACCAATGGGTACAAATATGAGCACTTAGTGTTACAAGTAACTAATCTATCAATGTAGTGTGCTATATATGTGTAAACTTAATTGATAAGGCAAGTATAGCACTTAGATATAATGTTGCACAATATAAATTGATAGAATAGAATAAGTGCGATGTACGTAAGTAAAAGAGATAAGAGAGTGCAAACACGATTTATGGAGGTTCAATCAACCAACGTGATCTACGTCCCCCGTTACCGAGCTCTCCGTCACGAGCAAGGCCAAATCCACTATATTGGTAACTTACAACAAGGAGTACCAAATCCTTAGGCGACTTACAACAAGGAGCGCCTATCCTTTACAATCGAGTTTTCACACGGCTCTCGAAACCAACAATCGAGTTTTGACAAGGCTCTCGAAACCAACAATCGAGTTTTGACAAGGCTCTCGAAAACCAACAATCGAGTTTTGACAAGGCTCTCGAAACCAATCAATATAATGAATTGAGTTTACAATTGAAATAACTCTCTTGACAAATGATATACTCAAATTAAGTACCGAGAGAGTTAGGATAACACTTCAATAGATAGCAATGAATTAAGCTCGAGTGTTAGAGAAAAACTTTGATGCAAATGATAATAAATAGTTCGATGCAATCAAACAAAGTTTTTCAAATGATCTCTTGTTAAAATATTGAATCGAATTAAGTACCAAGAGATGCCACACTTGAATAATTAACAATAAGTTAAGCTCAAAGTGTTTAGGCAATGGAACTTTGATGAATCAAATGATGATGAAAAATGTAGCACAAATAATCAAAGTTCCTTAATTGAAATTTCTCTCTTTTAAAAGATTAAAACAAGTTTAGAACAAAGAGAGACTTACAATTCAATTCCAATATAGTGTGAAGATGTTGAAGAAATTCAAACAATGTAAAACCAAGAATCTTCACAAAACTTTCTTCCAAAAACTTTGATGAATTTGATAAAACAAAGTTTAGATCAATCAAAGTTTTATGAAAATAAAAGATGAATAAAAACTAAGTAAGAATAATGAATTTTCACAAGAAAGTTTTTCTAAAATTTCTTCTATTTTTTTTTTGATGAATGCAAGAGAGAAGGCTATTTATAGATCAAATTTCGCACATTCTGTCTTTTGCAGTCGACCTGTTCAACCATGCGGTCGACCTCAGTATAGCCGTTGCAAGAAAATAGCCGTTGAGTTCAAAAACACTCAGTGCGGTCGACCGGTCTTGGCATGCGGTCGACCGGTTTGCATCTTGCGGTCGACCGGTAAAATTTGCGGTCGACCGGTCTTTTTCAAATTTTAAGATTTTGATTTTGCACGGCTTTTTGATCAAGATTGATTTTGAAAATGATATTTTAAAGGTATGATTTGAAAAATCATTTTTATGCAATTGATGAATTTTCAAATAAGTTTCTTGATGCATAAAAGTCATTTTCGAGCTCGTTGAATTTCATCGCTAAAGATTGAGAGTGTTATACCTTTACATACGTTAAATCAACTCTAATATTGTAAGCTTGAATTCTTGATCTTCATGTCATGCTTTTCAACCTCAATTTTGATCTTTGAATATCTTCAATGATTTCATGATCTTCTTTACGTCTCATGTGCTCGATCACATAATTTTGATTTATATCTTTAAGAGACGATTTGAACATTGAGTGCTTTGAATATTTATCATTACATGAAACACTTGAAGCACACTTGTTAGTAACACAATAAATTCTTGTTTGTTATGATCAAAACAATAAGGTCAAATTGACCATAGGTCAACAATTTCCCCCTTTTTGATTATGACAAACAAGATGATTTTTAATGATAATAAAAGCAATTGAAGCATGTAATCAAAGTGTAGGGAAATGAGAATAATTGATACGTTCAATTTTAGCATATATTCCCCCTATCTTATACAAACCAATGAGGTATAATCTAGCATATAATATAATCCTTTTTATGCATAGAGATTATCCAAAGTCAAGCTAAAACAAATCATCACCATATTTTCCCCCTTTTGGCATAAGCAAAAAGGCGGTAGTTATCTTTAATCATGAGCATAGGTGTGATAAGCATAATAATGGGGCACAAGTAGAATATCTTGATTGTAATCAAATTCCCCCTTAGTAAAGCATTCCCCCTTATTGAAATATTTGTAGCATGAAATGAGTTAAAGGGTTTAACAATGTAAATTGTCGAAGTATCAAAGTATTTTCAATTCATTGAATAGGTGGATCATGTGTGAATGAGTAAAAAAAATATCAAAAAAAATTTTTGGTCAATAATCATATCACTCTTAAAAAATGATCAAAAGTAATGTAGATAAATAGAAATTTAAATCATTGATCATTCAAAGTCCAAGATGTATCAAAGAATTTTACCTCATCCTCAATAGTCATGAAGCACATGTTGGCCATTTCATCTTGACTCTCATCTTCATCTTGCTCATCATCACTTTCATCCCAAGTGGCTTGTAGAGCTTTCTTTTTGAAAAATATTTTCTTGCTTCGACACTTGGTACTTTTGTGACCATGTGATGATTTAAGAGCAATTTCGCGCTTGGCCTCTTCTTTTCCTTTTCTTGTCCTCTCCTTTGTTTCGGCATTGTTGAGCTCATAAGTCATCAATGTTCCATAAAGCTCCTCCAATGGATGTGTGTTGACGTCTATCGTATTTTCGATCAACATCCTCAAAGGATTCCAATCTTTGGAGAGAGACCTAAGAATTTTACTCACAAGTTCACTGTTAGTAAATTTATGATCAAAGCCTTTAAGACCATTTACAATATCGGTAAAACGAGTAATCATGCAAGTAATGGGCTCATCTTGCTTCATAAAGAAATTTTCAAAATCTTTAAATAAAAGATTTGTCTTAGTTTCTTTCACTTTGTTTGTACCCACGTGTGTGATTTCTAGTGTATGCCAAATATCAAATGCGGAATCACATGTGCAAATACGATTAAATTCATTTTTATCCAAAGCACAATAAAGTATATTTTTGGCCCTAGCATTTAAAGTCAATTTTCTCCTATCATTTTCATCATATTCCTCTCTAGGTTTTGAAATAGTTTGATCCGGTTTTCCATCAACCTTAATGACCATAGTAAGCTCATGAGGACCGGATTCAATGACATCCCAAATATTATAATCAATGGATTGAATAAAAATCATCATTCTAGTTTTCCAATAATTATAATTTGTACCATCAAAGAAAGGAGGACGATTTGTAGAATGCCCCTCAAGATTATGGTTAGCCATTTTACTTAAGATTGTAAAATCTTTTAAAATTGAGCACCTAAGCTCTGATACCAATTGTTGACCCAAGAGTAAACTAACCAAGAGGGGGGGTGAATTGGTTTAAAAAACTTTTTCGATAAATAATCTCAAACTTAAAACCAATGGGTACAAATATGAGCACTTAGTGTTACAAGTAACTAATCTATCAATGTAGTGTGCTATATATGTGTAAACTTAATTGATAAGGCAAGTATAGCACTTAGATATAATGTTGCACAATATAAATTGATAGAATAGAATAAGTGCGATGTACGTAAGTAAAAGAGATAAGAGAGTGCAAACACGATTTATGGAGGTTCAATCAACCAACGTGATCTACGTCCCCCGTTACCGAGCTCTCCGTCACGAGCAAGGCCAAATCCACTATATTGGTAACTTACAACAAGGAGTACCAAATCCTTAGGCGACTTACAACAAGGAGCGCCTATCCTTTACAATCGAGTTTTCACACGGCTCTCGAAACCAACAATCGAGTTTTGACAAGGCTCTCGAAACCAACAATCGAGTTTTGACAAGGCTCTCGAAAACCAACAATCGAGTTTTGACAAGGCTCTCGAAACCAATCAATATAATGAATTGAGTTTACAATTGAAATAACTCTCTTGACAAATGATATACTCAAATTAAGTACCGAGAGAGTTAGGATAACACTTCAATAGATAGCAATGAATTAAGCTCGAGTGTTAGAGAAAAACTTTGATGCAAATGATAATAAATAGTTCGATGCAATCAAACAAAGTTTTTCAAATGATCTCTTGTTAAAATATTGAATCGAATTAAGTACCAAGAGATGCCACACTTGAATAATTAACTATAAGTTAAGCTCAAAGTGTTTAGGCAATGGAACTTTGATGAATCAAATGATGATGAAAAATGTAACACAAATAATCAAAGTTCCTTAATTGAAATTTCTCTCTTTTAAAAGATTAAAACAAGTTTAGAACAAAGAGAGACTTACAATTCAATTCCAATATAGTGTGAAGATGTTGAAGAAATTCAAACAATGTAAAACCAAGAATCTTCACAAAACTTTCTTCCAAAAACTTTGATGAATTTGATAAAACAAAGTTTAGATCAATCAAAGTTTTATGAAAATAAAAGATGAATAAAAACTAAGTAAGAATAATGAATTTTCACAAGAAAGTTTTTCTAAAATTTCTTCTATTTTTTTTTTGATGAATGCAAGAGAGAAGGCTATTTATAGATCAAATTTCGCACATTCTGTCTTTTGCAGTCGACCTGTTCAACCATGCGGTCGACCTCAGTATAGCCGTTGCAAGAAAATAGCCGTTGAGTTCAAAAACACTCAGTGCGGTCGACCGGTCTTGGCATGCGGTCGACCGGTTTGCATCTTGCGGTCGACCGGTAAAATTTGCGGTCGACCGGTCTTTTTCAAATTTTAAGATTTTGATTTTGCACGGCTTTTTGATCAAGATTGATTTTGAAAATGATATTTTAAAGGTATGATTTGAAAAATCATTTTTATGCAATTGATGAATTTTCAAATAAGTTTCTTGATGCATAAAAGTCATTTTCGAGCTCGTTGAATTTCATCGCTAAAGATTGAGAGTGTTATACCTTTACATACGTTAAATCAACTCTAATATTGTAAGCTTGAATTCTTGATCTTCATGTCATGCTTTTCAACCTCAATTTTGATCTTTGAATATCTTCAATGATTTCATGATCTTCTTTACGTCTCATGTGCTCGATCACATAATTTTGATTTATATCTTTAAGAGACGATTTGAACATTGAGTGCTTTGAATATTTATCATTACATGAAACACTTGAAGCACACTTGTTAGTAACACAATAAATTCTTGTTTGTTATGATCAAAACAATAAGGTCAAATTGACCATAGGTCAACAATTTCCCCCTTTTTGATTATGACAAACAAGATGATTTTTAATGATAATAAAAGCAATTGAAGCATGTAATCAAAGTGTAGGGAAATGAGAATAATTGATACGTTCAATTTTAGCATATATTCCCCCTATCTTATACAAACCAATGAGGTATAATCTAGCATATAATATAATCCTTTTTATGCATAGAGATTATCCAAAGTCAAGCTAAAACAAATCATCACCATATTTTCCCCCTTTTGGCATAAGCAAAAAGGCGGTAGTTATCTTTAATCATGAGCATAGGTGTGATAAGCATAATAATGGGGCACAAGTAGAATATCTTGATTGTAATCAAATTCCCCCTTAGTAAAGCATTCCCCCTTATTGAAATATTTGTAGCATGAAATGAGTTAAAGGGTTTAACAATGTAAATTGTCGAAGTATCAAAGTATTTTCAATTCATTGAATAGGTGGATCATGTGTGAATGAGTAAAAAAAATATCAAAAAAAAATTTTGGTCAATAATCATATCACTCTTAAAAAATGATCAAAAGTAATGTAGATAAATAGAAATTTAAATCATTGATCATTCAAAGTCCAAGATGTATCAAAGAATTTTACCTCATCCTCAATAGTCATGAAGCACATGTTGGCCATTTCATCTTGACTCTCATCTTCATCTTGCTCATCATCACTTTCATCCCAAGTGGCTTGTAGAGCTTTCTTTTTGAAAAATATTTTCTTGCTTCGACACTTGGTACTTTTGTGACCATGTGATGATTTAAGAGCAATTTCGCGCTTGGCCTCTTCTTTTCCTTTTCTTGTCCTCTCCTTTGTTTCGGCATTGTTGAGCTCATAAGTCATCAATGTTCCATAAAGCTCCTCCAATGGATGTGTGTTGACGTCTATCGTATTTTCGATCAACATCCTCAAAGGATTCCAATCTTTGGAGAGAGACCTAAGAATTTTACTCACAAGTTCACTGTTAGTAAATTTATGATCAAAGCCTTTAAGACCATTTACAATATCGGTAAAACGAGTAATCATGCAAGTAATGGGCTCATCTTGCTTCATAAAGAAATTTTCAAAATCTTTAAATAAAAGATTTGTCTTAGTTTCTTTCACTTTGTTTGTACCCACGTGTGTGATTTCTAGTGTATGCCAAATATCAAATGCGGAATCACATGTGCAAATACGATTAAATTCATTTTTATCCAAAGCACAATAAAGTATATTTTTGGCCCTAGCATTTAAAGTCAATTTTCTCCTATCATTTTCATCATATTCCTCTCTAGGTTTTGAAATAGTTTGATCCGGTTTTCCATCAACCTTAATGACCATAGTAAGCTCATGAGGACCGGATTCAATGACATCCCAAATATTATAATCAATGGATTGAATAAAAATCATCATTCTAGTTTTCCAATAATTATAATTTGTACCATCAAAGAAAGGAGGACGATTTGTAGAATGCCCCTCAAGATTATGGTTAGCCATTTTACTTAAGATTGTAAAATCTTTTAAAATTGAGCACCTAAGCTCTGATACCAATTGTTGACCCAAGAGTAAACTAACCAAGAGGGGGGGTGAATTGGTTTAAAAAACTTTTTCGATAAATAATCTCAAACTTAAAACCAATGGGTACAAATATGAGCACTTAGTGTTACAAGTAACTAATCTATCAATGTAGTGTGCTATATATGTGTAAACTTAATTGATAAGGCAAGTATAGCACTTAGATATAATGTTGCACAATATAAATTGATAGAATAGAATAAGTGCGATGTACGTAAGTAAAAGAGATAAGAGAGTGCAAACACGATTTATGGAGGTTCAATCAACCAACGTGATCTACGTCCCCCGTTACCGAGCTCTCCGTCACGAGCAAGGCCAAATCCACTATATTGGTAACTTACAACAAGGAGTACCAAATCCTTAGGCGACTTACAACAAGGAGCGCCTATCCTTTACAATCGAGTTTTCACACGGCTCTCGAAACCAACAATCGAGTTTTGACAAGGCTCTCGAAACCAACAATCGAGTTTTGACAAGGCTCTCGAAAACCAACAATCGAGTTTTGACAAGGCTCTCGAAACCAATCAATATAATGAATTGAGTTTACAATTGAAATAACTCTCTTGACAAATGATATACTCAAATTAAGTACCGAGAGAGTTAGGATAACACTTCAATAGATAGCAATGAATTAAGCTCGAGTGTTAGAGAAAAACTTTGATGCAAATGATAATAAATAGTTCGATGCAATCAAACAAAGTTTTTCAAATGATCTCTTGTTAAAATATTGAATCGAATTAAGTACCAAGAGATGCCACACTTGAATAATTAACTATAAGTTAAGCTCAAAGTGTTTAGGCAATGGAACTTTGATGAATCAAATGATGATGAAAAATGTAACACAAATAATCAAAGTTCCTTAATTGAAATTTCTCTCTTTTAAAAGATTAAAACAAGTTTAGAACAAAGAGAGACTTACAATTCAATTCCAATATAGTGTGAAGATGTTGAAGAAATTCAAACAATGTAAAACCAAGAATCTTCACAAAACTTTCTTCCAAAAACTTTGATGAATTTGATAAAACAAAGTTTAGATCAATCAAAGTTTTATGAAAATAAAAGATGAATAAAAACTAAGTAAGAATAATGAATTTTCACAAGAAAGTTTTTCTAAAATTTCTTCTATTTTTTTTTTGATGAATGCAAGAGAGAAGGCTATTTATAGATCAAATTTCGCACATTCTGTCTTTTGCGGTCGACCTGTTCAACCATGCGGTCGACCTCAGTATAGCCGTTGCAAGAAAATAGCCGTTGAGTTCAAAAACACTCAGTGCGGTCGACCGGTCTTGGCATGCGGTCGACCGGTTTGCATCTTGCGGTCGACCGGTAAAATTTGCGGTCGACCGGTCTTTTTCAAATTTTAAGATTTTGATTTTGCACGGCTTTTTGATCAAGATTGATTTTGAAAATGATATTTTAAAGGTATGATTTGAAAAATCATTTTTATGCAATTGATGAATTTTCAAATAAGTTTCTTGATGCATAAAAGTCATTTTCGAGCTCGTTGAATTTCATCGCTAAAGATTGAGAGTGTTATACCTTTACATACGTTAAATCAACTCTAATATTGTAAGCTTGAATTCTTGATCTTCATGTCATGCTTTTCAACCTCAATTTTGATCTTTGAATATCTTCAATGATTTCATGATCTTCTTTACGTCTCATGTGCTCGATCACATAATTTTGATTTATATCTTTAAGAGACGATTTGAACATTGAGTGCTTTGAATATTTATCATTACATGAAACACTTGAAGCACACTTGTTAGTAACACAATAAATTCTTGTTTGTTATGATCAAAACAATAAGGTCAAATTGACCATAGGTCAACAATTTCCCCCTTTTTGATTATGACAAACAAGATGATTTTTAATGATAATAAAAGCAATTGAAGCATGTAATCAAAGTGTAGGGAAATGAGAATAATTGATACGTTCAATTTTAGCATATATTCCCCCTATCTTATACAAACCAATGAGGTATAATCTAGCATATAATATAATCCTTTTTATGCATAGAGATTATCCAAAGTCAAGCTAAAACAAATCATCACCATATTTTCCCCCTTTTGGCATAAGCAAAAAGGCGGTAGTTATCTTTAATCATGAGCATAGGTGTGATAAGCATAATAATGGGGCACAAGTAGAATATCTTGATTGTAATCAAATTCCCCCTTAGTAAAGCATTCCCCCTTATTGAAATATTTGTAGCATGAAATGAGTTAAAGGGTTTAACAATGTAAATTGTCGAAGTATCAAAGTATTTTCAATTCATTGAATAGGTGGATCATGTGTGAATGAGTAAAAAAAATATCAAAAAAAAATTTTGGTCAATAATCATATCACTCTTAAAAAATGATCAAAAGTAATGTAGATAAATAGAAATTTAAATCATTGATCATTCAAAGTCCAAGATGTATCAAAGAATTTTACCTCATCCTCAATAGTCATGAAGCACATGTTGGCCATTTCATCTTGACTCTCATCTTCATCTTGCTCATCATCACTTTCATCCCAAGTGGCTTGTAGAGCTTTCTTTTTGAAAAATATTTTCTTGCTTCGACACTTGGTACTTTTGTGACCATGTGATGATTTAAGAGCAATTTCGCGCTTGGCCTCTTCTTTTCCTTTTCTTGTCCTCTCCTTTGTTTCGGCATTGTTGAGCTCATAAGTCATCAATGTTCCATAAAGCTCCTCCAATGGATGTGTGTTGACGTCTATCGTATTTTCGATCAACATCCTCAAAGGATTCCAATCTTTGGAGAGAGACCTAAGAATTTTACTCACAAGTTCACTGTTAGTAAATTTATGATCAAAGCCTTTAAGACCATTTACAATATCGGTAAAACGAGTAATCATGCAAGTAATGGGCTCATCTTGCTTCATAAAGAAATTTTCAAAATCTTTAAATAAAAGATTTGTCTTAGTTTCTTTCACTTTGTTTGTACCCACGTGTGTGATTTCTAGTGTATGCCAAATATCAAATGCGGAATCACATGTGCAAATACGATTAAATTCATTTTTATCCAAAGCACAATAAAGTATATTTTTGGCCCTAGCATTTAAAGTCAATTTTCTCCTATCATTTTCATCATATTCCTCTCTAGGTTTTGAAATAGTTTGATCCGGTTTTCCATCAACCTTAATGACCATAGTAAGCTCATGAGGACCGGATTCAATGACATCCCAAATATTATAATCAATGGATTGAATAAAAATCATCATTCTAGTTTTCCAATAATTATAATTTGTACCATCAAAGAAAGGAGGACGATTTGTAGAATGCCCCTCAAGATTATGGTTAGCCATTTTACTTAAGATTGTAAAATCTTTTAAAATTGAGCACCTAAGCTCTGATACCAATTGTTGACCCAAGAGTAAACTAACCAAGAGGGGGGGTGAATTGGTTTAAAAAACTTTTTCGATAAATAATCTCAAACTTAAAACCAATGGGTACAAATATGAGCACTTAGTGTTACAAGTAACTAATCTATCAATGTAGTGTGCTATATATGTGTAAACTTAATTGATAAGGCAAGTATAGCACTTAGATATAATGTTGCACAATATAAATTGATAGAATAGAATAAGTGCGATGTACGTAAGTAAAAGAGATAAGAGAGTGCAAACACGATTTATGGAGGTTCAATCAACCAACGTGATCTACGTCCCCCGTTACCGAGCTCTCCGTCACGAGCAAGGCCAAATCCACTATATTGGTAACTTACAACAAGGAGTACCAAATCCTTAGGCGACTTACAACAAGGAGCGCCTATCCTTTACAATCGAGTTTTCACACGGCTCTCGAAACCAACAATCGAGTTTTGACAAGGCTCTCGAAACCAACAATCGAGTTTTGACAAGGCTCTCGAAAACCAACAATCGAGTTTTGACAAGGCTCTCGAAACCAATCAATATAATGAATTGAGTTTACAATTGAAATAACTCTCTTGACAAATGATATACTCAAATTAAGTACCGAGAGAGTTAGGATAACACTTCAATAGATAGCAATGAATTAAGCTCGAGTGTTAGAGAAAAACTTTGATGCAAATGATAATAAATAGTTCGATGCAATCAAACAAAGTTTTTCAAATGATCTCTTGTTAAAATATTGAATCGAATTAAGTACCAAGAGATGCCACACTTGAATAATTAACAATAAGTTAAGCTCAAAGTGTTTAGGCAATGGAACTTTGATGAATCAAATGATGATGAAAAATGTAGCACAAATAATCAAAGTTCCTTAATTGAAATTTCTCTCTTTTAAAAGATTAAAACAAGTTTAGAACAAAGAGAGACTTACAATTCAATTCCAATATAGTGTGAAGATGTTGAAGAAATTCAAACAATGTAAAACCAAGAATCTTCACAAAACTTTCTTCCAAAAACTTTGATGAATTTGATAAAACAAAGTTTAGATCAATCAAAGTTTTATGAAAATAAAAGATGAATAAAAACTAAGTAAGAATAATGAATTTTCACAAGAAAGTTTTTCTAAAATTTCTTCTATTTTTTTTTTGATGAATGCAAGAGAGAAGGCTATTTATAGATCAAATTTCGCACATTCTGTCTTTTGCGGTCGACCTGTTCAACCATGCGGTCGACCTCAGTATAGCCGTTGCAAGAAAATAGCCGTTGAGTTCAAAAACACTTAGTGCGGTCGACCGGTCTTGGCATGCGGTCGACCGGTTTGCATCTTGCGGTCGACCGGTAAAATTTGCGGTCGACCGGTCTTTTTCAAATTTTAAGATTTTGATTTTGCACGGCTTTTTGATCAAGATTGATTTTGAAAATGATATTTTAAAGGTATGATTTGAAAAATCATTTTTATGCAATTGATGAATTTTCAAATAAGTTTCTTGATGCATAAAAATCATTTTCGAGCTCGTTGAATTTCATCGCTAAAGATTGAGAGTGTTATACCTTTACATACGTTAAATCAACTCTAATCTTGTAAGCTTGAATTCTTGATCTTCATGTCATGCTTTTCAACCTCAATTTTGATCTTTGAATATCTTCAATGATTTCATGATCTTCTTTACGTCTCATGTGCTCGATCACATAATTTTGATTTATATCTTTAAGAGACGATTTGAACATTGAGTGCTTTGAATATTTATCATTACATGAAACACTTGAAGCACACTTGTTAGTAACACAATAAATTCTTGTTTGTTATGATCAAAACAATAAGGTCAAATTGACCATAGGTCAACAATAAGTTATAAAGAATTAAACAAATATACCAAATTTGATGAATACTTTTTACCAAATAAAGAAATACTAATAAACCTTACAAAAGGAAAATAATACTATTCTAAATTTGATTCTAAATCAAGATTTCGGTAAGTAAAAATGGAAAAAGATAATATTCAATATACAACATTTAGTATACCCCAAGGTAAGTATGAATAGATGGTTATGCCATTTGGTTTAAAAAATGCACCACAAATTTATCAAAGGAAAATAGATAACATATTTAGAAAATTTAATGAATTCTTAATTGTCTATGTTGATGATATATTAATATGTTCTAATAATCAATGTTTTCATATCCGACATGGGCATCGACCCAGCTGAGAGACTGGGTCAAGGGAGTCGACTCAGGGTTGACCAAGGCATTAATTAATATTAAAAAATATTTAAAAATTAAATAAAAATAAATATATATAAAACTCTGGTCAAACTCGGGTCCGGGTCGACAGGGTCAGACGGGTTTCAGTGGTCGTTGGTCGGGTTTGATCCGACTGGGTTTTTAATGTGACCGGCCCGATTTTTGAGCCAGCTCGCGGGTTTTCGGTTCGACCCGGTCGGGTCGGGTTTGATAACATTGCTAATAATAGAGAAGAACATAGAAATCATTTAATAAAATTTATAAAAGAATGCAAAAAATAATGAATTGTCCTTTAAAAAAACAAAGCTATAATAGAAAAACAAGAAATTGATTTTCTTGGATTATCAATAGATAAAAATGGAATAAAACTAAAACCTCACATATCTAAAAATATAGAAATTTTTTCAGATTAAACTAAAATTAAAAGAACAAAAACAAAAATTCTTATGATGTTTAAATTATGCAAAATGATTTATTGAAAATCTTTCGAAAATGAGACATAAAATCCAAATTTTACTCAGAAAAACGAATACCAAATGATAGAGTAATGAGCACACAGAAATTGTTAAATCACTTGTAAAAATTTACCAAAATTAAGATTACCAAATGAAAAAGATGAAAAAGATAATCTAATAGTTAATATTGATGCCTCAAATAAATATTGGGCAGCAATATTAAAAACAGATCTTAATGAAATTTGTAGATATTCCAATGGGACTTTTAACCAAGTAGAAATAAATTACACCACCCATGAAAAGGAATTATTGGCAATTATCGGACAAATAAAATTTTTTTCGCTATTTTTATTATCTTAAAAATTTATTGTTAAAAATGATAATTCTCAAGTTGTAGGATTAGTCAAAAATAAATTACCACCAGAACCTTAATATTGGAAGCTCCATAGATGACAAGCATATTTGACATTTTATAATTTTGATATAATTCATATTAAATGTATCAATAATTATCTTGCAGATTTTTTAAGCAGGAATATTAAATTTGCAAATGGATAATATCAAAAAATCCTTGATAGACGTCAAACAGCGAATAAACTTCCTCACTAAGGAAGCTGAAGATATAAAACTTGGAATTGAGCAACTAGTAGAGTCTTTCCAAGAAAGTTTCAAGCAGCTGATGGATATCTCAAATTCTCATTATAATTATACCAAAGAATTGAACGATAACATAATTGAGATTGAATATCAGTTTCAATCGTTAATTACCAAACAGGTTGATACCAAATAGATTATATAAAAAATACAAATAGGTACATCATCTGAAAGCATTGGTGGATCAATGATTAAAAGAGATGAACCAAGTCTCAAGAAAGTGATCATAAATGAAGCCAGTCCCAGAAAATTAACAATCAATGTCAAAGACGAACATACAAGGATAAATAAAATTTGTGCCGAAGAGGAAGACGATTTCCCTTTTTTACCAAGAGAAGACCAATATAAAAATACTGCCAAAATTATATATGAATTCCAAGAATGTGATTGTTATTACATCTCGTCTAGAGATCGTGTATATCCACGATTGATCGTCACTCAGAGAGGAGATCCTATTATGACAAAAATGACAGTCGAATGTGGATTTTTGGATCTTATCTATCTAGGAAAAGACTTGGAAGAAATTGTAAAATTTGATGATTTATTTAAAGGAGAAATTTCAAAATTTGCACAAGGAAGATCTATATATTTAAAATTTTATTCAATTAGTCCTGAAATTGATGGAAAGATGTTTTATCCTGTTGAGCATATTATCACAATTGGATATATTGTTCAAAACTTCCAGATGGAAGTTAGAAAAAATACCAAGCTTGTACCAAATATCGCAAGATCATGGTTTAAATCTTGAAGGGTGTTGGGAATTAAGGTTATCTACAACATTGCCAAAAACTTGTATGATAAAAAATTCAAATGCATAAGTCAATATAATGGATGGACCTGGACCCTCCTCACTAATGGAGGAAAAGAAAAGTCAACAATCTTGAAATAATACATCAACAAGTTTGACACTCATCAGATCCATGAAAGTTTTGCAACTTTACAAGATGTGCACATTGTCAGAAATTGCCCCACATGCTAACAAAATTTATGGACAACTGGAATCTACTTTATTAAAGGAGGATATATTGCCAAAAAATAGACAGCCCCATGTAAGGGCCATGTGAGGAAATAATTAATAGAGGGACATGTGTGTCCTTGTAATGAATAATAGAGAGACGAGTGTGTCCTTGTGATATGATGACAAGTTTCAAATTATTGTATCCATTATGTAAGCAATGATGTAAGAGGTTGGATAGTTTTGCCTCGTGAAGTTGTATAATAGAAGCCTTCTGGCTAGGAAAAGGCAGAGATTGCTTGAGCCCTCAATCTGCGAGAAAGCCAAGAAGTCTTCTGTACTTGAAAAGTTCTCATATCAGTCTTGTATCAATCCTTATTATCTATAAAATCTCAATCGATTTATAAAAATATGACGAGTTTCTAAATTTTTGTCTTTTGAATCCTATTTCCTACAAGAAGATATATTATTAAGAAAACTCCCTACATATTCAGGTGTAGCTAATAACCCGTGAATATTTTCCATCTAAGTGTTATACATTTAAGCCATATATTCAGGTGTAGCTAATAACCCGTGAAGGAAAGAGGCCGTTGGTGGGTGTGATAGCAAAAACTTGTGAACCTGAAGGTCACTAACGACAGAAGGAGAATACAAAGGTACAAAGAACATGAAAATAGGTTAGTATTCTTAATATATTTGTTTTTATGGAATTAGGAGGAAGAAGAACTTTTGAAAAAAATTTGGAATCATGGAAGAATTTAGAATTATTAAGTTTAATTAACAAAACAGTCCATATAAGGATGAATATTATAGCATAATTGAACATTTATTCATGCATAAACAATTTACTAGACCTAATAATGAAATAAAAAAGTTATCATGTTTATATGCCATGTTTGTTAGCTATTTTTCCAAAATTAAAGGAATTATTAGGATTAAAAATTACAAAATCAATATTTACTTCTGACTTGATAGTGATAACACTGAAATAAATAATGAATTGTATTTGGGACGTGTTTGGTAGCGACAATGATTATGATCCCATATTAGATTATGATAGTAATAGAAGAGATGAATATTTCTTTACCAGATTTTGAAAATTTTGAAATCATGAATGAAAGAAATTATATTATGAGAAAACCTAGATCTAAGAGAGATTCATATAAAATAAAAAAGAATATCAAAAATAAAAGAGGTATTGAATATGAAAATGAAAATGATAAAATTGGATATCAAGAATAACTTTATGCATCACAAGAAATATTAAGAAGTTTTAAAGAAAATATGATAGAAAACTTTGCTAGAGGTACTGTAAGATCTATAGTAATACAAGATATCCAAAATATAATAGATAAATTAGAAAAAAGAAAGAAAAACATTTCAAAATATAATATACCATTTGAACGTAGTATTGATATCATGACTGATATAGATATTATCAATTCCCAAATACTGATAAAATTTGAAAAGTTACTTGAAACTTTATAGATTAACTACTTGATATTTCCATATTTACAGTTTGATTTCAGTATATAAAATGCCTGGATATACAATTAAAAGATTAAATAATTTGTTAGAAAGAATAATGAGAAAAATAAATAAAATTACGTCTCGATTAATGGATATAGATGAATCATCTGAAGAATATTATATACTTCTAGAAAATTGTGATCAGTACATTATAGACTATTCTAATATTTCACAAAAAAGATTGGATCTCTATAATAAAATTATGACTAATGATAATATAATTTTAATATAATGCCAGGATATACAATCAAATGATTAGATAACCTTTTGGATAAATTGATAGAAAAAAGGAAAGATATTAAACATCAAATGGAAAATGAAAATATATCTTCTAAAGAATATAATAGTCTTTTAGAAAAATACGAACAATATATAGTAGATTATTGTATTTTACTAGATCAAATGATGGACTTATACGAAAAAAGTTTGTATAATAATCTATAAACTTGATAATTTGAATTTATGAACACTTCACAAGCATCAACTTCTAATAATTGTGATCATAAACTGTATTTAGAGAACAGAGATATTTCATTTTTATTAGCTATTGCAGAAAAATCTAAAAATAAATATTCTGTTGGATAATCTAAAACAAAAAATATATACGAAGATATTGACCATGCTTGATTAAATAGATTAGAATTTGATTATGTCGAAACAACTAAAAATATAAGTACAGCTCATAGAATTATAAAAGAATACGAAGATATAGTCAGAAGAAGTTTTAGAAGGAATAATATTAGGACATATAACTAAAAAAGATCATCCAAAATCATTTGAAAAATTATTATAGTATAAAACGTTTTTAGAAGTACTTAAAAAGTAAAAAAAATATAAATATAATAACAAGTACTGAATTAAATCAACTTAACTAAGTTAAGGAACATACCTTACAAAGTAAATAATCCACTTCATTAAGGGTAATATTGACAATTTGCAAAAGATGACCACTTTGAAAAATTAGATTAGATGTTTAGCCTGGCTAATTCAATAAACCCCGCAAAAAAATAGTTTATTAAGTATTTTAGCAATTATTATTTTAAATGTGTTATTAATTGTATTGACATTCGTGCTATACTATTAATAACATTAAAATATTATTTTTTCTATTTTATTATTATTCTTTTAATAATTATTGTATTATTTTGAAATCGAAAAATATTTAATATGGGTGTCAAATTAAAAATCACAGTGAGAAGTTTAATGCAAGTTAAAAAGTGAGAGCAAATTGTAAATATATTGTCCGTAAAATCATATAAAAAATTAAAGGTTCACTCAATATCTAATTCATTTTAAATTATATCATTTTAGTCCTATAATATTATCTATAATTAGTTAACTAAATTCATTTTAGTCATAGATGAATAATTTCCATTCCGATTTTTCTCATCAAATTAAAATAAATAATAGCTATACGAGTTTTTAAGGCAAATCCAATTAAGTTGGGTTAATTTTACAAATTTAAGATTTCTTCAATTAATTCATCATTTTTCACATTGTTTTTATTTATTTACTGATTCTATTTATTTTTCTATTTTTCATTATAAATTTAAATAACCAAAATATGAACAAAATATATTACAACCATTGGCTTTAGTCCAGACCAGCCAACTAATGATTTTTTAAAACTTCAATTTTTTTTTGTTTTTTTAATCTTTCAATTTCTATTTTATCAAGTCCAAGTACCTAATAATTTCCTAACTTCTCCAATCCAAGCCCACTAGATTTTACTTTTTAGTCATAAGCTCAACTAAGTTGTCCACATTTCATTCAAAATATAAGACACAAGATTTTCGAGGGATTTAGGACAAACCAAACCCTAAATGCATATAATTAGATATTTGACATCCAAAATTAATTAATTTAATATATGCCATGTCCACATAGATAATTAGGTGAAATATCACCCAATTTAAAAAAGGAAAAAAAAATTCAATTTTTCTCAAATTTATGATATTTATCTCCTAAAGTTCAGCCCCTCCCCCCCCCCCCCCCCTTTCCGTTTCTAGGATAATTGTTTGTAATCTAGCACAATCTCTTCCACCCCCACCTCTTCCCTCTCCTCCACCGCCACAATATCCACCCACCCCTGACTGAGCCATCTCTTCAAGAGCTTCAAACCACAACAAGATGTGAAGCTTCTTCAAATATCCGTGTAAGCCAAGAAAACAGAGGTTTCTTGAAGATTTACAGGATCTCTACAAACCATTTTTTCCAACTACGAATGAGTTTCAAGACTGGGAGGTTCTCCACTTCGAATTAGCCCTGCTCCTCTCGCTCTACTCAGTCGACGCCTTTCAAGAAATCGATCGAAATGTTATCTGGCTTGATATTTCTATGTGAAAAGCACGAAAAAGCAGTGGTGTGCCTGGAAAGTGTTGGGGAGAGAGTGAGGAACGATTTCATTCTTCATACAGTTAACATGTAAGTATCGGTTTCTGTATAGAGGCATTTAAATTGAAGAAAACAAGTGTATACTGACCTAATATAGACAAGGCAAACATTTAAATTTTTGACTAGTATGTGCCATGTTACATTATCTGGTGTCAATCCATATGACACAATCTTTGCACAGTGCTTTTATAAGTCCAGTGTAAGTGAAGTCATCAAGGGAACATGATATGATCCGGACCAGGTGTCGAAGGGCAAAGTCGAGACATCGGCAATATGACAACGATCTACGTGCAAAACGGAGCAAGTTTCATGTTGAAGTCGAGCCGAGAAGGCGAAAGGAACAAGCCGATACGAGTGATCGAATTTATTTGGGCAGAATGATCATTACGGCCGTAACGAAGATCTGTCACGGCCGTAACTCCGCCTCGGGATCAGATGAAGAATTGAAGAATTCCATATTTACGGCAGTAAGAAAGATGGTCACGGCCGTAAGTCTTAAGCAGAAAGTCTTTTACGGCCGTAAAAGTGTTTATCACGACCGTAATTGAGGTTTTCCGGATTTTAGGAGATTTTTAATTATTTTTCGTTTTTAATTAATTGTTTGCCTATTTTAGTATTCTAGTTTAATTAGAATTCTATTTTTAGTAAATTAGCGACTAGGTTATTTTGCTTATTTATAGTCCTTTCCATTCATTGTAAAAAAACAGTTTAGTTGAGTTTGAATTTATGAATTTAAGTTGAGAGAGTTTTCTCCAATTGAAAGGTTGAAGAGTCCCTTTTTGTGTTCTTCGAGAACAAATCCGACTTATCAAATATTGTGAAAATATTTGTGGCGTTGAACTTATCAAATATTCGCGAGAATATTTGTGGCGCTTCCGATTAGAATCTTATCAAGGAAATTGACAAGTCCTTGTGGTGTTTCGAAAACCTTGGATCTCGATTTCGCATCGCCAATCTTCGCGTCGTAAATCTTGGATCAAGGTCCTATCGTCAATTTTATCTTTCCAGTATTTTATTTATTCGTATTCTTGTTTATTTTCGCGTCAAATCTGATCTAGGTCTTTCCTAGGTTTTTAATTTCGTTATTCCTCATTGTTCGACGAGATTCCCCGACCGGGATCTCATCAGAACATCCTCTGAATAACATATCACTAACTAGTTTTAAATGCTTCTTGAATTGCACCTTTCCTCAGGAAAGAATGAATCAATGTATTATATGTTACAGTATATGCTATAACTCCCTCTGTGAACATATCTCGGTACATGCAAAGCGCCTCTTCCATCTTATCAATTTTGCAAAGCCCATATATTAAAGAATTAAAGGTGAATATGTCAGGCTTACATCCTTTGTTTGGCATATCACTAAAGAGTCCCATTGCAGCTGCAAGTGCAGCTCCCATGGTACATCTCCCAATGGTAAAGAGGAGGGATGAAAAAATGATCAGCGCAATTAGGTGCAGGGTTCGAATTCTGAAATAATGAATTTGTACCATGTGACAAGTGGGAGTTATGACGTACCACACCTCCACCCTGACTCTGGGAGGCACAACCTGAGATTTACCTCATTAACCAATGACTCGGAGCAGGGTCGGTTAAGACCCTCAAGGTGTGGGCTACACCTTTTTTTACTAAAGAGTTCCATTACCTCGTGTATCTTACTGTTATTGCAGAGGGCAGATGATAGACAATTATATCCCACCGTATTTAGGCAGAGACCTTTAGATGACATTTCACCCATAATGTCTTTGGCTTCTTCCAACCGGCCTTTCTTGCAGAAGCCATCAATCAAAATTGTGAAGGTTATAACGTTTGGCTTGCAGCCATTGGATGACATCACCTCCACTACTTGGCGAGCTGAGGCAAAGAATCTATTCTTGTAAAGCCCACGCAGAAGTATACTGAAAGTGTAAATATCTGGCTGACAGCCAGTACTAAACATGTTCTTGTTTGATACAGATTTTGCTTCATCAAATCGACCGCGTGTGACATAACCATAAATCAAAGTGTTGAACAGGATAACATTGGGATTAGGCACTTTCATCAGCAATGACATTGCTTCGTCCACCTGGCCTGTTTTACATAGCCCTTGCATTAAAACTCCATAAGTTATAGCATAGGATCAAACCAATTTGGCAGCCTCGTAAACACAATCAGCACCGCAAAGATCAATTATGACGTCGTTGAATGTATTGACGAAAATGTATAAAAAAAATAAAAAAAAAAGAATTTAATCGATATGATCTTTGGATTCAAAATTTACGATATACTAGTTGATACCAAGACTAGTTGCTTAAGTAACAAAGAACAAACTTTTTTTTTTTTTTTTTTTTCCCCTTTCGGAGAACAATGTATTGACCTTTCGCAGCATCAGATAATTGTTGCAATTTGTTCATTTCTAATATTCTAAAATTTAGGATGCCATTATCTGATGCAGACAAGAAAACATCAACCAGATACGTCTCCTAATATTTTGATGGCAGCTACCTGAGTTGGATTGATCAAGATTGGAGAAGAACCCGTCTCCGTACCTAAACAATGAAACCATTGAACTTTGGTCCGATTGCATGAGTAACAGGTTAGGCGGTGCCAAAACTGACGATTTCGTGGGTACAATCGTACAATTGAAATGCTGCAGGAAGAATCATATGAATCAGATTTACCACGTTATTTTTCCCCCTTTTTAGGTTCATTCGATGCCACAATTTTGAAATTGTTATTCAGAGTTGTAGGCTTAGACATCAATAGTTATGGACTCAGAATATCCAAAATATGAGTTGTCCCTTCTCAAGTTTACTGTATTTTATAGTTCTTCACATCAAAACATTTAATCAATTGCTGATACAAATGAATGGTTTAATAAATTTTATAGTTTCCCTTGTCTGGTGTTTATGGACGAGACAAATGTTGTTTAAGGCAGAGAGGGACTAGCATTGGTGGACCGTGGAGGAAATGATGAAAGGGAACAAACACTTGATCAATTGCTGTTAGAAATGGATGGTTTTATTACTGGAAAACACTGGAGTGATACTCATTGCTGCTACTACCATGCCATAAATTCTTGATTTTGAAAAGTACTTCACAACTGCAAGGCTATGGCTTGGAACCCATTCAAGTTTTTTTTTTTTTTTTTTTTTTTTTTTTTTTTTTTGGGTTACATTTTCAATTACATGAATTTTGGCTTGAATAGATCCGAGTAGGGGATGTTTATTGTTACTTACGCGACGGAACACGACCACCGTACACCTACTCATCGAAAGTCTAACGCTGGAAGCATGCCAGAAGCCGACTGACCCCCCCAATTGCCAAAGCTGACGATGCACAATCTGAATTTTTGTGATTTGATTTTTTTTTTTCTTCATAAAATCTCTCCTTTAATCTTGGATTTATGAGATCTAATTTTTTCCCTAAAATATCTCTAATCTTGGATGTTAGTTTCACAATACTTTTATTTCAAAATGATATTTTTGAGTTTTAAAAACTGTACATGATATTTTCCAAATAAAATGTTTCAAGAATGAGTATCAATCTGAAGAACCCAAGATTTTCTTATGCATTTGCAAACTTTTCCAAGCCAAGCCTACTATATTTTCTTATAGATTTGCAAATTTTTAAATAATATCACTCACTCACCTCTCCGTAAATAGCTTATTTAGTATATTGTTTGTGGAATTTTTCTTAACAAAAAGGAGAGTTTAGATAATTGGGATATTATGTCTTCAGTCTATGAACGTAGCTTCATCTTCAATTTCCTCCTCATGCGTTATGCTGAGTGCTGAATGGCTATCGAAACATAGATATTATTTTTTTTCTCTTAGAATTGTATATTGTGTTATATTTACATGTTTTAAGTCGGAGTTATTCTTATTTTTTGCTCAAAAAAAAAAAAAAAAATTTGAGGGCAAACCCCTGGGAGGGAACCTCCCCTCAATCCTATATTTTCTAGCCTACTAGCTTAAATGTTCTAGTTCAGCTCTGCACTACTACAACCACAACACAAACAATGATTATTTGATTTATTTCCTACCCCACCGCCACCACCACTCCACCACACAAACAACTGCCTTTTTTTCTGAACAAATGCTCTTTGTAAATAGTTAATAGAGACTCTCTTGATGATGCAAATGATAATTACGAGATGAAATGGAGACATAGACAATTGGTAGTTGATAAATTAAAGCTTATTTTTTTGTAAATTTACAAGTGCTCCTACTGTCACATGTAGCGGCAAAACTCTGATGGTATGATTGTGGAGAATTAGGTCTTGATTGTTTTATGTGGGTGAATTTAATTTTTAATGATACAATATTTAATTAATAAATATTGATTGGTAATCATCTCATGATTTTTAAAAATGTGAAATTCATCGCCTTAGTTTTCAAATTTGATATTTAAATATAGGCGTTCATGTAATTTTTCCTTTCAAAAATCAAGTGTTTATCGATCTCATTCACACCACCCACCCACAGAAAACAGCGCAGCGACGCTCAACTGTTGTAGTGCAACGACTTCATTCCCTCACGCCTAAAACTCATCGGGCATCAACCCACCAAACTCCAATGAATGAAATTCCTGAATTCTATGGAGAAATTCCTCAATTTTCGGCCCCTTCAATCCTGCATTTCACACATTGAATCACTTCACACATTAGATACATATTAAAATCTCTTGTGATAAAATTTTAAATACTTGCATGCAAAAGAATCAATTATAGTGAAGAAAAGTGATTACGAGATCGAATCCACATGAACTGAAATTTTAAGAAATTAGATCTAGTCTTAATTAATTATAACTCTAGCTAGTTGAGAAAAAAATTAATTTTAGTTTGAATTGCTTAAAACTAAATAAGACGTAAATAATATAAGGTAGATAACGCTCCAAAAATTTCAAGATTTTTTCAAGATAATGCTCTGATACCACTTGTAACACACCGAATTTCTCAAGACTTTTTTTTTTTAAAGAATATACATCTGACAACACTTTTGTGACGGACACAAAATCACTTGAACAATTTTATCCAGTGACATAAACGATGTCACGTAACTGGATTTTCAAAATAATTTTAAATAATAATAAAATAGATAGTTCAATAAAACTTGTCAGTTCAAACATAAGAATTCTTATTCGCGCCAACACTCTTTAATTCATTTCTATTACTACTGTTTAATGGATGAATATATCCATAACGCTTCCTAAAATTGTTTTCTCTTGGAATAGCAGTCTTTTGGCTAGCTTTGGATGAATTATGTGGAGAAATAAGTGTATAATTCCTAGTATATAAATCTAGGGTTTTGAAGTTGAAGAACCATTTCAACAACATTTCTTTCCTTAATCTTGAGTTGTGTGATTTATGCTGATACGCTCCGCAAGTGCACGATTCGCGCAAGTAATAAAGTGGACATGAGTTCAAGTATCGATCCCACAGAGATTGTTTTAAATTGTATTTTAGACTATTCCCTTAACCGGAACAAGGAACTTGTTTGAGTTTGACAATTTTGTTTTTGAAAATTAAAATAAAAATTAAACTAAAAAAATAAGAAAATTTGATTTGTTAAAACTTATAAAAGCAAATGCGTTAGAATTATAAATCCATTTTAACCAAATCATCCATGTATTCAACCAAATCATTTAGAGACAATTTATGAGGTTTTGAATATCCATGTTCCTAAAATGTTTTAAGTCCTCTTTCGAGCGATGCATAAAAACATATCTCTAAATGCCAATTGATTATATTTCTATGACAATTAACCAATTAGAAAAGCATTAAAGGTTAATGAACACTATATAGGATAACACAAAGCATAGGGGTATATTTCTATCCCCCATCGGACTTTGTGGCAATTAAATAGCTTCTAATGAAATCTTACTCTTTCGAACATAGAAAATTATAAAGACAATCACACAAAAGTTGGTCAAACAATTGCATAATAATAAATGCACTTATTTAATTGCATCAAACTCATAAACTGCATATATTAAATAATTGGTAAAAATATGAAATCAAATAGTTAAAACTTCATCACAATTCTAACACAAGATTTCTAACCTAAAAACATGATAAAAGATAAATTACAACTATGATAATTGGAGTTCATCACCTTTTTCACCACGTTGTAGAAGAATCTTCAATCATGCGCCAGTTGGTTCCTTGAAAGTTCGACAGCCCTTCGGAATCACATTTGACAAGTTTGGAATCCCTAATTTCGTGCCCCAAGTCACTTATTTATAGATGTTCACGAAATCTAGGTCAAAAATATGAGAATTTGGCTAAAACCTGCGTAAAAAGCCCAGCTGCGGCCTAGTCGGGACTACCGTGCGACCGCATGGTAGGAATTTTTGCGGTCCCAGCCTCGAAAAGCCAACCTTCAGTCATCATTTTTTCAAGCCGTGCTACCGCACGCTTTTTCAACAGTGCTGTCGCGCGGTTATATCGGCAACTACAATTTTCTTCTTTAAATTTCAGCAATTTGGTCATCATCCTTTTATTGCACAGTATTTAGTATTTTAATCATATCTTTCTATTCCCTTATCCGATTGATGTGATTAAAAGTCTGTTAGAAATATAACTTCAAGAGCTACAATTCATCCTGAAATAGGATTTTCCAAATTCGAATGTTTACTTCCCAGAAATTAGCTCTTAAAGTTGGACTAAAAATCTGCCAGAAATCTTGTTTGATTGGAATGAATTTATGGTAATATTCTTACCATATTTCATTCATTTTTGACTTCTAATTTCATCCGCCTGACTCCTTAAAGTCCTCAAGTATCTTATCTTGATCCGAATCAAATATTGAATATTTTCAACTTGGTCCTTCTTCATTTAATTTGTATATTTTAGTCCTTAAACTTCTGATTTCTTCTAATTTGGTTCTTTCATTGACTTTTCTTTCAATTTAGCCCTTGATCTACTTCATCCATTCTTGATTTGCATACTTTGGTTCTTTTATCATTAAATTTGCTTGTTTTTGATCCAATTCCATTGTTTTCTCGAATTTGAGATTATTTCTGAAATATAAACAAATAACACATAATAAATAGCAAATATTCTAAAACAAACATATAAAATCATACTTTTAGGATAGAAATAAGTGTATAAAATACACTTATCATATGCTTCAAACTATTGTGTATTTATAGGGAGACTTGGTTGCACAAAGAAGGAGAAGAAGTCATTTGTATGTGATTTAAGTTTGCTTCATGACTAAGGGATGATTATGACATTATCTATTCAAGTTGGAGGTGGATGATGGTTGACATGCAAGTTGGGAGGTGTACAACATAGATAGGTGGTGAGTAGTGAAGGCTAAGAATGCAGCCGTGGAAAGTAGCATGACACCTCATGCTTATTTCTTCAAATTTCCAGTTTCAATGAGCAAGGTTTGAGCTAAGATTTGAGTTAGCAAAGGATGTTGGAATCCTGAGTTCTTGATACCTTTTCAAAGTAATCACAACATACTTTCACCTGCAATTTACCACGCGAGAAATGGTTAACCAAGAAGGAAGTTATGGCTTGGCGAAGTAGGTTACTTAAAACAGTTTTTCTTTATCGTTTTGATAAAGTATTGATTATAAAAATTCCTTGGAGGCTGTCCATTGGTCAAACTAAGAAACGGATTTCTGATTCTTGAAGCTCATTTCGAGAACTTATCAGTACATATATCACATGTATTAAAAGGATGTCGAAAGTGATAAAAAAAAGTCTCGTGAAGAGAGGCACTTAAACATGTTTTTCATAACTTTTCATTTAATTACAAATTCCATTTTTATTTCTTTAAATTCAACAATAATTAAATAAATTCCAAAAACAACTTTATACATCATAATGGAGAACTAATTACATAATAATTTTTCGAGTCGTTACAATCTTCTTCCTTAAAAGAATTTCATCCTTGAAATTTGTTTGAGGAAATACTTTAGATCTTATATACTTGGTAAATGACTAAGTATGTCTTTAAGATCATGAACAACCATAAGATTTGAAAATTGGATAAAGTTTTAAAATACTTTTGTGCAAGACATGTTTGACACAAATAACTGATAAGTGTATTTTATACATTTATTTGTATGTCTAAATTAGAATAAATTATTATTTTTTTAGAATAAATACTATTTAATTTGTGTTTATTTGTTTACTTTTTAGAAAATGTCCCAAATTGATGGAGAATGAAGGAATTGATGGAGAAAAGCACAGTTGGATGCTAATTGAAGCTAAATTAAGCAATTGAGGAGTTAATGACATCAACTGGGAAACATCCATGGTGCGAAAGTGAATAAATTAGAAGTTGGAGGGCTCAATTGAAGGATTTGAGAATTGAAACGAGCTAATCGAGAAAGTTTCAAAGTATGAGGCCTAAATTACTTCAATTGAAAGTGAAGGACTAAAGGTGCAAATAAGAGTAAGGGCCTACTTAAAACGAGTTTCAAAGTTGAAAATTGCACTGGTTGATAGACCTTCTCGGCCTCGAGACATTACACCCGAGCCCGCACGTGTTTCAGTGATTTGGACAGAGCATGTTTTCCCATAACTGCGCGACTACGCGGTACATTTTTATGGGCCGACTGTGGGCTTTTTGCGTGCGGACTCAACAACTTTTTCTCCTCTTTCACCTAGGTTTCTCCAAGACATAATTATATACAACATTAGAGGCACAAATGGGGGACATTTACCTCATCTAAGAATACCATAGAATTGAGTTTTTCACGTGGAATTCTTGGGAGATCGAAGCATTGCAAAGGGAGAGACTTAAAGATACTTGAAGAATTGATACTTGGTGAAAACTTTCCATTCTTCTTTGTTATTTTCAATGAATTTTATTAAATACTTTTTTTGTTAGTTAATTATGGTGTGTAGCTAAAATTAAGACGTTGTGATGAACGATGTAGCCTAACTTTATTACTTTAATTCCAAATTCCATTTGTTTTAATGATTCATTGCATGTGTTGATTTGTTATTGTGTTTAATGCATGAGTTAACTGACCACTAATTCATGATTCAATGTGTTATTTTCATAATCCGAGAGGTGAGCTAATAACATAGATCTAAGTAATAAATTCGGTAATTAGACAAGAGATAGAGATATACTCTTGCTATTATTGCGGTCGTGTGTAAATTCTTGTATGCTATGCATCTAGATAAGGAATAATTCGGACCCTCTGTAGAGATTCATGGTTGACCAATTTAGGTAGAATTGATTTAAACTCAAGAGAGTAACATCAATATACATTAGTGAATTCGACCGAATGCAGATTTAGGAAATACAACTGGAATTTGAGTTAAAATTAATTAGTTAGGTGAAATCGTGAATCCCAACTACTTTACAATCGTTTTAAAAACAAAACAATCTTGTTTCTTTTAAATTCTTTAGATAATTTTCTTAGTTTTAGTTCAATTTTCTCAAAACATTCACCTGTTCAAATAGGGATAAGAACTAATATATTTCGGTACTTAGTAGCAATCTCCGTGAGACGATAATACGGACTCCTAGGTCCACTTTATTACTTCTCACGACCTGTATACTCATGAAAATATTTCGCGAAATATTAGTAAACAATAACCAGACACACAATTTTGGAAATGACATTGAACCCATGACTTCCACGAGGAATGCTAAATAAGTTCAAACTTTAACTAGTTGTTTCGGAAAAGAACATACAATGAACTAACGCTTCCGCTACGCAGTGTGATACTATAAGGAATGACACTATCAAGATTTACAATTCCAGTTAAAGGTCTCTAAGATGGATTGGATGACAAGAAGAAAGATCAAGAAGAAAGATGGCCTCTATCTAGAAGCAACAATATAAATTGGTGAGAATTAATATCTTAGACTCTCGAGATACAACACAAAAATAGTGGTGTAGTTGCTTTAGTGAAACTAACATTTAGAAGTCAGTCAAGCATGCAAGCCCTTATATCATAGAAGTTGACCAACAATAAAAGCTTCTAACAAAGCATGAAACTGGTTTAAAGTAAATGCATTAACTGAAACAAGTATTTTGGTAGAAAAAGTGAAGCATTTACCGACATTCATGCACATATTTACAAAAAGTGCTCCAGCAATGTGACAATTTTTCAAATTGAGATCCAATCTCTTGAAAAGTATTGTTTAAATATGCCAGTTACAATTTGATATATGGACGGAATATTTGTACACCAATAATAATTTAACAATCAAGATCGTGATGTGTTGTAGGCCTGTATCACCTACTGCTCAAACAACATATCCGTATCGTGATAGCAAATATAATTGAGATATATTGTAGGTACGTATCATCGACGATCCATACATCATAGGTATTTTCCAATATTGATGACTGCATATTGTAATGTATGACATGATGAGTCTCCTAGGTTCTCATCTAGTACCCTAGGAGCTCCATAACATATCATAATAAGTCAAAACCTATAATTTGATCATTCACATCCGAGTTGATCCTACTTGGGATCTCACAATTTTTATTTTTTTATTTTTTACATCAATATACTTCCATGCATTATCATTTGCTAGCTCAATGTATATGACAACATATCCAGAATCACGAGCGGGGTACTTTGGAGCAATCGTAATCTAATATGCACGTGATGAATAATTTTAACAAGATAAACCATATATCATATATTCATGTAGGAAAATCATTTTTCATGGGATCCTTATCATGATCACAATTACCATCCTGAGTGCTCAATACAAGTAACATGCTGAGATGAAAGTTTTACCTGAAATAGGGTTTCCAAACCTCACAGGACCACGTCAAGTTGAGATGGGACTCTTTCCCGAATTAGGGTGAGAACTAGTTTTCCCAATTCTCATAGGACCATGTCAAGCCAAGATGAGACTTTTACCCAAATAGGGGTTCTATATCTCAAAGAAGTATACTAGATTAGCAAGAGAGATAGAAACGTAACTCATGATACTTTAAGGAATGGAATGATCGATATTCAATCTTTGAGAAATTGATTGGTTTTACAATATGTGGATAAAATCATAAGGAGAAATCTTTTCCAAAAAAAAAAGTCTGAAATTGTTCAAAGTGTTTACACAAAGAATCAAGTGTCGACGTCAAGTGCTTTACATTTAAATAAATTATTTTTAAGTTTTATTAGTTGTGACACAAGATGTATCCGATCTCGACACTATAGATATTGAGACTTCCGTCTCGGACTCTCATTAATGTCGGCACTGGGTTCTCAAGTGTTGACATTTGACAAGAATACATGTTTTCTTTTATTTGGAAGCTTTTTCTATCTACGTGCATCATTCCATGATATTACACTTATAAAAATATTAATACCATATTTTATTATGTAGGCTCTAAATTTCTTGAGTTGAACTGCCATTTCATGTATCACTAAAGATATAAACCAAATATAAATCAAAGTATGAAATCAATTATCAATTTGCAAATTCAGGTAGTCTTACAATTAAAAAAAGTATAACAAGTAATCACTTAGTTGATTGGCGATACTTCAGATGACAACTTAACATATATGACTGCTAGGCAGTCTACAGAATCTTAAAACCAAATGCTCTGATACCAAACTTGTAAAGTCCCAAAAATTTCAAGATTTTTTTAAGAATAATGGTCTGATACCACTTGTAACGCACCAAACTTTTCAAGACTTTTTTTTAAAGAATATACCTCTGACACCACTCTTGTGACGCAGGAAAATTCACTTGAACGCTTTTAGCCAGTGATGTAAATGACATCACGTAAATGGATTTTCAAAATAATTTTAAACAATAATAAAATAGAGAGTTCAATAAAATTTGGCAGTTCATACATAAAAATTCTTATTCGGTGGTATGTCCACAACTCATAGGTCGTTGATAAGTGTATTTGATACACTTAATTATATGTCTAAATTAGGATAACATGTTGCCGTTTTAGAATGAGTTCTATTTATTTTTTTGTTATTTGTTTACATTGTAAAAATATCTCAAAATCAATTGAACAAAGGAATTGAAGCAAATAAAGGCCGAATGGATAATTATTGGACTTAAATTTTACACTTTGGAAAAGGCTTGAAGGAAATTGAGAACGAGAGGAAGTCAATTGAAAGAACTTAGAAGTTCGAGGACTTAATTGATCTATTTGGAAGATGGAGGACTGAAGGCGCAAATAAAATCTGAAGACTGAAATGAAAGAAGATTAAAGTTGATAATTGCAGGGGAAGTGGCCCTGGCAAGGCCGTAAGCAATACAACTGAGTGGTCGCACATCTAGAGATCAAAAAGGTAGAACCTAAATTAGGTTGCTTGTGCGGCCACCACATTTACTTCTGCGGGGTCGTGTCCTTGTTTGGCCCAGCGGAAGTTTTGGCCTATGCGCGTTTTTGACATAATTTCTCCCTTATTCTACTAGGGTTTCTGCACCTATATAAGCAACCCACGGGGAACGAATTCAAGGACCTTCGTGAGACTTATTTCCACACTTTTACACATACTTTCAAGAACAAAATTCATTCTTCTATCATACAAATTTTGAAAGGAAAATAAAGGCAAATGCTTGGGAATTGAAGATTATTAATGGGGAGCGAAATACTTAGTGCAGGATTTCCTTTTCTTTATTAATTTGATAAACTCAACATGCGTACTTTAGATTTTTACTGTATTTTTATTTCTTTATTGATGAATGACTAATTTCATAGTCGATGTAGCTTAGTTTTACACTTTAAATTCTATAATTCTAATTTTACATGTGTTGAATTTTATTTTGTGTTTAATGTATGAATTAATTCGCAACTAATTCATTGATTTAACATGTTGTTTTCATAATCCTAAAAGTGAGCTAACAACCTAGATATATGAATAAAATCTGGTAATTGAATGAACGATAGAGATATATATTTGTTATTATTGCGATCGCTACATGAATTTTTGTGTTCCATGCACCTAATTATTATGACATGCTATCTAGAAACATGGTTGACTGATTAGGTAAAGTTGATTTAAACTCGAGAGATGAATTTTCTGTGCATAAGTGAATTCGACTGAGCATAATAATAGAAATAAAATTAGAAAATTAGAATTAAAAGTATTGACTATGTGAAATCGGATGTCCCAACACTTACAAACACAATTTGGAATATCTAAATGTCTTTTCTTTTATTTTCTTTTGCCTTTTAATTTAATATTTTAGTTCAATTCAAAAATCCAAAATTTACCATTCGAATAAAGTGAGAACTGACACAATTTCGGTACTTAATTCCAATCTCTGTGGGACGATAACTAGGACTCAAAAAGTCCATCTTATTATTTGGATACAAGATTGTACACTTGCAATTTAGCACATTAGTGTTACCTAGCGCTACACTATCTGTCTCGTTGTCTGAAGATCTTCTTCAACCCTCTTTAATTCATTTCTATTATTACTGTTTAATGGATGAATATATCCATAATGCCTCCTAGAATTGTTTTCTCTTGGAATGGAAGTCTTTCGACTAGTTTTGGATGAAATATGTAGGGAAATAAGGGTATAATTCCTAGTACATGAATCTTGAGTTTTGAAGTTGAAGAACCATTTCGATAACATTTCTTTCCTTAATTTTGAGTTGTGTGATTTATGCTTCAAACTATTGTGTATTTATAGTGGGACTTGGTTGCACAAGGAAGGAGAAGAAGTCATTTGTATGGGATTTAAGTTTACTTCATGACTAAGGGGTGATTAGGATATTATCTATTAAAGTTGGAGGAGGATGATGGTTGACATGCAAGTAGGAGGTGTACAACATAGGTAGGTGGTGAGTAGTGAAGGTTAAGAATGCAGCCATGGCAAATAGCTTGACACCTCATGCTTATTGCTTCAAATTTTCAATTTCGATGAGCAAGGTTTGAGCTAAGATTTGAGGTAGCAAACGATGTTAGAATCCTTGTTCTTGATACCATTTTGAAGTAAACACTAATCACATCATACTTTCACATGCAATTTACCACGCGAGAAATGTTTAACTGAGGAGAAAGTTATGGCTTAGTGAAGTAGGCTTCTTAAAACAGTTTTTCTTTACTGTTTTAGTGAAGTACTAACTTTAAAAATTTCCCGGAGGCTGTCATTGGTCAAACGATTTTCAAATTATCGAAGCTCATTTCGAGAACTTATCCGTACATATATCGCATGTATTAAAAGGAGGTTGGAAGTGATCAAAAAAGTCTCGTGAAGAGAGGCACTTGAACACTTTTTTCCGTAACATTTCATTTAATTAAAAGTTCCGTTTTCATTTCTTTAAGTTCCACGATAATTAAATAAATTCTAAAAACAAATTTATACATCATAATGGACAACTAAGGATGTCATAATTTTTGAGCCGTTACAGTATCAAATAGAGAAATTTAATGAAAGACAAATTACTAAAAGGTTTTAGAACCCACCACAATTTAACAGCGCAATTATGTAGTTATCGATTAATTTCCAAATTCAAACAACAAATCAAAATCAATTATTGAACCTTTTAAATTTAACAATTCATCTCAATTTAAATAAATCTTAAGTATGTTCTTCTTTAATTGTCTAACGAATTATCCAAGCATTCCCATATCAATTTGAAATAAAAGAAAACGAGGAATCAAAGATAATCACTTAACAATTAAAAATCAAGCATAGATTAATTAATCAAATTTCTAAGTATAAAAACAGTTGATATTTTTGGATTAATTATTCAAATAAATAAGAACCATAAACATTTCATATAAATAAAATTAATATGATAACTAAATAACTACGAAATTAAATGGGTTCCATCGTCGACCTTAGTACAAAAATAATCAAACTAAAACAAGCAAAATAGATAAAATCAGACATTATTTTGAGTAGAAATCTATGAATCTTCACGTCAAAACGATTTTCTTCTATTCTTTTTAGGTTCATCTCCTCATTCTCTTTGACTGATTTTTATTCTCTTAAATAGATAAGTTTTCTCCACTTACCTTCGTCATTAAGCAAGATTTTCATACTAGTGATTATAATTTCTTTTATTTTGTCAAGAAGGCGATAATGAATAATGACTTCTCCATTTGATTTTTTTTTTCTTGCAAAAAGAATGGTTGAATTATTATTATTATTATTATTATTATTATTATTATTATTATTTACACACATCTAAGAGCAAAATTCTTCTCGCATATGCACTTGCAAATTTGGCCGATGTGTGTGTCCATAATTGTCTTCCATTTTCTTTCATATTTACGCAATAAATCCCTCAACTTTTATTTTGTACATTATTATAATTTGAACTTTTGATTTTTTTCCTTTTAGCTCAGTCTTTTGCTCCTCTCATTCAAATCATCATTTTACATCGAGTTTTACCTAAAAAATAAAATAAAACAAAACTAAGTCACAATTCATCAAAATCAATAATAAATACTCTAATTTAATGATCCTGATAAGTGTACAAAATAAACTTATCAAAATCATATCTAAGTTGATATTTAGATGGCATGAGATGACATCGGTAAAGGAAGCATACTCATCGAAGCCATGGGTGAGTGTGATTCATTTGATTTGGTACATTCTCTGAGAGAGCAGTGACTCATATTTGATTTTGTAGGCATCGCAATCAACAATTTTATCTTTGTCCCCAATCCCTCCTACA
This sequence comes from Ligustrum vulgare, assembly GCA_963555705.1. Taxonomy (NCBI): domain Eukaryota; kingdom Viridiplantae; phylum Streptophyta; class Magnoliopsida; order Lamiales; family Oleaceae; genus Ligustrum; species Ligustrum vulgare. Next base: position 19,990,932 of record OY743176.1, on the reverse strand, counting down.
ATACACCGACCACCATCTCTAACTCGACTTTCCCTTCTAAGCTACTGTCGTGTTGCGGTTGACTAAGGTTTGGGGAGTAACTTTCAGAATGATTCTTGGCTACATTTGAGATTTAGGTGGTTTCGTACAATTTGATATGCTTAGTAGAAGTTTTGCGGTTATCCTTTTTGGTGTTGATAGAGGTGGTGCAAATGGTCGTGAAGTGGTGGTGTTGTTGGTTTGCAAATATCAATGGTAGTGGTGGTGGTTAGTCGGAATTGGTAGATATGAGACGGCTACCTTTTTTGTAGCGTCGGTGGGGGTGGGGTGGGGTTGAGTGGAGTGGAGTGGAGTGGAGTGGAGTGGAGTGAGGTGTGATGGGGATCGGATGTGGTGGGGGTGGGGTTGGGGGTGGGGGTTGGAGATGAAAGATAATTCGTGACCTTTAATTGAACAATTGTGACCTAATAATTTGATAATTTATGACCGTGAAATCAACTGTGGCCTAAAATATTTTTGATTTGTGATCGAGAAAATAAATAGTGACCGTGGAACAAGTGACCTAAAACATTTGTGATTTGTGATCATGAAAAAAGTCGTGACTTACAAAATTTGTGACCTAGGAAATCGTGATTGAATTGTGACCTATAATATTTGTGATCCGTAATCTAGAAATAAGACATTTTTTTTTTAATTAAAGCATGCCTTTTGAATTAAAATATCAAGTTTCTTAAATTTTAAATGATATCTTTAAAACCTCTTAGATATGTGTTTTTCCGTTATCAATAGTATATAAAAGGGATCAAATAGGGCGGCTACAGTGCTAATTTGGTCCCAATTTCGTGTAGCTGCCTGCCCGAGCTGCTCAAATTTTCAATATTTTTTTAATACCAAAATTGAGAAATTCAATAATTGCCAAATTGCACGCAACGATGCTCTATACGCGTTTTATTTGAACCATGCACGCAACGCGTGCTCAACACACTAGTATATATTATAAGACTTGAACTTTATCATAAAAGATCAACATAGACACCTAGTTAGGAGGAACATGATAAATTCTTATATGTTGATTTATATTTCGATATTTAATAGATATGATATATCCCTTAACACATCTCTAAAAGATGCTAATTCGTTTGAGGCGATCAATCTTGGAATATGTTGGCTCATTTGATTTTTAATCAAATCTAATTATTTGTTGAACTTAATGATACCACGCTAAAACTTGAGATTCCTTTTTAAATGCCTCGCAATGGGTTAATTACACAAAATACCACTCATGTATATAAAAATTTCAAATCTACCACTAACATTTTAAAATGACACAAACTACAGCTTATGTTTAAAATCCTTACACCATATATCATTTTGTTAACATTTTAGCCTATTTGCATGTTAAATGATGATATGACGATGACATGGCTAACTTCTTTTATTTTTGTTTTTAAAAGAATTTACATAGATTTTATTTATTTATTTATTTTTTAAAAAGTTTTAACAATTAAAACATGTTCTCGGTGTAGCGTGCAAGTGTATTTAGTATGTGTTCTTAGTATTGATGTGGGTATAATTTTTTTTATTTTTTTATTTTTTCATTAAAAATTTAAAAAATCTACGTGTAACCTTTTTTTTTTAAAAACAGATAAAGAAAATAGGGGAAGTTTACTTACCTGACATCCTTAGTATTTACCGTTATCTGGATTTGCAAGTGGAGGAGTCTCGGCTGCCTGTGTCGTCAATGTACCAAAATCCCAGTTGTATCCATTCATTAATAAAATATGCTTTCAGTTCAAATTGATATATTCATCATTCTTTCAACATTACATTAAACAAGTTAAAACAATAAATCTTCTTTCCCTTTTCATTCTTGTGATCTTTTATTCCAAACAAGGTATTAAGATGTATTAAATACTTCCATACAATGCTCGAAATCAAAAGATTTAAACCATTCGAAAAAACGTGTAACTTTCAGTTCACAAACACATTCGTTATTCATTTTAATAATAATCAAACATTAACCGAAATTAAAACTTCAATTTAACCCAAGCGTGACTTTACATAATAACCAAAACACATAAAACCATATTCGAGACAAGACTTGGATCTCAATGCACATTAGAAGGCCTTCTCATCTTTTAAATTCAAATTCAAACTCAAAATTACACAACTTTAGAAATTACTTAATCGTGATTCTAATAAGTTCACAAATCTTAAAATAACCATTTATTACAAACTTTACCCAAACAGTTAACTAAACTACAATTTTCATAAATCTCAAAAATCAAAAATATATATATATATATATATATATATATATATATATATATATATATATATACATAATTTAAAGCAAATCAGAAATTTATCCACGTTTATAACACTTTCCCAAATTCTAAAACTCTCAATTTAACCCTTCCTTAAACTAGAAGAAAATCAATTAAACAAATCAATTTAATGAATTTTCGAAATCTATCATTAAAGCATACATATAAACACTAAATACCTAAATTTAAAAATTGAATTTAATCAATTAAATTTCGAAATTATACTAAGTCAAACATGAAAATCTACTGTAGCAAATACCCATCTATATCTATATATACATATATACATCAATACACACATATATAAGCATTACTAAATCCCCAATTAACGGTATAATTCGAAATCAAGTAAACTTAAATCTGAAAATATGAAAAATCTTTACATATTTACACACACTCAACAATTAATTTACGCAATCAACCTCGTCCCTTTCAACATCTGAAATTAAGTATACTAATTCAAATCAAAAGAACATAAAACTTTGACACATCAAAAACTGAAATTATACATACATTCATACATTTGAAAAATCTGAAATTTCACATAGGAAATCTATACATACGTATAAATCAATATACCCACATTAACATCATCATATACATACGAGTTTAATTGTTTGTAAGTGAGTGGGCGGGCAGGCGTGTATGACCGTGTGTGCGCGTTCGTGTGCAGTGTGTGTGACTGCGTGGCCACGTGGGTGTGTGTGTGGTGCGTCGGTGACGAGGAAGGGGAAAAAGGAGCCTTACTGCCGGTGGGGGTGGTGGTCGTGGGCTGCGCGAGGGAGAGACCAAGAGAGGGAGAGCGGTTGAGAGCGACCGAGAGAAGAGCGGTAGAGAGAGAGAGACCGTGAGTGAGGTGTGCGAAGAGAGAGAGAGTCGAGACAGAGAGATATGTCGTGAGTGAGAGAGAGAGAGAGAATGAGGGTTTAGGTTTAGGTTTAAATTTAATCTTTTGAAATTTGCAAATTGGCCCCTCATTTCTCTCTATGTATATAGTTAAGTCCACAAGTTCCATTTACTCTCCAATTACCACCAAACTTTCCCCAAATTTTCAATTTAACAAAGTAGAATAGAAAATAGCAAGCTTAGGCAATAAAACAATTAATCACATAAAATTTCACGTAAACTATTAAAATAAACAATTTATAAACTTTCAAATTGGTACATTGATCGAGACGGCGTCCAAATCCTTCCACTGCAAAATAATTCCAATTATAGACATTAAAGATCATAAATTTATAATTTATAATAACATTCACAAGAATATTACGTGAAATTTAAAATTACACGTAAAAATGAAAAATAGTCTTGCATGATAACTACAATATTTTTCAAATTTTTATCCGATTTCGAGTTAGGGTTAGGGTCGAGGTCAAGTGGGTGGGTGGTGAGTGGGTGGTCCTCCTGCCCCGGACCCCCTCTAGGATGGAGGACCCGCCTCTAGAACCAAATTAATCAGAAGGGCCCGTCACTCTCTGATCCATTGAGTCAAATTTGTTATTCATACTTGTGTTAAATGATGATGTATAAATGACGTATCTTGTTTTATATTTTAGCTTCTTATTTTATTTTTATTTAATTGAATATAATATAATATTTTATATAAAATAAAATAAAATAATGTGATAAATGAGGATTGGAGGTTGCTTGTCTCGCGTTGCCTCATCTTGTCTTCAACACTGTAGGATCAATGTCAAGACGGAGAATGAGATCCTCATTTTATTGTCATTCCTATAAAAAATTATAGCTCGTATTAAAAAATTATTAGCGAGCCAAAACAAATTCGACACGCGTATTCATAAATCATTAGAATATGTCACTTCGTATTGTAATATTCAAATTTCAAAATCATGTCCCGTTTATATTCAAAATTGGCAATAAATAGGGGTCCAGACCACGCAAGTGGTATGTGTATCAGTGTATGTATTTGTCCATCAACTATTGCTTCTTTGACATGTTATATTGGATATTGGATGGCAAGTTTCACTGAGAATGTCACTAATTATTTCAAATTAACCATGCATATTTTCTTCGATTCAATAAATTTACCCAAAATCTAAATCAAAGTAATTATTTGCTGAACCAACAATTTGAATAGATACAAAATATCCATGACGTCTTATTGATTGTCTTTTAGTTTTATTATATCTTATCTAAACTAACGAAATAATCAAAATTTGTTCATCACCCATCAAAATCTAGTATCTTTGAGGCTAAAACTGTGTAACAAAATTCCTTGTTTCCTAGGCTGCTAAGTCGATCACTGATTAATGTATTTTTGGAAAAAATAAAAATAAAAATTAAAGGACTTTAAGGCGCATATACTTCGAATTTTTATCTTAAGATTCAACCCCTATTTGATCCCCATTAATTTTTACTTAACATTGACAAGTGCTTGGTAATTGTCGGAACAAAACCGATAATTTTATCAAACATCGCTCCTAAAAATGTTTATAACTACAAGTAAAACAACAATTATCTGTCTTTGTTTGACGATTAATTTTTGTTTATATATAAGAAATTTGAGTTTTTTGAGGTAAAATGTGTGATTGAAAATGATTTCGTAAAATGGACATGATTAAAAAATTGTACGAGGAATAAGAAGTAAAAATTTATTTTTAAATTAATTTACCAAACACTTGCTTAATTTACTTAGGATTGAACATCAGTAAATTTTTAAGTTTTTTTTTTTTAATTATAAGTTAATATCTACAACTTATAAATTCCACTAAACTGAATATTTCAATATGACCTTTTATGAATCCAACATAAATACCCTAAATCATATAAGAAATTAATTTCCAAAAAACCTCATCAAGATACCTCCTTTCCCGTTCACAGGCAACAAAAGGCGACAGAGATTCGGTAAGGAAGCATTACGTTCCGTCAGGCCATCACCTGACACGTGTCTGAAGATTTACTTTTTAAAGTCAATGTCAATATTACCGAACTACCCTTTTGTCTGTCTTTTTTGTTGTCTCGTAGTTGTCAACTTTGCGCGTCGCATTGTTTTTATATAGCAGATGACGTCAAATTCCCGATTTATTCCTTACCGACAAAGTAAAAATGAAAACAACCCCTTTTATTTTTTGGATAAAAGAATTTTTTTGTTTATAAACCAATTTATATATTATATAATTTTCAGATTTTTTTTTTTAATCACATATATTTTTTTCCCTTTTTTTAAACACATATACTTAACCTCAAAAACATAAATAACATAATTTATAAACTACTCTCTTACAAAATAGAGGCTAAATTCGATATACAACATTATTTTAAATGAGGAAATTTCTAATTTCTAGAATACTTCTAAGTGAGAAAATCAATTTTGAGCTTAATATTTATATTTTTCTTTCCTTAAAAAATATCATCAAATTCTCCATCTTTCTTTTTTCACAATTTTATAATAATTGTGACGTTCCGCCCAACTAAGCAAAGATAATAAAAACTTTTCTAAATAACTTAAATTATCCCCACCCTCCCCCCCCCCCCCCCCCCCACAATTTTTGCACAAGTTTTGACCAATTTAGGTATTTTCGTCAAATTAGACAAAGTTTCACGACTATATTCATTTAGACGTTATAGTTGTCCTAGTCAGGGGCCGATCTAGCCGAAGGTGAGGGCGTTCGGCCGTTAGTGTTGTATCCACCAATTTTTTTGTGTTTCAAATTTTTTTTCACTTACCCCTTGTAGTGACCGTTCGTGTTGGATCAAATTCGCTCGTACTTGATCAGTTTCCTGAATTCGACGTCCTAGTCAACTTTGCCTAGATTCCTTAGGTAACATTTTAATAAAAAGATTTAACTTAAAAAAAATTGTTTACATACATAATAAAATAAATTATATATGTAAAAGCAAATATAGGGGTTTGTATCCATGAAACTTTGATAATACATGATTGTTAATTGTTCGACTAGTAAATGTCATACGGTTAGCATCTCCAATCTCTTCCAACTAGATTGCAAATCACTGCACCAAAATGGTGTAGTGAACAGTGCTACGCTAGATTTATCATAAGTTTTAAAGTTTTTTCCTTTCCAATTTTACCCTTCATTTTGTATACAAAATTCTTTCCTTCCATCTATGTTCATTTTTAATAATCATAAAGGCGGAAAACCTGGGCTTGATAGAGCAGAAGATGGTCGATGAGAAGCCGGCAAAGATTCTAGCCAGCGGAAGTTTGAACGAAGTCGGCTACTCGGTTGGAGAATACACAGTGAAAGAATCGATAAGGATTTGTACCAATTTTTGCTGTATTGATTTTACTTTTTTTCCAATTGAATTTGATGAATTTGATTTGAAGGCAGAAGGAATGGGAAAATATTTGGGGAAGAAGGAAGGGGATTAGTTGTAGGAGTAGAAGGAAGGGGGAATATTTGGGGAAGAAGGAAGGGGATTAGTTGTAGGAGTAGAAGGAAGGGGGAAATTAAATACGTAATAATTTCTTGTAATTTCTTAATATTTTCGGTAATTTAAGTAGTGTAATAAAATATAAATTAAATTAATTAATTGTAGAGAACATAAATAAGAAAAATATAAAGTTTACTATTCATTTGGTGTAAAATATAAAATACAGAGTTGGAGATGGTTATTCATAATAGTGCAAAATTGTACCATTTTAGAGTAGATTTACTCCATTTTGGAGTTTATGGGTCGGATATGCCATTAGTCACAATTAGATTAACGGTCTCTCAAACAATTGTTGTCTTCAGTACGTGATGGTCATTGTTAACATATTGCCTGAAATATTAACGATTGCATGAATCGAGGAGTAATATTGTTGTTGAAGTTGTCCAAGTCCAAAATAATTACATGATAGCAGTGTAATATGACATTATTTTATGGTATGGTACGTATCAAATCCTTGTTTTCAAATTAATTGATTAATGAAGAAGGGCAGTGCAGTACGTGTTAATTAATTACGTATGGACCAAGACCAACCATGTGCATGGGTTCTTTGGGTTGGTTAGCACTTAGCTGTCCTAGTTACATATTATATGTTTTCAATATGTTGGGAGGGGACAAAAACCACCAACATTTGACATGGCCCATTTCTATATTAATTCACAATTCTACATGTCTTCCAGTTGTATTGACATTGGGGTAAGAGAGGACCAAATTGTGGGCCCAATCTCACATTTTAGTCATATTTATTTGGGAAAATTACATGAAAACTTGTATTTCAAAGATGGAATTCAAAAATCTTGTGCCGTACAAATTTTTTCCAAATTTCAGGTATTAATTCATTTAATTAACTAATAAAAGATAATTAAATTAATACATAATATTTACAATAAAACCCCCTAACCCTAATCCAAACAAACGGTCCAAACTTCTCTCTCTATCTATACCGTCGTTTCAACTGAGGTCCAGCGCATCATCTGTCTCAAACTTCGACGCTTACTCCGGTGGTGGCAGCAGCATGGAGTCAAGGGCGGCGGCAGTAGGTGGTTGCTATGCGCCGACAGCAAGAGTTGCTCGCGGCGCCGCGCATGCTGTGAGCCGGTGCAGCAGGCACCTACTGCTACCGGGGCGATGCACATGTTGTGAACTCTGCAGTAGTGCGGCACCTGCTATGCACTAATTCTGCGCACCGAAACTCCTGCTGCCACCATGTGCGCGCTTGCAGCGGCTCCGACTGCTGCTCTTGTGGTGTGGTGGGTGGAAGAGTTGATTAGGGCGGTGGTGACTCTATTTACAGTGGTGGTTTTTTATATGGTGGTTGCGATTATGTTTGTAGTTTGGTGGGGGTGGTCGATTTGGTGGTAGTTAGGGGTGGGGGTAGCTTTGTCTGTGTGTATGGTGGTAGGTTCAGGCGATGGTTCTGGTGATGGTGGTTACGCTAAACTGCTGTAGTGTTGTGGCAGCACCGTTGGAGGATGGTAAAATTCTGGTGGATGGGGTGGGGTGGGGTGGGGTGGTGTGGGATTGGTGGGGGTGGATGACATGAATACTAAATAGTGTGTGACTAATTATTAGGTAATTGTGGCAAAAAATTAACTAATCGTGACCAAGAAACGCATAAATTGTGATCAATAAATAAATATTATGAGACCAATTATGGATGATTGTGACTAATTATATTAGAGGATTGTGACCAACAGTGACTTTTTCATTGGACGATAACTTGACGTGACCTACAATTGTGTCAAATTGATTGTGTGACCAAATTGTGACCTCGTCTCATTGAACTGTGACTTGATATGACCGAACTGTGACCTCGTGTAGGGTTTTCAAACTGGTCAAGTCGGGCCGACTTGGCCCGTTTGACGTCGGCTCGCGGCGGTCCACGAGTCGGCAAACGACCTGGCTCGTGTGGAAACGAGCCGGCTCATTTTCTCACGAAGTCGGTCCAAGTCGGGCTCGTGCGGAGAAGTACGGCTCGTGGCTCGTCCCCACGAGCCAGACTTGGGCCAGCTCGTCGGCCCTTTTATTTTATTTTATTTTATTTTATTTTTCAAATGGGTAAGTGGTAACGAGTAACCACTGAAATAATTGAAATTTGAAAATATAAAAAACTTAAATAAACCCTCCTCCTTTAATCCGGACTTGGGACCGGCTACATTTAATTTCTTGTCGGCAGAGTTAAAATTGTACACTAACAAAATGTTACGTGTACAATTTTTTATTTGAATTTGAAAGAAAGAATTCAAAATACAGAAAAAGAAAAATGCATATATTATTTATAGCATAATACATAATTGTAAGCATAATAATTAATAATACAAAATAATTTACTCACCAATACGATTGTTCTCCGAATTCCTCTGCCAGAATTTCACTTATCCTATTTTGTAGCATTTTCTCCTCAAACTGTCAATCATTCAAGCACATTAATGCCTCCAGTATGTCTTCTTTAAGCCTTGACCTATATTCAATTAACACTCTTCCACCTGCACTAAAAGTAGCCTCCGATGCTACAGTTGATACCGGAGGTGCTAGTAGATCTCGTGCAATCATAGAAACAACTGGGTATTGACGCTTGTTTAGTCTCCACCACTTAAAAATATCAAAATTATTTCTCTCGTCCTCGTCTAACATGCTAAGAAGGTCGTGTCAAAAATATCTAGTTAACTCGTTTGGAGTTTCATCTGAACTATTAAATGTACTAGAAGAACTAGAACCACTGGCATGTGTACTAAAAGTTCCCTTCATAGTCATAAGGTAAGAAAGTAAATCACTATCTTCATTTTGTATCACACTACTGGTGGAAGTAGTTCTTCTAACATTTTGCCTGACTTTTCGGCATTGAGTTTGTACATTTTACATAAACATTTTTCTAAATCTGTACATGTCAATACAGTATCAAAAGTTAATTTATTTGATATTGTATTTATAGTGTGTTTAGTTCTCTCTAAATTTATTCTAGGGTCCATAATCGTTGCTAATGGAAATAAAGTGGGTACATTTTCTCAATATTTTCTAAACTTAGTCTCCATTGATGTAATGATTTGCTTAAAAATAGGAAATGTTTTGTATTAGTTAAAATTATTAAAAATGCAATAAAATACTTCATCACTAAAGGAATGGTGGGATAACCCCAGATAATTCGTTTGTAGCATCGTAAAAGGGTTTCAAAAAAATTTTAACATGAAAAACAAGTTCCCAATCATCAGCCCCCAAATCAAAAGTTGGGCCATGTGAATGCCGACCGTTGTAATATTCACATATTAAATTCTTGTAACCTTGACAATGTTCAATCATTAAATAAGTTGAGTTCCATCTATATCTTACATCAGTAACAAATGATCGTGCTGGCATACCATTTTCTACACAATGTGCATCAAAAGCTTGTTTTCTAGAAGGTGCTGTCATGATGAAATTGCAAGCACACCCATTTTTTTCAATTGATTTTCTATATGCTTAAGACCATCTTGAACTATTAAATTAATAATGTGACATACACAACGAACATGAAACAAGACTCCATCAAATTCAGGATTCATGCAGTTAGCTAATCTATCTATCATTGCTTTATTAACAGAAACATTATCTAGTGTAAAAGTGCGAACTTTACTATCACGGCTAAATTATCTAAGAATTGCAAGTAGTACATTGAAAATATTTGTTGCATTATGTGGGTAATCAATAACTTTAAATGCCATTATTCTTTTGTTCATTAACCAAGTATCATCAATGTAATGACAAGTAACAACTACATAACCTCTATGATTATTGCTAGTCCACAAGTCCGAAGTAAATGATAAGTTACCATTATATTTATTTAAAGCATCTATAAATTTTTGTTTTTTCACGCAATATTTATTAATGCAATCAGCTCATAAGTATTTCTAGAAACGGATTTGTACTTGGGTAGGAGATACTTTTGAATGAATTCCGTGATTTGTGAACTTTCTACAATTGAAAGCGGGAACTCACCACTCGATACGAACATGACCATCCCTTCTCGACGTGCTAGTTCTTAGTTGAAGACCCAATTGGTTAGACTCGATTGACCAAACTGTAGATTTGATTGGTTTGCTTCAACCGAGCCCGATTTTCGACATGCTTTAGAATGTCTGTTAAGGTGTGTTGTGCCCCCACCCTTCTTTCAAGAGAAAAGTCCTTCGCAATTTTTACATTGTGCTTTGACTATTGGTTTCCCATTTCCGTCGATGGCTGTTGTATTAATAAATTCGAAAAAATTTCGGTAGTCCTATTTTTTCACCCTTTTTGGATTTTTGCTAGAGCATGTCGTCGTGCTAGTGGAGCCGGATCCATATGTAACAGCAACATCTTCATCAGCAATGTCATCCAAATTAAGAGGAGTTCTAGTATCTATATCATCAATCTCATTTTCCAAATCCACCAAATTTTCAGAAATTGGAATTTCGTTGAGACCGGAAAATTCATCAACAAATTGGCTAGAAAAATAACTATGAGATTGTGAGTCTGCCATTAGAAATAATGAATTTGGAAATTTTAAATTGGAGATCGAAATGAAATATTGAATTTGAGATAATATTGAATATTGTTTATGAAAACGAAGTATTATAGACTTATAGGATATAATACTATAAATTAGAATATAACTAGAAAGTAGAATATTGCAATTGAAATTTGAGAGTTGAGAGAAATTGTGATAGAAATTAAGAAAAATCTGTGTAGATTTATAGGTGTAAAAAAAAAAAAATTAAAATTAAAAAGTAACACAAATGGTCACAAATGTGACCGTTTGGGACGAGTCGGGCAGGCTAGCCTGTCTGGCTTGTAACAAATGAGCCTTTACGGGCCGCAATGGGCCGACTCGCGAGCCGGCCCATTTCTCGGTCCGTTCTTGGCCTGTTGTCTCCACGAACTTCACGAGTCGAACTCGAACTGTCCAATACCCAAATTTTTTGTCCGGTCCAAGCCCAAGTCCCTTTTTTTACGAACCGAACCGAGCCGAACTCACGAACTCCCGAACTGTCCAGCCCGTTTGCCACCCCTAACCTCATGTGATCGAACTGTAACCTCATGCGACCAAACTGTGACTTTGTGCAACCGAACTATGACCTCGTGTGACCAAACTGTGACTTTGCAGATGGGGTAGAGTAGAGTGAAATTTGCAACTAAATTTTTATTGTGACCGAATTGTGACTTTGTGTGACCAATTATGACTTTACTAGTAGGGTGGGGTGCGTGTTGTGAGTGGGACAAATTTTGCAACTAAATTTGTAATTGTAACGGAACTGTAAGTTTGTGTGATCAACTATGACTTTATGAGATGGGGTGTTGTGACTGGGGGTGGGGTTGGGGTGAAATTTGCTATTAAATGTGTAATTGTGACTAAAATTGAAATGTGACTTTGTGGTAACCTCGTGTGATCGAACTATGATTTTATGTGACCGACTGTAACCTTGCAATTAAATTTGTAATTGTGACATTGTGTGACCAACTGTGACCTAACTTTGACCTCATTTAACCAACTACGACTTTGTGCGAATGAACTGTGACCTTGTGTGAACAAACAATGACTTTGTGTGACCAATTATGATTTGCAGATGGGGTGAATTTTGCAACTAAATTTGTAATTCTTACTTCGTTGGACCAATTGTGACTTTGGGTAGGGTGGTTGACTAAATTTGTAATTAAGACCGAAATATGACTTTGTGTGTGACCAATTGTTACTTTGTGGGGTGGGGTGGGGTGGGGTGAATTGAGGTTGTAGTGAAATTTGTGACTTTATAATTGTGACTTTGTGTGACTAATTGTTACTTTGTCGGTGGGGGTGAGGTAGGTGGGGTGGGGAGAAATTTGTCACTAAATTTGTAATTTTGACCAAAATGTGACTTTGTGGCGTGGGTTGGGTAAGCGGGGCGGGGGAATAGAAGGAAAAAAAAATTTGGGCGTGGGGTGGGGTGGGATCAGGGTGAAATTTGCGATTAAATTTGTAATTGTGATTTTGTTTGATCAATTGTTACTTTGTAGGTGTGGTGGGGTGGAAGGTTAGGTCGGAAAACATCGAGAGAGAGAGAGAGAGAGATTCATTTTCCTGTCGTGGGGTGGGGAAAAGTGGAAGGAAAAAAAGTCAGTTTTGGGAAGGGGGTGGAGTTGAGGGCTGTGGTTGGAGTGATGTCAATTTGTCACTTTGCGGAGAAGTACGGTAGGGTAGGGTCGTGTGGGGTTTGGATGGGATGGGAAAACATCGAGGAAAAAAATTAGTTTTGGGGGTGGGGTAGGGTGGGTGGGGTGATGGGCGGGGACAGGGGCGGGGGTAAGGGAGGTTGCGACGATAAAATTTGAGTTTTTGATTTAATATTATATTAGTTTTAATATAATAAAATAGATCATTATGTTTATATTATATATAATATTATATTTATTTTTAATTATTAAACACCTGATTTTTGAAAAGAAATGTTAAGTTTGGTAGTTTTAGAAAGTGAAACTTAAAGTGTTACAGTTATGTACTTTTCCCTATTTATTTGGGTCTTAGTTTTGGGTGAATCAATCCAAATATTTCAATACCCAAAATCATATATTGATTTCGAATATTTCGTCATTGGAATCATTAGGTCTACGTAGTTATTAGAACTGAACTCAAACTCGAAAAGTTGATTCCAACTCGATTCAATTAAAAGAAGTCTCATAGGGTCACGAATAGGCATAGCATGCATAAAATCATCACAATACTGGGTTTCACGGGGCGTCTTTCTTCTTAGCATAGAAAGGGGCACCGTACAGCAGTAGTCTGCTTTGCTAGACTACCTTCCGCCTTTACTCGCTTTTCTCGGGATGAAAGAAAGTTTGATTACAAATTAAAATAAACTTTACAAGAGAAAACTTGAATGCATTGAAACTTGATTGTTCATTTATTGCAGAAAGTAGTAAATTACATTGATTGATGAGAGCAGTAAATTACAAATGTTGGTGCAGGGGGTGGACACCAAAAGCTTGAAAGTTTTAAATTCTAATACCCCCTATAAAGACTTCTGAGAAAAAACCCTAGTGACGGAGTAGACGTTAAAAATATGAAGAATCATAATAAACTTTTACAATTAAAAAGGAATTACAACATTTACATCAATATTTACAAAGTGCGGCCGAAGTTGGGCAAACTGTGGCTGCAAGTATTAGTTGCGGTCCTTGACATTCTCCCCCATCTGATTTGGCGACGTCCTCGGTGCCATCAGTTTATGATATTATTCAATAAGAGGCTTGAAGGTCCCAAGTTCTTTTTCTCTTTCCCAAGTATTCTCATCACTGCTGCATCCGCTTCATTTGACCAAATACTCTTGATGATAGTTTCTAGAAGCTCGGGAGACTCGGTGATCCAGAATAGCTTTAACAACTCTCTTTCCAATTCTCTTCATTTCAAACACAGGTTGCTTCGGCTTATTTCTGGATGTGTCCTCTTTGTCTGCGAAGTATGGCTTAAGAACATCGACATGGAGGATGTTATGAATTTTGCACCAAGAAGGGAGTTCTACTCTGTAAGCAACTTTTCCAATTCTGTTCACGATAGGTAATGGCCCTATGTATTTTGGAACCGACCTTGAGTCTTTCCCTCTGGTGAGCTTATAACAATTTCTATCGAGAAGCTTAACCATCACCAAATCTCCCACATCGAATTCAACAAAACGGCGCTTCAGATCAGCAGACTTCTTGTATTGTTTCTGAGCTTTCTCAAGATAGCTTCAGGCAATTTCAATATTTCGTTTCCATTCTTGAGAGAAGTTCCTTGCTTGAGGGGACTTGGTATTTGAGCTCAGATCTATAGTATGAGGGAGTTAGGGTTGCTGGCCAGTAACGATCTCAAAAGGACTCTTATTGGTGGAAGAGCTCTTTTGGGCATTGAAGCATACCTGGGCAGCATTCAAGAGTTTCACCCAATTTTTCTGCGAAGCAGAGATGAAGTGCCGAATATATTCTTCCAGCATAGAGTTGAATTGCTCAGTCTGTCAGTCAGTTTACGGGTGACAACTAGAACTCATGCTCAGAGTTGAACCAAAAAGTTTGAACAATTCGGTCCAAAATATGCCAGTAAACCGAGTATCTCGATCACTAACGATGTCTATAGGAAGCCCCCAGTATTTGACAATATGCTTGAAGAAGAGATGAGCTGTCTCTTCGGCGGAAACATACTTAGGCCCTGCGATGAAAGTAACATATTTTGATAAATGGTCAACCACCACGATAATGGTGCCAAAATCTGAGACTTTTGGCAATCCAATTATATAATTCATCGATACACTTTCAAATGCCCTGGATGGGACGGAAAGAGGTTGAAGCAAGTCTACCTTCTTCTGATGATTTGTCTTGTCCTACTTACAAACGAGACAAGTTGTCACATAAGTAGCAATGTCATCCCGCATTTGCGTCCAATAGAATGCACGTTGTAATAGTGCACAGCTGCGTTCCTCTCCTGGATGTCCGGCCCAGAGTGTGTCGTGGCATTCCGTTATTAAGGATTTCCTCAAGTCTCCGCCTTTTGGAACATACAGGCGGTCCCCTTTGTCTTCAATAGACCCCCATCTAACCAGAACTAACTAGTCTTGCCTTACTTGATGAGGTCGATCAAATAGTGTGTAGCAAGGTCCTTCTCTAGAAGTGCCCTTATTCGATCCCTAATATCTGTGGTAACTTCGGTCCCTGAAAGAGAAGCCATTGCACAAGTAGAAGCTAAGTCAGCCCGACGACTAAGAGCATCTGCAACGTGATTACTGGATCCAGGACGATACTCTAACATGAAATTGAACTCCGAAAGAAGTTCTTGCCAACGAGCTTGCTTGCTTGATAGTTTCGACTGTGACATGAAGTGGCTAACAGCCGTTTTATCAGTCTTCACAATAAATGGGGACCCCAATAAAAAGTGACGCCATACTCGGAGGAAATGGACCACCGCCAACAACTCTTTCTCGTGTGCCGAGTAACGATGTTTTGCATCATTCAGCTTTCGACTTTCAAAAGCTACCGGATGTCCCTCTTGCATTAGGACTCCCCCAAGCACAAAGTCAGAAGCGTCTATCTACACTTTAAACGGTTTTGTCATGTCCGGTAAGGCGAATACCGGGTTTGTCCACATGGACCTCTTCAACTTCTCAAAAGCAGCTTGACATTATGCAGACCAATCCCAAACTTTTTCCTTCTTCGTCAGCTCCGTTAGGGGCAGTGCAATTTCTGAGTATCCCTTCACGAATCTTCGGTATTAATTGCATAATCCAAGAAACGAGCGTACATCATGTACGTTCTTTGGTGGTCTCCAATCCTTGATTGCTGCGACTTTCTTGGAATCCATGCGAGCCTTTCCTTGTTCAATGATGTGACCTAAGAAGCTGATAGAAGTTTGGGCGAATGAGCATTTGGATGGCTTAGCAAAAAGTTCATTCTCTCGGAGTCGACTAAGGACTCTTCTAACATGTCGCACATGTTCCTCCAATGTTTCACTGTAGATTACGATATCGTCCAGGTACACGACCATGAAATCATCCAGAACCCCGTGAAGCAACTGATTCATCATCGTGCAGAAAGTAGCAGGATCATTTGTCAAACCAAA
The DNA here is from genome assembly GCA_963555705.1 of Ligustrum vulgare. Classification (NCBI taxonomy): domain Eukaryota; kingdom Viridiplantae; phylum Streptophyta; class Magnoliopsida; order Lamiales; family Oleaceae; genus Ligustrum; species Ligustrum vulgare. Next base: position 19,974,645 of record OY743176.1, on the reverse strand, counting down.
ATGCATGACTTTAAATTCAAAAACTCCATATCTGGTCACCACCGTCGTCTTTGCTTCATCTCCATCCTTGATCCGAACTTGCCAGTATCCAGATCGAAGATCAATTTTCATGTAATATCTTGCCTTACTTAGGAGGTCAAAGCAATCTACCACCAACGGAATAGGATAGCTATTTTTCACAGTTATCTTGTTCAGGGCACGATAATCACAACACATTCTGAGAGAGTCATCTCTCTTTTTCTGAAATAACACGGGGCTCCATATGGTGATTTCGCAGGCACGATAATCCCACTTTCCAACATTTCTCCTAGTTGCTTCCTAAGCTCTTCCAGCTCAGGTTGAGACATCCGGTATGGTGCCTTAGCAGGTGGCTTGGACCCTGGAATAAGTTCAATTTTGTGATCAATTGCCCTCCTAGGAGGCAATCTCTTTGGTAACTCCTCTGGCATTATATCCTCAAATTCCTGTATAAGCTTTCGGACAGGTTTTGGAATAGGACTAGACGCCTCTTCAATCTCTTCTAGACGAAGGGTGCACAAAAATGAGGGCTCATTTCTCTTGAAGCCCTTACTGAATTGCATGGCCGAGATGCTCTTCTCGCCAACTTTTCCTGCCACTGTAGGTATAACACACGGCTTACTACCCATCATCATTAAGGAATCAGAGTGCGGGAACACTGTGGTCTTCGTATCCCGAAGAAATTTCAATCCCAAAATAAGTTTGAAATCATCCATCTGAACCACCGAAAGATTAGTCCTTCCCTCAAAAGGATCAGCCTTGATTAACACAGATTTGGCTACTCCCGCAATTGGTTGAGCTGCTGAATTGATAGCTTTGACTTTTTCGCTACCCTTCTCTAAAACCAACCTAAGGTACCCAACTTCGGTACTAGCAAGATAGTTATGGGTAGCTCCGGTATCTACCATGGCCTTAATTGGCTTTCCATTGATCTTTACATCAATGTACATTAATCCCTTAGCCCTACAAATATAAGCTTTGAATTCTTCTTGTTTAACCTCCTTTGAACGGACTTTCTCCTTTTCAGTTGGTTGGTTGTGATATTGAGTTACGCCGATGTGAAAAGGCACCAACCACCTCCTCTTCCTCTTCGGAATCGGTCTCTCCATGACTACTAGTAGGAGGGGCATCTTGCTTTGAAGTTGATTCCCCACTTGCTAGTTGACAATAGGCATTTACCATTCATTTCTGTAGACAATCAGCCACCCGATGAGGTCCTTCACATAAAAAGTAAACAATTTTCGGAGTAGTATCGGATCTACCCTCCGCTGTCTTTCCTCTATTCCAATTTCTTTGATTATTACCTTGATAGTTGCCTTGATGGCCACCTTGGTGATAACCATGAGAGTTATTTTGACGAGAACCTTGATATCCACTGCCTCTTTGGTTCGAGTACTATTCTTAGAGATGGCAAAAAAATCCGATCTGCCCGTCGATCCGTCGAACCGATCCGATCCGAAAAAATCCCGATCCGTGGTTCGACGAATCAAAATTTATGTGATCCGCCCCGATCCGAAAATTCACGGAGCGGATTTGGATCGGGGCTGATCCGATCCGACCCGATCCGCGATCCGACATTTTTTTTTAATATAATTTTTTTATCATGTATAAAAATTTAATATGTAAATTTTGTAGTAAACTTTAATTTCTGAGAATAAGCTGCAATCTTTGCATTTTAAAGAAAACACATTTTTCATGTTCTTCATTTTAAGAAAGAATTCCAATAAGTGATGGCAAAAAAACTCGATCCGTTGAATCGGCGAATCGGCCTTATACGTCTCGTTTCAATAAAATAAATAAAATTTAATAAAAAAAATAAAATTTCTAAATTTTTTATAAAATATTTAATTTAAAATATATTTAAAAAAATTTAAAAAATTAAAAAATAATTCTGGCGGATCGGTGGACCGATCCGCCCCCCCAGACCCGAAATTTGACGGATCCTGGGGCGGATCCGAATTGGGCAAAAAAAATTCGGGGCGGGGCGGATCGGACCCGATCCGCCCCGTTGCCAACACTAACTGTTCTCCCCCATTTGAGCTCGAGCTAGCTCTGAATTGCTTATTCCCTCCACCATTAGATTGATTACTCGTGGACGGTCTATCCTTCTTGGTTTCAGTCTGATAGTCCATTAAGCATTCGGTAGCTCCCATTGCCGTGCTCAAATCCGAAACCTTCTACCTCAAGAGTTCCGTACGTGTCCACTGTTTTAAGCCCTCCATGAAGATGAAAAGGTTGTCCTTTTCTGACATGTCTCGAATATTTAGCATATGGTCAGAAAAGGCTTTTACGTACTCCCTGGCAGAGCCAGTATGTTTCAATTCCCGCAATACCCGACGGGCTTTATATTCTACATTCTCTGGAAAGAACTGGGCTCGAATTGCTTCCTTCAGAAGATCCCATGAATCTATCCTAACCTGTTGGCCAGAATATCCATATATTTCGACCACCACCACAACTTTGCATCTCCACCCAGATACATGGTAGCTGTAGTCACCTTTCTTGCTTTATCTCTGATGCCAGCAGCAAGAAAGTATTGTTCCATGTCAAACAGGAAGTTGTCAAATTCCTTTGCATTGCGTGCCCCTCCATAGGTACACGGTTCAGGGATTCTGACCCTAGGTGCATACTCTTCTTCTGCGGGACCTTGCCTACCGCCCACCGCCTGTTGGAGAATTCGCAGCTGAACTCTCATCGTTTCCCTCTCTTCCTACAGACCAGGAATGATTGCAACAGCTTCAGTCATTGCTGTGCAAGCCGCTCGGCTTTCATCCAGTTGGATGTGTATATCCCGAATATACGATTCCGCAATTTCAACATTTTCCTCCAGGTTTTCCACGACATAGCATAACCTTGTGGTTTGCTCATCAAGCGCATCCACGCGTTGTTTAGTACTCTTCTTAGCATCAGTCATATCGGTGATCTGTGATGCATTCAGATCCAAAGCCTTCGGATTCATTGCTTTCTTATCGAGGGAGGAGAGCCAATGCTCTGATACCAACTTTCACGGGGCGCCTTTCTTCTTAGCACAGAAAGGGGCACCGCGCGGCAGTAGTCTGCTCCGCTAGACTACCTTCCGTCTTTACTCGCTTTTTTCGGGACGAAAGAAAGTTTGATTACAAATTGAAATAAACTTTACAAAAGAAAATTTGAATGCATTGAAACTTGATTGTTCATTGATTGCAGAAAGCAGTAAATTATATTGATTGATGAAAGCAGTAAATTACAAATGTTGATGTAGGGAGTGGACACCAAAAGCTTGAAAGTTTTAATTTCTAATACCCTCTATAATAGACTTCTGAGAAAAAATCCTAGTGACAGGAGTAGACGTTAAAAAGCTGAAGAATCATAATAAACTTTTACAATTAAAAAGGAATTATAATATTTACATCAATATTTACAAAGTGCGGTCGAAGTTGGGCAAACTGCGACTGCGAGTGGACCAAGGGGCTAAGTATTAGCTGCAGTCCTTGCACTGGATCATGCCTAACAATGGAGGATCGCTGATAATATTAGGCCCGACATGGTTAGTCAAGACTTTAGAGCCATGTCGTGTCAAAGGTTACCTAGATTGATCTACTAATTCAAAATTAGATCGTATCGACTCAACACAACCATACTAACATTATCTCATGTTTGTAATTGTATATATCCATTGATGAGGGTAGGGTCCCTTTGGCAGAAAAATGATATGGTTCAACCCTTTGCTCGTGGCTTCCAGCACAGTACTGAGCCTGAGTTAGTGGGCATGGTCACGTCGTAATCATCACTCAGAATATTACTCTGATGTTGAGTTTGGACGCGAACATAACCTTGATTTTTTTAACACTTTTTGGTTGATCCCAATAAAATGGTCTCAGAAATTTACAATCGACATGTGGTGTTTATTAGTGAATCTTAGTGGACTGTGAGTCTGTAACCAATGGTCTAGCAGGTGAAAAACAATTTTTATTTCAGATTTTTTCCCCCTAATATTTTAAAAAAAAATATTGATCATATATATTTTATTGTAAATCTTCTCCTCGAGAACAATTTTTATTTACCATAGTTAAGGATTTATTTTTCCTTTAAAGGCAAATTATATTCTTCAAATTTACATGATTGTTGAAGATGAAAAAAAGTAATAACGTTTGAGAAATTCTAACTAGTAAGGGGAAACCTTCCGGGTAACCTAGAAGTATTGGAAGAATATAACTTTGAGCGGTATGGATCGATCTAATCAAATCTACACTTCTAAATAACCGAGTGTTCTGTTTTCGGCAACTCATTTTATTTAGTAACGAAATGATTACAATTTATAATTTATACAATTTTCAAACCACTTTTTAATTATACATATTTTCTCACTGTAATTTTTAACCACAATTTTACTTAAAAAATAAAAAAATTCAAATAAATAAAAAAGAAATGGTTGCAATGAGTTGTCGAACAGTCTCTTAGAGACATGTCTAGGACATAGACTAGTTGGTGGGTCAGAGAAAGATAGCAAGGTCTCGTATAATCTAGCCTCATTTGGTATAAACTGTCTATAAACGATTTACTTTATTATTATTGTAACTTTAAAACGATTTTTTGTTTTTTACCAAAACCCCATTTAAAACTTAATATAAAGGCTTCCAATTTTCGGGGGTGCTCCAAGGTTGGCCCTGATTACAATTTTTTCGAATCACTTTTAACTGCACACATTTTCTCAAATCACTTTTCAATTATATATTTTTAACTCGAAAAAATTTACATTTTTTTTTTTTTAAAACCAAACCCATGCTTGATTGTCTGGTGGCTAGGTAATAGTAACTAGGACGCACTTTTTGTTCATGCAAACTAACATAATTGATTTATATGTAGTGGCTTATAAATTGATTTAGTTATGATTTTGAGGTAAAATGTGTAATTGGAGAGTGGAGAAAGAAAATCTGAATGATTAAAAAGTGATTTGATAAATTGTGTAATTTATAAATTTATTTATAAATCATTTATCAAACGGATGCTAAGCGTAATGAATTCGTTATCACTTTTAATTCATATTCATATTCATATTGATGCAACAATAAATTGACATAACTAGCCTAATAGAGGAAGAGGGCCATGCTAGCAACATAGGCCTCCTTTTTTTTAGCCTAACCCGCAACAGAATAGTGGTGCTAGGCTAGCGGATTAATTTAAGTTTTTTCCTATTCAATTTTATGATCGTTTTAGTAATTTTGCCTAATTTTACTTAATAATATTCAAAGGCAAAAAGGGGAAATTACATTGTATATTGCTACGATTTTACTTGAGCTTATTTATGATCTATAATTATGTTTAGGTTCATCGAGGATGATTGACACGTGGACCAAATAATTATTGCCACGTAATATCAATCCTGGTTATAAATTTTAGAACATGGAGTCATTGCTACTTGGACTCATATTCTTATTCTACAATAATAAGAATTATAAGTACAATAATATTCAATCTAGTAGCCTAATCAAAGTACTTTAGTTAACCGAAGTCGAGTCACGCTCTCTAAATGTCTTAACCTTATTCATATTTATTCCCGACTCAATAGCTTTTTGAATTTACATCTAATCAACACGTGTAACACGTTAGGTTTGTTGCATGTACATACAACCTAAACAAAAGTTGATTTTATAGAAAAGCACGATGCATTACGTCTGACACGTGGTGTTAATATAATTAACAGATAAAATTGTATTAACATCATTGAATTGAGCTAATTATCTCCTTTCAACCCAATGTTAACCATGGTTGAAGCTTTCAATACTTTGTCTATACTTATTAAAGACTACATTGCTTTTAGAGCTAACCCTTGACTTCCATGAAATATTGAAAATATTGAAGTAATCTAGTTAGACTATTGCACTAACTACAATACCTTGTTGTTTTCAAAATCTCCCGAGGATTCCATTAATCTATTCGAACTACCGTAATCAACAAAATTCAATTAAATCCAACCCACTAAGAAAGAGAATGAATTTTATTAATATTATATTCATTGAAGTTGAAGTTGATTATTTTATTTATTAAAGAAATCAATAAACGTATAAAAGTAGGAAATGGGTAGCTTGCATTAAGATCTTTGTCGTTATACTGACTTTTGAAGTACATCAGAAAGTTTCTTAAGATCCTAAGAAAAAGGTAAAACATGTTAGGGATGTGTTTGGCACTCTACCATTATTTTTTCTACTTTTTAACTACAATTAAAATAAAAAATTCATTTTTCATTTCAAATAATTTCTTCCGAATAAATGAAAAAAAAAAAAAAAAAAATTACTATCGAGAGCCCTCCCTGCGTACGTGTGAGGACTTCTATATATGTATGTACTTTTAACAAGCACACGGTGGCTGACATATATATAGGGAGTTGGGTAGAGTCGTAGAGAGAACTGAGAGATTATAGGTGTGAATGGAGTTGGGTGCGAATATGTATTAAAGAAAATCAACGGTTTTTCGTCAGTGCCTGGTTTTGTTAGGGTTCTGATATCTACTTTTCTTTATTTGTTATTGTTATCGGCTGATTTTTTTTTTGTTTTTTGTTTTTTTCTCTGTTGAAGATAGATGGTGGGACTTGGGAGGTTGGAAAGTTGAGTTTTTTGTTGAGTAAGAGCAGATAATTTTACGGGTTTTCAATTTTGTGGGGGAAAAAGTTGAATTTTAGGGTGTTTTCCTGCTGAATTAAACAAGGAGAACCAGAAGATTTTGATTGAGTTATTCATTTTTGAATTATTCTGATATATATATATATATATATATATATATATATATATATATATATATATATATATATATATATATTTTTTTTTTAATGTTTGTGCAGATGGATTTGTTGGCAAGTGGAGATAAAAGAGGTAAGAAATTGAATTTCTTTTGATTCAATTTATTATTTTTGGTGAATCCTTCTGTTTGATTGTGTAGAGAGCATTGATTTGTTATTCTACATAAGAATAAGAAATTTACCTTAATTTTGCAGCTATTGATGTTTGAAGTTTGATAAACGAGATTCTAAAGAAAGATTTTTGGGTTTAATTACTGTGAGAGATAGAATTTTTGATTGAGATGATTACATTTATAGAATCTAAAGAGAAAATGAAGGAAAACGAGAAAAGTTTGGATTCTCAATTATGGCATGCTTGTGCTGGTAGTATGGTCCAAATGCCTTCGGTGAATTCGAAGGTGTTTTACTTCCCTCAGGGGCACGTGGAACACGCCTCAGGAAATGTAGATTTTAGGAGCTGTCCTCGAATTCCGGCTTATATACCTTGTAGGGTTTCTGAAACTAAATTCATGGCTGATCCTGAGACTGATGAGGTTTTTACGAAAATGCGATTGGTTCCTGTTAATGAGATTGGGGCTGATTTTGATGAAAGTGGGGTTGTTGGGATGAATGGTTCGTATAATCCTGATAAACCCACTTCATTTGCTAAGACACTAACACAATCTGATGCAAACAATGGTGGGGGATTCTCCGTACCGAGGTATTGTGCGGAGACAATTTTTCCTCGACTAGACTACTCTGCCGACCCTCCTGTTCAGACCATTTTGGCGAAAGATGTTCATGGGGAGACTTGGAAATTCAGGCACATTTACAGAGGGACACCAAGGCGTCATCTCTTGACAACAGGATGGAGTTCTTTTGTCAACCACAAGAAGCTCGTCGCAGGTGATTCAATTGTGTTTCTGAGGGCCGAAGATGGGGATCTTTGCGTTGGAATCAGGCGGGCAAAGAGAGGAATTGACGGGGGACCAGAAATGCCATCCCTGTGGAATCCGGCAGGTGGCAGTTGTGTTGTGCCGTATGGAGGGTTATCACCCTTCCTGAGGGAAGACGAGAATAGATTGACCAGAAATGGTAGTGGAAATCCGGGCAGGAATTTAATTGGCCAGGGAAGAGTGAAGCGTGAATCAGTTATTGAAGCTGCAACTCTTGCTGCCAGTGGACAACCTTTCGAGGTAGTTTATTATCCTCGAGCTAGCACTCCCGAGTTTTGTGTGAAGGCGTCTCTTGTAAAGGCGGCGTTGCAAATACGTTGGTGCTCCGGCATGAGGTTCAAGATGGCCTTTGAAACGGAGGATTCATCCCGGATAAGTTGGTTCATGGGAACCATATCGTCAGTACAGGTTGTTGACCCCATTCGCTGGCCGGATTCACCATGGAGACTTCTCCAGGTAATGCAGTTAGTTTTAAAAACATCTTGATACTCAGGTTATAGTTATTTCTGCTTGCAAATTTTGCACGATACAATGCTGGAAGTTTATGCTTTCTGGCTTCTGCACAAATTTCTGCTCAAGCTGACGTTCCAAGGGAAATTGCATAAAATCTTGTATGCTATTCCCTTACAAGCTTGCGATAATTTTGATATATTTTTGGATCATAAGTATCTTGGTTCAGTTGATTATAATCATTGCATTATATTTCCTACAATATTACCAGATATTTTAGGATTAATCTTCTTTTCTCAGTATGTACTCTGTTAGTTTTTTTTAACCAATTGTACTAACTAGTCTTCCTCTCTATTTTCGAGAAATATTTTCAAGCATTGATAGATGGTATGATTTTTCTAGGGTTTAAATTTGTTGTCGTCTGATTATTTATGCTCTCTCAACTTTTACCTTCTGAAAGCTGTTAAGGCTTAATTTTACAATATTGTAATATTTTTCTGAAATTTGATGGAAACTTTTTCCTTTGTAAGAGGACTGGACATTCTTTTCCTTTTTTCTATCTACTCTTTAACTTAAGATGACTCATTGCAGGTGGTTTGGGATGAGCCAGATCTACTTCAAAACGTGAAAAACGTAAGCCCGTGGCTGGTAGAATTAGTTTCAAACATGCCTACCATCCATCTCTCTCCTTTTTCACCACCGCGGAAGAAATTGAGATTACAACAACATCCCGACTTCCTTCTCGATGGCCAACTTCCATTGTCAGCTTTTTCGAGCAACCATGTCCTTGGGTCCAACAACTCATTTGGTTGTCTTCTTGACAATACTCCTGCTGGCATGCAGGGAGCCAGGCATGCTCAATATGGTTCAACGGTATCAGATCATCACCTCACTAAACTGCAGTCGGGTTTGTTTCCAGTTGGTTTTATGCCACTCGATCGAGCTTCTATACACGCGGGAGATTCCAATCTAATCTTACCAAAGCTAGGCAGCAATGAGAATGTTTCTCGTATGCTATCCATGGGAAACTCCAACCAAATTTCAAAAAGAAATGATGACAACAAGGCAGGCCAATTCGTACTTTTTGGTCAGCCAATTCTTACTGAGCAGCAGATTTCTCTGAGCTGCTCTTGCGATACTGTTTCACCAATTCGCACTGGCAATAGTTCTATGGACGAAAATGCAGATAAGATAGGAAATAATTCTGACGGACCTGATTCAGCCCTCAATCCGCATGGTGCACCAAAGCGCTCATTATGTGAAGGATTTCATTCGGAGCTCAACACCGAAACTGGTCACTGCAAGGTTTTCATGGAATCGGAGGATATAGGTCGCACATTGGACCTTTCTTTGTTCAGTTCTTATGAAGAACTATACAAAAAATTGGAAAATATGTTTGATGTTGATATTTCAGAGATGCTGACTCATGTTGTGTACTCGGATGTCACAGGTGCAATGCAAAAACTCGGTGATAAACCATTTAGGTAAGAATTGTTAGTGATTTTTCACATATGATATGTGGTTTATTAACCTCTGTTTGGTAAAATTTATTTATAAACAATTAAGTGGCAACATTTTATTGGACAATTCTTTTGAAAAGTCAACAATTTCGACTGATGAATGATTTTCGTTCACTATTTTTTATTTCCAACAAAAAGGGACCAACGAAATGCTACCAAGTTTCTATTTATAAACAACCATTTATAAATGGTTATTCCCTCTAAATGAACTTGTGTTATTCACATATTTGTTTTGTTGTGGATGTTGCAGTGACTTCATGAAAACAGCGAGAAGGTTGAAGATTTTAACTGATTCAAGCAGCAGTAATGTAGGAATGTAAAGCCATAACCAAACAGCAAAGCCTCTGGTTGCTTATTGTATAGCTGAACCTGAACTACTGGATCTTTACTGAATCCAAAAGATCCATTTGGCTGATTTTCACAATTGATTCACCATATGCACTTCCTGAAATTCACCTCCAGAATTGAAACAGGAAAATAGGAAATGTAACCTTTTGGATGTGCCTGACGAGCTCGGAGTTATCTTTTCTCGGTTGATTCTCAAGCCCCCGACTGTCATATCCGGGCTTTTCGGTGACATGTTACTGGAAAATCATTCATTGGAATATTTTTACCTTGTTTTATATCTCTTGGAGATTCCATCATTCTATTTTGAGTTTGCTAGTTTTTTCGAGACAAATTACTACAAAGAATAAGTTGAGCTTGCTTTTTGTAGTCTTTTGTCTTCTAAGAAGAAAATATTAGTACATATTTTCTGTTATGTTGGTTTTTGAGAGGATAAATTCTATCTTAAATTAATTTGTAAGCTTAGAATGAAATTTCTCTGTACAGCCAAAATTCCTCTTATTCGAATGTAATTTCTGCCTTTTGGAAGCTTCCAAACCTTTGGCACATGTTGGTGGGATAGAGCAAAAATATGTCTGGCATCTTGTTAGGGTTTTACGTGCATGTGTTTTAAAGAAAATTACCATCAGATTAGCTTCTGTTTGGTAAATTTTTTTTTGTTTATAAATAAGGAATTTTGTATTTTCGAGGTAATATGTGTGGTTGTAAACGGATTTGAAAAAGTATATGATTAAAAAGTAATTTGAGAAAATGTATTATTTATAAATTTGTTTATAAACGAGTTACTAGATATTCTGGCAAAGTTGACAATATATGCCAATCACGACAATGATAAATTGGTCGATTCAAATCTCAACATTGTTGTAGTATTAGTAAAAAAGGTTGAATGACAATTTTAGGTGCTCCTACCGTTCTTGTCATGATGATTGATGGAGGATGTAGTACCAAGTTGGTCAGGGTTTAGGTATCACATCTAGATTGATAAAGTGCCTAGCAAATTCAAATTTGTGAGGATTCAGACCTTCGATTTCTACATTGTCAACTTTTATGAATTCTCAACATTTACCATTTGAGATATTTCTTGAGTAGCCATTAATGTAGTATTAGAGTTGTTTGGTCCATGGAAACATTTTGGTTTTGTGATTTTATTTTATTTTTTGTTTTTTTTGAGTAAAAAGTTGTGAACTTAATTAAAGATTGAACTATTGAGATTAAAATTGAGTTTAAAAAATTGTTATAAATATTTTAAATAGACCAAATAGTCTCCTAGTGTGGTGCCTTAGAAGAGTTATGTTAAGGAACATCAATCACATTCTACATTAAATTGTTGACTTGAAACATCGAAAAGTGAAGTTCCTATTCAAGTGGCGCAACCGTAGTGTAGGGCAATGTTTACGAGAAATAGTGTTTAGTATAAAAAATAATTTCTTTTTAATATCCCTACACAAGTTTGTAAAAGAAATTCGAAGTTTAAGAGTTTAATTCCATCGATTTTGCTATATTTACATAATTATTCACATAATGATTAATATACACGTGATATAGTGAGATATGATTTTCGTTTGGTAACACTTTTTGATATTTATAAAATTGTTTATTTATGATTTTGAGATAAAAAGTAATTGTTGAAAATTGAATAGAGAAAATGTGTGTGGTTAAAAAGTAATTTGAAAAATTCTATTGAATATAAATATATTTATAAACAAGAAAGATTTCGTTACCAAATGGAGCTTAATCATAATTTCTTCGATGATTTTTTTTTTTTTTTATATCGCTTTTGTATTTAAACATTACGTACAAATATCATTATTCCAAAAGTCTAGTACGTTAGGTGACAAGATAGTGAGTTGGATCACGTGAAACGACCAACAGCGTTGGATCTACGCCATCTTTCCTTTCTATTTTGTTTATTTTCATCTCTATTAATTTTTATCTCTACTTTTTTCCTTATTTCATGTGTTGATGTTACGACACTTGACATAAATTTATAGTGAATCTTCATGTGTACCTACACCAGTTCCAGCCGAATGATCGGGTCTGTTAGATGACGTTGTACAACTGCGAATATGTTGGAGTCTACTTATTCTCTTTCGTACAAGAAATTTCATCAAGGATAGATTAGAAATTTCACACTTATAAATTTGGTTTTGTTTTAATTTTTTTTTTTAATAGGTAGAGAGTCTTCATTATTATTTTGTAAACATCATAAAAAGAGAGAGACGAGTTAGAGAAAATAGGGTATGCCACTTTCCTAGGAGTGGGCATTTTTTTTTTGGGGAACCGATCGGTCCTGATCGAATACGATCAAAGAATAAATTAAATTTGGGACTTGTTGGTAGGAATCGAACGGTTCTAATTCGGTTCTCGATTCTTTTTTTTTTTTTTTTTAAATTGAAATTTAATTCGGCTCTCAGATTGATTATTTAATTATTTTTAGTAAAATATTAAAAGATCACGATTCACGTCTTCTGTCTTCCTCTAATTTAGAATCTTGTTTCTTTCTTTATCTCCAACAGATTCATTCTTCTTTTTTATTTCTTTAATTATTTTTTAGTTTCTTATAATCAAATTAATTAACCTATTAGTATCAACTATCAATTCCCAAATACCAATTACCAAATCAAGTCCGTCGACACTGCCTAATTATTTATTTAATTATCAAATACAAATTCCTTAATTTCTTTAATTATTTCTTAGTTTCTTAAATTATTTCTTAGTCTATACATGCATGATTTTTTTGTTTTATTTTTAATCTTTGTAGTTTGTAAAGTGGGTGCAATATAGCGTGTCACATATTTTGATATTATGCCATTGCGTTTTATATTAAAAGTGTAGGCAGCTTTCATTATCAGTCACTTGCAATTTCTAATTTTTAATACTAAAAAATATTTTTTTTATATAAAAAAGAGACATTTTATTTTAACATTTTCAATGTAAAGAATTCGACCGAATCGAACAGAAATCAATTGGTTCGATTCCATAATCAAATTTGGAACCAATAGTTCCATTACTATAATTCCCATTGGTAATTGGTTCGGTACGGTTCCTTTAAGAACTGGACCGAACCAGACCGCGCCCACACCTTTGACTTTCCCTCGTAAATTCTTTTAATCATAGTGAATTATTGAAGTGTTCGAATGAGGACGTAATCTAATATTGAGTTGAATCTCTATAAATTTTATAGTTATTATCTGTTTATTTTTCTTTCTACGATTTTATTGTTTCCGATAGTATATTTATCAAGGTTTTTACAATGCACTGTAACATATATTGTGATCAGAAAATATTATTGAGCAAGATATAATTAATTACAATCCGAGTAATCAAAATATATTAGCATACTACTTCTGACTATTACACGTACTCTAATATTACGTTATTGTGCAATAATGTACCACTCTTAATTACGTATCTGTAACCCTTTACATTTGTAATGTACTCATGTCAACTTCAAATTTAGTCTACATGAATTGCACCACTTTGGTATGATGTTCTTTTGCATTTAATGGAATCGCTGTAATATCTACATTAACAATGATGCAACCAATGATCTTGTAATTTGGAAATTTGTAGTAGACAACATACTTTTAATCCGTTTGATATGAATAAATTGCTTCGAATATTACTGCAGAATTCAATGACACGAGATCTGATGTAGAAGATGATGTTTTCCTAGTTGATCAATTGGAGATGACTAAGCTGGACAACTAATTTTAAGACATTTTTATTTGACTAATTGTAATTTCCATAATTATTAATCACACCCCTAAAATTAAGGGTACCGTAATTAGTTAAATTAATTATTAATTACATTTTCTCTTCAAATAACCATATTTATATATACATTGAAATTGTGTAATATTAAAATTGTATTTATATTAAGTAATTTTCAATAACTGTCCTCCCAATTGGAATTGTCTGTATTCGGTTCATCCTTCCAAACCCTATCACACCCAGGATATGATGAAATAGGATGAGTTGAGATAGTATTTTGTAAATATATAATTATCTTGAATATATTAACAATTTCTTTATTTTCCGATCGTCTGGAAGGGACAAAAGAAATATCTTGTTGTTTCTTCAACAATTTTTTTTTTTTTTTTTCTCTGGTGGATCTCTCAGCAAGATTCAAATCCAGATGAAGTTTTGGCCATCTATCAGAGAAAAAAAAAACGAATGGATCTTGTAAGATTTTCAAGAAACTCTTCGATTTCTTTCGAAAGCAGATGATTTCGTGAATAGCCGGGAAATTGAGTAATACAATGGTGTAATTGTGTAAATTTTAGCAAAGGGTAATAGCCCATAGAATAGGTTCTACTTTCTAGTAAGGAGAGAGAAGCATTTCCGAAGTAGTTGTTTTGTTCAAAGCAAACAATTACTTTGTTTTCAGTAACCAACATCCATGATTTCTACCAAAGTTAAAAAACAACAAAAGAAGACCATTAATATGATTATATAAAACACACACCAAGTCTCTCATTTTCGCAAAGATATGTTTGTTTTTATTTTTCAATAGATTAAGAAAATGTAATGTGCAGTTAAAATATATATATATATATATATATTTATTTTAATATCTGACACTAAATAATGATTTAAATAAGAGTATTTCATATTTAACATTTATTGATAACATTATTACATGTTGAATAGAGATATATTAAAAAAATCAAAATATCATCTTATACTCTAAATAGTGAAAATCATTTACAATTTAGGACAGATGAAAAAAAAAATTCTTACACGTTACATATACACACACAAGCATACAAACATAGACTTCTGTGAAGCATGCATATGAACAGGAGGAGTTGTCTTGATGGGATTAAAGCTGACTTCATATTTACGTTAGCGAATTGACAGTTTTCGTCTGGTTCAATTTAAGACTTTGTTATAAAAAGTTTTTTTATACTTACGAATATAAGATGTTCTTAGGCTTGAAACTTGATTTTTATGCTCTGTGCTTTGCTTGAGTATTATCGAACATTTTCGCGCCTAAGCACACTTAAACTTAAAGATCGACCTCGTCGCTTTATCATGATTTTCGCCTTTTAGAATATTGCTTAAAACACAAAAAAGCTGTCTGTGTTGTGAAATATAAATATCCAAGAAAACAGTAGGGTCACTTTCGTGACATTTAGAGCATGCTTGATAATGAGAGATTTTTTATTTTTTTAAGGGAAATGTTCAAATGTGTGGTTGAAAAGTGAAAAAATAATGTGTCTCATGGATATGTGTGATTAAAAATGAATTTGAAAGAAAAATTAAAAAAACTCTCGAAAGCAAATGGCCCTTAATCATCATTTCTATCCTAAAAATTTTACTTACAGTTAAAAAAAATTATAAGTGTACTGTGATTTATAAAGTAGTTTATTTATAATTTTGAAGTAAAAAATAGTTGTTGAAAATTGAAGAGAGAAAATGTGTGCAGTTAAAAAATAATTTGAGAAATTGTATAATTTATAAATAGATTTATAAACCAAAATTTATTTTATTTTATTTACCAAACACTAAATGATTTTCTACCGAATTGATAGGTCATATCCAAATTTGAAAATATTGAACAAAATATTGCTATATGATAGTCCAATTGATAGGTTTTATCTTACAAATTAATGGATTATTCGATTGGTACCGTACTAAACAATGTTATAACATAAGAAAAACTAAAATTTCATGTGTAATAATGCATACTAAAATATATCTTTAAATTGTTTATTTATTCAATCACTTTATTTATTAAATAAGAAAATTATTGTACAATTTTAATTGGATAGAGATAGTAATATCCTTTTGGATCAGCAGATCTGAACTCTTCTACCTATCCCATAAATGGGCCCACGAGCATGGTCTCACTAATAAATGCGAAATGGTCCATGGTTGGCCCAAAAGCAGAAATTCGGATGACTACGATATATCAGACTGCCATAGTATGGGCCCTATCATTACATACCGACACGGCGACATCTTGATTATGAAAGGGATTTTACACATTTTATTACGATTAATGCTACCACAAATTTTTATGTTTTTTGTTTTTGTTTTTTCTTTTTGGATGAGGGTTAAAGAATATGATATTTTACAGATAAAATTTGTAATTGAAAAATAGTTTAAAGAAATGTGAGTGATAAAAAATTATTTGAGAAAATGTGTTGTTGTTTAGCCTCCATTTGGTAACTTGTTTATAAAAGTTTATAAATAACGTATTTTCCTAAATCACTTTTTAACCACATATATTTTCACAAACCACTTTTCAACCACATATTACACTGCGAAAACATCACATTCTTTATTTATAAATCAGGATTTTTTTACCAAACATATGCTAAAACAAGTTTACCAAATAGAGACTTACTAATCATCAATTAAATGACGACAATAATTTTCCACCTCAACCCACCACAAACCATCCCACTTCACATAATGAAAATGAGTACCGCAAAAATTAAGTTGCAAATAATGATTGTGAAATAGGATATAGGAAGATGAACAAAACATTCCCTAATTTATATTTGACTATACCTTTTAAGTCAATATAGTCTCTGAGAACATTTTTCTGACCAACTCTCATGCCTTTATTTGCTTATACATTTTGCGTTTTACTCCAGCTTTACTGGCTATATACTAAGCGCCTGGAATTGAGTACCAAAACTTGTCTACCGTCCCAACACAAGAAAAACCTTTCATTCATCAGACAGAATTCCCTAATCAGTTAATAAGGAGATTGATAAACTCAATTGCAAATTTGTTTAACCTTTTTTTTTTAAAAAAAAAACTTTTTTGTAGGGGCCAAGTGCTGGACGAACTTAAACAATGATTCATCATGTTTGTGTAATAATTTATAGCATATAGGCTCTCTCCATGTGTGCGCATGAATGAAAATTACGGACTGAATGCTTTCAAACCTTGAACTCGTGTGCGAGTGCAACCGACGTACACAAATGTCGGATCGAATTGACAAAAAATTGGCCCTTAAGTCTATGTTTTGTCCAGTTTTTCCTAAATTTTATTTTTCAATTGACTATTCAACTTTTTAACACGTGGTTAATGAGGGTTAATGGATAATTAAAATAGTCATGTTAATGGAGGTGTTGAATGTCATAATCTCTGTAATTCCTGACTTGTTCGATTTCCATCAAAGCTTATTTATGGCAATTTCCTTCCTCCTCAAGTACACACGAAATCATTACTTTACTTTATGTCATAAAATAATTTATGCTTATGTCCAATTTGGTGATTGTTCATATATACAGTCAATTTGTCGAAGATGTAACATTGTGTTTATGTTAACTACTCATTCTTCCGTTGTATATTGGGAGACAAACACCCACATGAACCTCAAGCACAAACGGCGAGGGTCGAATCTGCTTTAAGGAAATTGTGCTTACATAGGTCTTAGTTCCAGAATCTGCTTGACACTTTCTTCACTATTTTTTGTTTCTATTTTTGCATTTTACAGTTTCTGGCTATTTTGTGCTCTATCAAAAGTAGCACTTTAGTATTCTACGCATTATTTTACTTACAAAATTAAAAAAGATTCACTAATGTGTATAGGAAATAAGTTTTCCAAAATGGAATTTTTTTTTTTTTTTTTTTTTTTTTAACATAATTCATTTTTTCAGATTATTTATGTTCCAGTTAACCATGGAGAAAAATCGAAGAAATTCAATGAGTTCAATTTCAAGAGGTGGCAACAAAAGATGATGTTCTATCTAACCACCTTGAATCTTGCGAGATTCTTGACTAAGAATTCTCCGAAACTCCAAGATAGTGAAGTTGACATTCACGCCATCAACGTCGTTGATGAAGCTTTCAGATTTTATATGTCAGAATTACATCATGAACAATTTGATAGATACGCTGTACAATGTGTATAGCGCAATAAAAATAGCTAAAGAATTGTAGGAGTAATCAGTCAAGTTCGAGGGCTCCAAGTGGTCTTGCATGAGATTCACTTCGAGGGGACGGTCGTTAGTGAAACTTTCCAACTGGAAACTATTATTGGAATTCTCCCTCCCATATGGATGGATTTAAAAAACTACCTAAAACACAAGCGAAAGGAAATGAACGTTGAAGAACTGATTGTTAGACTTCGAATTGAAGAAGATTACAAAAGTTATGAAAAGAAAGTGTTCAATTCAAAAATGGCTAAAGCAAATGTGATGGAACATAGTTAAATCTCTAAGGGCCACAAAAACAAGTTTCCCAAAAGGCCCAAGTTGGGGTCAAAATGTGGAATTTCTAAGAAATTTCAAATGAAATTCTTTAATTATGACAAGGTAGGTCACAAGTCTTCTGAGTGTCGATTACCTAAGAAGAACAACAAGAAAGAAGCAAACATAGTTGACTACACGACTCAAGATTTATTTGAAATGAACCTTACAACCGTCATTTCTGAAATGAACTTGATGGGTTCAAACTCGAGAGAATAGTGGATAGACACTGGTGCTACTAATATCTTTTCTTAGACATGGGGATGTTTAGTGGCTTTGAAGAGAAGGAAAATTGTTCCCAATGTAGAAACATCCTCCGGATGTACTCTTTCGATCGTCCACATTCCCAGGCCAGTCTGCATCTAAAAAACCTGCAAGATGGATAGTAGTATCTCTTGTAAATCAAATTCCGTAATTCAATGTACCACTTACATATCTAATGATTCTTTTCACTGCAGCAATATGAGATTCCTTAGGTTTGGCTTAATATCTTGCACAAACTCCAACACTGAAGGATATATTTGGCCTACTGGCAGTAAGGTACAGAAGACTTCCAATCATGCTTCTGTAGAGAGATGGATCTACATCCTTGTCACTGTCATCCTTTGAAAGTTTTAGAGCAGTTGCTATGGGAGTTCTCATTGCCTTTGCATATTTAAGTCCAAATTTCTTTACCATATTTGTAGCATATTTTGCTTGAGATATGAATATGACAGATTCATCCTGTTGTACCTGCAAACCAAGAAAAAATGTTAGTTCACCAACCATACTCATTTCAAATTCTCTTTTCATTGTATTTATAAATTCATCAATTTTGGACTTAGATGTAGACCCAAATACTATGTCATCAACATATATCTGAGCTACAGTTAGTCCAGGATTTAGATGCTTAATGAAAAGAGTTTTATCAGTTCCTCTCCTTTTGTATTCGTTGCTTAGCAGGATTGATGTGACCATTTCATACCAAGCTCTGAGGGCTTGTTTTAACCCATATAATGCCTTTTTGAGTCTAAAGACATAGTCCGGGTGAGATGGATCTGTGAATCCTTGGGACTGCTCCACATAAGCTTCCTCATTAAGAACTCCATTCAGAAAGGCACTTTTGACATCCATCTGAAATAGTCTGAAATTAATGTAGCAAGACACAGCTAGCAACAGCCTGATGGATTCCAGTCTGGCTACCGGAGCAAATGTTTCGTCAATGTCTATCCCTTCAATCTGGGTATAGCCTTGAGCAACAAGTCTGGCTTTATTTCTTACCACATTTCCTTGTTCATTTGATTTGTTCTTGAAGATCCATTTGGTTCCAATTACATTACCTTCTTTAGGACGTGGTAACAGCTCCCAGACGTTGTTTCTTTCAAATTGATTGAGTTCCTCTTGCATAGCCTGTACCCAGTGTTCGTCTGTCAACGCTTCCTTGACATTTTTTGGCTCAATTTGAGACATGTGACAGACGTTTCCCATCTCGGTGGCAAATTTTCTTCTGGTCACATTTCTCTTAGACATATCAGTGAGAATGTTATCAAGTGGATGAGCCTTTTGAATCCTAGTAGGTGGTAGTCTCGATGCTTCTGATTCTGCAATATCAGGTGTATCTAGGTAGTCAGATTCGTCTCGATCTGCAGATATTACTGGGTGCCCAGAATCATCCTGATTGGATTCTTCAGTATCATTGAGACTTCCAGCTTGGTGTTGTTCTTCTTCTGACCTTTTAGTTCCAGTTCTTCTTCTGACCTTTTAGTTCCAGCTTTTTCTTTTAGTGGAATTTTCAGTTGATCACCATCTGTTTCCTGCAAATCCGAGTTCAAACAATTAGTGTCATCCAATTTCACATTAATTGACTCAACAACAGTTTGGGTTCTTAGATTGTAAACTCTATACGCCCTACTATTTTCAGCATAACCCAAAAATATCCCATCATCCGATTTTGAGTCAAATTTTCCTACGTGTTCTCTATTTTTTAAAATGTAGCATTTACTTCCAAAGGCATGAAAGTAATCAACCCTAGGTTTTCTACACTTCCAAATTTCATATGCAATTTGATTTGTTTCTGATCTAAGTATAACTCTATTGACAATATAACAAGCAGTGTTTATGGCTTCTGCCCAAAATTTCTTGGGCAATTTGCTGCTATTTAGCATGACACGAGCCATCTCTTGTAGAGTTCTATTTTTCCTTTCCACCACTCCATTCTGTTGAGGAGTTTTTGGGGATGAGTACTCATGCTTGATCCCATATTGGATACAAAAGTCAGCAAACTCAGAGTTTTCAAACTCTCTTACATGATCATTTCTGATCATTTTGACTCTTACCTGTTCATCTGCCTTTTCATAGCTCAATTTCTGAAAAAGATTAGCAAAACTGTCAAAGGTATCAGATTTATCACAAATGAACATGACTCAAGTGTATCTGGAGAAATCATCAACACACACATAAATATACCTCTTGCCACCAATACTTTCCTTTTGGATAGGACCCATCAAATCCATGTGAATTAGTTCAAGTATATGAGAGGTATTAATAGATGTACCTGATTTGAGTTGACTTTTGATTTGCTTGCTCTTTTGACAATCACCACAGATTTCATCTGAAATATTGTTTATACTGGGTAAGCCTCTCCCAGCCTGTAGTCTGGTCAGCTTCATGAGATCATGGTACTTTAGATGCCCTAATCTGTTATGCCACAGTTTCTCATTTTTGGTCTTAACAGAATTGCAAGTTATGTGACTTTCAAGTGTATAGCATTTATCTCTAGATCTAACTCCCTTAAACAACACACTTTTTAATGGGTTAGACTTCTTGTCACAACTTAAAACCTTGCAATATTCTTTTGAAAACATGACAAGCAAGTTATCATCACATAGTTGTCCTACACTGATCAAATTTGCTTTAAGTCCTATAACATATAAGACATTTGTTAATGTAGGAAATCCCTTGATGTTGATGATACCAGATCCATCTATCTTACCCTTTTGGCCATCACCAAATGTAACAGCACCTGTTTTGCCTTTTTCAAAATGCGTTAGTGGAGAGAGATCACCTGTCATTTGTCTAGAGGATCCACTATCAAAATACCATATGTTAGGGATCAAAGCACTTAAAAATAATTGAACTACATAAGCATTAGTTCGAATTTTCTTTTCTTGTCTAGAAACAAGTCTTCTTTTGTGTGAATTGATTAATTTCAAGTACTCATAACACCTAAATACATCATGACCAGATTTAGCACAAAATTTACAGAATACCTGGAAAACAGATGTATCTTACCGACTCTATTGAGGTTGAAATTTCCTGCCGTTCTGATGGATAGACGCATCTGGCTTGTACAAACTCGGCTGTAATTGTCTTCTTGTATAGTTCCTGGCTGGATGTGAGTTTTGAGTTCCAGCCGCATTGTATTGATGATGATGAGAGGTAGATGCGTCTATGTGATTTCTATTTTGTTCCATGTATCTGTATCCAGATTCTCTTACCAAGTTTATTTTATGGTCATGATTTTTACATTTGCCCTCATATCCAATACCTGTTTTTAGGCTGACAGGTTTGCCACTGTTCAGGATTTCATCAAGCTGGACAGATCCAAGTGCCAGCTTCTTGATTTTTTTTTGTGCTTTAACAAGTTCTAAACTTAACCTGCTTACCTCATTTCATTCAACTTATGAGAATGCAGATGCGTCCAGTTGTCGTTCCCTGCTGTGCTCAGCGAAGGCCTGCAACAATTGGATCTTCTCTTCTGCATCTTGAAGTTCTTTTCTCAAGTTTTCAGTGTTTGGTCCAGATTCATCTGCATAAGAAGAGTTACCAGATTCAGTACCAGACATCTATAAAGCAGTAAGGGTAGTTACCTGTTTTTCAGAATTGCTGCTGTCTGATTCTGATTCAGATTCATCTGAGTCTCCATCACTCCATGTAACATTCATGGCATTCCTTCCCTTGGTCTTCTTTTGAGTATTAGGACAATCAGCTGCAATGTGTCCATATCCTTCACATTCTCTGCATTGTGTTTTTTGATTCTGGCCTTGAAGATTTGTGGACCTTTCTTTTTGTTTTCCCTTGAGGAATTTTTTAAATTGTCTGGTGAGAAGTACGAAGTTTTCATCTTCATCTGTCTTGCCAGATTAGTCTGGATTGTCACTGTTTGTCTTGAAAGCAATCCCTGGTGTTTTGTCTTTCTTTCTTCGGGCCAGATTAAACTCATAGGTCATCAATGACCCTACAAGTTCCTCAACTCGCATGGTTGAAAGATCCTTACTTTCTTCTATCGTTGTCACTTTTGCATGGGACCTATCTGGCAAAGATCTAAGAATTTTTGTACAATCTGCTCATTTGAGTAGATTTTCCCAAGAGCTTCAGTTGAGTTGGTGAGATCACTCAATTTGGCGTAGAAGCTTTTGAAGTCTTCTTTCTCATCCATAGATAGTTGTTCAAACTCTAGAGTGATCATCTGTAGCATGGAGGTTTTGACAGTATTGGTTCCTTCGTTTGCAACCCTCAAAGCATCCCATGCTTCCTTGGCGGTTCTTAAGGAGGAGATGAGTCTGAATTGACCTAGATCAACCAAAGAAACAATAGCGTTAAGTGCCTTAGAATTCCAATTTGCATTAGCTATTTCATCTGAAGTATAAGCACTTCTAGCTACAGCTGTAACAACACCTCCAGCAGTGACAGTGGGTGTTGTGTAACCTTCAAGGATAGATGTCCAACAACGTTCATTAATAGATTGAATAAAAATTTACATACGGATTTTTCAATATGCATAGTTACTACCAATTAATAGAGGTGGCCTAAGAGATGCAAAATTTTCCATTTAGACAACCGGATCTCACTTTCTAGAAGTGAGCCCGCTCTGATACCAATTGAAAATTTAAAGTTGTCTAAATTTTATAAAGAGACCGTCACAGATAAGTCTGGACAGTAACCAATTAACAGTAAAACGTTAAAATATGTTTTAGCGCAATACCAGATGAATCTTGCTAATGCAGATTCGTCTGGATAATAAAACGTAAATGGACAGAATCAATTATGCAGAATTGTAAATAGTCAGGAACACAATAATTTGAGCTTAACGTGGGAAAAACCCTAACAGGGAAAACCCACGGACCGCATCCTGCGGACAAAAATCAATCACTATGGAAGGAATGAGTTTATACAGACCAATCTAAACTACATGATAAATATACGCATAGACTTTATCAAACATCCAAGAAATAGATCACTCCCTGATCCTTCTATGGCATGTAATGTGAGCTGGCGTCCCACTGCTCTTCAGTAGTTTTTTTTGAATCTGCAACACTTTTTCAGCAACCTTGAACTCCCGTTCGAACACAATCCAAACCTCCCGTTTGATCTTCAAGCTGAAATTCTTCCTTCTCTAAGTGATTGAATCCTCCTCCCGGAGTACTGAAGTCACAACACAATTGAAGCATTAATTATTTGTGCACCACACGAAAATTGGCTTCTTGACTCCTTTAACAAAGTGGACGTGAATGTCTCTAGCACCTCACGATTTTTTGTTGTTTTTCACGTATTAAGAAAAACATCCCGTTTTTCTTCTATTTAAAGTGCAATGAGGTTACTTGACTTTCAAGTTTCCTTATTGCACAAGATCTCTAATACCTGCAAAATACAGTAGAGATAATTATAAAAATGTAAGATAATTATTCTTAAATAAATCTTATCATAAAATAAGATAATGACAAATCTTGAAAGATCTTACCATTTACCAATCAAGTGATAAACTTTGATATCAATCAACCATATTTTCGGCCTTATCAAGATTCTTCATAATCAAGATTTTCGACCAACTAATCTTACCATATACAAAGATAAGATTGAAATATTCTCAACCATATTAAGAAGAAACTTATCATATCAAGGATAACCTTGAGTGTCAAGAATAATTAAAAAATATATCATCAAGAAATATACCAAAATCACAAGATATCAAGATCAAGATGTCGAGATTATGATTCTAATCAAATCAATATTTCTTGATTATCTTTCCAACATGATTTTCGAAAATAAGAGATATATTTTTCTCCAAAAATATTTGCATAATTTAATTCAACTTAATAAATTACTAAATACACGTATTTAGTATTTAGTAATTGATTGAAGTTTTCTTAAATTACACAATTGTGGAAAAATAGGAAATGCCAATATAAAATTAACATTTTAAAAATAAATTGCAGATGCTTGATCATGCTACCTTCAAAGCAGTCTTGCGCGTGTGGAAAACTTTCGAAGATGGGTTGACTACATGTAAATTACAAAAACGGAGACATGGGGTTATCCTCGAGAATATCCGACTTTGTCTCGCTATGAATATACAAAAATGAAAGTAGAATACTATGATGTACAGACTTTGGAACTAATTTAATTTTGAGAGAATGGCGTGTGGTGTTGTGTTCTGGTTTGGGCTTGCACCTTGGTTTTTGGCAGAAGTTTGTGAGGGAGGTGCTAGTGATGTCGTGTGAGAGATGAAGATGGAAGGAGTTACTTCGGCTCGTGAGGAAGAGAGAAACTCGAGTTGAGGCTCGTGAGGATGAGACAAAAGAGTTAGGTTGAGTTCAAAAATGATGATGGGCTTTCGAGTTTCCAAAGTTGAATTAGGTTAGGGGTTTACGAATCGAACTCAAATTCATTGTGAGAAATTGTCCAATGTATCCCCGCAATTAAATAAATGAAATTCTTAGCAATTAAAATCAATTTAGAGTTAAAGATTTAAAATTGAATCTTTTGTAATTTTACTCTAATTAACAAAATTTATATCCCAAAATTACATTTTTCATCTATCTTAAATAAGTGAAATTGGGCAACAATCAGTTCCTCAAACTGTCCATCGTCCTCTAGTGCTCTTGAAAGAGGAAAGACTGCTCACCATCCGTTGTAAATAATCAGGCAGCTCAAAATTCTGAAATAAATACCAGGAATCTGGGACGAAATCAACCTCAGAAGGAGAATCCATATGCCAAACCAAAAACAGTAATTTGTTATCGTTGCAACAAGTCAGGGCATCAGTCCAATGTATGCCTGGAACGTAAGCGAGTTAATCTAGTGGAGGCAAAGGACGATGAGGAAAAAGATGGTGTTACTTGTAATGAGACAGTAGATGTGATCGCTAGTGTCAGGAAGAAAGTTCAAGAGAAAATTGTGAATTTTATTTATAGGGATGAAATCAAAGAATGCGTCATTGAAGAAGTAGAAGATTGTGCTGAAAAGTTAAAAATCGAGGAAACAGTTTTGGCGGCTTGCTTATATGTTAAACATGTTAGCTATTATATCTTAAAGAAACAACCTAATGGTGATGATGATTTATTCATGAAACCACATATTTTAGTTGGCCAATTTATTGGAGCGCTAATCCTCGAGTTCGAGAAATTTAAATTCAAAGGAGCAAGACGTCGCCAGTGGCTAATAGCTTGGAAATTTTCGAATTCAAATTATAACTCAGGGTTGATTTATTTGGAGGTGGAAGGGTCTAATGTAGGACAAAATCGATACAAAGTTAGATCGTAAAGGATTAAACCGTAATTTACAGATTTGGAGTCTAACCTCCATTTTGAGCCCATAATATGTCTATTTTGGGTAGCTGACGAGATGAATGCAATTCACTGCTTTACTGTGACATGCGATGAATTTTAGGCATTCGAGATCGTTCAGAAAATGAAAATTGTCTTTTAGTATTTTAGTATTATTTCTGTCATTTAGTTTATCTTAACTTATTTTTATTTTATTTTATTTGATCTAGAATATATTTTATGTTTTTCTTATTTGATCTAGAATACGTTTCTTCATTTTATGGTCCTATAAATAGATGGTTAATTCATTGTTTTTATTAATTCAAATTATTAATAAAATTCTTGAGATTTCTTCTTAATTCGCTTGGTGGATCCTGAGTTGCTTAGTGGATTCCAAGTTTTTTATTTCTTTTAAGGATTTCGCTTGAATTCTCTACTTCCATTCTGAGTCAGGCAGCGACGTACGATCGAATAATGCGACGATGGAAGGTGAGGTGAGTGCATTGGTGACAACCTTGTGGTTTAGGATGGTGGATGTTCAGGTATTTTCTGCTAGTGAGAGATGGTGGATTTAGCAGGTAATGGCCAAGGATAGAGTTCGAGAATATGGCGATAAATGATGTTGAAGGGGTTTTAGGAGTGAAAATGGAGATTGGGTTAAAGTTTTTGCAGTAGATGGGGCTGAGCATGTATCTTTATTTAAAATTATTATAACACCATCTCATTATTAACTCAGCCCATTACCACAGTAGTCATCCATTCGATACAAGGAAATTACATATGTTGTTATTTTTATTGGAATGCGAAAATAAAATTGCTCGAGAATTAAAAATATATAAATATTTAATTCTATTAGTAAGACCGATAAATATTTATAGGTATGTTATATTAAGAGTAGATGATTCAAATTTGTCTAAATTTGATGTTCAATTCTTGAATTGATTTGAATCACGAACTTTCAACTTTTTGGATCACCACCTTCCATTTTTTAATTCTAAGAACCTTATACAGTTATACTCCAAACCTTCAAATCTTCTATGATATTCTCTAAATTTAAGACTATACCAGTGGTGAGCACCATTTTTAATTAAATTCAGAAAGTAATTATTGAATAAAAAATATATATTTTCTTTCTCAATTTGAACATTGTGGAATATTATTGCATTCTTGGCAGTGTTGGATCTCCAGACACCATATAATCTCTATTTATAGAGATGAGATAGTAACAATCTAATTACAATAAGACTTCCAAATTCAAATAAGTGTTTAAATAAAAACCAAAATAGGGTTTTAATTAAAGTCTAAAACTAATTAGTTTACCTTTAATTATTTGTGTATTTCTTGAAATCTATTTACAATCACAATTAAGCACAAAAATTATTGTAATTTACAATTAAGCACAAATTTTTTATATTAATTGCAATTATGTTCCATACTTTATGGAGCTACCACCAGGACCTGATCGAACATATATTATCCAAGCTCCAATAATTAGATCTTATCTAGTCAATCCTAAACCATCCAATCTAACAATTAGTCTTTGTTTTTTTCACTAAAGACAAAAGTCTGAATTCTTGGAATATATAAGATCACATAAGCCAATTAATCTGTAATACTTTTCTCTAACATGTCGTATATGTATTTTATCACATCCAAGATCCGATAATTTGGTACAAGTATAAATGATCGTTTTGTCCCTCTAATTATTCTCACTAACTTAAGTATCATTTTCTTTAGCAACCATGTGGGCCAATCACAGATGTCGAAATTTAGTCGTCACTAAACATTAAGCTCATATTTTAATCGTTCAATAAAAAATACTTTAGTAGTCACTCAACCCATTTTTCATGGCAACAGTTCTCGACATGAATTCACGTTCTCTACTTCGATCATTCTCAAGCTCCTAACTCATCGAGATATTTGACAAATCAAATTGATCTCACCCGTTGGTGAATCAAAGAGCCATTAAAGTCATGAAAATATTTATATAATATTGTCAAAAGATTTAGATGAAATGCACGATGATCAAGTGGAGTTTAATTTTCTACACAGTCAGCTTTAGAGTTAAACTCGACACATGATCTTGTCAATACACTACAAGTGTACTAATATCACATTTAACTATTTTTGCAATAAGGATAAATCGCAAATTCGAATAGTGAATCGTCAACACTACAAACTTCCATTACAAGGTGCCAATCCATATGGATTGGTTGTGAACACATTATTTATGATCAAAATATAAATTGTATCACATTGTATTTCTCAACATAAGAACCCAACTTATATTATCACAAGTGATCATAAGCACTTCAATTCACATGCTCAGTAATTAATAAATACAATAAATAAATAAATATAAATTTATTTATTATATAATGTTATTCTATCACAGCAATACTATATGGGCACACAACCCAACAAGTCTTCCACTTGCCCTATAGTATATGTGTCATGTCTTGCAACCACATGTATTTGCAGATGCTCTTAAAAACCTTAGTTAACAAATTCTTAGTAAATGAACATGTGAGTTTATCCCCAGTAGCAATCTTACTGACAACCAGATTTCCTCTATCATCCATCCTTCTTAAGATATGATATTTTTGTTAAATGTGTTCACTCTTCTGATGACTTTGGCTATTTAACATTTTTTATAATTCCATATTTATCCTAAGAGCATCCTATATGGATAGGTTAAGGCACAAGTTAATGGTATAAGTTAGTAAAATGTTACATTTAGTGCCTACAATTGATAGGTTAAAATACGTGTTATAGGAATTTTTTTGTTTACAAGTTAACTTCAATGTTAAATTTGGCTAGTGGTTTAACTTGATGACATGACATTTTAAACTCTTTTCTTCTTTCTTCTTTAAATTTTTTAATATCGATAAATAAAATATTTTTTTTTTATTTCATATTATATAATTTAATGAGATTTTCAAAATGAGTGCCATATTAATATATGCTATTTTAAAAATAAATATTTTATCATATTCTTGGATTTAGTTAAAACTTAACATGTCATTGTAGCAAAAATTAATTGCTAACTTTAACATGCATATGTGTAACTTTAACATGTTGATATGACATTTAACATTTCACTTTTTTCTTATGTGGCTAGCAATATTTAACTTGTCCATTGTGGATGCTCTAATATGGTATCAACTACTGTGCAACTGCATGCACCGCCTCAATGTCTATTAGGATTTTCTAAGTCATACAATCAATTTAGCATCTTTACAAGTTGTCAAATACTCAACATTTATTGGTTGGATCAACAATACATGGTAGCTTCGATACTTCTCCAAAAATGCCATACCTCATCAAGTGTAAACACAATCCTAATGTAGACTTATGATAGTAAAGTCTGAATCCTTATAACCAATCAGAACAAGATTTGGTTATAAGCATATAATTCCTTATTCTCAAGAGGTACTAAAGGATATGCTTTATCACCAATCAATGTTTGATTTTAGGGTTAAATGGATATTGACTCATTACATCAACAATATAACAAATGTCAATTCTATTTCATAGTAAGCATGCATTATACTGCCAAATGTTGATGCGTAACGTATCCTACTCATGTGCTTCATCTCTTCAGGAATCTTAGGGGATTGATCCTTAGAGAGTTAAATTCCATGTATGAGTGGAAGTTTACCCTTATTGGAATCTTGCATAACAAATCAGACAAGTATTTTTGTTAATAAATGAAGCTTGAGATAAAGCTATCAGCTTATTCTTTTGATCTTTTAAGATCTAATATCGAGAACATAGCTAGCTTCACATAAGTCCTTCATATGAGACTATTGGGCCAACCACGGTTTTTGTAGAAGGTAATGCTCCTACATTATTCCTAATGAATATAGTATTATCATGTATCTTCTTATAGACACAAGGCTCCTCGAGGTCTTGATAAAAAATCATGTCTAAATTACTTCATTGAACCTCTTGTTCTAAGATCTTGATGTCTGGTTCAATCCACAGAAGGATAATTGCATCCACATCACCCATTACCTCTTTATACAAAGTCAAATCATTAACTTGTATCATGGAGATCACCTGATTGGACTCTCCGATTAACAATTACCTTGTAGGTGGACTGATAACCCTCTAATCTTTTCTAAGGGGTTGTGAATCCAGGACTATGGCATCATTAAGAACTGTAACGTTTTCGTCAATGCTGATATCACTACCAATTGACTCGATTTCCTTCTCATTATCCTCAACGTTATCAAAAGGTTGTCTTTGTCAGAAATCGATGGGGTGGAATTGCTCCCATTCATTTCTTTCAACATGACCTTACTCTTAGGATGACATTCATATATATACTTATCCTCCATAGGTGGTTGAATTTTTTCTAACATATTCTTTCATGTTTAGAGGACTATAAAAATTATATCCCTAGTACCTTTAGGGTATCCCACAAACATACATATCTCTGATCTGAATTCCAACTTCTCTGCATTTACTTTTATCATATGAGTTGGACATCCCCAAATTCGGATGTGTAAGTTGGACTTGCATTCATTCCAAAATTCTAAAGGAGTCTTGGGAACGGACTTGGAAATAAGTTAAGAACATATGATAATAACTCAAGTACATATCCTCAAAAAGAGAGTTAGAGTTGTGAAACTCATCATTGACTCAACCTTATCTAACAATATCATGTTTCTTCTTTCTGAAATACGATTCTATTGGGGGTGTACCAGACGCACTCAATTGAAAAGTAATACCATTTTCTGTAAAATAGTCTATGAATTCTTCTAAGAGAGATTCACTACCTCGATAATCGAGGCATCTTTATAATCTTACCCAAATGTTTCTCGATCTAAGTTTAATATATTTTTATTTCTCAAAAATTATTTGGATTTCGAGCCATTATGTAAATGTATTTGAATCTAGAGTAATCATCTTTAAGAAATATACTCATAGTCTCATCACGCATGTGTATTCACAGGTCCACACCCATCAGGGCGAACTAGTTCCAATACTTCTTTGATACTATATCCCTTTGTAAAAAGAAAGGACATCTTGGTCATAAAATATACTCATAGTGGTTATAAAATATATAATTCAGGAATTTTTAGTATTAACCATTCAATAATACTCAATATTCAGTAATGAAAAACCTCACCCACACTTTGCTTTCTAGTTAGTGCATTGGGCTATCTTTCTCCCTGTATCCTTTTCAATCGTAGTTAGAACACTTGCCTCTCAACTTTCCATCTACTTTGGGCCTTTTGTTGCTCAATCTACTATGGGCCTTTATTTGCTTTCGTGCTTCTTGTTAGCTTTCTTCCTTTTCTTTCCAAATCTTACTTTTAGCTTGGAATTAGAGGAGTTATCAAATTGGTTATCTTAAGATTACTTTCACAATGCAACTCGATCATCAACTCAGTTAATGGTATCTCCATCTTGTGTAAGTAATATTCCACAATAAATTGTGATGAATAACTTAATACCATGTCAAATTGAGCCTCCTTGTTTGACAGTTGTACCCTGATTTTCAGCCTTTTTTGAAATGTTCATTCATAGTCAAACTATAAACTTCAAATGTACTCTGGTTTTTATAGGAATATTCTATAAGGTGTAAATAGCTTTAAGAAATCCTTCCTACTTTGATAACCAAACATGTCATGAAGGGTATGTAATATGTTATAAAAGATACTCTGATTTCCAAACTTTCACTCTAACATGTTTGATATTGAAATCAAAATGTAACAACAAGCTATTATGTCCGCAGTTACCCACTTAGATACACATCCCTCATGGACTCGTTCATGGTCTCAGTAGGTCTATTAGGACATCACCGAAGCAAAAAGTTACGTTTATTTGCATTGAGCACAAACATCAAATAATTTTTTCAATCCACATAATATTCCTCATTAGTTGGTTTTATTTTAGAATAATGGGGAAAATGGGTCAATTGATATTTTGCATAAAATTACCATTTATTGAATATTAAAACTGAGCAGGGAATAAAAATTAGCATATAATGCATGAATGCACATGTAGATTCATTTAACTACGTTAATGAAATGACTACTTGATCCTTGTGATCCAACAAACCCCTCTATAGGAATGCTCATCGAGTCCACTAATCGAGTTGGGACTCTCCCACTAGACAAATAATATCTGACACCAAATGTCTATATTTGTCTATTATTGTTTTATTTGGTTACCAAAATTATAAATGAGAGCCTCTATGGAGTTCGTAGATGATCTTGATTTAAGTGTATAACATTTTTCAAGATGTCTAGACACTTAACAATAATTTGTCATCTATAGGATAATCAAAAATTTTATTCTATCTAAAGGATCTTACAGTAAATGAATCCAATCAAGAAACTCAAACTATGCGACCCTCCTATAGGGAGTTTCTTGCATTACTGCCACGAGGCAAGCACATTAATTTGCTTATTGATTAACCAAAGGAGACCACGAGTTTTTATTTAAATAAACATCCTCTCTCACTCAGTATTTTAAAATAATAGATTTTAAATAATTACCAACTGTTCACATTAATCAAATTAATATACAATTTAATTATAACAATTTTTCCATCCTGAAAAAATTAATAAAGGAAAAATCGATGTTCAGTGACAAGCATCCTATTCATAGTATAACTATAATTCTATGTGTCTTGATATCTAGAACAATAATATTTTAAACAATAATTTAAAGCATTCATAAAACAATTAATTAACAATTATTTGTGGCCTAAAAAATGAGTTAAGAATTAAATTAAAAACTAATTGGACCCTAGACCAATATTTAATCAAAATCTTCAGCCCAAAATTATTCAAGGATCCAACAATAGTAATCCAAACAACAATAGAAATTCAACACCATACTTATGAAAACAAATTTCAAAACTTACTTACCAAAATTCAACCTAATTCGCAAAAAAAAAAAAAAAAAAAAAAAAAAAAAAAAAAAAAAAAAAACTCGGATCAAAAGTCAACTAGAATTTGCGCTACACGAGCATATCTAGGTTCGAACACGTAGATCAAAATTTTTTTTGGCAACATATAGCTTTCTATTTGTGCTAGCAAACAATCCAATTGTTTGCATAGCAAACCGTATAGACAGTAACTGTCTGCACGTAGATAGTTGTTGTCTATGCACGGGCAGATTGTTTGCACTGTGCAGACAAATTTTATGACTCTATCCATGTAGTTGCAGACGCTGAAGTACATTATTATTATTATTATTTGTAAATATTCTTTAATGTACTTCCTCATCTTGATCTTCAATCAATTTAAAAGATCCAACAATTGGAAGAATAAAGAATTATATAAATCATTTGTCTCTATGACTCACAATCTTGAATCTGACTGAAAATAAAGTTAAATCAAGATGATAAAGTCGTAATCCACCCATCTTTTTACAACTCGATAAACAAATTACAATCAAGAATCGACAACAAATAATTGGATCACTGTTTAATATAATTCCAATCATTCAATCAATATATAATAATTAATTCCAAGACATCGCCGAACTAAAACATGCTATCATGATTCAGAAACAACAAGCACGCGAATGATCTAGACTGCTCACATACTAGTTGTTGAAATGTGAAAATAGAATTACTTGAAAATTTAAAAATTCTTTAGTTCAAAAAAAAAAGATTGTTTACATGTTCATGTGTATGTTATATCAAGAAAAAAATATTCAAATTTATTACCTAACTTCGATGATTAGTTCTCGAGTTGGATATGAATCACGAACATTCATCTTTTTAGATCACCACCTTTCAACTTTTGATTCTAAGAACTTTATGCTCCGAACCTCCCAAGTCTTTTATGATATTCTCCAAAGTCAAGACTACACCTATAACAACCCGAAATTTTTTTACCCTAGATAATTTATTAAGAAAGTTAGAATCAAGTTTTTTTCTCAGAGAAGAGACAATTTCACGTATTGTACGACGAGATAATATAGAATTTATAAGAAAATGAGAGAAATTGGCGTTATTGGTAACTTTGGAGACTAAATTGACATAAAAGAAAGTTGTATATGATGTTTGAACTCAATCGGATGGAATTTCATAGTTGAGGACTAAGCTGGAAATTTTAGAAAGTCCTATTAATTACGGTTTTGCCATTGTACTGGACACAACTTTGGGATCATTTTGTAGATTATGTAGTGATCTTTAGTCATTACGAGTTATACCATTTTATAGTTCATGATGAGATCTAAGTATTGGTATCAAGTTTGGTCACAATTAAGGTCAAGAAGTGTTTCAAAAATGGAGTTAAAGTTGCATTAGAAGAATAGTTGGAATGCTGAAAATCTTCAAAATAATTCTAAGTATAAAATTGTGGTCGAGTAGCCATGTTTGAGAGGATGGTACGAGTAACATGGTAATCCAATATCTTTGCATGTTATACTTTCTTATAGTACACAATGAGATATACATATTGGTATTAAATTTGAGCACAATTGAGGTTGTGAAGTACTTCAAATATCGAGTTGAAATTGCATGCTTGAAATGATAAAGGTGCTGAAAATTTCAGACATTTGGCTAAGTGTAGAAACCCAGCCGACCAGTCATTTTTGGATGAATGGTATGGGCGGTATAATGATCCGATTTCTTTGCATGTGTAACAGTTGTGAAGCTTGAAGTATGAACTTTACAAATGTATAAAGATTGGCCAAAACGGAGATCGTATTGACCTTCAAATATTGACTTGAAAGTGGCACCTTGAAAAGAAAAAGATTGGGATTTTTGTATTAAAATAAAAGAAAAGTGAGACACTTGTCATACTACCTTAAGGACATGTTTGGCACCTCAACTTATTTTGGTGAGAATTAATTATATATCATAAGTTATAGGGCTTGGATGATAGAAAGAAAGCTTTGAGGACTTAGTTTGCAATTACATAAGGACCAACTTGTACTAACTTGAAAGTATAGGGCTATTTTGTAAGATTTTCATATATGTGTATATAGAGAAAGAAATTCAGCCCCTTTCTCCTCTTCAAGTCGGTGGAAAATAGAGAGAAAAGAGAGAGAGGATGAGGGGAGGGAAAGAGAGAAATTGAGAGAAGAAGAAGAAGAAGAAGAAGAAGAAGAAGAAGAAGAAGAAGAAGAAGAAGAAGAAGAAGAATTGAAGAGGTTGAAGCCATGAAATGCTACCTAGGTGAGTAAGGAATGATTCTTTGAATCCCTATTTCAATTTTTAATATAAGCAAGAAAATATTTCCTTCATGTTTAAGGTTTAAATTAGAGTTTTGGATTGATTTATCAAGTTTGAAGTTAGTAAAGTTGAAGAAGATTGAAACAATTGATTCTAGGAATGATTTAACCCCATTTCTCCTTCATTTTTCGATGGAGACACAAGAGAGGAACCATGGGTAGGCTGTTGGATGAAAAATAGAAGGAAAAATGAGAAAAAATGGGAAAAAGAGAAGGAAAAGAGAAGATAAAAGAAAGGAAACTCTGTTATACTGAGGATATTAGTAGCATTGGTAGAGGTAAAACGAGAGGCTTCTAGTAGCCTTTCCCAATTCTGGGCAGCTTGTTCCAAAGTGAGAAACCCTCACTTTTGGATGGATTTTCTAGGTAAAACTTGGATTAAGAAGTAAGAATTTAGTATATTGAGGTCACTCTAACACTTGGTTAAATAATTGTAGGAGTTAGACTAAAAATCATCATTTATAAGTTAAAGGTGAGTGAAACTTGATTTGTGTAATATTGTGTCAAGTTTTTCATAGTGTGTTAAAGTATTATCTTTAAATTTCAGATTCTAATATGGTTCTTATTGATTATGATTGATTGGATAATCTATGTTTAAGATTGAAAGTTAAGAATATAATTGCCCTCTAAGTGTTTGATGAATTGTTTGAGTAAAGCAATAATGGTTTTGTTGAGTTATGCTGATGTTGTGTTATATTTTAGATGTTGTGAATTATGTTTAAGGATGATAAAACCCATTGGATATATTTTTGAATATGATTATAAGTGGAGAAATGTTGGATGAAGGCTAGGAAGCATTAGAAGTTGACTTTGGACAGCAAGTTTAAGTGTTGTTTTTGGATGATTAATAGTCTCAAATCATCATATATTGATGGATTAATTCATGTTTGAAACCTGTTTTTCATAGTGGAGTTATAGACTAAGAAGTTACATGAGATTTAAACAATATTTGTGATCCATTTAATGATTTATCTTGCTTAGGAAGTTGCAAGTCTTAAAATTCAGCTTAATAGTGGATCTTGTTGAGTTGAATGAATCTAAAACTTTTGAAGGAATAACAGAAATTTTTGAAAAGGGTTTTGAGGCTAAAGAGTTGTTGAATGGGGATATTAAATTTTAATGTTGATGGAAATATGTGAAAGTTATGAGTAAAGAAGATATGTTTTAAAAACTTATTTCAAAGTTTGGTTGAAACTAAGTTGCTGTCCCTATGATAAATGAGCCTAAAACACCACTTCAAATTAGAGTTATTCATACCTTAAAAGATGATTTTAAGTTGGGATGCTGATTTAGGCTTGATGGTGAACTCTTGATGTAGCTTATGCTATCTATGGTTGGTTGTGATGATGTGTAATGATTGAATAAATATTATGCAAAGACGAGGATTAACATGAAGTTTTAAGTTGTTGATTTTGTATAAAGAATATTAGAATTTAAGTCTTTATGTCAAGTATGATGGCATATGAATCCTATTTTAAGTTAGTATGTTGATATAAGAAAGAATTGAAGTTATGGACATTTAGTAATGAAGTTTCATGACTTATATCCACGCTTATAAAGTGTAAAATTCAGATTTGGAGATGTTTATTCTTAAGTTATAAATCTGATTTTTGAGGTTTTAGATATATGATGTTGATATCTTATGGATTAAACATGCTTTTGAGGTTGCATATATGTAAATTCAAATTTGGAAACAATTATGTTTAAGTATGAATCTGATTTTTTGAGGTTTTAGACATATGATGTTGATACTTTATGGTCTAAACATATTTTTGAGATTGTATGTACAAGAATTTTAGATTTGAAGATAATAGTTATGGAGATAAGAATATGAAATTATGAAAGTATGTTAAGATGAGACTTGTTGATGTTTTTAGAAAGGAATGATAGCTAGCTATTATATCTTAAGCTTGTGAATTGATATGCCATATGTTACAATCAATCCTTATAATTTTAAGTGTTCAAACATGTATACTTATGGATGAAAAATCTGCTGGGATTGATTGGATTGATTATGGCCATAAAGATGTTTAGAATTGGATTTTTTTGGAGACTTTACGATATCAAACTTATGGAAACACTTGAGTTATAGGTTTGGATTGCATTTTATGTTATTACACATGATGGAAAGTAATAAGATGTGACGTTAGTGATGTGAAAATCTACGTCGGTTACTTTCTTAAGTTGTGATCACCTACAAATTAGAATCAAGATTTTGATGAAGCTAAAGACTAAATTCAGCATCTAGAAAGTAACTCAAAGGTTGAGATGCTATATATTAAACACAGGAAACTTTATTCTATAATGAAAGACTTGACCTTGATTCTTTATGTGTTAAGCTAAGGATAAGATATTATGTTTCAATATGTGATTGAATATTATTATGTAAAGTCTTTCATATGATATTTGATGAATAGCATTTCATCTCATCATCACAAGCATGCATGATCATTTCACATAAAAGAGCAAATTATGTGTTTTCAAAATGTAAAGAAATTATTATGTATAAGATCTTTCAAATTATGTTTTTAAGACATGATTTTGAAACTTTAAAAAATCCCTATTTAGGTTGTACACCTAGGGAGAAAGTCCCTATTTGAGGTCACGGACTATTAGACGCCCTTAGAAGAAAGAAAGATTCATTTAAAATAGGCAACATGACTTTCGATCTTGGTTATACTTAGGGTGTATGGGCGTCTGTTTGACATAGACGCTAAGTCGAAGTATGGGTGTCTGCTATGGGAATAAGTCCCATTCGAGCTAGCATGCTCGTGAGCCAAGTGCTCTAGAAAAGAAGAAGAAGAAGAAGAAGAAGAATTGAGTTAGCAAACTCGTGAGTGTAAAAGAACACTCTTGTGACCTTGTACTATAAAAAATACTTTTGCGCGCTATGTACTACCCTAATATGGGAAGGGCCCCTAAAGAAGAAAAAGAAGAGGAGATCTTTTGAAAAGATAAATATTATATTTCTCATTCATGTCATTTTTTAAGAAAGAAAGAAGAAAGAGAAAGAGAAAGAAAGAAAAGATTGGGAAAAAAAAATTCATATCATTTATGCATATTACACCAAAAGATTGAAAAAAAATAAATTCATATCATTTATGCATATTACACCATGCATTATAATCATTCCATAAATATGATATTATTTATTTGAATGTAGTAATATGGAACTAAAGGTTTTGAATGTGATATAAGTTGATTATCAAATGATATGTTAATATGATTGTGATTTCATTCACTTAAATGAAATATAATGTCAAAATTAAGAGATAAAGTGTATGAATTATGTTCAAGTTAAGGTTTGACGAGAAAATATTAGAATGAAAGAATGTTTTATGACTTTATACGCTTCATGTCGAAATTAACCTCTTATTACATTTATCAAGTTTTATTTACTGAACCATGTGGTTAAGAGTTGTTTCATATCTCTTTTTATAGGAAATGGAGCATTTATTTAATGGGCGTTTAAATTCCGCATGGAGAATGAGGCCGAGAATGAAGAGTATTATTGGTAACCAAAAGAGAGGAAATATTAAACCCTTTTATAATTAAAACTATTTTGGAATGAAATTTTATTCTTCCACTATTTAAAAGATAAATACTATTTTGGGCTTGATTTTGAGATATAAGTAGATTTTTTATGAAAAGAAATGGGCATTGCATTTTAAAATTCCGCTTAATGTATAATTATCATTCTTATGAAGTATTGAAACTATTTTTACTTGATTGTTATTAAAATGTTAAATTCAAAGTAAGGATGATGATCCTAAATGTTTAATAGGGTAAATTTATTGTTTAGAACAATTAAAATGGTTCTAAACAAGTTTAGAAAGAATTTTTAGTAAAGATATTAAAGCTGCACTGCTTCAGAAAACACGCTACTAGTAGCTGCCTGCATCTATGTTTTCAGTTCAAAGGAAAGCTATTAGTAGCCGTCAGTAGACTTGAAAAAAAAAAAATTAGACAGAATTTTGGGGTTGTGACAACACCAGTGGATTGACGCATTATTTTAATTAAAACAAAAAATTAATTATTTAAAAAGAAAATTGTATTTTCTTTCTCAAATTGGACACTATGGAATATTATTGTATTCTTTGTTGTGTTAGATCTTTAGACACCATATAGACTCTATTTATATAGATGGGATCGTAACAATATAATAACAATACGAATTCCAAGTTCAAACAAGAGTTTTATTAAAAATTTAAAACCAAAGTAGGGTTTTAATTAAAATCCAAATTTAATTAGTTTGCATTTAATTATTTGTGTAGTCCTTGAACTCACAATCACAATTTAGTTTGCAATTTTCATCGCAATTACAATTAAGTACAAATATTTATTCTAACTTACAATTAAGCCCAAAACTTCTATTTAATTACAATTATGCTCTAATACTTTATGGAGCTAGCACAAGGACCTCATCGGACATATATTATCCAAGTTACAATAATTAGATCATGTCTATCGATCCTTGACCATTCAATCTAATTATTAGTCTTTCTCTTTTCTACTAAAGGCAAAAGACTGAACTCTCGAAATATAAAAGGTCATAGAAGTCAATCATTCGGTAATACTTTCCTCTAACATGCCGTATACGTATTTTGTCCTCATCCAAGATTCGATAATTAGTGAAAATTTAAAGTTGTCTAAATTTTATGTTTAAACAAACAGACTGTCACAGATATGTCTGGATAGTAACAAATTAATAGAAACGTCAAATTTTGTTTAGTGCAGATCCATATGAATCCTGGTGACCCAGATTGGTCTGAATATTAATTCGTGAAAAGATTAACTAAATAATGCAGAATTGTAAAGCAAATAAGAACACAATATTTGAGTTTAACGTGGGAAAAAACCTAACAAGAAAAACTCACGTGCCTGCACCCTACGGACAAAAATCAATCACTATATAAGAAAATAGTTTATACAGATCAATCTAAACTACATGATAAATCTACGCATAGACTTATCAAACATCCAAGAAGTAGATCACTCCCTAATCCTTCTATAGCATGTAATATGAGCTGGCATCCCACTCTTCAATAGCTTTCTTTGAAACTGCAACAATCTTCAGCAACACGAACTCTCATTCGATCTCGGTCCAAACCTCCCATTTGATCTTCAGGCTGAAGGATTTTTCTTCTCTCAGTGATTGATAAACTCCTCCCGAAGAAACACAATTTACAAATCGATTTTTGGCATGAAAGAATAAGCTCTATATCTCTAGATTATTCATGCACATCGAGAAGTCACACAATGAAGAAGCCGTATATGTATTTTGTATCACACGAATTTTAGCTTCTCTGACTTCTTTTTGTAGTGGACGTGTATGTTTAAGCACCACACGAATTTCTTGTATTTTACACATCTAGGGAAACCATCCGCGTTTCCCTTATTTATATGCAATTGGATTGCTTGGCCATCAAGAATCCTACTTGCACTAAATCTTGATTTCTTGCAATAAAATCAAGAAAGATAAGGTAAGATAAATCAAGAATCTTACCATAATGAACAATAAGGTAAGATAACTATAAATCCAATAATCTTACCATAAGTGATGATAAGGTAAGATAATCAAGGTTGTTTGCAAATCTTACCTTAAGTGATAAACTTGGATATTAAGAAATAAATCGTCAAGAAACTCGGCCAATAACAATATTTCTTGATTTAATCTTACCATAAAAGATAAACTTGAATACCAAGAATGAAATCATGAAGATACTCGGCCAATAGGATTATTTTAACAAGGCTAAAATATTATCTTAATACTTATAAGTGATAAAGATAAAATTATAAGCCTAGTAAAATATTATCACAATTCTTGATCCTTATCATAAGTGATAAGTGATAGAATTCTAGCCCAAGTATACAATTATCACAAATCTCAATACTTATCATAAAAGATAAGTAACACAATTTATCTCCAAATATCACAAGATAACTATTCCAATGAAAATGAGAGATAAATATAATTGCAACTTCAAATTCAAATAAACAACTAGTAATTTAATTAAACTTAATAAAAATTACTAAACACACGTGTAAAGTAATTAAATTAAATTCACTTAAATTACAAAATGTAGAAAAATAGAAAATGCTAATAAACATAACTTAAAATAAGTTAACAATCTCCCCCTTTTGCTTTTTTCTATTTTTCCAAAACCTAATCATCTTTTCATAAGCACAAATAGAAGTAACTAAAGCTCCCCCTATCAAAATTCTCTCCCTCAAGTTATGTATCATAATCTGTTCATAACAATCAATTTATGCATGTAAAGAGAGAAGAATAATAGGCACATAAGGAGCATCCAAATAAATCGAAAGTTACTTCAACATTCAACCAATTAGAAAAGATATGAAAAAAATACTACTCCCCCTTTTTGGAAGAAATGGGGGAAGCCTTCCACGTCTTGTAACCTGCCAATGTAAGCACGAGTAGACAAAAATAGGCAAAAGTCAATTACAGACCATATAAACTGGAAATAAAAGTTGAATTTAGAAAACACAATAAATGCTCCCCCTTACTGCAACACTTAGAATTTTTATGCAGTAGGATATATATCTATGTCTCTCTCCAACGACCCCTTAAACATAGAATTCATGAAAACATGCAAAATAGATTTTTCTTACAGTTGCTCAATTCTGCCATCCTGTCCAATTGATTCAGGTTGGTCAGATCTCTAGACACCCATATATATGGTTTTTGAGCACCAGAAAAGGCACCAGTCGACCAAAACTTAAAACTGAAAGGTGTAAGCGTACCTTTGGTAGTCTGCATAAGACTGTTAACAAATGATGAAAGATCATACCTGGATCCACCTGGTGTAGTATATTCATCTGCCCTGTACTCAGTTTCTTTTTCTTTGTGGTCACTATGTTATTCACCTTTTTCTGTTCTTTATGTCTGGCCTAGCAGTCTCATCCTCTTCAGATCATCCTTGTTTTCAGGCCCTTCTCTCTCATCAGATTCATTCTCACTTCCAGACCTCTCTGACTTATCAGACTCAGATTCCTCTGTTTCATCTGGTTTTTCTTTTGAAGAACCTCCAAGCAACTGATCCAGCGTGTCTTCAAGTCTTTTGACACAAACCCTGAGATCAGATACCTCTACCTTTAACCCAACAATCTCTGCTTCTAACTGGCCAATTCTGCCATCCTGGCTAGACGAATCCTGTTTACCAGCAGTGTCACCCAAAACCTGTTTCCTATGAGAGGTCTGCACTTCCATTGTTTTCCGGCATCTGACCCTGTTTAACACCTTGTCGAGGACCACTCCCTGAGACTCGACCAACAATTGATTCCTCTGCTTTCTCTTCTTCAGCCTCTGACTCTGAATCACCAGATTCATCTGATGTACTGAGTCCGGGTCAAATCCATCTACATCTTTTGCCAATTCATTTTTTTCAGATTTACCTTCTTTCACATCTTTATCATTTTTTGGCATCTCCCCCTTTGTTTCAAACAGTTTGCTTGAACTAGCAACAATCAATTCACTTCGAATATCTAAGGGAGAAAAGTGACTGGTAGGAAGATTATCAAACATAGGTGTCGAATTTACACCCATAACTTGTGGCTTGGTGGTAGAGACGCCTTGGCTTGGTTTGGCTATAGGCTGAGTTAGAATTTGAACTCGTTCTGGCATGAGTAAGAACGGCTGGTGTGGAGGCAGTGAAGGAGATTTGAGGAGATATTTTTGAGGAATTTGAGTACAAGTAGAATTCAAGAGATTTTTAATTGCATTCATTGTAGAGAAAAATATCTCTTAAGAATCCTAGTTTATGCCAATTTCCTTTCCTTCAAAAAATGGGATAAGTATGGAAACATAATCATTCAAGAATTAGGAAACAAGTAAATTACCAAAATTGGCCCCCACAATCAACTGACTTATTTTGCAAGATTTGCACATATTAGTCCATGATATACTGCCTTAAAATTAAAGATTTTCAAAATAAAATCTAAAATTCCTTAATAAGGAAAAATCTAAATGCATCTGGATACCTGAGACATGCCTGAGCACTGTTGGCATCTGTTGAGTCAGATACATCTGGCAGTATACAATCCACCACGTATATAATTAAGTTGATTAATGTGCGTGTGTGATCCGAGCAATCCTTTATCATCCACATACTGTAAAAAATCATATGATTGCCCTGACTTATTGATTTCTCACCGTCGTGCACAATAAGACCGATCAATATCTATATAAGGTGCATTTTCTCAAATCCAGCTTGTCGACTTTTTCAATATTATGTCATTGTCTTTTGGAGGTGGAAACAGCTTCACACAATCCCCAAAAGTTGTCTTACAAGATGTTCCCCTTTAGATTAGAAGAAGGGTATGAACTTGGCTTGGATGGTAGATTCACACAATTCCCAGAAGTTATCTTACTAGATTTTCCCCTTTCTTCTATGATATTTCCACATTTTCCTCAAATTATTGTATTTTGAAGCTAAAGGGTATGAACTTGGTTTGGATAGGCAGCCTTCTTTTCCACTAGCCCTGCCCTTGGATTATAAAAAAAATGCGTGCAATGCTAAAAGCAAGATTTAGATCATATGTTTACACACAGAATATGAAATCTCATCTAGTAGCAAACCATATGACTTAGACAACAGTGATTTATCCTTAGGATTTTCTAGATTTGAGTGCTAGTTAGATTCATTCGGAGACATGTTGACTGCCATCAGCCAGACGTATCTGTCTCCTTATCAGCCTCAAGCACTCAAATATATATATGCAAGCAAAAACATGATCTACTAAGTATAAGAA
The DNA here is from genome assembly GCA_963555705.1 of Ligustrum vulgare. Classification (NCBI taxonomy): domain Eukaryota; kingdom Viridiplantae; phylum Streptophyta; class Magnoliopsida; order Lamiales; family Oleaceae; genus Ligustrum; species Ligustrum vulgare. The sequence goes on along the minus strand of OY743176.1, from coordinate 19,930,887 downwards.
TAGGATAAGTTAACCTAAATACATGCAAAAAAAAACTTTTTTTTTCAAATATACATGTTCTTATTCAGGAGGAGGTGATACTCCGATTTGTTTCCTAAGACTTTCAAATTTGACAGTATCGAGGGCCTTAGTGAACAAATCTGCAAGTTGTAGATCAGTCTTTATGTGCTCCAGATTGATAATATTTTGTTCCACCAATTCTCTGATGAAGTGGTGTCTGATGTCATGTATTTTGTTCTGGAGTGCTGGACAAGGTTTTTAGAGATGTTGATGGCATTAGTGTTATCACAGTACATAGTGGCTTGTTATGTAGATATCCCACAATCTTCCAACATTTGTTTCATCCAAAGGAGCTGTGTACAGCAACTACCAGCTGCAATATACTCCGCTTCGACTGTGGAGAGGGACACTGAATTTTGCTTTCTGCTTAGCCATGCTACGAGATTGTTTCCAATGTAAAAGCAGCCTCCAGATGTACTCTTCTGATCATCCACATTTCCAGCCCAGTTTGCATCTGAATAACCTGCAAGAAGGGTAGTGGTGTCTCTAGTAAACCAGATTTCATAACTCAAGGTACCACTTACATATCTGATGATCCTTTTTACAGCAGTAACATGAGATTCCTTGGGTTTGGCCTAATATCTTGCACATACTCCTACACTAAAGGATATGTCTGGCCTACTGGTAGTAAAGTACAGAAAACTTTCAATCATACTTCTGTAGAGAGATGGATCTACATCCTTGCCACTGTCATCCTTTGAGAGTTTTAGAGTAGTTGCCATGGGAGTTCTCATCGCCTTTGCATCTTCAAGTCCAAATTTCTTCCCAAGATTTTTAGCATATTTTGCTTGGGATATGAATATACCAGATTCATCCTGCTGTACCTGCAAACCAAGGAAAAATGTTAGTTCACCGACCATACTCATTTCAAATTCTCTTTGCGTTGTATTTACAAATTCATCAATTTTGGACTTAAATGTAGACCCAAATACAATGTCATCAACATATATTTGAGCTACGGTTAGTCCAGGATTCAGATGCTTAATGAAAAGAGTTTTATCAGTTCCTCCCCTTTTGTATCATTTGCTTAACAAGAATGATGTGAGCCTTTCATACCAAGCTCTAGGGGCTTGTTTCAACCTATATAAAGCCTTTTTGAGTCGACATAGTTTGGGAGAGATGGATCTGTGTATCCTTGGGACTGCTCCACATAAGCTTCCTCATTGAGTACACCATTTAGGAATGCACTTTTGACATCCATCTGGTATAGTCTGAAATTGATGTAGCATGACACAGTTAGCAACAGCCTGATAGATTCAAGTCTGGCTACCGGAGCAAATGTTTCATCAAAGTCTATCCCTTCAATCTAGGTATAGCCTTGAGCAACAAGTCTGAATGTATTTCTATAGCGACTCAGAATTTTTTTATGCAATAAATAATTATTTTAATATTTAGAAAATTGTGTCGCTACTATTTCATTTATTATTTTGAAGTTAACGCCGCGACGAATTCGTCTAGCCAAGTCAAGAAATATCGAATTTGTTCGATTTTAAATTAAAATCCGAATTTCTAAAAATATGTTATTTAATTATTTATTCAAAGTATTATTTTCAAAATCATTTTGAATTCCAAATTTATTAAAATATCCCAATGATCCTTATTCAAATTATTTCAAGTCCAAATACGTATTTAAATTTTATTTCAAAATTTAATTACTCTCAAATTATTTTCAGTCCAAAATATATCTGTTTTAAATACATTTCTTAATAAAAATTAGTCTAATTTTCAGTTGAGTAATTCCCACGTTTTGCATTCCTCTTTATTCTCCTTTCCTTCTTATATTTATCACTCTTTCCACCTCATAACACCATCATTATCATACCAAATTAAATAAAAATTTTACCCCACATGTTTTCTCCTTTCCGCCTCGAATCCACACTTTACAACCCCATTCTTGAGCCAACCACTCTTTCCAGCAAAGCAAATGACACTCACTATTATCATTACCCATCCCCAGCCCACGAGATCACCTGTATAAACTCTCCAATTCATCACCAAAACCTCTACCAAACCATGGTTTCAGCAACTCCAGAATCAACTCCCCTGCAGCTCCATCAACCTGCACAATTCACCACAACCGAACCAACCAGTCACCATATCCACCTCCAACAAACCAGCACCCAACATCACTGTGATACGACCACCACCGCTGCAATACTGCCCAAGTCCGCGCACCACCGTAACCTCCGACCCAAAATTTCAACTCCACAATCCCCAAATCAAAACCCAAAACAAAACCCAAAACCAAAGAAATAGAATACCCAAATACTTACCTCACCTCAATCGCCGGAAAAACCATGATTTTAGCTCGGATTCAAGCCTCGGTTTAGTTACGAATTCCAGCCCCAAATCACCCAAAATCCCTCCCTTTCGCATAAACACACCCCACTTTCCCCGTCGCCATGTGTCGGCGGCACCATCGCCGGCTGAATCGCCGGTGGTACGAGTCGGAATGGCCGATCGCCATTTTTCTCCCTACCTCTCGTATCTTCTTTCTCTCTGTGTAAGAAAATGGGATAATGAGAGAAATCTGATTTTAATATTTAATTTTCAGAAATTGCAATGTTAGCCCCTCAAGTTTTAAAGTTAATTCAAATCAGTCCTTATAGTTTTAAAAACTTATAATTTCAGTCCTTAAGTTTTAAATGAGTTTTAATCAGTCCTTTCATTTTAAAAATATATTATTTCAGCCATATAGTAATAATTGTTTTAAGTTTCAACTCAACTTTCAAAGTATCCATTTGAGTCTTTCAACTATCAAAAGTATCCATTTAAGTCCCTCAACTTTCAAAAGTATTCAATTTAGTTCCTGAACTTTCAAAACATCAATTTTAGTCTTCAAATTATAATTTATCATTTTGAACTATATATTCGATATACTAAAGTGACTTATTGGCTAAGACGAAGCGTACGGAGAATTTAAAGAAATTGAAGTCATTCCCGCTCAACTTTGCACTCGTCGGATTTGAGGTAGACTCGCACTTATTAATTGATTTAAATTATGATTTCATATGAATGTCACGTGACTTGTGAAAGTCAATTTTTAAGAAAAACAAGTATGTTTTTATGAAAGGTAAATATACCTTATGTTGTTATGAAAAGTAAGTATGTTTTTATGAAAAGAAAATATACTTTATGTTTTTACGAAAAGTAAGTATACCCTATGCTTCACGAAAATGTTTTTTTGGATCATTGCTATGAAATCAATCTACCAAGATTGTTTTGGGTCCCATATGATAAGTTATGATATGTTAAGGGGACCGGAGTTTTAGTAGCGCTACACATAAGAATTCTTGCCACCTAAGTTCGGTAACATTCTTGTGTCTCCTATGTTTATGAGGATTTGCCACGAAGTTCGGTAAAATTCCTATGTTTCCATATGTTTATGAGGATTTGCCACCTAAGTTCGGTAAAATTCCTGTCGCATATGTTTATGAGGATTTCGATCCTATCTTATGTTATGATGCAATTGATCCCTATGAATTTCAGAAAATTATGCTTGGTATACTTACTACATAAGAATTCTTACCACCTAAGTTCGGTAAAATTCTTATGTTTATGAGGATTTCGATTTTATCCTATGTTATGATGAAAACTTACTGTTATTATGATTTTACTGCATAAGAATTCTTGCCACCTAAGTTCGGTAAAGTTCTTGTGTCTATTTATGTTTATGAGGATTTCAATCCTATCTTATGTTATGCTTTCAAAAGAAATTATGCTTGGCATAATTAAAATGTTTTTATAAGTATATGGTTTTCAAAGAGCTGTTTTCAAAGAGCTATTTTCAAAGAGCCTATGATTTGCAAAATATGTCCCGTGCTGTAATGCACAATATGAGTTTTATCAAGAGCTGTTTTATAAAGAAGCTCTATCAATGCCCGTTTTATAAAGAGCCGGGATTTATGTGTTTAATCATCTTATAAATTAAATTAATTTGCGATGAGTCTACTGAGTATTTCCCCCATGAAATACTCACCCTACTTTTTAACAGTTTTGCAGATTTCGGAGACGGTGGCGAGCGATGAATGATGGTGGCAATAATCGTTGAACGGTTGAAAGTTTGACGTTAATGATTTTCGTATTTTCCAAACAATCGAATAATTTAGAGAAGTTCATTTATTTAAGAAATTATGATATTGGCAATTTCTTTACAATATTAATGGTTCGATTTACTATTTCAAATGGTTTCATAAATGTTTTCAATTTTAGCGGCCATTACAGTTTATTTAATGTTGCCAAAAATGAATTTCAATTATTTCTTCCGCAAAAATATTATTCGAAAAATTTAGACAGAAAATGACGTAGTGAATCGGGTATACGGAACTCGGGGCGCTACAAGTTGGTATCAGAGCTAGTCTGCGTTTCTGTAGACTGGTAAAATTTTCAAAAAGAATTTTAAGAAATATTTTCCATTATAAGATTTTTATTGATGAAGATTGCCACTGCCATCATTCGTTCCACCAACTCCGAGGTAAAGAAGTTTATGATGTTTAAAGTTATTTCAGTATTTCGAATACTCATTTTATTGATTTATGAGAAAGAATGAAGAGTATTTCGGATACTTATGATTTATGAGAAATAAGAATGTATTTCTTCGAAAATAATGATGTTGTTATGCTTTGTCATAACTTATATGCTTTAATGTATGATTATGAGAAATTTTTTAAAGAAAACGAGTGTTGAGCATAATGGGAATAATATGATTTTATTGAGAATTAAGTAATGGATATTATGTTGAGTTAATTTATTATGCCTCTATGTTGAAGAGAAATTTATTATGAAGTTTGGCTTTGTGAATAAATTTTGGGAATATGATTTGTGGCATATATTTATAAGTATGAGTAACTTTTGAGCCAATTAAGGTATGGAAGGAAGTAATATTGTGATATTGAAAAATATGATTTGAAATTTCTATGTTGAGGAATTATGAATTGAATTATGGGATATTTTGATGATATTGAAGTGTTGGAATCGTTTTCAATATTTTTAGATCGTTGTGATCAAATGTGGAGTTATTTATTATTGTGAGTTATGAAGTATGCTTATGGTTTGGATAAGTCCAAATTACAAGGGAGACTCTATCCAGAATTTTATCATTTGGAATTAAGAGCATAATATGATAAGCATCCACTAAAGGAATTAAGGTTAGACATGCAAGATCATTTACATCACAAACGAGATTTAGTAGATGATAGCAGAGATTTTATTATTTTCTCATAAGGAGAACACACAAGAGTCACACTGGAAAGGAAATACATGAAACACACGAAAGCATAAGAGAAAAACATGGAAAGATCCTCAGAACGAGAGATGTGTTTCCGGAGTAGCCGTATCCTACCACCTCTGATCTTTTGAGGAAATAAAGAAACCTTCAAAGAGGTGTGTTTCGAGAGTAAGAATACTCTGTAATCTACCACCTGGAATCTTTGAAGTACAGACAAGATTTAAACATTAAGAAAATCCTAGTAAATGGAGGGGTGTCTCGAGAGTAAGAATACTCCGTACTCTACCCCCCACCTATTCTAAGATTCAAAGAGTTAAGTTTACATTAACCGGACTCCATTTTCGCTTGATTCCCCTTCCTTGCGACCAATCTATCTTAACTCCTGCTGGATCTTGTATTGAGATATATGACTGCAGCTTATCCAGTAGTTCATCAATAGTAGGAGCAGAAATAAGAAGCCTTCTGGAAAATGGAGAGATGAATCCCTGTTCCACAGCATAATCAAGAAAGGTTAACAAACCATCAAAGAAATTGTTAACATTCAGAAGCCCAATAGGCTTAGTATGGAGATCTAGTTGAGCCCACGAGGTAATGTTAAAGATTTCTTCTAAGGTACCAAAACCTCCGGGCAGGGCTATAAAGGCATCAGAACCATATAGCATACAAGTTATGCGTTCATGGATGGATAAGGTTTGAACTTCATGCCCTCGTGTTTTGCCTGCAACATCTACCAAAGGGACAGGTATGACACCGAATACTTTTGATTTCTCTGCAAGAGCAGATTGGGAAACACAACCCATTAGACCACTGCTACCACCCCCATATACAAGAGTGATACCTTTTTCCCCCAGTTTCTTTCCAAGATCTACAGCCGCTTCTAGATAACCGAAGCCTTTCCCTACTTTTGATCCACAAAATACACAAATAGTTTTGATCTGTCGAAGTTTTGGTGCTTCCATCTTTGATATTAAAGAAGGGAAAACTTACGAAGAAGATGTGATTTTGGGATGCCTGAACTATGAAATATGTTTGGCTATTTAAAGCCGGAAAAATTTACTGTTTTTGATTGATTCTGAAAAAGTAAAGATTCACTTTTTGACAAAATCGGCCAACTTTTGACTATTTTATCAAAGATATCACCTTTCGGTGATTTATTTCCAGCTTTATCAAACCTCGAGAAAAGGAAAATATATTTATTTCCAGCTTTATCAAAAACTCGAGAAAGGAAAATATTTTTTTATTTCCAAAACGCGTGAAAGAAAACAGCAAAATATTTTAAAAAGATTTACCTTATATCATTGCTGAACTGCCAGAAGCCTCATTTTGTAAAACAGACTGGCAAACAGGATCTTTTGCTATTATATTTTGGAGACTATAACGATTTTTGTCCTCGTTAAACTGAGCGTATAAGGAGAGAAGTTCACGTTGTACATAACCACTTGGGTGCGTCTCAAGAGTCAGTCGAATATCATCCAAAGACTCCTTACTCAGTCCACCCTTTATGAATTCGATTTTATCATCCCGATTAGTAGAAGAATATCCTACTGATTTGCAACGAGTATTACAGTTCCAACGAGCACATTTGTAGCAACCACCCAGTCTTTTTGCTCTTCGTTTCTTTGCAAACGTGCTTTTGCCTAAACCAGGCATGTGTTTAGGAAATGTTGATGGTAATTCACCAGATAGTCGAACCTTTGATTCTATCAACCAGGGAACATCTTCTGGGATATCATGAGCCATCAGCAACTTCAATCTTTCGAGCCTTATTCTATAGATCTTTCTCAGATCATTCATAGGAAGATTGGAATAATACTTGCGGATGTTAGAAATGATGATATCCATTGTTTGATGATTCAACCTCTTCCCATCACGAACTATTTAAAAGCATTAAGGATCTGAGTGAATCCGCGTGATGTTGTGTCCAGCAAGAAAGAGCAGGATTATTTTAATGGAAAAGAGGGAACAAGAGTTTATGCGCCGTTTACTTTATCGATAAAGGAGATTTGATTGGAGATTTGGAATATTTTCTTGGATTATGGGTACTGATATTTTGTTGTAATAATAATAATCATGGTATAGTGTGATGATACGTGGAAAGTAAAATGAGTACCGTATTGAATCAGAATTCATACGTATATACAAGTGAAAGAAATACTTTGCAGGAAATGTGGTGATATTTAAGTAAAGAATTTTAGTTTGGGAGATATTTGTTTACTGAATTTTGAGTTACAAATGTTGGAAAGATAAGTTGATGATATTATGTTGATATGTTACGTAGAGAGAATATTCAGGTAATTCTTTGATGATTTTGGGAATTTTCGATGATAAGAAAGGAAAAATTATTATGATACGATATGTCAGTAAAGATTTGATGAAATTTTTACATACGATTGGGAATTGTTTTGATTATTTTGAGAATATTTGATGATAAGAAGAAGAGATTTTGATTAAGTATTCAGAAATTATAAGATCAAGTAAGTTTAATTTCGAGGACGAAATTATTTTAAGGAGGTAAGATTATAGCGACTCAGAATTTTTTTATGCAATAAATAATTATTTTAATATTTAGAAAATTGTGTCGCTACTATTTCATTTATTATTTTGAAGTTAACGCCGCGACGAATTCGTCTAGCCAAGTCAAGAAATATCGAATTTGTTCGATTTTAAATTAAAATCCGAATTTCTAAAAATATGTTATTTAATTATTTATTCAAAGTATTATTTTCAAAATCATTTTGAATTCCAAATTTATTAAAATATCCCAATGATCCTTATTCAAATTATTTCAAGTCCAAATACGTATTTAAATTTTATTTCAAAATTTAATTACTCTCAAATTATTTTCAGTCCAAAATATATCTGTTTTAAATACATTTCTTAATAAAAATTAGTCTAATTTTCAGTTGAGTAATTCCCACGTTTTGCATTCCTCTTTATTCTCCTTTCCTTCTTATATTTATCACTCTTTCCACCTCATAACACCATCATTATCATACCAAATTAAATAAAAATTTTACCCCACATGTTTTCTCCTTTCCGCCTCGAATCCACACTTTACAACCCCATTCTTGAGCCAACCACTCTTTCCAGCAAAGCAAATGACACTCACTATTATCATTACCCATCCCCAGCCCACGAGATCACCTGTATAAACTCTCCAATTCATCACCAAAACCTCTACCAAACCATGGTTTCAGCAACTCCAGAATCAACTCCCCTGCAGCTCCATCAACCTGCACAATTCACCACAACCGAACCAACCAGTCACCATATCCACCTCCAACAAACCAGCACCCAACATCACTGTGATACGACCACCACCGCTGCAATACTGCCCAAGTCCGCGCACCACCGTAACCTCCGACCCAAAATTTCAACTCCACAATCCCCAAATCAAAACCCAAAACAAAACCCAAAACCAAAGAAATAGAATACCCAAATACTTACCTCACCTCAATCGCCGGAAAAACCATGATTTTAGCTCGGATTCAAGCCTCGGTTTAGTTACGAATTCCAGCCCCAAATCACCCAAAATCCCTCCCTTTCGCATAAACACACCCCACTTTCCCCGTCGCCATGTGTCGGCGGCACCATCGCCGGCTGAATCGCCGGTGGTACGAGTCGGAATGGCCGATCGCCATTTTTCTCCCTACCTCTCGTATCTTCTTTCTCTCTGTGTAAGAAAATGGGATAATGAGAGAAATCTGATTTTAATATTTAATTTTCAGAAATTGCAATGTTAGCCCCTCAAGTTTTAAAGTTAATTCAAATCAGTCCTTATAGTTTTAAAAACTTATAATTTCAGCCCTTAAGTTTTAAATGAGTTTTAATCAGTCCTTTCATTTTAAAAATATATTATTTCAGCCATATAGTAATAATTGTTTTAAGTTTCAACTCAACTTTCAAAGTATCCATTTGAGTCTTTCAACTATCAAAAGTATCCATTTAAGTCCCTCAACTTTCAAAAGTATTCAATTTAGTTCCTGAACTTTCAAAACATCAATTTTAGTCTTCAAATTATAATTTATCATTTTGAACTATATATTCGATATACTAAAGTGACTTATTGGCTAAGACGAAGCGTACGGAGAATTTAAAGAAATTGAAGTCATTCCCGCTCAACTTTGCACTCGTCGGATTTGAGGTAGACTCGCACTTATTAATTGATTTAAATTATGATTTCATATGAATGTCACGTGACTTGTGAAAGTCAATTTTTAAGAAAAACAAGTATGTTTTTATGAAAGGTAAATATACCTTATGTTGTTATGAAAAGTAAGTATGTTTTTATGAAAAGAAAATATACTTTATGTTTTTACGAAAAGTAAGTATACCCTATGCTTCACGAAAATGTTTTTTTGGATCATTGCTATGAAATCAATCTACCAAGATTGTTTTGGGTCCCATATGATAAGTTATGATATGTTAAGGGGACCGGAGTTTTAGTAGCGCTACACATAAGAATTCTTGCCACCTAAGTTCGGTAACATTCTTGTGTCTCCTATGTTTATGAGGATTTGCCACGAAGTTCGGTAAAATTCCTATGTTTCCATATGTTTATGAGGATTTGCCACCTAAGTTCGGTAAAATTCCTGTCGCATATGTTTATGAGGATTTCGATCCTATCTTATGTTATGATGCAATTGATCCCTATGAATTTCAGAAAATTATGCTTGGTATACTTACTACATAAGAATTCTTACCACCTAAGTTCGGTAAAATTCTTATGTTTATGAGGATTTCGATTTTATCCTATGTTATGATGAAAACTTACTGTTATTATGATTTTACTGCATAAGAATTCTTGCCACCTAAGTTCGGTAAAGTTCTTGTGTCTATTTATGTTTATGAGGATTTCAATCCTATCTTATGTTATGCTTTCAAAAGAAATTATGCTTGGCATAATTAAAATGTTTTTATAAGTATATGGTTTTCAAAGAGCTGTTTTCAAAGAGCTATTTTCAAAGAGCCTATGATTTGCAAAATATGTCCCGTGCTGTAATGCACAATATGAGTTTTATCAAGAGCTGTTTTATAAAGAAGCTCTATCAATGCCCGTTTTATAAAGAGCCGGGATTTATGTGTTTAATCATCTTATAAATTAAATTAATTTGCGATGAGTCTACTGAGTATTTCCCCCATGAAATACTCACCCTACTTTTTAACAGTTTTGCAGATTTCGGAGACGGTGGCGAGCGATGAATGATGGTGGCAATAATCGTTGAACGGTTGAAAGTTTGACGTTAATGATTTTCGTATTTTCCAAACAATCGAATAATTTAGAGAAGTTCATTTATTTAAGAAATTATGATATTGGCAATTTCTTTACAATATTAATGGTTCGATTTACTATTTCAAATGGTTTCATAAATGTTTTCAATTTTAGCGGCCATTACAGTTTATTTAATGTTGCCAAAAATGAATTTCAATTATTTCTTCCGCAAAAATATTATTCGAAAAATTTAGACAGAAAATGACGTAGTGAATCGGGTATACGGAACTCGGGGCGCTACAAGTTGGTATCAGAGCTAGTCTGCGTTTCTGTAGACTGGTAAAATTTTCAAAAAGAATTTTAAGAAATATTTTCCATTATAAGATTTTTATTGATGAAGATTGCCACTGCCATCATTCGTTCCACCAACTCCGAGGTAAAGAAGTTTATGATGTTTAAAGTTATTTCAGTATTTCGAATACTCATTTTATTGATTTATGAGAAAGAATGAAGAGTATTTCGGATACTTATGATTTATGAGAAATAAGAATGTATTTCTTCGAAAATAATGATGTTGTTATGCTTTGTCATAACTTATATGCTTTAATGTATGATTATGAGAAATTTTTTAAAGAAAACGAGTGTTGAGCATAATGGGAATAATATGATTTTATTGAGAATTAAGTAATGGATATTATGTTGAGTTAATTTATTATGCCTCTATGTTGAAGAGAAATTTATTATGAAGTTTGGCTTTGTGAATAAATTTTGGGAATATGATTTGTGGCATATATTTATAAGTATGAGTAACTTTTGAGCCAATTAAGGTATGGAAGGAAGTAATATTGTGATATTGAAAAATATGATTTGAAATTTCTATGTTGAGGAATTATGAATTGAATTATGGGATATTTTGATGATATTGAAGTGTTGGAATCGTTTTCAATATTTTTAGATCGTTGTGATCAAATGTGGAGTTATTTATTATTGTGAGTTATGAAGTATGCTTATGGTTTGGATAAGTCCAAATTACAAGGGAGACTCTATCCAGAATTTTATCATTTGGAATTAAGAGCATAATATGATAAGCATCCACTAAAGGAATTAAGGTTAGACATGCAAGATCATTTACATCACAAACGAGATTTAGTAGATGATAGCAGAGATTTTATTATTTTCTCATAAGGAGAACACACAAGAGTCACACTGGAAAGGAAATACATGAAACACACGAAAGCATAAGAGAAAAACATGGAAAGATCCTCAGAACGAGAGATGTGTTTCCGGAGTAGCCGTATCCTACCACCTCTGATCTTTTGAGGAAATAAAGAAACCTTCAAAGAGGTGTGTTTCGAGAGTAAGAATACTCTGTAATCTACCACCTGGAATCTTTGAAGTACAGACAAGATTTAAACATTAAGAAAATCCTAGTAAATGGAGGGGTGTCTCGAGAGTAAGAATACTCCGTACTCTACCCCCCACCTATTCTAAGATTCAAAGAGTTAAGTTTACATTAACCGGACTCCATTTTCGCTTGATTCCCCTTCCTTGCGACCAATCTATCTTAACTCCTGCTGGATCTTGTATTGAGATATATGACTGCAGCTTATCCAGTAGTTCATCAATAGTAGGAGCAGAAATAAGAAGCCTTCTGGAAAATGGAGAGATGAATCCCTGTTCCACAGCATAATCAAGAAAGGTTAACAAACCATCAAAGAAATTGTTAACATTCAGAAGCCCAATAGGCTTAGTATGGAGATCTAGTTGAGCCCACGAGGTAATGTTAAAGATTTCTTCTAAGGTACCAAAACCTCCGGGCAGGGCTATAAAGGCATCAGAACCATATAGCATACAAGTTATGCGTTCATGGATGGATAAGGTTTGAACTTCATGCCCTCGTGTTTTGCCTGCAACATCTACCAAAGGGACAGGTATGACACCGAATACTTTTGATTTCTCTGCAAGAGCAGATTGGGAAACACAACCCATTAGACCACTGCTACCACCCCCATATACAAGAGTGATACCTTTTTCCCCCAGTTTCTTTCCAAGATCTACAGCCGCTTCTAGATAACCGAAGCCTTTCCCTACTTTTGATCCACAAAATACACAAATAGTTTTGATCTGTCGAAGTTTTGGTGCTTCCATCTTTGATATTAAAGAAGGGAAAACTTACGAAGAAGATGTGATTTTGGGATGCCTGAACTATGAAATATGTTTGGCTATTTAAAGCCGGAAAAATTTACTGTTTTTGATTGATTCTGAAAAAGTAAAGATTCACTTTTTGACAAAATCGGCCAACTTTTGACTATTTTATCAAAGATATCACCTTTCGGTGATTTATTTCCAGCTTTATCAAACCTCGAGAAAAGGAAAATATATTTATTTCCAGCTTTATCAAAAACTCGAGAAAGGAAAATATTTTTTTATTTCCAAAACGCGTGAAAGAAAACAGCAAAATATTTTAAAAAGATTTACCTTATATCATTGCTGAACTGCCAGAAGCCTCATTTTGTAAAACAGACTGGCAAACAGGATCTTTTGCTATTATATTTTGGAGACTATAACGATTTTTGTCCTCGTTAAACTGAGCGTATAAGGAGAGAAGTTCACGTTGTACATAACCACTTGGGTGCGTCTCAAGAGTCAGTCGAATATCATCCAAAGACTCCTTACTCAGTCCACCCTTTATGAATTCGATTTTATCATCCCGATTAGTAGAAGAATATCCTACTGATTTGCAACGAGTATTACAGTTCCAACGAGCACATTTGTAGCAACCACCCAGTCTTTTTGCTCTTCGTTTCTTTGCAAACGTGCTTTTGCCTAAACCAGGCATGTGTTTAGGAAATGTTGATGGTAATTCACCAGATAGTCGAACCTTTGATTCTATCAACCAGGGAACATCTTCTGGGATATCATGAGCCATCAGCAACTTCAATCTTTCGAGCCTTATTCTATAGATCTTTCTCAGATCATTCATAGGAAGATTGGAATAATACTTGCGGATGTTAGAAATGATGATATCCATTGTTTGATGATTCAACCTCTTCCCATCACGAACTATTTAAAAGCATTAAGGATCTGAGTGAATCCGCGTGATGTTGTGTCCAGCAAGAAAGAGCAGGATTATTTTAATGGAAAAGAGGGAACAAGAGTTTATGCGCCGTTTACTTTATCGATAAAGGAGATTTGATTGGAGATTTGGAATATTTTCTTGGATTATGGGTACTGATATTTTGTTGTAATAATAATAATCATGGTATAGTGTGATGATACGTGGAAAGTAAAATGAGTACCGTATTGAATCAGAATTCATACGTATATACAAGTGAAAGAAATACTTTGCAGGAAATGTGGTGATATTTAAGTAAAGAATTTTAGTTTGGGAGATATTTGTTTACTGAATTTTGAGTTACAAATGTTGGAAAGATAAGTTGATGATATTATGTTGATATGTTACGTAGAGAGAATATTCAGGTAATTCTTTGATGATTTTGGGAATTTTCGATGATAAGAAAGGAAAAATTATTATGATACGATATGTCAGTAAAGATTTGATGAAATTTTTACATACGATTGGGAATTGTTTTGATTATTTTGAGAATATTTGATGATAAGAAGAAGAGATTTTGATTAAGTATTCAGAAATTATAAGATCAAGTAAGTTTAATTTCGAGGACGAAATTATTTTAAGGAGGTAAGATTATAGCGACTCAGAATTTTTTTATGCAATAAATAATTATTTTAATATTTAGAAAATTGTGTCGCTACTATTTCATTTATTATTTTGAAGTTAACGCCGCGACGAATTCGTCTAGCCAAGTCAAGAAATATCGAATTTGTTCGATTTTAAATTAAAATCCGAATTTCTAAAAATATGTTATTTAATTATTTATTCAAAGTATTATTTTCAAAATCATTTTGAATTCCAAATTTATTAAAATATCCCAATGATCCTTATTCAAATTATTTCAAGTCCAAATACGTATTTAAATTTTATTTCAAAATTTAATTACTCTCAAATTATTTTCAGTCCAAAATATATCTGTTTTAAATACATTTCTTAATAAAAATTAGTCTAATTTTCAGTTGAGTAATTCCCACGTTTTGCATTCCTCTTTATTCTCCTTTCCTTCTTATATTTATCACTCTTTCCACCTCATAACACCATCATTATCATACCAAATTAAATAAAAATTTTACCCCACATGTTTTCTCCTTTCCGCCTCGAATCCACACTTTACAACCCCATTCTTGAGCCAACCACTCTTTCCAGCAAAGCAAATGACACTCACTATTATCATTACCCATCCCCAGCCCACGAGATCACCTGTATAAACTCTCCAATTCATCACCAAAACCTCTACCAAACCATGGTTTCAGCAACTCCAGAATCAACTCCCCTGCAGCTCCATCAACCTGCACAATTCACCACAACCGAACCAACCAGTCACCATATCCACCTCCAACAAACCAGCACCCAACATCACTGTGATACGACCACCACCGCTGCAATACTGCCCAAGTCCGCGCACCACCGTAACCTCCGACCCAAAATTTCAACTCCACAATCCCCAAATCAAAACCCAAAACAAAACCCAAAACCAAAGAAATAGAATACCCAAATACTTACCTCACCTCAATCGCCGGAAAAACCATGATTTTAGCTCGGATTCAAGCCTCGGTTTAGTTACGAATTCCAGCCCCAAATCACCCAAAATCCCTCCCTTTCGCATAAACACACCCCACTTTCCCCGTCGCCATGTGTCGGCGGCACCATCGCCGGCTGAATCGCCGGTGGTACGAGTCGGAATGGCCGATCGCCATTTTTCTCCCTACCTCTCGTATCTTCTTTCTCTCTGTGTAAGAAAATGGGATAATGAGAGAAATCTGATTTTAATATTTAATTTTCAGAAATTGCAATGTTAGCCCCTCAAGTTTTAAAGTTAATTCAAATCAGTCCTTATAGTTTTAAAAACTTATAATTTCAGCCCTTAAGTTTTAAATGAGTTTTAATCAGTCCTTTCATTTTAAAAATATATTATTTCAGCCATATAGTAATAATTGTTTTAAGTTTCAACTCAACTTTCAAAGTATCCATTTGAGTCTTTCAACTATCAAAAGTATCCATTTAAGTCCCTCAACTTTCAAAAGTATTCAATTTAGTTCCTGAACTTTCAAAACATCAATTTTAGTCTTCAAATTATAATTTATCATTTTGAACTATATATTCGATATACTAAAGTGACTTATTGGCTAAGACGAAGCGTACGGAGAATTTAAAGAAATTGAAGTCATTCCCGCTCAACTTTGCACTCGTCGGATTTGAGGTAGACTCGCACTTATTAATTGATTTAAATTATGATTTCATATGAATGTCACGTGACTTGTGAAAGTCAATTTTTAAGAAAAACAAGTATGTTTTTATGAAAGGTAAATATACCTTATGTTGTTATGAAAAGTAAGTATGTTTTTATGAAAAGAAAATATACTTTATGTTTTTACGAAAAGTAAGTATACCCTATGCTTCACGAAAATGTTTTTTTGGATCATTGCTATGAAATCAATCTACCAAGATTGTTTTGGGTCCCATATGATAAGTTATGATATGTTAAGGGGACCGGAGTTTTAGTAGCGCTACACATAAGAATTCTTGCCACCTAAGTTCGGTAACATTCTTGTGTCTCCTATGTTTATGAGGATTTGCCACGAAGTTCGGTAAAATTCCTATGTTTCCATATGTTTATGAGGATTTGCCACCTAAGTTCGGTAAAATTCCTGTCGCATATGTTTATGAGGATTTCGATCCTATCTTATGTTATGATGCAATTGATCCCTATGAATTTCAGAAAATTATGCTTGGTATACTTACTACATAAGAATTCTTACCACCTAAGTTCGGTAAAATTCTTATGTTTATGAGGATTTCGATTTTATCCTATGTTATGATGAAAACTTACTGTTATTATGATTTTACTGCATAAGAATTCTTGCCACCTAAGTTCGGTAAAGTTCTTGTGTCTATTTATGTTTATGAGGATTTCAATCCTATCTTATGTTATGCTTTCAAAAGAAATTATGCTTGGCATAATTAAAATGTTTTTATAAGTATATGGTTTTCAAAGAGCTGTTTTCAAAGAGCTATTTTCAAAGAGCCTATGATTTGCAAAATATGTCCCGTGCTGTAATGCACAATATGAGTTTTATCAAGAGCTGTTTTATAAAGAAGCTCTATCAATGCCCGTTTTATAAAGAGCCGGGATTTATGTGTTTAATCATCTTATAAATTAAATTAATTTGCGATGAGTCTACTGAGTATTTCCCCCATGAAATACTCACCCTACTTTTTAACAGTTTTGCAGATTTCGGAGACGGTGGCGAGCGATGAATGATGGTGGCAATAATCGTTGAACGGTTGAAAGTTTGACGTTAATGATTTTCGTATTTTCCAAACAATCGAATAATTTAGAGAAGTTCATTTATTTAAGAAATTATGATATTGGCAATTTCTTTACAATATTAATGGTTCGATTTACTATTTCAAATGGTTTCATAAATGTTTTCAATTTTAGCGGCCATTACAGTTTATTTAATGTTGCCAAAAATGAATTTCAATTATTTCTTCCGCAAAAATATTATTCGAAAAATTTAGACAGAAAATGACGTAGTGAATCGGGTATACGGAACTCGGGGCGCTACAATTTCTAACCACATTTCCTTGTTCATTTGATTTATTCTTGAAGATCCATTTGGTTCCAAATACATTACCTTCTTTAGGACGTGGTACCAACTCCCAGACATTGTTTCTTTCAAATTGGCTGAGCTCCCCCTGCATAGCATGTACCCAGTGTTCGTCTGTCAAATCTTCCTTGACATTTTTTGGTTCAATCTGTGACATATGATAGATCTTTCCCATATCGACGGCAAATTTTCTTCTGGTTACATTCCTTTTAGATTAGATCAGTGAGAATGTTTTCAAGTGGATGAGCTTTTTGAACTCTAGCAGATGGTTTTTTCAACACTTCTGGTTCTGCAGTATCAGGTGTATCTGGGTAGTCAGTTGCCTCCGAAGATGTATCTGGATAGCCAGATTCATCCTTGTCACATTCTTTAGTGTTATTTTGACTTTCTACTCGACATGGTTTTTCTACTGATTTTTCAGTTTCAGCTTGCTGTTTTGGTTGAATCTCCAACTGATCAGCCTCTACTTCCTATTTGTCAGCATTTTCATTACTCAATTTCTGAAAAAGATCAGCAAAATTTTCGAAGGCATCAGATTTATCACGAATAAACATAACCCTGGTATATCTGGATAAATCTTCACCACATACGCAGATGTATCTCTTACCACCAATACTTTCCTTTTGAATAGAACCCATCAGATCCATGTGAGTAAGTTCAAGTATACGAAAGGTGTTGAGAGATGTACCTGGCCTGAGTTGACATTTAATTTTCTTACCCTTTTGACAATCACTGCAGATCCCATCAAGAGTGTTCTTACTATTGGGTAGGCTTTTCATAACTTGCATCTTAGCTGGCTTTATGAGATCATGATAGTTCGGATGTCCTGACCGATTTTGCCACAATTTCTCGATTTTGGCCCTTACAGAATTGCAAGTTATGTGACTTTAAAGCGTGTAGAATTTGTCATTGGATCTAATTCCCTTAAACAGGACATTTTACAATGGATTTGAATTCCTGTTACAACTCAATACCTTGCAATAATCTTTAGAAATTCGGACAAGTAGGTTATCATCGCATAATTGACCTACACTAATTGACCTACAAGCAGGTTATCATCACATAATTGACCTACACTAATTAGATTAGCCTTAAGCCCAACAACATACAATACATTGGTTAATGTAGGAAATCCTTTAATATTAAAGATACCCGATCCATCAATCTTACTTTTTTGGCTATCACCAAAAGTAACAAATCCTGTCTCACCTTTTTCAATGTATGATAACAGAGAAAGATCACCTGTCATGTGTCTAAAATATCCACTATCAAAATACCAAGTGTTAGGAATCAAGGCACTGAATGATAATAGAACTACATAAGCATCAGTTCTAATTTTCTTTTCTTGCCTAGTTACGAGTCTTCTTTTGTTTGAGTTGATTAATTTCAAGTACTCATAACATTTAAACACATCATGACCAGGTTTGGCACAAAAATTAAAGAATACGTGGAAGAAAGATGTATCTAGCCGATTCTGACGAGGTTGAAATTTTCTGCTAGTCTGACGAACAGATTCATCTTGGTTGTACAGATTTGGCTGAAATTATCTTCTTGTATAGTTCCTGGCTAGATGTGAGTTTTGAGTTCCAGCAGCATTGAATTGATGATGGTAGGAGGTAGATGCATCTGTGTAGTTTCTACTTTGCTCCTTGTATTTGTATCTAGATTCTCTTATAAAGTTCATTTTATTGTCATGATTTTTACCTCTACCTTCATATCCAATGCCTGTTTTCACGCTAACAGGTCTGTCACTGTTCAGGATTTCATCAAACTGGACAGATCCAAGTACTAGTTTCTTGATCTTGTATTGTGCTTTAGCAAGTTCTGAGTTTAACCTACTTACCTTATTTTGTTCGTCATCTGGGAATACAGATGCGTCCAGATGTTTTTTCCTACTGTGTTCAGCGAAGGCCTGCAACAGTTGGATCTTTTCTTCTACATCTTGAAGTTCCTTTTTCAAATTTTCAGTGTTTGATCCAGATTCATCTAGACCAGTGCTTGCATAAGATGGGTCACCAGATTCAGTACGAGATAACTGTAAAGCAGTAAGGGTAGTTACCTATTTTTCAGAATTGCAGCTGTCTGAATCTGAATCAGATTCATCCGTGTCCCCATCAGTCCATGTATCATTCATGAGCTTCCTTCCTTTGGTTTTCTTTAGAGTGTTGGGACATTCTGCTGTGATGTGTCCATGTCCTTTACATTCTCTACACTGAATACGATTCTTAGGCTTTCCTTCAAATGAGTTAGCATTGTTCCTGGGATAGAAATTGTTTTTCTTCCTTTGTTTTTGTTGATTTTGATTCTGGCCTTGAAGATTGGAAGATCTTTTTTTTTTTTTGTTTACCTTTGAGGAATTTTTTAAATGTCTAGTGAGAAGTGAGAAGTTTTCATCTTCATTTGTCTCGCCCGATTCGTCTGGCTCTTCACTACTTGCTTTGAAAGCAATGCCTGGTTTCTTATCTTTCTTTTTTCGAGCTAGATTTAACTCATAAGTCATTAATGAGCCCACAAGTTCCTCTACACGCATGGTTGAAAGATCCTTGCTTTCTTCAATGACTGTCACTTTTGCATGAAATCTGTCTGGTAAGGAACTGAGAATCTTTTGCACAATTTTCTCGTTGGAGTATGTTTTGCCAAGGGCTTCAGCTAAGTTTGTGAGATCACTCAATCTGGCGTAGAAATTTTTGAAGTCTTCTCGCTCATCCATAGATAGTTGCTCAAACTCAAGAGTGATCATCTGTAGTTTCGAGGTTTTGACAGCATTAGTTCCTTCGTTTGCTACCCTCAAAGCATCCCATGCTTCCTTAGCGGTTCTTAAGGATGAAATCAACCTGAATTGACTTGGATCAACCAAAGAAACAATGGAGTTATGTGCTTTAGAATTCCAATTTGCATTATCTAATTCATCTGCAGTATGAGCACTTCTAGCTACAGCTATAACAACACCTCCAGCAGTGACAGTGGGTGCTGTGTAACGATCAAGGACAGATGTCCAACAACGTTCATCAATAGATTGAATAAAAATTTTCATACGAATTTTCCAATATTCATAATTATTACTAGTTAACAATGGAGGCCTAGGAGATGCAGAATTTTTCATATTAGACAACCGGATCTCACTTTCTAGAAATGAACCCGCTCTGATACAATTGAAAATTTAAACTTGCCTAAATTTTATGTTTAAACAAACAGATTGTCACAGATATGTCTGGATAGTAACAAATTAACCGAAACGTCAAATTTTGTTTAGTGCAGATCCAGATGAATCCTGGTGACCCAGATTCGTATGGATATTAATTCTTGAACATATTAACTAAATAATGCAGAATTGTAAAGCAGATAAGAAAACAATATTTGAGCTTAACGTGGGAAAAGCCCTAACAAGGAAAACCCACGTGCCCGCACCATGCGGACAAAAATCAATCACTATATAAGAAAAGAGTTTATACAGATCAATCTAAACTACATGATAAATCTACGCATAGACTTATCAAACATCCAAGAAGTAGATCACTTCCTGATCCTTCTATGACATGTAATATGAGCTGACGTCTCACCACTCTTCAGTAGCTTTCTTTGAAACTGCAACAATCTTCAGCAACATGAACTCCCGTTCGATCTCGATCCAAACCTCCCGTTTGATCTTCAGGCTGAAGGACTTTTCTTCTCTCAGTGATTGATAAACTCGTCCCGAAGAAACACGATTTACAAATCAATTTTTGGCATGAAAGAATAAGCTCTATTTCTCTAAATTATTCATGCACATCGAGAAGTCACACCATGAAGAAGCCGTTTATGTATTTTGTACCACATGAATTTTAGCTTCTCTGACTTCTTTTTGAAGTGGACTTGTATGTTTAAGCACCACACGAATTTCTTGTATTCTACACGTCTAGGGAAACCATTCACGTTTCCCTTATTTATATGCAATTGGATTGCTTGGACATCAAGAATCCTACTTACACTAAATCTTGATTTCCTGCAATAAAATCAAGAAAGATAAGGTAAGAAAAATCAAGAATTTTACCATAATGAACAATAACAATAACAATATTTCTTGATGTAATCTTACCATAAAAGATAAACTTGGATACCAAGAATGAAATCATGAAGATACTCGGCTAATAGGATTATTTTAACAAGGCTAAAATATTATCTTAATACTTATAAGTGATAAAGATAAAATTCTAAGCCTAGTAAAATATTATCACAATTCTTGATCCTTATCATAAGTGATAAGTGATAGAATTCTAGCCCAAATATACAATTATCACAATTCTCAATACTTATCCTAAAAGATAAGTAACACAATTTATCTTCAAATATCACAATATAATTATTCCAATGAAAATGAGAGATAAATATAATTGCAACTTCAAATTCAAATAAACAACTAGTAATTTAATTAAACTTAATAAAAATTACTAAACACACGTGTAAAGTAATTAAATTAAATTCACTTAAATTACAACATGTAGAAAAATAGAAAATGTCAATAAACATAACTTAAAATAAGTTAACAATTAGGTATGAATATAAATGACCGTTTTGCCCCTCTAATTATTCTCACCAACTTAAGTATCATTTTTTCTTCAATGGTCCTGTGAATCAATCACAAATGTTGAAATTTAGTTGTCGCTAAATACCGAGCTTAAATTTTAATCGTTCAACAGAAAATATTTAAGTAGTCATTCTATTCATTTTTCAGGGCGATAGTTCTCGACATGAATTCATGTTCTCTATTTCAATCATTCTCAAGCTCCCAACTCAGAGATATTTGACCAATCAAATTGATCTTATCCATTGGTGAATCAAAAAGCCTTTAAAATAATGAAAATATATACATATCATACTGTCATGAGATTTAGATAAAATACATGATGATCAAGTGGAATTTAGTTCTCTGTACGATTTTTCAATAAAATTAAACTTGATATGTTGAATACACTCCAAGAGATTTTGGGATTACCGACGAAATGAGTCCTTCGTTAATTTAGGTAATGAGTTTTTTTGCTTATCATGATTTGAGGAATTGACATTTCTAGTTACTGCATTTTTTAATATAGATCATGGGTTTCTTTGGTAAATGATTAAGCATATTATTAATGAAGAAAGACGAATTGCTTGAAACCACTTTTTGTATTCTTGTTAATTTGTGTGAAGCAATTGCTATACACTGTTGCTTTGGCTTTTTAACTGGATGATGTATATGAAATAAGTGCTCTCTACGTTGAATCAAACAGAAGTGGAATTGAAAGGAATTCGTGTAGCCCGACTTTCTATTTACTGGAAATAAAGTCATAGCTTATTCAAAATTTCGAATGAATTGAAGAACATGTTGCAGATGATGTCTGTTCTAATTTCCTGGAATTAAAAATAAGTAATTAACTAAACAGGCCGATATATATATATTTAAAACATTTGACACGTGTCAATATCAGTGTCAACAACGTGTGCATATTAACATTTGCACACGGTGAGTAAGTGATCATTTTTGTATATCTTGATGTGTGTATATATATATATATATATATATATATTTTAATCACCATCTAGCTTCCCAAAAATTCCCACCGAGACAGAAATAATGGTCGACAGCTCGCCATGTCTTGTCCCATTTTTATCATTATCCTTGATTCATTCAAAATTTCAAATTACGCAATATGATACGGGTAGGTTGAGGTGTCAATTCGGGTGGTCCGGGTCGGGTCGACCCGTCAATAAAAAGTCCGGTAACTGCTCGTTTGAAAAAAAAAACCCGCTCGCTATGGGTTATGGGTCATCCCGCAAATTTTGAACTACAACCCAGGCCCGCCCGCTGGCCCATGCGGGTCGTTGTTTGTTCTGATTTGGCCCGTATGAATAAGAACATAGATTTTTTCATATTTATAGCAAATTTTTTGTCAAAGTTCTAAATACAAAATGATTAAAATGATAAATTCATATTTATACCATAAAATATTTACATAGAATTTAAAATTATAGTTTATGTTATATGAATTTCTTCTAAATTTGCAAATTTAAATAAAATATAAACAAATAACAATTAAATGATAAATGTATTTCTAATTACTATTGTCAAAAAACATTATTTTTTTAGCTATTAGGGAGAAAAAAATAAGATTTTACTTTAAAAATTGTATTAGAGTTTCTAGAAGAAGAAATATTTTCAATGTTACCATATTTAATAAAAACAGTTTTTTTTACGGGTCAGCGGGTTAATCGCGACCCGCGAAGGTTTGACCCGCAAAACTCGCGGTTCACAACTTCTTGACCCGTGAACCGCCCGCACGGGTCATGGGTCGGCCCGCGGTTCCGGGTCAATCCGGACTGATTTTCACGGGTCTGGTCGGCCCGTCCGTCTTGACACCTCTACGGGTAGGTAGTGACAAGAAAAGAATAAATACCTAGCTTGACAAGTTCGGTAATTGGAATGAGACAATTTAACTCATTCCCTCGATGAGAATCCATCCGAGGGAAAATTTAAAGCAATCTTTTCATTTCAAATTTTTTTACATCTCTCATTTTTTTTTTCTCCGCATGATTGGATTCG
Organism: Ligustrum vulgare; assembly: GCA_963555705.1. NCBI lineage: Eukaryota > Viridiplantae > Streptophyta > Magnoliopsida > Lamiales > Oleaceae > Ligustrum > Ligustrum vulgare. The sequence continues at coordinate 19,907,088 of OY743176.1, read as the reverse complement.
ATATTGGTTTGGTTAAGATATGTTTTGATGATGTAGGAGTCTAGTCTTCCTTGTTTACAAAGTTTTTTGAAATAATAATGCTTTTTAGGTGAATGGATAGTCGAAATTTGATTGAAAAGTTAAATATTGTGGATTTAACTTTTAATTGATGGTTGAAATTGAATAATATAGAAAATAGATAATCTTTATTTATATATATATATATATATATATATATATATATATATATATATATATAAAGAAGTCGTTCAGTGTGAACACAATATGATTTAACTATTTAATTAATATTTAGTGGTTCAGCATCAACACATGGTGTGAACGCAATGTTAACTATTTGGTTAATTAATGTTTGACTACAATATGGTTAACAATTTGATAAATATTTATTTGGTTAATGCATGTTTGACTATTTATGTTTATATTTGGATTATTTTCAAACAACCACTATATTTACTTAGGCTTACTAAATTTTTTGAACTAATTTTTTTACTATTCATTTTTTAAATAATAGTTAAAGTAATTTTTATAGCAACACTTTTAATTTCTAGATGTATATTTTTAAATTATTTTCCCTTTTATTTTTGTTAAGTAAAAATAAAAATTATTTACAAACTTGATGTACAATTTTTAAAAATGTTTTAAATAGTAATTGATGTGATTTTGTGTAGTTGAAAAAAAAAAAAATTCTGAACTTATGTGTAAAATATTTTAATATTGAAAAGTGTAAATAAAATTGAATACTATAATAATTTTTTTTTCCTTTTTAATGAATAAAAAACAGGGGCTTATTATGTAATGGTTAAATCTTTATGTTAACTATATTTAGTTAATAAATGTTTGACTACAATATGATTAATTATTTTGTTAATATTTAGTAGTTCAGTATGAATACATAATGTTAATACAATATTGTTAACAATTTGATTAATATTTATTTGGTTAATAAATGTTAGATTACAATATAGTTAGTTATTTGTTTAATGTATGTTTGACTATTTAAGTTTACATTTGAATTATAATCAAACTACTACTATATTTACCTAGGTTTATTAAATTTTTTACTTTTTTAAATATTTTTTATTATTTATTTTTTAAATTAAATAATTTTTGTAGTAACAATTGAATGTAAAGTTTTAAAATTATTTTCCCTTTTTTTTTTTGTAAGTAAAAACAAAATTTATTTTCAAACTTATTATGTAATGATTAAATTTTTATGTTATTTTAATTTACAACTTTTTCACTTAACTTTTTATATTATATTTGACCATTGTTGGCACTACTTTGTATCCTTTTAGGCTGTGTTTAATTCTTTGTCATTTGCTTGAAAAATGTCAAGTCATGGAAAATATTTTTTACCTTTTGTATTTGTTTGGTATTTGATTGAAAAATTTACCTTGAAAAATATTTTTCAAGGTACAACAATTAAAGCACACTTAACTCATTTGCCTTGAATATGTGTAGAAAAATATATTTTTCATCACGTTTGATCATTTCTGCTGTTGTTAAATGACTTACTTTTTTCATAATTTAAACATTACTATTATCAAGTACAAATGATTGAAAAATAAAAATAAAAAATAAATTTTTTTGTTAAAATAGCTAAATTTTATTTTATTTATCTTGAAAAATAATGTCAATCAAACAAACCCGAAAAATTAATCAATTCAAACACTTCCTATTGACATTTTTCAGAAAAATAATTTTCAGCAAAATCAATTCCTAGAACATATTTTCTTACCATCCATTCTCCATCTTTTCAATCAAAGACATGCAAGATTGTCTTTCAAGTTCAAGAGGTTACAATTTCAGCTGGTAGTTTTGTATGCTATGAATATCAACAAGAGTCAAGGGAAATCACTTTCCAATGTTGGTCTTTATTTTAGGGGGAATTTTCAAAATGCCCAAGTCAAACATGGACTAAGTTAAAATACCCTAACTTTTCAAAAATTAACCACAATACCTCTTTTCCTTTAAAAAGACGTGTATACCCTTAATAACCATATTTCTCTTATACCATTCATTTATTTCATATATATATTAAAACAAAAACCATATCTCACTTTTCATTATTCTCTTGTTTTTTCATCTACTTGTGCTCAATACACAGATAAATTATTCTCTCATTTTTTATCTTCTTGTGCTAAAAAAAATCCGCAAAAAAAAAAAAAAAATACAAAACTCAACTGAAAGATTTCATTCGCTACTTCTTATCGATAAGTTGATTTAGCAATATTTATTATACTGTATTTAATTTCGTTCTCGTTGTGTTAAACTTATTCAACAGATCTATAATTTCAGTAACCAAAAATTATCGAAAAATTCATCTATTGTTAATTTTTTAGTTAATAATTATAGATTGTTATAGATCTATAATTATGTAGACTAAAAAATGAAAAATTAATATGGCGAAGTGTGATTTTTATCAGTTTAATAACAAAATCGGAAGAATTGAACATTAGACCGGACCAAAAGTGTCGGTAATTGGTCCGGCCAGACCGACTATTTTTTTTAAAATTATTTTTTATCAGTTACTCTGATTTTCCCTAACTTTTTGTTTTGAAAATTTATTATTTTTAATTAATGCAGATATGGCTTCCATCCCAATTTCTTATTTTGGTGAATTCATGGTTGATGAAAATCTGCGATGGTCATGGAAATATACGAATGATCAAAACATTTCTGTAATTTTATTAACACCAGGTATGTCATTTACAGACTTGAACAACAAACTACAAGATCAACTTGAAGTTGATCCATCTGAATATGATATGAAATTTGGATTTCTATATAACTCTAATTCTACTTTTGGATTGCCACCCTTGTTTGTTACTACTGATGTACAAATTATGTGATTAATTGAGGCGAATAAAAAGAAAACTATTCCTCTCTGTGTAACTTTAGTACGAAAGGATACCCCCGATAATCAGAATGAAGAATTCAATGGTGGGGATCGAAATGGGAATGATATTTGGGACACATTAGAAATAGCTCGTGAGGATGATGATGTTATTCCTGATACAGTTGCTATACTCCATGATCCTCTTATCACCCATAGAGGTCACGATGTAGTTGGAGACAATCAGGAGGACATTTCATTTACAAATAATGATCTGATTAATTTATCCAGACGTCGACATGAGCATTTCGAGAACTCACAGGCTGGGCCAAGTTCACGATCAACTAATTGTTCGCGTGTGGTTCCAGATGATGAAGATTTGGAAGTCCAGCAATTATTTAATACCAAGCAAGATCTCTAAGAAGCGGTGCACAGTATTGCACTTAAGCACAATTTCGAGTTTAAAATGAAGAAGTCAGGCAGGAGTATCTACACAATTGTCTGTGTAGATGATAATTGTAGTTGGTGTCTGCAACTAACGAGGATGGACACAAATCAAATCTTCGTAATTCGCAAGTATGCACGAGAACATACTTGTCAAGTGGGCATTCGTCGAAATGATCACAAACAAGCGCGTTCATGGTTTATAGGACGACAGATAATGCATAAGTTTGATGACACAAGGACTATTTACAGACCTAGAGACATCACTAACGATGTGCAGAGAGATTTTGGGGTGACCATGAGCTACCGAATGCCTGAAAGGCTAGAGAATGTGCGTTAGAGGATTCAATGGGTTCACCCGAGGAAAGTTATGTGAAATTAGCCAGGTATTTTCATAACATGTCGAGAACTAATCCTGGTTCGACATTCTTTATTGAGGCTGACGACGACAATCGCTTCAAGTATTTTTTCATGGCTCTTGGACAATGCATTAATGAATTTAGAAGATCGATGCGACCTCTAATTCTAGTAGATGGTACAACACTGAAAGCTAGATATGAAAGGAAGTTAATTATTGCTACATGTCAAGATGCCAACATTCAAATATACCCTCTTGCGTTCGGCATAGTGGATAGAGAAAATGATCTAGCGATGAATTGGTTTTTCTCAAAGTTGAGGGAAGTACTTCGAGATGTCGATGACCTTGCTTTTATAACTGATTGGGGAAATTCTATCATAAATGGTATAGCTGAAGTTTTTCCCGAGGCACGCCATGGTTATTGCATGTATCATATACAAGGCAATTTGAAGACGACGTACCATGACACTGGGATCGTTTCCTTGTTTAAGAGAGCGGCTGAGGCTTACACTTTTGAAGATTATAATAAATTCATGATCGAAATAGATAGCAAGAGTAAGGCTGCCTCAGAGTACTTAATAGATAAATTGGGGATTCAACTTTGGACATCGTGTCAATTTCCAGGAAGTCAATACAATATGATGACGTCAAATAACGTGGAGTCTTCGAATGCATTATTTAAGAAGGATAGAGAGTTACCAATTCTGGAAATGATTGAGAACATTAGGGGAAGTTACAAGTTTGGTTGCACGATAGACGTGAGGAATCTCAATCATGCACATCTTATCTCACCCCTGCCATGGAAACGAAACTCTTCAAGACATTAGACCTGGCTTGAAGGTTAGGCGTGGAGCCACTGGATAAGTTTAGATTCAACATCGTATGCGGACGTAATGTTGGTTATGTTGTGAACTTGAATGACAACACGTGAATGTGTAGACAGTTTCAGCTTGAGAGTTTTCCATGCGCTCATGCAGTTGCAGTTGCTAGACATCGGGGCTTTTCACCACAGTCATTATCAACTGAGTACTATACCACTGCTTTTTGGAGAGAAACATATGCTGAACTATATTTCCTCTACCAAATGAGGCTGAGTGGGAACTTCCCGAACACTTGCTCCCGCTTGATAATTTACTGTCAGCGAATGTCCGACGACGTACTCCTGGACGTATACGTACGTCTAGAATACCATCTACTGGAGATTTTCCCAGACCGCGAAAGTACGGCAGGTGCGGCGCAGTAGGTTATGCTCGCCAAACTTGTACTAGTCAGATTCCCTTGAATAATTAATTTTATCACTATTAAAACTTTTATTGTAATTGTAGTGTTGTTGATAATAAAATATCTTATTTTCTCTATGTTAATAAAGTTTGTGAATTGCTTATCATACAATGAAATATGATAAATGTTTCTTGGGGAAAAAATATTTTAGGCCATCAGAAACGTGTGATTATTAATTAATTGCGAAACAAAAAAAATTATGCATATCAACTTTGCTGGATTGCTCTCACAAAAGCTGTCGAGGCACATGCTACACTAATTATCTGAATCCATTTCCATCTTCCTGTAAAGGTGAAGAACCGAAGGAAAATGAAAATGGATTCAAATAATCAGCGTAGCATGTGTCTTGATCTTTTTTGTGAAAGCAATCTAGTGAAGGTGAAATGCATAATTTTTTTGTTACAGTATTATTTAATAATAATGACACGTTTGTGGTGCCCCACAATCGTTTTTTTTTCTAATAAACATTTATCCTATTCCTCGATAAGATAAGCAGTTCATGAACATTTCTCCTTCGCGGGATTACTTTCACACAAGTCCTCAAGACATATATTGCATATATTATCTGAACCAATTATCAACTTCTTGCGATCTCTACCTATACAACTTTATTTCCATAGAATCAAACACAAAAACAGAAAATTAATATGCTGATGTCATTAGTATATATTTTTCTATTTTAGTGTATGGTTCCGCAAAAGTAAAGGTCTAAATATGGATAATCAAAAGAACATGATAATGGGTTCCGATAATATATGCAGCATATGCCTCGAGGACTTCTGTGAAAGCAATCCTGAGAATGTGAAATTCACAATTTTTTTTTAACAATTATTAATTAATATAAAAAAATTTAGCAATTATTTAATATATATATATACACACACTATTTTTTTGTTCCAAAAAATATATTGTTATCTATACTTGGAGGCAATTTATTCAACTTTACTCTTAATTAACCCTCCATATCCTAAACCCTAAAACCCCACGAACCGGACTACATAACTCTCATGGTCGGACAGGTCGAACCCGTCCAGATCAAACATGGTTCGACCAGACCACCGCCATGGTCGGTCCGGCCGGACCACTTCTCGACCGGACCGTGGTCCGGCCAGACCACCGCTATGGTCTGTCCAACCGGACCACTTCTCGGTACGGCCGGACCCCGACCACTTCCCGGCCGGACCACGGTCTGGTCGGGCCGACCAAACGTGTATTTTTTTTTTAATTTTTAATATATAAATTAATGCACGTGAAAATATTGAATGACGTAATTGAAAATAATGTATGCAATTGTAATTTCAAAAGTAATAAAGAAATTGACAAATAAATATATATACACAATTACATATAAAAACTATATTTGTACATTTCTAAATCTTATGGATCATAATTTTACATAAATAAATCAGTAGCCAACTTTATCCTCCACTTCTGTATATGTTTTTGATTGATCATCTTGACATCTCATCTGATACTCAAGAACTCAATATATTTTATTGCAAAAATCCTGCAATCGCCACTGTTAGTTAAAAAAAAAAACTTTAATGAAATAAATTTAGACTTAGCCACCCTGTAAAGGGACATCAAAAAGCCACAACAAAACAAAAACATTCAAACCCTCAAATAATGACAATTCAATACATCAACCACAGCTCCATCAAACTACATCCATTAACATATCGGGGGAGTTGGGGAGCGTAAAGGTACATGGGATTTCCCCAATGAATGAGATCCCATGAGTTGTGAGGACATGTCTCGTACTGGAGGGTGCTGATCCTATATAAATAAACAGAAATTAAAATTAATAATGTAAACCAAATTACAACACAAAAATATAAACTTAAAAAAGATTGATTTAAATTAACATGCCGTGGAATGTGAGAATGCCACAAGTGCGGGAGATCTCCTCAGTGAAGGCGACCTCATCGGTGAAGGCGATCTCCGCATGTAATCCTGCCCCTCCTCCTCGGTAGAAGCCGTCAACTCGGGTAGGACTTCGAGCTAATATATTAACATTCGAACGATTTATAAATAATGAATCAAGTCATATATTACATTGATAATAATTTATGATCAAACTATACAATTACCTGAGGATCATCGAGGATACCTAAAAGACTCATAGAGCTTGGTTTATCCTTTGCCCTCCAATTCAGCATCCGAGGAAATCGCGTCCCCGTCCTAATTGCCCACATTTCACCTAAGGCGGGAATAATGTCGTACGCCCAGACCTGTGAAACTTACAATTATTATGACAATGAAAAACATAATAAACAAATTCATACTGAAAACTTTAAAATTATTACCTGCAGAGCGTACGTGAATTCGTACGCATCATACTTCCGTGGGGCCCCCGGTTTAGAAGGCATCGAATGCTTTTTCTTAAATATGTTGACGGTCTCTTCAAAACATATATACCCCCATGGATAGTTGTTGAAGGCTTCAATATCATCAACAACTTCCAAAGCATATAAATCGATACTATTTTTAGATGGCTTGCCCTTCACGAAGCTCTCGAAAATATATACCATGCCCAACTCCAATTTTTCCATACTATAAGAACATGTCTTAAAAGTTAGCTCGAGCTCCCCCCTCAGGATTTTTTTTTTCTCGTGAAAGTATTTGACATAAAGCCGGGATTGAGGAGAGGGTTTATAAGACTTTATGGCCTTTTTGTCAACGTGGCCACATTTTAATCCCGTGATGAGGGAAAACTCAAAAGGAGAGAAGGTGACTATCTTCCCATCCCCGAAGGAAAAGCTGAACACTTTACCGTCGACTGGCTTCAAAATTCGAAGTACCAGAGAATCTATTATCTGCGGTGCAAACTCCATCTCGGTCATTTCTCGGAATGGTCATAGGCAAGACTGCTTCAAAATATCTCGATGATCCTCATCAAGGATCTTTATAACTGTTTCGAAGATGTCAAAGGTCCTGTACTGGGTGACTTTAGCTGAAAGCCCTCTCAGTTCAAGATCAACCGCATACTCCATTCTGCAATAATTTCAAATATTAAAACCACTTACAAGAAAGTATATTGCAATATCAATAAATTTAACATTATTACTTTTTTAATCATTATGGTATATATATATATATTAACATTATTAATTATTCTTATATTATTATTTTTTATTATAGTTGTGAAATTATAATTACAATTATTAACGTTATGAACTATTATATATATTTTTATAGTTATGAAAGTATAGTTCATATTTATTATTTCTAATTATTATGAAATTTTATATAATTATTATTAATATTAATATAAAATTATTAATACATTCAATTTTAGCAAAATATGAAATTATAATTAAATTTTTATATTATTTTTAATTATTATGAAATTTTATATAATTATTAATAATATTATTATGAAAATATTAATAGATTTTTACTTTTTAGCAAATTATGAATTTTAATTACATTTCTTATATTATTTCTAATTATTATGAAATTTTATATAACTATTATTATGAAATTATTAATTAATTTTTAGTTATTGTGGTATATATATTCCTCGATTATATAATTATTAAAATATCACTTTTTATTAAAGTTGTGAAATTATAATTACAATTATTAACATTATGATACTATTATATATATATATTTTACAGTTATGAAATTATAGTTCATATTTATTTTTTCTAATTAATAAAAAGTATTCATAATTTCATAATTTTTTATTAGCATTATGAAATTATAATTACATTTCTTATTTCTAATTGTTATGAAATTATTAATAAATTATATAATAATAATTATTATTATGAAATTATTAATACATTTTTCATCAGCAAATTATGAAATTATAATTACATTTTCCAACATTATGAAATTATTATATTTCTTATTACAATTATAAAATTATATTTATATTTATTAATTCTAATTATAAAATTCTAATTAAATTTATTATCATTGGTAATAACTATATTTTACCTCTTTTACATTATAAAATTCTAATTAAGTTTGTTAATTAAGGCATTGTTTATCATTTATTACAAAAATGATTTAGATAATATTTTTTAAAATCGTAATATAGAATTTTGATTTTTATTTTAAAAAAGGTTCAGCCATACCAAATATGGTCCGGCCGGACCTCTCTTGAAGTCGGTCTCCAAGAGGTCCAGCCGACTCCAAAAGAGGTCCAGATTAGTAGTATTTTAATTAGAAATCATGACTTACAATCTTCTCCAAGTAGAATCACTTTTTAATGTATAGACACTTAGATAGTATATGAAATGTTGTCTGTTTAATAAACTATTATTATGAAATTTAGTAATTTACTTTTAAGTCATTTCATACACTATTATAGTATTATAATTCTGTGGAATTTATTTTTAAATTTTTAATGAGATTCAAATGTTCTTGCTTCCTCGACGTGATTTCTTTTTCAAATAAGAATGGTTTTAGAGTAGAAAAAAAGATTTTAACTATCAAGATTCTGAGATTCACATTCGTGGTATATTATACATGAATTTGGAGTTTAATTTAAATCGGAAACTTTATTTGGTTTTATTTACCTTTAATTTTTGCAAACAATTAGATTTTTTTTTGTATTTGCATCAAATTTAATTTTTTTAATTGGAACCGAACAAAAATCGAAAAATAACCGAAATTCGAACCAAAACCGAAACCGTTCGGGTTCTCTGATAAACGCCAAGCCCTACCTGCCGAACCAAAAAGTGGTCCGTTCTCAGTGAGATGGCGGAGCCGCCATTTCCAGTGAGCTCTATCTCCAAATCTTCAATGCCATTAGTTCAAATTCATGAAATTTCAAATTATAAATCTAGAAATCAAAGTTAAAAATATGAACTAACCTTGTCTAGTATTTGAACTTTGAAGGATGATGATGTCTTCTTCTTCTTCTCTCTTCTTTGACGAACGGACCTTGAACCGAGAGCTTCTTCGCCGGACCGATATGGTTGAGTTTTGGAAAAACGGACTGACCAAAACGGACCAAATACTTGTATAAGAGTAAGGGTGATATGATCCGGACCAGGCATCGAAAGGCGAAGTCGAGCCATCGGCAATATGACAATGATCTACGTACAAGACGGAGTAAGTTCCATGTTGGGTCGAGCCGAGAAGAGAGACGGATCGAGCCGAATCAAGAAAAAGAAGTAATTTGGGCAGAAAATACCTTACGGCCGTAAAAGAGGATCTTCACGGCCGTAATACATATATTCACGGCCGTAACACTTACTATCACGGCCGTAACAAATTATAGAAGGAAAAGGCAGAAATTAAGCAGAACGAGACTTACGGCCGTAAGCCTGGAAGTTACGGCCGTAAAATGGGCATTTCACGGCCGTAAGAGTTTCGTCACGGCCGTAACTAATAACACAATTTTGATCAGAAAGGCCTTTACGGCCGTAAGATGGTTCGTCACGGCCGTAAACAAGCAGCGCCAGATTTTCCGGATTTTCAATTATTTAATTTCCTTTTTAGTTTTTGGTTATTTTCCTATTTTAGAATTTTAGTCTAATTAGAATTCTATTTTGAGTAAATTAGATGCTAGGTTATTTTGCTTATTATACGCTTTTTCAATTCATTGAAAAGACAGAAGTTTTGAGATTAATAATATTTGAGAAAGGATTCTCCAAAATTGAAAGGTTGAGTTTTTCCCTTTTGTTTCGAACTTATCAAAGATTCGATCTTTGTGGCGTTCATCCAACGAACTCATCAAGGAATTGACAACCCTTGTGGCGTTCACCAATCTTGGTTCTTCCGTCCGCATCGTCATTAATTGCGTCGTGATTGTTGGGTCAAGGTTTTACCGTCAAATCTGTCTTCTAATTTTTCGCTATTTTCTTTGTGTTCTTATTATTTTCGAGTCAAATCTGATTTAGACTTTTCCTAGGTTTTTAATTGTCGTTATTCCGCGTTGTTCGACGAGATTCCCCGATTGGGATCGCGTCAAAGGGTATATTAGACTTTGCCAATAATTTTTCTTTTTTCCTTTTTGTTTTTAACTTACAATTGGTCAATGGGCATTTTGAAAAACGGGTTGAAAGATCCGGCTATTGGGACGTATTTCCTCCTTTATTTAAAGAGTCAGTTTTCAGTCATGGACAGTTGTATTTTGCAGTATCTAGAGTGACGAATCGCAATGATTTGAAGATGATCATTTGCGACAAAGATGAAAATAGAACAAACTGAACTACGAATGTAAGTAGTATTTGATAGCCAAAAGGGAAAAAGAATTCAAATTCCATGTTAGTTGGAAAACAACCCCCCCCCCCCCCCCCCAAGAATTGAATTCCATGGAATTGGCCTAAAAGTGAGCTTGAAGTGGTTGTACCTTAATTTCAATTAGAATTCCAACTTCGTATCAAATGTAAAAAAGTAAGAAAGGAATACCTCGTATGTGACATTTCCCTAGAAATCAATTGTTTTCAAACACTACTAGAGTTTATATAGTAGTTTTTCAAAATTTATAGTTGAAACATTACAACTCTAATAATTATAGTATCATTTTATTATTTTTCTATCTATTTCATTATACACAAGTTTGACATATAATTAAAAAATTTAGAAAGTATTCAAGTCACAATTATATGTTTCGACATGATGTCGTGCATCGCACAGGTGAAACACTAGTTTTAGTGAAAACCAACCAAGGGATTAGTCCTAACATACATAAACTTATCTAGTTAAGGTTAGCTTGACACAACTTGTTTTAGTATCTCATGGTTACTCGACAAAAATGGCAAGGCCATTTAGATGTATAAAGACGGGTGGGTCGACCGGACCCATGAAAATCGACCCCGATCGACTCGAAACTATGGGCCAACCCTTAATCAGAGCGAACGGTTCACGGGTCAAGAAAATATGAACCGTGAGTTTTTTGAGTCACGCCTTCACGGGCTGTGATTAACCCGCTAGCCCGTGAAATAATTAAAAAAATAAAAACAAATTTGAACAAATAAATTATAGTTAAGTAAATGTCAACCTAATTGAGATGTTAGATGTACTTAAAAACTATAAATTATAGTAAAACAAGTGTACTTAAACTATAAATATTTTATAGTGGTAATTAGAATTGCGTTTAATTGTTATTTATTTATATTGTATTTAACTTTGTAAAGTTAGAAGCAATTCATGTAACATAAGATATAAATTTGAATTTTATGTAAACATTCTTTGTATAATATGAATGTATCACTTTTTTCATTTCGTATTTAGTAATTTAACAAAAAAAAAATTATAAATATGAAAAAATCTATGTTTTTATTCATAAAGACCAAATCTCAACGAATCGTGATCCGCATGGGCTCGACCTAGATGGTCTGAGTTGTAATTCAAAATTTATGGGTCGACCAGGACCTGTCTGCAAACTCGCAGTTGACGGATTTTTTTTCACTTGAGTTGTTGTCGAGTTCATATGTTGACGGATTGACTCGACCCAGACCACCCGATTTGTCACCTCTAAGTCTATGGCCAAGAACGACTGCCATCCATTTCTTCTATAGCCTAGTAGTCTTTAAACTAAACATCTTCCTTGCTTGTCCCTGGGGCATAACTTAGTTGATAAAGACTGAAGTGACAAAAAATATGCGTTATCGACAGACTCAGGATGGGGGATTTGAATCCTGGAAAATGCTTTGGATTTGTCCTCCTTGTGGTCTGAGAATTTTAATTGCCAACTTCAGACCCTAGCTTACAGAGTCACATCCCGCGATTTATGTCATTTACAAGGTTCTTAGTAGGGGTGGACAAAATAACCGAATCAGACCGATCAAACCAAACCCAAACCAAACCAAGCTGTTTGGTTCGATTCTACATAAAAAAATAATGGTTTGGTTCTTAAAATCAAGAACCATTTGGTTTCGATTCTAGTTCCGGTTCTCTTTCCAGAACCAGAATCAGAATCAAGAACCAAACTCAATATATATATATATATATATATATATATATATATATATATATATATATATATATATATATATATATATATACACACACACACACACACACACAAATTAGTAGATATTCATTTCACCAAAAAATTCAAATATGAAATTATAAATGTGAAATGTACAAAAATGTTATTTACCATACATTTTATCTCATTTCCTATTAGACCAAGATTTTAAATCATAAATTTAAATTCTAATTCTAATTCATTTTTCTTCTTTTTAATTATAGACACGCATTCATACTGCTTTACTTGCACTCCTATAGCACAGCAATCGTTGCACTCCTTAGTCACCATCGACGGCATTGATTTTTATTTTTTAAAATTTATGTATATATAAACCTCGGTCCTATAACTATAAGTCTAAACGGTCTTTATGTTCGATTCTCTAAGTTTCAATGGATCGGTGAGCTTCCTTCAGGCGAGTTTCTTCTTTTTTTTTACTTAGAATAACATGTTACTTTTTCTAAATTTTTATTTTATTAATAAAAATTTCATTTTCTATTTAGTAATGATGTAGATGGATTCTAATGAAAAAGCTGATATAATCAGGTTTTAATTTGCATTATTCATAACCAAACCAAACCAAACCTGAACTGAGTTGTTTGGTTCCATATATTTAAAAAAAATCAATTGGTTCCATCAGTAAAAAATTATCGGTTTATGGTTTGATTTGGTTCTTTTGGAACCAGAACCAAATCGAACAACGTCCACCCATAGTTCTTGGGACGGGACAGTGAGGGTCGTTAGTGTTGCGGTTGAACCTTTTTTTAAGTGAAATTATATTAACATCACAATTTCTTTTAAACACACCACATTTTAATTGTATTATCCTTTATAGATTGTTATATTTATGTTCTTACTTTCTTTGTCACATTCTTATTATTAAATTTTCAGCAATTAACAAATTTTCTACTGATCGATGGATTTTATCCAAAATTCTTTTGTTATCTTGCTTTAAAACGATGGAGACGTATTTAATCATAATTTTGATTTTTATTACGTATTAAATATATAAGGAATAAATAAAAATTTTTATTTCTTCTTAACAGATTTTTTGTGTAGTGCCCGATAAGAGAGATAAGATGAAGTAATGAAAGACGAAAAATAAGAATACAATGAAAAAAAGTTTGGGACACAGTTGTAATATTGACTAAAGATTATGAACATTTCATGTGATTAAAATGTGATTTACATATAAGAAAATGTGGTGAGAATATATTTAACCTTTTTTTGAACATCCTCGCTTTATTATCAATCCACGCAATTTCATCCGTATTTTAAGGTGGTCCTTTCCCAATCTGCACTTTCTACGCCCATTCCTCCCAACCCGTGTCTCCCTATATATTGACACCTTATTCACATTTCTTCTGATCTTCTCTCATTTTTTTATTTGTTATCAACTGTCTTAGAAACCACAAAAACGCCCTTTTCAGAACACAAATTCAAAAGCTTCTTTCTTTCCCAAAACCAGGAAGGAAGGGAGCAATCGAAGTCTAGCTCATTAATTAGTCATCACCTTAGATTCGATTCAATGGCTAAAAGTATTAGAAATTTGGGTTCCTGGATGGATGTTGCTCCGCCGTTGTTCGTTAAATACCCTCACAAACCTTCAAATATCCCCGAGTTGGAGACAATCGAAGAAGGGATGAACGAGGGAGACGATGAGGATCATAACATTAACACCCCAAGTTATATATAGCCCGGCCCGTTGCTCTGATCTGAGGTCAGAATCACAAGCCATTTCGACGGGAAACAAAAAAAAAAATTAAAAATCCATAAAGAACCAGTTGGTTCCAATCCATCCAAGATAATGCAACAGAAGTGGATGTTAAGAATTGCTGCCATCTCTGAGTGGTGAATTCTTACGCACTATTTCTGTATTTCAAGAGTGATTTCGAGGATGGAAGGTGTTGCCGCAAGTCCATCAACGTTATGTAATTTTGTACATATTGCAATTTTTTATTTTTTAAAAAATCTTGATGTATAATTTATCATAATTTTGGTTAATATTATTTAAGGTTTTTTCGTTAGTATATAAGATGTGTATGATATAAACCATGTAATCGAATTTTTATTTATGATTTTATTGTGATTAACATAGACGGGGAAAAAAAATCGATAATTAATTTCTATGAGTTTGTTTGCATTCATCAATGAAATTTTGTTTCAACGTAAATGTTTATGAATTTCTATCGGTTTGAGTAGAGGTGGCAATGGGCCGAGTCGAGCCGGCTCGGTCCATGGCTCGTAAAGCTCGGCTCGTCAAACGGACGAACTGAGCAACGAGCTCGGGTCAAACGAGCCGAGCTTGACCCTAGCCGAGCTCGGCTCGTTTAGCTCGTGTTTTTTTTTTTTTTAATTATTATTATTATTATTATTAATTTATATAAATAAGTCTTACCATTTATTATTATTTTTTTTAAAAAAAAAACCCCTCTTGTGAGTCTTGTCATACCGTCTTATAATCTTACATTGATTTAAATTTAGACTTAGTCGACAATCTAATCGATATCTAAAATATTTGAAATCTTGAATATTAATATATTTAATATTATTGATAAAAATTCTTAAATAGTTATAAGTTATAAATTATAAATATAAGTATAATATTAATAACTAATAAGTAATAAGTTATGTATTAAATAAATTATTAATAACTTCATAAGTAAAAAAAAATGTTTGTTAGTTATTAATATTAGAGAATTAAACTGAAAGTCGAAATGATTAATTATAATTTATAAGTTTATAAATTATAAGTTATAATGTAAATAAAAACTTCTTCAAATAATCAAATATCCAATTATAATTTGAAAAGACAAAAACGAAAATGAAGTAAATAAACTAAGATTTAAAAGGTTAAAAAATAAAATTAAACCCTCCTCCTTTTTTCCGGGCTTGGGACCGGTTACTAAATAGTCTTATTTGAATAATTGAATATTCAGTATTCTAGTAGGCGGAGTTAAAATTGTACACGAACAATTTGTTACGTGTACAATTTTTGTTTTGAAATCAAAATTATATTTTATTTTATATGTATAATAAATAAATTGAAAATGTAAAGTTAAATATCATTTACCTGACTGCATGCAATTTCGGCATACTTATGTTGTACGCGTAAATCACCGTCTTGCCAATCTTTAACACACATCAACGCTTCCAAAATATCTTCTTTGAGTCGGCTCCTGACTTCTGACAAAACCCTTTTACCTGCACTAAAAGCAGACTCCGAAGCTACCATGCTAACCGGAGGTGTTAGTAGATCTTTTGCAATGGCGGAAACAATCGGATATTTTCGTTCGTTTGTTCGCCAATAATAAAGTAAATCAAATTCTAAAGAATTAGTAGACTCCACATTTCTAAGTAGTTCTTGTCCAAAATAAATTTTCAATTCTTCAGGTATTTGAAGTGAACCCGATTCGTTGATACTAGAACTAGAAGACATACTGTAAGAAGAAGTTCCTTGTACTTGAGTCATTTCTTCCATTAAATTGTATAATTCAACTTCATCGTCTCCAAGTGTAGTGTCATGTGATGGTGCAGATTGTGTATGACTAATAGTAGTTCCTAATCGTGCAGCATATACAGTATACATGTTTACTAACGTGCTCTTTAAATTATTATAAGTGATAGGTTTATCCAAAATCAATGAGCTATTGATTTTTGAAACAAGAATTTTCGTACCCTTTAAATTAAAACGTGGGTCCATTATGCATGCTAAGGGAAATAACATAGGTAAATCTTCCCAATATTTTCTAAATTTTATTTCCATAGCAATTATCATTTCAGTAAAAAATGACTCGTATCTATATCTATAAAAAGTTCTTGCAATAATATAAAGACGTTCAAGAACTCTTGAACTAGTTGGGTAATATACTCCGGATAATATATTGGTTGAATCGTAAAAACTTGTTAAAAACTTTTTCACTTTAAAAGCAGCTTCCCAATCCGATTCTATTAATAGAGGATCATCGTCTTTTTTAAGTGTTCTACTGTTATAATATTCCATTATTATGTGTTCATAACCTTCGCATGATTTAAGTAACAAGTATGTGGAGTTCCACCCATGGCCTACGTCGGTGATAAACTTTTTAGAATCTAAATTGTATTGTGAACACATTGTTTCAAAATATTGTTTTCTACTCGGTGAAATGGTTATGTATACTATAACATCTCTAATTTTATCCATTTCATCTTTAATATGTTTCAAGCCATCTTGAACAATTAAATTTAAAATATGACATACACATCTAACATGGAATAAGAAATCATCAAAATCCGGATTAAGAATTCTACATAATTTATCTACTACAGGTTTATTTACACTAGCATTATCGAAAGTAAATGATCGAATTTTATTTTCAAAGTCATATTCTCTAACAATATCAAGTATAGCATTAAATATGTTGGTTGCGTTATGAGGAAATTCTAGAATTTTAAAAGCAATAATTTTTTTATGCATAACTCAACGTGGATCAATGTAGTGTGCAGTTGCAGCAATATAACCTTTTTTGTTAATTCCTTCCCAAAGATCGGAAGTAAAAGAAATAACACCACCATAGTTATTTAAATCGACTATTAATTGTTTCTTAGTTTTAAGATAATATTGTATTATATCAGAACGTAGAGTGTTTCGAGTAATACCTTGGTACTTGGGTTGAAGATAACGCTTGATGTATGTAACAAAGTGCTCACTGTCCACTATGCTTAGTGGCAACTCCGCCCCCGCAACGAATTGAACCAACCCGTTCGATTCTCTATTTCGGAATACATCCAATTTGAAAGTGTTGTAGATCCCGCTCCAGAAGCACTAGCGGCCGATGAACTAAATTGTAGTTGACTTTGATTCGATTCAACGAAGCCGTGCTTGGGCTGACACTTGCGATAGTGATGGTTTAGGTGTGTAGTACCAATTCCCTTTGACCAGGCTAATTGTTGTGCACAATATTTGCACACAGCTTTGAATTCAGCTTCTCCTTCAATTATTTTCCCCGTTTTGACTAATTTAAAGTGATCCCAACACTTTGAAGTTGGCTTCTTACCTTTTCTGACTTTTCTTTTTACTCTTGCGTCAGGAATATCAGGATCATCTTGTAAGATTTGAACATCCGCATCTTCTTCAATATCGTCTAAATCAATTCGCTGATTTAATGGATCTTCTTCAATGTTGTCGGGAATTGGTACGTCGTTGAGACCGGAAAATTGATCGTCAAAATGAACGTGAGATTGTGGTGTTGAATCATCATGATGCCCCCCAAATCCAGGTGGACCATCGAACAATTCATTAATAAATCTTCGGTTGCTGGGATCCATTCTTTTGTATGTGATGTGGTGTGAAAAAATTGAAATATAAAATTGAATACGTGTAATTGAGAGATGTAATGATAAATTGAGATATTGAAACTGAAATATGAAATATATTATAACTAAGAGAATCAGAGATATTTAAATTGAAATATCAAACTTGTGGTATATTTGTAATGTAGAAATTATAATTGTAGAAAATAGAATAAAAATGTTGGTAGAGTAGAAGAAGAGAAGAGAGTGTGTAGTAAACTGTAAACTTGTAGATTTGTAATGTAGAATAAGAATTAGATTTGAGAATTGTAGTAGATGTAGTGTAGTAGAAATGTAGAATTGTAGAAAGAAATTTGAAATAAGTGTAGTATTTATAGGAAAAAATGTAGGAAGAAAAAAAAATAAAATTTTAAGTGACCAGAACGGCTATTATATATATATATATATTTTTTCAAGAGCTTTATTTTTTTGTGTAGATTTACTAAATTGTAATATATTATATATTAATATTGTATTGTTTTTTTTTTTTAAATTTTGAACAGTATAAAAACACGATTTTTTTTTTTTTTTTAATATACACGAGTCGCTCGTCGACACGAGCTCGTGGCTCGTGCCGACGAGCTGCTCGTTGAACCACGAGCCGAGCTTGGCTCGGCTCGTTGTTCAACTGGACTGATTGGCTCGTCCACGAGCCCGGTCTTTGACAAGTCGAGCCGCCCTCGGCTCGTGTTTTCGCCAGCCGACGAGCGGCTCGGCCCGTTTGCCACCTCTAGGTTTGAGAGAATAAAGTTGAGCACTTCCGTTTAGAGGGAAAGTATCACAAACTAAGTGACCGTTCTCTTTGTATTTCGATTTTAGATTTTGAGTTTTGAATTTTGAATTTTGGTTATTTGTTTTGGGATTGCTGAAAACATATTCACTTTGTAATTTTGGAAAACTGTTTTCAAAAATAGAAAATTGAAAAATGCGTTTACTTTGTAATTTTCTGATATATTTATTTTGTGATATTTTATATGTAAAAATTGATTGATTTGTTGAGTTACATTAATTTTAATGTTAATAAATCAGTTAGTTCTCTATATCAATAAATTCATCATTAATATTGTTTCAGTTAAACAAAAAATTAATCACATACCAACAAAATCTTAACATGAATCTATATATAATGGCAAAATAACATAAGAATTTCAAGTGAAGGAAGTGTCTCACATTTACAAAAATAAAATAAAATAATAATAATAATAATAATAATAAAAAAGAAAAAATTACAAATATATATATATATATATATATCTTAACATGGATTTATAAAATGGAAAAATAACATAAGAATATATGTATATCTTAACATGGATTTATAAAATGGCAAAATAACATAAGAATTTCAAGTAAAGGAAGTGTCTCACTTTTACAAAATAAATAAATAAATAAATTACAAAAAATAAAAATAAAAATCTTAAAATGGATCTATATATAATGGTAAAATAACATAAGAACTTCGAGTGAATGAAGTGTCCCACTTTTACCAAAAAAAAAAAAAAAAAATCATAACATGGATCTATATATAATCACAAAATAACATAAGAATTTCAAGTGAAGTACGTGTCTCACTTTTACAAAAAAAAAAAATAATTTACAAAAAAAAATCTTAACATGAATCTATATATAATGACAAAATAACATAAGAACTTCAAGTGAAGGAAGTGTCTCACATTTTAAAAAAAAAATAAAAAAAAAAATAATTTAACATGAATTTATATATAATGACAAAATAATATAAGAACTTCAAGTGAAAGAAGTGTCACACATTTACAACAAAAAAAAAAAAAAAAAAAAAAAAATTCAAAACGCGTGTTTTGGTCGTTTTGGATTTTTTAACATAAAATATCGAAAACGCAATAAACTCGTTTTGAGTTTCCTTTATATTTTTTGGTATTTTGGAAAACTAATTTCTGAAAATGGCCAAAGTGAACGCGTTTTCAATATTTTCAAAAATCAAAAACTCAAAATTGATTCAAAACAATAAAGAGAACGAGACCTAATATTTTGATCAACAACTAATCTTGTTTTTTTTTTTATGAAAATTGGACTACAAATAGAATTGTCAACACAAGTAGCAACACCAAATATTTCCCCAAACTCAGTGTGATTAAAATAGGTAATCAACAACTCAATCAAGTCAATCCACAAGCAATAAAATATCGAAATACTAAATAACAATGCGACAACACTAATAATTATTTAACGTCGTACAACCCTCCAATAAGAAGGGAAAATCGACGGCTCAAATCGACAATTTCACTATTACCAAATAATAACAATACAAAGTTTCTTCCCTAAATTTTTGCCTTAAATATAAAGGTAACTCAATTCACACCTTCATGAATAAATGTTGACAACCAAAATATACATTTGTTGGATAATGTATGCCCGTCGAGTTAATTTATTTGAACTCGTGACATTTTTGGAATAAAATATTATTTTAAATATTTGATCATATTATTTTGAGCTTGCTTAATCCATAGATCGATTCGATATTACTAATTGAGTGTTTAAGTTGTTAAACACAGAAAGATTCAATTTGTAATTCGATCTAAAAATTATTGTTCACGATCAGTAAAATAAATATGGACAATTTATTTTTGATCGTCTCGATTTCATTAAAATCTGTCTTTGATTTTGAAAATGAAATTGAGAGTACATTTGATATGTATTGAACGGGACCATGTGAAATTAATTTGTGACATTGACCGTGCAAATTTAATTTCACTTGACTATCGTACATGGAACCTTAATCCTAATCGGATAATGAACTTCGATTACTAACTTGAAGTTCTTTGAGGTATCAATGGGTGAGATCAAATTGTTGGTCAATATCTCGGTACTTTGGGAATTAAAGTAAAATAACGAGGAACATATATTCGTATTATGGAATCCGTCACCATTAGGTATCATCATGATCTCACTGGTTCTTCTAGTGGACAGTTAAATCTGAGCTCAGTAATTCGACAGTGATTGTTGAATTTTATGATGTGATGTGATCACATAGAACTGTCAGATAAAAGATGGGAGTCGAGAATTTATGAATATTCAGATAAGGGTATTTTTGTCATTTAACCTTACTTCGAATATTCCAGTTGATCGACGGGGGTAACATGTAAGAGCGATAAGTCGGAGGATATAATTATTGGTTATTGCTTCAGTAATTATAATTTTACTAAGAGTGCAATCTCGTTATTTTAGTGGAATAGAACATGATTAATAAATTATTTTGATTGGTCAAGAGTTGACTGGATCAGAATTAATTTATTGGAGCTTAGTGGGTCCGATCAGGTTCCCTTGGTGGCTTCAATATAACAGGCATATACAGGCTTATAACTTGTATTGGGCCGTGCAGAAATGGGCCTGAGTTATAGTATTAGGGTTGGTAGGGTTTTAGAGGGTAAAGAAGTTATAAATAGTCTTCTAAGACTATTTTTCTTAACCTAATACACATGTGGGCGGGACACACACTAAAGTGTGAAGTGTGTGTTTTCTTCTCTTGATTAAAACCCTAACCCTAGTGTAACCAAATCCCAGAGAAAAGTGACCACACACTTGCATAGCCTCTGTTGGAGAACACCAAGGAAAACTTGAAAGTTTGGAGGTTGGTGGAATCAAGAACAATACAGATAATCGTCAAAGCACGCTACAAGGGTAACGATTACTAAACTATTATCTGTTCAAAATTATTTAATCTAGTCAAATACATAAAACGGAGAATTCCTACTATGGCATGATCCAAATCACATGAAATTAATTTTTGTGATTAGATATCCCGTTGCGTTGTTTTTTTTTCTCCCAACAATGGTATCAGAGAGTCAGGTTTTTGATACTGTTTTATGTAACAAAAGGGGTGGATTACGACTCCATGTTTCCCTTTTGATTTTGATTTATTGTAAAATAGAATTAGAATTAGTTTTGCAATTTTTTTTTTTTTTTTTGTAATCAAAATCTAAGGACCGAATCTGTCACTGCTGAAACATGGAGGATTCCAAGGCAATTTCGAAATAAAGGGCTTGACTTCATCTTCCTCAACACTTCAAGGACTTGACTTGTAATTTCTGGAAATCCACCATGAACGGCATGCAGGCAGTCGGCGGGACTCGTGGATGCTACCAATGTGCTCGACAGTCAATGGCGGCGCTTTTGGCGTTGCTATCTTGGCTCGATCGCGACGGTAGTGGAACCCACATATCTCGCTGCTCGCAGTCCACAGCATCTGGGTGCTGCTGTTGCGTTCTGTGGTGGATCGCGCCACTTTTGGCGCTGTGACCCCACGAAGAACGTGGCGGTAGCGGCACCATTGCAGCATGTTGGTAAAAATAATATCGCAAGTGTACGATATCGCTACAAGTAATAAAAGTGGACTTTTGAGTCCGAGTTGTCGATCCCACGAGGACTATTTAATTCGCTATAAATTTACTTTGAATATAGAATTCCTAGACGAAAACCAAAACTAACTAAGAAAATAAATTGTAAAATAATAAAAACAAAAACGACAAATAATTGGAAATCAATGAAATAAACAAATCAATTAAAATGAAAATAACAAATTAAACTAAAAACAATTAACGAAAGCAAGAAACAAACGTAGTGGATTTTAAACAATTAAATGAATATCGGGACTAACGATTTTGAAATAACGTTCTAGCTTAATTTCTCATCTCAAGTTGTTTTCTAAAATTGTATTTGGTCGAATTCACGCATATATCTAATTTACCTCTCTCGAGTTCAAATCAGGCCTATTTAACTAAGTCAACCATGTATCTCTACAGCGGGTCAGAGTTCTCCTTAGCTAAATGCATTAAATTTCCTAGGAATTCCTAAGTGACCACATGCAACCACAAATTCATATCTCTATCTTTTTGTTGAAATTGCCGGATTTTATTACGTGATCTAATTGTTAACTCACCTCTCGGATTATGAAAACAACCATTAAATCATGAATTGGTGATCAAGCAACTCAAGCATTAAACGCAATAATAAAATCAATACATGAAATTAAAGCACCAACTTGAGAATTAAAATCAAACAAGAAACATTAACTCTAAATCGTTAATCCCGATTATTAAATTTAGCTACACATGTTTTTGGAAGAAAAAGAGAAATAATACGAACAAAATCCGAAGTTTGAAGAGTTGAAAAATTTGCATCGCCGATCACCAAAGTCGTCCACAGCCTTTTAATTTGCACAGCACTTCCAAATCTCTTTCTCTAATCACAACCGCACCTTCTCTAATTAGTGTCTCCAATTGCTGCCTTCTTCTCTTAAAATTCACGAAACCAAGCTGCCTAACTTTTCTTGATTCCAACCAATTAAAACCAGCCCTGTGTATACCTCAATTAATCCCCCAGCAAAATTCACAATTCCCAAGAATAATCCTCCCTCAAGCAGCCGACTGCCTTCGATTATTGCCTCCACCAGTTTGTGTGATATTCTCCCAAATTCCCCACTGCTTTGATCCCCCTCTCGGCTGCTATATGTTTTCTTTTCTCCCTCTCTACTCTCTATTTTTCACGGCTGGGCACCCCCCTCTCTCTACTCAGCAATGTTATGTTTATATATATATATATATACAAAATTCAACCCTAAGCCCAAATAAAATAAATTATCATTTAAGCCTCTCAATTCTTTTAAATAATATAAGTTGGTCCTTGAGTCTTGACTTTCTCCAATTTGCTCCACTTTTGAGTTTTTCCATCCAATTTTTGTATAATTTCTTCAATTCCTCATTTTTCTTCATTTTGGGATAAAAACCTGAAATAATGTAAATAAATATAAACTAAATAGAATTTATTCAAGAAAAATAAAATAATATCCTAATTTCGACAGATAAATAAGTGTATAAAATACACTTATCACAGCACTGCTGGATCGCGATGGAAGGGGCACCCGCTGCCTGTGCAGAGCTGCTGCCGCTGCTTCCATTGCTGGTATATTACACCTTGTTGGCGGCGACGGCGGCACCCGAAGGCTGGTACTGTCGTGGCATGATTCAAAGCATTCCGGCGATGGCATCACAGAAGGTAGGTTACACAGCATGCAAGGAAGAAGATGATTGGGCTGTGATTTTAAGTTGGGCCTCACCTTCTTCTTGGGCCGGATGGACTCAATTAAAAATTGCAGATTGGACCATTTTGAAGTTGGACCAGATAATTATTATTTGAAGAGTTCGAGTAATGGGCTGGACACTTGCAAATGGAAATTGAAGAATTGGGCCGGGCTGTGGCTCAATGTAATATTTAATTAATTTGTAATTTTGTGTCTAGGTTTTGGCCATAAATCATGTTCTAATTTATTTTATTATTGCATTTATTTATTGCTTTAATTAAATTGTGGATGAATGTCATTTAATAACATGTCATGTAGATCGCATTAACACCGCTCTAGGAACTATACTGTCATGCATGGTTTTATATTTTATTTTCTTTTCTAAATGTTAGATTAGAAAATAATTTTGATAATTATTAAATTGATTTTAAAAGTTAAAATTGATTATTTAATTATTAATTGAAAACCTATTAGTTTAAAATATTAAGTGAGTGAGGGTGCAAATTCTTGAACCCACGGCCTCCCTTGTTAGCCCATTAGTAAAAATTTGTGCATGCCTCGTGCTAATTTATTTAGTCTCCCTATAGGAGGGCTGCACTATTTTGGTTACTGGTTTGGGCCCAGTTAGGTGATGATTTCTTTAAGTCTGAATTAATCATGATTACCCTATAGGTAACGTAATTAATTTGGTACTTGAAAAATCATCAATATAAGGGTTGAACACTTAAATCAAAGACATCGTGGGGACTTCCTATAGAATATCCAAATGATGTCAATGATGGCCAAATTTTAACGACAATAGAATTAATATTGCATGAGATGCTAGATATATTAATTTTAGTGGGAGGGTCTCAGCCTAGCCATAAATCTCATTTATTTCTCCTATAGAGAAATGTGTTTAAGATTTTGGGAGTTTTAGGTTGTCGTCATATTATAGTAGTTTTGGGTCTACTTGTGCATAATCTTGTATTCATGCATCATATATGAAATCATTGAATGCATAGCTCATTTTATTTATTTTATTTTATTTCAGAAAATGTCTGGAAATTCACTGTCCATTATCTTAACTAAAAATCAACTGGTTGGAGAAAATTTCATTGATTGGAAACGTAATTTGATGATTGTTCTCACCGCCGAGAAGCATAAATTTGTGCTAACTGAACCCCGTCCCAATGCACCGACTCGGACTTCCACACCCGAACAGAAGGCCGCATATGAGAAGTGGATCCATTCTGATGAGATGGCCCGCTGCTACATTTTGGGTTCTATCTCAAATGTGTTGCAGCAGAAACATCAGAATATGGAAACTGCTGCTCTGGTTATGGAGAGCCTTCAGCAAATGTTCAAACATCAAGGTCGTCAGGCCCGTCAGGCTGCTATTAGGTCCATTATGAACATGCGCATGAAACCTGGTACACCCGTTAGAGATCATATGCTTGCATTGATTGGTCAGTTTAACGTGGCTGAGGTTTTGGGGGCTGAAATCAATTCGGAGACGCAGGTTGACATGGCTTTGGAGACTCTCCCAGAGATGTTCTCTCAGTTCAAAGTTAGTTATAACATGAACAAGCTGGATATGTCACTGACCGAGTTGATGCAGGAGCTTCAGAATGCTGAGACTGTTCTTAAGACCAGGGCCAATGATGTGCTGGCTGTTGCTTCTGTTGGACCATCCTCTTCCAAGCCGAAAGGAAAAGGAGGCAACAAGAGGAAGAAGTCTAACAAGAAGGGACCACAGCAGCAGGTTAAGAAAGCAAAGACAGAAGGCAAGCCAAAGGGGAAATGCTTTCATTGTGGACAGAAAGGTCACTAGAAGAGGAACTGCCAGGGATACCTAGCTTCCAAAAAGCAAGGTAATGGTGAGTTATCTTATATTGAGTCTTGTTTAGTGGTTGATTCTACATATACTTGGATAGTAGATTCTGGAGCCACTAATCATGTTTGCAATTCATTGCAGGGGTTCCAAGTAACCAAACAACTCAGTGAAGGGGAGCATACTTTAAGGGTTGGCACAGGAGCAGTGGTTTCTGCGAGAGCTGTTGGAGTAGTTTATCTTTATTTTAATAATAAACATTTGGTTTTGAATAATTGTTATTATGTCCCGGATATTACCCGAAATTTGATTTCGGTTGCATTACTTTTTAAACATGGTTATTCTGTTTATTTCACTTGTTTGATGGTGAAGATTGTTATGAATAAATTTTTAATTTGTGAGGGACATATGCTTAACAATTTGTATACTTTGAAACCTGCTGATAGCTCTCTATATCACATTGCATCTAACAAACGCATTAAGTTATCTTCTACTAATGAGACTTATTTATGGCACCTGAGACTTGGTCATGTTAACCTAAATAGGATTCAAAGACTTGTAAGGGATGGTCCTTTGAGTGACTTAAAGGTGGAATCCCTACCAATTTGTGAATCCTGTCTGGAAGGAAAAATGACCAAGAGACCTTTTACTTCAAAGGGGTATAGGGCCAAAGAAGTCTTGGAATTAGTACACTCTGATGTATGTGGACCCATTAATGTCCAAGCTAGAGGTGGGTATGAGTACTTCGTCACCTCCACTGATGATTACTCTAGATATGGTTATGTTTACCTAATGGCACGCAAGTCTGAAGCTTTTGAAAAGTTCAAAGAATTCAGGACTGAAGCGGAGAAGCAATTAGGTAAGAACATCAAAACACTTCGTTCAGATCGAGGTGGAGAGTATCTATCCCATGACTTTAGGTCATATCTATCAGAAAATGGGATTGTATCCCAATTAAGTGCACCAGGTACTCCCCAACAGAATGGTGTATCTGAAAGGAGAAACAGGACCTTGTTGGACATGGTCAGATCAATGCTAGGCTTCTCAACTCTCACAACATCCTTTTGGGGATATGCTCTACAAACTGCAATACACTTGCTTAACATGATTCCATCTAAATCTGTCCCTAAGACACCCCTGGAATTGTGGAATGGGCGAAAGCCTAATCTGGCACATATACGGATATGGGAATGTTCTGCACACGTGCTTAAGGGAAAGGTGGAAAAGATGGAATCAAGATCACAATTATGCATTTTTGTGGGATATCCAAAGGGAACAAGAGGATATTACTTCTATAGTCCTCAAGATAAGAAAGTTTTTGTGAGTACAAATGCAACTTTCTTAGAGGACAAGTATATAGAAGAACGTGAATCAAAGAGCAAGGTTCTTTTGGAAGAGATGAAGGGAAAAGTTCCCAGTTCATCAACCCCAGTAATCTGCATTGAACCTACTCAGGATGAATTCACGTCCCTACCAGTTACGGTACCTCAATTCAGTTGGAGACAAGTGGAGGTTATACCTTCCATGTCTGCTGGATCACTGACACGTAACTTTGGGGAGAAAAATGAGGGACTTGATACCAGAGAGCCGGTGGTAGAACAAATACAAATTCCAATCAACCAGGAGCCTCCTCAGCATAGACGAAGTGAGAGAGTTATTAGACCACCCTCCAGATACTTGCTCTATGGAGAGTCTTTCGAGGCAGTCTCCACTGAACAAGAGGAGGATCCTACTTCGTATAAAGAAGCTGTGGAGGATGTAGACGCTGACCATTGGAGGAGTGCCATGGACTCAGAAATGAAATCCATGTACACTAACTCTGTCTGGGATCTTGTAGATACACCTAATGGGGTAAAACCAATAGGATGCAAATGGGTCTACAAGAGAAAAAGAGAGGTAGACGGAAAGGTAGAGACCTTTAAAGCTAGACTGGTCGCTAAGGGTTTCACCCAAAGAGAAGGTATCGATTATGAGGAAACCTTCTCACCTGTGGCCATGCTTAAGTCTATTCGGATCCTCTTATCCATTGCAGCTCATTTTGATTATGAGGTGTGGCAAATGGACGTCAAGACAGCATTCCTTAATGGAAATCTTGACGAAAGCATCTATATGTTGCAACCAGACGATTATATCCAAAAGGGTCAAGAGCATAAAGTATGCAAACTGCGTAGGTCTATTTATGGACTTAAGCAGGCGTCTAGGTCCTGGAATATCAGATTTGATCAAGCTGTAAAAGGTTATGGTTTTGATCAGAATCTTGATGAGCCTTGTGTTTATAAGAAAATTAAAGACAACAAGGTAATTTTTCTCATACTGTATGTAGATGACATCCTGCTCATTGGGAATGATATAGGAGCATTAACATCAGTTAAAAACTGGTTGGCGCAACAGTTTGATATGAAGGACTTGGGAGAAGCCAATTATGTTCTAGGAATCCAGATCCTTCGGGATAGGAAGAACAGGAGAATTGCGCTATCTCAAGCTTCATATATAGACAAGATTGTGGTGAGGTTCGCTATGCAAAATTACAAGAAAGGTCAAACGCCTTTCAGACATGGAATTCACTTGTCACGGGAGCATTGTCCAAAGACTCCTAGTGAAATGGAACACATGAAACAGGTTCCTTATGCTTCGGCTGTAGGAAGTCTCATGTATGCTATGCTATGTACTCGCCCAGATATCTGTTATGCTGTTGGAATTGTCAGTAGATATCAGTCAAATCCTGGACCAGAGCATTGGACCGCTGTAAAGCATATACTCAAGTATCTTCGCAAAACTCGAGATTATATGCTGGTTTATTCAGCTCCAGATTTGGTGCCAACGGGTTACACTGATTCTGATTTTCAAGCTGATAAGGACTCCCGAAAATCCACATCTGGATCAGTGTTCACACTGGGTGGTGGTGCCGTTGTTTGGAGGAGTATCAAGCTATCATGCATTGCTGATTCCACCATGGAGGCAGAATATGTGGCAGCTTGTGAAGCAGCCAAAGAGGCAGTATGGTTGAAGAAATTCTTACTGGACCTTGAGGTGGTTCCATCTGCATCTCAGGCCATTACTCTATACTGTGATAACAGTGGAGCAGTGGCGAATGCAAAAGAGCCCCGCAGCCATCAGCGTGGAAAACACATTGAGCGTAAATACCACTTGGTTAGAGAAATCGTTCAACGAGGAGATGTGACAGTGTGCAAGATAACATCAGCATAAAATCTTGCAGACAATTTTACCAAAAGCTTACCAGCTAAAAGTTTTGAGGGTCATATTTAAAATATGGGTGTACTTAACATGTCTCATTTACTCTAGGGCAAGTGGGAGAATTGTTGGATAATGTATGCCCGTCGAGTTAATTTATTTGTACTCGTGACATTTTTGGAATAAAATATTATTTTAAATATTTGATCATATTATTTTGAGCTTGCATTAATCCATAGATCGATTCGATAGTACTAATTGAGTGTTTAAGTTGTTAAACACAGAAAGATTCAATTTGTAATTCGATCTAAAAATTATTGTTCACGATCAGTAAAATAAATATGGATAATTTATTTTTGATCGTCTCGATTTCATTAAAATCTGTCTTTGATTTTGAAAATGAAATTGAGAGTACATTTGATATGTATTGAACGGGACCACGTGAAATTAATTTGTGACATTGACCGTGCAAATTTAATTTCACTTGACTATCGTACATGGAACCTTAATCCTAATCGGATAATGAACTTCGATTACTAACTTGAAGTTCTTTGAGGTATCAATGGGTGAGATCAAATTGTTGGTCAATATCTCGGTACTTTGGGAATTAAAGTAAAATAACGAGGAACATATATTCGTATTATGGAATCCGTCACCATTAGGTATGATCATGATCTCACTGGTTTTTCTAGTGGACAGTTAAATCTGAGCTCAGTAATTCGACAGTGATTGTTGAATTTTATGATGTGATGTGATCACATAGAACTGTCAGATAGAAGATGGGAGTCGAGAATTTATGAATATTCATATAAGGGTATTTTGGTCATTTAACCTTACTTCGAATATTCCAGTTGATCGACGGGGGTAACATGTAAGAGCGATAAGTCAGAGGATATAATTTTTGGTTATTGCTTCAGTAATTACAATTTTACTAAGAGTGCAATCCCGTTCTTTTAGTGGAATAGAACATGATTAATAAATTATTTTGATTGGTCAAGAGTTGACTGGATCAGAATTAATTTATTGGAGCTTAGTTTAATTGGGTCCGATCAGGTTCCCTTGGTGGCTTCAATATAACAGGCATATACATGCTTATAACTTGTATTCAGTAGTACAGAAACAAGAATACGCGTCGGTTGGAAAACGAAATACGCGTCGTTGTAGCGGCGACGTCTATGACGCAGACGCGTAAAGTCTCAACTTTAGGCGTCGGTTTACAACCGACGCCCAAAGTCAGTTTTGGGCGTCGGTTCTAATTTAGAACCGACGCCTAAAAAAAAAAAAAAAAAAAACTTTGGGCGTCGGTTTTAACATAAAACCGACGCCCAAAGTATGTTTTGGACGTCGGTTCTAAATGTAGAACCGACGCCTAAAGTTTTTTTTTTTTTGACTTTAGGCGTCGGTTGTAATATTACAACCGACGCCTAAAGTCTTTTTTTTTTTTTTTTTTGCGGGGGAAGCATCACATTTCTTTCATCCATTCCCCTGCAATAGAAATTCAATAATTCAAATATTGCAATTTATCCATCTAATAACTAAAAATCAACAATACAAAATTAAATTAATAACTAGTTGAAACACCCATACATATATACAAACACATCTATAATATAAATACCCATATATATATATATATAGACATATATACATTTATATATAATACATATATATACATATTATTTACATACATTATACATGCATAGATATTATTACATATATATATATTTACATACAATATATATATATATATATATATATATATAAACATATGTATATAAAGAGGGAGGTGGGTCTCTTACGAGATGGTGGAGGCGCGCGGCGGTGGCGGAGGTGCGAGTCCGATGATTCGGAGAGAGGAAGAGATAAAGAGCGAGGGGAGGAATGTGGTGATGAACGTTGCCGGGAAATGGAGGAATGGTGGTGGTGGTGGCGGCGGCGGCATAGTGCGGTGGTTCGGGTGAGAGAAAAATAAAGAGAGAAGCGGGAAGAGATCGAGTAGTGAAAAAAATAGAGATGATTTGCGCCTTTTTCGTATAAGTAAATAAAGGAATACGCGTCGGTTCTTCAAGAACCGACGCGGGAATCAAAAAAAAAAAATTGACTTTAGGCGTCGGTTGTAATATTACAACCGACGCCTAAAGTTTTTTTTTTTTGTTCCTAAGAACCGACGCGTATTCTCCGGTTTTACGCGTCGGTTCTTTTACAACCGACGCCTAAAGTTTTTTTTTTCCTAAAGAATAGGTGTCGGTTCTTCAAAAACCGACGCGTATTCTCCGGTTTTACGCGTCGGTTCTTGAAGAAATGACGCTTATTCTTAAGGTTTAAACTTTACACGTCGGTTTACAACCGACGCCCATTCTTCGATTATATTTACAAAAATGCCACCGTCCTTTTATAAGCGTCGGTTTTACTAAAAATCGACGTATATTCCTCATTTTTTTGGTGATTTCTGTACTAGTGATTGGGCCGTCTAGAAATGGGCCTGGGTTATAGTATTAGGGTTGGTAGGGTTTTAGAGGGTAAAGAAGTTATAAATAGTCTTCTAAGACTATTTTTCTTAACATAATACACATGTGGGCGGGACACACACTAAAGTGTGAAGTGTGTATTTTCTTCTCTTGATTAAAACCCAACCCTACTGTAACCAAATCCCAGAGAAAAGTGACTACACACTTGCATAGCCTCTGTTGGAGAACACTAAGGAAAACTTGAAGGTTTGGAGGTTGGTGAAATCAAGAACAATACAGATAATCGTCAAAGCACGCTACAAGGGTAACGATTACTAAACTATTATCTGTTCAAAATTATTTAATCTAGTCAAATACATAAAATAACGAATTCCTACTATGGGATGATCCAAATCACATGAAATTAATTTTTGTGATTAGATATCCCGTTGCGTTGTTTTTATTTTTCCCAACAACATTATCTAATATCAATAGATGGAACCCAACAACAACATAATATAGAGATTAAATAGCACCTAAAACCATTCTAAGATATAACACTTAAAAAAAACCATGTTGAAAAAGAAAAACCTCAATCAATAATCTTTCTTCCAATCATGTATAGGCTGCCTCTATTATGTTGATCTCTGTGTGCGTATTATTTCAACAGAAAATGAGAAGACCCAACTCACATTCTTATCAGTCAGCGTTCCACTGTGCGTGTATGAAGTCCCAGCCTCTATTCGTGAAAAATTGTCCCCACCAAAGAGTCCACCTTTTGCTTTAATTAGGTTAGGAATATGTTAATTAAAATTGCACAAAAGTCCTCCAAGTCTCAATTAATGATTAAATGGGCTGGACATTTAAATCTTTAGTTATAAGTTTTAAGATATGGGCTTAAAAGATTTAGCCCAACATGTTCGTGATCGTTAAACAGGGTTTGCACCTTCTTGTTGAAAATCGTAGTGTTGGCCATTCTACCCAATGGGTAAGCGTTTTATCCTAGTTGCATAATAGCATTGTTTTTAATAGTATATATATATATATATATATATATATATATATATATATATATATATATATATACTAGTGCGCTTGTAGTGTAGTGTATTGAATTGGGTCATGAGTTTGAATTTAATTCTATAACATGATTATGCAAATAATTAAATCTCCCATGAATTTGGATGGTTTACCTAAATCTTTAACATGATAATGAATTCAATTTGTGAACTAGAGAGTTCTTCGATGAGCCAATGAATGAATAAGATTAAAATAAATAGTTAAATATCTCAGTATTTTAAGGATTTGAAAGTAAGCAAGTAGAATACATTTATTCGCCTTATGTAACTTTCATTCTTTGTCAATGGGTCGGGTTCATGGCGGGCATGCTCCCTGAAACCGCGGAGCGCCCCTAATGGAATTGGAGCCCGATGGATCTTTGAGTCCGTCGAGTTTTTTTACCATCTATAGGAAAACATATGCATTTTAATACAATTCTAATTATTAGATTTCAGATATTGGTACATTATTAGTTCGGTGAGTCAGATAATGTAATTAAAGATTTCTATGATTTTATATTATTGAAGAGTAGCGGAGATTAATAATAATAAAAAAAAAAGGACTTAGTTATGATTAAGGAAAGAGCACTATTGAAAAGTACGAAATATATGTTATTTACGGTGGACAACTTTTATATTGTCAACTGGACATGTGACAACTCGATATTTGATGATGTAGAGTGATGAACAATTGGACAACTTGATATCGATCAATATCGAGCTGAAATATATATGGTCTGTCAAAAAGTATTTTATTATTATTATTATTATTATTATTATTATTATCTTCCAATTGATTGGAGTGAAGAAGACTGCAAGAAGATGATTTAATTTGGCACATTAATTTCTTTCTTTCTTGCGTGGAACAGCTGAGCCAATTGGATTATATCAAGTGCCCAATTGATTGATTATCAATCATACAACCTCTAAATTATTAAATAATGTCACAAAATAAAATAAAATAAAATAATACATATTATATATATGGTGGTGGTGGATCACATCACAATTATATTATTCAATCCACTCACCATTGTCCATATGATTCACGTTTATCTTCACCCTCAAAACTTCCAGTATTCAATTAAATTAAATATTACAAAGCTTTTTAAGTGCTCCTGCCGACAATTTTCCATTCTCCAGGCCCTATAAAACCAACAATTTATCCCTCTCAACCCTTATCTTCCAATCCCTACCAAAAATTTACCTGAGAACTCAATTCATCTTATTTTATCGAGCGGTCGACCGGGACTCTTTCAAGCTAACCTATCCGAAAAGCCAATCCTGTCATTTTTCGAGTAATTCGATGGCGAAGAAAGTCGAATATCTGGGTTGGATTGAGGTTGCACCACCTCTTATTATTTCCACACAAAAGACCTCCAATTCTCCTAGCCTTGAGACAATAATAGAAGAGGATTCTGCAGAGAATTGTGAAGACGATGTGCTCTCAGAAAACATGAATGAATAAGCAGCTTATAAGTTATAAGTAGCCATTTCCATTAAGGGTGCAATCTATATTGTTATCAATAGGCAGGCTATACAGTAAGCAAATTGAGTGTAAGAGTGATCATTTTGATAAATCAGTCCTTATTAACATGTATATATGAGTTCGGATTGTTGTATTTCAGTTCTTTGATGATTTGTATCATAAATCAAGATGAAGTTTAATTTCGTTAGATGATTTTTGAAAAATAAAGGGCCGTTTTTAAGATTTAAAAGTTGCTTATGATCATTTGATATATATATATATATATTTTTAAGTGCTTTAACCAATTAGAATAGCTTTGAGATTAAGTTAATTCAGTTAAAAAAGCACTTTTAAACTAGAAAGTGATTTTTAAAATTAGCTTTTAAACAAAAGTTAAGTTCTCTTTTGAGGAAGCTTTTCTACCGAACAAAAGTCGTGTCAAATGGACTCTTACTTTCTTAAGCCTTTGTTTGATACTTTTAAAAAAAAAAAAATTACAATACTCGATCTCAACCATTCATTAAAACTCAAGCTTACAATATTTGATTTTTCAACAGAATATTAACCAAAAAAATCATTATTCATTAAAAAAAAAAATTAAACAATATCAAACTCACGGTAAAAGAAGAAACTGACGTAAACTCCTATAAAATGATTTCACGTTTCTCATTGTTGAGTAGACAACTAAAATAACGAGTAGTTGCATACCTTTGATTCTAGTCGAGTAAGGAGTCTAAAGACGTCAGTCTTCGAAAAGAAGTTGGACTCGACTTTTTTAGATGGCATAATGTGAGAAGTGTCTTTTTAAACCTTATTTAGATGTTAAAAATACGGAATTATATTGTTTTTTAAGAATAAATTTTACTAATTTAGTTGTTATTTTTTATTATATCAGTTTTTATCCCAGAGTCAAAAGAATGTAGAAATTGAGGCAAATAAAGATCATTTGGAAGACTATTTGAACTTTAATGTACAATGTAGAAAGTGACTAAGTCAACAAAATCAAATTAGAGCTAAACTAGAAGAAGTCAGAAACTCAATGATTCAACTGAAGAAATCAAGAGTTGGGGGGCTTAATTGAAGAAATTTAGAACTCAAAAGAAGGATGGACTTGCCATTTTCAGGAGAGTGCCAACTTATAGGGAATGAAAGACAGAAAATTTAAGGAAATCATACAAGCAAGCGATAGTGTATAACGAAGGCAAGACCGTACTTGGTCCTTGCAAGCGATCGCATGCTTGTCCGGGGCATAGATTTTCGTTCCTTTTGAAACACAGATTCTATAATATTCCTCTTAATTTGACAAGGTTTTAACCTACCTATATATACACTAGAAGCTGGGCGAAATTTAGAGACTTTTTAATACATTATTCTACACAACCATAGAGAAGGAAACAAAGTTTGGCGCAAGATTCAAGATTCCTCCTTCAAGAAGATTTATTCCTACGTCCGAATCATGAATTCTACAGAATCTTCTTATTGTCTATCTTTAATTATGTTTCTAGGATAATTTAATTAATGTTAGGACCATGATAAAACTTTTATTTCTTAATTTTATGTTTTAACTTCTGTTTAATTTAACACAAATTATGGATTTAAGCAATTAATTCCATGTTTCTACAATTATTTGACCAATTATTATATGAGTTTTGTGATGTGTTCTTAAGTTCGAAATATTATAAATTTGTTGGACTTGTATAATTTTCATAAAGTCCAATAGGAAATATAAATATACTTCTATACTTTATTTAATCTTTAATTGTTCGTAAATTCTTAATACTTTTTTATATGTTTACATTCATCATAGAAATATAGATGGGAATAAAAGTGGATTCCAGATTCTGGCATATTTCTCTCATTTGTTTTTTTAAAAAAAATTAACATTGTTTGCTTTGAAATTGGATTTTCTATCTTAATTGTTAATTCGTATTTTAGTGATCAAATATAAATTGATTTTTTCCCGTTTTTGTTAAGGTTAGTAATCTAAAAAATAATTGATCTTGATCCTCGTGAGTATACACGGACTTATTTTTATTTGTGTGATCCATACACTTATAGTAGATAAACACGCAACAAGTTTTTGATCCCGTTGTCAGATATTGCAGTTTAATTTAATTTTATATTACTTTCACTAATTCAAAATGTTAGTTTTAGTTTATTTTTATTTCAGTCCATTCACTATTTCTTTTGTTTCTTCTCAGGTCCAAAACATGTGATTTTCCTCATGAACTTTGAATACATGCTAGGTTTTAGTCTTAGATGTATTGCTCGAATGAAATTTTCATCGAATTTTACCCATTCTTTCGAGTTATTCTCTTTGTGACATGTTAACCATATATACTTATCATAAATTCATGAATTGGGTTGTTTTCATCCATCAAACAAAGAATCCAATTCAATGCACCGTTGCAAGCATTCACTGCACAGCTGTAGTCACAACACAGCTTCACGTCACCCTATTCGTCCCACTTTGTCTCTATCTAAATGAACTCCAATTGAATTGAATTTTTTACTTGTTTTAGATCAATTCATGAACTTTCATATGCCCAGAGATGACTCGGGAATACTTCATTTTTTCGTCACTTTATCTAGCGTTGAAAACCCTTGGTCACAGACGTTCTAAATTCAAATATTTTGAAGTTTTCTAGTTTGGGTGTTTGATTCCTTCATTCAATACCTACATTATATTTAATTCTTTTAACATTGACTACTCTTCACATATAGGAAAATTGTCACTAAGGAATACTACCAAAACACAGAAAGGGAAGGAAAGAGCAAGACTGTCATAACATCATCAACCAGACTAAACCTCGGGAAGTACTTAACCCTCTTTTATGTATTTTTCTTTATTTTCTTATATATTTTGTCATACATGTGAGGGAAACATATTATTCTATCTTAGGGTGGTTCTGGTGAAACCCTTCTAATTTGCCTTTATGAGTTCATTCGTTATTTATGTTTTCATTCATTCGATTTTTGGAACACACTCATGTATAAGAAGAATTCAAATGACTTTCCAACTGCCTATGATGTAGTTTGGATTATATTTTTTATGTAGGAAGAATACTGGACAACCTTTAAACTTGTGTTTTCCTTGAACTGCTTATCCATGTTACACCTGATGAATCTGAGCTCATAGCCTATATCAAATTATTAATTGTGTAGCAATACACTTAGCATATGTGGGGGCATTTTTTTATTATGTAATCCAACCTTAGATTGACCATATGATTCCTAACAAGTATATAGATCTTGACCTTGAAAGTAGAACCAAACTACCCAAGAATCAGTCTGGGGTAGAAAGATTAATATATGTAGACATAAAAATTTGAGCATCTGAAGTTCCTGAACTATACTTTTGGTTGAAAGGGTTTTATCTACGAGTATAAGCCAGCATTAACTACATAATAATAGCCTTATTCTTCTCTTTGTAGCCTTGATGACTCAAGCAATTAAGCTTTTAAGGGTTTTCAAAACCTGATACCCTAAAGTCATTTGACTTGGGAGTGATCAACCTA
The DNA here is from genome assembly GCA_963555705.1 of Ligustrum vulgare. Classification (NCBI taxonomy): domain Eukaryota; kingdom Viridiplantae; phylum Streptophyta; class Magnoliopsida; order Lamiales; family Oleaceae; genus Ligustrum; species Ligustrum vulgare. Next base: position 19,869,351 of record OY743176.1, on the reverse strand, counting down.
AAGCTCATTAAATAGGTCACCTAGAAAGCTTAATGGAGAGATGACTCACACATAAGATACAATAGCATCTTTTACTTTCCTTTGTAGTCTTAGTGACTCAGATAATTAAGTCTTTAAGGGTTCTCAGAATCTAGTGCCCTAAAGTCGTCTGACTTGTGAGTTACCGTCCTAAAACTTGCTACATGGGTCACTTAGAAATATTTATGAAATATGTATTGAACAAAAGATGAGAAAAAAATAATAATATGTGTATAATAAAGTGCTTTGTATATACAAAAACTTTGAAGACTATGGGTGTAAAATTGGGAACTGATTACCATTGAACTATTTGTGCAGATCAGTATCTGATTTTGACTAATTTGTGTGGAAAGATACAAAACATTAATACTTAGAAACCACATAAGTAGAGGGAACCTTGGGGTTGGAGATAAAAGTATAAGAAAGTGATCATATATGAGAGATACGAGACAAATTAAAAGAAAATAATTGTTTGACCACATGAGATATTGGTTCTATATATTAAAAAACACACTTTGTTAGATGTATTTTTATATGAGAGTTCATTTGGTATTGGCTATTCATACACACATGAAATGTTGAGCATCAGATAAATAGAAATAATTTATTATGTCGTTCAGATTTCTTTTCTACAATGTATATCTGACTTGAACTTGAGGCATATAGTAAGCAATTTAATAGTTTAGTCAATTTTGTTGTTGAGTTCTGTTTTGAAGTTGTAGTAGTTTAGTTTTTATTTTGTTTGAGGAAAAACAATTGTTCTAATTTGGGGGTATTTGATAAATATATTTTCTACACTTATTTAAATGCTAAAAACATGGCATTATATTGTCGTTTAATAATAAATTCTACCGATATAGTTGTTATTTGTTTTATCTGTTTTTATCCTCGAAGTCAAGAGAAGGCATAAATTTAGGAAAATAAAGATCACTTGGATGGCTATTTGGACTTAAATGTACAATGTAGAAAGTGATGAAACCAATCAAGAATCAAATTGGAGCTAAATTGTAAGAATTCGAGAATTCAAGGACTTAATTGAAGAAATCAAGAGATGGTGGACTTAATTAAAAAAGTTCAGAACTCAAAAGGTTGAATTGTGCAAATCGGAAGAAGAAGGACGAACTTGCAATTTTTGAGAGAGGACCTACTTATATGGAATGAAAGTCAGAAATTTTAAGGAAATCATACAACCATGCGATCTCACATGGAAGCATCCGATCGCGCAATTGCAAATAATGAAGGCAGAATCATATTTGGTCCTTGCAAGCGATTGTATGATTGTCCGGGTCCCAGATTTTCGTTCCTTTTGCAACATAAATTCTACAATATTCCTCCTAATTTGACAAGGTTTTAACATGTCTATATATACTAGGAGTTGGACTAAATTTAAGGACCGCTTGACACATTATTCTATATCATTCTAAACAACCATAGAGATAGAAACAAAGTTTGGCGCAAAAAGATTAATCCTTTAAGAAGATTTATTCCTACATCCCAGTTATGAATTCTACAAAATCTTCTTGTTGTCTATCTTTATTTATGTTTCAAGACTAATTTAATTTATGTTAGGATCATGATGAAACTATTATTTTCTGAAATTTATGTTTTGATTTTTGTTTAATTTAATACAATTTATAAGTTTGAGCAATTAATTCCATGTTTCTACAATTATTTGGCCAATTATTGTATGAATTCTGTGACATGCTCTTATGTTTGAAAGATTAGGAATTCGTTAGACTTGTTTTAATTGTCTAAAGTCCGATAGAGGATAGAAATATACCTTGATGCTTTATGTAATCTTTAATTATTCATGAATCATTAATTCTTTCATACTTGTTCGCATTCATCATAAAAATATAGACAGGTCACATATAGAAATATGATTTTATTCACTGTTCGAAAGAGAGTTTTAAACAAATTAGGAACATTGGTTTCATAACCCATGAATTTTTTTTAAGCATTTAAATCAAGATATGAAATTTGGGAAAATAAAAGTGGATTCTAGATCCTAGCTTATTTTTCTCATTTATTAAACAAAACATCTTTTTCAACATTATTTGCTTTTAAATTGAATTTACTATCTTAATTGTTAATTTATATTTTAGTTATCAAATATAAATTGTTTTTTCTCGTTTCAGCTAAGGTTAGTAATCTAAAAAATAATTTATATCATTCCTTGTGGGTATCGTACACAGGTTCTTGTGCACTATATTACTCGTGCGATCTGTAAGCATGCGATAGATAAACACCCAAAATAATGCAAACAAAATGTTTAGCTATATGTTGAAATAATTGATCATGTTGTCCATAGTAAGCTATAAAAGTAACCATTAAACTTCATTCAGAAATCTAATCATCAAGTATTAAACCCACCTAGTATGTGAATAAATGTGTGGTATGTAACATTATACTCACTGTTGATTTTTTTTTTTTGGATGGTGTAATGACGAAGGGTTTTTTTTTTTTACTTCTTCTCTCTTTTTTACTTAGGGTTTATTATTGATTTTCATCCATTATTTATATAGTAAATCCTCCTTCTAGTGTTGTAATGTCACTATGTCAGCCTCTTGATCTCAGCCATCATTCATCCTTAACTCCTTCATAATTCCCAATATTTCCTAATGATTAAGCCAATCTTGCAGGATCTGAGGATTAACCGAATGAGGACTTCCATTTACTCACTTCCTCTATTTGTAGCCCAATTAGTAGGATTTTATTAGTGTTTGATTATAACATCCCTTGTTTGTTATTGGGACTCTACTTGGCCCAATAGCCCCTTTTTATCATCTTGGACCTGATAAGGCCCGGTGGTAATTGGGGCCCATTTTTAGACCCATTACAGTAGCCCATTTTTCATGTATTAATGATTTTAACTATACAGATGAATTTAAATAATCACGTATGCGTGAAAAACTTGAAATACTTCTATAAATAGCTTCCAAATTCTCACTACCCTTTCACTTTCATTCCAACACTTGCAAGTTTTCTCTCTCTACTTGGTAACTCTTCTTTCCCCTTTGCATTTTCATTTTTTTTTTCTCACCTTGTTATATATATATTTTTATGAGAATTAGTTCTAGACTTTTTAAGATATGCATTTTTAGAATTGGATCCTAACGAGAGTCAAGACGAGTGCAGTGGTGCGAGCATTCAAATTGGTCCTCACTCCAGAGCGCCGACGAGCTGGGCGTGATATGTCCAGCTCGTCTAACGAGCTAGAAAATGTTTTTTTTCCTTTAGCTAACGTTTTCTCCTTTCATGATCCTCGTAGGTATAAGATGTTTGGAAATAACAACGTTCTCGAGTATGAGGAGATTGATGATGTACGTGAGGAAGTTGTTGAGGGCAACTTTACCTCCTATAGGGATGTTGTTTCTTTTATTACGCCTAGCCGTCTTAGGTCACTTTATAGGATTTTTGTCATTCCTAAGTCTTGTTGCGCCAAGGATCAAAAATTCAACCATACCAAGTAGAACAAACAAAATAATTATATCACAACTACAATGTGAATATAACCCAACCAATCACACAATCAACACACTCACACATACTATTAAATAAAAATATGAACACCGATTTATTATACGTGGAAAAACCCTCCAATGCGAAGGGAAAAAACCACGGGACCGTAGTCCACCCCAAATCTTCCATTATAACTTCAAAGTGGGTACACCAAGTGTTCTTCCATAATCAAATAGGGGCTGACAAATAGAGCATTACAAAATCACCTCAAAAATACAAATAACCCTCACTAAAACAAGTGAAAAACCAAAGATAAAAGCTGGAAGAAATCACCCAAAACAGGAACTGAAATCTGTCACAAATAACCAGCTGTAGGAACCTCCAAATGACGATCCAACCGTCCAAAATGTAGGTCTATACGTCTACAACCACCTTACAAAATTTCAGCCCGATCGGAGAAGAGATGACTGCAAGATGAAGTGGATTTCTAGGCTGCCGTTTTCAAATCCGAGAAAAACAGCTTTGTCCCTTCTCTCTCTATTCTTTTCCAACTCTCTCCTTTTTTTTTTTTTTTTTTGTATATTTTTTTTTTGAGGCTTGCCCTAGTCTTTTTACTTAAAACCTAAAGTGTGAGAATAACACTTTTCATCCCCAAACTTTGTAACAAAGGTTAAGTAAGTCCTTTTCATCTATATGAGCTCAAATAGATAAAATACATGGGCCATCCTCATAGGAGGGAAACCCAACAAATCTCCCCCTCCCGACTATAAGGAGAGGGTCTCCATACCGGCAACTCTACAACAAGCTTCAAACTTCTCTTTTGGAGAGTTTTAGTCATCATGTTTGAACCATTATCATCAGTATGGATCTTTGTTAATTCTAACAACTTGGAATTTAACACATCACGAATCCAGTGATATCTAACATCAATATATTTTGATCTAGCATGAAAGGTAGAGTTCTTTCTGAGATGGATGGCACTTTGATTGTCACAATGCAATAAATACCTTTCCTGCTTCATTCCAAGCTCTTGTGAAAATTTCTTCATCCACAACAACTCCTTACAAGCTTCAGTTGCAGCAATAAACTCTGCTTCTGTCGTAGAAAGAGCAACGCATTTCTGTAGTCTTGATTGCCATGAAACAGCTCCTCCTCCAAAAGTAATCAAGTACCCAGAAGTAGACTTTCTATTATCTAAATCTCCGGCCATATCAGCATCTGTATATCCAGTCAATACAGGTTTCTCACTTCCAAAGCAAATACACAATTCGGAGGTGCCACGGAGATACCTGAGGATCCACTTCACTGCATCCCAATGTTCTCTACCTGGATTGGAGAGAAATCTACTAGCAACACCAACAACATGAGCTATGTCAGGTCTGGTACATACCATTTCATACATTAAACTTCCCACGGCTGAAGCATATGGAACATTCTTCATATCATATTTTTCTTCTTCAGTAGAGGGACTTTGCTTTGAGCTCAATTTGAAATGACAGGCAAGTGGAGAGCTAACTGCTTTAGCTTTGTCCATGTTGAATTTTTCAAGCACCTTCAGAATATATCTTTCCTGTAATAACCACAACTTCTTGGCTTTCCTGTCTCGAACAATGTTCATGCCAAGGATTTTCTTTGCTGGCCCCAAGTCTTTCATTCCAAAGGACTTGCTCAATTCCTTCTTTAACCTGTCAATTTTAGATACATCATGGCCAACAATTAACATATCATCAACATAAAGTAACATGACAAGAAAATCATTATCAACAAATCTTTTAATGAAAACACAATGGTCAGAAGTTGTTTTCCTGTAGTTATGCTTCTCCATGAATGATTCAAAATTCTTATACCATTGCCTCGGTGCTTGCTTCAACCCATTGTTCACTAATATCTCGCGATGCGAGATATCCCCGCAAGTGTACGGGTCGTGAGAAGTAATAAAGTGGACCTAAGAGTCCGGATTATCGTCCCACGAGGACTGCTATTAAGTACCGAAATGTGTTAGTTCTAAATCTTATTTGAATGAACAAAATAATTTGATGTTTGAAATCTAAAACAAAAAAAATCAATTAAAGAATTAAATTACTAAATTTGTTTTGTTTTTAAAAATGATTGTAAAATAGTTGGGATTTACGATTTCACCTAACCAATTAAATTAACTCCAATTCCATGTTTTATTTCCTAATTATGTACTCGGTCGAATTCACTAATTTATATTGAAATTCCTCTCTCGAGTTTAAATCAATTCTACCTACATAAGTCAACCATGTATCTCTACAGCGGGTCTGAATATTCCTTATCTAGATGCAATAAATACAAGAATTCACACACGACCGCAATAATAACAAGAGTATATCTCTATCTCTCGTTCAATTATCGGATTTATTACCACGTTCTAAATTATTAACTCACCTCTCGGATTATGGAAATAATTCAATATATCATGAACTGGTGATCAAGCAATTCAAGCATTAAGAACAATAATAAATCAATACATGCAACGAATCACTAAAACACGAAATTTGGAATTAAAATAATATGATTATGCTACATCGTTCATCCCAACATGACAATTAGTTACAAATCATGAATAAATAACAATAACAGTAAAAATAAACGTTCATTGAAAAACAATATAAAGAATGGAAAGATTGCACCAATTATCAATTCTTCAATTGTTTTCAATTCACGCCCCTTTGCGATGTTGGAATCTCCAAGGATTTGATGTTGAATTCTCAGTTGTGGCTCGTTCTTTGGAGAGGCAAAGGTCCAGAATTTCGTCCTCTTATGTTGTATATATATCTTTTGAAGAAAACCTAGGTCAAGAAGAGAAAATTCTGTTGAAAATCGCGAGAAAAAGCCCACAGTCGGCCCAGCCGGAAAGCTGCGCGATCGCGTGGTAGAAACCCTAGCGATCGCGTGGTTGATGTTAAAACTCTCGGGTTAAGAATTTGCCTCATCTCGCGATCGCTTGGTATGTGATCAGCGATCGCGACTTCACGATTTTCTCGGCTGTACAAGTTAGTCCCTAACTTTTAATTGCACCTTCAGTCCTCAACTCCCGATTGTTGCCATTTAGTCCCCAAACTTTGTCTTCTTCTCGATTTGCCCATTTAAGCTCTTAATTTATTCAATTAGGTCCTCCAACCTCTGATTTCTTCACTTTGGCACATTTCATCTCTCCGATTGACGTCACAAACTTATCAATTGCTCGTTTTAGCTCCAATCAACATCCAAATATGCATTTTTCCCATTGATTTCATCATTCTTCATCTTTTGGGATATTTTCTGAAAAGTAAGCGATAAACACAAATTAAATAGCAAATATTCCAAAACGACCATAATTACACCTAATTTAGACATACAAATAAGTGTATAAAATACACTTATCAAATACCCCCAAACTAGAATTATTGTTCGTCCTCGAATAATGAAAAATAAACTACAAAAATCAAAGAAACAAGAGAGAAATTATTTTTGTTGTGTCAACATGTTTACCATATGCCTCCATAGTCCAAATCAATTCAAGCTTCAGTAAGAGTTATGAACAACAATGCAAAATAATTTCTAATTATATCATGCCAGATTTTCAAGTGTGTGTGTGAATAGCCAATGTCAAACGCATACTTATGCAAGGTGCTCAACACTGTGTGGCTCATTATGCAAAATCAAGCCCGAATCCCATGTGGTCAATCTATGATTTCTAATGAAATTCCTTTCAGCGCTCATGGATGATCACCTCTTTCTGCTTTTCTCTCACATCCCGGGTTTTTTTATCTATGTGGGTTCTAAAAATATTCTTTGCTTTTTCCACACAAGGTAATCAGAATCGGAAATATGCGTGCATGACAAATCAAAAGAAAGCAGTCCCCAATTCTACAACCTCAACCACCACAGCTCAGTCAACAAAGCTTATACCATGCAATAATATATATATATATATATATATATATATATATATATATATATATATATATATTTTCCTTATGATTGACGACTTTTTCTTTTAATTGTCCCTGTCTTTTACCATCTTTGTGCAGAACTTTTCATACTTGCTTTCTATATGACCCCTGTAGCGGGCTTTCAGATCGGCAACTCCCAAACCAGTTGGCTTTAGGGTACCAGGTTCAAAGAACCCCTCAGACGTACTTTCCCGAGTCATAAAGGCTTAAACAGAAAAGTTAAAGATGTTATGGTGTCTTATGTGTAAGTCTACTCTCCGTACTTGCTTTCTAATTGACCCATGTAGCGAGCTTTAGGTCGATGACTCCCAAGCCAGTTGGCTTTAGGGCACCAGGTTTGAAAGACCCCTCGGACTTACTTACTCGAGTCAAAAAGGCATTTGAAGAGCAGAATAAGACCTTCAGCATTTTTCTGTTTTTATGCTGGAAATGGTTTATACCCTGTTGACCAAACTGCAATGACTAAAGTGCAAAACCAAGAACCACAGACCTCCAACCCGTCAATACACACAAATTCTAACCATTTTACCCCCAAACTCGGCTTTTAGCATGATTGGTTCTAATTTAGGGGTGGGATGTCTAACGATCTAAGTTTCGGGATTGTCAAGTCATTCCTCAGTTCAAATTGCATAAATTCTACCCCACATGTATTAAACAAAATCCCTCACACAAGCAATTATCTAACACTGGCTATGTGCGCAATAAGTATGAATCTAGCAAAACATAACTAGTTCAAAAATAAGTTCATGCTTTCATGTTGTCCAATTTTCAAACATAAGCACAACTTGATTCATACTATATCCTAGGCAATAAACATGTCAACAAGGTTTTCAATTTTTTTTTTTTATTTATTTTTTATTTTTTTATTATCCCAATAAAATAGAATGAAAAGTAATAATATGGAAATAATGAGATCCACCCCCAAACTTGAAATGAACATTGTCCTCAATGTTTTGCCACATAAATAAGTAAGAATATGCAAAACTTGACAAAATAAAGAGAACGAGAACTTCCCAAGTGTAGAGGAGATGTCTCCTTGTAATCTTGATGCCTCAATTTGAAATGATGTTGGATGAATTTGACCCTATTTCTTGCCTTGCCCAACTTGATCGGATGTGTCTTGACTGATGTTTACCTTGCAAATAAGAGATAAGTAATATTAAAAGTCATAAACATCAATAAGAAATAATGGAAGTTCAGTACCACACCCCCAAACTAAAGTTAAAGCAAAATTTTGAATTTTCAAAATCGGTCGACCACACTTTTTCAAGCCTTGATATAACCTAGAAAAACACAAATTTTCCCGAGCCAACTTTTGATACTTTAAAGTTCACAGCATGATCAACGACATATTAAAAATTCAGTTCATTTTAAGATCAATAGGGTCTTGAACTATGTGGAGAAGTAGGTGACGTGAAGCAGTTTTCAGGGTGCAATGGCCTGCAGTGGCCTTGCAGTGGGGCTGCCATGGTGCAATGTTGATTTTCATGATTTTCATGCACTGTAGTGAACTAATTCTAGAACTACATACACACAATCAATGATGAACATGTCATGAAGATAAATGCTCGGAAGAATCTCTAAAATTAGCACAAGAATGTCTTTGTGGCATTTCATCAAACACTATATGTGCACTCCAAAAATTAAAGAACTTGCATCAATTTGGAAACATGGATTGACCAAGAAATTTCTACTTATTAAAGCACAAATCACATTCTCCAACAACTAACTTACGCCCATACTCCACTCCCCAATAAAGTTGCACTTATGAATTCAAAGAAAATTTCACTCTTTTGAATAACTTGAAGGAAAGTGAAAACTTCATACCTTTGATTGAGTTTTGTAGGTAATGAAAGCAATAAGTTTGATGCAACAAGGTGTTGATGACAAGCACACAAAATGTAAGATCAAACATGAGGTGATTAGGGGAGAGAAAACGAGTGTCTAATGTTTGAAATTGAAAACATGAAGCACAACACTTAAAACTGCCGATTTTGGTATCAGATTACCCACGCGATCGCCTGGCTGGAGTGCCAGAGATCGCGTGGTCCAAGGTTTTAAAACCTATTGACTTTTAAATGCAAACTCGCGATCGCCCAAGCTTGTGTCACGCGATCGCGTAGTTCACTGCAGAGATGAAATTTTTTCTTATTTTTGATTGTCAAAATCGTTTGTAGTCCTCCAATCACTTCATGATCTATACAATGATTTTTCAAACATTAATTTCATGATCCAAACTAGTGTGTGTGCGTTGGGGTGACGATAAAAGTTTTGCCTAATGAAAACATGCAAAATTAAGAACAAATACCTACATATGCACCAATAGACTAATATTCAAAAATGTCCTAGTATGTATCATGCTAAACACTTAAACACATTTCCTACCATGCATATAACTAAAATTTAGCAAATAAACAAATAATTAAAACTGAGTAAATAAAAGGGAAGAAAGGTTGGGTTGCCTCCCAACAAGCGCTCCGTTTTAAGTCTAAAGCTCGACTTTTTGCACTTCTGTATCATGGAGGCTTGAATGATCCTCTTGAGCCCCTGCACAGCTTGCAATTACCTGCCTTGCACTTCTCAATCCTTTTCCTCACTCTCTTGAAGTCTAATACTTCACTTTTAACTAATTGTTGAGGGATGTTAGGCTTTTCTTCCTTCTTGTCCCTCCATCCATCTTTAGCCTCTATGATCTCATGTTTTGTGATTAGCTCCTTCTCAATATTTATACCATGCTTGGTCTTCTCTTCTGGTTTATGGACCACTCCCTCCACCTCGAAACAGCTTTCATTTAGACCTTCAAGATCTTGCCTTGGCTTGATGCTGAATGTGACTTGTTCCTTCTCGACCCTAAAGATGATTTCTCTCTTTTCAATGTCGATTAAGCATCTTCCAGTAACTAGGAACGGCCTTCCAAGAATGAGGGGCATTTGGGCGTCCTCTTCCATGTCCAAAATCACAAAGTCGACTGGGAAGAAAAATTTGTCTACTTTTACTATCACATTCTCAACAATCCCATATGGATATTGGATTGATCTGTTCGCCAGCTTCAGTGTGATATTGGTTGGTTTAGGCTCCCCCAAATCAAGTTTCCTGTATACAGACAAAGGCATTAAATTGACACTTGCACCAAGATCACACAATACATTATCAAAATTAAATTTACCAATAGTACAAAGGATCGAGAAACTCCCTGGATCTGTTAGTTTATGTGGCAACTTCTTTTGAAGTATGGCGCTGCACTCCTCACTCAGTGCTACTATTTCATTATCAACCAATTTCCTTTTATTTGACAGCATCTCCTTCATAAATTTCAAGTAGAGCGGCATTTGGGCTAACGCTTCTGCAAATGGGATATTTATGTGCAGTTTCTTGAATATCTCCAAAATTTTTCCAAACTGCTGCTCCAACTGATGCTTTATCAATCTTTGTGGATAAGGAACTGGTGGCACATAAGCTTCGACAGGTGGTCGAACTCGAACTTCTTCTTCAACTTTTTCATGAACTTCAGGAGTCACCCTCTGTTCTTTTTCACTTTTCTCCTCTTCCACCACATTTTCCTTTTTGTTCCTCTGATTTTCATATTCTGCTTCAGTCACTTCAGAAAGCTGAGCCCCACTCCTTGTTGTTATTGCATTACATTGCTCCCGAGGGTTTATTTCAGTGTTACTGGGAAATTGTCCTGGCTGTCTTATTGAACTACTAGCTGCCAGCTCTCCCATTTGTCTCTTCAAATTCTTAATCTCAGCTGCTTGATTCATAATTTCTCCATTCTTACTCTTGACCAGCTGGATTAACACTTCTATGTTCTCGGACATGTTTTTCTGAGATTTTTGTTGTTGCTGATATCTAGGCGGCCACTGCACATTCTGATTGTTAGACCATGAAAAATTTGGGTGATTCTTCCATTCTGGGTTGTAAGTTTGTGAATAAGGACCACCCTGCTGCCTGTTTCCCACGAAGTTAACTTGTTCTGGATTTGATTGATTTTGTTGAAGTGGGCAGAAATTTATAGCATGATTTTCGAAACAAAAATCACACAAAGTTGTTTGAACCGCATTCACTGGCTGCACACCCATACCGTCTATCTTCTTGGTCAACGCATCCAGCTTAGCATTTAATGCTGTGATCTCGTTAACTGCAACCATTCCCCCAGACTTTGGTGTAGCTCTATCTGAATACCACTGATAACTGTTCGCAGCCATCTTCTCAAAGATCTCAGATGCTTCTTCATATGTCATATCCATAACTGATCCTCCAGCTGCTGAGTCGGCGTACTTCTTGTTTTCATTTGTCAGCCCATTATAGAATGTCTGAACCAAGATCCAATCTGCGATTCCATGGGTAGGACACTGTCTGATGAGCTCGTTGAATCTTTCCCAAGCTTCAAAAATTGATTCCCCAGGTTGTTGACTGAATGATAGAATCTCACGCCTTAGCTTTGACATGCGGCCAGGTGGGAAAAATTTATCTACGAATTTCTGGCTCATAACTTCAAAAGTGGTGATTGTGTGTAGGGGCAAAGAGTAAAACCAGGATTTTGCTTTATCCGCCAAAGAAAATGAGAATAGCTTTAATTTCACGGCATCCTCTGAAACTCCATTCATGCGTTGCATATCACATAGTTCCAAAAATGTCCTAAGGTGCGCATGAGGATCTTCAGATGGCAATCCATGAAAAACGCATGAATTTTGGATCAAGGATATCAAGGAAGTCTTGATCTCAAAATTATTAGCTCGGATTGCAGGAGGTACAATGCAGGTTCCAATGTTCCCCACAGGAGGAACCATGTAATCTCGCAAAACGCGCCTTCCATGATTTTGTTGCTGTCCATTCACAGCTGGTGGCAGATTTTGTTGATTTCCCTGATTATCTTGAATTCTGTCATCTGCCATTGCTAAGTCTTTTTGTTGCTCCGCTTCCAACTGTCGTCTACGCCTCTGTCGAAAGGTGCGTTCAATTTCTGTATCAAAAGGAAGCAAATCAAATGACTTAGTCCTTCTTAACATAAATTAAATAAAACAAAAATTAAAAACAAAAACTGAAAATAAAGATAAAGATAAAAATAAGCAAAATAAAGTTCAAAGTAAAATAAGAATTAATGGGTATCGATATTAATTAACAGTCCCCGGCAACGGCGCCAAAAACTTGTTCACTAATATCTCGCAATGCGAGATATCCCCGCAAGTGTACGGGTCGTGAGAAGTAATAAAGTGGACCTAAGAGTCCGGATTATCGTCCCACGAGGACTGCTATTAAGTACCGAAATGTGTTAGTTCTAAATCTTATTTGAATGAACAAAATAATTTGATGTTTGAAATCTAAAACAAAAAAAATCAATTAAAGAATTAAATTACTAAATTTGTTTTGTTTTTAAAAACGATTGTAAAATAGTTGGGATTTACGTTTTCACCTAACCAATTAAATTAACTCCAATTCCATGTTTTATTTCCTAATTATGTACTCGGTCGAATTCACTAATTTATATTGAAATTCCTCTCTCGAGTTTAAATCAATTCTACCTACATAAGTCAACCATGTATCTCTACAGCGGGTCTGAATATTCCTTATCTAGATGCAATAAATACAAGAATTCACACACGACCGCAATAATAACAAGAGTATATTTCTATCTCTCGTTCAATTATCGGATTTATTACCACGTTCTAAATTATTAACTCAGCTCTCGGATTATGAAAATAATTCAATATATCATGAACTGGTGATTAAGCAATTCAAGCATTAAGAACAATAATAAATCAATACATGCAACGAATCACTAAAACACGAAATTTGGAATTAAAATAATATGATTATGCTACATCGTTCATCCCAACATGACAATTAGTTACAAATCATGAATAAATAACAATAACAGTAAAAATAAACGTTCATTGAAAAACAATATAAAGAATGGAAAGATTGCACCAATTATCAATTCTTCAATTGTTTTCAATTCACGCCCCTTTGCGATGTTGGAATCTCCAAGGATTTGATGTTGAATTCTCAGTTGTGGCTCGTTCTTTGGAGAGGCAAAGGTCCAGAATTTCGTCCTCTTATGTTTTATATATATCTTTTGAAGAAAACCTAGGTCAAGAAGAGAAAATTCTGTTGAAAATCGCGAGAAAAAGCCCACAGTCGGCCCAGCCGGAAAGCTGCGCGATCGCGTGGTAGAAACCCTAGCGATCGCGTGGTTGATGTTAAAACTCTCGGGTTAAGAATTTGCCTCATCTCGCGATCGCTTGGTATGTGATCAGCGATCGCGACTTCGCGATTTTCTTGGCTGTACAAGTTAGTCCCTGACTTTTAATTGCACCTTCAGTCCTCAACTCCCGATTGTTGCCATTTAGTCCCCAAACTTTATCTTCTTCTCGATTTGCCCATTTAAGCTCTTAATTTATTCAATTAGGTCCTCCAACCTCTGATTTCTTCACTTTGGCACATTTCATCTCTCCGGTTGACGTCACAAACTTATCAATTGCTCGTTTTAGCTCCAATCAACATCCAAATATGCATTTTTCCCATTGATTTCATCATTCTTCATCTTTTGGGATATTTTCTGAAAAGTAAACGATAAACACAAATTAAATAGCAAATATTCCAAAACGACCATAATTACACCTAATTTAGACATACAAATAAGTGTATAAAATACACTTATCACCCATATAGACTTTTCTTCAATTTACAAACCAGGTCTTCCTTTCCTTTCACTTGAAAACCCTTAGGCTGCACCATATAAATATCTTCTTCAAGATCACCGTGAAGAAAAGCTGTTTTTACATCCATCTGCTCAATCTCTAAATCCATGCTAGAAGCCAAACCAAGTATCAATCTAATGGATGACATTTTTACCACTGGAGAGAAGATTTCATTGAAATGAACACTTTCTTTCTGACTGAACCCTTTTACAACCAGTAGAGCTTTGTACCTTGGTTGTGAGCTATTTTCTTCCGTCTTCAACCTGTACACCCATTTGTTTTTCAATGCCCTCTTGCCTTTAGGCAATTTCACCAACTCATAAGTGTGGTTAGCATGTAGTGACCCCATTTCATCTTGCATAGCTTCCAACCACTCTTATTTCTACTCATGAACAATAGCTTCTTGATAGCATTCTGGTTCTCCCCCATCGGTAAGAGTTATAAATTCTGTGGTAGGATATTTCTTTGAGGGTTGACGGGTTCTACTTGGTCTTCTCAAAGAAATCTCATCTGCTGTTTCTACAAACTCAGTGCCTGACTGATCATCCTGCTCAATTACCTCCTCAGTGTCATTAGGGGGAATATGGCCATTACCATCATTTTCATCATTCTGAGCATCTTGAACATCATCTCCATTTTGACTAGAATCTATAGATGGAGGAATAGGATCCAAGTCAACTAGATCATCATTGCTTGTTTCTGGTTTTTCCACGACTTTCTCAATATCTTCAATGGTGTGGTCTTCCATAAACACAACATCTCGACTTCTAATCAGCTTTCTTGAAATAGGATCATAAAGTCTGTAACCAAGATCATCTAGACCATAACCCAAGAAGATGCACTGCTTTGTTTTTGAGTCAAGCTTTGTTCTCTCGTCTTTGGGAATATGCACAAAGGCTTTACATCCAAAAACCTTCAAGTGATTGTATGAAATATCTTTCCCATTCCATATTCTTTCTGGCACCTCAAGTTGTAAAAGAATAGATGGAGAAATATTTATAACATGCACCGCTGTAGCTAATGCTTCACCCCAAAAGGACCTTGGAAACTTGGCATGTGACAACATACATCTTATCCTCTCTACAATGGTTCTATTCATTCTTTCTGTCAAACCGTTGTATTGAGGAGTTTTAGGAGGAGTTCTTTGATGTCAAATACCCTGACTTCTGCAGTACTCGTCAAATGGCCCTAAATATTCACCACCATTGTCTGTGCGAATACACTTTAATGACATTCCAGTTTCCCTTTCAACACTGGCCTGAAACTGTTTAAAGACATCTAACACTTGATCTTTCGTTTTTAAGGTATAAGCCCATACCTTCCTTGAATGATCATCAATGAATGTGACAAAGTACAAGGGACCACCAAGTGTTCTAGTTTTCATAGGACCAAAAACATCTGAGTACACCAACTCCAAAGCATTTTGGCTTCCTTGAAGGAGGATTAGTCTTAAAAGCAACCCTGTTCTGCTTTCCAGCTAGACAATCTGCACAAGATTTTAAGCAAGTACCTCTCATACCAGAAAGAAATCCTTTCCTACAAAGAAAGTCCATACATTTTTGTCCCATGTGACAAAGTCTCTTATGCCACAGTTCTGTAGATGAATCATCTGATACTGCGTTAATCAGACCATTAGTAACCTTTGCCTGCATTATATAGAGAGTAGAAGACTTCGATCCTCTAGCCACAACCATTGACCCCTTTTTGAGTTTCCAAACACCATCACTGAAGATGTTACAATAACCCTCATCATCAAGTCTTCCAGCAGAAATCAAATTTAGTCTGATATCAAAAACATACCTCACATCTTTAAGTATCAACCTGCTACCATTATTAGTCTCCAGACACACATTTCCAATACCAATGACCTTAGATGAACCATCATTTCCTATCTTCACCACTCCAAATTCACCTGCAGTGTAAGAGGAGAAGAAATCCCTTCTGGAAGTAGCATGAATGGAGGCACCGCTATCAATAACCCAATTGAATTCTTGGCAAGCAACATTGACTTCATCTACACCACAAACAATGAGCAAATCTTCAGTAGTAGCTGCCACTGTCTCCTTATCACCATCTTTCTTGTTACCTTTTTTTTGTTCAGAAGCTTGATCTCTCTTCCATTTACGGAAATGCTTCTTCATATGGCCTTTGTTGCCACAATAATAGCAATCAAAATCTTTCTTTTGCTGAGATTTGCCTCTGGACTTGTCATGATTCTTAGGACCTCTGCTTTTCTTCTCCCCCTATTTTCCATGACAAGGGCTTCTGACTGAGAATATGAAGAACCAGATGTCTTCCTTCTTGTCTCTTCATTTAACAACCCACCTTTTACCAGGCTCATAGACACCACTCCTTCAGGGGCTGAGTTGGTAACTGAAACTCTGAAAGTTTCCCAACTATCTGACAAAGAACCAAAAAGCCACAAAGCCTGCACTTCATCATCAAAAGAAATTTTCATAGTTGCCAACTGATTTATAATTTCCTGCATCTCATTCAAATGATCAGTAATAGGAGACTCATCTTTATACTTCAAATTCATAAGCTTTTTAATCAACAACAATTTGTTTCCTCCAGTTTTTCTAGCATACAGCTCCTCCATTTTTTTCCAAAGTGTGTGTGCATTAGTTTCATCAGCTATATGATTGTGGACATTATCATCTACCCATTGCCTTATGTAGCCACATACTTTTCTATTTAACAATTTCCACTCCCCATCACTTTTATCACTTGGCTTCCCTTCATCGCCTAAAATGGGAGTATGAAAATTTTTGCAATAAAGTAGGTCCTCCATTTTTCCTTTCCACATATGATAATTGCTTCCATTTAAATTAATCATTCTACTGGTGTTCACTTCCATGGTTATACACAAACAATCTAATAACCACAAGCTCTGATACCACTGTTGTGCCAAGGATCACAAATTCAACCACACCAAGTAGAGCAAACAAAATAATTATATCACAACTACAATGTGAATATAACCCAATCAATCACACAATCAACACACTCACACATACTATTAAATAAAAATATGAACATCGATTTATTTTACGTGGAAAAACCCTCCAATGCGAAGGGAAAAAACCACGGGACCGTAGTCCACCCCAAATCTTCCACTATAACTTCAAAGTGGGTACACAAAGTGTTCTTCCCTAATCAAATAGGGGCTGACAAATAGATCATTACAAAATTACCTCAAAAATACAAATAACCCATCACTAAAACAAGTAAAAAACCAAAGATAAAAGCTGGAAGAAATCACCCAAAACAGGAACTGAAATCTGTCACGAATAACCAGCTGTAGGAACCTCCAAATGAAGACCCAACCGTCCAAAATGTAGGTCTATACGTCTACAACCACCTTACAAAATTTCAGCCCGATCGGAGAAGAGATGACTGCAAGATGAAGTGGATTTCTAGGCTGCCGTTTTCAAATCCGAGAAAAACAGCTTTGTCCCTTCTCTCTCTATTCTTTTCCAACTCTCTCCTTTTTTTTTTTTTTTTTTTGTATATTTTTTTTTTGAGGCTTGCCCTAGTCTTTTTACTTAAAACCTAAAGTGTGAGAATAACACTTTTCATCCACAAACTTTGTAACAAAGGTTAAGTAAGTCCTTTTCATCTATATGAGCTCAAATAGATAAAATACATAGACCATCCTCATAGGAGGGAAACCCAACAAGTCTTATGAAATATTGGCCCCAAATGAAGATTAGAGGCCTCATGAGTCCCCTCCCGGCGTCATCACTGTGTTTATTTCCCAACTCGAGGCTGGCCTTGGTTTTCTCGTACACCATTTCTTTGTGGACATCCTAAACCGCTACAACATCATCCCATGTCAATTGGTTCCAAATTCAAGGTCGTTAATGGTTGCATTTTACTTGATCGCTATGGCTTATGGTTTCAGGGCTTGTTTTTCTTCGTTCCAGCATTTAGTGTTCATTAAGAAGAATTCGATGGGGTTTTATTATTTCTTGGCTCGACCAAGTAGGTAGTTTTTGAAGAAGATGCCAAGTTCCCATTGTGATTGGAAACTCGAGTTCTTTTTTTTTTTTTCAGGATTGCGAACTGTTTTTTTTTTTTTTGGAGGATTGGAACGACGTGACGACGTTCAAGTCTTTTAGGTTCATCGATTCTCGTATCGAACACTTCACTGATTTTTTGAGTCTTCGATTGCTCAATTGTTCGAGAGTGGTTACTCAGGCAGCCTTGTCTTTGGCAGGGAAGAGTTCTCCTAATACAATAGATCTTGATTTGACTTTGGGTATTCTCAATTTGAATGTTGTTGGTGATATCGTTTATAACTTTGTTTTATGTTTTTCTTTTGACTTGTAATGATGTACCCCTCCCTTTGCTATTGATTGCAAGTGATAGTTTGAGATCTTCATCGAGCCAGGCTGTTGATGACGTTCCTCGCAATTCCCATCAAAAGTCAAAGTCTTCGTCTTCAGTTGTTGTTAAGTTTTGTTTTCCCCTGTCTATCAAAGCGTTAATGTTTCTCCAAATGCTGATGGGAGCTCTTACTTGCTCCAAGACGCTCAGAATTTGCATGGGAAATTCATTCCTGATTGGACAATGAGGTCGAGTGACTCTAATATAGAGAATTTGGCTACTGGGATGGTGCTCCTCCAATGCCTCTTCTTGGACATGGTTAAGGAGATAGTAAGCAATTGGGCTTCTGAAAATATGGTCTTAGCTTTTTACCATGATCTATCTAAGGTATGTGACTCGTATTATATTTATAAAACAGTTTTTTAACTCTTCGTAAGCGTACTCATATGTTTGTTTTAATCCTCTTGGTTTTGGGTACTAATTTGATGTACAACACCTTAGCTCGTCAAACCTCCTGCTTTATGAACAGGGATGAGCGAGTTCAAACGTTACTAATGAAGTTGGAGGATTTGAAGTCGAAGTTGGGTGATTCCAGATAGAGGGAGAAGGGGTTGGAGCAGCAGGTGTCTGACCTTCACTCTCAAGTTGCTTCCCAAGAGTTAGGAATGCAAGAAGATGCTTCTCTTGCCTTGGCCTCTTATCGTGACACAGATGAGTTTCGGGTCCTCATAGATGATGCTATTAAGGCATATAAGACTTCTCCTGAGTACTTCGAGGGAATAGTTGAGGCATCATTTGTTCAATACACTAGTGGTTTCGAAGCTTGCAAGAAGCAACTTCCAAAGAAGAAAGAGGGAGATAGGACATATTGCGCGACGAAGAGTTTGATGGTGAGTCATTAGACACTGAGGGAGGAGAAAAACCTGATGATGAGAACACAAAAGATGGACTTAGTCCTAGGTGATTTTTGGGTTTTCACCTAGTTTTTGTACCATGTATCCCGAGGCTTATGTCCTCGTTTGTAGAATCGTATTAGCTATTCGGAGGGCTTGTTTCCTCCTTCGTGGTGTTTTGATAACACTTCTATTTTTCTTTCTAGTTGTGTACCTTTAGTGGACTTGGTACGCCTTTTTGCTGTTAAATTACGGCTATGTATTCTAGTCTTTCACACTTTCTTGGTCTGTATGCACTTGATGTGTTTTCATCTATTAAGTTGGATCTGAGGAACACTATGGTTCTTTGTCCTTAATGGTCTAGTAGTTCATTGTGTTCGACTATTTGTGCATTTAATGACCATGTTAACCCAGCTATTTTACTGTGGTCGGCTACGTTGTGCGTTTGATGGCCTTAATGACCCAGTTGTTTATTGAAGTCAGCCGTTTTGTTCATTTGTTGGTCGTAGTGACACAATTTTTTACTGTAATTGACTGTTTTGCACGTTTGTTGGCCTTAGTGACCCAGTAGTTTACTATGGTCAGTTATGTTGTGCGTTTATTGGCCATAGTGACCCAGTTGTTTATTATGGTCGGCCGTTTTGCGCGTTTACGCATTTTGCAGCCATGTGGACACATAGAAGACCATTCAAGTGAACATATAACTCAGAATTTAATGTCCTTATATTATTGAAGTAGCATTGAATTGAAAAAGAAAGGCGTGACATTACTGATAATACTTTTTTCTATTCTGAATGTTCCATATTCTGGCGAGCTTCTTGCCCTCCGCGTCTTCGAGTTAGGTGTCGGGTTTGATCACTCTAACGACTTTGCAGGTCCTTCCCATCTCGCATTGAATTTTCCTACTGAGTGCCATGTTGCATCTGCTATCCATAGCACATGTTCTCCGATATTCAGTGGCTTTCTACTCTGCTTGGTTCCACTTCTCTTCCAAGAGATCCAGGTTTTCCTTGGCCATCTCTTCATTGTCAGCCTGGTTGTGTAGTTGAACCCTTAAGATCGGAATTCCTATTTCCATTGGGACTACTACTTCACTTCCATAAGTTAATGAGAAAGATGTTTCTCCAATGGCCGTTCTGGGCATAGTGCGATACGCCCATAGGATCCCCGGAAGCAAATCCGGCCATCTCCCCTTCAAGTCATCGATTTTGCTTCTCCAAGCTCAAAGAATGTTTTTGTTTGCTGCTTCCGCTTGCTCATTTGGCTGAAGGTGGCTGATTGCAGCGAAAGATTGTTTGATTTGGAACTCTTCGCACCACTTTTTAAGTCCAGACCCTTGGAATTGTCAGATATCAGTACTATAAGGATTCCGAATCGACTAACAATATTTTTCTAGAGGAACTTCTTCACTTCATGTTCAGATATCTTAGCAAAGGCTTCCGCTTCCATCCACTTAGTAAAGTAGTCAATGGATACTATTAGGAACTTACGTTGACATGAAGTAGGCGGAAAAAGGTCCCAGAATATCTATTCCCCATTGATTGAATGGGCAAGGCCCTGCGATCAGCTGGAGAGGGGCTATAGGTTGGTGCTGTGGCATGTTTGATGGTTTCTGATGAGAAAATTTATCACAAGTGTACGATATCATTAACAAGTAATAGAGTAGACTTTTGTAAATAAATAAACAATTCCAATAACTAAGAAATAGAAAATTAAACTATTGGAAACTACTTTTAAATTATAAAACGGAAATTGAACTATGAGTTTTTTTAATAATATAGGGCTATCAGGACTAATGAATTGAAATAATATTTTAGCTTAATTCCGCATCTCAATTTGTTTTCTAAAATTGTATTTCATCGAATTCACGCATATATTAGATTTACTTCTCCCGAGTTCAAATTAGGTCTATTTAACTAAGTCAACCGTGTATCTCTATAGAGGGTAAGAATTCTTCCTTAACTAAATAAATGTATTAAACCACCTAGAAATTGAAAATTGATCACATGTAACCACAAATTTATATCTCTATCTTTTTGTTGAAAATGTCGAATTTTACTATTTGGTCTAATTGTTAACTCACCTCTCGAATTATGAAAACATCACAAATTACATGAACTAGTAGTTAATTAATTCATGCATTAAAACAATAGCAAAATCAATACATAAAAACAATAAAATCCCAACTTGAGAATTGAAATTAAATTAGAAAAATTAAATCTGCATCATTAATCTCGAAATTAAATCTAGCTACTCATTGTTGGAATTAAAAACAAAATAAAATAATGAAAATAAAACCCAGAATTTGAAGAATTGAAAATTAAGCATCATCTTCCACCAATAATCCACCAAAGCTTTGTGTGTTCTTCCAAATCCTTGCTTTTCCCCCTTTGAATTTAATGTTTTTAGAGAGCATTTTAAGTGAAAACATGTTGATTTTAGGTCTAGGGTTCGTGCCTCTTGCTGCTCTCTCTTGAATTATGTATGAAAACTAGATTAATAAAGAAGAGATTTAAGTGAAAAATCAAGTTTTCAGGCCCAGTCGGACTACCATGCGATCACATGGTTAAGTCAATTCAAGTTCTGCTTCTGAAAGTTTACATCTGGCGATCGCGTGGCTTTAGCCCATGTAATCGCTTGGTTCATCCATTTCAATGTAATTTTTAACTTTTTTATTTGTTTAAGTTGGTCATCATCTTTAATTGGCGACACATGTCCGTCATCTTCTGATTAGATCAATTTAGTCCCCGAATTTTCGTTTCTCTTCAATTTGCTTCTCTTTTCTGTTGAAATCTTCAATTCAACCCTAGAGCTTCTTCCTTCTTCCACTTTTGTACCTCAATTTACTTCATACACCTCATTTGCATGATTTAGCTCCACTTTTCATTAAGGCTGTAAACAGTTTGGTTTTGGGTGGTTTTTGATAAATTTTCAAGCCAAACAATTTAAAACGGTTTAACATTTTTTAAACCCAACCCAACCCAATCCAAATCATTTAATTTCCTAAACCAAAACTATTTTTTCAGTTTGGTGCAAGTTCAAACCATGGTTTGCAAAACGAAATTCAAATAATATATTTAGGCTGAGTTGAAATAATTATTGGACTAGTATTTTGAGTTATGCACAATTACGATAGGTTTATTTTAAATGTTTTCTCAAGAGATCATGTTATGTAGTCCAGATCCACGACGAAAATATTATTAGTGGTCGTAAGAATTTTTTAATGTATAAGTGAAAAAAAGTGAGCAACACCTTTAGTTAGTGGTAAATTTCTAATGTGCACAGGAACATACCATCAAATATGTGAAATAAGTAGATAGCTTCTAAGCATAAGTGTTGCACAGTACATTTCATTCAGATATTAATTTGCATTTTTTGTTTGATGATAAAAACTTCTTCTATCTTTAGATCATAATGTTTTACACAATATTTGCACACTACTTTATACTCTTGGTTCTCATTAGTTGTACGACCTGCTGGAACCAATTTGAAATGATCTCAACACTTTGCAGTTTTTTTACCCTTTCTCTTCTCTCTTACATCAAGAACATCAGGTACATCTTCGAGGATTTCAATATCTTCTTCAATGTCATCCAAATCAATTGGGTGACTACCTCCAATCTCATCAATATCTTTCAGAGGCAACGGGGTTCGTGACTTGTTGCCACAAAACACTTGTTTGACACAAGCCGAGTCGATGCTCAGCTCGTTTTGTTCCTTTGTTAGAGCTAGTCAAAAGCGTCTTGTGGGCCAAATCGCAACGTGCCAACGAGCGGCTCGAGCCAACTGTCATCTCTAGAAAGAATTGAATGTCCAAAAAATAGACATTCATGCTTGAAAGTGTTCTCCAGTGACTTCAGTCTACAATTAATTAATCATACTTATGTGTATTTGTCACTATTAAAATAAAATAAATAAGTAAAAAGAGGAGAGAAAACCTAACAACACAAATCTTCTCAACTACCATAAATCTCTCTTTTCAATAAATAAAAGATTAATAGTAAATGATGACTAGGCATGTCATGTTGCGCCAATGATCACAAATCCAATCACACCAAGTAGAGCAAACCAAACAATAATATGTCAATCACGATATGAATAAAACACAACCAATCACACAACCAACATACTCTCACACACACACACTTGATGTAAATAAAGATATGAATACCAATTTATTTTAATTGGAAAAATCCTCCAATGTGAAGGGAAAAAATCATGAGATTGTAGTCCACCCCAAACCTTCTACTATAACTTCAAAGTGGGTACACAAAGTTCTTCCCTAATCAAATAGGGGCTTCCAATATATATAGTAATACAATAACACCTCAAAATACAAAGAAAACCATCACTCAAAAGCAGAAAATCAAAGAAAATAGCTGGACGAAAATTACCAAAAATAGGGCATGAAGTCTGCCAACGATACCCAGCTGTAGGAACCTCTAAATGACAATCCAACCATCCAAAATGTAGGTCTATAAATCTAAAACCATCCTATAAAATTTCATCCTGATCAGAGAAGAAATGATGATGCGTTGAAGCTGATTTCTGGACTGTTGTAGTAAAATCCGAAAATCAGGACAACTTCTTTCTTTCCTCCTTTTTGTGTTCAAAAACCTTTCCCAGCTCTCTCTCTCTCTCTCTCTCTCTTGTTTTTGAGGTTTACCCTAGTCTTTTACCAAGATAGAAAGTGTGGAAATTACATTGCTCACTCCCAAACTTTGCAACAAGAAGTAAGTAAGTCCTTTTCATCTATTGAGCTCAAAATAGATGAAGTACATGGGCCATCCTCGGGAGGGAAACCCAACAAATCTCTCCCTACCTACTATGAAGAGAGAGTCTCCATACCGGAAACTTTACAACAAACTTCAATCTTCTCTTTTGGAAGAAATTTAGCCATCGTGTCTGAAACATTATCATCAGTATGAATCTTTGTTAATTCTAACAACTTGAAATTTAACACATCGAGAATCCAGTGATATCTAACATCAATATGTTTTGATCTAGCATGGAAGGTAGAGTTCCTACTAAGATGGATGGCACTTTGATTGTCACAATGTAATAAGTACCTTTCCTACTAAGATGGATGGGACTTTGATTGTCACAATGAAATAAGTACCTTTCCTGCTTCATTCCAAACTCTTGAGAAAATTTCTTCATCCAAAGCAACTCTTTGCAAGCTTCAGTTGTAACAATAAACTCTGCTTCTGTAGTAGAAAGAGCAACACATTTCTGTAGTTTTGATTTCCATGAAACAGCTCCCCCTCCAAAAGTAATCAAGTACCCTGAAATAGACTTTCTATTATCTACATCTCCAGCTATATCAGCATCTATATATCCAGTCAATACAAGTTTCTCACTTCCAAAACAAATACACAATTCGGAGGTGACACGGAGATGCCTGAGGATCCACTTCACAACATCCCAATGTTTTCTACTTGGATTGGGGGGAAATCTACTAACAACACCAACAACATGAGCTATGTCAGGTCTTGTACATACCATCGCATACATCAAACTTCACACAGCTGAAGCATATGGAACATTCTTCGTATCATCTTTTTCTTCTTCAAAATAAGGACTTTGCTTGGAGCTCAATTTGAAATGACAAGCAAGTGGAGAGCTAACTGCTTTAGCTTTGTCCATGTTGAATTTTTCAAGAACCTTCAGAATGTATCTTTCCTGTGATAACCACAACTTCTTGGGTTTCCTGTCTCGAACAATGCCAAGGATTTTCTTTGTTGGCCCCAAGTCTTTCATTGCAAAGGACTTACTCAATTCCTTCTTTAACCTGTCAATTTTACAAACTAGGTCTTCCTTTCCTTTCACTTGAAAATCGGCCCTTAGGCTGTGCCATATAAATATCTTCTTCAAAATCACCATGAAGAAAAACTGTTTTTACATCCATCTGCTCAATCTCTAAATCCATTCTAGAAGCCAAACCAAGTATCAATCTAATGGATGACATCTTTACCGCTGGAGAGAAGATTTCATTAAAATTAACATCTTCTTTCTGACTAAACCTTTTTACAAAAAATCGAGCTTTGTACCTTCGCTGTGAGCTATTTTCTTCAGCCTTCAACTTCTACACTCATTTGTTTTCCAATGCCCTCTTGCCTTTAGGCAGTTTCACCAACTCATAAGTATGGTTAGCATGCAATGATTCCATTTCTTCTTACATAGCTTCCAGCCACTCTTCTTTCTGCTCATGTACAATAGCTTCTTGATAGCATTCTAGTTCTCCCCCATCAGTAAGAGTTATAAACTCTATGGTAGGATATTTCTTTGAGGGTTGACGGGTTCTACTTGATCTTCTCAAAGAAATCTCATCTGGTGGTTCTACAAACTCAGTGCCTAACTGATCCTCTTGCTCAATTACCTCCTCAGTGTCATTACGGAGAATATGGCCATAAACACCATTTTCATCATTTGGAGCATCTTGAACATCATCTCCATTTTGACTAGAATCTATAGATGAAGGAATAGGATCCAAGTAAACTAGATCATCATTGCTTGCTTCTGGTTTTTCAACAACTTTCTTAATATCTTCAATGGTCTGATTTTCCAAAAACACAACATCTCGGCTTCTACCAACTTTCTTGAAATAGAATCATAAAGTCTATAACCAAGATCATCCGGACCATAACCCAAGAAGATGCACTTTTTTTTTTTTTTTTTGGGAGTCAAGATTTGTTCTCTCATCTTTGGGGATATGCACAAAGGCTTTACATCAAAAAACCTTCAAGTGATCATATGAAATATTTTTCCCACATCATATTCTTTCTAGCACATCAAGTTGTAAAGGAATAGATGGAGAAAGATTTATAACATGCACCGCTGTAACTAATGCTTCACCCCAAAAGGACCTTGGCAACTTGGCATGTGACAATATACATCTTATCCTCTCTACAATGGTTCTATTCATTATTTCTACCAAATCATTGTACTGAGGAGTTTTAAGAGGAGTTCTTTGATGTCGAATACCCTGACTTCTGTAGTGCTCATCAAATGTCCTATATATTCACCACCATTGTTTGTGCGAATCATACTATATATAATAGTAGGGTAGTTTCCTAAACCATTTTCCCGCCCATTTTCAGTTTCCATATATAGTAAATTCTCATAAAATTAAGCAGTGTGAATGCAAAGTGGATCAG
This sequence comes from Ligustrum vulgare, assembly GCA_963555705.1. Classification (NCBI taxonomy): domain Eukaryota; kingdom Viridiplantae; phylum Streptophyta; class Magnoliopsida; order Lamiales; family Oleaceae; genus Ligustrum; species Ligustrum vulgare. Next base: position 19,842,832 of record OY743176.1, on the reverse strand, counting down.
TGTAATTGCAAAATGGATGTATACCAAAATGTGAATGCAAAATCTGGATAAATGTGAACGCATTTATTGCCTTAATTATATAGTGTGTGTGTGTGTGTGTGTGTGTGTGTGTGTGTAATCAATTTTAAATTTATTATCTATTACTTATATAATACGGACTGAGCTTGGGACCCACTTTTTCCCGCCTAAATGAAAATCTGTTTTTTATCCATTTTTATATAGGTTTTTGGAATAAATTTTTATCCATGTGAAATAGTCAAATACATAATTACTACTTGCCTACTTGGGAATCTACATCATGGCCACCATCAACTCCCAACTTTCATGTTAACCTTTTTTTAAAATTGATTTCTGATTCTAATTAATTTCACACGTATTTTTCACTGTTTTCAAATAATCTCAAATGCAATTAAACGCAAACAAAATTTTTTTCAACTGCGTTTTTTTCATTTTTAACCACACATTTTCTCTGTTAAATTTTTAACAACACATCTTACCTTAAAAAGTTAAAAAATCCAAATAAACTAAAATTATAAATTGGTCTAACTGCCAAACAAAGCCTTAATTTTACACTAATTCTGCACATTTTTCAAGGAAGACAGCAAATTTTTTAACATTTTTCAACTTTGCCATATTTGATTAAAAAAATTTCTTTGGGAAATATTTTCCAACTTTAATGAACAGTGTTTCATTTTCCCTCTTTTTATGATAAATGAATTCTTCAACTTTGGGAAGGAAAATATTTTCACACGTATTTTGCACATTTTTCAATAATCTCCAATGCAATTAAATGCAAACAATATTTTTTTCAACTGCATTTTTTTTCATTTGTTGGTAATGATTAAAAATATAATTTACATAGTTTCTCAAATCAATTTTAACCACACACATTTTATATGTTCAATTTTTAACTATGCATTTTACCTTAAAAAAAAAGTCAAATAAACCAAGATTATAAATTGGTCTGGCCGCCGAATAAAGTCTTAATTTAACACTTATTTTGCACAATTTTTAAGGAAGATGGCAATTTTTTTAACATTTTCCAACTTTGCGATATTTGATTGCAAAAATTTTCTTTGGAAAATATTTTTCAACTTTAATGAACAGTGTCTCATTTTCCCTCTTTTCACGGCAAATGAATTCTTCAACTTTTGGAAGGATAATATTTTCACAAGTATTTTGCAGATTTTTCAATAATCTCCAATACAATTAAACGTAACCAATTTTTTTTTTCAACTGCATTTTTTTCCTTTTTTGGTAATAATAACATATTATAATTTACATTATTTCTTAAACCACTTTTAATCACACACATTTTCTCTATCTGATTTTTAATCACGCATCTTACCTTAAAAAAATAAAAAAAGTCAAATAAACCAAGATTCTAAATTGGTTTGGCTGCCGAACAAAGCCTTAATTTAACACGTATTTGCACATTTTCAAGGAAGATGGTAAGCCCCTGTTCTGTTTGCTGTTTTGAGGTCGTTTTCTGTTTTTATTTTCGAAAACGCTAAAAACGCGTTCTCTTTACCATTTTCGAAAACGCATTTTGGAAAATAAAAAAAAAAATTGTACACAAAACGGAAAACGCCCGAAACATCGTTTTGGGCGTTTTGTGTGTATTTCGACAAAAAATGTCCAAAACGCGGAAAACGCGTTTTGGGATTTTTTATTTTTTTATTTTTTAATAGAATTATCTTAACTTAGAACTAAGCTTAATATAAAGTTTTTATTTTTTTATTATTTTTTTAGAATTATCCTAGTTTGGAACTAAGCCTAAATAAAGATTAATTTTTTTTTTTTTTTGAGAATTATTCTAACTTGGAACTAAGCTTAAATAAAGTTTTATTAAATTCAATATCAACATTACAAAAAAAAATTAAGTGAGAATTCTTATTATTATATTTCAAAAAATGCACCAAACTGCATGGAATCGAAATGTACCAAACACGCAAAACTCTACTAAACAAAGCTAAATCTACCAAAAAAGAGCAAAATTTCACCAAGATGCCTAATCTAATACCAAAAGCGCGATATGTACCAAATTGTGAGATGTTTCAAATTGTGCCCAAGAAATTTACCAAAATGCGCAAATAGCTCTAAAATTTACGAAAACAATGTCAATTGTACTGTGCTAACCAAGATGTGTGAAATGTTAAAAAATGCTTCAAAATGTACTAAAATACACTATATATACCAGAATTCACCAAAATATACAAAATGCATGATATCGACCAAAATGCGCAAATCGTACCAGTGTGCGAATGTACCAAAATACAAGAAAACAAACCAAGTTAAATGAAATTTATCAAAATGCACAAAAATCTACTAAAATTCTAGAAATGTACCACATGAGAATTGTAGCAGGCAAGACCTATGATTAATCCTAGAAATGTGCCTGAATCAAATGTGGACTGATTACTCCACAAGGTCAAGATGACTTTTAAATTTATTTTGTTTAATCAAACTCTGTATGAGTAATTAGAGTTACATGTATTATGGAAGTAATTTGGACTTGAATATTATGCTATTAATTTCTTATAATATTTTTTTGGAGTTGAACATTAATGACATTATTATTTGGTCCAAAAAAAAGTTAAACAATATAGATTGTTTAATATAATTCAGAAGCAAATTCATTGAAAATAGTATAAGTTGTATTCTGCAAAATTTCAAACAAAACGTGTTTTCCAGCTTTTCATTTTCAAAAACAGTTTTCAGAAATGACAAACAGAACACGTTTTCAGCAACATTGAAAATAAAAATAAAAACAGGAAATACAAAATATTTTCCAAAATGAAAATACAAAATAAAATACAAACAGAACGCCACCTAAATTTTTGAACATTTTCCAATTTTGCCATGTTTGATTGCAAAAATTTTCGAACTTTAATGAACAGTGTCTCATTTTTCCTCTTTTCACTAGCAAATTTTTGAACATTTTCCAACTTTGCCATGTTTGATTACTAAAATTTTCCTTGGAAAATATTTTCCAACTTTAATTAACAATGTCTCATTTTCCCTCATTTCACGGCAAATGAATTTTTCAACTTTTGGAAGGAAAACATTTTCCATATATACGTCCATGACTGAATGTTTGTTTCTTAAAGAAGAGTCCTACATTCGACAACGGTTGACCTTAACTTCTGTTGATAGTAATAGCATACGACACTACTAATGAAAATTGTCTTCTCTAGAACTTGAAAGACAACCTCACATCGTATGGAGTCAATGACGTTCTTGAGATAAATACTTTGTTGTTTGACATTGTCCCCAACATTATTTATAGACAAAATTTTACCTTCTAGAACATGATGCTCAAGCTTTTATTGATTAGTGTTGTTCCATTCTCGATCAAGCTTTTACTTTTAATGTGATAGAGACGGAAAGCCAACAAATGAAACAACAAATGATGATATTATCGACATAAGAATGAATTTTTTTTTTAATTGGTGCCTGAAACATTACTTTTTCTTTCTTCATTTGTTTATGTATAATCTATTTGAAAAAGAAATATGTTCGTGCAACGCACGGGTGTGCAACTAGTTAACACTAATACTTAATAGTTCAATTAATATTTTTGCTTATCAATATTAAAGTTATCATTTAGTTATTATTTTATTTATTTATTTATTGTTCTTAATATTATAAATTTTATTTGTAGTCATTAATATAAAAATTGTGTTTTAATTATTCTAATGGCCAAATCATTTATCATCTTTAATATTAAAAATCATATTTTCTAAAATATATATGTGGTTAAAAAAATGCGCTACTTATAAATAATTTGTAGAAAAAGTTACTGAACGAAGACTAATATTGAATAATTAATGCTTTGATTTCTTTTTAATTAATAATATCAATAGAATGATTAATATTTTTTAATCATTCTTAATTTTAATAAATTTTTAATGATTATAGGGTATAAGATTTTTCGTATAATTTCATGATCTCCAGCTTTACTCGATTTTTGGCTATTTGACTTTGATTTTTTGAGAATTGTTTTTGTGAAAAAGTGATTTTTTAGAATGTATAGTTAAAAAATAATATGAAAAATTGTAAAAAATAAATTTTTTAAAGAATGTGTGATTGAGAAAATGTTCAAAAAAATAGATTCTTGAAAAATCAATTCCATATGGATAAAGTAATATATTTTGTGAGTAAAACAACTGCTCTACTTTTATAAACCGAGATGCATAGATGATTTCTTAATATATAAAGTTAAATGTATTTGTGATATACATTCATTAAAATTTAATTAAAACTAACATTTCATGTTGCTTAATTTGCTACATTCATTTAAATATATGACCACATGTATTTAATTTGTAATGTTAAAGTAAATATGAAATGAAATATTTGTTTAATAAATTTAAATATCAAATATTGTAATAAAATAGTTAGTATCAATTCTAATAATACTATTGGATAGTGATATATTATTTGCGATAATCTAGAAATTATATTTTGAAAAGATTAATTACATCAATAATCATTAAAATTGAATAGTTATGCAAATGAGTTATGCAAATGGTAAGTAGTACATTATTTAAGTTCCTAACTATTACAATTATGGAAACTTAGTTAAATAAATAAATAAATAAATAAATAAATAATAATAATAATAATAATAATAATAATAATAATAATAATAATAATAATAATAATAATAATAATAATAATAATAATAATAACCCTTATTCAGTACACTTTATTCAAACCCTCATTTTTTTAAAAACCATTTTCAACTAACATCTATTAATAAAATAATTTACATATAAATTAAAAAAAACATACTTTTTAATAGCTCATTGTACCAAAATTTATTGTTACGAACTACATTATTTGAAATAGTGAGTCTCAATCAGGTGCTTAAGTATACATTCTCCACAAAATCATTAAACTCATTTCCTAAAATGGTAATTAATAGTATTAATTCACTATATATTATTCATTGTGGATAAAATTCAGATTTAAAATAATCAAATTGAATGCAGAATTTTAAATAGTTGCATTTTTCAAGTCCCGAAATTTCTTGATCCGTCTTCCCTCTTGAAAATTAATTACAATTTTTTTTTTTTAAATTCGTAAAAATAAAAAAATAAAAAAACTTTGTCGATATTACATAAATATTTTTATTTAAAAATAGAAAATGAAATATGATGAAATATATAAGAACATTCATCAATTTATTTTTCTTTTTCTTTTCATTTCCCTTTTCATTTTAATAAAATTTTGAGCGTATATCACATATATATCTATTCTTTCTATTTATTACAAATTCTATTTAAATGTAATTTTTCTTTTCCATTTTAAGTATTAAATCAATTCAAATTAAAATATCTAAAGAAATTTTTGAAACGAAAAAATATGAATTGTAAAAAAAATTGAAGGTATGTGTAATGTACCTTTGTAATTAATTGTCTTCATTTATTTCTCATTTTTAATTAAATATTAATTCATATGTTAAAATATAAATTTGATATATATAAGTAACAAATGACCGTGCATCGCACGGGTGTAACACTAGTACACTTTAATGGCATTCCAGTTTTCCTTTCAGCACTGGCCTGAAACTATTTAATAACATCCAACACTTGATCTTTAGTTTTTAAGGTATAAGCTCATACCTTCCTTGAATTATCTTCAATGAATGTGACAAGGCACCACCAAGTGTTCTAGTTTTCATAGGACCACAAACATCTGAAGGCACCAACTCCAAAGCATTTGGCTTCCTTGAAGGAGGATTAGTCTTAAAAGCAACCATGTTCTACTTTCCAACTAGACAATCTGCACAAGATTTCAAGCAAGTACCTCTCAAACTAGAAAGAAATTCTTTCTTACAAAGAAAGTCCATACCTCTTTGTTCCATGTGACAAAGTGTCACATGCCACAGCTTTGTAGATGAATCATCTGATACTACATTAATCAAACCATTAGTAACCTTTTCCTGCATCATATAGAGAGTAGAAGACTTCCATCCTCTGGCCACAACCATTGACCCTTTTTTGAGTTTCCAAACGTCATCACTAAAGATGTTACAATAACCCTCATCATCAAGTCTTCAAGAAAAAAATCAAATTTAGTCTGATATCAGAAACATGTCTCACATCTTTAAGTATCAACCTGCTACCATTATTAGTCTCCATACACACATTACCAATACTGATGACTTTAGATGAGCCATCATTTCCCATCTTCACCACTCTAAAATCTCCTTCAGTGTAAGAGGAGAAGAAATCTCTTCTGGAAGTAGCATGAATGGAGGCATCACTATCAATAACCCAACTGAATTCTTGGTAAACAATATTGACTTCATCTGCACCACAAACTATGAGCAAATCTTCAGCAGTAGCTGCTACTGTCTCCTTATCACCATCTTTCTTGTTATATTTCTTTTGTTCAGGGGCTTGATCTTGCTTCCATTTACGGAAATGCTTCTTCTTGTGGCCTTTCTTGCCATAATAATAGCAATCAAAATCTTCTTTTACTGAGACTTTCCTCTGGACTTGTCACAATTCGTAGGACCTCTGCTTTTGCTTTTGCTTCTCCCCTTATTTTTCGTAACAAGGGCCTCTAACTGAGAATATGAAGAACCGGATGTCTTCCTTCTTGTTTCTTCATTTAATAAGCTACTTTTTACCAGGCTCATAGGCACCACTCCTTCAAGGGTTGAGTTGGTCACTAGGACTCTGAAATATTTCCAACTATCTGGCAAAGAACCCAAAAGCCACAAAGCCTGCACTTCATCACCAAAAGAAATCTTCATGGTGCCCAACTGATTTATAATTCCCTGCATCTCATTCAAGTGATCAGTAATAGGAGACCCATCTTTATACTTCAAATTCATAAGCTTTTTAATCAAAACTAATTTGTTTCCTCCAGTTTTTCTAGTATCATCTACCCATTGCCTTATGTAGCCATATACTTGTTTATTTAACAAGTTCCACTCCGCATATCTTTTGTCACTAGGGTTTCCCTTATTGCCTAAAATGGGAGTATAAAATTTTTTGCAATTGAGTAGGTCTTCCATTTTTCCTTTCCACATATGATAATTACTACTATTTAAACTAATCATTCTACTGGTATTCACTTTCGTGGTTATACACAAACAATCTAATAACCCCAAGCTTTGATACAACTGTTGCGCTAAGGATCACAAATTCAACCACACTAAGTAGAGCAAACCAAAAAATAATATGACAATCACAATATGAATAAAACCCAACTAATCACACAATCAACACACTCACACACACTTGATGTACATAAAGATATAAACACCAATTTATTTTACGTGGAAAAATCCTCCAATGTGAAGGAAAAAACTACGGGACCGTAGTCCACCCTAAACCTTCCACTATAACTTCGAAGTGAGTATGTCAAGTTCTTTCCTAATCAAATAGGGGCTGAAAATATATATAGTAATACAATAACACCTCAAAATACGAAGGAAACCATCACTAAAAGTGGAAAACCAAAGAAAATAGCTGGAAGAAAATTATCAAAAATAGGGTCTGAAGTCTGCCAACGATAGCTAGCTGTAGGAACCTTCAAATGACGATCCAACCGTCTATACATCTACAACCAACCTATAAAATTTCGTCTCGATCGGAGAAGAAATGACCATGTGATGAAGCTAATTTCAGGACTGCTGTAGTGAAACCCGAAAATCTGGACAGCTTCTTTCTTCCCTCCTTTTTGTGTTCAAAAACCTTTCCCAGCTCTTTCTTTTGTGTTTGAGGTTTGCCCTAATCTTTTACCAAGATACAAAAGTGAAAATTACATTTCTCACTCCCAAACTTTGTAATAAGAAGTAATCAAGTACTTTTCATATATTTGACTCAAAACAGACGAAGTACTTGGGTCATCCTCATGGGAGGGAAACCAAACATATCCGACATTCTAAAGATAGATAGATATCTTCAAGTGTTTATTTTAACATAATTCTATTCTATAAGAAGTTCTTTGAAGGAACAAATTTTTTCTACACCCACACCAACTATTGGAATAAATGCAATTCAGAGGTGGCCCTGAGGGTGTGCGAGAGGTACGACCGCACATGACCTCAACGTTATAGGGACACCAATTTTTTTATTTATTATAGGATACATAAAGAAAAAATTGAATATATGGGACAAATTTTTTTATAAGTCATTGATAAGTGCATTTTATGCAGTTATTTACCTGCTTAAATTAGGATTTTATATAGTCATTTGAGAATAATTGATACTAACTTATCTATCATTTGCATATATTTCAATTTTATCTCGAAATCAAGAGAATTGAGCAATTAGAGAAAATAATGAGAAAAAGGGAAGGAAATTGAACCAAAATTGAGCAAAGCAAGAGTGCTGAATGCGGAACATGGATAAAGAAGGAGAATCGTGGAAGAAAAGATGAAATTGAAGATTTTCAGAAGTATAAGGATCAAGTTATTTTCAATCAGAAGATGGGGACTTGAGAAGAAATAAAGTATGAGGACCAAGTTGCAGAAAGTAAAAGAAAAAAAAATTACAGTCAAATTTACAACCGTGTGGCCGCACGGTTGAATAAGGCGTGCGGTCGCACAAACAAAAAAACAGGCGACTAAAGGGCAGGTTTTAGAGGCTGCGACCGCAAGAAATCCTACCATGCGGCCGCACGGTAATCCCGACCAGGCCACTGATGGGCTTTTCACGCGAATTCTGATTTAATTCATCCATTTTCGCCTTGGTCAGAGGGGGGCATATATATAGAACATGACACACAAATTTGGACATTCTCTCTTGACCTAAGACACCAAAAAGCATATTAAAGTTTTGGAAAGCGGCTTTGTGGAAGATTCATCACCAAATTCTTGTATTTTTCATATTATAGGTGATGGAGTTCCTTTATATTTGTGATTTGCTATTAACAATGTATTCAGGCTAATTTTCTATTGTGCTGGGATTATGATGAAGTCTTAGATACTTATTTCATGCTTTGGTTTATTTAATTTTATGACAATTGGTATTTTGAGTAATTGATTCGTATTTTGTTTCATCTATAATTTTGATGCATGAATTATATGATGCTTGTGGTGAATTTCTGTGATCGAAAGAGTGGAATTTCGCTAGACTTGAATCAATAGCCATAGGGTTCAATAGGGATAGAAATATACCACTATGCCCTATGTGATCTTTTCATGTTCATGTTTGTTTAATATTTTCCTAAATATTAGCATTCATCATAGAAATATAGGTGGATCATAATTAGGAAAATGCTTAATTCTTATTCGAAAGAGAGTTTTAAGCATTATGGGAAAATTGATCGTCAATAATATACCTTGTCATGGATTATTTGAATCATAGTGTGAAATATCAATACTAAGATGGATTCTAAATCCTAACATTTCATTCACATACATTTGTTAAACAAATCTTGCTATTTCCATTTACTTGTTTCTTTGGTCAATAATTTTAGATTTATTTGTTAATTTAGTATAATCATTTAGGATCCTCCAGAAACAACTTTACATTCATTTGTTTCAGTTAAGGTTAATAATCTAAGAAAATAGATCTACTCAATCCTTGTGGGAACGACATTCGGACTCAATTCCATTTTATTACTTATTCGATACCGTACACTTGAGGTAAGAGTAAAAATTAAGCGATCAGTCATCATTTAAAATTGTCACATAAAACACCCAAAATCTCAAGGCTGACTCTGATGCAATTCACGTGGAATATATTGTATAATGAATAATGTGTTTCATAACTTGTTTATATACAAGTTTATAAATATCATATTTCTCAAGATTGTTTTTTAGCCTCTGTTTGGCAACTCATTATAATGAGTAATTATTAATCATTATAATTTACACAATTTTTCAAATCACTTTTTAATCATACATATTTTTTCTCTCCAATTTTTAACCACAAAATTTACCTCGAAATTCAAAAAAAAAAAAAAAATGACGACTGCTCATTATAATGAGTTTCCAAACAGAGGATTAATTATACATATTTTTCAAAATAATTTTTTAAAGGAGATACAACATAAATTATTTATAAATAATTTTGGACCGTGTAATAGACTAATAGAGTGGGGGCCACGAGGAAATAATTAGCCTCTGTTCGGTAAACTAATGATTAAGGTTTTTAAACCACACAATTCTTCAAATCAATTTCTAACCCTACATATTTTCTCTCTCCAATTTTTAACCATTCATCTACCTAAAAAATAAAAATAAAAACCATTTTTTTAAGGTAAGTTTCCGAACAGAGGCTTAGGGAGAACCTCATAACGAAGTAAATATTTGCAACCGACCACGAGACTAGACAGTTCTACTTTGACTCTATTATACCGACACGTGGCAAGAAGATAACCAGGAGTTCAAACATATCATAAACAGCCGTGCTACAGAACCAGAAAGTTATACCGAAAGTTGCATATCCATACACATGACAATAATCTGTTATTTTACTCATCACATCAACATCAACATCAATAATCAACACAAATTCAATCACACTTTTGATCCAATTTTTCGGGCTCTTTGGCCTTTTCTTATCACAAATATGGTTGGTGGGTGAGTCACGGATGGAGATGATATGGACTGTGCAACGTGGCAAAAAATGAGTGGGCTAAATAGTGGGCGGAATTTGGAGGACGGTGGTGATGATAGTGATCGCATGGCTAATAATGTTGATGGTCGGTTCTTGTGACGTGCCACATCACTACCTTGATTTTGATATGTTGTCGTCCACGCCCACCTTTAAAATGGGACTTGAAAATTGGAGTTAGCCAATGTTTGTCACATTATAAGCAAAAATTTAGTTCAGTTTGGTAATTCCGTTTGATAACGGAATCTTTTTTTGTTTGTAATCATATTTATAAACAATATAATTTTTTAAATCACTTTTTAATTACACACATTTTTTCTCTTTAATTTTCAACAATTACTTTTTACCTCAAAATCATAAATAAACAAGTTTATATACCAAATAGTGTTATCAAACGGATAATTAAATTTTTACTAAATTTTGATAGAAATTAATAAAATATGTGGTTAAAAAATTGTGAAACTCATGAAATGTGTGATTAAGCTTGTGTTGGCAACTGTTATAACATGTAATGATTGATATTATTTGTGTTTTATAGGTAAGATGTGTAGTTATAAATTGGAGAGAGAGAAAAAATGTGTGATTAAAAATTAGTGTTGAAAATTGTGTTGATTATAACACAAGTTTACCGAACACACCATAAATTAATTATTAATTTTGACTTAAATTAAAATCTTATTTTGAATCATTCCCAAACAAGGGCATACATTTTTTATTTTTCTCTCTTCTTTTCAATCACACATTTACCAATAAAATAATATTACACATAGGCCATAAAATATTCCCTATTTTTTTCGTATGATAAACGATTTATAAAACACACATTTCTCAAATCATTTTTTAACCACACAAATTTTCTTTCTTCACTTTTCAACTACACATTTTATCTCAAAATCATAAATAAACTAATTTATAAACATTCCCTTAAAAATCACTATTCAAAAAACTATTTCTTCAAATACTCTTTAAAATCAACATCAAATAAAGCTTCAAGAGATTTGTGAGAATAATATAGTACAAAATTATTTTTCTATTTAAGAGTGAATGGGAAATTTCGTAAACAAAATTTATAGAGAACCTTTTACCAAATTCTTAAATGATAAACTGCTGTGGTACAATATTTTGAATTGAATTTCTAGTCGCTTGTGGAAATTTTTAGTATTTCACTTCTGTTTGGCAACTTTCTTTTTGTTTATAAGGATGCATGTGTTATTTAACTACCGCTAGTTGGTAAAAAAAAATTGTTTATATAAAACGAATGTGATGTTTTCAAGGTAAAATGTCAAGTTAAAAGTAATTTGAAAAAATATATACGGTTTGAATGTGATGTTTTTGAAATAAAATGTGTTGTTAAAAAGTGATTTAAAAAATGCGTGATTAAAAAGTGATTTAAAAAAAAATTGTTATATTTGAGGTTGAAGACAATTTCATACACTCCAATAAGAGGCCACGTCATTTGAAATGTCAAACTAGGAAGTACGAATAGCATGATCCTAAGAACATCAATTATTCTACGAGTACAATATACTTGGAACATCCTCGCACAATCCATGTGAGGGGTTGTCAACTCGGACCATGTAAAAGGCTCTGTTCGACAACATTGTATCAATTATAAATTAATTTATTTATTTTTTTGAGATAAAATGTGTTATTCAAATCTAAGATAGAAAATGTGCAAGACTAAAAAGTGATTTTGAGAATTGTGTTATTTATAAATTAATTTATAAATTGTAATGCTTGTATTAGATAACAAATGCCAAATAGCAAGTTTACAAGAACATTCACAATGGATGTATTAAAATATCGAGAATAATACATAAATAAGGTGATTACTATATCACATTTCAAACTTAAAGAAAAAAGTTTAAAACTTCATCAATCAGGTGGAAATAAAATTATTTATAATAATTATACAAATTATTATAAATCTTCCCAGAAGGCAGTCTATCCTCCCACCCCCACCCTCACCCTCACAACCCCATATCAACCTAAATACATTCAAAATTTGAATTAACAGACATCGCATCCTCGCTAAAGCCACAACCACCCACCTCTGCCGCTACTGCCACCCGCCGCCACCACCACCACTATTTTTGTCACTGCCCCCACCACCACCACCACCCCCCCCGTATCTCCAATCACCATGACCACAACGGTAACCATCATTCATCATCGATATTATTTACAAGCTCCAATGCACAAACATTGTCACCATAACCACCACCACCACTACCACCATAATAACCGTGACTTCACCAATTAAAACATAATAAAAAAATGTTTTCTGAAAATGAGAATCTAAAAGAAGAAGACTGGAACATTTTTGAACATGTGACCTAATGTTCCATATGTGACCCCTGACCTAAGGTGTCATATGTAACATGTGACCTAATGTATCAAATGTGACTTTAACATGTGTGTGTGACTTGTGACTCAATGCATCAACTTTTATATGTGATCTGAACATGAAGTGTGACCCATGCTTAATGCATCAAATCTTGACCTGTGACCTAATTCATCAAATGCATCAATTGTAATATGTGATCTAATACATCAAATGTGAATCGACATGTATAGTGTGACCTGTGACTTAGTGAATCAAATGTGACTTGTGACCTGAACATTTTGAAGTGTAACCTGTGCCCTTGTGACATGTGACCTAATAATTCAAATCAAATGTGACTTGTGACTTTGTGACATGTGACATAATGTGCCATTTGTGACCAGTGACCTAAGGTGTCATATGTGACTTGAAAATGTGGGTGACTTGTGACTCAATGCATCAACTGTGACTCGTGACCTGAACATTTTGAAGTGTGACCTGTGACCTCGTAACATGTGACCTAATTCAGATCTAACCTCACCGTCATCAACTGGTAACCACCACCACCATCATCACCACTGCCACCACATTCACCACTTCCCCAAACCCCAACTCTGACAGCTAGTCCGCTCTCCCCACTATAGTCACTCCAGATCCACAACCGAACTGCACCCCCAATTCACCCCTTAACCTCACACTACCACCGCAGATTTTTCAGTTACCACCACCACCAACTACCCCTACCACCAACCACCATATCAACCACAATCGCAAACACTTATACAACGACTTCACTAGGCCACATAACTGAATGGAAAATGTTGATTCACGAAAATCACCATCACACAACACCCAGCAAATTACCTACACCACCATCACAACCACAACACACAAACACCAATGGGCACGACCACCACACATAAACACCACTACTGGACCGTAAAAAAATCACTGCGTCGCACAATTCACATCAATCGTTGCATCGTCGATTGAGCAACTTCATGCAGTCGATGACTCTTGTAGCAATTGCTGCGTCGCCCGTCAGCCAGTGACTTAGCATCACCGCATCTCTTCATTGTCAATCTGCATTTTCTCGCACGACATCGCGTGGCTGGTGATGCTAGCATCAACCACTGCGTCATAGGCATACAGGGAAGAGTCGAAGACCGAAGCTCAGAGTGCCTCCGTGAAGCTCATTGTTGTGAAGGCAGGGCTCGCAGCGAGGGTTACGAGCTACATCGTCGCCACTCGACCCAACTCCAACTCCAACCGCCAACCAACAGCACCACCAACACCTTTCTAGGTGTCGGAATGTTTTACAGAGAATTTGGGGGCTAGGGCCAACCGAGCTGGAGAGATTGGGCGGGTCTCTATAGTGTTTTTATCGAGAGAAAGAATTGAAGAGAAGAGGAGAGTGAGTCTAACTCCTTAGTGGCGAGTGCGTGATTTTACAATAGATATAATAATTTAATTTTTCTAATTAAAAATTAAAATGAATTAAGACATGATGTATGAAATATTAAACTTGTTTCTTGATTTGTGAATTGCGAACTTTAAAAACGGGTTCACATGTAATTTGCGTTTAAAATATTTGTTAGTATCATATATTAACTAAGAATGTGTTTGACAAACATGTTTTTTCCTACACAATTTTTCGAATCACTTTTTAACCACACATATTTTCTCTCTCTATTTTTCAACCACACATTTTACCTAAAAAACATAAAAAAAAAATGTTTTTAAATAAAAAACTTTTAACAAACAGAGGCTAATAGTAAATTATTTTTATATTTGATATGTTAACTTGTTTGTTAAAAGAATCTTTCAAGTGTATTGTTAACTTGATTGTTAAATTTAATAAATATTTTGTTATTTACATGATAATTTGTGTTATTTAAGAGAAACAATAAATGAAGCACGCGTGGCAAAAAAGAAGTCCAATATATTGACGAGATATCACATCCAGTTCGATGCAGTGAATGATGGGGTCGCTCAAATCACGAGAACTGAAAATGTGAAAAATGGGGCGGCACAATTTGATTTATGTAATTATTTCTTTCTACATTTTCCATATAAATACCCCAACTCTCCCTTCATAAAATACACAGTTTTTCATACAATCTCTGTAAATTCAGTGTGTTTAGAGCTTTATAAAGGAGAAAAATGGCGAAGGATATTGAGGTTGGAGGACATGAATTTACAGCAAAAGACTATCAAGATCCTCCTCCAGCACCTTTTATTGATCCTGATGAACTGACTAAATGGTCATTTTACAGGGCAATCATTGCTGAATTCGTAGCTACTTTACTGTTCTTATACATTACTGTTTTGACTGTGATTGGGTACAAGAGCCAGAGCGCCACCGATGAATGCGGCGGCGTTGGCATTTTGGGCATTGCTTGGGCCTTCGGTGGCATGATTTTTGTACTTGTTTACTGCACTGCTGGTATTTCCGGTGAGTAATAATATATCTTAAATAAGATTCAAATCATAAAATTGTCAAAGTTTTAACACAAATCCCTCTTTCTTTGTGATGATAATACGTGTTAATGGTACAGGAGGGCACATTAACCCGGCAGTGACATTCGGGTTGTTTTTAGCCCGAAAAGTTTCATTGGTTCGGGCCATAATGTACATGGTGGCTCAGTGTTTAGGGGCCATTTGTGGGTGTGGATTGGTGAAGGCATTCCAAAGTGCCTACTATGTTAGATACGGTGGTGGCGCCAATGGACTTGAAGATGGATATAGCACAGGCACCGGATTGGCGGCCGAGATCATCGGCACTTTTGTCCTTGTTTACACTGTCTTCTCCGCCACGGACCCTAAAAGAAGTGCCAGAGACTCCCATGTTCCGGTAATCTCCGTGATTAAGTTTTAAGCCGAACTTTCATTCTTTATCTAGTCAATTTTAGCAAGTAAAGATTTTTTTCATTCAATTTTGGTTGTTGATTAATCCTATTTGAAAATTAATCTAAAGGTATTGGCACCTCTGCCTATTGGATTTGCTGTGTTCATGGTTCATTTGGCTACAATTCCCATCACCGGCACCGGTATCAACCCTGCCCGGAGTTTTGGAGCTGCAGTGATATATGGCAAGGATAAGGCTTGGGACGATCAAGTACGTATTTTCCATTGATAAAGAATACATTTATAGCTTGAAGCTTGTGTAATAATGTGAAATGTATAGTACTAGACATTATTGAGTAATGACATAATGCCGTGAGCAACTTTTTTGGTGCCACCTACCAAAAATAAAATAAAATTATTTAACGATACATGTCAGCATCTCATTCACAATGGATATCATAACTGTCCACCACGAACATCATATCATTACTAGGACATTATTTAGAATTTTGTTTATTTTGCCGTTAATTATCATCAATTAAGTACGACTGCTAATTTGATGCTCTATTTTTAACAGTGGATCTTCTGGGCGGGGCCTTTCATTGGGGCAGCCATTGCTGCACTGTACCATCAGTACATTCTTAGAGCAGGTGCAGTTAAAGCTCTAGGATCATTCAGGAGTAGTGCTTCTGCTTATTAAGAATCACTTATGGGAGAGTCCAATTGGGAAAATCAACCCATGGAGTAAAATGTTGTGTGGTCTTGGAAATTGGCACTTGTATTTTAAGTGTGCCTAAATTGTCTTTTTTTTTTTTTTTTTCCTTCTGTTTGTCAAAAGCTCTTTTTAACTTGTATAAGCATCAAAATAATTATGTAGTATCAAGTCTGCAGCTTCAAGTGGTGTTACTATTTATGTAAAATTGTGCTCTTTAAGCTTACAAAATTATATTCATCATTATGTGATTGTCTTTCTTGCTTTGAGTTTGGCGTAATTGTGCCAGTTTGATGTAGGAGATTTTGCTGAAAATTTGAATTTTTTGAAGACTACGTAATTGAAAAGGGGTTGAAAAGTGTGAAAATTGTGTTTCCCATAAAAATGTGTGGTTGAAAAAGAGTTTTTGGGGAAGTTGTTCAAAAACTTTTAAACCAAAACTTGTGTTGATCGACATTGTCACTTCTCCGTATACTTGTAATTACTGCACTCTAAGACAACTTGTTAGAATGTAAGAATGTTAATCCGGGAGGTGGTGCAACAATTGTTTATGCTTAAATGATCAAAGAAGATAATAAAATTTGGGTGAGGAAGACATTGACAGAGTTTTGGAAGGATTCATTGCGAGGGTTCTCAACTCCCTGGTTTCCACGTGTCTGCAGTTCACAGATGAGTGGCCAATAAAAATTATTTTCTTAATATATCTAGTAAAAATAGAAAAAATAAAACATTTCAGTTCACAGAATATATATTGAAAACTTTCTTAATTCATTGCAAATATGCACCAAATAATTTGAAATATCTAGCATATTAGCATAAAATTTCCTTTCCGGTGCTATGTGTGACGCCTGGAAATGATATGGTGCCCGCCCACAGTGGCGAGTGTCTCCCCCCTATTGGGGAGTGTGAAGTGGGGCTCGTCGGACCTAATATTGGAAACGATTTTGTATGAATATTTGACATGGCCACTTTTTATTTTCAAATAGCCAATTCCAATTGAATGATCAAACAGCTATATATTTTTTCAATAAACTAGTTACACATCCGTGCAATGTACGGACATATTTCATTGACAAAGTGTAATGTAGTGAATGTGCACGAGAATATATTTATTACACTACTTTTGCAGCTTGAGAAATTGTGAAACCTATAAATGTAAAAATATCACTATAAATTTTTGTATATTAGGACACGATATCAAACGCGAATCATTCATCAATTTAATAAATCCTATAAAAGGTGTATAAATATCATAACAAACGAAGAGGATTGTGGCATCATATACATTACATATGATTATTTCATGTTTAATTTTCTTCAATAGCATCTTGAAAGTATATGCACGTGTTTAGTTTATTTACTCACTTCCAAGTTCCAACTTTTCCATAACCCTTTTTTTGCAAATGATAATTTTTTTTTTTACCATCCTCTCAATTGATAGAAATTAAAAGCTACACTTTAATGTAGGTCAATTCTACTTTTATTTTTAACCACATATTTCACGTAATTCACAACTTTTCAACAACGTATTTTACCAATTTTTGTCAAAATCTGCTAAAAATATAATTTTAATCCTCGTAACAAGGCAAATATACCAAATCAAAAGAAACTTAGTAATTGTTCCAATACAAATTCAACATTTAATGTGCTTCCTCAAAAAATTCGACAACGGATTGATAACATCAACTCATCCCAATTCCCAACCAATCCGTATTCCAAGGGAGAGAATATCAATACACAGAAAGTTGTGATCCACGGAGTCACCTTTCTTCCTAAAATCCTTTGCTGATGAATTACCTACCTAAATGACTATCTTCTACAATAATCTTTGAATGATTCACCTAAAGGCATTTTTGAAGGAATTATACAGTTTATTTCTTGACCAAACGCAGCGTAGTCCAACCAACTTGCAACCAGGGGAACATAATGTTAAAAAAAACAAAATGATATGGACAATAAGAAGAAAATGAACTGACAATAGCAATACTAATTGAAATGCCCATCCTCCGACTTTTGCTAGTTCGATTTAGATGTTTGTATCCTCCACTCGAGTATGTTCGGTGGTTTCGTATCTTCTTTTTGATCTATAAATATTTACATTCCGATCAAAAAATATTGAGCATGTTTGGTTAGAGTTGTTCTTAAAAATAAGTACACTTTCTACAGATGAAAGATAGGCAAGAATGGTGCTTACCTTTACCTTAGGACGGGTACTTATTCTTAAGCACAAAGCTTACCTTTACCGTAGGACGGGTACTTATTCTTAAGCACAAACCCAGCCAAACATGCTTTTAAAATGACACTCATAAAATTATCACAGATACCCAGAATTGTGGGTGACGAACCCACTAATAAAATGTAAAGGAACATTTTAAAACACAAAAGAAGAGCCCAAGTGCAAGGACAATGCAATAGGACCTTAAAGAAAGTCAACTTCAGAAATTTCACCAAGTGCGAACATGTATAAATTTTTTGTGTTAGGCTGATTGAAATCAAATTAAAATTTGAAGACCTCAATACCATGCTAGCAAAAACTGTGTTCAACAATTCTAAAATAAACAACTCTTAAGAAGAATCACATACATAACTAAAATAATCTGTGATTTACATCCTTCACCAAGGTTCAGGGCAGGGCAGGTGCCCCCCCCTCTAAGGTTGGGGTTCAACCTTTAATATTTACGCATATCACAACCTTCAAAAACTCTTTTATTTACAATAATAATTAACTAAAAATAATTCTCCAACCTAAATTTCTGATTTTCCGCGTTAATATATAAATTACATACGCCAAAGGATAAAAAATTAAATATTATGAAAAATGACTTTCTCCTTTTAGAATCCCTGCTCAATAGAAAATTACTAAAACCCATAATCTTTAAGGCACCCATGCTAAATGCCTACATAGTTATCAGGAAAAAAAAAATTACATTCCAAAATAATCAAGACACCCTCAAAACATTGTATAAGATAGTGGTTACTTTAATAAAGAACCTAACTACTTCTCATTTGGAACAACAAAATAATGTTTATGATAAGATTTACTTATTTACTTCAAAGTAAACTTAGTTATACATAAATATTTAAACTTAGCAAAATACGTTTTAACTTATAGGATGGTACATGTCCAAACATTTTGAAGTTACTTAGATAACCAAACAAAAATAATAGCATAATCATTCAAAATTGAAGCAAAGAACCAAATTAACTACAATTTAATGATTCTAATCGTAAAACATTTAATATCTACTGATCGCTCTCCCATTACAGAGTATATGGCAGCAAGTTCTACTTCAGAGTCAGCAATTGCCTTCCTAATCTGAGCGTTACACATGTTTGTCTAATCTACTTTTCTTCTGTACACCTCCAAACATTTCCATTCTAGCTCAAGCAACATCCTGTCCCTTTCAACATCCGAATCTTCTACCTCATCCCATAATATCTATTTTTTTTTTCCAACAATAATAATAAGTAATGAGAAGGACAATGATACTAAAGCAATAAAAGTGAGAGGAAGATTACACTTTTGAGTATCCCAACTTCAAAAACATGCTTCAAATAGTGAATGAGAAATCATAAATTAATATTTAGGTAAAAATTTATACACGAAAACAAAAGAACTTGTAATTCATATAGAAGGGATCTGCGTGTTATTTCCATTCTGCAATACCAAAAGATCCTGCCTAGACTGGCACCTCGATCTCCTTCTTTTCCTGAGGATGCATCTCCCTTACCTAGAGTTGCTGATGAGGTACATTTTGCTTTTTCCTCTTCTTTCATTGCACTAAGCATGTCTTGATGCTTTGTGTGTGTGTGTGTTTTTTTTTTTTTTGGTAGGATGTTGATGTTGTCCTATTCTAAACCTAGAGTCTATTCTCTTCTTAGAATCAAGTTAAGATGGATGTCCTTCAACTGCAGCTCACTCTTCCACTTATTTTGTGCATTCTTTATAAGACATGGCTATCCTTAAGGAAGTCAACCAGCTTACAGTTTATTCATGGACTTGGACGTGGCTAGGGCGAGTATGGCCAACCAGGCGAAATGCCTTACTCAAATTAGTGAAGATCTAGCTAAGGCTTTCCAACTTCCATCCCTTGCACTACTATTTTATATCGGGCTAACCTTAATAGGGATTCATTATGAAGTTAGAATTTTACTATTTGAAGTAAGGAGCCAAAGGGTAAGAAGATGGGCTTCATACAGGATGTGACAAGCAGATAAGGAATCTCTGAATCCTGAGACTAAAAAGGCCCACTCCACCTTGAATGACCACTTTATGACTGAGGACTCCTTACTGATGAGTCTAAAAGCTAAATTAAAGAAGCTTCAGGCCCAATCAAGTGACTGTGAAATGAGGTTGGCAGCCAAGAAGCCTAATGCTTCACAACAGTATGAGCAAACTAAATCTTTGATGGCTCGCTATGAAGAAGTTCAGTAGATGATCCAGATGCTTACATTGAAGAGTAAGCTGATGTTGATACAAATATTCGTTCTAATTGGTTAAGGATGAAAGACAAAATGAGGTCTATTTTGGAAAGGCTAGAATATGAAGATGTCATCCCATAGTTTGCACATGAGTAGAAAAAGAAGAATATGACGATAAAGTCCTAGTTTGTACACACATTGCATCTGATTCAATGTATTTTGTCTATTTATGAAAGTACTTTGATTTAGTAATACATACTCTTACTCCCATGTATTTTCATTATCTACTTGTTCACTTTTCCATACCGAATGAAAATATATTTTTAAGTACTTTCTGTTAATAGATCTTACGTGCCTTGTTTCATCTAAATCTTCTAAGTGATATACTACGAAGTGCATGGCCAAATCTTTCATTTATTTTCAAATTCTAATGCCAACACGTGGCGCATGGTAATTTGCGAAAATATTTTTATCTTTTTTTCACTTGACTGGGATTTCAAAATCACTTTACTTTAAAATAAAATTTATTCATTTAAAAAGTAAAGATAAAACATTTAAATAAGATCATGACTTTAAAATCTTCTACATAAATAATAACAATAATAAAATAACGAGTTTGACAGTTCAAACACAAGATCTTATTCAGTTAGTTCACAACTCATAGGTCGTCACCTAACACAGTACTATATGTCACATCATCTAAAGATCCGCACTAATCCCTTTTTCATTTCTATTATTACTTGAAATATTAGATGTATTGTGGAATGAGTATACACTTACCCAGTGAATAGAGTATGGTCACATGTGCTATTACACGTAGATAAGTTAACCTCATATATTCAAGATTTGTGCAAGTTTTACTTATTAAATCAGTCAGCCTATATCCTAGTCAAGTCATATTCAAGTCGCGTCAAGTTCAAGTCAAGTTCTATATTCACGCCAAGCCACATATCCAAACCAAGTCCAGTCTCAAGTCAATTTCATATATTAAAATTCAATCAAATTCACACATTCTAGTCAAGTCATACTTCATATATTTTAGGCCACGTTTTACATATTTAAACTAGAAAATTCCTATACTCAAGCATATAATCAAGACAAGTCGTGGAAAGACATATATTCAAGTCGGGTCAAGATAACATATTAATGTATTCAAGTTCATAAGCGTTTGCATATTAATCAAATCGAGTCAAGTTCATATAAACATAACTGGTACAAATGTACGTCTTTTCAAGAGAGCGTGACTTTTATTAGGGCCCACATGACTTTTCAAGCAGTGAATTTAACCCTGAGCTCAAACGTGGAGTTTATTCCATGAGTTCTTTTACAAGAGTGGTTTCTACCCCACGGGTTTCAAATAGGGAGTCGAGATCCTCGAAATTCATTAACAAGCGTAACCACATCGTGATCCAATTACTGGACTTCGTGGCACGTAATCAAAACAAGCGGGATAGAGTATAACTGTAATATTATGCAAGAAAATTATTTACGTGCCATGCATACGAAGAAGCATAAAAATCCTTTTAATGTGATGAAATGCATTTAATATCATCTTAACAAGTACAAGTGTTATATCAAGTACAAGTACTATTCACAATTTCTATAAATAATAGAAACAAAGATGACGTATCATACTATTTAAATAATATCGAGTCAGGCATCAAGTATAGATATGTATTTATATGTATCGATACATTATCAATGTACCGATACATAAACGATAATATAAACATTTTAAAACTTCAGTGTATCGATACATATGGCAAACTTACTATTCTTTTACTATTATCATTTTTATTCTAAGTTAATGAACTTAATATCACATCAATAAGAACAAGGTTCACTCCAAATTTCCAAGTAATAAAAGTTAACTGTGAACTTAATAATCAAACGATTTACATAATATAATATTAGTAATGATCAATCCCGTTAGTCATTATTTATTTTTAAACAAGTAGACAACAATATTCAATAGTTATTAATGTTACGACAAGATTTGCAATATTATAATAACAATATTGAAGTCAAATATTTAACGAGATCCTGTCAAACTTATATCAAGTAACAAATAAACATATTTCACTCACTTTAGTTCAGAAGTATCTAAAACGAGGTTCCTTAAATTTCTGTTTCATGATGTATCGATACTTCAAGAACATGTATTGATACATGCAGTCGGTCCAGCACTGTCAAGTCTAATTTTTGGGATCCCTCACGGGTATATTTGATCGAGCAGAATCTCATTTAAGGTATCAAGATCATGTTATTAAATTAACAAGTCTTTATCCTGACAAATATTCAAAAATATTTCTAACATTGAAATTCTATAAATTTTGGAGGAATAATACCACTATTCACTAACGGTTTCGTCTCTCAATTTTTGGTATATGAATCAACTTAAAGCCAAGGATATTTATACTAAACAATTAGTCACAGCAAATGAAATGAACACTTGCACATAGGAGGTGTTTTCCTTATTTTATAATTTAATATGTTAACTTGTTTATTGTTGGTATTTTCTATTTTTCTACATGTTTATAATTTAAGTAAATTTAATTTAATTACTAAATACGTGTATTTAGTAATTTATTAAGTTTAATTAAATTACTTGATTGTTTCTTGGACTTGATATTGTATTTATCTTCTATATGTTTATGATAATGATTTAATATTTGAAGATAATGTTTGTCACTTATTATTCTTAATAAGTGTTGTGATCTTGCTAAAATATTCCTATTGGCAGAAAATTATGGCATTTATTTCTTGATGTCCAAGTTTGTGTATATCACTTGGTTGGTAAGTGATTCACGTATGATAAGATTCTTTTATTTCATAATTATCTTTGATTATCTTACATTATCTATATTTAACTTGTAATATCTTTGATTATCTTACATTATCTATATTTAACTTGTAATATCTTTGATTTATTATAGGTAATAGAGATTTTGCACAACTAGGATTCTTGTTGGACAAGCAATCCGGTTGTGATTAAATAGGGAAGACTGTGACGGTTTTTCCTAAGAATTCTTGAAGCCAAAAATTCGTGTGGTGCTGAAATAATATACGGCTTCTTCATATCTTGACTTCGGTTCTCAGGAAGGAGTTTTCAATCACTACAAGAAGAAAAGACTTTCAGTAGAAGATAAAACTGGAGGTTTGGATTGAGATCGAAAGGGAGTTCGAATTTGCTGAAGATAGTTGCAGTGTCAAAGAAAGCTACTGAAGAGTGGTGGGACGCCAGCTCATATTACATGCCATTGAAGAATCATAGAGTGATTCATTTAATCCATGGATGTTTGATAAATTTATGCTTAAATTTATAATATATAGCTTAGATTGAACTTTGTAATCTCTTTTCTTATTAGTGATTCATTTTTGTCCGCAGGGTGCGGATACGTGGGTTTTCCCTGTTAGGGTTTTTCCCATGTTAAGCTCAAATATTGTGTTCTTGTCTCTTTACAATTATGCATCACTTATTTAGTCTACTCAAGAGTTATAATCCAGACGAATCTGGAATAGCAAGATTCATCTGGATCTACGCGAAACAAAACTTCACGTTTTCTGTTAATACTCTATTGTCCAGAAAAGTCTGTGATAGTCAGTCTCGTTTTAATTAAAAATTAGACAAATTTATATTTTCAATTAGTATTAGAGCGGGTTCACTTCTAGAAAGTGAGATCCAGTTGTTTAAAATGAGAAATTCTGCATCTCTTAAGCCACCTTTGTTGACTGGTAATAATTATGCATATTGAAAAATTCGTATGGAGATCTTTATTCAGTCTATTGATGAACGTTATTGGACATCTGTCCTTTATGGTTATACAACACCCACTGTCACTACTGAAGGTGTTGTCACAGCTATATCTAGAAGTGCTTATACTGTTGATGAATTAGCTAATGCAAATTGGAATTCAAAAGCACTTAACACTATTGTTTCTTTGGTTGATCCAGGTCAATTCAGGCTGATTTCTTTCTTAAGAATCATCAAAGAAGCATGGGATGCTTTGAGAGTAGCAAATGAAGGAACAAATGCTGTCAAAACCTCGAAGCTACAAATGTTCACTCTTGAGTTTGAACAACTATCTATGGATGAGCGAGACGACTTCAAAAGTTCCTAATCTAGATTGAGTGATCTCACAAACTCAGCTGAAGCCCTTGGTAAAACATACTCCAACGAGTAGATTGTGCAAAAGATTCTCAGATCTTTACGGGACAGATTCCATACAAAGGTGACAGCCATTGAAGAAAGCAAGAATCTTTCAACTATGCGAGTTGAGGAACTTCTAGACTCATTAATGACCTACGAGTTAAATCTGTCCCAAAGAAAGAAAGATAAGAAACCAGGGATTGCTTTCAAAGCGAGCAATGAAGAGAAGGATGAATCTGGGGGGGGGCAGATGAAGATGAAAACTTTGCATTTCTCACCAGAAAATTTAAGAAATTCCTCAAGGATAAACAAAAAGAAATATCTACCAACTTTCAAGGGCAGAATCAAAATCAACAAAAACAGAGAAGGAAAAACAATTTTTATCCCGAGAACAATGCTAACTCATCTGAAGGAAAGCCTAAGAATTGTATTCAATGTAGAGAATGTGAAGGATATAAACACATCACAGCAGAATGTCCCAACACTCTAAGGCCATCTTACACCATTTTTCCGCTGCATTCACCATCCAACGCAGCACCATTTTGCTCGGAAAAATGGTGCTGCTAAACAGTGCAGCGCCAGATTTGGCGCTGCACTGTTCCAGATACCGCACCAGCGGTATCTGATTTTATAATTTTTTTTTTTTTTTTTGGTTCCTTAACTTTAATTTATATATTTTTTGTCCCTATTTCATTTTTTTCTCCATTTTGGTCCCTACACTTTTGTTTAGTTTGATTTAAAAAAGTGATGTATATTTGAGATTGTCCATTAATTTCCATAGTTCAATAAATTGTAGTATTTTTATCTTTTTATTAAAAGGTATTTAACAATTATATTTTTTATATAATGCCAAATAAAAAATTTTGACAATAAAATGTAACACATTAAAATATGATAAATGGATGCGACTACAAAGATAATGAAAATTTTGAAATAACTGGACGAAACTAAAATTAAATTAGACCACATCACAAACAATAACATAGCTTTTGACGACACGAGATAGTTGTTTTCAATAATCAGGAAAATTTGCTCCAGAGCCACCTAGATTATCGAAGAGTGGACTGAACGAGCTTGAGTCAGATTGACTGACATTTATTTGTTCTTGGGTCCTTTTTCGAATGATCCGTTGTTGTTCACTCCTTATGAATTCACGCGTCATCGAATCTGATATTGAATCCAAGTTTTTCAATAAAATCTTGTTATCTTCCTTATACATCTGCAACTGATAAAAGTTTTGCCTGTCAGCCGCTCCCTTCCTTACCAACTCCGTAAGTTCTTTGTTTTCAGCCTTGATCTCATTCAATTCTTTTCTAGTCTCATCTTCAAATTTTTTTTTTTTTTTTTTTGGCCTTTTTAACACCCATTGGCCGTTCAGAAGAAGTACCCCCAACATCAACGTCCTCCATGTTCAGAGAAAATGATGAAATTCCAGGAGATGTGGGAGACCCATCAAGTGATTAGTCTTGTTCAAATGATCCAAATGTATTTTAGGAGGTTTGGAATTCATGGCGTGTCACATTCGGCGTCGGGCCAAATTTTTCAATCTCCTTCAGTAGGGGCCACAAATGATCAAATTTGAAAACACCCTTGTTAGTGGGTCTTGTGCATACAACATTTTGGCTTTGTCCATCTGCAAGATTTTTTTGTAAGATTGTTTATTAATAAAGTGTGACAGAAAAATAACGATGTATATTAAATATGAATGCTTACAATGTCTTGTTTCGATGCCCCACTCGGATGCAAATTTTCAACCTGACGCAAACAACCTCGTAATTTTGAGATAGCCTTGGTAATTTCACCCATACGTGTTGAGATCGACCGTTCTGGACGAGGGTTCATCTGGGGTGACTTAGTGTTGTTATAGGCCTCGGAAATTCTTTGCCACAGCTTTGACCCTTTTTGTCGAATACCAACGATGGGATCCTAGGATATATCCAAGTAAACATGAGTTAAATGTACATCCTCATAAACTGTATGGCTAGCTGATCTTCTGCTAGAACTCATGTTTAATTGCAGAAATAAAATTTTGAATCTCCAAATTATGATGTACGAGTTCAAATTTGGGTGCCACCATTTATAGGCCAAAACACTTGACACAAAACACTATTATTGTCAACAAAGTTTTAATAAAATAAAAGAATGCAATGTAAAAGAAGACAAGGAATCTCTGCAAAGTATGAATAATAGAAAAGGAATCTCTGCAAAGTTTGAATAGTAGACAAGGAATCTCTGCAAAGTTTGAATAATAGACAAGGAATCTCTGTAAAGTTTGAAAAATAGATAAGGAATCTATGCAAAGTTTGAATAATAGACAAGGAATCTCTGCAAAGTTTGAATATAGATGATATAATGCAAAGCTTTTCTCTGTAACGTGCAAATAATGCAAAGATTTTTCTCTGCAAAGTTAAAATCTTGCGAATATTTTCTCAGCAAATTGAAAATCATGCAAAGATTTTCTCTGCAAAGTTTGAATAATAGACAAGGAATCTCTGCACAGTTTGAATATATATGATATAATGCAAAGCTTTTCCATGTAACGTGCAAATAATGCAAAGATTTTTCTCTGCAAAGTTAAAATCTTGCAAATAGAATCTCTGCAAAGTGAAAGTCATGCAAAGATTTTCTCTGCAAAGTAATAATAATGCAAATTATGTCTCTCTGCAACGGGCAAAGATTTTCAAAGATTTTCTCTGCAACGTGCAAATAATGCAAAGACTTTCTCTGCAAAGTTAAAATCATGCAAATATTATCTCAGCAAAGTAAATATCATGCAACGATTTTCTCTGCAAAGTTAAAATCTTGCAACGCTTCATGTTATTATTCAAAAACTTATCTATAAATAGGCCAGCATAACTCATGTAGACTACAACTTTGAATCAAATTTTTAAGAAAGATGAATTTCAATGTAGACGGGTCCTCATCTACCATGACCCGCCCCGATATTGACAAAGAGTACGTTGAACATATCAACAAGATTGATGAGCAAGAGGAGATTGTACTTCACATTCGACAAAACAACATCCGTCGCCGAGCCCGTCTGCTTGAGAACCAAATGAATGATGCAACTCGTAGAGGTTCAATTGTTGGCCATGTTGTGACTGAACGCGATCGTGAAGCGGCAGATCAACGATTGTGGAATGATTACTTCTCTGTAAATCCACAGTTCGATGAAAAAAGGTTCCGTCGACGGTATCGCATGTCCCGAAATATATTCATGCGTATACTTCAGGAGGTGCAAAGTCATGACGAGTATTTCGTGCAAAAACGAGACGGTCTAGGAAGCCTAGGTCTTTCCCCTATCCAGAAAATCACGGCTGCAATGCGGATGTTGGCATATGGTATTGCAACAGATGCCACTGACGAGTACATGAAAATAGGTGAGTCAACAGCAACGGAGAGTTTGCAACGATTCTGTCGAGCGATTGTAGAGGTATTTTCACCACGATACCTACGGGCACCAAATGCCGAAGATATTGCGAGATTATTGTACATTGGACAGCAGCATGGCTTTCCAGGTATGTTTGGCAGCCTTGATTGTATGCATTGGAAATGGAAAAATTGTCCCACTGCATGGGCTAGACAATATACAGGTCCTAGCGGATCCCCTACAATAATTCTCGATGCTGTATCCGACTATGATCTTTGGATATGGCATGCTCACTTTGGATTGCCAGGGTCAAACAACGATATAAATGTATTGGAGTCGTCTCATCTATTTTCTGACTTGGCAGACGGCATAGCTCCACCGGCAAATTATGTCATACAGGAAAAACAATACACAATGAGATACTATTTAGCTAATGGAATTTACCCTAAGTGGTCAACACTTGTACAAACGATTCATGATCCTCAAACTCCTAAGAAAAAATATTTTGCAATGAGGCAATAAAGTTGTAGAAAAGACGTTGAACGCGCATTTGGGGTGCTTCAATCAAGGTTTAAGATTGTCAGTGGACCGGCTCGATCTTGGAAAAAAAATGTGTTGCATGACATAATGACAGCATGCATTATCATGCATAACATGATAGTGGAGGACGAACGAGATCTCAGTGCACCAATTGGCGCATATGTGGAAGCGCCGAGTCCAACAGTTGAGGTTGCCGTGGACGAGAATGAACACTTTCGAGAGTTTCTTGCTCGACATCGAAAGATTAAGGACAGGGAAGCACACATCGCGCTAAGAAATGCGTTGATTGAGCACTTGTGGGAAGAGTATAGCAACTCCCAAAACTAAATTTCCTATGTTATTTCGAGTTGTGTCATTGCTACATATTTCATATCCCGTGTTTTAAATTTTCAAGTATGTTATTCGAAGTTTCAATTAATAACAAGTTGAATTTCAATTTGTTTACGACAAAATTAATTTTTAAGTGTTCAAAAAAATTAATTACTAAATAAATTAATTTTATAAAATATTAATTATTAAAATATAAAAACGTTTTTTCTATTTAATTACCGAAATTATTAAATGTAATGAAATTGTATTTTCTTAAAAATAAAAATTATAGAAAATGATGAATAATGTACATTTGGTGTAAGATTTAGAGTTACTGGGTTGGAGTAGAGAAGCTGGAATAGTGTAACTGTAATTCAAATTTAGTGTAAAAGTGAGAATTTAGTGTAAAATTTAGTGTATGTGGGTTGGAGATGGCCTAAAGAAGACTAAAGGAAGGAAGGCCATGAATGTTACATGGGGTGATGGAGACACAGATGAATCTGAGTCAGACTCAGACAGCAACAATTCTGAAAAACATGTAACTACTCTTACTACTTTACAGTTATCTGGTACTGATTCTGGAAACTCATCTTATGCAGGTACTAGCCCAGATGAATCTGGATTAAACACTGAAAATTTGAAGAAAGAACTTCAAAAAGCAGAAGAGAGGATACAACTGTTACAAGTTATGGATGAACATAACAGGGAAAGTCGTCCAGATGTATCTGCACTTCCAGATGACGAACAAAACGAGGTAAGTAGGTTGAACACAGAACTTGCTAAAGAACAAGATAAGATCAAGAAACTGGTATTTGGATTTGTTCAAGTTGATGAAATTTTGAACTATGGGAGACTTGCCAGCTTGAAAAGTGGCCTTGGATATGAAGGTAAAGGCAAAAACCATGACAATAAAATGATGTTTGTGAAAGAATCTGGATATGGATACAAGGAGCAAAGTAGAAACTACATAGAGCGTCTACCTCCTACCATCATCAATTCAATACTGATGGAACACAAAACTCACATCCAGTCAGAAACCATACAGGTAGACAATATCAACAGAATTTGTACAAGCAAGATGAATCTGTCCATCAGACTAACAGAAAATTTCAACCTCAATAGAATTGACAAGATACATCTGTGTTCCATTATTCTGTAATTTTTGTGCTGAATCTGGTCATGATGTTTTCAGGTATCATGAGTACTTAAAATTAATCAACTCACACAAAAGAAGACTCGTGTCTAGGCAAGATAAGAAAATTAGAACTTACGCCTATGTAGTTCAATTATCTTTCAGTGCTTTGATTCCTAACATCTGATATTTTGATAGTGGATGCTCTAGACACATGACAGGTGATCTCTTATTGCTGTCACACTTTGAAAAATGTAAGATAGGTGTTGTTACCTTTGGTGATAAATTGTGACAAGAATTCAAATCCGTTAAAAAGTGTCGTGTTTAAGGGAGTTAGATTCAAGGACAAATGTTACACACTTGAAAGCCATATAACTCACAACTCTGTAAAGACCAAAACCGAGGAACTGTGGCATAACCGGTTAGGGTATCTAAACTACCACGACCTCATGAAGCTAGCCAGACTACAAGCTATGAGAGGCCTGCCTAGCATTAAAAGCATTCTAGATGGAATCTGCAGTGAATGTTAAAAGGGTAAACAAATCAAAAGTCAACATAGATAAGGTAAATCTATGAATACCTCTCATATACTTGAACTAATTCACATGGATCTTATGGGTCCTATTCAAAAGGAAAGTATTGGTGGGAAAATGTACATTTATGTTTATGTTGATGATTTCTCCAGATACACCTGGGTTATTTTTATTCGTGATAAATCTAACGTCTTTGACAATTTTGCTAATCTTTTTCAGAAAGTGAGTAATGAAAAGGCTGAGGAACAAGTAAGGGTCAAAAGGATCAGAAGCGATCATGAAAGAGAGTTTGAAAACTTTAACAGCAATAAATTTCCTACAAGATTTTGGGCAGAAGCCATAAAATTGCTTGTTACATTATAAATAAAGTCATTCTTAGAACCGGAACAAATCAAACTCTTCATGAAATCTAGAAGGGTAGAAAACCTAGGGTTGATTACTTTCATGCTTTTGGAAGTAATTGCTACATTTTAAAAGATATGGAACATCTAAGAAAATTTGACTCAAAATCTGATGAAGGAATATTATTAGGTTATTCTGAAAATAGGGCTTATAGAGTATACTATCTTAGATCCCAAACTGTACTTGAGTCAGTTAATGTGAAAGTGGATGACACTAACAGTTTGAATTTTGACTTGCGGGAAGTAGAGGCTGATCAGTTTGAGATTCCACCAAAACAGCAAGATGAAACTGGAAAAACAGTAGAGAAACCACACCTAACAGAAAGTCAGAATAATGCTGAAGAATGTGAAATGGATGAATCTAGTCATCCAGATACTTCTGTCTTTCCAGAAGCATCTGACTACCCAGATACACTTGATGCTACAGAAACAGAAGTGTTGAAAAAACCATTTGTTAGAGTTCAAAAAGCTCATCCACTTGACAACATTCTCACTGATCTGTCCAAAAGGAATGTAACTAGGAGAAAATTTGCTGCTGAAATGGGAAATTTGTGCCATATGTCCCTGATTGAGCCGAAAAATGTCAAATAAGCCTTGACAGATGAAAACTGGGTACAGGCAATGCAGGATTAACTCAACCAGTTTGAAAGAAATAATGTCTGGGAATTGGTGCCCCATCCAAAATAAGGAAATGTGATTGGGACCAAATGAATTTCCAAAAACAAGTCGATGAAAAAGGGAATGTGATCAGAAATAAAGCCAGACTTGTTGCTTAAGGTTACACCCAGATTGAAGGGATAGACTTTGACAAAATGTTTACTCCTGTAGCTAGACTGGAATCCATCAGATTGTTGCTAGCAGTATCCTGCTACGTTAACTTCAGATTATATCAGATGGATGTCAAAAGTGCCTTCCTAAACGGTGTACTTAAT
Organism: Ligustrum vulgare; assembly: GCA_963555705.1. Taxonomy (NCBI): domain Eukaryota; kingdom Viridiplantae; phylum Streptophyta; class Magnoliopsida; order Lamiales; family Oleaceae; genus Ligustrum; species Ligustrum vulgare. Next base: position 19,810,575 of record OY743176.1, on the reverse strand, counting down.
GAAGAGGCTTATGTGGAGCAGCCACAAGGATTCACAAATCCATCTCACTCGGACAATGTCTTTAAACTTAAAAGGGCTTTATATGGGTTGAAATAAGCCCCCAAAGCTTGGTACGAAAGGCTCACATCATTCTTACTAAGCAAATGATACAAAAGGGGAGGAACTGATAAAACTCTTTTCATTAAGCATCTGAATCCCGGACTAACTGTAGCTCAAAATATGTTGATTACATTGTATTTGGGTCTACCTCAAAGTCCAAAATTGATGAATTTACAAATACAATGAAAAGAGAATTTGAAATGAGTATGATCGGTGAACTAACGTTTCTACAACTTGCAGATTTGTTCATTAAGGCCCTCGATACTGTCAAATTTGAAAACCTTCAGAGATAAATTGGAGTTTCACCTCCTCCAGAATACGAGCATGCATAAAAACAATTTTATTTATTTATTTATTTATTTATTTTTATTTTCTTTTGCCTGACTTATCCTATTCTTATACTAAGTATAGATCATGTTTTTGCTTGCAGATATATCTGAGTCCTTGAGACTGATAACGAGACGGATATTTCTGGCTAATGTCAGTCAATATGTCTCCAGATGAATCTAACTAGCACTCAAATCTGGACAATCCAAGGGATAAGTCACTACTGTTAAAGCTGTCTGGTTTGTTACTGGATGAGGTTTTATTAGGTATGTCAACGAGCCGAGCAGGCTAGCGAACTGAACATCAAGGCTCGAGCTTTTTAGGGTCGAGCTTTTTTTGGCCCGAGCCGAGCCAAAGGTCGACCGAAATTTTGAGGCTCGGCTCGAGCTTTCGGGCTTGGGACCAGCTAAGATCAATATAGGCAGAGTTAAAAATTGTACACGAATAAAAAATTTCATGTACAAGTTTTAAAAAAAAATAATTTAAATTACACAAAATGATTTTTAAAAACTTACAATTTCTTTTATCTTAAATATTGCTCCAAGTCCTCGGCCATGATGTTGTCAACTTTATCTTGAAGTCATAAATCTGCACATTCTCAATACTTCAAGTATACAAGAGCTTCTAATATGTCTTCCTTCAGTCTTGATCGTTCATTTGACAAAATCCTACCACTTAAACTAAATGCAGCTTTCAATGCCACGGTGGACAACGGAGGTGTTAGTAAATCACGTGCAATTTTTTCTATAATTGGATATTGCCTTTCATTACGCCTCCACCAAGTTAGAACATCAAAATTCTCTAATTCTTGTGGTGTTAAAACACTGCGAACGTCCACACACATGTACCTAGCTAACTCAGATGGAATTTCAACGTTTGTACCACCTATCGATCTAGATGTGTTCCCACAGGAACTAATTGAGGGAGCACTTGCATTTGTGTTAATAAAGTCCCATAAAGAATTAGAATGCATTGGAGTACTTTGGGAAACATTAGTTTGAGAACTAGAACTGTTTTGATCTTTTTTTGCAGCATAATAATTGTACATTTCACATAATAAAGATTCTGTACTAACATGTGATAATTTTATATTTAAATTTTGTGAAATTCCCTTCATAATAGCCTTAGTGCCCATTAAATTTAGTCGATGATCCATCATCGAGGCTAAAACAAATAAAGAAGGTAATTCTTCCCAATATTTGCAAAATTTTATCTCCATGGAGCTAACTACATCATTAAAAATTGGCAAATTCATATATTGACGCTAGCATTGTCAAAAGTAAAATTACAAATCATATCTTGCATACTGAATTCTTGTATAATCCCTTTTAAAACTAAATATATGTTAGCAGCATTATGAGGATATTCCACTAAATCTAAATGCAATAATTTTTTGTGTAAAATCCAAAGATTGTCAATGTAATGAGTTGTGGCAGCAATATAACCTTTTTTGTTACCATCAGATCATAAATCAGATATACACGAAATAACAGTATCATATGTTTTTAAGGATTTAACGGTAGTTTCTTTCCTTTTATTATATAATTTTACGGTTTCTGGACGAAGTGTATTTCTACAGTAAGGAGTATACCTGAGTTGAAGATAATTTTGCACAAGTCGGGTGAAGTGAACAGAGTCAATTAAGGAAAGTGGCATCTCAACGGCTGCCACATATGCAGCCATACCTTCGCGAAATCTTTCTTGCGAATACATAAAGGTTGAAAGATTAGAACCAGAAGGTCTAGAACAACCAAAAACAAGCTGAGACTGTGTTGGGTCAGCAACCGGTTTCGCTTTACACGTCCTTGCTATGTGCCGATTCAAATGTGACGTACTTGACCCGGGCTTCCAGCTCATTTCCTTACCACAGTAATTGCAGCACGCTTTCCATATATCAACTCCATTTTCAACACCAATTTTTTTTCTTGTCATATGTTGCCGCAATCCGATGACTCCTTTTTAGCTCGCTTGATTTCAACAACTTCCTCCTCTTGGATATCATCCAAGTCAATGGGAGCATTTTCGAATGCATCGATATGAGAGGGAGTGCTAGAACTACCCCTGAATTGGTTAACTTCATCGTTGTTATAATCCATATGTAGTGTAGAGTGTAGTTTCAAATTTGAAAGTTGAAACCGAGAGAAATATTATCACAAGAAGAATATAGAAAATTGAATAGAAATCATAGCAAACAAATGAATATTATGAAAAAAAACTTGTAACTTGGAAGTGAACTATGAATTAACTTGTGAATTTACAAACAAAATACAACCTATTTATAGACAAAAAAAAACGTGGGAAAATAGAAAATTTCAAATTTTGAAAAAACAAAATATGTATTGTACAATATACAGATCATTATACAGTCTACACTACTGTAGCGACCAAGAATTTTTACGCGATTAATAATTATTTTAATAGAAAATCGTGTCGCTACTATTTCACCCATTTTTATTAAGTTAACGCCACGACGTATTCGTATAGCCAAGTCAAGAAATAATCGAGATCGTTCGATTTTAAATTAAATTCCGAATTTCTAAAAATATCTCCATTCTCTTGATTTAAAGTATATTAAGTCTAAGTACTTAATTCAATGTTATCCCAATATTTATTTGTACAAAAATTACTTTTATTATTTAAATTAAGAAAATATATGCAAGCATGAGAGGTTCCATTATATGTAATCATGAAGAGCATAATATTTGTATAAATATGGAAAAGTATATGAATGATTTATATACTCCATTATATATAATCATGAAGAGCATAATATTTGTATAAATATGGAAAAGTATATGAATGATTGATAAGACTCCATTATATGTAATCATGAAGAGCATAATATTTGTATAAATATGGAAAAGTATATGAATGATTTATATACTCCATTATATATAATCATGAAGAGCATAATATTTGTATAAATATGGAAAAGTATATGAATGATTGATAAGACTCCATTATATATAATCATGAAGAGCATAATATTTGTATAAATATGGAAAAGTATATGAATGATTGATAAGACTCCATTATATATAATCATGAAGAGCATATTATTTGTATAAATATGGAAAAGTATATGAATGGTGCTTTACTTTAAGAAAAGGATGTGTTAAAATTAATAGAATTGAATGATTATGTTTACAATATGCCAACTTTATACATCTATTTAAACCCATCTCTTTTACACACAACTCTACACATATACACTTATTTCCAATCTCTTGACAAAATCCACAAGTAAGAGAAATTCAAGGTGGTCAAGAAAGTTTTGGTCCATTTACTACTACACTTCATTTTAATCTTTTAAAAGGTAAGTATATCTTATGTTTTTATGAAAAGTAAGTATGTTTTTATGAAAGGTAAATACACCTTATGTTTTTATGAAAAGTAAGTATGTTTTTATGACAAGTAAGTATATCTTATGTTTTTATGAAAAGTAAGTATGTTTTTATGAAAGGTAAATACACCTTATGTTTTTATGAAAAGTAAGTATGTTTTTATGACAAGTAAGTATATCTTATATTTTTATGAAAAGTAAGTATGTTTTTATGAAAGGTAAATACACCTTATGTTTTTATGAAAAGTAAGTATGTTTTTATGACAAGTAAGTATATCTTATGTTTTTATGAAAAGTAAGTATGTTTTTATGAAAGGTAAATACACCTTATGTTTTTATGAAAAGTAAGTATGTTTTTATGACAAGTAAGTATATCTTATGTTTTTATGAAAAGTAAGTATGTTTTTATGAAAGGTAAATACACCTTATGTTTTTATGAAAAGTAAGTATGTTTTTATGACAAGTAAGTATATCTTATGTTTTTATGAAAAGTAAGTATGTTTTTATGAAAGGTAAATACACCTTATGTTTTTATGAAAAGTAAGTATGTTTTTATGACAAGTAAGTATATCTTATGTTTTTATGAAAATGTTTGGATCATTGCTATGAAATCAATCTCACAAGATTGTTATGGGTTCCATATGATATGTTTATGATTATGCTAAGGGGACCGGAGTTTAGTAGCGCTACACATAAGAATTCTTGCCATTTAAGTTCGGTAAAATTCTTGTGTCTCCCTATGTTTATGAGTATTTCGATCCTATCCTATGTTATGATGAAAATGATCCATATGCTTTCAAAAGAAAATTTATGCTTGGTATACTTACTGGGATTTTATAAATCTCACTCCACGATATTTACCATTTTCAGATAATTGAAGGTTCGAGGCGGTCAACATGGAAGTGGCAAAAGTGGTTAAGATTGATGAGATAATTATGTTGAACTTTATGTAAGAAAATTATGTTCTATTTTTATTCACAAATAAAATTATGGGATTATAATTATTCTTTTGAATAATTTTACATTACTATTTAAGTCTCGATAATATGATATGAGTCACTTTTAGTGGCACTCGAATGGTCGAGAATTCGGGTCGTCACAACTACAGAACGTTGCAGGCTGCCTGCAACATGCTGGCAGCTAAAGCAGCTGCCAACAACTGCCTAGAAATTGCAGGCAGCTACTGTAGTTGCCTGCAATTTGTAGGCAAACACGGGCTACAATGCCCCGTGTGGCTCGATGGGCCACACCGGTCGGCCCCGGCTCTAGCCACTGAGCATTTTCGGGCTCGGCTCGATCTTACGAGCCTCGAGCCGAGCTTAGCCATAGCTTTTAACGAGCTGACCCCGAGCTACCTGAGCCGACGAGCCTTTTTGACACGTCTAGGTTTTACATTCTGTTTGTAGAACTGTGGTCTGAATCTTACTTTTAGCATTGCAAGCATTTTCTTATTTTCTAAGGGCATTCTTATTGTCCAATGGCAGGGCTAGTAGAAAATAATACTGTCAATCCAAGCCATTTTCATACCATTTGTTTTCAAAAATTTGAGAAAAATAAATTAAAAAGAAAAAGTGGAAAATCTAGTAAAATAACTTCTGGGGAGCCAAGATCATATACTTTTTCTAATCTAAAGGGAGAAAATCTAGCAAAATAACTTTTGGGGATTGTATGAAGCTATTTGCACCTCCAAAAGACATTGCCACAATATTGAAAAAGTCGGCAAACCAAATTTGAAAAAATGCACTTTACATAGATATTGATCGATCTGCTTGTACACTACGGTGACAAATCAATAAGTCAGGAAAATCATATGATTTTTAACAGTATGTGGATGACTAAGAGTTGCTCAGATCACACACGCACTTTAATCAACTTAATCATGTACGTGGTGGACTGTACACTGCCAAAATATATCTACCTCAACAAATGCCAACAGTACTAAGACATTTCTCAGGTATCCAGATACATCTAAATTCTTCATTCATGAATTTTAGATATTTTTCTGAAAATCTTTATTTAAGGCAGTATATTGTGGGTTAATATGCACAAATCTTGCAGAATAAGTCAGTCAATTGTGGAGCCCAATTTTTGGTAATTTATTTGTTACCCAATTCTTGAAATATCTTGTTTCCATACTTATCCTATTTTTTTTTTTTTTTAAGGAAAAGAAAAGGTTGGAGAGAACTAGGACTCTTAAGAGATATCCGTTACCATAAGGAATACAATCTCTTAAATCCTATTTAAACTCAAAACCCTCACAAAACCCTTACATAGCGCATGATTCCATCCCATCACCTCACAATCAAGAACACTAACTACCCAAATCTCTGAAGAAATCACTCAAATCTTCCTCAATCGCTAACTATGGTGAGAACCAAACAATTTGGTGCAAGAAGGAACCCTAGAATCTCCAATGCTGAAAAAGAGAGCTCATCCTTACCAACAATGGCTGAAAGCAGGACACCCAGTAAACGTGCCTTCAGGTCGGGCACAGCCACGGTGATGAGATCCGATAAAGTCAAACCTCGATGCACGTGTCGGTGGGACCCATGACGAGATCCAACGACGAAAAGGTTCAAGATTCGAGGCTAAACAAAGTGAATAAGTCAAGAAAAGAAGCCAAGAATCGAGTTGGAAGCCAAGACACGAAGAAAGTTGAAGATTTGAGCTCCAGCATCTTCGGTCGACCGAACCTCCTTCCAATCGACCAATCTTCTGCAGAGAAAGTTTGTTCAACCTCAGTCAGTTTCGGTTGAGGAATGTTCCACCGAAACTGTCATTTCGGTTGACTGTTTGGTCGACCGAAAGTGGATCGATCGTACGATCAGGTCGACCGAAATACGCTGTTTTTGAAAAAAACAGGGTTTTCTTTCAATTTTCGAATTTACTCATTTTACTCAAATTTTGTACATTAATTACCATTCATAACTCAAATCCTAGGAAAAAACTTTGATGATGTTCATGTGAATTCTCTCTTGTGAGGCTCCTCTCTTTGGGTTGAGGTAAAATACCCTTATTACTCTTGTTTCTCTTTGGAAATTAATCAACTTTGCTTGAGTATATTTTATTCTTGTGTTGTTGCTTATTTTTTGCCACCTTGAGATTTGTTTAGTTGATACCCATTGGGTTTGGTTCTTTAATAAATGAATTTTGGGTTAGATTTAAACTTGGGTTAAGGTGTTTTATCACTTTCTTTACCATTTTAGCTTTCTTGGGAAGATATTAAATTGTTGTGGAAATTTTTGGTCAATATACCAAGGGGGTCCTCGTCATTTGGTATCAGATTTGGTAAACCCATCTTTACATTTCTTATTATTGTTCTTGTTATTCAAAAAAAAAAAAAAAAAATTGAAAAATATTTTTTTGGGGAAATTCTATATTCTTGAGATATTTGTTGATTCCATGTATTGGGTATATTGATTTTGAGTTTGTTGGGGAAATTCCATTATTCATTCACTACAAAACCTATACTTTTCAAATTGTGTACTCAAAATGTTTGATAAAATGCCTCAATGAAAATACTTTATTAGTGCTTTGTTGTTCAATGTCCATATATTGCTAATTACTTGGGGCTATCTAATTCCCATTATTGAGATTGTGTTATCAACATTTTATTCCATATATCACTTGCTCCATACATTGGGTAATTATTGTTCATTCATTCCTTACCACATTTGGGTTATTGGGGATTTATCATATATCCACATTATATCCATTTAAGGCCACTTCAAGATTGAGTACAAAGTATTTGCTAAATTGCCTCATTGAAAATTACACTCTTTGTGATTGCTCTACATCTATGCCTTGTCTATTACTTGTGGTTATTCAATCTTATTGTTGAAATTGTGTTCCTAGCATCTTATCCCACATAACAATTGTTCCTTTTGAGTATAGTAAGTACATAAATTCAACTTGCTATTGTGTCTACATGTTATAAATTTTTTCTTCCTTGTTTGTGATTTCTTCGACTCCACAAGATTTATATTTTGTGGTTTAATTGATTACCTTCCTTGGAGAACTTGAGAAAGGAGATTTTGAGTGGAAAAAGACAAGAGTGGTGAGCTCAATAGAGGGTAAAAGCCAAATTTGAGTAAAACACGAGAGAAATATTTTCCTATGAGAACACTTTCACACTTGCACACCATGTCTATTTCCAACGCTCAAACTCAAGAATTGAAGGAGATGTTGCTAAATCTTTCAACCACCATGGCTAGAAAAATGGAGAAAATTGGGGGAGGGTTGGAAGGATTAGAAACATGAGAGGGAAGTACATCAACTAGTAGTGAAGGATAAAGAAGGGATAATAAAAGAAGAGTGAGGGACAAATTTGGAAAAAATGTGTATAGAGATGGGAGTAGGGAACAAATTGGGAGAATGGTGAGGAAAAATAGAAGAAGAGTGGATGATCAATTTGGAGATATGTTAGATAATGAAGGGGAAGTTGAAGAAGATTGGATAATGAGTAGAAGAAGAAGAGAATGGGAAGATAGGAATGTGATAAGTGTATTTTATACACTTATTTATCTATCGAAATTATAATATTATAATATTTTTCTTGAACAAATTATACGTAATTTTTATTTATTTACATTATTTCAGGTTTTTATCCAAAAATCAAGAAAAACAAGGAATTGAAGCAATTACACAACAATTGGATGATAATTGGTGCAAAATCATACAATTTAAAAGTTGGTGAAATTATTCAAGAATCAAAGTGGAGCTCAATAGAAGACATGCTAAAATACAAGGGACCAATTTATATTTTCTTGAAAGTATTGAGGCTCAAGAATAAAACTCACACTACTTATAATTGGGCTTTTATTTATGGGATTAAAATTACTACCTTGGGCCCAAATGTAGGCCACGTCTGAGTGGATTTGAGATACATATATATATACACTTCTTTGTGCATAAGAAGAGGAGCAGCCGTGAGTTTAGAGGGGAAGGGGAGCCGCAGGTCAGCCGGGGGGAGAGCAGCCGTGAGGGTAGGAGCAGCCGAGGGGAGAGTGGTGTGCAGCTTTGAAGGGATAAAAACACATATACACGGCTGACTTGGGAAAGAATAAAGTGGTTGGGTGAGTGTCTGGAGACAGGAATTGAAGAAATAGTAATTGAAGCAATTAGATGCATTAATTGGGAATTAATACAAGTGCTGGTCGGTTTTTGGAAAGAGAGCAGCCGGGGGGAGTACAAATAAAAAGGCAGCAGAATTGTGGATTAATTGTGGTGGTCGGCTGATTCATAATATGGGGAGAATAATAAAGTAGTTGGAGGAGATACACATATACATTAAGAGAGGTCCCCTGCTGGTTTATTTTTATTTGGAGAGAAAGAGATAGGCTGCTGATTGCAAAAATAAGGACAGAAGAATTGAGGTTGACGACGGAGCTGTTTCTTGGAATATATACACAGAAGTCAGTCGGTGGTGCAGTTGAAAGAAGTGGGCAGATTTGGGGAGATTTTTGGTGGTGCATGCTTGGGGCAATATTTGGACTTCAACTATTTAAACTCCGGGTTTTATTTTCATTATTTATCTCTTTTTATTCCACAAACATGAATAGCTAAATTTTAAATCGGGATTGACGATATAGATTTAATGTTTCTTGTTTGATTTTAAGTCTCAAGTTGGTGCTTTAATTTCATGTATTGATTTTATTATTGCGTTTAATGCTTGAGTTGCTTGATCACCAATTCATGATTTCATGGTTGTTTTCATAATCCGAGAGGTGAGTTAACAATTAGATCACGTAATAAAATCCGGCAATTTCAACAAAAAGATAGAGATATGAATTTGTGGTTGCATGTGGTTACTTAGGAATTCCTAGGAAATTTAATGCATTTAGCTAAGGAGAACTCTGACCCGCTGTAGAGATACATGGTTGACTTAGTTAAATAGGTCTAATTTGAACTCGAGAGAGGTAAATTAGATATATGCGTGAATTCGACCAAATACAATTTTAGAAAACAACTTGAGATGAGAAATTAAGCTAGAACGTTATTTTGAAATCGTTAGTCCCGATATTCATTCAATTGCTAAAAATCCACCACGTTTGTTCCTTGCTTTCGTTAATTGCTTTTAGTTTAATTTTCTATTGTTTATTTTAATTGATTTTTTTATTTAATTCATTTTCAATTATTTGTCGTTTCTGTTTTATTATTTTACAAGTTATTTTCTTAATTAGTTTTGTTTCTAGTTTAGGAATTCTATATTCGAAATAAATATATAGCGAATTAAATAGTCCTCGTGGGATCGACAACTCGGACTCAAAAGTCCACTTTTACTACTTGTTAGCGATATCGTACACTTGCGATATTTCAACACAATAGAATGGAGATGGGATGGATGAGAAGGTTGATATTGAGCAAATGAAGACTCCATCATTCCATGGGAGGGGAGGTAGTGAAAGTAGAGAAGTAGTGAAGGAGATGAATGCTATGTCACAAAAATCTTTGGCCCATACTAATGAGATGGAGAAATATGGGGAGGATAATTTTTACACTAGGTGCCTAGTGAGTGATAAACCATGTAGTCTCATGATAGATTGGGAGATTGACACTAATTTGGTGAGTGCTAGTAAAGTTGAGAAATTGGGATTACCGGTTATGAGGCATCCTAATCCTTATGTATTGCAAGGGTTGGGTGACGATGGGGAAGTGAGAGTGAGTGAACATGTTTTTCTTACCTTCAACAATGGAACCTATAGTGACCAAGTGATATGTGATGTATTTTCCATGCACACTACACACATAATTTTGAGGAGACCTTGGCAAAGTGATAGGGGTATGACACATGATAAGAGGAAGAACCGGTATAGCTTCCAAATGAATGGGAAAAAGGTTGTGATCCTATCTTTGAGCCCGAAAGAAGTATACAAGGACCAAATGAAGCTCAAGAAGGAATTTGAGGAAGAAGAAAAAGAGAGGGAGAATAGGAAAACAAAAGAGAATTCAGTTGAGAAAATTGAAGAAAACGAAAATGAGAGAAAAAGTGAGGGCATGAGAGTTGGGGCCATGTCCCTAGAAAAATGAGAGGAATTGAGGGTTGGAGCCACGACTTCAGAAAAAGGAGAGGTGAGAGAAGAACCGAGAGTTGAGGTTCCTACCTCAGAAAAAGGTGAGGAAATGATGAGTGCCACTAAAAAAATTGAGAGCAGAGATCACACCAAAATATTTTTTACTCTTGAATATTATAACACTTTCCTCCCTAGTTTGGTTTCTTCTTCTTTGTTGCAGTGAATTATGAGACCAACTTATCAAAAAAATAAGGAACTCCAAAAGCATTCCGATTGGAAGAAGTTCATGGAAATATTTTCCTACAACAACAAGTACGATCGAGGTAAAGAAAATAAAATAACCAATGCAACATCTAGGAGGTATGCTCCTAACATTTCTTTGAATGCAAGGTTATTTTGTTTTGAATACATTAGAGGGTTGTATGACATTGATGTAGGCTTGAAAAATGTATTTTTGTCTAGTAAAAATGTTGCTTTTAGTAAAGATCAATGGCGTGGTAAGTTCTCAATTGGTAAATCCAAGTTGTCATGTGTGCCTAATTGCTTAAGTACCAAATTTCCTTGTTTTGAATGTATTAGGGACATAGGTGTTGATGACCTGAAAATGTCTAACATTCATGTTTCAAGTAGTAAATTTTATAAGCAAAATGGATTCTTATGTTGTGAAAACAAACTCTCTATTCCTAGTTGCTCAAATGCCAAATCTTTTTGTTGAAAATTTATTATGGGCATGCAAGCTAATAATCCAAAATGGTATAACATTCATGAATCATGTGGTGAGCAATATTTTGATGAATTTTATAAACATGATCATTATTTGTTTTGGAATATTAGATTGTTTGTTCCTAAATGTGCTATGCGGAAGTTGCTAATAAGGGAAGCACATGTTGGTTGTTTGCGGGGACAATTTGGAATCAAAGGGGCTTTGGAAATATTTTGTGATTGTTTTTATTGGCCTAATTTGAAAGTTGGTGATAAACATGATTGCACTTGTAGCAAATGCCGAACTTGAAAAATGACTAAGTTCAAGTTTTTGGCCCCAAGAATTCCATACATATTGGCCCATCATGAGTAAACCTTGGATTACTAATTCTATGAATTTTATATTGGGTTTACTTAGTTCAAAGAAAGAGAATGAAGCTAATTTTGTGAATGTTGGTAGGATTGTTAGAATGTTATATTTTACTGCATTTCATGAATCCAATGATGCTACCAATGTAACAAATCGTCTTTTAAGGAGGTAGTGCATTTACATGTTGTCCATAGGGAAATGTTGTTCAGTATAATTTGCACATTTTATTAATCACATTTTTGGGGGTTTTGTGGGGGAGGTTTAGAACCAAATTTCTAGTTTTAACCATTTTTTCTTATCAAACCACGTTCCAAAACAAGATAGTTAATGAAGTATTAACACAATTCCTTTGCACTAACCTTATGAGTGACCTAAAGAGTGGGAAACAAGGTCAACCTTTTGTTGGATTTGCTTATAATCAAAGTGTTCATTCTACTACTGCATTTTCTCCTTCTGAAATTCTTTATGATTTTAACTCGTTAGCTCTTTTGAACTTGATACGTTTTTTTATTGATGAAAGAGGTAACTTGGGTGGGGAGAAAAATGAGGAAAAGGTTAATTCACTTCATGAGTGGAACAAGTCTCAAATTGGGATGAAGGATGAGCACTACAATTCAAACACCAACAATGGTAAGAGGCGACTTGTATTTGATTCGGGTTTTCCGTTTGAGGAGAGGACGGGTTCCCGATCAAATAAAATCAAAATTACTACTCTACAATGTTGACTCATTTCAAGCTTTTGGAAACACCTATAAATTGATTTTCCACGGTGAGTATGAAATTTCAGTTATATTTATTGTGCCTGAATTTTCTCTTTTTATTGTAGGTATCGATTCTTGGTTTAATATTTCTTGAGATGGAGGGGATGATGAGAATCCAGAAGGTCCAACTTCATCGCACGAACCTATGGTCCACAATGTTACAAGATCAAAGGTCAAGGAATCTCACGCTAGTGCAATCGAGCAAGATTCAAGGTCGAATCCTTTTCAAGAGGGAGGGGATGATGAGATCCGAGAAAGTCAACCTCGATGCACGTGTCGGTGGGACCCATGACGAGATCCGACATCGAAGAGGTTCAAGATTCGAGGCTAAACAAAGTGAATAAGTCAAGAAAAGAAGCCAAGAATCGAGTTGAAAGCCAAGACAAGAAGAAAGTTAAAGATTTGATCTCCAGCATCTTTCGGTCGACCGATCTTCTGAATTTACTCATTTTATCCAAATTTTGTACATTAAATACCATTCATAACTCAAACCCTAGAAAAAAAAACTTTGATGATGTGCATGTGAATGCTCTCTTGTGAGGCTCCTCTCTTTGGGTTGAGGTAAAATACCCTTGTTACTCTTGTTTCTCTTTGAAAATTAATCAAATTTGCTTGAGTATATTTTATTCTTGTGTTGTTGCTTATTTTTCCCCACCTTGAAATTTGTTTAGTTGATACACATTGGACTTGGTTCTTTAATCAATAATTTTTGGGTTAGATTTAAACTTGGGTTAAGGTGTTTTATTATTTTCTTTACCATTTTAGCTTTCTTGGGAAGATATTAAATTGTTATGGAAATTTTTGGTCAATATAGCAAGGGGGTCCTCATCACATGGTCACCATCTCCACTTCGGTTTCCCCTCTTCTCAACGGTATCACCACGACTCCAACACCAGCCCTTCTCGTGGCAAAATTGGGACAAGGCATCTCCGCCTCCACACCACAAACCTTGGGTGTAAATTTGTCACCCACATCTGGTAACCTTGCAACAAGTCATATTTCACCTTTTGATATTCGTAGTGAATTAAAGATTGTAGGAGAAATTGGTGGAAGACTAACAAGGGCAAATAAGAAAAAGGAAAAAGATGCAAAAATTGTAGAAGAAGGTGTAGTTGGAGATGCAGACGAATATGGTGAATCTGAGTCTGAAGATGAAGAATGGAAAGAGGAAAATTCAGACGAGCAAGATGAGTCTGGTGATTCAGAGGGATCTGAGAGTGAAGAGGAATTGGATGAGACTGAGAAATTTGCAGAAAGCGAAGAAGAGAGTGCGGGAAACCAAACAGAAAGGGAAAACAAAAAGTGAAAGAAACCGTGATTGCCGTGAAGAAAAGGTCAAAGGCAGACACATCCGTTGTTCCAATGGAATTGAGGTATGATCCTTCAGTGTTTGTAGGAAGTACTATGCAGACTGCCACAAGTATGTTTACACCCTTCAACTTCAAATTTTGGTCATCTGATGCATATGCATATTTCTCATAAACACATTTTGGGTAAAAGAATACACTATGAATCTAAGATATCTATTGAAGAGTTTGATGATTTTGGGATTGAAGATACTGTGACTCACTTTGGGTTAGAGAGATTGTCTAGGTGTCCGGGGGAGATTAATGAGACATTGGTGAAAGAATTTTATGCAACATTCCTATCGACTTTAACTCCAAGAAATGCCTGTTTACCGCATCTTTATTTGTTAGAGGTCAGTTGGTAAAATTCATTGAGAAGGACCTTAGGAAATGGCTAGGACTAAAAGTAGAATTTACAGATGAGGATGATGCAATCGAGGCTACTAATGATGAAATTGCAATAGAATTAACAGGAGGAAAATCACCATGGCCTGTCAGAGGACATAAACAATTGCCTAGGTCAGAAATGTCTAAGAAATACCAGATTTTGCATAAGATTGTGAAGGCAAACTTTGATCAACTTATTCATGAATCCAGCTTTAAACGTGAATATGCTAGGACTCTTTTTCTCCTCGATACTAAGATGAACATTGATATAGCTGCTCGTATTTGGAATTCAATTATTGGTCGAGTTTCAGGCAGTGGTCCTCGTTAGGGGAATACATACTTTTTGGTTTACCCCTGGATTATTTCACAATATTTGGTTGATCAGGGTGTCAAAAGATTGGAGGATGATCTGGTGGTCACTCCCAAACAGTTAAACAGGGTAAAGTGCAAAAAGACCCTTGACGCTCTGATTCCTCAAAAGAAATCAAATCTGGAATCTGCAGATGACGCTGGAAAGCAGGATGGGTCTGGCCATGAAAGCAGGATTGGGCAGCTGAAGGCAGAGGTTATTGAGCTCAAGTCTAGATTGACAAGGCTTGAGGATATACTGCATAAGATGTCTGTTGGGCCTTCCTAAGATGTGACTCCAAAGGCTAGTGGAGAAAAGAGGAAGGTAGAGGCCAAAAAGCCCATTGGGACAAAGAAGCTGAGGAAGAACTGAGATCAATCTCAGTAACAATACGTTTTATACATGCCTCTGCTTATTTTTACTGATTTTGAGACTGTTTCTCTGATTTTTCTAAACGGTTTTTTTGTGGTCTGTAACCAAACAATGCCCATGGTTGTGTTTTTGTGCTTTTATGGAAGGTTACAAGGTGTTGAAGGTTTCCCCTATTTGTTCCAAAAAGGGGGGAGTAGTGTTTTTAAAATCTTGTCATCTTTTTAGGTGTTATGACTGATGAAGTAACTTTTTTTAAATGCTCCTTATGTACTTATTATTCTTCTCACTTTATATGCATAAATTGAATGATGTGAGCTTATTATGATGCATAACTTGAGGGGGAGAATTTTGATATGGAGAGCTTGAAAGTTGCATGTTACTTCTATCTATGTATGTAAAAAGACGATTAGGTTTTGGAAAAAAATAGAAAAAGCCAAAGGGGAAGATTGTTAACTTGTTTATTGTTGGCATTTTCTATTTTTCTACATGTTTGTAATTTAAGTAAATTTAATTTAATTACTAAATACGTGTATTTAGTAATTTATTAAGTTTAATTAAATTACTTGATTATTTCATGGGCTTGATATTGTATTTATCTCCTATATGTTTGTGATAATGATTTAATATTTGAAGATAATGTTTTTCACTTATTATTCTTGATAAGTATTGTGATACTTGCTAAAATATTCCTATTAGTCCAAAATTATGGCATTTATTTCTTGGTGTCCAAGTTTGTGTATATCACTTGGTTGGTAAGTGATTCACGCATGGTAAGATTCTTTTATTTCATAATTATCTTTGATTATCTTACCTTATCTCTATTTAACTTGTAATTATCTTTGATTTATTGCAGGTAATAGAGATTTTGCACAACTTGGATTCTTGATGGACAAGCAATCCGATTGTAATTAAATAGGGAAGACTGTGATGGTTTTTCCTAAGAAGTCTTGAAGCCAAAAATTCGTGTGGTGCTGAAATAATATACGGTTTCTTCATTTCTTGACTTCGGTTCTCCGGGAGGAGTTTTTCAATCACTACAAGAAGAAAAGACTTTTAACTAGAAGATCAAACGGGAGGTTTTGATAGAGATCGAACGGGAGTTCGGATTTGTTGAAGATAGTTGTAGTGTTAAGGGAAGCTAGTGAAGAGTGGTGGGACGCCAACTCATATTACATACCATTGAAGAATCAGAGAGTGACTCATTTAATTCATGGATGTTTGATAAATTTATGCGTAAATTTATCATATAGCTTACATTGAACTGTGTAATCTCTTTTCTTATTAGTGATTCATTTTTGTCCGCAGGGTGCGTACATGTGGGTTTTTCCTGTTAGGATTTTCCTCACGTTAAACTCAAATATTGTGTTTTTGTCTTTTTGCAATTCTGCATCACTTATTTAGTCTATTCACGAGTTATAATCCAGACGAATCTGGAATAGCAAGATTCATTTGGATCTACGCTATACAAAACTTCACGTTTTCTGTTAATACTCTACTGTCCAGATAAATCTGTGACGGTCAGTCTCGTTTTAATTAAAAGTTGGACAATTTTAGATTTTCGTAATACATTACCTTTAAAGCAAGAGGTGGAAGAATTTATACATTTAAGCTTGACATGTCATTTTCTAATTCAATGAGTAAGAGAAGCTACCAAGAAGGAGGTGGAGATCTAAGTATAGATGTGCCATGTAAATCATGCCACCTCATGCTTTCAATGTTAGGAAATTCAGTTTCATGAAAACACTTTTGAGCTCAGATTCGAGGTATCAAACGAGGTATAAATCTTGTATTCTTGGTACCATTCTAAGTACTTACGAAGTACTTTAATATGTAATTTATGGTGCAAGAAATGGATGATCGAGGAGAAAGTTATGGTCTTCCAAAGTAGGCTACTCAAAACAGTTTTTAGTTTAACCTTTTTTACCGTCTTAACTTTAAAAATTCACCGAATGTTATCCGTTGGTTGGAATGACAAACATTTTTGATATTCTCGAATTTCAACTTGCCCGTACATATATTACATGTAATCAAATGAGGTCGGGAGTGCTAGAAAAAGTCTCTAGAAAATGGACACTTAAATACGTTTTTGATGTAATTTTTCCTTATTTAATATTTTCGTTTCTCTTTCCTTAAAACATTTTTTTCTTTCTTTTCATTCCAGAATAATTATATAAATTATAAAACACTTTTATTACGTCATAACGGATAATAAAGGACATCAAAGTTCTTGGGTCATTACATACTACATTTGGTAATATATTTTATTTACCTTATATGGACATTTCCAATTGGGTAACTATTTTTCATACTTTGGATCCTTGGTATCTAAATGGAGCATTTTCATCCAAATCAATTTGCCAAAACTAAAGGATTTGGCTACTACGTTCTTGTTATAATATTTAGCAATTTTTACTTTTGAACTTGTAGTTTATCTAGGACATCTAGATTTAACTCGTCCAATTCTAACAAGTTTTTGGTCAGGATTTTTGCATATTGTCTTCAAATAAATTTTGGTTCATTACGGTTTGGCCCGTTTGAATAAAACATATAATTTTTCATAAATATAGCAAAAAAATTTTTTTGTTAAATTGCTAAATACAAAATTAACAAAATGATAAATTCATATTATACAAAGAAATGTTTACATTGAATTCAAATTTATATCTTATATTACATGAATTATTTCTAATTTTGCAAAATTAAATACAACATAAACAAGTAACAACTAAATACATTTTTAATTACCAATATCAAATATTTATAACTTAAGTACATCCAAATTAAGTTGATACATATTTTATTATATATTATAGTTTAAGTACATCTCAACTAGATTGACACTTACTTAACTATAATTTAGTTGTTTAATATTTTTAATTTTAAAACATATTTTTATAATTATTTCACGAATCAACGAGATAGCTGTCACCAGGAACGGTGTGACTCGGGAAATCCACGGTTCGTACCTTCTTAATCCATCAACTACCTGCTCAGGTCATGAGTCCTCCTGCGATTCAAGGTCGAAGCGAACCAATTTTCACTAGTCTAATTGACCCGCCCATCTTGACACCTATATACGATAGCAAGTATATCTTACACACAATTTTAGTTTAACAGACTAATAAATGTTTGGAAAACATGTTTAACATCACAATTCTCAAGTCAATTTTTATGACACAATTTTTTCTAAATCAACTTTCAGTTACATATTTATTTTAAAAAGCTAAAATTCCTGATTTAGGGTCTGTTCTGCTAGGATTTAAAATCCAAATTATAATAGGCATAATTTCTCAAACAACTTTTTATCCACTAATAATTTTTCCCTCCAATTTTTAACAATATATATCTTACTTAAAAAACTCAAATAATACAAATTATAATTCCAATTCCTTTCACTTTTAACCGGCGAACGGTTCCTAAATAAAAATAAGGCACGGAAATAGATAAATCCGTGACTTGGTGTCAAGGTGAGATGGTATGGTTTTGCTATTTCTTAACTATTTCATTTATTTATTTATTTTTCTTATTTTCCCGTCTTTTTGTTTGCTTTTATTCTCTCGTTATTTTACAATAGTTTTTGGGGGGCAAAAAAATAAAAAATAAAACTTTCTATTAAATTCGTCCCTCTCATGTATAACGGCAACCAAAAATATATTGTTTATATTTTTTCGTTGAAGAGTATTTTAAGAAAATTGGCTAGGATTGACTTCCTCCAAAAACTTATTTAGTAATAAAATAAAAATAAATAAATCAAACATGTTCAAAAGTCGCTTCTTAGTATCAGAAGCCTCTTTGACTATTCAAAATTCCCGTCAAACAGACCCTAAGTACACAATTTTAGATTGTATATTCGATAAAAAAAAAGTTTAATATTTTCTCCCTTTAGCTTACCAAAATAATTCATTCATTTAAAAAAAAAAAAAAAAATTACTATGCATGTAAACTTTTGTTTATAAATGGTCACGTGAATAATTTTATGGGATCATTTTTTTGAAAATCAACAATTTCAATTGATTAAAAATTCTCGCATACTATTTTAGATTTTTCAAAATATTAATTAATGAAATGTTGTCAATCGCTATTTATAAACAATCGTTTATAAACGAATTGTCAAACACCTTACTTTGTTTGGAGGATATTTTTATTTATAAACGATGAATTTGAATTTTTTTTAAGTAAAATATGTAGTTTAAAAATGATTTAAAAAATATACATAATTTAAAAATTATTTGAAGAAACGTGAAGAAAATATTTGTTTATAAATAAATTTACCACTTGCAACATAAGGAGATATATTAAGCTAGGAGCCTTTAACTTTGTTTTTCTTAATAATATTGTCATTAACTTCTCAAGTTGCATCGAAGAAAAGTAAAACACATGCAAATTGAGACTAAAATTTTACCATTTAAAGATAATTGACACAAAACGTCTTAATGTTTGACATTCATTGTGCAAAACGTTCTAACGTTCTGATTTTTTGGACAAAACATCCTAACGTTCCTATTTTCTTGCTCAAAACATCATTTTTGGTAAATTAGGCACCTATCCACCGTTTCCTTCGGTCTAAATAGTTAATTATTAAAATTTTAAAAGGTATTTTCGTCCAAAAAATTTATAAACCATTTGAATAGTCAACTATCCACCGTTTTCTTCGGTCTGAACAGTTACGACTGGGTATTGAGTTTTGGGAGTTCTTCTAGATTTCTGGATATTTGTTTCTTTGTTACCCAACGTGGAACTGCTTGAGGATTCTAGCTGCTTTTCAAGACTGGGCATTTCTGAATTATTCAACCCTTTGTGACTAGGTTTTTGGGTTTTGCTCTTGATTGTTTCCAAGCTGTGTTTTAATTTATAGTTTGTTTGTTTGGGCGAAAATATCCTTCAAAATTTAATAGTTGACTGTTCAAACTGAAGAAAATAGTGAATAGGCATCCGATTTAACAGAAATGATGTTTTGTACAAGAAAATGGAAATGTTGTGATGTTTCTTGCAAAAAATCAGAACGTTAAAATATTTTGTACAATGAATGTCAAACATAGGGACATTTTGTGTCAATTACTCCATATTGACTAAATTACTTAGCGCATGTTTGATAAATATAGTTTTTGATAAAAAGTTGGGTTTTGAAAATTTAATAGTTAAAAAATTGTGGGTTTAATTTTTTTGAATGATTAAAATTGATTATTGTAAAAAAAATTAGTAAGGATCAAACAAGGGCTTAATTAAAGCATAGCAATAAATTCCTCGTGCAGACACGTGATAAACAAATACAGAAAAAGGGGGGAAGGGGGGCGTGCAGACACGTGATAAACAAATACAGAAAAAGGGGTGGGGGGGGGGGGGGAGGATTGACTATAATTTCCATCTAGAACTAGAACAGATCACATGGAGGACACGTGGGCCCACTTAAATTGTGATAACTGATGGCAATGGAACAGATTAGTGTCGATTCAAATTCGTCCCGTGAGATTTTGGATCTGATCATTTCAAACAATAAAAATTTTGGATCGAGTCGGGTTCGAATCGAATCAAACCGAATCAGAACAAACATTAAGAAATTTTCGTTATCTATTTCTGTTAAAGATAAACAAATTAATATATAATTCATAAAATAAGTAATATAATATTCAATTCATGCAAGAAAACAATACATATATAGAAAATTAGAGATTTTATGTTAAATTCAATAAAATATTATATATTTTTAGATTTAATAATTAATTTTTTACAAAGTTTTTTAATTTTTTTACAAAATATGACGGATCGCAGATCAGATCTTCGGATTGACGGATCGAATCGAATTTTTTTGTCATCTCTATTATTTAATGGCATGTGTTCGACAATACAATCAATATTTATAATTATCACAATTTTTCATATCACTTTTTAATCATATACATTTTTTGAAATAACTTTTTAATCACAGATTTTACATAAGAAATCCCTAACGGACCTTCATTTACACAATCACTACAATTTATAAACCAATTTATAAACAACACAATTTCTCAAACCATTTTTTAGTCACACACATTTTTTCTTTTTAATTTTTAACCACAAATCTTACCTCGAAAATTGAAATAAATGGCAACTAAAAATTTAAATAGTTGTTGAATGCATTGTAAACAAAAAAGGATCAATTTATAAATAATACAATTTTTCAAATCACTTTTTAACTAAACATATTTTATCTCTTCAATTTTTAATTGCTACAATATTACCGAAAAGAGCTTTGAACATATATTGAGATGGGATAATGGATTCATTATTACGTAAATTTGTAATAAGGAATAACATTATTCATTCAAATACTGCACAGCTTACAATTGATCAATCAAATTGAAATAGAATTCAAATTTAGAAAAATCGAAGTTCTGCTATTAAAATTAACCTCACTATATGTAATGTTCAAAAAAAAATAAAAAAATAAAAAAAATAAAAAAATAAAAAATTCACTATATGTAAGATATTTTATTAGTTCCCGAATAAATTAAAAAGTCCAAAAAAAACTACTCGTTGGCTTTATGATTGCATATTGGATCATGCTATTCGTATAGATAGTTGTACAGATAGCCTAATAAGGTCAAAATTGTAAATAGTTTTTGAAAAAAATTTATCCTTTTATCAAATCTTATAGAATTAGTCCATCTATTTTTGACTAATTTCATGTTGTAACTCTTTGTTTTATGTTTTGTAATCTATTTTTTAATAGATGTATTTTTTCTTGTATTTCCATAATATTCTCTCGATTTATTTTATCATTTTTAATAAGATAAATTATTTCATTCATTCTTATCTCAATGATTTCAATTTCTTTTTTAATAGTTAATCCTGACATCTATTTTTGTTATTATTTTGAATTTTTTTGTATAAATCCATTTTTTAATTTATAATATCAGAATAGTCTATCATAAGTTGATCATAATTTTATAAGAGTGTAATATTCTTCAGATGATTCATCTATATTTCTTAAGTGAGATACAATTCTATCCAATTTTCCTAATACTTTTTCTAAAAGTTGTTTAATCCTTTAATGGTACATCCTGACATTTTATCGAATAAAACTGTTCAATTTGGTTTTATAAAGTTTTAAGTAATTTTTCAAATTCAATTAATGTCTGAGAATTAATAATATCAATATCAGTTATGATATCTATACTTGGTTCAAGTGGTATGTTATACTTTGACGTATTATATTTTTTTCCTTTTTTTCTAATTTATCTATTATGTTTTGAATATCTTGTATAATTATAGATCTTATAATTCCTATAGCAAAGTTTTCCATCATATTATTTTTAAAACTTTTAAGTATTTCCTGTGATGCATAACGTTGTTCTTGATATCTTACTTTATTGATTTCATTTTTATTTCCAACTTTATATGTTCCTCTTTTAGATTTGGATTTTTTCATAATATAATTTCTTTTATTCATGATATCAATTTTTTTCAAAAATTGGTAAAGAATGATTTATCTCTTCCATCACTATCATAATCTATTACTGGATCATAATCATTGTCACTGCTAAATACATATTCTAAATACAATTCATTATTTATTTCAGTATTATCACTATCAAGCCAAAAGTAAATGATTGACTTAGTAATTTCTATTCCAAATAATTCTTTAAATTTAGGATAAACAGCTAATAAACATGGCATATAAACATGGTATAACTTTTTTATTTCATTGTTAGGTCTAGTAAATTGTTTATGCATGAACAAATGTTCGATTATGCTATAATATTCATCTTTGTATGGACTGTTTTGATAATTAAATTTAATAATCCTATGTTCTCCCATAATAATTTTCTTTTTCAAAAATTCTTCTTCCACCTAATTCCATAAGACATATATATTAAGAATACTAACCTATTTTCCATTTCTTTGTACCTTTGTATCTTCCTTATTTTGTTAGTGACATTCAGGCTTGCAGGTTTCTGCTATCACACCCTTCAACGGCCTCTTGCCTTCACGGGTAACTAGCTTTTTCTGACTCCATGCCTTCACTGTATAACAACTTAATGGAAAATATTTCTGGACAAAGTGTAGGGAGTTTTCTTAATAATATATCTTCTTCTTCTAGGAAATAGGATTCCGAAGACAGAAATTTAGAAACTCATATTTTTTTATGAAACGCTTGGAATTTTATTGATATCAAAAGTTTGGTACACAGATTGGTATGGGAATTTTTAAAGACAGAGATTTGGCTTTCTCACGGATTGAGTGCTCAATCTACTTTCTTCGACTCCTCATTTTCCTAATCCTTATGCCTCTATTTATAATACTTACATGATGCTCAATTATTTTCTTATTACATCATTGCATACGTTACATAAATAATTGAAAATTTTATATCACATTACAAAGGACACCTGTCCTTCTATCTTATCTTCTTTTCTAAAGCGATCACATGGTGTTGTCTTGGCTTGTAAAAAGTAGATTCCATTCTATCTTCATTGTCAGCATCTTCTTTGTCGATTCTTGTTGTCCATCATCTTTTTTGTTGGCATGTGGGGCAATTCCTGGCTATACATGCTTCTTGTAAAGTTAAAAAGCTTCTATGGATTTGATGAGTATCAAATTTGTTGATGTAATCCTTCAGAATGGTTGATTTTTCATATCCTCCATTTGTAACAAGGGTCCATCCTTCATATTGGCATATGCATTTGAATTTTTTATCATATAAATTTTTGGAAATATTGTAAAGGACTTTAATTCCCAAAACTCTTCGGGATCTAAACCATGATCTGGTAATGTTTGGTACTGGTCTGGTATTTTTTCCAACTTCAATCTGAAAATTTCTTGCAACATATCCAATTGTAATAATGTGTTCAGCAGGATAATACATCCTTCCATCAATTTGAGGGCTAATTGAGTAAAATTTTAAATAAATAGGTTTTTCTTGAGCAAATTTTGATATTTCACCTTTTAATAGATTGTCAAATTTATCAATTTCCTTTAAATCTTTGCCTGGGTAAATAAGATCACCAAGACATGTACTATAATAAATTACCAGGTACATGAAAAATATATTTTAAAATAGAATTTGAAAAATATTACAGAGATAATGATGGAATACCAAGAACATTAGGATCAAGAATAAAATTATTATTTGAAAGATTAGCATATATATGTCAACAAAGACCATTATTGAAAAAATCAGGAAAGTTAACCAAAATATGCTGTGAAGATATGGAAAAACTTACACAATGGGGATGCCATAATGAAAGAAAAAATATCAAGAGAAAATTAAAAAATAGAAAGTTTAAAAAATTTAAAAATTTTAAGAAAAAATATTTAAAACCTAAAAGAAGATATTATAAAAGAAAATATAGTTCAAATCAAAAACAGAGAAATAAATCATATAAAATAGATAAAAGTAAATGTAAATGTTGGAATTGCAGAGAAATATGACATATAAGCCCAGATTGTACCAAGAAAAAGGTTAGAATATTACAAAAAGACTAGGTAAATAAGATCCAAGAATCCATAATCAGCTGTCATTTTTGTCATAAGTGGATCTCCTCCTTGGGTAACAATCAATCGTGGGTAAACGTGATCTCCTGAAGAAATGTAATAGCAATCACTTTCTTGGAGTTCATAAATAATTCTGGCAGTTTGCTTATATTCCTCTTCTCTTGGCAAAAAAGGAGAGTCGTCTTCCTCCTCAGCACGGATTTTTATAACTCTTGTATATTCATATTTAGTATTGATTGTCAATTTCCTTGAACTGGGTTCATTTATAGTAACCTTCTTTGGACTTTCATCTCTTTTGATCAATGGTCCACCACTGCTTCCATATGATGTACCTGGTTGTATTGTACATGTTTGTATTGTTGGTAAAACCTGTTTGGTAAATAACGATTCAAACTGAGATTCAATCTCAATTATATTATTGCTTAATTCTTTGGTATAATTATAATGAAAAGTTGAGATTTCCATCAGTTGTTAAAAACTTTCTTGGAGAGTTTCTCCAAATTGTTTGATTCACATCTTTATATCTTCAGCTTCTTCATATAGAAATTTGATTCGCTCCTTGGAATCTATCAATGATTTCTTGATATTATCCATTTGCAAATTCAATATTCCTTCTTAAAAAATCTGCAAGATAGTTATTAATACCCTTAATATGAATTATATCAAAATTGTAAAATGCCAAATAAGCTTGCCATCTTTGTAGTATCCTATATTGAGGTTCTGGTGGCAATTTATTTTTGATTAATCCTGCAACTTGAGAGTTATCAGTTTCAACGATGAATTTTTTAGATAATAAGAATAATGAGAACTTTTTTATTCCTCTGATAATTGCTAGTAATTTTTTTTCATGAGCAGTATAATTTATTTCTGCTTGGTTAAATGTTCCACTAGAATATTTGCAAATTTCATTCAAATCTATTTTTAATATTGCTGCCCAATATTTATCTGAGGCATCAGTATTAACAATCATATTATCTTTTTCATCTAGTAATCTTAGTTTTGGTAAATTTTTGCATTCTTCTTTAAGTGATTTAACAATTTCTGTATGTTTATCACTCAATCCTTTAGTATTTGTTTTCCTTAGTAAAATTTGAATTTTATTTCTCTTTTTTGAAATGTTTTCAATAAATCCTTCTGTATAATTTAAACATCCTAAGAATTTTTGTATCTGTTCCTTTGATTCTAATTTATTTGGAAAATTTATTATCTTTTTAGATATGTGGGGTTGTAGTTTTATTCCTTTTTTATCTATTGATAACCCAAGAAAATCAATTTCTTGTTTTTCTATTATAATTTTGTTTTTTGAAAGAACAATCATTCCTTTTTGCATTCATTTATAAATTTTATTAAATGATTTCTATGTTCTTTTTTGTCATTGGAACATATTAATACATCATCAATATAGACAATTAAAAATCACTAGTACAAAATTACACAAAAAAAGTAACATATTAGCGTCGTTTTTCTCAAAAAACGACGCCTCAAAAAAAGCGGTGGCAAAATTGTAATTAAAAATTTATAAAAGGCGTCGGTTCTTTAGTAAGAACCGACGCTGGTGGAGCCGCCCAAGTAAGGGCGTCGGTTCATTAGTAAGAACCGATGCCTATAATTTATTATAGGCGTCGGTTCTTACTAAAGAACCGACGCCTGTTAATTAAAGGCGCCGGTTCTTGGAAGGAACCGACGCCTTTAAGTTAAGTATATCTGTCCTGTTAGGTCTTAATCCTCAGCTCTCCACAGCGTTGCTCACTCCACAACGCCTCAAAGCTCAGCCTCCAAGCCCGTATCGTTCATCACACTCCCCCTCCGTCGCCACCATCACCACCGACCGGCAGTGTAGCTCTAAACTGGTGTAGGTGATGACATTCTCAACCTTATTCAGATTTGCAGGTTAGTCGTTTGTGTTAATCCCCCCATGGGTCACTCTAATTTCTGATTTTGTAACTAATTGAGGCTGGGTCCGTGGTTGTTCGGTTTTGTGGCCTTGAGTTCGGTGCTGCATTTGGTGTTTATTTGTCCGATTTTCTTGATTTTTGACTTGTGGGTAATCTGGACTTGTGGGTAATCTAGCCGATTTAGTGTAGAGCTTCATCTTGTGGGTAATCTGGACTTCGCGCTACTATAGAGAGAAAATCCATTTTCCCTGAAGCAACCTCAAATCGATTTGAAACTAGGGCATCACCGCCGGTGTGTTGCTTGTCGTGACAAAAGAAACTTGGCTCTCTTGTTTTGCTCAATTTTAGGGCTTCTCGGTCCCAAAAAAAATTCAGAACCTCTCCATAGAAACACGTGAAAGGCACATTTTAAATGAATAAATTGATCCTGTGTTAAATTAAAATTAATGGTACTACACTAAATATTGATGGTATTATGCTAAAATTTTACATGATTATGTAGTGTGGTAGAGTTTGGATAGTTTCATTTGACATTGTTATACAGTGCATACGTTCCTTTTTATGACGTTTGCTAATTATTATTGATAGTAAGATCAAAATGTGGGTTATGAATATTCAGGCTACCCGTGGAGTTGAGCTGTGGTAAGTCATTAATGCCACTGCATTCGGTGACTGCGTCTGTATTCCTAAAGTCAAAACTATCTTCAAAGGTTGGCCAATGGGACTGTCTTTCTGAAGGTACGCATTGGAGCACGATTTCTACATTTCATATTGTATTTTTCACCATTGAAATTTTCATAAGCAATTATAGCAATGTAAGAGTGCTGTAGCACTTGTTCGATGCTCAACTTGTTCACTCGTTTACTCTGATTTGGATTTTCGTTAATATTTTTTTTTTTGATAAAGCTCAAATTGTATTATTTCTTATTCATATGAGAATGGTATATGATCCACCTTGTTTCATCTTGCTGCTTAAGATTGCAGGGATTGTGACATTGTGTGTTGTGAATTTTAATTTTTGGACTTGGGTTTGTTTATTCTGAAATTTGATGTATAACTATGCATCTATTGAAATTTGATGTATAAAACTTTCATTTGAGTGTCATGGGAACTGAGAAGCATCGACGCCTAATCTGAAACTTTGTCTACCATGAAACTACCATGCTATCCTAGTATGTCTTCATTTTGGAAAGCTGTATGTTTCTTTCGAGGTTTGTGGATGTGATAATTATCTTGCTTTATGACAGGTTTTGCCACCACTATAACATTCCCTTTAAAATCTTGGGCTTACCAAATGATAAGAACACCACCTCGGATATGTTCTTTCTTTAACAAGAATAACTTGTTAATATCAAATTATTGTAATCGTGTGTTAAAATGTGACTGGGAGATTTATTCAAGCTCCTTATTTTTTGAAATGTTAACTGATTTTACATTGTAGGTGGTAGAATTTCCTGATTATACCATTTAATCCTCACTTCTTTTAGCTCAACTCCATGATATATACATGTTTGTCATTGAAAATGCACAAAAATAAAAGGCTTCTTTTAGCTCAGTGAATGGTCCCCCCCCCCCAAAAAAAAGAATTTTTTTTTTCCGTGAATGAATATGTCTGAGAGTTACGTGAAAATTGCAAGGCTTCTATAAATGTTTCAAGGGTTCTATAAATGTTTCATTACCTGTCATTACTTGGAAGTTTATTGATTAAATTTCTGTTACTTTATATACATTTTTGATGCAGTTGTTTACCTGAGAGCCACATGTGATTGATTTTCAGGGACGTGAAAGTGATTGATTTTCTCCATCGAAAACTTCATAGGTAGGTGATTCATTTTTATATTATTATAAAAGAGCTAACTTTAAAAAGGTCAGTTTCTAAATTTGGTACATCTCCAAGTGATCTAACTTGGATTTTGTTGACTAATGATTTTCTCTACACAAGGTATAAGTTATTGATGATAGTTGTTTAATTATGATTTATATGTAATTGTCATAATAAATATTAATTCTTATTAATTATTTTTAGGCATGTCAAGAATTTTATTCAACAGAGGAAATTGACGAGGTTCGAAATTTATGGGCCAAATACTTCGTCGAAGAGTGTGTAAATTTGGCTCATTTTATGTTAACATGTACAAATTTTTTAACAATATTGTGAATAGAAAATTAATTATTACGAAATTCTATTTATTGAGTTATTATGTTTTGTTTTGCATTCCTCGATTATATATTTGTTGAAAATAATTAGTTGATGTGTATGTGATTGTTATAGTGTTTATAGGTATAATGGAAATATAAATAAATGAATAATTAAAAAAAAAATTCATACTAAAAGGCGTCGGTTGTTGTCGAAAACCGACGCCTATAAGTATGACTTAAGGCGTCGGTTGTTTTATAACAACCGACGCCTTAAGTCATCTTAAGGCGTCGGTTTACAACCGACGCCTTAAGTATACAGTATTAGCGTCGCTACTATAGACGTCTCCTGTACAACCGACGCCTTTTTCGCTTTACAACCGAAACCTTTGACTCTTATTGTACTAGTGAATTCATTAAATTTTCTAAATATATTATCTATTTTTCTTTGGTATATTTGTGGTGCATTCTTCAATCCAAAATGCATAACCATCCATTTGTACTTACCTTGAAGTGTATTGAATGCTGTATATTGTATGCTATCTTCTTTCATCTTGACTTGGTAAAATCCTGATTTACAAATCAAATTTGGAGTAATATTATTTTCCTTTTACAAGGTTTATTAGTACTTCTTTATTTGGTAAAAAGTATCCATCAAATTTGGTATATTTATTTAATTCTTTATAATTTATTACCATTCTTGCTTTTCCTCTAACCTGTTCAGAATGTTTCATAACCATAAAGGCTGGACTGCTATGAGGTCCTTTACTAGGTCTGATTAGTTTTTGATCAAGTAATTCTTTAACTTGGGTTTTGAATTCTTATGTATCTGGTAAAGTATACATCATAGGTCTAACTCTTATGATAACATTTTCTGTTAATTCTATTTTGGCTTTAGGATGATATGGCTTCCAAAATAATAATGAGTTTTCTCCATAAATTTTTTCTAATTGTTCAATAATTCTTTCCATACTAATTTCTATTTCCGTTTTTAAAACCTTTTTGTATATAATTCTGTTATATTTTATTTTATTTTGTATGATTGGTGTTTTTTCCCATTTATCACCACGTTGGGCTGGCTGAACTCTGTATGGTCTAAATTATCTTGGTATTTTTAGTTAATGTGCACAAGGTGTTTGTAACATTATCATATAATTATTTTGTTTATAATATTGAAATTGTTGTATAAAGTCATTTCCTAGTAATATATCACATTCTAGGTTATTATAATTATATACTTTATTCATTATGACTTGTTTGCTTCCAAGTATTATATCAATTTTATCAGCACTCTGTATTATTTGAGTAGTTTCTCCTGTTATTTCAGTTATTTTTATCTTATTTGTATCATTCCATGATTTTATTAAGAAACTTTTGAATATTGATATATCACTTCCTGTATCAATTAATGCACAAGTTGTTATATTTGTTTCAATAATAGTTATTTGTATATATACAGCTAATGGAAAGCTTATCTGATTATTCATCCCATTTGTTACATAGTATTGTTTTTCCATCTTGAGTTATATATAATCCTTCTCTTTTTATATTATAATCTTCCAATCCATTTAGGAAACTCATTCCTAATAATATATGAGGTCTTATATCCATAATGTTATCTATATAACATGATACTAAAAGGCTAATTCCTCCAATTTTTATTAATACTTTAACTTCAAATTCACTAGTATGTTCTTGTCCATCAAAATTAATGTATCTATATGGTTTGGTTTTATGGACTATTAACCCTTTAATTTTATTTGCAGCTATGTGACATTCACTAGCTCATGTATCTATTAATATGTTTGATCCTTTTATATTTTCTTTTTCATTAAAATATTCTCCTTCTATTTTCATATATCTAGCATTTCTATGAAGTTTTAATTCTTTTGTATTACTAGTTTCTCCTAAATATTTCCTATTAGGTAGACTAAGACTCCGTGATCTTCTAATTATTTTTCATTTTCAAATGTTATTTTATCAGGATAATCTTCTTCTATTAATTCTATAATTTCAGGTTTATTTTTTGTTATATTAAGTTCATAGTTTTCTGGCATTAAAGTTATTTGTTTTTCTGGTATTATAATTTTACTAAAATCTTTACATTCTTTATGAACTTTTATAAATGGTTTTTTAGAATAAATGTTTCCATAGTTTGAATTAGTAAATGTATATAAGGCTCTATATTCAATAGTCATGATTTTATCTCCTGGTTCTAACATTTATTGCTTTTTCTATTTTATGGTATTCATTTATTGCTATTATTTCTCTTCTCCATATTCTATAAAAAATTTTCATCTGCCAATCTTTAAATCTAATGATAATTTTTGTATTTTCTTATACTTATTGTTATCAAATGTTATTTTTAATCCATAATCTTCTATTCCTTCATATTCTTGTTTATTAATATTATTATCTTCTATTTCTTTTATCTCTTTATTCTGATTCTGATCCATTACTTTCTGAATATGTTTCACTTATATAAACTTCTTGATTGTAATATTAATCAATATCAGATATTTCACTTAGTTCATTTTCTATTTCTAAGTAATCTTTTTGTAATATTCTAACATTTTTCTTGGTACAATCTGGGCTTATATGTCCTATTTTTCCGCAATTCCAACATTTACATTTACTTTTATCTATTTTATATGGTTTATTTCTCTGTTTTTGATTTGAACTATATTTTCTTTTATAATATCTTCTTTTAGGTTTTAAATATTTTTTCTTAAAATTTTTATATTTTTTAAACTTTCTATTTTTTAATTTTCTCTTGATATTTTTTTCTTTCATTATGACATCCCCATTATGTAGGTTTTTCCATATCTTCACAGCATATTTTGGTTAACTTTCCTGATTTTTTCAATAATTGTCTTTGTTGACATATATATGCTAATCTTTCAAATAAGAATTTTATTCTTGATTTTAATGTTCTTGGTATTCCATCATTATCTCTGTAATATTTTTTAAATTTTATTTTAAAATATATTTTTCATGTGCCTGGAAATTTATT
This sequence comes from Ligustrum vulgare, assembly GCA_963555705.1. NCBI lineage: Eukaryota > Viridiplantae > Streptophyta > Magnoliopsida > Lamiales > Oleaceae > Ligustrum > Ligustrum vulgare. Next base: position 19,778,985 of record OY743176.1, on the reverse strand, counting down.
ATAGTACATGTCTTGGTACACTTCTTGATTTTCATTACCGTAGAATTGGGTATATTAGTATTTTTTAAATTCACAAGTGTATTCTTTGATTTTGCACATATCACAAATTGTTAAGTTTATTAGTTTGACTCTTCCATCATCTTTTTCTCTTATTGATTCTCTTTCAACATTGTTTATCCAATTTTCTCCTAGGAATTCATCTCCTATATATCATAATAATCTTTCTATACCTTCTTTATCTGACTTTATTAATTCAGTTTGAACGTTTCTTCTTATTAATGCTTTAGTATCATTATTAATTCCTTCCCACCAATTATAAACGTCTCCTTCAAAAGATGCAATTAGGTAGTCTATTCTTCTTTCAGTACTTTTCCATGTATCATCTTTATTATATAAAAAGAATAATGTCATTGATTCTGCCCAAGTTAATAAGGCTTTCTTAATATCTATCTCAGAATCTAAATCTAATTTTGTTCCTCCATAATTTATGGGTTTATTATAATCATCATTTGGTATAAATCTATCACTATATCTATTTCCTTTTGGTGTTTGTCTTTCTTTTATTCTATCATAATATTGCTTTTGTGGTTTACTACATAAAGGTGCATAACTTTCATCTGGATCTGGTAATTCTGGTTTAGCTCCAGAAGTTCCTATTGGGGCTGGATTTGGTACTCCTCCAGTATTCATTAAAATCTGGTATTCGTTTAAATTATCTATATTTAATTGGTCAAAATTTTCTATAAGTAAATCTATCTCTTCATTCATCTTTCTTTTGATCTTGTTCTTCTTTAGTGTTTTTATCTATCTTTAATTTTCCTAGTGTTTTTTCTATAGATTTTTGTAATTCCATTTCTTCTTCTAATATTTTTGGTAATATGTTTTTTCTAAATTCATAATCCATGCTTCCTGTTTCTATTACAATTTTTTCTTGTTCGATATGTTTCTTTTCTATCCTTACCATTTCTTTTTCTATAAGTTTTTTATCTATTTTCTTATCTTGCTTTTATTATTTTCTTTTAACTCTCTGATTTCAAGTTTTAATATATTTATGTCATTTCTTGCTTCTGTTAGTTCATTTTTAACTTCTTTAATATCACTGATTAATGATTTTATTAATGTTTTTAAGTCTTCAAAATGTATATCCATATTAAAATCTTCATTTAATACTTTCTATTTCAAGTATGAGTTCTGATTGGTACTTATCATTTTTGCATGTTGTTATCATATATTCACAAATTTTTCTATCTGATTCTAACATTTCCTTTCGTCTTTGAATTCTCCAATATTTTCTTAGTGTATTTTGATTTTTGGTCTTATCATATAATTCTGAATAAATTTTTTCTTTGCTATTAAGAATTTCTTGTATTTTAGGTATTTGTTTTAGTATTGTATTACAGTATTCTTTTTTCTTTTCTATAGATTTTAATCTTAGAATTTCTTCTCTTTTTATTTTTCTTTCTTCATTAATCATTTCATATAAGTTTATTCTTTGGTTACATATTATGTCTAATTTGTCATTTGTTTTTATATCTAAATATTTTTCTAATATAGGGTCTGCTCTATGAAAATTCATATATCAAATTTATTTCTTCTTTATATAATTCTTTTGCTATGTTATAATTTAGTAAATCTAATATTTATTCTATTATATATTTTTCTTTTATAATATCGAAATTTATTAGATCATATATTTGCATTCTTATGTTCTCATCTAAATCTTTTAAAACTCTTAAGATTTCTATTTTATAATTAGAGGGTAATATCAATCTTCTTATAATTATAAATTCTGGTGTATATATTATATATTTATTTTTACTTTTTGTCATGTAATATTTGTCCTTAAGATCTGCCATATGATTCTGATACCATCTAGTGGGGGGGGGGGGGGGTTGTTAATAAAAATCATAAAATATTTTGGAATTTTGTATACTTTGAAATGTATAATCTTGAAGACTTTGTATGTTATAATCTATAAAAAGGATATTTTGATAATTTTTTATGATCTGTATGTCAATCTGTATGATTTTTTTGTACATTTAGACTTTTCCTTGCATATTTTTCATTTATCTACAAAAGAATACTGAACCCACGCATGTCTAGTCGCATTCATTGAACTTCATCATGGGTGGCTAACAATTTACATTGTCTTTTCATTTATCTACAAAAGAATACTGAACCCACGCATGTCTAGTCGCATTCATTGAACTTCATCATGGGTGGCTAACAATTTACATTGTCTTTGGTAAAGTTGTTTATAAAAAAGTTTATAAGATCACTTTTCCAAACCAGTTTTAAACATGTACATTTTTCGAAATTACTTTTTCACAATACATTTTACTTCAAAAACTCAAATTCCCAAAAAAAAAAAAAAAAAAAATCAGCGCCAAATTGTAGTCCCACTATAGTTTGTATCTACTATCACGTTGGGTTAATTGTATAGGACAAAAAAAAATTTAAAAACGTGGGGAAAAAAGAATTATAAATTAAATCAACTTGGTGAGATTTTTTTTTTTTTTTTTCTATATATATATATATATATATATATATTTGTATATTAAATCAGCTAATAAATGGTTAGGACTTTGAGCAAAGAAATGTAGATCCGAGGATGATTACCGCAAACAAACAATAGGGATATTATACAACATTAATTTACCAATATTTGACGAAAGTGACACAGAAATTACTATCTTCGCAAGAAAAAAGTTGAATTAAAGGTACAAATGTCAAATTTAAAATGATAAAAACGATTTGCGCAATGAATACTAATGGTGAGGACCTCTTTTTCGTAATTCTCCTCTATATAATTAATGTCAAGTTGTCAACATTTAGCAAGGATAAGTACAGCAAATTGGTTTGGACATTTTCCACAGACAATGCATTATTTCTTTAATTTTTTGCTAGTTGGTAACTAAACAAATTAGGACACTTCATAGACCCATCAATTTTTTACACGCAATTGCAATATAATATTAAGTAATTGAACAACTAGATATATTATTGAGAACACAGTGTTAGCCTTGTTAATTGTAACAAGATTTTCTTATATGGAGTACAAAATGTCAAATATATCTTTTATTTTTTATTTAAAAAGAAAAGACCAACTCGACCAAATCAAGTAAATAGTAATAATAATCCTATGAGAATATATTTTATCCCCCCCCCCCCCCCAATCAGCATCCATTAGTCATTACTATCTTCTGATACGTAAATTAACTTACAAATCAAACATTAATGATCGATTTCTTACCACCAATCATCTTTCAAAGCGATGAAATAATAAAAGGGATTTTTTTTTTTTTTTTCAAAAAATAAAAATAAAAAATTGAAAGAAGACTATTTTCTTTCCTATCACTACTTAGGTGACTGCCTCCACAAATTTCCTCAATTTTTTAAAAACCCTATTATTAAAACGAACATTTATTTTCTTTTATTATTGAACTTGAAGATTGTACAAACAAATCAAGAGACGATTGACTGAATTGAACACAATAAAAGAGAAGAAGATTCATCCTGCAAATAAGAAAAAGGACCAAGTTGCAAATATGAAAAATTAATAAAAACTCAGAGAAAATGCATTGAACCAAGCGATCACACAACATAGAGGCAAGAGACTGCCCGGTTACCATTGAAAGCAACAGATTAGCAAACCATAAAATCAAGTGATCGCGTCCCTTTTCTCCAATCGATTGCTTGGTTGTTCAGATTAGCAAACCATAAAATCAAGCGATCGCGTCCCTTTTCTCCAATCGATTGCTTGGTTGTTCGTCGGGAGGAATCCATTTTTTTCAAACACAATTTGTTTATTCGACCTCTTTTACTTGGACAATGATAAGATGATAATTATATATAGAGGACATCTCGAATTCAGAAAGGGATACCACATCTCACTAGTACAGAAACAGTATTTTGCGTCTGTTATTTAAGAGAATAGGCGTCAGTTTTTTAGGCGACGCGTATGAAGCAGACGCGTAAAGTGAAGACTTTACGCGTCGGTTGTAAAACGATGCGTAAAAGCTATTTTTACGCGTCGATTTATAAAATTGAAAAAAAAAATATATTTTTTTTAGGCGTCGGTTTTGGATTACAACCGACGCCTAAAGTGTAAACTTTAGGCGTCGATTTTCCTTAAAACCGACGCGTTTTCAATTTTTTTTTTTTTTTTTGGGCACGAAATTCATTTGCCTATAGAGTAAAATACAATGACCTAGACATGACATATAATGACCTGGACGTCGCCTGCAATGACCCAGGCCACTGCAGGTCATGGCCTGCAATGACCTAGACCACTGCAAGTGATGACCTCCAATGACCCAGGCCACTGCAGGTCATGGCCTGCAATGACCTAGATGTCACCTGCAATGACCTGGACATCACCTGCAATGATCCAGATCACTGCAGGTCATGACCTGCAATCACCTAAACGTGGACTGAACATTTTCCACATGCACATTACCAAATATGTATATAATCGACATAATTAAAATAATGTTAAATAAATGAGAAATAATTATATTTACAAGATTGTTAATGTCACATGTAATTGAGTAAATAGAAGTTTGAATACACGTCGATTTACACACACCTATCGACGAAATATTTAGCCCATAAGTTTTGAATTTCAGCAATTTCCTCCGTTAAGTAATACTCTTTAAATGCTTACAAATAATCAAAATGAATTATCAGTTATTTTTTAATAAAATATGAAGGCATAATTAAAAATCATCATGTTCAATAACTTATACCTTTTCCAACGACGGACGCTGAAAGTGTTCAGTGACTATCTCATACATATTTTTCACGACGTAGTAGCCACACTCAGAACCTCCAGGCTGTTGAGGACACTGAAATTTTCACATTGAAAACTAACATTAATAATCACACTAAATAGAATATGAAAATAATTCAAAGATTTGTAATATATTTTAAATATGTGTTTTCATACCTTTATTTTTAGCCACGTTGTATTGGCTCTTGTCCTAATGCCTCCTTGTGTCCAATATAGTTTGAAAGCCCTAAAATTGAATTAAATTATTCGAACCAGTTACAAAATAAATAAATACAAAAACTAAGATTTCTATAAAAATTTTGGCAGAATCTCCCTTATAAATTGAACTTATCCAACCTGTAAATAGACGCGTTGCTATTGAATCTATCACAACTTCTCAACAATCACAACATATATTCATCAAAGTGAAACCACAACTCCACAATCAATTTCACCACAATTCCACAATTATTTCATGAAAATTATCATAACTTACGTATTGAATAGCGGCTTGATATCTAAGTCATGCTTAAATGCACTAGTTGAATCCAATAAGTACACAGTACTCTTCTGAGGATAAATCACTAGCAACATCCAGTGGTTCCTACGTATTATGAACATGTAAATACAACTTCAAACATGTGCGATTCAAATTACAAAAAAAAAAATTAACTGTTAACAAGAGAGAATGGTCTTACTCCTGAAAATACGGTGCTAGAATGAATTTCTTTGTTTGCATTGCCCTCATGGTCTCGTCCATATAATTTACAACACCATTGGGATTTGTTCTTACCGACACCGACGCAATGTGTGACGGAGACATGAATCCAATTGAATCAATACCGCAATCCTGACATAACTCATGAAGGTACCTAATAATAATGACACCAATAAATAGAGATCGAACAATGATTTAAATTGAAGTTTTAATTTGTGATCAGAAGTCTTACAATGCAAATATTTGTATGATAGATGTATCCAACCATTGCATTTTAAGCAGATCGGTAATGTCTGCGACTGTAACAAAAATACCATCATCGAACGTATAATTGAAGACGGAGGCATCTACGGGCACCTGATAGAAGTCATCACCAACAGGAAATTGAAGGACCGGGGTGTTTAACATTTTGCATTTATCACCCAGACGTAGTAAAGTCTCATCGTCGACTATCGCAGGTCGCTGGGTAGATGACAATTCAAAACTCTGAGGCCTTTTCCCTTTATTAGATTATTTTATGATTTTTTTTGGGACCTCTTCCTGCAATAAGACAATTTTTGTCATTATAACACGTCTGATACAAATTTAAAAGAAATTAATATTGACATAAACTTTTATATAACTCGATTTTATTACCTCTCCAAAAATCACCAACTCCTTAGACCATTGGAAAAAACTTCCAATAGCTTCCCTCACCGTGGTGTGGTGTTGAGATGGCGCTGGAAGATAGAATGCTTCCGCACCATCTATAACATGGTCAACGGACACCTTCACATGATCAAGCCAGAGTGGTTGATGATGCACCACAGTCTCGGGTCCGGACGGATAAATCATCCCGCTGGCCACTATTTGCTTGTCATCATCAACAAATACGGTGAGACGACAGGGAATCGGCTTCTATTTTTCAACATATATATCAGGCCTTTCCATTTAAAAAAAAAAGCAATACTAAAAAAACTAAATACTTTATGGGTAAATACCTGAAGACCATCAAATGGGTCTGGATTCACAGAGTGGCAACTACTTCAAGTTGGTGGTCGGGGCTGTGCAGTTACCTCCACCTCGGCATCAACATTGAGGCCCAAGCGCTGGAGGATGGCATCATATTTACTTTGCATACTATGGTACGCGCTCTGCATACTGTCAAATTTACTTTGCAACTCCGACATGGTTTGATGCCTGACCCGCTCTGTGATGCTATCCTCCATCTCCTTCCTGATGATATCTTTAATGTCGTCTACTGACACGACCCCACACGATCGTCTAAGGTAATCATCGGGCCGGCCGTAAACACCCCGCGTGGTGACATACACGCCATATCCCCTCACCCTACCAGAGTGATCCTCTTTACCAAGGGCTTCACTCAGAATATCATGTTGTCTACTCGACTCAAATGTCCCTTGCGTGGCTTGCTCAGCTTTTTCTAACTGTTAAAAAAAATGAAAACTGAATATAAGAATTGAAGTAAGTTTCAATTGAATATATGAGAAATCGATAAGATATACTTACAATTTTATCAAACACCCCCCTCGTTTTCTTGTTGGGGATGTAATACGTTCCATCTTCTTTCTTCTTCGATCTAGCTCGAACCCAATCTAGGCTGCGATCCTCGCTTACAATTGAGGAGATAATCACGTCACATGAAGAGCTAGAAGATAGCGGGTCACTTACTAGCCAATGTGGCTTCATCCCCGCATATCCGGCTGAGCCCAAATAATGAGGATGCTCGTTCCGCATTTGACTATCCCTCGCCTTCTTACTTTTCTCCTGAAATAAATCACAGGTTTTTAGTTTTCACTCAACAAGACACATGCGTACATTTAAATATACCTTAAATGTTTCCGTCTGTCGTTCTTTTTTAAACAACTCCCATTGCTCTTCGGTCAAGAAATCATAAAGCTGCGTAGGAGATGTATATTTTTGGTGGTCATGTGTAATGAAATTATGAACCAGCCTTGTCTTGAAATCTTTCCATCTCATCCCCGCAACCTGCATAACACTTTTTTTTGGACGGTCATCGAGAATGTTGAATTCCCTCTGAAAGACAATGATAACATGTGGTGTTATAAAGAAATTACATTCACTTTTCAATTATTTACAATGTATCAAGTGATAGTACCTTTATCTCTTCCCACATCATGTCCTTAAGGCCTTGATCGACTTTGTGCCAATCACTGATGTTTATGTCAACATGAATGCGGGCTAAAGATCCGACAAAATGTTTGAAGTTCTTCGTGCCTGGTCCGATCGGCCTATGTTTGTCATCGAACTCAATAATATTCACTTGTTGGCTCGCTTTCTTCATGTTTTTGCACATAGTTGGCCCTCTTGTCCTTTTTTTTTGGGCAGTACTATGATCATCTGAAGAATGTGAAGACTCGGCCATTATATTGGGAAAATTGTCTACGTACCTGCACATATAAATAAATGAATATTAACAACGTATAGAGCATATATAAAAAACATAAGAAAGTTATATGCAAGAATATGTAAATGAACTCACACAATTAATATGAACAACGTATAGAGCATATATAAAGAACAAAAGAGAGTTATATGCATGCGAGAATGTATAAATGAACTCACACAATGAATAATCACGAACGACGGTCAATCCATAATCCTTCTTCATGATCCCAACGCATGTAAGTGGATTCAATGTTATCTTCCTCTAAAGTTGCACTCCTTTGTATACCAACAGAAAATGGAGGAGTTTCATCAAAGTGATCATAATCTTCTTCATCAACTACATCACCAATGCCAACAATGCGTCTCTTGCCTTGAAGGACCACTGACCACTTAGTGTCGGCAGGATCAAGAACATAAAATACCTGTTTAGCTTGTGATGCAAGTATGAATGGCTCGTCAAGATAACCCACCCGTCCAAAATCCACCAAAGTGAAACCTAATTCATCTACCCGAACAGCCCATCGATTATCAACCCATTTACATTGGAAGAGAGGAAACTTGAACTCCCTGTAATCAAGTTCCCAAATTTCTTCAATGACACCATAATAGGACATCGAGGCATCTATTGGCATTGTATCTTTAGCACTTGAAAAATCTCTTGATAGTGCTACTTGTGTCACTCCACTGTTTTGCACCGCACTCTTATCATCTTGACGTTTAGTGTAAAACGTATACCCATTAATGTCATATGCTTCATAAGATCTCACAATCGTGCTAGGACCATACGCTAACCACTTTACCGTTTCAACAATGGTATTCGACGTTTGTGAACTCTTTCATGATTCTATCTTTGAACCATTTTGCAAATAAACGATTGTGTTGATTAGTTACCCACCTTTCACCTTTAGAAGGATTATGCTGCCTTAGGATGGACATGTGCTCGTCCAAATACGGATGAACTTGAGAAAGGTGTTGTAATACTAGGAGGTGTGCTTTATCTCGCAATTCAACACTAGGGAAAATTGATTTGCATCCAATCGTCCCTTTACCTTCGAGTCTTCCCTCGTGACGAGATTTAGGAACACCAATAGTCTCAACGTCATCAAGGTAGTCAGTACAAAATTCAATAGCCTCCTCAGCGGCATAACCTTCAATGATACTGCCTTCGGGTCGAAATCGATTTCTGACATATCCTTTCAAAATACCCATGTATCTCTCAAATGGATACATATACCGCAAGAAAACCGGACCACATATCTTAATTTCTCTTACCAAGTGAACAAGTAAGTGCACCATAACGTCAAAAAATGATGTCGGGAAATACATTTCAAATTGACATAGAGTGATAACAATATCGGCCTGCAAATCATCCAACGCATCTGGGTCAACAACTTTACTGCAAATTGCATTGAAGAAAAAACAAAGTTTTATTATGACTTGTCTGACATGTTTTGGAAGTATGCCTCGAATTGTAACTGGTAACAAGTGTTGCATTAACACATGACAATCATGAGACTTCATACCAACCAATTTCAAGTCCTTCATCGACACAAGACTTTTGATGAGTATCCAGATGGAACCTTAATAGCATGTAGGCACTCACAAAAACATTTTTTCTCTTTTCTGGACAAAGTATAGCAAGCTGGATGTAAATAAGTACGTTTTTCCGACTCTTGCGTTCTAATTGATCCCGTATCCTCATTTCTACCATGTCCTTCCTGACTTTGATACCATCTTTCATCTTCCCTTGAACTTTCAACGATGTCCCAATGATGCTATCACAAACATTTTTCTCCACGTGCATTACATCAAGACAATGCCTTACTGATAAATGTTGCCAATAAGGTAGATCCCAGAATATGGACCTCTTCTTCCAAAGACTCTTTTGAGGAGGCTTAAAAGGTTTTCCAAACAAAACATCAATATTTTTAACTCGTTCATATACCTCACCTCCTGTTAACGGCAAGCGAGCTGCTCGATCCTCAATTTTTCCATTAAATGCCTTCTTCTTCTTTCGATAAGGGTGATCAGCGGGGAGAAATCTTCTATGACTCATAAAGACATTTTTCTTACAGTTTTTCAACCAAAGATCAATCGTGTCTTCTTCATAAACGGGACATGCTTTAGGTCCTTTGTTCGTATAACCTGACAAGTTACCATATGCGGAAAAATCATTTACGGTGCAAAATATCATAGCACGTAAGGTGAAATTCATCTGGCTATGTGCATCAAACACTGATACACCTTCATCCCACATCAGTCTTAAATCTTCAATTAGTGGGGCAAGATAAACATCTATGTCATTCCCCGGTTGTTTAGGCCCTGATATTAACAAAGACAACATGATATACTTGCGCTTCATACATAACCAAGGAGGAAGATTGTAAATCGTTAGAAGAACCGGCCAAGTGCTATGTCGACTACTCATGTTACCGTACGGGTTCATTCCATCTATACATAGTCCAAGCCTAAGATTCCTATCTTCACCCCCAAAATCAGGAAACAACCTATTAATGTTCCTCCATTGAGGAGAATCGGCCACGTGTCTTAGTTTTCCATCTTGTTTCCTCCCATCAGCATGCCACCGCATGTTCTTCGCATCCTTTGCATTGGCAAACAAACGTTTAAATCTTGGTACTACGGGTAGGTACCACAACACCTTTGCCGGAGGGCTTTTCTTATCCTCAGAATTAGCATTCATGTTCTTTCGCTTATACCGTGATGCCCCACACTTTGGACACAGACGCAAGTCCTTATACTCATTTCGATACAGTATACAATCATTTGGACATGCATGTATCCTCTCGATCTCCATTCCCATTGGACACAACAATTTCTTTGCTTCGTAAATTGAACTAGGAAGCTCGTTATCCTCCGGAAGCATCTCTCGTAAGAGTTCCAGTAATGCCGTGAAACTCTTATCACTCCACCTACTATTTGCTTTCAAGTTATACAATTTCAACACAGCAGACAATTTTGTGAATTTTCTAGATCCAGGAAACAAAGTCTTCTCAGAATCATTGAACAAGCTATCGAACACATGAGGCTTTTCAATGAATTCCCTTTGTATATCACGCATCATTTCGTCTATCATATCATTATTGTCATTTTCCACATCATTCTCATCAATATTGCCTAAATTATTCTCCTGCAGTCCACCTTCATCGTCACTAGTGCATGTCCTAGGAAGCATACTCTCACCATGCCATATCCATCGTTTATAACCTTCTTTAAACCCACGACAAATCAAATGACTCTTCACTTGCTCAAAACTACGAAACTTTCTCAGATTCTTACAATCACAACAAGGACACAAAATCATTGCTTCACCTTTCTCTCTCACGTGTTCGTCCGCACATTTCATAAACTCTTCAACTCCTTTCACATATTCATGTGTATTACGCCTGCCGTACATCCAATCTCGATCCATATCTAATAACCTATATGCGAAGATATAATTAAAAAAATATTACTTTTGAGTGAATATTTGTAATGATAGTTATATACTTGAACCAACTATATATTAATAATTGAAATCACATGCATACGATAATTTATTACGTTGAATACTTCATAATTTTACTAGTATATTTTGTTTAATTATTTATTTAGTATGGTTAATTCTATGATAGTGAAAATCACCTATAATTACTATTATCTTCATTTTTTATTTGTAAAATCCTACAGTAATTTCGGCAGAGTCTCCCCTATAAGTTGGACTTACCCAACCTGTAGGAGGAATCAAAATGTCACAATACAATAAAAATGTTCAACCTCCACATATTCACTACTCAAACACAATAAATCAAACTTCAATATCATCAACCACTCCAAAATTAATCCAAAATCAATTCTTAATTCCTAAAATGCTCAAAGTATGATTTCATAACCTAACATTCCATGCATAATTTCAATATAATTCCAATAATTCAAATTATATCAATTAACTATTTGCAATACCAAAATTATAACATATATATATATATATAATAATTCACATTTTTATACATCCAAATATATATATATATATATATATACACACAAACACATATAGATCTATTTATATATATATATATACACACACACACATATATATATACACACACACATATATATACATACACGCACACAAACACACACACATATATATATATATATATACATACACACACGCACACACACACATATAAGAGTAAAGTTCTTACGAGATGGAGGCGGGTTCGTGGTGGCGTCGCGGTGTTGGTGGCGTCGTGGTGTTGGTGGAGGCACGGTGGTGATGGCTTCGCGATGTTGAAGTGTTGAGAGAGAGTGAGAGAGAGATATGCACGGTCGGGAATGAAATCGTGCGAATTTTTGAAATATATATTAAAGGGTTTAGGCGTCGGTTCGTCGAGAACCGATCGAATTTACGCGTCGGTTCTTGGTGAACCGACGCGTAAAGTCTAAGGTTTACGCGTCGGTTCACCAAGAATCGACGCGTAAACTTCTGGTTCAGGCGTCGGTTCTTCATGAACCGACGCGTTCTTCATGAACCGACGCCTAAACCCTTTTTTTTCCCGCGTTTTTCTACTAGTATCTTATCTTATCTTATTTTAATATATTAAAGAAGGATAGTTGAAACAAATTCCCCGCCCCAATAATCCCACCCACAAGTTACCAAATCGGAATTTTTTCCATTTCTCATTTTTTGTACTGTGACTTCATTCAATTATGGTGGGCGGCATTTCAAATGTAATGCAAAAGTTCCATGAGCCCCTTCATGAAGTCACTGTTCAAGCATTTTTTTTAAAATCATTATGTAACTAATTTGAAAAGTATTATTAAAATTTTTTCAACAATATAAAATTATATTTACAAATGTATTAAAAAATATTTGACTAATCCTGTTTAATTGTTTATTATAATACTTGATTCTATAATTTTATTTGTGTTTTAAAACAATTTTAATGAGACAGGGTGAGAATTTATGCTGCAGATATTCATATAATATCATTCAAACTTTCAATTACATGATGCTTGATTTGATAAAATATAATTAATGAATTTGTTGTTTCAATGTAATCTATTTCTTATTAGAATCTGATATCTTTAAAACTTTATTCTTGAGACTATTAAATTAATAATTAATATTAATAATTAGCAATATAAATTAACAATAGATAAAAAATGGGCATGGGTGTGGGAATGGCCTCTCAAACTCATAGGATGAACATTCAAAAAATAAAGAAATTCAAAATGGATATACCTAAATATATTAACATGGATAAAATAAATGCTTTTTTACGATGTTGAAATAGTGACATGGCATGTTCCATCTCTTTTTGACAAATTTCAAGTGCATATGTTTGATTTGATAAAATATAGTTAATGAATTTGTTGTTCTAATGTAATTTATTTCTTATAGAATTTGGGATTTTAAAATTTAATTTTTGTGAAAAAATATATTTATCCGAGTAAGAATTGAAATAAATATATTTTATATAAATTGTATTAAGATAGAAATGAAAAAATCGAATTAAAATATTTTGAAAATAAATAAATAAAATCATTTAAATTTTACTTCCTAATATCTCAATTAAACGAGTATGTTAAATGTACATATTACAACAATCATTAATTTTTTGATACAACCTTTTGATGCCAATGCATAAATTAAATAAAATTTAATCATTTTTTTTAATTTTGACAAAAAATTATTGGCATATTTAAAAAAAATAGTAAAAAAGAAAAAATAATATATATATATATATATATATATATATATATATATATATATTGAAATTCGAGTAAAATATACGTAAGCAATACATTAAAAAATAAACGTAATCAAAAGTTAAAATATATTATGTTGGAAATCAAATTAACTAAAAAATTGTTTTTTTTTTTTTGATTTGTCATTAAAAATTTTCTTTGATTGCATCATATGCTATGACCATTAACAAGAGTTATGGGCAATCACTACCGTATGTTGGATTGTATTTGAAAAAATAAAAATCATATGTGTAACTATCAGTATTAAAATTTTGTATTTTCATTATTAACAATTAAAATCATTTATTATCCTTAATATTATAAATTATATTTATCTGAAAAATAAATTTTATTATTATTTTTTATAAATTAAGATTTCGTTCGACGACTATGTTTTTGTTTATAAACAAAAATATTATTTTGTGAAAAAATATAATTATATCAGTAAGAGTTGAAAAATATATATTTTAATTAAATGTGTTACGTTAAAAATGAAAAAAGTTAATTAATATATTTTGAAAATAAGTAAATAAAATCATTAAAACTTTACTTCTTAGCCCTTATTTGATTTTCATTAAATTTTTCTCTTTTTTCTAAGGTAATCAATCTCAACAATTCATTAAAAGTCAAGCCTACAACATTTGATTTTTCAACAATTCATTCTTCTAAAAATCATTATTCATTTAAGAAAAGAAAAAAAAGAAACTCTTTTTAAACAATACCAAACGCACTCTTAATATGTCTTTAGGCTCTGTTTGTTAAAAGTTTTGTGTTTAAAAACATGTTTTTTATGTTTTCGATGTAAAATATGTGGTTGAAAAGTGAATAGGAGAAATGTGTATGATTAAAAAAGTATTTGGGGAATGATGTTGTAAAAAAAATATTTTTAAACAAGTTTACCAAACAGAGGCTAAATGAATATGTTCTTCGATGTTCATATTACAAGAATCATTATTTTGTTAATATCAACTTTTTATTATCAATGCATAAATTAATTCAAATCTAATCATTTCCTAAATTTTGATAAGAAATTGCATATTAAAAAAAATGATGAGAAAATAAAAATATTAATTATTATTTATATTGAAGCTCAAATAAAATATATGTAAGCAATGTACTAAAAAGTAAACTTAATCAAAAGTAAAAATATATTATGTTCGAAATCAAATTAACTAATTTTTTTATTTTTTATTTTTTTTTTTTGCTTTATCACTAAAAGTTCATTTGATTGCGTCATATGCCATGACCATTAACAAGAGTAAGGAGCAATAACTCTAGCATGTTGGGCTATATTCGAAAAAAAAAAAAATCCTATGTTTAATTAGTAGTACTAAAATCATGTTTAAATTATGAACAATTAAAATCATATATTATCCTTAATATTATAAATTATATTTTTCTGAAATATATTTTATCATTATTAACTTTTTTTAATAAATTAAACCCCAGTTCGATGTCTATATTTTTGTTAATAAACAAAAATATTATTTTTGTGAAAAATTATATTTTATTTCAGCAAGAGTTGAAATAAATATATTCTAATTAAACGTTCTACGTTAGAAATCAAAAAATCGGATTAATATATTTTGAAAATAAATAAATAAAATTATTAAAATTTTACTTCATAATATATCAATTAAATTAGTATGTTCTTCAATGTGCATATTTAAATAATCATTAGTTTGTTGATATCAACTTTTTGTTACCAATGTATAAATTAAATAAAATTTTATCATTTCTTTAATTCGACAAAAAATTTGCATATTTAAAAAATTATGAAAAAAGAAAAAAATATTAATCAATATATGTAAGCAATATATTAAAAAATGAACTTAATTAGAAGTTAAAATATATTAAAAGGAAAATTGGTGATGAGGTCTACAGGTTTTCTATGAAAAACGTAAATTAAAGTCTAAAAAAATTTAATACAAAAAAATTGAATTAAATGCCAAACTTTAAGATGCATGGTACATTAGGGTATTGTTTCTTTTCCTAGATTTTTTTTTTTTTTTTTTTTTTAAGCTTCTGATTCGATAACATTTTATAATAAAATGTTATATTTACAATTTTTTATTTCATACGATTGTATAGTCAATATATTTTCATAAATTTTCATTAAAATCATTATTATTGATAGAAATTTCGTGCATCGCAGGAAAGAAAATATTTAGTTATTATACATAATAATTGAGAGATCAATACCTATAGAGAATAATGAGGCGCATATCAAGATCTAGATTTGTCTTTCAAAAAGATTAATTTCTACACCCGAGTGATGAATTACATAAAATCTTCTTGTTTATTCCCAATTATGTACCTAGGCTAGTTTAATTTGTGTTAGGATCATGACGAAACTTTTAATTTCCAGATTTTTATTTTTATTTTTGTTTAATTTAATGCAATTTATGGGTTTGTTTAATTAATTTTATATTTCATATTTCTACTGAAAATTTAATGTTGTCTAAATTTTATAAACAGACTGTCATAGATAAGTCTGGACAGTAACCAGTTAACAGTAAAACGTCAAGATATGTTTTAGCGCAATACCAGATGAATCTTGCTAATGCAGATTCATCCGGATAGTAAAACGTAAATGGACAGAATCAATTGTGCAGAATTGTAAATAGACAAGAATATAATAATTTGAGTTTAACGTGAGAAAACCCTAATAGGAAAAACCCACGGACCGCATCTTGCGGACAAAAATCAATCACTATATAAGGAATGCGTTTATACAGATCAATCTAAACTACAGGATAAATCTACGCATAGACTTTATCAAACATCCAAGAAATAGATCACTCTCTGATCCTTCTATGGCATGTAATATGAGTTGGCGTCCCACCATTCTTCTGTAACTTTCTTTGAATCCGCAACACTTTTTCAGCAACCTCGAACTCTCGTTCGAACAACATCCAAACCTCCCGTTTGATCTTCACACTGAAATTTCTTCCTTCTCCAAGTGATTGAATCCTCTTCCAGGAGTACCGAAGTCACAACACAATTGAAGCCTTTTGTATTTGTGCGCCACACGAAAATAGGCTTTTTGACTCTTTCAACAAAGTGGACGTGTATTTTAAAGTACCACACGGATTTTGTGTTTTTCACGTCTTAAGAAAAACATCTCGTTTTCTTCTATTTAAAGTGCAATTAGGTTTCTTGAATTCCAAGTTTCCTTATTGCATAAGATCTCTAATACCTGCAAAATACAGTAGAGATAATTAGAAAAAGGTAAGATAATTATTCTTAAATAAATCTTACCATAAAATAAGATAATGATAAATCTTGAAAGATCTTACCATTTACCAATAAGGTGATAAACTTTGATACAAATCAACCATATTTTCGGCCATATCTAGATTCTTCATAATCATGATTTTCGACCACATAATCTTACCATATGCAAAGATAAGATTGAAATATTCTCGACCATATCAAGAAGAGACTTACCATATCTTGTGTGCCAAGAATAATAACAAAATATATCATCAAGAAATTTACTAAAATCACAAGATATCAAGATCAATATTTCGAGATTATGATCCTAATCAAATCAATATTTCTTGATCATTATCTTTCCAATAATAACATGATTTTCGAAAATAAGAGAGATATTTTTTCTCCAAAAATATTTCCATAATTTAATTCAACTTAATAAATTACTAAATACATGTATTTAGTAATTAAATTAAGCTTTCTTAAAATTACACATTTGTGAAAAAATAGAAAATGCCAATAATATAAAATTAACATCTACAATTATATGCGCAATGATTGTATGAATTTTGTGATGTGTTCTTAAATTTGAAAGATTAGAAATTCATTTAACTTGTTTTAATTATCATAAAGTCTGATAAGAGATAAAAATATAAATCTATATTTTATGTAATCTTTTTATTCTTAAATCATTAATATTTTCCTAATTGTTCGTATTCGTCAGAGAAATATAGGGAGATCATATATAAAGATAGATTTTAATTCTCATTCAAAAGATGGTTTTAAACAATTTATAAACATTGATTTTCATAACTCGTAACTTGTTGTTAAAATATTTAAATTAAGCTATGAAAGATGAAAATAAAAGTGCATTCTAGTTCTAGCTTGTTTTTCTCATATATAAATCATAAACATTCTCTCAATTTTGTTTGCTTTTCGTTAAGTGAAATTTTCTTTGATAGTAGTTTTTAATTGTTAGTTTAAATTTTAATTTAAAACAATAATATTATTGATTTTTCCTTTTTATTTTTATTTTATGGGTTAAGATTAGCAATTTAAAACATATATTTCAATCCTTATGAGAACAATATACGAACTCAAAAACTCACTTTATTATTTGTTCGATTTGTACACTATCAAGTACAAGTCATTCTATTTGTATTTGAAGGTCGACAATGATGTTGACATAATATATATATAAATGACACAATTCTATCATTTTACATATCATATCAACTTCTAAATTCATTCGCAATTTGTGGTGATAAGATACGTGATTAAAACTGAAAAGAAAAAAATATGTATGACAATTATGCATAATGGTTTGAGAAATTGATTTCATAATTAAAAAAATCCATTGCATTTGGAAAGTCAAGACTCAAAAGGTCAAAACTTCATTCGCAGTAACTTTTCTTTAGAACATATATAGTTGATGATTCTCACCAAAATTTTCACCATGTCTGTATTTAATGTTTAAACAAAGAAATCTTGCAGTAGGTAAAACTACCAGTGTATAGGAAGAATCCAAGGATGGATCTGCCAACAACGGTAAAAATGGACGCCGCAAAACCCACGTTCTGTCCTCATCAGTTCCACAAGTATATCCCCCAGTCCAACCTCATCACTGTCCCATCTCATGCATCCCATGCTTTCTTCCTGCGCCTCTCTTACTCTATGATCCTTGTACTAGTTCTCACTACTGCCCATTTTTCAAATCATGAATTATCCTCCCAAATTCATTTCTGGGCCTTTGAGAAACGCCATGTTTTTATGTTTTCCAGTCTTATTTATGCTAATTTTGGTTGATTCTGTATTGGGATTTGGGTCTATGGACTCCATTTCTGCGTCGTTTGGGGATTATGGTCTCTTTTGTGCCATTGATGCCAGTGGCAAGCAGGCTGTGATATGTTGGGACACCAAGAACATGAACTCGACAGATTCGAATTCTTTGCATTATTCCTCCAATCTGCCTCCGATGGCGGCGCTCTCGGGTGGGGAGGGGTTTATTTGCGGTATTTTGGCGAACACTTCGCAGGCCTTTTGTTGGGATTCGAAAGATCCATCTTCAAACTCTGATCTGGTTCTTCCGGTACTTCAGTTTAATGCTTATTCTCATATCGCTGCTGGTAAGGATCATATTTGTGCAGTTAGAGGATCTTACTATTCAGAAAATAATTTTGGCAGCATTGATTGTTGGGACATTATTAGAACATCAAATAACAGTTTAATCTCACAACGAAGTGCTCGGTTCTATGATCAGTACATTAGCAGTCTCGTTTTTGGTAAAATTGTTTCTGGTGATGGATTTAGCTGCGGAGTTATAAGAGATGGAGGATTAATGTGTTGGGGTCCGAATTCTGGTGGTCTAGGGGTTTCAGGTACATCAGATAACTATGTGGCCCTAACTTCCGGAATTGACTCCATTTGTGGGGCTTCTCAGATCTCTAGAGAGATCAAATGTTGGGGTCGTAATGATTCATTTGTCAATCCGCCAGTTGGGATTAGACTCGTGTCAATGGCAGCTGGTGCACAACATTTTTGTGGGATCAGAGAGGACAATCATGGCATAGAGTGTTGGGGAAACTTCAATGCATCAAGGATCCCAAAGGGATCTGGTTTTCTCGCGATTGCTTCGTCCGACTACCTTACATGCGGTATTCGAGAAGGTGATTTGGTACTTGATTGCTGGTTTGCCAATGTTTCATTTTCATTGGATTATGATCCTCCATTGCAGTTGTGTAGTCCTGGATTGTGTACCCCTGGTACTTGTGGTGAAGGAATGTTTTCTTTCAATGCTAGCCTTCTAAATGAGCCAGAATTGACAAGCTTGTGTGCTAGGAAAGATCTAAAGATTTGTCTGCCATGTGGGAGCAATTGTTCTGAAGGTTTTTTCCCTTCTAGTTCCTGTACAGAGAATGCAGGCAGGATTTGTACACCCTGCTCTCTCTGCCAGAACAGTTCTTGTTGGGATATTTGCAGACTTCACTCCACATTCAAGGTGCAGCAACAGCACTGGAATCAGCTGTCTCAACTACTGATAATAGTGGCCTCTTGCATGACAGGTTGCTTGTTAATCATGTTTGGCTGGTGTCTTCTATGCCGTACTGTAGCCCCAGAAAGCGAAGAACGGAAGAATAGGAAATTTGCTTCCTGCATTCGTAAGCCTGAGCAGGGAATTGATATAAATGCCGATCAACATCCTCTGGCATCTGTGGCGCCATGTTCAGATGTAGCTCAAGTTTTCCGGCTTTCAGAACTGAAGGACGCAACTAATGGTTTCAAGGAGTTTAATGAGATGGGAAGGGGAAGTTACGGGTTCGTCTACAAGGCTGTCCTCCCAGATGGAAGACAGGTCGCAGTGAAACGGGCTAATGCCGCTACCATAATCCACACCAATAGCCGGGATTTTGAAATGGAGTTGGAAGTCCTCTGCAATGTTCGACATAGCAATATCGTGAACTTGTTGGGATACTGTGCAGAGATGGGGGAGAGGCTACTGGTTTACGAGTTCATGTCCCATGGGACACTTGATGATCACCTCCATGGGGGCCTTTCTCCTCTGAATTGGAGCCTCAGGCTGAAAATTGCAATGCAGTCTGCAAAGGGACTCGAGTACCTACACAAGGAAGCTGTACCTCCTATTGTGCATCGCGATGTTAAGAGTTCGAAAATCCTCTTGGACGCCGATTGGGGAGCGCGGATTGCAGATTTTGGGGTTCTGACTCCACAGGAGAGGGGTCTTAATGCAGACATGAGTAGTGATGTTTACAACTTTGGAATTGTGCTGCTTGAGATTCTTAGCGGAAGGAAAGCTTATGATGCGGACTGCGATCCTCCAAACGTAGTAGAATGGGCAGTCCCTCTTATCAGACAGGGTAAGGCAGCTGCCATTATTGATCGATATGTGGCTCTGCCTAGAAATGTTGAGTCCCTTCTAAAACTTGCCGATGTTGCAGAGCTCGCTTTGAAGGAAGATCCCGAAGAACGGTCGACTATATCGAAATTGGTGCTTTTGTTAGATCAATTAGTAAAGGATGGATTGATGCTCTAGTGTTAAAATGGATTTCCATATCTTCGGGATAATGTAGTTCAAGAACCAAAAAGAGAGAGTAGCTTTTGGTGAATATTGCTCTTCTCATCTGCAAGTGTAAATTTCTTATTGGCTTTTTGTAAATTGTGGTGCTTAGACAATTGGCATCTTTATTCATTTGAGAAATTGAATTTTTTTCCCCCTTAAATCTCTATTCAACTTTTTCCATAAACATGAAGAGATACGGTTTTGGCATTAGCCTGTCTTTGTTCATGAATACATGTTGGCTTCTCCCTGTGCTGCTCACAAATTCATTTTCAAGAATATTGTTTGAGCTTCGGAAACACGTTCACCTACCCAGTGTCAATACGTCTCATAATTGGAAAGTAAATTAAATAAATATCTCTCTAGGATTCTCATCATTTATTCCCAATTAAGTGAACTCAACTCGGACGAGATAGACTGCATCGATACTAAACTTTTGACAGCAACATGTGTTGACTCATTGATGATCTTTCTTATTGACCTAATACGGAGAACAAACTCTTGAAAGTTGCATACAGTACAGAAATTATCAATTAGCATCAAATAATGAGTACGAGGGACTAGCATCGCAGAACAACCTGTAGAAATAAAGGATTGCTATATCAGATGTTCGAATGTGTCATAAATTCATGATAAGGAAATAATTATGTTGTATTGAAAACATAACTTTCATTGGGTGTGTTTGATGTTATTTAAAAAATGTTTTTATGGTTTTGAATATTGTTTTTTGGAAGAATGTATTGTTAAAAAGTATGAGATCTTTTTTGAATCTTTGTGTAATATTTTTTATTGATAAATGTATGGTTGAAAAGAACTAAACAAAAGAGAGAAAGTCATGATTTATTTATAATAAAGGGCTCTGATCAATCACATAGATTATTTAATTGTCAATAATTGTGATAACTTAATGATTTCATGGCACATAAGTATTGGATTTGAGAGTTTTGCATGGACTATGTTAGTTTAGAGTATAGTGGATAATAGATTAAAATTCAATGATAGGATTTAATATTGTGATCACATCTACAATTATTTGAATTTGAATTTGAATTTAAATGGTTTTGGTTCTATATTGATAGACAATTCTCATTGGTTCATTTGGACTTGGTAAGTGAAAAAAAGATGGAGAGAAATAGTGAGAAAGATAAGTGGAATAACTATTCTCCATTGATTCTAGGTGATCTCCGAAGGTTTCTTCTCAGTAGTTCATTTTCATTCCCTTGGACGATGGTGCTTTGAACCAATGAGGAGAAAGTTTGAGCTCAACAACACAAGACACAAAGGTACAAGATTGAAGAAGATTAAAGTCATTTGGTTCTTGTTTTTTCATTTCGAGAGTTTGTATTTTGCATTGTAGTTGAAATATTCTTTGTAAAACTACATTTAAACTCTACAAATGGTATCAGAGCATAGTTGGCTGATAAAAAAATGTTAGACCAACCTGAACATTGGATTGATAATATTGACCATTTTTTTTGTTTGGTGCTCTATAGAGAAAGATACAGTCTCAGACAAATTGCCAAAGTGAATTAAGTTTTTCTATTGTTGGGTCGGTGGTGTTTCTGGTTGCTGCTGCAACTGTTGGATGATTTAAGATTTATGATCCTAAATCTATCGCGTCTCTCCTTAAAACACAAACAACAAATTGGTTCGCTTGGTTTGTGCGCTCTCTTGTATTTACAATTGATAATGTGATTAGTTGCTACCATATAATTGTATAATATTATTTTTGACTCTTCAATTTTTTTACGTGTTAATTGTGATATATTTTCATTTGCGTCATCTTGAAAAGTAATGTCAACATAAATTCATTTCAATCCCAACGGGTATTTTGATGTTTTTGGTGCCTTTTCACCAATTTCTTGCACCATTTCGTAAGTGATGCTTGAGGTATTATAAATAGGAGATGATGGGATAAATTAAAAAATAAAATTCATATATACATTTTGTGATTATACAAAGATTAAATCTCATTTTGTATAGTATTCTTTGTTTCTTTAAGTTCTTACTGTGCTTGGTCTGAACTTGATGAAAGACTTGATAAATAATATAAACTTATTTACTATAATCCTTCAAAGCAACTTCAAATCCCGATGGAGGCAAATATAATTTGAGGACAAAATTCTATATATTTGATCCATATTATTTTCTTGTTAATTTTAGTTGTTATTCTTCATTCTCTACATCATATATTCAACACTTCAATTGATAATCCATCAATCTCTATTCCTCAAATAAGGAATGGTTAAGTGCTCTATCAAGGCCTAAATCTTCAACTACGTTTGGGTCACTACCTTATGTGGACATAGCTACCTTAAGAGCTAACCATGCATTTTTCTAATCATCACAATCTAATTTGTAGTCCACCACCTTTGTTCGTTTGCAACCGAGGTCTCTCCTGTGTCCACATGGCTAAGTTTGGAGCATGTTTCATGCATTTAATACATGACAGATCTACGACATACAGTCCACAACAAAATGAGATTGCTGAGAGAATGAACCGCTGTAACAACCCGAAAATTTTGTACCCTAAATAATTTATTTAGATAGTTAGATTCATGTTTTTCTTAGAGAAGAGACAATTTCATGTGTTGTATGACGAGATAATATATAAAATTTATAAGAAAATGGGAGAGATTGACGTTATTGGTAACTTTGGAGACTAAATTGGCATAAAAGAAAGTTGTATATGATGTTTAAACTCAATCGGATGGAATTTCATAGTTGAGGACTAAGCTGAAAATTTTAGAAAGTCCTATTAATTACAGTTTTGCCATTGTGATGAACACGACTTTGGAATCATTTTGTGGATTATATAGTGATCTATGGCCATTGCAAGTTTTATCAATTTATAGTTCATGATGAGATCTAAATATTGGTATCAAGTTTGATCATAATTAAGGTTGAGAAGTGCTTCAAATATCGAGTTAAAGTTGCCTACTTGAAATTGTAAAAGTGCTGAAAAATCAAGAAATTTGGCTAATTATGAAAATCCAGTCGAACATCCATTTTTGGACGAATAGCACGAGCAGTGTAATGATCTAATTTCTTTACATGAATGACTGTTGCGAAGCTTGAAGTATGAACTTTATAACGGTATAAAGATTGGTCAAAACGGAGCTCGTCTTGATCTTTAAATATTGACCCGAAGGTTGCAACTTGAGATAGAAAAATTTAGGAGTTTTTGTATTAAAATAATGGGAAAATTGACACTTGGCATTCCCATATTATCACTTGAAGGGCATGTTTGGCACATCAACTTATTTTGGTGAGAAGTAATTATTTATCAAAAGTTATAGGACTTGGAGGATAGAAAAGAGAAGTTTGAGGACTTAGTTCCAATTATACAAGGATCAAATCATGCTTTTGTGGAAGTATAAGGGATTTCTTTCATATATAAGATATATGTGCCTATAAAGAACAAAATTTCAGCCCCTTCCTCCTCTTCAAGTCGGTGGAAGAGAGAGAGAGAGAGAGAGAGAGAGAGAGAGAGAGAGAGAGAGAGAGAGAGAGAGAGAGAGAGAGAGAGAGAGAGAGATGATGATGAAGAAGAATTAGAGAGGTTGAAACCATGAAATCCTACCTAGTTGAGCAAGGAATGATTCTTTGAATCATTATTTCAATTTTTAAGGTAAGCAAGAAAATATTTCCTTCATGTTTAAGGTTTAAATTAGAGTTTTGGATTGATTTATCAAGTTTGAAGTTAGTAGAGTTGAAGATGATTGAAACAATTGATTCTAGAAATGATTTAACCCCATTTCTCCTTCATTTTTCGGTGGAGACACAAGAGAGGAACCATGGGCAGGCTACTGGATGAAAAATGGAAGGAAAAAGGAGAAGGAAGAGAGAAGAGGAAGGAAATTCTGCTGTGCCGAGGATACTAGTAGCATTGACAGAGGCAAAACGAGAGGCTTCTAGTAGCATTTCCCAGTTTTGGGCAGATTATTTCAAAGTGAGAAACCCTCACTTTTGGATGTATTTTCTAGGTAAAACTTGGATTAAGAAGTCAGATTTTAGTCTATTGAAGTTACTCTAACACTTGGTTAAATAATTGTAGGTGTTATGACTCAAAATCATCTTATCTAAGTTAAAGGTGAGTGAAACTTGATTTGTGTAATATTGTGTTAAGTTTTTCATATTGTGTTGAAGTATTATCTTTAAATTTCAGATTCTTATATGTTTCTTTTGGATTATGATTGATTGGATAAACTATGTTTAAGATTGAAAGTTAAGAACACAATTGTCCTCTAAGTGTTTGATGAATTGTTTAAGTAAAGCAACAATGATTTTGTTGAGTTATGTTGAGTTATGTTGTGCTATATTTTAGATGTTGGGAATTATATTTTAAGGATGATAACAAACATTAGATACATTTTGAATATGATTATATGTGGAGAAATGGTTGGGTGAAGGTTAGGAAGTATTAGAAGTGGAGCTGGGCAGAAAGTTTAAGTGTTGTCCTTGATGTTTTAAGTGTTGTTTTTGATGTTTAATAATCTCAAATCATCACTTATTGATGGATTTATTCATGTTTGAAATCTGATTTCTAAGGGGAGTAATATATTAAGAAGTTAAATGAGATTTGAACATTATTTGTTATCCATTTAATGATTTATCTTGCTTAGGAAGTTGCAAGTATTAAAATTCAGCTTTATAGTTGATCTTGTTGAGTTGAATGGACCTAATACTTTTGAAGGAGTAAACGAAATCTTTGAAAGGGGTTTTAAGGCTAAAGATTTTGTTGATATTATGACTAAATATTGTTATTATTTTAAGTTATATTCTATATTCAAAACTCATGTTTCAAAGTATGTTAAGATGTCTAAAAAGTGTCTTCAAAATCTACTGAAGCCATTTGTTTAATATGACAGTTTACAAGTGTTTTAAATATAGATTTTAAGATTGTTGGACTTTATGTCTAAAACATGTTATTGGTTTAAGTTAAATTATAAGTAAAATACCCATGATTAGAAGGGTGTAAATAAGTATCAAAAGCAGTCTAAAAATCTGACTGAGTTACATATTCAAAAGACCACTTTATAAGTGTTGAAACGTGGAAATTTGATGTTAATTGATGTTGGACTTCATGCCTAAGACTTGCCATTAGCTTAGGTGTTGTTTTATGTTCAAAATACAAGATTAAGAGTGTGTGTTAAGATATTATAAATATGCTTTGAAATTCTGCTGGGAATTCTCATTCAAAGTTTTTACTTTACAAGTGGTTAAAAGTAGATTATGAGGTGAAATGTTGTTGGACTTGATGATTAAAACTTGTTAAAGGAGTTTGTTATGTCTTATGTTCAATACACATGATTAGAAGTGTGTTAAGAGACATTTAACATGATTTTAAAATATGTTGGATATCCTCATTTAAAAATGCCACTTTGCAAGTGTTTAAAGCTTGATTTTTAGGTCAGGTGATGTTGAATTTCATGTCCAAAATTTGTTAAAGGCTTAAGTTATGTTTTACGTTCAAAACACATGATTAGAAATGTGTTAATAAGTACTAATTGTAGTTTACAAGGCTGCTGAAATTATTCAGTTAAAATGTTCCCTTGTATATATATGTTTAAAAAGAGAATTTGAGACTAAATGATATTAGACTTGATATTGATCATTTATATGTTAAGTTAAGGATAAGATATTATGTTTCAATATGTGATTGAATGTTATTATGTAGAAGTCTTTCACATGATATTTGATGAATAACATTTCATCTCATCATCATAAGAATGCATGATCATTTCACATAAAAGAGCAAAGTATGTGTTTTCAAAATGTGAAGAAATGATTATGTATAAGATCTTTCAAATGATGTTTTCAAGAAATAATCATGAAAAATTAATAATGTCCCTATTTAGGTCGTTGCATCTAGGGAGAAAGTCCATAATTGGTCACGGGCTGTGAGGTACCTTTCGGGGGTAAGTGTCTCTTTTATATATATGCTAGCAAGCCCAAAGAAAGAATGCCAACTCTTTTGTACTTGGAGGCGTAAAAGCACACCAGCTATTTACGAATAGTGACCTTGTGTCGTAGGTACACATATGATGTGCGCAATGCACGACCCTAAAATGGGAATGACTCCTAAAGTAAAAGACAAAGAATGAATGAGAAAAGTGAAAAATATTCTCACTATGCACATCACTTTTCATAGAAGAAAGAAAGAAAGAAAGAAAAGAAAGAAAGAAAGTATGAGAAAGTGAATAACATTATTACTCATGCATATCACTTCATGCATGACATTCATGTCATAAATATGAAATTGATTAATTGAATGTAGTTATATGGAAGTAAATGTTGTGAAGTGATTACAAATGATACGTTGAATTGATTATGATTTCTTGTACTATATGATAATTGATGTTAAGAGTAGAAAGTAGTAAAAGAAGCAAATATAAGAGAATAAATAAATGATGCTTGTATGATATCAATTTTCATGAAATTTGTTATTATGATTGAATTGAATATGATCATTAGAGTTGCTTGAGTTGGTTAGCAAACTAAGTCTGCTATTCGAATGCTCAAATTATCACTTTAGGAAAGGATGGAAGTTAAAGTTAAGAGCTTAAGTGTATGATTTATATTCATTCATGAAAATGTGAAAGTTTGACAAGAAAATAATGAGAAGGACAAATGTTTATATGACTTCATACACTTTATGTTGAAATTAACCTCTTATTACATGTATCAAGTTTTATTCACTGAACCATGTGGTTCACAGTTGTTTCATATATATTTTTTTTAGAGGAAATGGAGCATTAGTTATTGTAGAGTGGATTCCCTATGGAGATTTCCAACCGATAATGAAGAGTACTTATTGGTAACCAAAAGAGAGGAAAGATTAGCCCTTTTTTCCTTTAAACTATTTTGTAATAAAGTTTTATTCTTCTAGTATTTAAAAGTTAAATACCATTTGGAGCTCGATTTTGAGATATATAAGTAGATGGTTATGAAAAGAAATGGGCCTAGTATTTTAAAGTTTCGTTTAATGTTTAAGTATCATTTTTATGAAGTATTGAAACTATTTTTATTTGATTGTTATTAAAAGGTTAAATTCAAAGTAAGGATGTTGATCTTAAATGTTTAACATGGTAAACTTATTGTTTAGAACAATTTAGTTGGTTCTAAACAAGTTCAGAAAGAGTTTTTAGTAAATGTATTAAAGCTGCCATGTTTTTGAAAGTATGCTACTAGTAGTCATTAGCAAAAAAAAAGCTTGTATTTTGGGGTCGTTACAACCGTACAGTGTTAAAAAAAAAACTAGGTGCATGATGCTTAATTCTAACTTACCAAAAATATTTGGTGGGGGAGCTGTTAAAATTGCATCCTATTTGATCAATAAATCTCCCTGCAGTGCTTTAGATTTCAAAATACCTGATCAAATTTGGAATAAACCACTCCTGATTTTTCAAACCTCAAAATTTTTGGATGTGTAGCTTACTCACATCAAACTGAAACCAAACTTGATGTCAGATCTTTAAAATGTGTTTTTATTAGGTATGGTGAAGGTGTCAAAGGTTATAGGCGGTGGGTACAAGAACAAAAATGTTTTAGGGTAATAATCAGTAGGTCAATTGTTTTCAATGAAAATATTTTTCCTTGTAAAACTGAAATTTTAGAAAATTCACTTAATGATAAAAATTTCTCACAACTTAGCTGAGTGTTGGTGAGTTTTAGAATGAAAATCATCAACTTAATACTCATTCAGGCAGAGCAATCCCCACATTCACCTACTATTATCTCAGAACCTAATTCTCCTGTTCCTGAAACTGAAATTGAAACAAATCTGAGTGATTATCAACTTGCTGGGGACAGAACTAGAAGGGAAATAAGACCTCCCTCTAGATTTGAAGATGCTAATTTTGTATCGGCCTTCACATTTACTAAGTCTTTAATATAGAACTCAAATCCTTTGAAGAAGTAGTTTCTTCAAAAGATTCTAAACCGTGACATGCAATGTAAGAGGAAATGGATCCTCTAATAAAGAATGACACATGGACCTTAGTGAACATACCAGAAAATAAAAGAATAATTGACTGCAAATAGATCCTCTAAATCAAGGAAAATGACTCTAAAGAAATAAAACATAGATATAAGGCTAGACCTGTAGCTAAAGGGTTTTCACAAAAAAAGAGAATAGACTATAATGAAATATTCTCACATGTTGTTAAATATACCTCTATTAGAATTTTGTTTGCATTAGTTGCTCAATTTAATCTTGAGCTTGAACAAATGGATGTGAAAATTGTCTTTTTATATTGTTTTTTAGATGAAGCAATTTACATGAGTCAGCCTAAAGGTTTCGAAAAGAAAAGTAAATATGATTTAGTTTGTTTACTTCAAAAATCTTTATATAGCTTGAAACAAGCACCTAAACAATGGTATAAGAGGTTTGACTCTTACATTTAAAGTCTGATTTCAAGAAGAGTCAATTTGATCCTTGTTTTTACTACGAAAATGGTAAATCTGATTATATGTATCTACTTTTGTATGTAAATGATATGTTAATTGCTGGTCTTGATTTGTATGATATTATTTCTCTTAAACATAAACTGAAATCTAAATTTGAAATGAAAGACATCCTAGAAGAATTTTAGGTATGGATATTTTAGAAATAAAGAAACTAGAAAGTTATTTCTAAATAAGAAATCTTACATTGAAAAGGTTTAATCTTTTTGAATCAAAACCCGTTTCTCTTCCTTTACCTAGTCATTTAAGATTATCTGTTGAACAGACTCCTAGGACTAAAGAGGAAGAAAATAGAATGTTAAATGTTCCTTATCAAAATGATGTTGGTTCTATTATGTATTTGATGGTATCTACCATAACTGATATTGCTTTTACTGTTAGTATTTTAACTTTCAAGTAGGTTTATGAGTAAACCTGGTGAAACTCACTGGACAACTATGAAATCCTTACTTAGATATTTGAAAAGAACTTTAAAACTGAGTCTTTTCTTTGAAAAAAAGAAAACTGATTTAAAACTTAAAGGTTTTACTAATTCAAATTTTGCTGGTAACTTAAACAATAGGAAGTTCGCCTCTGCTTACTTCTTTGTGTTGAATGGGACTTGAATTAGTTGGAAGTCCCAGTTAAAAAATTAGTTGCTTTATCATCTATTAAAGCTGAATATATAGCAACAACTGATGTTGTTAAAGAATGTATATGGCTAAAAGGTTTGTTAGAGAACTAGGTTTTTTGATGAAAATGGTGTAAGTATTTGTACTGACAGCTAGAGTGCCTTATACTTGAGCAGAAATCATGTATTCCACAGTAGATCTAAACACATAGATGCTAAGTTTCACTTTATTAGGGATGTTACTGATAGGGAAGTTGTGAAATTGGGAAAGATCCCTACACGGGTTAATCCAGCGGATGTTGAAACTAAAATCATACATATTTCTAAGTTTAAAGATGCTTTAACATTTTTAAATCTAATTGAATTTGATACTTTGTTTGTATGATTGTTACAGGTACTGTTGATCCGAATAAGGAGGAGATTGTGGATTAAATTGGCCCAACAGTTAGAACCAGACCTAGTTGAAGAAAATTGAGTTAAGTACACAAATACAAAACATTAAGTGGTCTATTTTTCAATATTTGGTATTCTAAAATATATTTTAAGAGTATAAAACATATTATAAAAATCAGTTAATCAATTAATTTTTTTGATCTATAGTGATTCGCCATCATTGGCATCTACTTTCACGACCACCGCCGGTTACCTATTCTTTTAGTTGCCCTCTCCCTTTTTTCTATCCTTCCTTTCTTCTGCCCTGTCTCAGCACAATACTTTGAAGAATTTTTTTTGCCCGTTATGTGGGGATCACCTCTACCATTACGGTGTGTTTGATTGCATTAGAAAAAATGGAAAAGAAAACATTTTCTAGTCAAATTTCATCTTCAAGTTTTTGAATGACAAATTTTCTATGGAAATTATTTTCCATCCAAGGCCAAATAGTGAGATTTTTCCTTGAAATCATTGAATTTATTTTCTTTAGATTGAGATGAGAAAATGTTTTCCATGGAAAATAATTTTCATTTTTCTTTTCCACCCTCCAATCAAACATACCCTTAGTTCTATCCCTCAGTTTGCCTTTCACTCTACAACAATAAATCACGATTTAACAAATATGGCCCTCGATAACATTATTTGTCAATTTATAGAGAAACATTTTGAGGATAATGTTGTCATTTTAGGATAAAATTCTACCAAGTGCTGCAGTAATTGGCTCATTATATCAGAACGTTTGTATTGATTTTTTTTGCCTCTGTTTGACAAAAAATTTTTTAAACATATTTTTTACAACACAATTCCCCAAAAGACTTTTTAATCACATATTTTCTCTTTTCACTTTTAACCACATATTTTACCTAGAATACATAAAAAACATGTTTTTAAACTTGAAACTTTTAACAAACAGATATCGTTTTAGAATAATCTAATAAAATTTTCAATTTTAAAATTAATTACAACTGTAACGAATGCATTTACAAAAATATGACAAGTTTAGCCAGTGTTCGGATCTTGAAGAATTTTGGTTTATAAACCAAATTTTAAACTACACAATTTTCAATACAACTTTTTAACCACACATATTTTCTCTCTCCAATTTTTAACCCTCCACCTGCCTCGAGATCTGTGCAAAACAATAAAAAAATTGGTTTAAAAACCAGATTGGAGCCTCCGAACAGAGGCTTAATTGGTGAAACTAATTAAATTGGTTACAAATTATAATTAATTATAATTGCAACTTAATTGTAATTTAGTACATTATAAGTCACTCGAAATTTAATTTTAAAAAAAATTAATTGAATTAGTTACAATTGTATACAATTACAATTGCAAATTAATTACATTCTTTAACGAATTTACTCTTTGTAATTAATTACAAATATTGTAACTTAATTGTATATAATAAGTCACTTGATTTTTTTTTAAAATTAATTGAATTGATTACAGATTGTAATTAATTACAATTGTAAATTAATTACAATATTCTTTAATGAATTACGTTTATAACTTAATTTCAATTTTGTAATCAATTACAATAGCTAATTAAATACATTTTTTTAATGAATTAAACTTTGTAATTAATTACAATTGTAACTTATTTCAATTTTATAATCAATTAAAAACGTAAATAATTAATTACAATGTTAATTTTATTTCAATTTTGCAATAAATTATAATTATAACTAATGAATTTACAAAAACGTGATCGATTTAATTGCCGTAATATATTGAATTAGTTACAAATTTTAATTAATTAATTACAAATAACATAATTAAATTAAAGTTCAATTAATTACAACTGTAACTTAATATCAATTTTACATATAATTATAATTAGAACTAATTAATTCCTATTTATTGCAAGTCGGTCAAAATTTCGTTTTTCTTTTAAAATTAATAAAATTAGTTACAAATCGAAATTAATTACAATTGCAATTTAGCCCTTGTTTGAGCCCCATTATTTCAATTTAAAATTTGGATTTTGGAAATCTAATGGTTAAAAAGTGGCTTGAAAAGTAAAAAATTGTGGGCTTGACTTTTTTGGATGATTGTGATTGATTACTGTAGAAAAAAATTGTAAAAAAAATGAGAAATAATGGGACTCAAACAAGGGCGTAATTACATTTTGTAATTGTAGTCAATAAATTTACAAAAGCATGACAAAAATTAATTGAAATAGTTACAAATTGAAACTTAATTACAATTAAAAATTTGTACGTTACATGTCAATCGAAATTTCTTTGTTGAAAGTTGTACCTTCTATGGCAGCATTTCACCAGGAAAATAACACTCAAAATCCATTTAATTAATGACAAAATGCATTTCTCTAAATTTCGAATTACAAGTTTAAGCCACAATTCCTTAGTGTGGTTATAGCTCTGTGCTAATCTTCTACCAAAAGCTTGGCTTCCCCCCTCTAAAAAATGACTAACTTCTAGCTGGGAAATTGAAGAAAGACGAACAGGGAATAGAAATACCAAAAGTAGTTGCATGAGATTCAAGAAATAGAATTTCAGAGAAGAAAAAACACTACACAAGAAGCAAATAAATCTGTGCAACTGGGCGTGATACAGCGCAAAAGGTTGACGAAGCTGGCAAAGCTGGACCAGCTGATGTGAATGGAGCTGGTTGAAGAAGTGTTGTAGAGATTTGGTCGCTCTTCATCTTTTCGGAGTTTTTCCATTCAATTACATTCAAAATTAAGTTTTTCATTCAATTGTTGTGTGATTGCTTCAATTCCTCATTTTCTTGATTTTGGGATAAAAACCTGAAATAATGTAAATAAATACAAACTAAGTAGAATTTATTCGAGAAAAATAAAATAATATCCTAATTTTGACAGATAAATAAGTGTAAAAAATACAAGCTTGAATCCAACCAAATACAATTTTAGAAAACAACTTGGGATGAGAAATTAAGTTAGAACATTACTTAGAAATCATTAGTTCCGATATTCATTTAATTGTTCGAAAACCCACCACTTTAGTTATTTTTTTTTTATTAGTTGTTTTTAATTTAAAATTTTTATTTTCATTTTAATTGCATTGTTTATTTCATTTATTCTCAATTTTATTCTAGTTTTTATTATTTTGCAATTTATTTTCTTAGTTAGTTTTGGTTCTAATCTAGAAATTTTAGAATTGAAGTAAATTAATAACGAATTAACTAGTTCTCGTGGAATCGACAATCCGGACTCAAAAGTCCACTTTTACTACTTGTTAACGATATCGTGCACTTGCGATATTTTCACAACTAGTTTTTGGCGCTATTGTCGAGGACTATTTTAATTTGTTATTTATTTATTTTGATTTTTATTATTCTTAACTTTTAGATTTAGTTACCTTTAGTTTTTAACATTTTGACCAATTAATTCCTAGCCAACCACTCTATGGAATGAAAGATGTAAATATATATAATTCCACTAACTCCACAATTCGCCGACCCTAATCTTAATTCCAACCAATTAAAACCAGCCCTGTCTATACCTCAATTAATCCCCCAGCAACAATTCTTCCAATACACACGCGGCCACTTCCTTTTGTCCTATAATCAGCCGCACCTCTGTTTTGTATCTATCTGCCGAGCAGCCTTATATTCTCTATGGTCCACTTGGCTCTCTCTCTCGGCTGCTCCCTCACGGCCTAACCTACTTTTCTCCCCTGGCTGCTTAACCTTTTTTTAATGCACAAAGAAGAATATATGTGTGTCAAATCTGTAGGGAATTACATACAAATTTCATCTCTAATTAATCCACAAGAATTTTTGATGTTCAAGAAATAATTGAGCAAACCAGAAAATAAAATACGAACATAGAAATTTACGTGATTCGACAACTTGCCAACGTCCACGGACCCTCGTCAAAGCTTTTCACTATATAATAAATTGTTACAATTATATAGAATTTGCACTCACCAAACTCTCCAGTATTGTAAGAAAAATAACCAAGTTTTACCACATCTAACAATTTCTACTTCTTTGTACAACTCACAAAGAACCCAAGAAAAACTAAGATGCTAAACTACATTTTTCCTCGCAATACTCTCTAATCAATGTGCAATTAATTGGCTCCTCAACACACATATTTATAGGTAAACATAACCCAAAACGTGTATTACTTGTATCCCAAAATGTTTCCTTATTGAAGTAGAATAATCAGAATAAGGAAAGAATTCCTTGCAAAAAGATTATCTTCCTTTTCTTTCACATTTAATTTGGTCTCCAAGTTAATCACTTTAACAAGAGAATCAATTGTACAAGATATTCTCATTCTTAATTTGGGTCAAATATCCCAACAAAATCCAATCGGTTGTAGCCTTCATTTGGGCCCAAGGCCCCAAGGTAGTCATTTTAATCCAAAAAATAAAAGCCCATTTATAAGTAGTGTGAGTTTTATTCTTGAGCCTCAATACTTTTAAGAAAATATAAATTGATCCCTTGTCTTTGTTTTATCGTCAATTACATTCAAAATTGAGTTTTTCCATTCAATTGTTGTGTGATTGCTTCAATTCCTCAATTTCTTGATTTTGGGATAAAAACCTGAAATAATGTAAATAAATACAAACTAAGTAGGATTTATTCGTGAAAAATAAAATAATATCCTAATTTTGATAGATAAATAAGTGTATAAAATACACTTATCATCTATCATGTAAAGTAATACAGAAAATGTCAAAAGTGTCACGTAGACTTAATTTTTAAATTAAGAATGTTCGGTTCTCGGTTTGATTTTCAGTTTTAAAATAGGAACCGGTCAGTTTTCGGTTCTCCACTTTTTTATTTCGGTTCGATTTCGGTTCTCATTTTTCCCTTAAAGAACCAATCGATTTCGATTTTTTTTTTGTTCGATTACGTTTCGATTCTCTCGATTCCCATTTTTTTGTCCACCCCTATTTGAATCAACTATGTGATTTCGTTATTCTACTTTAATAAAATCTTAGTAATGTTTCTTTGTGCATTTTTTGTGATTTTGAATCTGTAACATTAGTGTTAGAGTCTTTGGGTTCTATTGTACGTTGTTTATACGACACAAAAATTCACAGATCTAAGGTTTTCTCATTTTAAGTTTTTGAACTTAAACCAAGTATGAACCTCGTTTTTTCCATCATAAGCAATGTAAGCTCCATGATGTTTAAAAAAAAAAAAAAAATCTTCAATACCTTTGTGATTTACTGATCCATGATCAGAAAATATTTCCCAAGCGAATTTGTTCTCCTGCACGTTGCGCACGGAAGAACAAAGTGAGCTTTGCCTTGACTTTCACATGTTGTCAGCCGCACAACCTTTTTATATATATCGTAATCTATATTTGGTAATCAAAATAAATTGATTTATAAATCAATTTATAAATTACATAATTTTTCAAATTACTTTTTAACCACACATATTTTCTTTTTTCAATTTTCAACCAATACTTTTTTACCTTAAAATTATTTATAAATCAATTTATAAATCAAGCAGTATTATGAAATAAAGGCACATTTGCTTATTAAATTCATTATTCATGTACATTTCATTCAGTCATTCAAAAAATACACTTCATTCAAAAAACTAAAAATAAATAAAGGATAAATTTTTTTTCATAGTTTGTTTATTTCTTTTTTTGTTGAATTCTTTGGAGTCATTTTTTCTTTATTTACCAAGCAAAGTATGTATTAAATGCATTGCGATGTTTTGAATATCAAACTTAATTTAAGGTGCCATTATGAGTATTAAATGAAATTTAATATATGTATGTATATTAAAATTTATTATGACAAAATAAAAGATAAAAATAATACAATCAGTTTATAAATTACACAATTTTTCAAATCACTTTTTAATCACACATATTTTCTCTCTCCTATTTTTAACCACTATTTTTAATCTTGAAATCATAATTAATAAACTAATATAAGTAGCGCAAGAGAACTGGACTAATTTCCCAAGTGCTTTCTTTTTACAACATATATGATAAATTACGTACATTAGCAGCAAGTTCAGTTGCGTGGAGGTTCATTCTTATGTTCTTTTCACCACTATCCCCAAGCCAGTGGCTAGTCGTTTTGCTTCGAGCGTTGTTGTGCTATAGTATCGGATGCCTGTGAACGCGGAAAATTCGACGATTGCTTCTGGCATATTTTCACTTCCATCAGATCACAAACAAGTCCAGGCTGTGATATTACGACATTTTCTGTGTTGGTCTCATGTTTCAGCATCTTAAGGACACTGGACATTCCCGGCCGGAGACTGACGTTCTCTTGCACACAAAGCAGCCCGACTTTCAAGAACCGGAAGACTTCTTCTTCTGGGAAATCTTCATTTAACACAGGATCTATGATTTCCACTAGGTTGTTGTCTTTGTATGATCCCCACACCTGCAGAGGTAAATGTGTTAGTACGCATCTATTTTCTCATTTTCCTGTACTGTGAAACAGAGTTACTTTCAAAATAAGTAACTTTTTTTAGCGTTTAAGAGCTTGTATGTTAATGGAAAAATTTTCATCACAACTTTTTAAACTCAATCTCAACCATCAATTCTTAGTTAAGTTCACAATTTTTGATTTTTCAAATATTTTTAAACTACACATTTATCAAAAAAATATAAAAAAAACTACAAAAATCAAAACTTTTCACATTACAAAACAGGTTCTAAGTTTTTATGATGTGGCTTTTCTAATCACTTGGCAAAGATTGTTTACCTTTTCTACCAGAAACTTCTCGCCATATTGTAGATGGGAATCAACAACAGGTCGGCCGCTGACAATTTCTAGGAGCAATACGCCAAAGCTATAAACATCTGATTTCCGCGTCAAATGTCCACTGGTTGCATATTCTGGAGACAAATAGCCTCTACGAAAATTTTGAAAAAAAGATACGACATAAACAATCAAGATTCATACAGAATTATGCTGAAGTACAATTAGTTTCCCCTTACAATGTTCCAGCAACACGAGTACTAATGTGGGATATGTCGCCTTTGAACAGCTTAGATAGACCAAAATCTCCGAGTTTTGGCGTAAAATTCTGATCAAGAAGTATATTCCTCCCTTTGATATCTCGATGCACAATATGAGGGTTGATTTCTTCATGGAGGTAAGAAAGTCCTTTTGCAATACCTAAAGATATGTCTCTTCTTAATTTCCAGTTAAATTTTATCCTGTTTTCATCCCTGCCTGATAATAAAAAAGACAACCAGTTTCAATTGATTTTATTTTTTTGTCAGCATCTCTAATACTAGACATGTTTCGAAGAAATGATGTGACCATAGAGATGAAAGAGGCGATGAGAGAGTGGAAAAAAAAGGAATGAAAAATAAAAGAGAGATATATAGACATATAATAACGCATTATTTAATGTGGAAGGTGTCTAGCAGTCTGCCTAAAAAATAGAAAACCTGTTGTACATCCTTTTACGATAAATAATGTTACATCACTCATCCACCTCATCACCATGTCAGCTGGATATTCAAAATAGAAATTAGTTTTGTTCCATCCACCTTATCATCATGTCAACTGGACATTCAAAATAGAAGTCAGCATTGAAGATGCTCTAGTATCCAAGCCTCACTTGTTGTTTTTAGAACTTGTTTGTTCCCACCCATTTTTTTCAACTTTCGCATCAAATTTATTTTTAACAACACAATTTTATGGATCAACTTCTTTTCACACTTTTTAATCACTTTTCAATAGAGGTGTCAATCAGGGTGGTCCGGGCCGGGTCGACCCGTCAACATAAAAGCCCGATAATGGTCCGCTTGGAAAAAAGCCCGCCATCTACGGGTTACGCACCGGTTCCGGGTCAGCCCACAAATTTCGAACTACAACCCAGACCCGCCCGTTGGCCCATCCGGGTCTAGTCCATGCGGGTTGCAGTTCGTTCTGATTTGACCCGTATGAATAAAAATATAGATTTTTTTTTTCATATTTATAATAATTTTTTTTGTCAAGTTTCTAAATACAAAATGATTAAAATAATAAATTCATATTTATATCATAAAATATTTACATAAAATTTAAAATTATATTTTATGTTATATGAATTACTTCTAAATTTCCAAATTTAAATAAAATATAAACAAAGAACAATTAAATGCTAAATGTATTTGTAATTACTATTATCAAAGAACATTACATTTTTAGCTATTAGGGAGAAAAAATAAGATTTTGCTTTAAAAGTTGTATTAGAGTTTGTAAAAGAATGGAGATTTTCAATGTTACTATATTTAATAAAAATATATTTTTTTTTCGGGCCAGCGGGTTAACCACGGCCCGCGAATGTTTGACCCGCAAAATTCGCGGTTCACAACTTCTTGACCCGTAAACCGCCCGCACGGGTCGATCCAGGCCGATTTTCACGGGTCTGATCGGCCCGTCCGTCTTGACACCTCTACTTTTCAACCACAAATTCTTCCCAAAATTAAATTCCCAAAAACTACCAACATCAATACTACAAGAATATCTTCCAACAGCGACGACAAAAGTAGTCTCTAAAAATCTAAATGTCGTTGCTATTTCAAATTTGGGATGACAAGTCGTTTCTAATTATGAAAAATATTTAATTAAATTTTATTTATTTATTTTGACCTGTTTCAATCTCTTTTCAACCTAAGTGTTGGATGGTCATATCCCAACCACTAAGATAATTAAATTTTTGTGTTAAATTTTATTTTAATAATATATATTAGTTAATGTAACAAATATTTATTCTATTAAATTATATCTTAATAATATTTTTCTCAACAAATTAACTTTAATATTAATTCTATAAATGTAAATAATCAAATAAATCAATAAAAGAAATATAGAAATTGAAAAAAATATACTATTATAAATCACATTAAAAAATCAGAATTAAAAAAAAAAAATTAAAAAGACTTAATAGGGATGACTAGATCGTCTTTATTGATCCAACAAATAGAGATGACAAGAAAAGTTGTCTTCTCTATTGATCGGACCAATAGAGACGACAAGAAAAGTTGTCTCTATGGTCCAGCCAATAGCGACGACGTTTCTTGTCGTCTCTATTTGTTGGATTAATAGAGACGACTCCATAATGTCGTCTTTAGTGAGTGGATCAATAGAGACGACTTCAAGTCGTCGCTATTGGTAAGACCAATAAAGAGGACTTTTTTTTTTGTCGTACCAATAGAGACGATTTTTCGTGTCGCCTCTAATTTTCGTCATTTTTGCTCACTTTTCTTATGGTGCAAAGAGGCACGTATTGCAGAATTCAAGAACAACACTTACCAAGAAAAGCATTTGCCAGGCAATTATTTTCCATGTAATCATAAACTAAAAGTCGTTTTGCTCCATCAACACAACAACCTCGGAGAGTGACAAGATTTTCATGTTTGATATGAGACAATGCTGCTATCTCAGATATAAACTCCCTCTCGCCACGCATTGTTTCCAGCTCAACCAAGATTACTTTAACAGCTACAAAAACACCGCCTTGAAGTTGTCCCTGTACTTTTACCAGCCATGCCAAAAGTTTGTTTTAGCCGAAGAACATGTTTAGTACACAACATTTGACAACACTTATATATATATATATAATCAAACAATCACCTTGTAAACAGAACCATGTCCTCCCTCTCCAATCTTGCATCTGAATCCTTGAGTGGCAGCTTCCAGTTCACTGTAAGGGAATTTGCGAAATTTCGGGATTGGAACAAATTCACAACCTGTTCTTGGATCTAGTTTAAGTTATGATCATGTTGCATATTGCAAAGTATTGAAAATGCATCGATCGATGAAGTTTAGGAACATACCGCTGTTCTCCTCACTCGGATTTACGGCCGAGGAAACCGAGGTATGTCGGAAACATCCTAAGAAATAAGGAAGCCTCATGTTTGATGATGTTCTTTCCTGCTATGTCTTCTGGTGAAATGAAATGAAATGATATGTTTTGCAGGAAAAGAAGAGGGGAGATTTTTTAATAAGGGAAGGTAGTACTTATTATGATAAATAAATAATTTATAGCCCATTGATTTGGACTTAAAGTTATAGACTTTGGCAAGCAAGCAGCCGGTAATTTTTTTTCGTTTATTTAAGGTAAAATGTGTGGTTAAAAATTGAAAAGGGAAAATATACATTGTTAAAAAGCGGTTTGAGAAATTGTACAAATTATAAATTGTTATCATTACAAAAAAATGGGTTGTGCATGAACATAAAGTATTTCATTGAATTGACAAATTTAGAAACATTAATTGTGAAATATCTAGTAAATTACAATGTTACATTAATATTTCAACAATTTTAATTGTTAAATTTAAACCCAAATTTGACCTTAACAAACATGAAGGCAAACGTTTACCGAACTCTTTATAAATAAAAAAAATTATTATTTTTGAGATAAAATATATGATTAAAATATAGTTTGAAAAAATATATATTAATTAAAAATTATTTAAAAAAATATGTTATTTATAAACTTGTTCGAGTATATGAACGAAGTTCTAAAATCAGTATTCAACGCTTAGACATTAAGAACAAGGGCCCACTCCACTTGTACATTATTATTGTTATTAGTGGGCCTAGCCTGGTTGTTAACGACCATGGCCCGTGTTGACTTATCGTTAGAATTTTTTATTTATTTGGAAAATGCAATTAAGGAAAGTCGGCTCGAAAGTTGCCTTTGTTTAATAAACTTGTTTAATAAAGAACATATTTTTCAAAATGTGGAAATTACAACCAAACCTACTTTATAAGAATCAAATTCAAAAATAAGATTAAATCTATATAACTTCAAAAATCAGGTTATAATTATAATTAAGATTTAAATAAATAAATAACAATTTTATAAAATTAAATACCTAAACCCTACCCCTTACTTTCAAAACCTAATCGACTAATTGTGTATTTCTTCTCTCTAAATCGCTTCCTTCTCCTCCAAGCTCTCTGTGCCCTCTCCCTCATCGGTGACATTTTGAGAGCGGTCGACTCAGGGCGCCGCTCAGGGGAGGACAACAGTAGTAACAGCATGGTGTTTCCTACGCACGATGTTGCCAACTCACGAACGCAGCAGGGCTCTTGACGGCGGGTAGCGGTAGAGCGGCGGCGCCTACGTGTGCTAAGTCTCCGCTCTGGAAACGCTATGTCGTCGCGTGAGGTTTCTGCGCTCTCCCATCCTGCGATGTCGCCGATCTTATTCAAGTTTTAGGAATGGGGTCACAGGAAATAATGCTCTTCTGGGTAACAAGAATCTAGAT
The DNA here is from genome assembly GCA_963555705.1 of Ligustrum vulgare. Taxonomy (NCBI): domain Eukaryota; kingdom Viridiplantae; phylum Streptophyta; class Magnoliopsida; order Lamiales; family Oleaceae; genus Ligustrum; species Ligustrum vulgare. The sequence goes on along the minus strand of OY743176.1, from coordinate 19,737,340 downwards.
CTGTGGGCGAAGGATGTCGGAGGTGCTGGTGGTATTTTCAGTGGTGTTTTGGATGTGGTTTTGATGATTTCATGCTGTGGTTTTCTTTGCATTTTAGGTGGCGATTTTGTGGTGGTTGTTGTGTTTGTGATTGTAGAGTTTAGGTGGCGGTTTTGGCGACGGTTTTGGCTGTTTAACTGATGGTTACGAGGGCCATGGCGAGGTGATGGTGGTTGAACATTGGTGTCTGGCGATTTCTAGTGTGAGGCTGTATGTGAGATGTGTAGGATTGGCGATGGTGGTGGTGGTGTGACCTGAATCTTGGTAGCGCGTGTTTGATGGGTGGGTGGTAGTGTCGTTTCTGGACTGCGTTCTAGTGCACGTGGTGGTTGTGGTGAGGCGGGGTGGTGCCGGTGCGGGGTGGTGGAGGTGATAGGGAAGTGGCAATGTTCTTTCCGATTGAGACTCTAGTGATGGTGATGTGGAGACGGTGGTGGTTGTGTGACGTCAACGACTGGTGGAGCGCTGCTGCATCGTTTTGGATCTTGATTCTGTTTTTTTTTTTTTTTTATCTTGCTTCTTCTAAGCATTCGAGGCGGGGGCTAGGGCGATGATGGTGGTGGTGGTGTGCAAGGGCGTGGCATCAATTGTGTTGAGGCTGTGTTCGATATGTGGTGTTGCTGTTCGATCTAGTGGTTTGGAGCTTCGATCCTGTGGTATTTTTGCAAGTAGTGGTGCCGCAGTGCCGGCAGGAAGTGGCGGTGACAGTGGTGAGGAAGGGAGTGAAATTTTGGTTATTGGAATTTGAAGATGGGGTGTTGGCGGCGATGGTGATGGAGGCGGCTGACGAAAACGCCAGTGGTGGTGGCACGGTGTTGAATGTAGTGGTGAGATGCCGGTGCTGGCGATGGTTTGGAGTTGTGAAGTGAGGGCGGTGTGGGTTGGGGTTGTGACTTTGAAATGTAAATGTGACCTACAATTTTTTTCTTGTGACCTCGAAAATATATAACTGTGACCTTAAAAATGGGGTGGTAGGTTGTGATCGAAAAAAATGATGGTTGTGACCTTCAATTTTTTTCTTGTAATCTCGAAAATGAATAATTGTGACCTTAAAAATGGTGGTTGGTAGGTTGTGATAAAAAAAAATGATGGCAGTTTCCGGCGAGGTGGCGGTGGTTGAGATGGTGGTGGTTGTGAGCTGATGGTGGTGAGAATGTGACGTGGGCAAGTTTTCGGATATACTGTGACCTAATAATTAATCAGGGAATTGTGACTTAATAATATAATAATTGTGACTTAAAAGATTGGTGACCTCATGATTTGATAAGTTGTGACCTAGAAATAACTCGGGATTGATTAATTTAAAACTTGTGACCTTGCAATTATTTGTGACTTGATAAAACTGTTATTGTGACCTACTATTTTGATAATTTGTGACCCTAAAATTATTTGTGACTTAAGCAATTTACATTTTGTAACCTGAATTTATCTTGTATTGTGACCTGAATTTACGTGGGCAAGTTTTCGGATATACTGTGACCTAATAATTAATCAGTGAATTGTGACTTAATAATATGATAATTGTGACTTAAAAGATTAGTGACCTCATAATTTGATAAGTTGTGACCTAGAAATAACTCGGGATTGATTAATTTAAAACTTGTGATCTTGCAATTATTTGTGACTTGATAAAACTGTTATTGTGACCTACTATTTTGATAATTTGTGACCCTAAAATTATTTGTGACTTAAGTAATTTACATTTTGTAACATGAATTTATCTTGTATTGTGACCTGAATTTATAGAATTAATAAAAAATCTAATTATTTAATTTAGTTAAATATATACCTGATTTTTGAAATTTTTGAAATTATATGTTAAAATTGAAATTGTATATTCTAAACACCTTATATATGTATTTTTCCCTTTCAAAATTACATTTTAATTACTCACATTTTTTTTAAATCATATATTTTATCTAGAAAACATTATATTCTTTGTTTATAAACAAAATTATTTTATCAATAAGAGGTTTGATAATTAATGACCTAATTATGACGCTTTTGTTACATAATATTAATAACCTTTTTGAATTTGCTTTTTAAAATCCTTTTATGGGCATTTATAAAACTAGTTAGTAGTGCGTGTGCTGCACGTAATTTTATGAAATATATTTGAATGACTTGAATTGAATATATTTTTTTAATACACATTAACTATTTTTAATATATTTTCAAAAAATTGTATAAATTAAAAACACGTATTTACATATTGATTATCTATTAAATTAATAGTGAGTCAGTATTTTTGTCAAGACAACAACTAAAAAAGAGATCAAACTTTCTAACAAATTGAAGTTGATTGACTTAATTTCGCTAAATTGAAGATGATTTTGTTTAAAGTTAAGACTTGCGTTAAGATGAAACAAGATATATTTCAAGTATATAGCTTTCACATATTTATTTTTTCAAAACTGTTGTCAATTAAACGATGGTTTTAATGTATTACTTCCTAAAATACTTGTTGAGTGCAATTTTTATATATAATTGAAGTCGAGACTTGAATCCAAAAAAATACAGCTCTGAAAAAGTATTGAACCACTTAAAAGCATGCATGTCAGCTTTTTTAGCTGCTAAAACAATAAGTTATATATACTAATAAAAAAAATATCATGAGTCCCAATGTCTCTTAAAAATCACTAAGTGAGTGTTTGTTATTGTTTAAAAAGAGTTTTTTTTAAATGAATAGTGATTTTTAGGAGAGTGGATGATTGAAATTTTGTTGAAAAGTCAAATATTGTGGACTTGACTTTTAATAGATGGTTGAGATTGAATACTATAGAAAAAAGAGAAAAATTTAAATAGATTAAAACAAAGGCTAAACATGAAATGTAGATTGTGACATTTTACCTTAAAATAAAGAATAATTTAGAAGAAATTAATAATAAATAACAAAAATGATATCACATTTATGCAGTGACATGGTAAAATATAAAACAGGACCATTAGTATTACATGCATAAATAAATGTGAAATTTATTTTTAATTATAAAATGTTATAATTAAAATAAAATTAATTGAAAGATAAATAAGAAATTATAAATTATTTTCGAGAGTATTATGATCCAAAATATTTTTTCATTCAAGTTATTTAAGAAGTAATATTGATATAAATATATATCAATTAAATTTGAAAAGACAACAACCATCATTAAATTAGAATTTTTATTTTTAATTATAAAATATTATAATTAACATAAAATTAATTGAAGGATAAATAAGAAATTATTTATTCTTTTCGAGAGTATTATGATCCAAAATATTTCTCCATTCAAATTATTTTAAAAGTATTATAGATATAAATATAGATCAATGAATTTTGAAGAGACAACGACCATCATTAAATTAGAAATTATATAATTAATTATAATATGATGATTAAAATAAAATATTTGAAAGGACAAATAAAAAATTGTAAATTATTGTAAATGGTATTATCGTCCAAAAAAGTTTCTCCTTTTATGGACTTTTAGAAGTAGTATAGATAGATATATATATATATAGATATATTTTCACTTTTCATTTTACATGTTCTTTTACGATAATAAGGCTCTATTCGCTAATACTGTAACAATTATAAATTTATTTATTTATGTTTTTGAAGTAAAATATTGGTTTTATTTGAATGTGGAGAAAGAAAGTGTGTATGGTTAAAAAAATAGTTTAAACAATTGTGTTGTTTATAAATCTATCTATATAATACTAAAGCCAACTGAGATTCTGGACAATTGATTTTGACCAGAATCTCAATTGGCAAAATTGTTGACTGGAATCAGAATCTATATATTTAGTTTCATTTTTTTTTCCAATTAAAATTTTCAGTTTCAGACGGTTTATGCATGACTAAGTGGTTGAATTTTTCCGAACAGTTTTTTACGCGTCAGTTATACTGCAGGAGTGAAACGTTTGTTGTTAATGCTTGTACAGTTTCCCTATCTTTTCCCAATTCATAGTTTACACAAGTGGCAGACGGTTATTTACTTGGTCGGTTATACTTTATTTATTTCCAGATTACGTGGTTTATAGGGGCTGTTGAATTATTAGTGCTTCATAATTGCTTCAAATAGGTTCTTTCACCAGTTTCTTGAATTTTTTCAGATTTGGCTAACTTTGTGGAGGACCAGTTTGTGGATTCTAGCTTCAGATTGATCTGCTGTGAAGAGATCGATGGCCAGCGGTGGAATTATTTTGCTGGTAATAACAGTGTTAAAACTAATGGTTCGAAGAAATTTAAGAAGAATTATATTCATGTTGTTAGCCTGCATGATTGACAGGCCCCTTTCAGTGTCAGTATCTTTGGGTTCCAGGAAAGGCAAAGTCAAGAATTAGAGAAAGCGTTTGATGCTGCACCGGGCCAACTCTCAAATGAGGGGTTCTTCACCGCTTCCTGTAAAACTTCTGAAGAATTACACTTACTCATGGCCAGCAGCCGTCACTGGGGAATTACCAGAAGTGTAAAAGTCGGGAATTTTTGCTTTTGCTGGTTTTACTTGGGAAGCTATTCATGTGGTTCGAATTCTCTATTTTTTAATTGATTTAAGTTTTAGTTCCGATTTTGCTGGTCATGTGTAGATTGTGTAGACTGTGCAGATTCACCAAGATTTATTTTGGAGGCAATTTCAAAAGTTTTTCCAGTGGAGCTGAAAAATGACTAGAATAACAATAACAACCACAATTTTAGTTATGACTTGGGATGAGCCTGTGTGTTGTTATTAGAGTAATTGATAAACTTGGAAGTAATATTTTATTAATTCCTACCGTTTGCAATAAATTACCAATTTTTTGTATCTTGAGTTTAGGTATTGTTACAAGGCGACCACTGGTGTTGCAACTTCACATGACAGAGGAATGGCAGCATGAATATGCTGAATTCAAACATATGCAGAGGAGAAGATTCACTGATTTCGGCACTTGGAAATTTTTTGCTCACTCTTCTGGGATGAATGACAAATGTGATTATAAATTTATAAATCTGACTTTCTAATGTTGTATATTATTTTGCCTTTTTTTCACCATCGAGGCAGTTTATATTGTTGTTTTATTAATTGTCATGTTAAAATTGCAAAATGATTGGGAAGCTTCATTGTGTTTGTAAGTAGACCTTAGATTCAGAAATTGGTTTATTACGGTAAATTAAAGTTAAGAACTTGAATATACATGGGTAGTTGAAAATGAAAGTTATGTAATTTCAATTAAACTGATTTGACTCTTTGATCTTCATCACTTTAGGTGCACCTTCCTTATCATATAAATTGAGTTAAAAAGGTGAAAACATGACCTATTTGAGACTTTTCCGTAGAGTCTTCAATTAATTTAGAGATTAAGCGTCTCCACCTCCTCCCCTTGCTCATTTCATGTAATGTATAAGGCGAACATATTTATTTATTTTAAACTTTAATACAATCCTCAAGTCATGTATATTTTTTATTTTTTTATTATGACTCAAGTAATCATATTTTGCCTGACTAATCCTGAAGATAGCGACCTTCACCCCCAGATTACACAAGACAATCTCCTAGCAATCTCAATAAATTACAAAATGTTACTTTGTTGTGAAAGTTTTAATTCAATATGTTACTTTGTGCATCCAATAAGAGCACACTTTTAAGTGTCAATGAAATATGTTCGTACATCGCACGGGTGTGAAACTAGTTGATTATAAATTATAGCGACTGCAGTAAAAAGTATATGCTTATAAAATCATGATTCTATGAGTTGAAGAAAGTTACAATACATCTAATTTAGTCGAAGTTTCATTTTTTCTTATTTTACCACAAGTAATTATAGATACGAATCTTCGAGAGAAAATCATTATATCATTATATAATGTACTCTACTTGATTTGTGATTCTGACATACTCGTCGTTAATAGTTAGGTTTACATTTTGTTCGAAGAATGAATTAAATAGCGTTTACTGCCTAAAGCTTTTTCGACTGCTCACATCAAGAATATTCCGGATTTTAGGATGGAACCACGACAACATGAATTTCCTTAATATATCGAACTTTTGAAATCTTGATTACAAGATGAAAAGAATACAAAAGTTTTCATGCCCAAAATAACAAGTCATTTCTGATTTCCCCAATTCAACCAGTCATTGTCGACAAGTCTTTCTTCATTTTTATAACAAGAAACGGAACTATAAGAAAGCTTTCTTTGTCTTTATTAGTCTCAAAAGCAAAATAACATTGCTTTTCTTAATATTCCAATTTTTATTCAGTCATTTCTGATTTCCCCAATTATTCGATAGTATTCTAGTTCTGCTGTAATAATAATATACAATAAAATATGGCCGGCTTTTTCTTTATTTGAAGCATTCATTTGAGGAGAATTTCAACGTTGGAGAGTAGCTGCTCTTCAAAAATGTCAAATATAATTTCAATATAAATATAGAATTATCCTGCAGAAAAGTATTCACAGTTTTTGGGAAATAATTTTATTATATAATTGTAAGACTTGTTCGTTTATTATTTTAGTTTAATGCCTCAAGGTGAGTAATGTGAATCATTGGAGCATTTTTTGTATTAATTGATACTCTTTCTGTTCTATGAATATAGATTTATTTTCATTTTTTTATATGTACAAAATTATATGTCATTTTTTTAATGAGTATAGTTATTTCTTACGAGTATCTGGTCGAAAGATTGACTCGTGCCCACCCAACTAGGGGTATTAATAAATTAATAGACTACAAAACTTATCTTCAAGCTGTACCTTATTTTGATTGTTTTGAGGAGCGATCACTATTTAATGTGTCTTATTATCCACAAATATGAATTATTTTTATTTAAAACATGAGTAATGTTATTCATCCTCAACTAGCGTATCACCCATGCGATGTAGGAATTTTGTAATGCACAAATTTCAAGGCCCTTTTTTACAACATACATAATGTAACAAGATGCAAAAATGGAATTTCATAAACCAAATAAATACGTTATTTTAATAATTATATAAATCAAGTCATTGTTGGGTCATACCACATTCATATGTATGAGTTAGTTTAATTATAACATTTAAAACTAAAACTCATATATATACATGTAAGTATCGATACATGCAGTAATGGATTGATACTTGAATTCTGAAAATTGGCGGCAATGTTTGATATCTTCCAAAGTTTGACACTTCAATCTCAAGTATCGATACATAGTAAGAATATTGAATAAAAAACAAGGATATACAAACTTTAGATGTGATTTATATAGCCGTTTACAAAAGTGGGATCGTGATTTTACAAATGATAACAAAAGGAATTCGAAGATCATTTCAGTTACATTCTACAAAAGAAACAACTACAAGTAACTACTCAAAATCATAACTAGCAGAGCACATATACTCATATGTTTTGACATTATAATATTCAGTACGAATGCTTGTATATTCGTAATAGGTAGGAAACTCTGGCAAGTAGATCCAAAACTCAGTTTCCTCTACATATATGTATCGCAACCCATCCTCTGAAAGCTATCACCCGATCGAGGTTGCCTCAAATACTTTCATGTCCAACATGAGTCGAGATCTGCTGTCCCAAAATGGTATCCACTTAGCTCTCCATCCAATTAAAATTGTACACATCGTCACTTTTGAATGTAATTGTTTGTGTAGATTTAAAGTCTTTTTGCTGGCATGTATACGTGTACAATTTTAATTGGGTGGACAGCTAAGGGGACACCATTTTAGGACAACATATATGGACTCGTCCAAAATCTACAAGTTGAAAACATGAAAAATATGAATACAAGATATTCAACAAGTAGTATTTTCAAAACTATGACTTTTAATGGGGGCTTATATCATAAATCAATTCCTATTCCAAGCACGCATATAACTGTAGGGACTTAAGTTCCCTGAGTTTCCTTAATAGACTATTCCACGAAATCACATCGTAATCCAGTTTACTGAAATCCATGGCACGAAACAAGCATCGTTTGGACAAATTAACAAGCAAAATAGAAATGGATGTAATATCATGCCAAAAAAAAATCCTATTATGCAATTCATATCAAAATAAGTTTGAAAATATCACAAGTGCCACGTAAGTTTATATAAATAGGTACAAGAGCTATTCACATATTTAACGGGTGCTTTAAAATTATAAAAGAAGTGAAATCGGATTACTGTTTTTGAAATAAATTGCTCAAAGTATTGATACATATTTCTTTACAGAATGCAGTTATCGATACATGTTGTTATGTGTTCTGTAACAGATTCTGATCATAGTCTGATTTAGAAGTTTTGAATAAAAAATGATGCAGAATCTCTACATAACCGATCGAATCATATCAAAGTCATGTCATCATATTAACATGCCTCGATCAAAGAAATTAGAATCTGAACAAAAACTACTTAACTTTAAGAGGAACTTTACTGAGTATTACTTATTTTGTATATGGAAGTGGTACGTTTTCAGTAGACAAAGGGTGATCTCATTTATAGGGGTTGATTGTGGGAATTTCAATCATTAGGCTAGGTTGGATTTTAGGCTAACCAAATGATTGTTCTATGTTGTAGTTTGAAAACACCACCTTAGGAAGCAGGAGGTGGTGCACTGCATGTCAAATCGCCTACTATGACTCAACAACTGATATGTGATGTCTAGGCAGTGTTTGTGCTAACACATCCATTGATTAAGGTAAATCAAGTCTTAAACCCTAAGTTCCACTTGTAGGTATCGATACATGGCTTAAATTTTTTCAAAAATTAAATTTTTAGAAACGAGGGGTGAAAATGTGGGTTATTACAAATTTGACCGTTTTTAATTTAATTACTTATTTGTTACCAGTGGCTGATCCAAGAATTTTGTTCTCCTAAGGCCGCCATTGACTTGTCAACGATCAAATATTGACTGTTGACCAGTCAACAGCCCGTACTTGTGAATAAATTATGTGAAAAATATTTTTAATAAGTACGTAACTTATCAAGCAATAAGAAAATCATATAAAAGTGAAAATATAATCATGTACAGAATTGGACCGGGTTGCAACAAAAAAATCTAATCCATTATTTTTTCCTTTGGATCCAGCACAGGCGATCGCGCTAAAGCAGCCATTGACTCGTCAATGATCATATATTGACCGTTGACCAGTCAACAGCCCGTACTTGTGAATAAATTATGAGAAATTTTTTTTAGTAAGTACATAACTTATCAAGCAATAAGAAAAAAATATAAAAGTGAAAATATAATCCGATACAAATTGTGCCAGGTTACAACAAAAAAATCTAATCCATTATTTTTTCCTTTGGATCCAGCACAGGCGACCGCGTTTGCTTGCCATACTATGGATCCGCCCTTGTTTGTTACATTTGTATATAGAAATTAATTTCAGCAACAAAATTGTCAATAATAAACATGTTGTTGTATTATAATATCGTACAATTTTTCAACAATCAATAACTACTATCAAATTAAGTTAATGCTCTAGACATCGTTTGTACGATATAACATTATATCCGACATTTTTCTAAACTACACTTTTAGTTAACATATTATTAACTCGAAAAAAATCAAGTTAAAATAAAATTTTAATACATACTGATGAGATCCCAGTCGGGGAATTCTCGTCGGACAACGCGGAATAACGACAATTAAACCCTAGAAAAGATCTAAATAAGATCTGACACGAAAATAACAAGAACACGAATAAATAAACGGAAATTAAAAGATAGATCTGACGGTAAAACCTTGACCCGACAATCACGACCCAATTAATGACGATGCGGATTGAAGAACCAAGATTGGTGAATGCCACAAGGGTTGTCAATTCCTTGATAAGTTCGTTGGGTGAACGCCACAAAGAACGGATCTTTGATAAGTTCGAAACAAAAGGAAAAACTCAACCCTTAACAAGAAAATCCTCTCTCAATTTAATTCATAAACTCAAACTTCTGTTCTTACAATCATGGTAAAGAATATAAATAAGCAAAATAACATAGCCACTAATTTACTCAAAATAGAATTCTAATTAAACTAAAACACTAAATTAGGAAAATAACCTAAAAACCAAAAAGGAAATAAAATGATTGAAAAATTCGGAAAATCTGGCCGCTACTCAGTTACGGCAGTGAATAATTCTTTTACGGCCGTAATGGTCTCTCTGATCCAAAACTGTACCATCAGTTACGGCCGTGACGAATCTCTTACGGCCGTGAAAAGTCCCTGCTTGAATGTTACGGCCGTAACTTCCAGGTTTACGGCCGTAAGCCTCGTTTTGCTGAAATTCTTCATTTTTCTTTGATAAATGATTACATTCGTGATAACATGATTTATGACCGTGAATATATGAGTTACGGCCGTGAAGGTCCTCCATTACGGCCGTAATGGATTTTCTGCCCAAATAACTTCGTTTTCTCGGCTCGGCTTGATCCGTCCCTTTTCTTGGCTCGATCCCAACACGGAACTTGCTCCGTTTTACACGTAGATCATTGTCATATTGTTGATAGCTCGAATTCGCCCTTCGATGCCTAGTCCGGATCATATCATACTCCTTCTCTTGAAAAGGATTCGACCTCGAATCCATTTTTGGTCGGCTTTTCAAACTCCTTCTGCTTTTCTGAGCTCGATGATCATGTTTAAGCTTTGTGCGATCCTTTAGACTCTTGGGCTGCTCATTTTTGCCAACGGATATCTTCCCGGCCTTAAGTTCATGGTTTGATTTATGTCCCTGCAAAACATATTTCATAGAACTGGGGAAGGATGTGTTAGCAAATGCAAATAAACTCATTTTTGTGGTGAACTATCTTTTCTTTTTCTTTTCACTCTCAAGCTCACCTTTTTCTGAGGTCGTGGCCTCAACTCTCTTGTTTTCAATTTTCACACCCTCTCTTTTTTCTGAGGTCGTGGCCTCAACGCTCTTATTTTTCCCCTCAAACTCGCTCTTTATTTTCAATTGGTCCTCTTGGACCTCTTTAGCTAATAGCGGAGCAAGAGTAATCCTTTTTCCACCCTGCACGAAAGAATATCGATTTTTAAACCCATCGTGCACTACCTCCTATGCATGTTGCCACGGTCTCCCCAATAAAATATGGCCAACATGCATAGGTACCAAGTCACAAACCACCTCATCCTTATAACCCCCGATGGCAAAATTGACCATAGCCTGCTTATTTACCTTAATTTCTCTCGACTCGATCAGCCACTGCAATTTATAAGGGTTCGGATGTTTTATCAAGCTCAAACCCAATTTCTCAACCAACATTGTACTAATCACATTAGTACAACTTCCCCCGTCAATCACCATACCACAAACCTTTTTACCCACTAAGCATCTAGTATGGAAGAGATTATCCCTTTACTCACCAATTTCATCCACCCTGACCTTAGTACTAAGGACACGCCGATTAACAAGTGAATCTTTAACAGCATAGGTCAGCCCTTCCTCATCACTACTACTACTAGCCCCAACATCCACTAACTTAGACATTCCCTTAAATTCATCCTCGGAACTAATTTCACCATTATCACGTAAGATCATTAACTTCCTATTTGGACACTGGGATGCTATATGACCCGTACCCAAGCACTTAAAACACTTAATATTTCTATCCCGAGTAGTTTGAGAATCAGAAATATTTTTACCTTTCATTGTAGGCTCCTCCTTTCCTTTCGGGTTATGTTCAACATTGGATTCCTGCTTCGGTTGTGATGTAGGATAAGATGGTGAGTGTCTTGCTGCCCCCTTTCGCCTTAGCTTCCTTTCCATCTTTATAGCCATATGCACCATATCCTCTAGCTCCACATAGTGTTGCAACTCAATGGCATTGGCAATGTCTCTATTCAGCCCACTCAGAAACCTAGCCATCATAGCTTCCCGATCCTCCACCACGTTAGCCCGAATCATCGCCACCTCCATATTCTTATGATAATCTTCTACGCTCCTCAACCCTTGAGTCATACCCTACAGCCTCTGATAAATATCCCTATAATAATAAGTCGGCACAAACCGCTTCCTCATTATAGTTTTTAATTCACCCCAAGTCTCCATCGGCTCCTCAAGGTTCCTCTCCTACCCTTCACTAGTTGATCCCACCAAATATTTGCGTAGTCGGTGAATTCAACCACGACTAATTTCACCTTATTCTTTTCCGAATAATTATTACAATCAAAAAGCCGTTCGACCTTTGTCTCACAATCCAAGTACGCCTCCGGATCACTCCTACCCTAGAACGATGGTATTTTCACTTTAATTTTCCCAAGGTCATCATCAACAACATCTCTACCCCCACGATGCCTCCTAGCATCACAACGCTCCCTATCATGCCTCCGCTCATACCTATCTTCTCTATCCCTCCTTCGCATACTACCCAAAGATATACTGCCACTTTCACTGCCCATGTCTTCTTCATCCATACCAACCTCACGCCTATTACTTCTCCTAACCCGAGAACCATCATGAGATTGATCCTGAGGTCTTTGTTCACGCTCTGCACCTCGATTCTCCATCTGAGCCATAAACCTCTCAAATTGTGCCCTCATTGCTGCAATATCATCATTACCTTGTTCATTCCTTCTATTCACACCCCTGAGCTGTTTTCTGTCTCCAATAGAAGATGAAGATGTGGAAACCTCTCTATCAGACATTTTTAAGACACGAACAAGGAAATTTGGAATATTTGGAATTTTCGTAATATTTTTTTAATCTGCCAGAGAATTGGACTACGAGTATGGCAGAAAAAAGGGAACTGGATTTGGATGAAAAATGAAGAAGAAAAACACTTTTGAATTTTTGGGACTGACTCTTATGGATCAAACTGAAAAAAAATTTATGACTGACACGAAGAACGCGAAGAACACGAAAATAAAATCAAGAAATCCAAGAAACGCAAGAATCTGAAATAGATCCAATCTCTGATACCAGATGATGAGATCTCAGTCGGGGAATTCTCGTCGGACAACACGGAATAACGACAATTAAACCCTAGGAAAGATCTAAATCAGATCTGACACGAAAATAACAAGAACACGAATAAATAAACGGAAATTAAAAGATAGATTTGACAGTAAAACCTTGACCCGACAATCACGACGAAATTAATGACAATGCGGATTGAAGAACCAAGATTGGTGAACGCCACAAAGGTTGTCAATTCCTTGATAAGTTCGTTGGGTGAACGCCACAAAGAACGGATCTTTGATAAGTTCGAAACAAAAGGGAAAAACTCAACTCTTAACAAGAGAATCCTCTCTCAATTTAAATCATTAACTCAAACTTCTGTTCTTACAATCATGGTAAAGAATATAAATAAGCAAAATAACCTAGCCACTAATTTACTCAAAATAGAATTCTAATTAAACTAAAACACTAAATTAGGAAAATAACCTAAAAACCAAAAAGGAAATAAAATAATTGAAAAATCCTAAAAATCTGGCCGCTACTCAGTTACGACCGTGAATAATTCTTTTACGGCCGTAATGGCCTCTCTGATCCAAAACTGTACCATCAGTTACGGCCGTGATGAATCTCTTAAGGCCGTGAAAAGCCCCTACTCGAATGTTACGGTCGTAACTTCCAGGCTTACGACCGTAAGCCTCGTTCTGTTGAAATTCTTCCTTTTTCTTTGATAAATGATTACGGTCGTGATAACATGATTTACGGCCGTGAATATGTGGTTTACGGCCGTGAAGGTCCTCCATTACGGCCGTAATGGATTTTCTGCCCAAATAACTTCGTTTTCTCGGCTCGGCTTGATCCGTCCCTCTTCTCGTCTCGATCCCAACACGGAACTTGCTCTGTTTTGCACGTAGATCATTGTCATATTGCCAATGGCTCGACCTCGCCCTTCGATGCCTGGTCTAGATCATATCACATACCATTTTATATATATTAAGATTAATTATAGATGAAGACACTGTTTAATTTCAAATAATAGTAATTTTCTTCTTTTGAGAATAACATTAATTTTAAATTAACATGATATTCAACACTAATTATCTTTAATACTTAATTACGGCACGCGACTCTTCATCTGAAACTAAAATTAGAATTTTTGAAACTCATTATAAACAAAACATATTTTTCTCTCTTCATTTAAACCACACATTTATCAATAAAATAATATTACACATAAACCCATAAAAGATTCCCCACTTTTTAACCACATATTCTCCTAAAAATCACTATTCAAAAAATTATTTTTTCAAATAAAGTATTTAAAATGGAGCTCAAATAGTTGAACCAGAAAGTATGAACATTGGATTTCACATTAACCACTTTCCTTTCCACGTTGTTTCTTCTTGATAAACGATTAAGTTTGAAATTCTTATATTAAGTGATCCTCCAAATAATTTTTAGCATAAATTTGTTTAAAAAATGATTTATTTGCACAAATTCTAGTAATTTTATTTATATTCAAATATATCAATCCAATTTTTTCATTTCCAACGTAACACATTTACATAAAATATCACATTCATTTATATTCAAATATAATAATTCAACCTTTTCATTTTCTAATACATTTACAAATAATATATTTATTACAACTCTTACTAAGCTCCAGTTTGATGTTGTTTAAAAAGAGTTTATTTGAAATGAATAATGATTTTTAGGAGAATGTATAGTTAAAAAGTAAGGAATCTTTTTTGAATTTATGTGTAATATTATTTTATTGATAAATGTATGATTGAATAGAAGAGAGATAAGATGTGTTAGATTTTTAAAGGGGCTAAACATAGGCCAAATATGTAGTAAAGATTAATTTTTCAAGAATTTTGTTTCACTATCAATGGCTGTTATAATATAAAACCATCTAGGGGGCTCAGGAAGAGATGTCCCCTCTCACTGTACCTTTTTATTTTGTGTGCTGAGGCTTTCTCGAGTCTTATTAAAAGAGAGGGAGGAACAGGTAATCTTTTGAGGGTGAGATGTTCGAGGAGTCCTCGAGTTAGTTATCTTCTATTTGCAGAAGACTCAATTTTTTTTCTTGAGGGAGAGCATTAGGGATGCAAATTCTATTTTACAGATTCTTGAGGTGTATGGTAGAGTGTCGGGACAACTTATCAATTTGGATAAAACTACTGTTAGTTTCTTCAAATGTGGGGAGAGATCGAAGAAGAGAATTGAGAACTATTCTGAATATTGACATAAACAAAAGTCATGATAAATATTTAGGTCTGACATCTGTGAGTAAGATGAAAACTTTTGGGGAGTTAAAAGAATGTGTCTGGAAGAAAATCCAAAGCTGGAATTGAAAAATTTTCTCTTATGCAGGTCGTGAGGTAATGATTAAAGCAGTTTTGCAAGTTATGCCCACGTACATTATGAGTAATTTTCGCCTACCAAATCGCTATGTGACGAGATTCAGAGTCTTATTTCTCAGTTTTGGTGGAGAACAAATAAAGGCGAGAGAAAGCTTTCTTGGGTGAGTTGGAAGTGTTTGAGTAGAGCAAAATCTGATAGTGGTCTTGGGTTTCGAAGGTTGACTACTTTCAATCAAAGTCTGCTTGCAAAATAGGGGTGGTGCCTCATTCATAACCCAGACTCTTTGGTGACTATATAAATATTTCCCTAACTCTCACTTTATGCAAGCAGGGGACGAACGAGGAAGTTCCCATGTATGGAAGAGCATTCTATGGGGGCGGGATGTGATTGTGAAGGGATCTCACTGGTGGATTGGCAATGGGCAGACCCAAAAAATTTGGAATGATAATTGGTTAGTGGATAGCTCTCTTTAATTGATGATGCCTGAACACAAGGGGGTGTAATGGGTTAGTAACTTGATGGTGCATAATGGAGGTTGGAATGAAGATGTGATTATGCAGTCTTTTTGGCCAGATGATGCACATTGCATTTTATCCATCCCCCTTGATGTTAGAGACCAAGAGGACTATCTAATTTGGCACTGTTCTCCCCATGGAGATTACTCAGTGCACGGTGGGTATCATTTGCTGAATCAAGTTACCGGTAATGGTGTTGTAGAAGAAAGAAGTAGTAAGCCAGAGATTCTCTTGTGGAAGAAGATATGGAAGCTTAATATTCAACCTAGAATTCTCCATATTATTTGGAGAGTACTCAACAATTCTTTCCCCACAAGTAGTAATTTGGTGTGAAGGAGATTAAATGGCCAACTTGTCTGTCCGCAGAGCAAATGTTGGGAATCCGACGCTCATCTCTTTTTGCAGTGCAGCTGGGTTGAGGTGCTCTAGAAGACACTTAACTGTTGGAAATTTTTGAAGACAGGTGAAGCTAGGTGGAGGACTGATGTTTGGAAAACTTTTATGGCATGTGTTATTAGTTGTTTCAAAAGAGGCTGCAGAATTAATTGGTATGGGGATCGATTTAATTTGGCAGATGAGAAATCAATACTGCATGGTGGAAAGGACCTGGATGTGGTATACGGTAGGGACTCCATCTTCAACCAGCTAGAAGCTTTCTAGAAAGCAAATTTGCTCAAGGAAAAAGCTGGATCGACGCATATCCCGCCATAGAAGTTTTGCCTCTGGTGTCACGGCTAGTTATATTCTCCAAGTGGATGTCGCTATCAGATCTGAATCCCGTTTGCTGGGTCTGGGGGATTATACGGGACGATGAAGGTGTTGTGCATGGAGGTTTCGTGGTGCGTAGGAGAGGTATAATGTTGTCGGATATTGTTTAATCTTTAGCTATGATATTGGGCCTTCAATTTGCAGTTGACTAATCCTTGGTTATCAAATGAGTCGAAAGTGATGCTTTGAAGTGGTGCTTGGCCTAATCAAGGAGGAACCTCTAGCACCTATCACCCCATTTATTAGGGAGATTCGAAAGCTTCTTTCAATCGGAAATTGTGGTTCGTGCTGTCATGTGCCTCGTAATAGGAATGTGATCGCCCATAAGCTTGTCGATTTTGCTTCTCTTTCTACTGTTAATTATTTTTGGTTCGACAATTTGCCTCTCTTTCTCTCGGCTTGGCTGATGGAGGAAGGCAATCTTTAGTTTTCTGGTTTGCTTTGAAGCTTTGTTTACTTAAAAAAAAAAATAAAACATTATTTAGAATATAAAAAGTGCATTTTGGTGAGAATCTATATATGTATTTTTGTGACGATTCTTCTATTATAATATATGTAATATATAGATATAGAGGAAGTTGGGGTCCATTGGAATGTGGAACCAGCTCATGGGTTGATGTAAATGTGTGAAGTGTTAAAGTCAAAAAATGCATTTGCACCAACGAATGGGTTTGTGCACATTCTACTAGGCCTCAACCCTAGGTATGAATAATGAGGAAATTACACACACCTACATTTAAGCTTTCAAATTTAAATTCAAATTTAATAGATTTTAATTCATAAATTAGGTACTAATTTAATAATTAATTTAACGATAATATTAGTAAATTAAATAAACTTATTTAACCTATCTCACCTATCCAACCACACCTTAAACCATAGTTTCATTTTCTCTCCTTTCACTCTCAACACACACTTTCTATGCAGCCCCACCCCAAGCCGTCGTGCCCAAACCCCAACAACACCAGTAGATCCACAACGAAGCTTTCACCAGTGACTTTCTCATCAGATCATAGATCAAACTTTTGAAGAAAATCATCGCTCTAAATTTATCTCTGGTCGGTCATGGAACCATCGGCAGTGGCGCTACTTGTGATGACTTCCAGGAGAGATGGTGACGAATTATAGTAGCAGTAGACATCGCAGCAGAAATGGGGTAGATCGTAGACGTCGGATACTTCAAGTTGTATTAGATCTCGAAGTGGTGTTACAGTTGCCATCTCCAATGAGGGACACTGACATTCTCACGGCCCTCTCCTTTGCTGTTGTTTTTTCTCTTCGATAATGGTGTTAGGCCGATCTGGGTGTTTGCATATGTAATATATTTGTAGTGGTTGGGGTTGGGTTGATGTGGTGGTGGTGGTGGCGGCGTTGAGGTAGAATGAAGTGGTGATGCGGCTGTTGGCAACGGTCAATGGTGCAGGTTTGCTGGGGACGGTGTGTGGTGGTGTTTGCTGCTGTCAATCATTGAGGTGGAATGAGGTGGTGGTGCGATTGTTGGTGGCGGACGGTAGTGCAGGTTTGCTTACTGTAAAAATAACACGAAGTAAAAGCAAGAAATAGACACAGCAAAGCATACACAGTAAGGATGAATTAATTGAAGAATTGTATTGATCAATTTACGTTGGATTGTTGCTGTATATATATATAATACAATTTGTTAACTAAAATAATAGAAAATAACTAGCTTTAACTAACTCTTAACTCTTCTAACTGATTCTTGTTTGAGCTTTTCCTCCTGTTTCAATTCCATCCGTTCAATATGAGCTGTAATACTCCAACACCCCCCCCCCCCCTCAAGATGAGCATGGATATTAATGATGTTCATCTTGTGAAGATTGTGATGAAAGGTAGAGAAACAAGTGGTTTCGTAAATATATCAGCTAGCTGTAATCATGATGGAATGTAGAAGAGTTTAATGACATTTTCCTACAATTTCTCCCTAATAAGATGACAATCAATCTGGATATGCTTTGTTCTTTCATGTTGAACCGGGTTTGTGGCAATAGCTATATTGCTATCAGTATATAACAAAGCAACAGAAGGATGATTGATACGTAGATATTGTAATACATATAAAAGCCATTGAATTTCACTAGTAGTTGCAAGGGCATGATATTCAGCCTCGGCCGATGAACGACTGATTGTTACCTGTTTCTTTGATTTCCATGAAATCAAAGAATTGCTAAAAAAAACTGCAAAACCAGTGACACTTCTTCGAGTATCCACACAGTCTGCCCAATCACTATCTGAAAAACCTTTTAAATGTAAAAGTCTGAGGAGGATGGAAAGAAGAGGCCTTGACCTAGTGTGGCTTTTAGATACCTCAAAACTCGAATGGCTGCTTGGTGATGACTATCAGCAGGTTGAGCTAAAAATTGGCTTAGCACTTGTACAAAGTATGCTAAGTCAAGTCTAGTAAGGGTTAAGTATAGGAGTCTGCCAATGAGTCGTCTATAGCCAGAAGGATCGTGGTATAAATTTGTGTCATTTGCAGATAATTTGAGAATAGACTCCATAGAAAAACCAGCAGGTTTGGCTCCAGTTAAGCATGTGTCTTCAAGTATGTCAAGTACATACTTTCTTTGGCATAAGGTGATGCCCTTATGTGATCTTGCAACTTCCAAACCAAGAAAGAATTTTAGCTGTCCAAGATCTTTAATAGTGAATTTTTCATGTAAAAAGGACTTTAAACGATCAATTTCCAGAATATTGTCACTTGCTAGTATCACGTCATCCACATAGACTTGTAAAGCCATAACAAAACTGTCAAACTTCTTAACAAATAAGGAAGAGTCAGAGGTACCTTGTGCAAAATCATAGGAAAGAAGGGCATGAGATAGCTTGGAAAACCATTGCCTAGAAGCTTGTTTGAGGCCATAAAGGCTCTTCAACAGCTTACACACTCTCTGATTCCCTAGGACAACCAATCCAGGAGGTAAATCTATGTACACCTCCTCATGTAAATCACCATGTAAAAATGTGTTATTCACATCTAGTTGATGTAGATGCCATTGCTTGATTCCTGTCACTGCAATCATCAATCTAATGGATGTAATCTTGGCTACAGGGGAGAAGGTGTCAAAAAAAATCAAGTCCTTATTGAGTATACCCTTTCGCCATCAGTCGAGCTTTATGTCTTTCAACAGTCCCATCAGCTCTATATTTCACTATGAATGCCCATTTACAACCAATGGTCTTCTTATTTTCAGGAAGAGGAACAAGCTCCCAAGTTTTATTTTGCTCGTGAGAAATGAATTTCACTTTTCATTGCAGCCTGCCATTCAGGGAATTGAGAAGCTTGTGTGTATGTTTTAAGCTCAACCGAGTGTGTGATAGAGGGTAGAAAAGCTTTATGTGGTGTGGACAACCTATTTATAGAAAGAAAATGATGAATAGGATAGAAATTACCTTTAGTAGGAGGGAAGTCAGTTGAAGTAGATGTTTGGGTTGCATCTTGAGATGAAGAAACATTACAATAATAAAAACTCTGCAAATATAAAGGTGGTTTTTTTAGCCTAGTCGATTTTCTGAGTTGCAGATTTTTTGAGTTAAATGAAACGGATGGTGGATCAGAAGTTGGATCAATTTGATCAGATGCTGGATCAGAAATTGGATTAATATTGGTTGAGGGAGATGATATTGGTGACTCTGATTCATTATGTGTATGCAGTTCAAGGAAGGGAGTAGGATTGAAGTGAGATAACTCAGAATCCTCATTAATTGGAAAATGTTTTGATATGACTTGAATCTAAGAAATCTTGAGAGATAGGGAACATAAAGGAGTAAGCTTTAGTATTTTGTGGTAATATTTGAAAGGGGAAAATTGTTTCATGAAATATGACATTTCTAGAAACAATGATTTTATTTATGTTTAGGTCCATGAGTTTATATCCCTTAACATCAAAAGGGTATCCAAGAAATATGCACTTTGTGGCTCTTGGGTCGAATTTTTGTCTGTGGTTGGATAAAGTAGATGCAAAATAGAGGCAGCCAAAGACCTTTAGGTGAGAAATATTTGGTGGCTTGTTGAAGAGCTATTCAAAAGGGGTTTTGTCTTTGAGTAGAGGGGTAGGAAGTCTATTGATTATGTGTGCTACATCAAGGACACAATCACTCCAAAAAATTAATGGTAGATTTTCCTGGAACATTAATGCTCTAGCGGTGTTTAGTAGATGTTGTTGCTTTCTCTCCACAATGCCATTTTGTTGTGGAGTTTCTACACAACTTTTATGATGTAGGATACCATATTTATGATAGAACTTGGGAAGTGAAAATTCTGATCCATTATCAAACCGTATAGTTTTGACAGAAGAGGAGAACTAATTGGCCACCATTTTGCAGAAGTTTTTGATTAAGGATTGTACTTCTGACTTAGCTTTAGTCATGTATACCCAAGTACTTCTCGTGAAGTCATCAACAATGGTTAAGAAATATCTAAATCCAGAATAAGAAACTGTACTGAAAGGTCCCCATATGTCATATGGATCAAATCAAAACTTTAATTAGAATCACTTTTTGATACAGGGAAATGAAGTTTCCTTTGCTCTGCTAGGGGGCATATGTCACAAACATCATTACAATTGAGAAATTTATTAGAATCTATCCATTTGAGGGAGTGCAATCTAAATTTGGATACATGTCCTAACCTATAATGCCATATGTCTAATGGTCTATGACTAGAAAGAAAAACTGAAGGAACTGAAGAAGCAGAACAAGACTGGGGAGATTCACTGGTTTTTGATGGAGTTTGAGTAAAGCGGCAAATTCCTTTCTTTTCAAGAGAAATCCCAATCATCTTCTTCATTGACTGGTCCAATAAAAGGCAATGAGAGGCAGAAAAGATAAGAGAAATGTTAGATTGTCTGGTGAGCTCTGAAACAGACAATAGATTAAATGAGAAATGGGGAACACATAAGACATTGTGTAGAAATAGAGAGTCTGAGAGACATACTGTGCCAATGTGAGTGGCTGGAACTGTGGTTCCAGTAGGAAGATTGATGGATGCATTAGTTGGTTTAGGTTTAGAGTGATATAAATGTGGTGAACAAATTATGTGATATGTTGCACCCGTGGCAAGTATCCAAGATGGACTGAATTTTGGCTAAGAAACAATAGAGTTACAAGAAAACAAAGGTAGTTTAGGTTGTATCTTACCAGAAAACTGAGAAACTAGATTAACAACTGGTTGGATAGTGCTTTGGTTGGAAGAACCTGGTTGTGATGAGCTAGCAATTACCATTATTTTTGTTAAATTCCTCTAGAGTAAAATAAAGCCTTTGTTGCTCATTCCTATACTGATTGAAGGCCTCTGAAGTTGTAATCACAGCATTAGCAGAAGTCACGTTTCTTTTCCCTTTTGGTCCATTCCAGCCGAGAGGATAACCATGAAGCTGGAAACATTTTTCAGTTATGTAACCATTGTAGCCACAATAAGTGCATTGTGAGGTAGACTTCTTTGGTTTTTCCCTAAAAGATCTTGGATGATAGCTCTGTTGATTGAATTGTTTTTCCATTAAAGCATGAGTCTCAGTGTATCCAACAGAGTTAGTGAGCTCCCTCTGACTTTCCTCTTGAAGCAACAATGAGAATATCTTGGACATGTTTGGTAAAGGGATCATCAGCAATAATTGGCTTCTAATAGATGCATACAAATACTTTAGCCCCACCAAAAATCTGAGAACATAATTAGACTGCTATCTAGTTTGCAGAAAATTAAAAAGCTCACAAGTACATGTCACCATTTTACCACCAAGTGCATGTTGGAAACGGTCTATACCTGGTATATTCATCTCATAGAGTCTTGAAAGTACTGAAATATTCAGTTATAGATAGGGATCCCTGACTGATGCAGCTTAAATATTTCTCAAGATGAAAGACTCTTGGTCCATCACTTCTCAAATACCTAGCCTTGATCTCATTCCAAAATTCCATTACAGATATAACAAATAACAAACTGTTTATATTTTTTTAGAAATAGAATTCATTAACCAGGAAAGAACTAGATTATTAGCTCTTAACCATGCTGTGTAATTAACAGTTTGATCAGTTGGAGGAGCAATAATAGTACCATCTATGAATATCGCCTTGTTTTTTACTGTCAGTTCGATAACTATCGAGTGGCTCCATGCAACATAATTTTCTCTGTTGAATATTTCGGATACTAGCGAGGTGCTAGGGTTGTCACTCTTATGCAAGTAGTAAGGGTTATATGAGTCATCTGAAGGATTGACAGATTGATTGATGGTGCTGAATGTTGTAGGATTAATAGGAGGAGGATCAACAGGAGAAGAGTTACAAAACTCATTTCAGGATTTTTGTTCAAGAAAAAAATGCAGAAAATTGAAGAGAATTCGATGCAGAATTCTAGAGCAGAATCTTGCCAGGCAGGAAGGATTCAATGCAGAATTCTAGAGCAGAATTTTGCAAGGCAGGAGGATAGATCGCGGAAGCTTTCTTAACGAACTGATACAACGTAAAAATAACAAGAAGTAAAAGAAAGAAATAGACACGACAAAGTATACACAGTAAGGATGAATTAATTGAAGAATTGTATTGATCAATTTACATTCAATTGTACTTGTATATATAATACAATATGTTAACTAAAGTAACAGAAATAACTAGCTTTAACTAACTTTTATCTAACTCTTCTAACTGTTATTTCTAACTGATTCTTGTTTGAGCTTTTCCTCCTTCTGTTTCAATTCCATCCGTTCAATATGAGTTGTAATACTCCAACACTTACAACGGGTGGTGGTGGGGTGATGTATGTGGTATTGAGTTTTTATTTGAAAGTAGATTTATGGTGGTGATGGTGGTGGCAATGGTTGCTTTCCTCTTGTGGTGTTGTTGGTGTAGGTGTAGGTGGATGGTGGATGGGTGGCCGTGGTTTCTTACTATGGTAGTAGCTTTTTGGTTGCTTTTATTGTGGTGGTTGTTTTGAAGATGGCGGTGAAGTGTTAGTATTTTCGATTGCGGCGAGGTGGTGTGGTGGTGGTTGACGGTTGTTTGGTGTTGGCTGTAGGTGGTGGTAGTTTGGGATGGGTGGTGGTGGGAGTTTTGTTGGGTGTTGGTCGGGTGGTGGTAGTGGAGGTAAGATTAAGATTGATTGTCACCAATAATTTTGTAATTTGTGACTAGAAAGTGTCATGTGACCTAAAAAAATGTAAGATTCGTGACATATAAAATTCAAGATTTGTGACTAGAAAATAAGTTGTGATCTATAAATTCGTGATTTGTGTACGTGATATAAGTTGGAACCTAAAAAATTTGTAAATATTGACTTATAAATGACCAATAAATAAATCGCGACTCATAAGTTGTTAAGTTGTGACCAAATAACTCGAGATTTGTGACCAATAAAAGTTGTGACCTAAAACTCGAGATTTGCGATCGAGAAATAAGTTGTGACATAAAAAAACTCAACGTTTGTGATTGAGAAATAACTTGTGACTTAAAAATTTATGACTGTGTCTATAATTTATATTATTGTGACCTTAACCTATTTAAATAATAAAATATATTTAATTAATAAAGTAAATAATTAATTATGACATGATTTTTGAATTAAAACATTAAATTTCTTAAGTTTGAAAATGTGAATTTTAAATAACTTAGTTATGTATTCTTCCATGAATAATATTATTCTTAAAACATTATGTACGTAGGGATATCTAATTCTATTCTAATCTATAAAAACAGCGAACTTGCTTACTGTTCATTTGACGCAAGCATTATGTCATCTCCAAAACGACGTCGTTTTCATCGCCCAAGACATTAACCGACATCATAGTGGTCTGCCTATGTCATTTTTTGGGGTTTCACGCTATTTTCTTATGTTGTCCACCTCCTTTTCCTCCACAGACTTTTTAAAGGGTTTTGGCTATAGTTTTTCCTTCGGGCTTTGTCTGGATTCTCTTCTTTTCCATCGACTTCTGCGTTCGGTTTGGTGGTTAACTACAAGAATCCGGCCCAACAGAGACAACAAAAGTCGTCTCTAAAGGACCTAAAGTCGTCTCTATTGGTTATTAAAGACGACAAACTCGTCTCAATGAGTCGTCTCTGTAGGTCCGTGGCTGAAGATAATTAGAGACGACTCTGTCGTCTCTGTTTCCCCCGGGATAATTGAGACGACCTTTAGAGACGACATTGTCATCTCTATTTGTGAAAATATATAATTAATTTTCTATTTATTTATTTTGACCTGATTCAATCCCTTTTTAACCCGACCCAAATCTCGATCCGAACCGTCGACCCACTAATTTTCTTTAATTCATATGATAATTGTGCATGACAAGGATTCGAACTCGGGACCTAAGTGTTGGGTGGTGATGTCCCAACCACTAAGACAATTGAATTCTTGTGTTAAATTTTGTTTTAAATAATATATATTAGTTAACTTAATAATATTTTCTTAACAAATTAACTTTAATATTAATTATATAAATGTAAATAATTAAAAAGGTCAACAAAAAAATAGCAAAATTTTAAAAAAAAAATAATTTAAAAAAAAAAAAAATAGAATAGAGACGACTCTGTCGTCTCTATTGGTCGATCAATAGAGACGACAAAAAAGTCGTCTCTATTAGTCGACCAATAGAGACGACTCCATAATGTCGTCTCTATTTGTCGGTCAATAGAGACGATATTACAATGTCGTCTCTATTGGTTGACAACTAATAGAGACAACTTAAAAAGTCGTCTCTATTGGTCGACCAATAGAGATGACTTTTTTGTCGTCTCTATTGATCGTCTGATAGAGACGAATTTTCGTGTCGTCTCTAATTTTTCCTCTTTTTTGCTCCTTTTTCTTGTAGTAGTTCGCCGACCTTTGATGTCTCTTTGGCGTACGACGTTTTCCCAGTTTGTGTCGACAGCTTCTTCTCTGTTACTGCTTTGCGTTCGTTCGTGTGTAGGTCATTATTGGTTCATCTACTTGAAAATTTTTGGGTTCTTCTTTGTGTATTTTCAGATCTTGTTAGAACTTGTGATTCCTACTATGTATTTGGTTCTTTGAGCATTTTTTTGGGTTTTCAGGTTGCTTTTGGTCTGACGAGTTTCTTTTATCAGCATCTCCGTGTTTGCTAGGATTTTTTTGACAAGTTTTCCAGTTTGAAAAATTCAGTTTTTTTTTTTTAATTATTTAAATCATTTTGTGGACATTACCTTGTTATTGTCTTTGTTGACAGATTACTAATAGTTTATGAAGGTTATAAAACAAAAAGTGTGTCATTTTTGTGTTTGAGGTTTTGGTGATTATTTTTCGATGCCATTTTCTTCTCCTTTAAGTTAAATTTCTATGATCTTTGTGGTAACTTGAAACAATTATCTTTGTTTGAATATGTTATGGGCGGTTGAGAGTTTATGTATTTTCGGCCATTGAGTTTAAACTTAAATTTCCCATTTTTATGCGATTTGCCTTCAAATGAAATTGGTATGATTGTTGTAACAATTTAACATGACTACATCAATCTGAGTTTCTTAACTACATTTTAAATAGGCAGGATTTATTTCTTCTATTAGGTATATTATTGTAGGTTAGTATTATACAAATTGTTTTAGTGACTTGGAATAATTATATCAAGCTGAAGATGTCAACGATAGTAGAAACAACGGAAATTTATTTCTACCATTTGCTTTAATTTTTTTCATGTGGATTCCCTACAATTTAAACTATAATTTAAGTTGATGTAATTGTTATAATGGTTTGAGATAACTCTATATATCTGAAGAAGATCCTAGCTACATTTGAAATAACCAAGATTTATTTTTCCCCGTTCGGTTAATTTGATATAGTTGAATGCCCTAAGAATAGCTTACAAGAAGATTAAGAAGAAGACAACATGCACCTGTTCAAAGAGGCTGTGACTAAGATCAATGGACGTTTAACTCCCATTATAGGCCAGATAATGCTTGGGATGATGCTATGGACAAACGAGCTAACTTATAGACGGAGAAACTCGACAACGAGCTCAATGCTTACAGAGTATGGTATGTAATTTCTACTACCCTACATCAGTATCATTACTCGAATAGTTTTTATCTTATTTACCGACCTACTTACAGTAATAATTGTTTTACTTTTAGATGTTATTCACCCGTTTAGAGTCGAATTATGTGTTTCATGATTAAGATTGCAGTCTTTGACTTTGGATTACTTTTCAAGATGAGCATTATAGAGTTTTCATTATTGTCATTGATATAATAATGTCTTTTCTTTTGTCCTTTTTCCATATTCAAATCAAATGAAACATCATCCTACTTATACCGATCATTTCATTCTTTTTGGGTTCATAAAATCAACATAGTTTTTTAATAGAAATTATTGGACCAATGAGATACACAATTTTGGTAATTCACTTATATTTATAGTGACTTTATTACTTATCTAGAGAACAAGAAATCATAATGTTCTATTGGACAAAAATAGTTTGATGTATTCAACAATTTGATAATATAATTTTGTAACAAATTACTTCAAATTTATGCAGGTCAGGCCTATTTTTAAGATTATATCTAATATGAAGTCCCTCTGTTTTTATGAAACATTTTTATATAAATATATGTAAGCAAATGTTTAGGAGTTTGAATATGTGTCATTTCTAAATTACAAGCTGCTTACTTTCTATTTCTTCATATTGTTTTGCACATAAAATAGTATGTCACTGTAAAAAAATTGGAAATTTAAGTTTTATTTATCTTCCTGTTCATGTCAATTTATAAAACTTATACATGCATGTCTTTTTTCGTCTTTGACTTCGGATTTAATTCATTAAAATTATTTATGTATATATAATTATTCTTATAGACCACAAATGATATATTTTTTAAAGTCAAATAATAATAAAATGTGTATTTAAGTTAAAGATAAGATTGCTAAACGGGAAATTTTTACAACGTGCATAATTTTGGCACCCACCTTTTGTTTGGAAATTATTTTGAAACTATATATTCAAAATTATAACGTGGAGTATAAACGTTTTCCAATTTTAATGGCAAAATAATACTATTTACGTGTGTTCATTCAGGGGCATTGGTTAATATTGAATCGTAATTTTAATTAGTAAGCATGTTGGAAATTGACAGCCATCTTCAGAATCTGAAGCATTCAAACACAATAATTATTTCAGAAGATCCTCCAAGGTTTGTATGTCTTATCTTTTTACATATTTAATTTAATATTTTTCTAAATCTATTTTTCATTCTACTGAAGATAACATTATTTTACGTATAAAACCTAAAAAATCAATGACAACAAAGCAAAGCAGAACAATCTAGCACTTTGAGAGAAGAAAGTGGACGGTACATTTGAAAGATTCACCATCCAATGAAGAATAAGATCATATCATATAAACAAAGAGCACAACAGGTGCAAAATCTTCCCCTCTAACACAAACAATCCACCGTCCTACCTTTTGAAGCTTCACCATATGTTTTTGTACTCTGTATAAAAAATGAAATGAAGTATAATAGTAGTAGTTGCACTACAACATATATACAAAATCTTACTTCCCTTGATTTTTGCCCCAAAATTCCTTAAACTTTGTTTTGAATCTTCACCTCACTTCTTGCTTCCTTGCTCCAAATGGTGCTAGTAACTTAGAAACAAAAATAAATTACAACTAATTTACAAACAAAATCAAAGAAAGGAAAAGAAAAGAAAAGAGAAAGAGAAAGAGAAAGAAAAGAGAAAGAAAATGGGGCTAGGGTTTGTCAAGAATTGGGATTTTTTGTGAAGTGAGAAGTGGGGGTATATATACCCCCAAAAATCTGACCTAAAAAGGTCCAAAAACGCGCCCCTTACGAGCCAAACACGCCCTTACTACAAAATAAAAATAAAAAAAAAAACAGAAAATAAAATTCGGAATTGGCCAGAAAGTCGCCTACGCGATCGCGTGGCTAAGCTGAAATCTCTCGGGTTGGATTATAGGTTGACTTCGCGAACGCGACCTGGTCTAACCACGCGATCGCGTGGTTCACCCGAGTGAGTGTTTGTGGTCTGGTCCTTCAATTAATTTCCATCCAGGTCCTCCAACTTTTGGTCTTCTTCAATTTAGTCCTCGAATTTTGGCTTTTATTACAAGTATGCCCCTGAAATATTTGCATCTTTAGTCCTCCAACTTTCTGAGATGTTGCAATTGAGTCCCCAAACTTTTGATTTCTTTCGATTAGGTCCTTGAACATCAAATTTGCTCCTCTTTTAGCCTGATTGCACTCCAATCTTGTCCATTTGCTTTCCAATTGATGTTGTACCTAATTGTACAAGATAAACACAAAATATAAGTTGATATTTGCTCAATTTGCCAATTAAATTGTCTATTTAAAAGCACAATAAGTGTGTAAAATGCACACTTATCATGTCTCATCTTATGGTGGTGATAGATTAATGATTGACTAATACAGACTATATTCAAAAGCCTTTTTGTGGTCTTTTCGATTTTCTTTCACATAATCAGCAAAATCAGCAATGTGTTTTAATGAAATACTGATCACCGGAAACTATATCTAATACCTGGGATGGGCTTTTCTGTACATGGCGAAGACCTTTGAATGTGGAAGCAAGTTTTGTTTGTAACAAAGAAAGCCTGCATACCAATAATCAATGAAATATATGAAATCATCCGATTGACGACATATTAGCATTTGAAGCCACAAAATCCCTATATCCATACAGGAAGTTCTTGGCTAACTAGTATATTTCAGGATTGGCAACTTATATGAAATCATCAAATTAACGAAATATGAATCAGAGAAAATCAACCACAACCACTAGATTTGAATAAGTAGCAATACAAACAAAATATTGCGTCCATTTCTATCAAACATGACTTAAAGTTTCATTCTCAACGTTACTGTATTTCAGGAACAGAAATCCAATGGATAAAGGTTTAAAGTTTAGTGAGGCAATACTCCTTTGTAAAATTGAGAACCCCTAAAATCAAACACTAAATTTAGTGACTAACCGCTCATTTCCATCCATGAACATGGTGAGAACTAATAACAGCATCAAAAGCCCCTGCTGTGAAAACCGCATTCCTGACTGCACTTAGTTCAACTACAGAATCAGCGAAGATCCGACCAAGGCAGGTACCAGCAGTTGAGCTTGGAAGACGTCGGGTGGAGAGAAAACAAGATGAATTTCCATTCATTTCAGTGTTCAATTCCTAAAGAAAAGAAAACTCGAAATTGAAATGCAAAATGAATCAATGGAACCCTAGCCTAGAATCTAGATCTAGAGCAAGGCATAGATCATATACTTGATCGCAAGTTCCAGCACTTATTTTTTAAATTCAAAAAAAACAAAGATCTTTTAATCAAATAATGACAAAATAAGTGCTAGAAAACGGTAAGGAAATGAAAACATCGGAAGTGGGTAATTTTTGGGCCAGTATAATGAACCTTCTTGTACGGAACAAAGCATTTGAATTCGACAGGCCAAGCAGTGAACAGGAAAACGAGAATGTGTATTGCTACAAGGCTGCCCAGAACTATGAAGGCATCTCCATCATCAGGTAGGGACTATAGCTGCCAGCCACGCACCATAAATAATAGCAAATGGCCACAAATCCAAACGCCATGCTCAGTGCCTCTTCCGCAAAAAATCGACAATGTCCACTACTTTCCCATTTATGTGGAACCTTAACATCTCAATCATGCTACTTAAACTCCAATTCTCAGTAATTTCCTAGATTAGGGAGGAAATTTAAACTTTGCTGCACCTGTGGGGGAATAGAAATGCGAAGAAATATTTCCTCTTCAGTAATGTATTGGGTTTCAGCTGAGCTTAGGAAGCCGGTCGAGAGAACCAAATGAATGGCTATTCAATTTTAGATGGAGAAAATATATTCGTTTGTTGAGCTTGGAAGATGCTGGTGGAGAGAAATGAAGATGACTGGGTTTTCAAGACTGATTGAAGATGCCGGTGGAGAGAAATGCAGATGACTGGGTTTTCAATTGTAGAGAGAGAAAATATATTGGTACGTTGGAAGATTGTGGTGTACGATTTTATTTTCATTTACTTTATTAAATGTGGTGTATTTATAAAATTTGTATTTTAATAAAAGTGTATATATAATGTGGTGTAGTTAACAATTTTAGTGGTGTCATTATAATTACCCTAAAATTATTTATGTATATATAATTATTCTTATAGACCACAAATGATATATTTTTTAAAGTCAAATAATAATAAAATGTGTATTTAAGTTAAAGATAAGATTGCTAAACGGGAAATTTTTACAACGTGCATAATTTTGGCACCCACCTTTTGTTTGGAAATTATTTTGAAACTATATATTCAAAATTATAACGTGGAGTATAGACGTTTTCCAATTTTAATGGCAAAATAATACTAGTTACGTGTGTTCTTTCAGGGGCATTGGCTATTATTGAATCGTAATTTTAATTAGTAAGCATGTTGGAAATTGACAGCCATCTTCAGAATCTGAAGCATTCAAACACAATAATTATTTCAGAAGATCCTCCAAGGTTTGTATGTCTTATCTTTTTACATATTTAATTTAATATTTTTCTAAATCTATTTTTCATTCTACTGAAGATAACATTATTTTACGTATAAAACCTAAAAAATCAATGACAACAAAGCAAAGCAGAACAATCTAGCACTTTAAGAGAAGAAAGTGGACAATACATTTGAAAGATTCACCATCCAATGAAGAATAAGATCATATAAACAAAGAGCAAAACAGGTGCAAAATCTTCCCCTCTAACACAAACAATCCACCGTCCTACCTTTTGAAGCTTCACCATATGTTTTTGTACTCTGTATAAAAAATGAAATGAAATATAATAGTAGTAGTTGCACTACAACATATATACAAAATCTTGCCTCTCTTTTGTAACATCCACTATGTAATTAGTACTCACCAACATATGCATACTACTCTATACACACCGATCAAGATATATGTTTCCTTTCAAATTCTTAACTTAGTTCCACAATTCAAGACTCATAAAATTTCCACACACCCATCAAATCCATACATTGCATCCAATGTACAAAATCACATCACGAACACGACGCCCATCTAGTATATCATAAAAAAGGTAACTAAAGTTCATTGTTCCGACTATATTAACTATATCCTCGTGGGATGAAGAGAATAATTGAAAATATGTTTGGTAATGGAATTAAAAAAGGTTTTTGTTGGAATATTTTATATAATGACGCCAAACAAATACAATATATATATATGAATTTCGTTTCGACAAATGGACGGAGTAACGAAGTGAAAAACAAGAAAAGAGAAGAAAGGGACAAAGTCGAGGCAAGTATTGAACACTTTGTCCTTAAGTCGAATTTGCTCTGCAAAGGTGTCAACGGTTTATGGCAATCGATTCTCAAAATACAATGACTCCAACTTGTATTTGTAGCACTTCAAAATACAAGCACAACGAACCCGAATTTTGGCTTACGTACTCCAAAATGAAATGAACAAGAAAAATAAAAATTATGCAACAAATATGCAAGAATTTTGTTTATGAGGAGAAGAGAGAATGATAATGTTATTGCATATCATTTGTGTGTGTTTTAGGGCACCCCAATGGTCTTTTTTATAGAGCATGAAAGGTTGTGGATGAAGTGGTGTTGATCAATTCATGCAACCCTTCCAAACATTGCAACTCTTAAAAAAGACACACCTTTTTCGGACAATTGTGCGACCGTACGACTCTACGCGTAACAGAATTTTTAGTAAAACGGTCGACGTATGATTGCATGGTTTTATAATCATGCGATCGCACGGGTAAAATTCTTACCGTATTTTTGTACACCTTGAAGCGGCGAAGTGGCAAAAAAATTTTCCTCAACGGATTGGATCGAGTTTGAATATTTGGCTGAAGTCGATATGAAGTCACTTTAGTCGATTTTCAATACTTAACCAATTTCTCGTATTATTAAACCAATATCCATCAATCCCCGGGGTAGATGTGAAGTTGAATAGCCCCTGTTTGGCCATTATTCTAACTCTTATTTATTTTTATTTTTTTAAAATTCATTTTCAATCACACATTCTACTAATAAAATAATTTACACATAAATTCAAAAATATTTCCTACTTTTAATTACACATTCTTCAAAAATTTATTATTACAAACCACATTATTTATTTTAATGGATCTCAAACAAGGACACAATGTAAAATTCATAAGTCTTATAGAAATATATAGGTGAAAATGAATTTGAGAATAAAAATTGAAAAATTCTTTCATTACCAAACATGCCCTATCCATTTTATAGGAATTTGGGATTATTATGTGAATATATCTTTTGAAAGTTCGAGTTTATCGAACTTGAAATCTTAATTGTTTATTTGATTACTTTAATATAAGAATTTTTGTTTGTAACAAATTATTAATAAATAACAAAATTTTATTCAATGAACATTCAACAACGAGTAAACAAAATTCAATCATTTATAATCTCTCCTATGATTTTTAATTCTCAATTCCGATTTGTAACAAGCTAAAGCTTGGGAATCTCAGATATGACAATTATTGTTGCGTGTGAACTAATTTAAGGTTCCAATTTGATATTTGTATGAACAGTCTTACTCTTTATTTTTTTTAAAATTTCTTATTTAATACATGTTTGGTACATATTAAAATTTAGATTTTAATTAAAATTAAAATCAATAATTAATTTTCATCACATATTTCATGAGTCTCATAATTTTTCACCACATACTTCATCAATTGCTATCGAAATTTATTAAAAATCTAATTTTAATCTCAATCAAACAAGGCTTAAATTAAGAAATTAAATCAAAATCAATAATCAATTTCCATTACATATTTCATGGATCACGTAATTTTTCACCGCATATTTCATCAATTATTATCAAAATTTACTAAAAATCTAATTTTAATCTCAATCAAACAGAGCTTAAATTAAAAATATGTCTTTCAAAAATTTAAAAAAAACGTTTATTTACGAGAGAACTCGCAAGCGCTATTCACTGGATAAATTTTTGGGCATGCTCTAGGTTTTATAGTCCACACAAGCGTAATAAGATCATGTAAATGATTTTATACACAATTTTATAAGTACCAAAAAACTAATGAATTTAAATTTTATTTGTTTTTATCTCTCTCTCTCTCTCTCTCTCTCTCTCTCTCTCTCTCTCTCTCTCTCTCTCTCTCTCTCTATGAATTTAAATTTTATTTGTTTTTATCTCTCTCTCTCTCGCGTTGCTGCGACCATTTTTATTGAAGCACTAACTTCTTTTTTGTGAGTCGTACTGGTTTGGGGTCATGTTCATATTTTCTATGTCGTTTATTATATCGTTTATCCCAGAGGACACCAAAGCTGTAGCTTAACCTTCGTTTAAAAAAATTATAAATTAATCGATAAAGAAATAGTAGGAGATTCCATAAAAATATGTGGATAATAATGAATATTAGACAGTGTTTGATTGAAAAGATGAAAATGTGAAGATTTGAGGGTCCATATTAAAAAGTCAACTTTGTTAACCGAAGTAGCCCAATACCTTATCAATCGATTTATGTTTTTATTTTTATTCAATGTGAGATTTATCCCTTAACATGCCCCTCAAGATGATGGCTCGTTAGAGCAGATCAATTTTAAAATTCGTGTGCTTATTTTTTTGAGTCTTAATCGGATTGAATTGCTCGCTAGAACTTAATGGATCCTGATACCATGTAAAAATTTTGGGTCCACCTTAAAAGATCAACCTTGTTAAAAAGAGTAGTCCAAAGTCATAAATTGGTTTATGTTTTCATTTTTATTCGATGTGGAATTTATCCCTTAACAGGAAATAGGTGGAAAGAAAATAATTTTCAGGGAATTGAATTGATTATAAATTATTTTCATGGAAAATATCAATAGGAAGTATTTGATTGAATTACTTTTCTAGGTGAAAAAATTGAGAGTTTTTCAAGTTTTGTTTTTTTTATTGACATTATTTTTCATAACAAATAAATCAAAATTTATCTATTTTAATTAAAAGAAATTTATTTTTTAATTTTTCACACATTTGTATTTAATAATAATAATAATAATAATTTTAGAAAAAAAAATGAATTAATAATAATAAAAATGATCAAATGAGACGAAAATATTAAAATAAAACAAGTTCTTTTTTCAGGGAAAATATTTTCCTCTTAAAGTGAGAAAATATTTTCCACAAAAATCATTCAAATCCCCTCACGTGACAAGTAGTTGGAAATGATTTGGATTGAAAATTTTTGACAATCCACAAAAAAAAAAAAAAAAAAAGCAAAATGGATGAAATTTGCATTTTCCAAAGCAAATTAGCATAAATTTAGCATCAACTCCAATTGCAAGAAAATAGGGAACAACGTGTTGGATGTTGGTTTAATAAATAGAGAAATTGGTTAAGTATTGAAAATCGACTAAAATGACTTCGTATCGACTTCGATCAAATACTCAAATCCGACTCAATCCGTTTAGACAAATTTGTTTGCCACTTCTCCGTTTCGGGGCGCATAAACGGAGATCACACGTCAAAATGATTAAATATTTGTTTGACGTAAAGTCGTGCGGTTGCACGTCAAAATGATTAAATCTCTGTTTGGTGTAAAGACATGCGGTCGCACGACTTATAAGCGCGCGGTCGCACGGTTGTCCGAAAAAGGTGTGTGATGCGACCCACGTAGCAATTGTAGCTACGCAACCTACAAAAAATTGACTCAACCCAAGAACGCCAAAAGAATCACGATTTAGAGATTGATTCAAAATTAATTGAATCAAGCTACCAACACAATCGATTGATATGTTGACCTCTTAATCACAACAATAATAAATCTCACCCAATTTTGAACGCCACAAGAATTGAATCTTGCACGTTCGGAATTAGTTCAATGAAGAACGATGTTTTGAAATCAAATTTGCCTTCAAATTATATTAATCTCAAAGTTGTGTATAAAATAATACAAAGAACAAGCCTATATATAGGAAAAGAAATAAAATCCTAATCTAATTAGGAAACTAAATAAATAACCTAATCTAATAAAGAAAATCCCTTTTTATAACAATAAGGGTGGAAATTAAAAAGTCACCAAAAACTAGACTTCTAATTGAATTTAAACGGAATAAAACTTAAAATTCGCAAGAACTCTCGCAGAAAATTAGTGACGCCTTCACTTGATATTTTGGTCATAACTTTCTCTCCCAATGTCCAATTACATTGATTCAAAGTGAATTAAAAATTTAACTCGAAGGACTACAATTCTTCCAAAAATAGTTCTTTCCAAATTCGAATATTTTCAATATGAAAATTGAGTCTCAACTCCTAACTGAAATTCTGAGTTATAATATTTTCGAGTTTTTTATTCTTCTTTGATTTCCAACTTGATTTCCGGACTCGAGCCCAACATGAAACTTATCTCCTTAGTCGCCAAGAATTTGTTCTCATCCATTATTACTTGAAGACTTGTATTCGGGCTCTGGATCACATCATTCCCTCCTTCTTCTGGATGATTCGTCCCGAATCATAACTTGGTTCATGATGTTTTAGTGCACCGCCGGATCAAAAGGAAAATTCTTGCCTCCATTACATAAGATCAACCAATAGTAGTCCAATCCTTGGATTGGATTGACCGGTCAAAATATGAATTTCCTTGGCCATATGTGGTGTGACTCAAGTTTCCAATTATTTTCAACCTCATCATGTCCAACAATGATGTTCTTCTCTTCACCTCCTTCCTTCGTTGCAACTTATTTCTCAATCTCTTCTATTTCTTTTCTCTCAAGCCCATCCACCTCTTCTAACTCCACATTTTCAAGCTCAACTACCACTTCTAAATTTCTGGCCTCAACCAACTCTTTTACATTTTCATTCTCTACCCCGTCAACTTTCAATCCATGCATATCCTCATTAATAATTTTAACTTCTTGTTCGTCCACCTCTTTATTAGCCAATTCTTCATCTCCTACCTTAAATGTTGAATTTTTTTCAACTAGTTCTACTTTCAACTCTCTCTCCTTCTTCCCAACATTCATATCCTGAGGCTCTTCTTGCAACTTAACTACATTTTTACCCTTCCGTGCAATCATGCCCTCTTCTAGAAGTTTTAATTGATAATTCAATCTGAATAACAGATTAATCTTTTCCTTCACCTTCTTTTGATCTTCAAGTATTTACTCTTGTGTTAAACTAGCTAGGGTTATTGATTCTCTATCCTTCACAAATTTGTACTTGTTTCTATTCTTATCATAAAATGTTTTCCTCTCATGTCTCCATGGCCGACCCAACAACATATGACAAGATTCTAGAGGCACCACATCACATAATACTTCATCACTATACCTCCCAATGGTGAAATTCACTAGGACTTGCTTGGTCACTTTGAACTCCCCACACTCCTTCAACCATGTCATCCTATAAGGTTTAGGATGTTGTAGTAAATGCAACCCCAATTTTTCAACCATGTTGATACTAGCCAAATTAGAGATGTACTCCCTATCAATAGCCAAACTACACAGCTTATCACCCACACGACATCTAGTCATGAAAGTAGGATTTAGATCATAATACATCCCTTTATGTGGATTTCAAGAAAATTCAAAATAAGAGGATCTAGACATCAAATAGCAAGAAGGAGTTTTAATTTGACTCGGAAGGAAACGAATATCAAGAATTTAAAAAAAATTCGAGAAAGTAAGAATTTTAATTTTGACTCGAAAGGAAAAGAATATCATAAATATTAAAGAAATTCAAGAAAGTGGTTCTTGAATTTTTGGAATTTTTTTGGATTATATAAATCCAAAATTCGACTACGAGTGCAGTGAAACAAACGGAATTGAATTCGGATAAGAATTGAATAAAATAAACACTTTGAAATTTTGTTGGAATTTTTTTGTGGATAAAAAACTAGAAAATTTTACTGGCACGAAGAAACAAGAAAACACAAGAAAAGAAAGACTCAACAACAAGATATGGATAATTCTCATGCGGACTGTATGATAAATACATGGAATTAAACTAGATAGAATAAAAAGACATAACCTTGATTTTTTTGAAGCCTAAGCTCTGATACCAACTGATGCGACCCAGGTAGCAATTGTAGCTACGCAACCCACAAAAGATTTACTCAACCCAAGAACGTCAAAAGAATCACGATTTAGAGATTGATTCAAAATTAGTTGAATCAAGCAACCAACATAATCGATTGATATGTTCACCTCTTAATCACAACAATAATAAAATCTCACCCAAATTTGAACGCCACAAGAATTGAATCTTATATGTTCGGAATTAGCTCAATGAAGAACGATGTTTTGAAAGCAAATTTGCCTTTCGAATCATATTAATCTCAAAGTTGTGTATAAAATAATACAAAGAACAAGCCTATATATAGGCAAAGAAATAAAATCCTAATCTAATTAAGAAACTAATTAAATAACCTAATCTAATAAAGATAATCCCTTTTATAACAATAAGGGTGGAAATTTAAAAGTTACCAAAAACTAGACTTCTAATTGAATTAAAACGGAATAAAACTTAAAATTCGCAACAAATCTCGCAGAAAATCAGTGACGCCTTCACTTGGTATTTTGGTAATAACTTTCTCTTCCAATGTCCGATTGCATTGATTCAAAGTAAATTAGAAATTTAACTCAAAGGGATACAATTCTTTCAGAAATAGTGCTTTCCAAATTCGAATGTTTTCAATATGAAAATTGAGTCTCAACCTTTGACGGAAAATCTGAATTATAATATTTGCGGGTTTTTTATTCTTCTTTGATTTCCAACTTAATTTCCGGACTCAAGCCCGACATGAAACTTGTCTCTTTAGTCGCCAAGAATGTGTTCTCATCCATTATTACTTGAAGACTTGTATGCTCTGGATCACATCAGTGTGCTTCTTTTAAGAGTTGCAATATTTTGAAGGGTTGCATGGATTGATCCACATCACTTCATCCACAACATTTCATGCTCTATAAAAAGAACCTTGGGGTTCCTAAAACACACACCAATGATATGCAATAACATTATCATTCTCTCTTCTCCTTCTCAACAAAATTCTTGCATATTTGTTGCATAATTTTGATTTTTCTTGATCATTTCATTTTTGGAGTACATAAACCGAAATTCTGGTTCGTTGTACTTGTGTTTTGGAGTACTACAAATACAAGTTGAAGTCGTTGTATCTTGGGAGTCGATTGTCATAAATCGTTGGCACCTTTGCAGGGTAAATTCGACTTGAGGACAAAGTGTTCAATACTTACCTCGACTTTGTCCCTTTCTTCTTGTTGTCCGTGTCGTTATTTCGCCCATTTATCGGCACGGATTTCATATATAATATTCTATTTCTTTGACGTCATTATATACAAAATATCCCAACACAACGAGCTTTTCAACACATGTTCGTCTCTCGTGACATTTTTCGTTTGAGGTAATTCCATGTACTACTTCTATAATTATACTTATTCATACAATACGTGCTATTTTTTTATTTTTTTTAATTCCCTTGCATTTTTAAAAGTGAAAAAGTAAAACTTAAAAAAAACTTTATAGTCAATTTATTATTTTAACACAAATCACTCCAGCAAATAAGCAACTCTAAAAGGTAATTATAATTGTTCAATATCCCCAAATTGAAGTCATTAACCCCAGAAACCCCAAATTACAGTGAATTTCAATTCAAACCAAATCAAATTACACAAATTGAATATCCCCAAAATCGTAAATCATCCTACATATCAGCCTTCTTCAACACCGTACCCTGAAATCTGCAACCTCTATTTCTAACCACGATTTTGACAATCCAATCTGGTTGAAGATGGAGTTTTTCTTTGCGAATACAAATAATCGCTCGAAGGAGTAGATTAGCATATCTCGAAGGAAGCTTAGCACTCGTATTTGAAAGATTTCAGACAATAACCCAGTTTCTCAGTTGAAACATCGCTTCACCCAGTTAGCGAATGATGTTGCGACATGGAACTAGTAGTCTATTAGTTGAAGATTCGCCAATAATGGGGCATTACAAACCGATCACTACCCACGGGTTCAATATTCATCTAACAAAGAGAAGGCGAGAAAAAATGACCAATAATGGGCGTTACAAACCAACCACTACCATCGAGTGTATTTCATCTAAGTTGTTCACAAAGAAAACTTACATCTGAACATTGGGTCTGACCTGTCAGAACATTCTAATATTTTTCTTTTCATCTAAATTCATCACAAAAAACATAAAATGAAACTAAAGCATATAATTTACGTTGAAATCCATGCAAAAAAACCAGCAGCCTGCACTTATGTGTTATGTGGACTTATGATAAACATTACAAGTGCAAAAAAAAATTCTTTGCTTTGGCTACGTTCACTTTATAAGCAAATAATAAAATAATGTTAGCTACGATAAAAAATAAAATAAAATAAAAAAATAAAATAATGTTAGGTTATGTCGCATTTTTAGGGAAAACAATGGACAGCTAGCGTGTATGCGTTACGTGAATTTAATTGCTTTATTTATTGTCGACGTAGTTTATTCATTTCTATTCGTTCTAATATTAATTTAATGTCCCCGATTGCAAACATTCGTATTATTAGGTGTTAGATATATATTATATATATTAATTGAAAGAAATAAATAAATTACGTAAAGTGCCCAAGTGGTGGAAAATGTGGAATTTACATGAGAGGTCGGTGGTTCGATTCACATTCCACGCGCATATTTATGAAATTATGTAATTCATAAAGTTTCAGTTTTTCCTTCATTAATCCCTGTGGAGGTTATGCATATTTTGTCCCTATAAAATCAAATTATATTCTCAGAATAAAATACAGAAACATATTCAAGTTATCTCTTTCTTTTCTTGTTCATCTATTATTTTTATAAGCTATTATGGAGTAACCTTGAGAGTTCCGAAATCATTTGTGATTGCTGCACATAGTGATTTGATCGTTGTATCCTGGGAGTGATTGTCCAAAGAGGTCGCAGCAAATTACGGCGGACAATTTCACTTTAGGACATCGTGCTGTCACGAGTCTCGATCGATAAGTTTTCTTTTCTAAAATTTTATTGTTCTAAATAACAGTGCCTGCAACTAGTTTTGAATAACAATCTAAAGTGAAATTCCTTGCTATAATTAAGTTGCAATGGCTGCAGTAGATGTTCCTCTGCCTAAATATTCTGAAAAGCCTGATTTATTTGATGGGAAAAATTTTAAGAGATGGCAAATGAAATTACGATTTTATTTGACAACCCTTAAAGTGGTTGATGCTATTAAATCTGAAAAACCTGTTGCTGCAATTCAAGATAATCCTACCGATGAGGAAACTGAAGTCCTAACTGCTTGGGAACATAAAGATTACATGTGCAGAAATTATATCTTGAATTGTTTGTCATTAGATTTGTATGATGTTTACTGGTCATGTAAATCTGCTAAAGAATTATGAGATTCATTAGAAAAGAAGTATGCTACTGAAGATGCTGGAACTAAGAAATTTGTTGTGGGAAAATTTCTTGAGTTTAAAATGGATGATATTAAAACTGTTGTTAGTCAACTTGAAGAATTACAGATTATCATTCATGAGATTCTTGCTAAGGGATATAAAATTTGTGAGGGTTTTCAAGTATCTGCTATTATTGAAAAATTACCACCTACTTGGAAAGAGTATAAAAATAGTTTGAAGCATAAGAGAAAAGAAATGAAATTAGAGGATCTGATTGTCCGGATTAGGATTGAGGAAGACAATAGGATGACAGAACGTAAAGAGAAACCAGATATGGGTGTCAAAGCTAATCTTATTGAGGGAAATTCTAGTGGTAAGAGTTTTGTTGGAAATTCTTCGAAGACTCAGAACTTTAGAGACAAAAACAAGGGAAAGAAACTCATTGGGAAAAACAATCGGTCTAAACCCCACTTTAAAAATAAAACGGTTGGTGATTGTTTTGTTTGTGGTAAAACAGGTCACTATGCAAAAGATTGCAGAAATAGGAAAGGAAAAGTTGTGAAGAATCAGGCGCGTGTAGTAGAGGATGGAAACTTCTCTGCTATGGTGACAGAAGTTAATCTAATAAGCAACATGACAGACTGGTGGGTAGATTCTGGAGCTACCAAGCATATTTGCTGCACGAGAGGTGCATTTTCTTCATTCACTCCTGTTAGTGATGGAGAATGTCTATTCATGGGAAATGCTTCCTCCTCCAAAGTCGAGGGAAAAGGAACTGTGATGCTTAGATTTACTTCTGGAAACATACTTAGTTTGAAGGATGTTCTTTACGTGCCTGATATTAGGAAAAATCTGGTGTCTGGTTTTATCCTAGTTAAAAAGGGGTTTAAGATTGTATTCGAAAGTGATAAAGTTGTACTATCTAAAGGTGGTTCTTTTGTTGGGAAAGGGTATGCTGATGAGAGTCTGTTTAAACTCAATGTTTCTGTGATTAATAATAAAGCATCTACTTCTTCTGTTTACTTGGTGGATTCTTATGATATATGGCATGCTAGGCTTAGACATGTTAATATGACTTCTATTAAAAAATTGATGAGTCTAGGAAATATTCCTAATGCTGAAAAATATCCAACCACTAAATGTGAAACATGTATTGAATCTAAATTTGCTAGAAAACCATTTCCTAAAGTTGATATAACTACTTCATTATTAAGTTTAATACATTCTGATCTTTGTGATTTAAAAGGATATGTTACTCGTGGTGGAATAAAGTATTTTATTACTTTTATTGATGATTATTCCCGATATTGTTATGTTTATCTCCTTAAGAGCAAAGATGAAAGTTTTACTAAATTTATTTCCTATAAAACTGAAGTTGAAAACCAGCTTGATAAAACTATCAAAGTCTTAAGATCTGATAGGGGAGGAGAATATACTAGGGATTTTGAAAAATTTTGTGTTAATAATGGTATCATTCATGAAGTTACACCCCCTTACTCTCCCCAGTCTAACGGGATAGCTGAACGGAAAAATAGAACCCTTAAAGATATGGTCATTTCAATGCTAAATTCTTCTGGAATGCCTTTTCACATGTGGGGGGAAGCTCTTCTTACTGCCTCTTATATTCTTAATAGAATTCCTAATAAGAAAAATGATAAGTCCCCTTATGAAATGTGGAAGGATAGAGCACCTTCTTATAAATATCTTAAAGTGTGGGGGTGTTTTGCTAAAGCTTCTATTCCAGCACCTAAGAGAACTAAGCTTGGTCCTAAAACTGTAGATTGTGTTTTTATTGGCTATGCTCTTCATAGTAAAGCTTACAGATTTTTAGTCATTGACTCAAAAAATAGCCTTATTGATAAAAACACAATTTTTGAAACCAGAGATGCTGAATTTTTTGAAAATCGATTTCCTTTTAAAGAAAAATCTGAAGGACCTAGTAGTTCTATTAGTGTGACTCCTAGAGTAAGAGAGGAGCCCTATGATTTAGAAGAAGCGGAAATTCGAAGAAGCAAAAGACCAAGGATTGCAACATCTTTTGGTCCTGAATTTCTGACCTACTTAGTAGAGGATGATCCTAATACTTTTGGTGAAGCCATAGCTTCGCCAGATTCCATCTTTTGGAAGGAAGCCATAAATAGTGAATAGGATTCTATTGTTTCTAATAACACTTGGGAGCTGGTAGATTTACCTAAAGGATGTAAGCCAATCGGATGCAAATGGTTGTTTAAGAAGAAACTTAAGGCCGATGGTTCAGTTGATAAGTTCAAAGCACGACTTGTAGCTAAAGGATATAGACAAAAAGAAGGAGTCGACTTCTTTGATACTTATTCACTTGTGACTAGGATTACCTCTATTAGGATATTAATTGCTATTGCTTCTTTATATGATCTTATTATTCATCAAATGGATGTCAAAACTGCGTTTTTAAATGGAGACTTAGAAGAGGAGATTTACATGGACCAACCTGAGGGATTTGTTGTAGAAGGCCTAGATGATAAAGTATGTAGACTTAAAAAATCTCTTTATGGCCTTAAACAAGCTCCTAAGCAATGGCATGAAAAATTTGATAATGTTTTGACATCTAGTGGTTATGTTATAAATGAAGCTGATAAATGTATATATAGCAAATTTGAAAATAATTGTGGTGTGATTATTTGCTTATATGTTGATGATATGCTGATTATGGGAACTAGTTTAGATGTGATTAATAAGACTAAACAGTTTCTGAAAAAGCACTTCGAGATGAAAGATATGGGTCTTGCTGATGTTAATTTAGGAATTAAAATATTAAGAAATTCTGATGGAATCACTCTAACCCAATCTCATTATGTGGAGAAAGTGCTTAAGAAATTTAGTCAATATAATTGTGTTCCTGCTAAAACACCTTATGATGCAAGTATACATTTAAGAAAACACTCAGGTCCTGGTGTTTCTGCGTTAGATTATGCTAGAGTGATTGGTAGTCTCATGTATCTCATGAATTGCACAAGACCTGATATTGCATATGCGGTGAGTAGACTAAGCAGATATACTAGTAATCCTAATGGTGAACATTGGGAGGCTCTTATTCGTGTATTGAGGTATTTGAGATACACTTTAGATTGGGGAATACATTATACCAAATTCCCTGCTGTACTAGAGGGATATTGTGATGCTAATTGGATTTCGGATACGAATGAAACCAAATCTACGAGTGGATATGTTTTCACTTTGGCTGGCGGTGCCGTATCATGAAAATCCACAAAGCAAACCTGCATTGCGAGATCTACTATGGAGTCTGAATTTATAGCTTTAGATAAAGCAGGTGAGGAGGCTGAATGGTTAAGGAATTTCCTTATGGATGTTCCTTTGTGGTCAAAACCACTTCCAGCTATATCTGTTCATTGTGACAGTCAAGCAGCTATTTCGAGAGCTCAAAATTCATCCTACAATGGAAAGTCTAGACATGTCCGTAGGAGGCACAATACTGTGCATCAGCTGCTTAAGGATGGGGTTATAGCTATTGACTATGTAAAGTCAAGTGATAATATTGCTGACCCGTTAACCAAAGGATTAGCTAGAGAGCTAATTCAGAAAACATCGAGGGGGATGGGGCTAAAGCCTATTAGAAAATAGATCATCTATAACGGAAACCCAACCTTGCGAATGGAGATCCCATGGACAAGGTTCAATGGGACAACAAAGTTATTGGAGTGATCTGTGGGGGTACTACATTGGATTTATTCTAAACCCCTCCCTATGATGTTGTAGTACCAACTGTATTGGTTAGAGGATGAGCTAATGCTCTTAATGCTTACTATAGCTGTTATCATTGGGGTGTTTAGATACAGTACACTCTTGATAGAAGCACCTATTTGAGTGTGGAAGTGGGCCGCTTCCTATGAGAATTAAGGCTAATTTTCTAGAGCACTCAAAGAAACTGGGAAAGTTCATGGCCGAAATGAACACAACCACGAGAACTCAATGATTGTCTTAGAAATTATGTGTGTCTTCTATTGTCCAAGTTTGTAATCATAATTGA
This sequence comes from Ligustrum vulgare, assembly GCA_963555705.1. NCBI lineage: Eukaryota > Viridiplantae > Streptophyta > Magnoliopsida > Lamiales > Oleaceae > Ligustrum > Ligustrum vulgare. The sequence goes on along the minus strand of OY743176.1, from coordinate 19,692,386 downwards.
TGAGTTCAAGATATAATTCACTCTACAATTAGCAAACTCGATAGAATATACAAAGCCAAGGTTCAAGTCGAAAGACACCTAAGCCTGCATGATTTCTTCCTTACTCCAGAATAATATTTATAATTATCTTATTTCTTTCATGTGGGGGATTGTTAGATATATATTATATATATTAATTGAAAGAAATAAATAAATTACGTAAAGTGCCCAAGTGGTGGAAAATGTGGAATTTACATGGGAGGTCGGTGGTTCGAATTTTTAATCATTTCCGGATTAATTTTATTTCTGACCGTTGATGGGATTAATTTTATTTCTGACTGTTGAGGCAGTTTTATATGAAATTATGTAATTCATAAAGTTTCAGTTTTTCCTTCATTAATCCCTGTGGAGGTTATGCATATTTTGTCCCTATAAATTCAAGTTATATTCTCAGAATAAAATACAGAAACATATTCAAGTTATCTCTTTCTTTTCTTGTTCATCTATTATTTCTATAAGCTATTCTGGAGTAACCTTGAGAGTTCCGAAATCATTTGTGATTGCTGCACATAGTGATTTGATCGTTGTATCCTGGGAGTGATTGTCCAAAGAGGTCGCAGCAAATTAAGGCGGGCAATTTCACTTTTGGACATCGTGCTGTCACGAGTCTCGATCGATAAGTTTTCTTTTCTAAAATTTTATTGTTCTAAATAACAGTGCCTGCAACTAGTTTTGAATAACATTAGGTTTCACGGTAGACTTCATTTCTTGTTTCATCAACCAAATATCATTTTAATACAATGTTTATCACCTTTACTTCCTGACCTCCTTTTTTGGCCAACCATTGATCAGGATTATGATTTTACGACCCAACCAGAGGACAAATTTGGTGGCACAATTAATGTCTTCTTTAAAAAATGATGTAATATCAAACTTGAACGTGAAGCTCACTGAAACGCAGTAGGAGTTATTTTGTATACATACTTCGGTCATTTCCTCCAACCGAGCGACATCCGCTTACAAAATCAAGTTATACACAAGCTCTTCCCTTTGGAAGTCAGAAAGCCGACCCTAGATGAGATATGCTTTTTACTTCGTGGGAAGATTCTTAAATTTTCTATTCATGAATTCTGTCTTGCTAGCGAACTTAAATGCTACGACGACGACAACACTAAGAGCATTTACAATGTTAAACTTTTCAAATTGAATAAATTTTTCCATATGGCAATTAATGTATGTAATTTCTTTCCACATATGATGAATGCTTAATGAAAAGAAAGAGAATGTCAAATGTCATCTCCAATGCATTATTTCTAATCTCGTAGTCTTGCTCATGTGACATTTCTTTTATTTAAATAAAATAAAATAAATAGCATTTAACCAAAATTGCTTAGTCATCATGTAAAAAACTCTTTCAAGTGGTGGAAAGTGGGCTTGAAACTTTTTTCATTTATTGTTTCCATATCACCATGATGGACTCCAAAATTTAAAGTATTTGAGATAAAAATATTGGCACAATGTTTTTCTTAATGATGTTGCAAACATTTTTCAATGTGAAAAGTGTAACATTGTAGATGCTCTAATATGTTCAAAATGAGGGTGAATGTCAAATTAGGGGTTATGACACTGTTTTTAAAATTGAAAAGCTTTGTTGTACTTGTCATATGTTGTCTATATGTTTGTCATGTTAAACTTCATATCTTAGCAAGGGAAGGGATGTGTGTAATTGGAATTTGCTGTGTTCGCTGTTGAGGTCCAATTTATATACTACACAATGTTTCTACCAGGCAACCAAATGAAATGCAGAATGGGAACATCTCTGCTTTGGACCTTTGACACAAGACTCCACACTGGTTTTTGATGATTGGAATTGATGAATAGTATGATATAGCATGATTGACAATGTGATGGAGATCCTATTACTTAATCATGGGAACATGCATGTTTCTTAACCTAGAGATGTAAGAAATAGATTGTCAAGCAACTTATAGACACGGTAATGTGAGATCCAAGTAAAAGAAAATGGAAACTCCCAACTGAGTCAAGCCAATAAAAGATCTTGGTCAGAATGGCTACAATCATTCAAAATTAAAAAAAAAAAAAATACAAAAGTTTTTGAAATATGAAATCCAAATGCAAGAAATATAAATTCAAGAAGGTAACATATTTCAACAATAACATTTCAATTTAAAATGAATGAATTGAAACCCAACATGGGATCATTTCAATTTAAATTTAATGAATTGAAACCTGACACATGGGATCACAACATTATATATTTGGTAGTTGTCTGCACCCTGAAATCAAAAGTTTTTCCCACTTTAATTTTCAATCCTTGATCCTTGTTTACGCTTCCCTAGATACACAATAGTAGTGGTTACTTACATGTTCTCCTATTATGACCTCGCCCGCCATACCTTCCGCATATTATTGGTTGTGAGCCATCGATCCTAGTCCTTCTCCTTGTCTTCTTTGGCCTACTCAGTACCCTCTTAGATTTATGAGGAAATATCTCATCAAACCTTCGACATTTGTCCACCATCCATTTCTAAGAATCACCAAGTGGAGTGACATATCTAATGTAGGATGCTAGATAACACTCTTTCGTGTGGTAATGTTAGCAATAATTGTATGGTTTATCACGTCTATCCTTAATGGTAGCCAATGCATGTTCATAATGCAAACTGTTTATTCGGAACTTGTTACACATGCAAGTTATCACGTTCAATCAACAACATGCTTACTTTTCTCATTGGATTCTTAGTACATGTAGTCGTTAGAAGCAGACACCTAAATATACACGAACATGGTTTAGATAAATTTTAATATATGAATCAATTAGAAATGTAAGGTTTACGAAATTATATAGAAAAAACATGTTACCCATAATGATACTGTAAAGTTAAATCTAGGTTATTTATTATTATACAACGAAGGAATGAATATAAATATAAATAAATAAACACTACCTTCATTTTCAACGACTTCTTAGCAATTGCTCTCAACAAGATTTAAGCATTCGACGTTAGGCACGTGAAGGTCCCCTATGTAAGAAACAATGCTTGTATTATGTGCCCCAATGATTCAAACAAGTAATCAATCAGGAAATGCTTGACGAATTTCGTGACCGCATTAATCGACTCGATGATGTTCGATGTCATAGCAGAAAATCTATTGGTAGGTGAATACGATCTTGCCCACCTATGAAATCCAATTTTCTACTGCATCATATCGTAACAAGAAAAGCATTCATTCAACTAAGCATTAAGTTTAACGAGAATCATCCAATTATGCAATGTAAAGTGGACCGCACTTCAAATATAGTGTGCACCCCTGGTGCATATCATCACGATGTTTCTAACATGCATGTGAAAATATCATCTTGAGTTTATATCAGATTAGAAAGTTAGAATCACACCACGTTTCTCTAATTCCAATCTTAATCTGATTAGATTATTTCATACATGGTACTAAAATTCATGCTTTGTGTACACCTTCACTGTTGCATTGAATGGTGGCAATACCCCTACCACAATTAAAGTAAATAGTTCTTGATTTTGGAAAATATGACATGCACAAAATTTGTGGAGTACATTCGGGTACACCTTAGGTATAGCGTGTTCGATGCTCCCATGACGATCGAACTTAAAACACATTTCATCCATTTACCCATATGATTCCTTGAATTGCTTAAGCTATGTTTTGTTTATATTTTATTTTTGTTTTTTTATTTTCAAAAATATTTTCTGCTTTGAAATTTGCTTAAAACACATTTTGTTAGCCATTTCTAAAAATATTTCTGAAAATGAAAAACATGTTGTGTTTGAAATTTTGCATAATACTACTTTGACTATTTGCAATTATTTTTCTTGTGGATTAATTAATTTGCTTGTGGATTAAGTCTATGTTCTTTAATTAACGTAATAATTACAGTTTATAAATTGTACAATTTCTCAAATTACTTTTAAACTATACATTTTCTCTTTCCAATTTTTAATCACATATTTTACCTAAAAAATATAAATAAATCAATTTATAATTACTACATTGTTTCGGAACTAAATTATAATTTTTTTATGTTTTAAAGATTTACTCTATATTATAATCACACACACACACACACACACACACACACACACACACACACACACACACACACACACACACACACACACACACACACACACACACACACACACACACACACACACACACACACACACACACACACACACACACACACACATATTTTGTTCAAAAGATAAACAAACCAGAGCAACTAGCCCTTTGGTTGACACGTTAAATTCCAAGTGAAATGGCTGGGTTCGAATCTTTCATAGTGGTATTTTTGTTTAAAAGGGTTTTGAAATTTGGTTAAAAAAAAAGATAAGGAAAATTATTTGAAAAAATTATTCAGCCTTGGAATCGAACTATAGACCTTTTATAATAGCCTAGAGTTTGCCAACTGAGATAGAAGCATTATTGTTAAAACTTACGTTTTCCGCATTTTTGTTGTTTTGTGTCGTTATAACTAAAAACGATCAAAACGACTTTTTCCATGTTTTGTGTTTCCTTTACAATTTTTCTTTATGTTTTGGAAAATGCAATTTCTAAAATGATAAAGAGAACACATTTTTGCTTTTTAAAAAATGAAAACAGAAATGGCCTGAAAAATAGCAAAGAGAACAGAGGCTTAATGAACTAACCGCATGATTCATTTTTCTCAGGATCTCCAATCTCAAATACTAGTATGAAGATCGAATTGTTTGATTCTTGTGTACAAGCAGTTAATAGGCTACTTTTGAATCTCAATGTAAAGAAAGTCGCGTCAATCACGACTACAAGCCTGCAATTTATCCACCCTTCGATGGATGCACCTAGTGACATGAATACATATTTGAAATGTCCTTCTGCGTCTACTTCAATACTAGTCTTCGAACCTGGATTCTTCACCTCCATCTCTCTATTATACAATGGCAATATACCGTATGCATTTTTTGGATCTCCGATTATCTCTTACAATGCATACTCGCTTACCCTCCAAGCCTTATCGTATTTCAACGTCAACCTATATCTTGATGCCATGTCATTCATAATGTCAATTGTTCTATATAATGTTCTGACGAATGTATATTTGAGATTTATGTTTCCCTTACGAGGGTACTTTTTGCTTGCAACCCTAATTATCGAGTCCATCGTGCAAGTATGTCTATTATGAATGTAACGAACTTTGAACCTATCAGTCTGACCCATCATCAATACCATGAACCTCCAGTTGTAGCCTTTAGCTTTATACACTAACACGTGATCGTAACTGTCAGACTTATAAACTACAAACTCCGAAGTTTTTTATAGCATAAAATGCAAGGTTGTCCTTCAACAACTTATTATCGCGGTAAATCTATTTTCAGGGATAAAATCAACGCTTGCCTGGGTCATAGTAGTAAAGTCCTCTTCATTGTCATCTTCACGTTGTTGCAGCCCACTTACATCTACCGTGACTGCAAAATAATGTATAGTAGGAAGCATTGCATAGCTCAAATTCAAGTTCATATTAGTTGATGCAGCCATCGGCCCCATACACATTGATGAAAATGGCAACTACATGCATGTGTCCATCTCACAAAGAGGTTCCATCTAGACATAATCGACAACAAGGCATAGTGCATATGACATTAAACTTGGCTTCTTTCTTTTCAACTCCATGTAGAAGAGTAAAGACTTGATGTTCGTAATCGTCACAAGTTTCATATCTCCACCAACATCATAATTCTCACACAGGAAATTCTACGATCGATATTAGTCTATTCGGATATCCTTTCTACTAGATGTAGTTGAAGGAATAATCAGGAAATGAAATGTTCAAGCAAACATGGTTTCACGAGATATATGACATAATAGAACATATAATATCACACAAATAATATTCAAGACCACTACATCACCACTCATGTCAAACATAACTATGCAAGTAATAATAGAAATATGAACATATAACCAATGATTACATTATAAGCGTCCTGGTGAGATTACCCTAAAATTAATACAACAAGTTGAAGGAATATTTAAAATCTTAATACACTTGGAGAAGTGCAAATTCATGATAGATGGAACCAATTAGTTGTAACCAATGTCGGTGCATTCAAAGGATGAAAATCAGTTAGATGTAAACAATTTTGGTGAGATAATTCACAAATTAACGTAACATGTTCAAAAGAATGTTTGGAATCTAAACACACTTAGTGAAGTAAAAATTCTTAATTGGTGAAATAATCCAGTTATAAGCACTGTCGGTGCATTTGAAGGATGAAATCAGTTAGATATAAACAATTTTTGTGAGATAACCCACAAATTAACATAACAATTTTGAAGTAATGTTTGGAATCTAACACATTTAGAGATGTGCAATTTGATGATATATGAAATCAGTTAGGTGTAACCAGTTTTTGATGCAGTCAAAGGATGAAGATGTGTTAGTTATAACCAATTTTTGCTGAGATAACACACAAATTAACATAACAACAATTTGAAGCAATGCTTGGAATCATGATTACATTTAGTTAGGTGCTAGTTGTTGACAGATGAAATCCATTTTTCTTGACTGATTCAGGTGCAGTCTCAGGATGAACCAAGAAGTATATTAAACTCATTCAAGAAATAGAGACTCAATCATTGACCCACTACACAGAATTGGATATGTAGAGATACAAAAAAGTCTCACGCCAGTAGAAGAACGTTGCTGGAATGAATATGATGATATGCCGGAACTAAAATCCTGATTTTGAAATTGGATTAGGAGAAATGCGTTGAAGATTGTTGGTGGATGACTCGTAAGTAAGCTTGTACCCATTTCCATTTTGGCATCACCAATCTTGGTGTAAGGAGATTAATGTTGTGCATGATGTTGGGTATTGAATGATATCATTTACAATTGTTTAATTTAGAAAAGTTACACAGCCAGTAATGATGAGTTTATTTTGTATTTTAATGAAATTTCATATATTATAGTATTTATTGAAACATTTTATATCTCATATGTATTTACGATTTTTTCCCCTTTTGTTTTTCAAGGAAATACTAGTGTTATATTTTGATTGTATTTGGGTGGGTTTTGGAAGTGGCGTTGACACAGTTTGTTATTTGCACTTCTCCAAGCGTATTAAGATTCCAGACATTCCTTCAAATGTATTGTGTTGATTTGTAGGTTATCTCATCAGGACGCTTATACTCTAATCATTGGTTATATGGTCATATGTCTATTATTTATATTGGTTATGTTTGAACTTGAGTGGTGATGTAGTGTCCTAGAATATTATTTGTGTGATATTATATGTTCTATGATGTCATATGTTCCTTGAAATCAGGTTTGCTGGAACATTTAATTTCCTGATTATTCCTACAACTACATCTTTATATTTAAAGAATGGACTTTTAAAGAATGCAATGAATTTTTAGAAGTGATTATGAGATGCACCATGAAAAATGAATGGAAAAAAAAAAAATCTAGCAAAGGGGGTCCAATTTAATAATACTGAAGTGTTGTGGTTGAAAAGATACCTCCAAAAATCAGTATGTGTGGGATTATTGGCTTAAAACTAAACAAACAAACCCTTAGAAATGTTATCTTGTTTAATATAAACTTGTGTGGCATTTTGAAGATTACTTAAAATACTCGAAGGCAAAAATTAATAAAGGGCTTACAATCATAAAAATCGATTGGAAACCATTTTTTGTTAGTTTCGTAAATTTGTTAAAACGGTTTTTTACAAGTTATTTTGGACTTAAGTATTTTACAAAAGGAGTTAGCTTTTGGATAAAAGGGGGCAACTTTTTTTTTTGGAAAGGGTCTCGGCTAGTCGCACCCTCTCTCTTTAAAACATAAAAGTTCTCTCTTATTTTGGGATTCCATCTTCATCCTCTTGGTTTTTTTATTGAGTGTGCATTTTTGGTTTCCAATTGTATGGTTGTAAGACTACAACATTCATCAAATTGGAGTTTAGATCCTACAGTGGTATCAGAGCTTGGTGAAAAATTGCCAAAGAGTATTGAATCGATAGAGTGAAGAAAATTGCCAAGAAGCCGTTCAAAATCAGTAGAAGTATTCTGACTGAGGAAGAAATCTGTGAGAAGCAGCAGAGAAGGCACTGACCGATGAAGCATAGTGGAAAAAACTAGTGTGAAGTCTGAACCACTGTCAGAGTGAAGTGCAGTGACCAAACCAGAAGCTGGTGAAGCCACTGGAGAAGAAGGCAGTGACCAAACCAAAGTCAGTAAAGAAGCCACCGACCGAAAGCAAGAAAGGAGAAAGTGTTCTACCCATTTTTCAATCTTGACCAACCAACCAGAGAACTAAGACCACCAGCAGGACCGTAGTGTCGTGAAGACTACTCGACTGGATTTTTTAATGGCTACCGACGGCTGAGGCGGCAGATTTGGATGGAAATCTAAAGAACCAATCGGAGCAATAAACTCAAGTTCTGGCCAAACTAAAATTCCAATCGAGCAACAGTTTGCACCATTGGATTCATGACGAAGAGGAGAAGCTTCTTGTGAAATCTGAGTTTTTTCGATGGTAGCTGATAAGTGTGCGTTTTACACACTTATTGTGCTTTTAAATAGACAATTTAATTGAAAAAGCAAATATCTACTTATATATGGTGTTTATCTTGTACAATTAAGTACAACCTCAATTGGAAAGCAAATGGACAAGATTGTAGTGCAATCAGGCTAAAAGAGGAGCAAATTTGATGTTCAATGACCTAATCGAAAGAAATCAAAAGTTCGGGGACTTAATTGCAATATCTCAGAAAGATGGAGACCTACTTTGCAAATATTGCAAGGGCATATTTGTAATAAAATTCAAAATGCGAGGACTAAATTGAAGAAGACCAGAAGATGGAGGACCAAATTGCAATCATGGAAGAACAAAGTTGCAAGTGAACCACGCGATCGCGTGGTTCGACCATGTCGCGTTCGCGAAGTCAGGCCATAACCCAACCCGAGAGTTTTCATCACAACCACGTGATCGCGAGGCATTCAGCCACGCGATCGCGTGGTCAAAAAATTGAGCAATAATCTGGGCAGACCCGGTTCGGCCCAAATGCTGTTGTTCGCGGATCCACGCGAAAATAGGGTGTTTTTAGGGTATTTTTGCTAGTTTTTGCTCATAACTCACCTCACCAAACCCTAGCCTTTCTTCTTCTTTCTTTTTCTTTTCTTTTCTTTGTTTTTGTTTAGATTGTAAAATTAGTTTCTAGTTTAGTTGTGTTTCTAAGTTACTAGCACCATTTGGATCAAAGGAGTAAGAAGTCAAGTGGAAATACAAATTAAAGTTCAAGAAATTTTGGGGCAAAAAAAATCAAGGGAAGTGATTTATTTCATTATCTTGTATTTTTAATCTTTGATTTCTATATTTTGTGATGTATTTTTGTAAACCTCAACTTTTGTGCAATATTTATAAAATGGGCTAGTTATTTTATGTTGGGATGATTGATGTAGCTTAACTTAGTTTAAGTAATTTTAATGTTTGTTTATTAATGTTGAGCTTATTTCATGTGTGTTTGTTATTGAGATTATTCCATGTGTTTGATTGATCACCAAATATGTGTTTTGTGAAGTGTATGATAATCGAGAGATAATATGCATTTTAGACCAAATAACAAATGATCTAGGTTCTTGTTAAGGATAGAGATATACCTTAAACCCTAGATGATCCATTGAGCTATTTTCACAAAGAGTTAATGCAATTGATTGGGCCTTAATCGACATAGAGATATAGTAGGTGAGACCAATTGATTATGGTTAATTTCACTCGAGAGAGGTAATTAGCTAAGCTTGGAGAATCGAGTCTAACATTGTAAATGAGTAATTTATTAATTTGCATGTGTTGAGAAATTACTTAAGCGATAGTTAAGTGAAATCATGAATCCTAACTCTTTTATCTTTCATTTTTCTTATTTTAATTTGGTTTAAAATTAGTTTCTTTAATTTAGAATTTCCAAAAATCCATCTTTTTAATTGTGTGTTTTATTTGTTAAGATTAAATTAACTAGAGTATAATAGAGTATACATTCCTCGTGGGATCGAAAACCCGGACTCAAAAAGTCCACTTTATTACTTGTACGCGACCCCTGCGCTTGCGGTACACTATTTTGAGCGAACAAGTTTTTGGCGCCGTTTTCGAGGAATGTTTTACTTTGATTATTACTTTAGTTGATTTTAGTTTTAACAATTTGTAATTATTTTTCTTTTATTTTTTATTTTGTTATCTTTGGTTAACCACCACTATTCTAATCTTTCTTGTGTTTGGTTTTCTTTCTATGCATATTTGATTTTAACATTGGCAAAATAGGAAAGCAATTGCATTGAACAATCTCAACATGGGTGATGAATACATGCTTGAAGAATATTCAAGTTGTGAAATTTGTTACAAGATTTGTTTTCGGGGAATGATTTGATTACGTCGAAGCTTATTGGGTTTAGACAATATTTGAAATGCCGAAAACAAGCAATTGATACATTGGATGTGAGTTACATGCTCTTGGGGGATTGTGTACCGGATGATTGGGATGAGGACATCACTCTTGTGGGAGATGGTCCTCCACTATTGAATGAGATGGTCATCTAAAGGATCTGCAGAGTCCATATTCGAAGTTCGTTTCATCAAATTCAATTCGCATCTTGAGTTGAGGTTTGCAAATGGTATTTTGCATGATTTTTAGTTTGATTTTTTTGAAATTGAACGGTGCATTGAAGACTCCAATTGTAGTTGTATGAAGATTTAGGATAATTTCTGAGTTCGGGGTTTTGTGAACAAAACGGGGAAGGGCTAGAAATTGGGATTCCTCGAGGTTCAGGTTTGACAAGATTAGGTTTTAATCTTGGGTATATTCAATTTACAAGATTAGGTATTAATCTTGGTTTTGATAGGAGGTCTTCTTGCTGGTTTGATGTAAGAATAAAATTCACAGGGATAATATTTACAAGATTAGGTGTTAATCTTGGGGGTATGCAATTTTATATGATTAGGTGTTATTCTTAGGTATTATATTCTGCATTGTATACTGGGATTATTGCTGTGGTTATTTTACTTGTTGAAAATTTGCAAGGGGAGTGATTAGTATCATTCGGTGAGCAATGGTGTTTTTTAAACAATGGTTTCAAGAATGAGAACTAAGTTAGAACTGGAGAATTTCGATGGAAAAGGGGATTTCTCCATTTGAAAACAGAAAATGAAGGCAATATTGGTGCAACAAAGGGTTGCAAAGGCATTGGAAGAACAATCCAAATGGCCGAAGGCACTATTGGCCAAAGTTGATGATGTAGCTAAAATTCAAGAAGTGGCATACAACACTCTGATTCTTCATCTCTCAGATAATGTTCTAAGGCAGGTAAACGATTCTAAAACTGCTTTAGAAATTTGAAATAAGTTAGATGAAATTTATGCTGCTAAAACTGTTCCTAATAAGATTTTTCTCCTAGAAAGAATATTTGGTTTCAAAATGGATCCCTTCAAAGATCTTGAAACAAATTTAAATGTATTTACTGCAATGAATTTAAATCTAATGAATAGTGGATAGAAAATAGAAGATGATCAATTAGTTGTAATTTTGGTAAATTTCCTTCCAGAACTTTCAAAGAAATTAAAAATGTAATTAAATATGGAAGGGATACCATCACTCTTGCAAATGTCACTGCTTCGGTTAGGTCTAAAGCATTAGAAATCAGTTTGGAGGGGAAAGATGTCCACAATGAAACTGCTTATTTTGTTAAAGGTAAATTCAGTAAGAAAGAGTCTAATACTATGAACTTTAACAAGAATAAGGGTAAGGGACAGTGGAAGGGAAAGGGTAGTTGTGGAGATGAAGATAAGTGCTAGCACTATGGTAAAATTGAACACTTTAAGAAAGATTGTTACAAGTGGCTAAGGAAGAAAGAGGGGCTGCGGGATGTGGCTCAAAGTAATAATGCTTTTGGGCATGATGATGATCAACTGAGGGTGTTAAATGTTATTTTAGATGAGCGGAATCAAGATTGGATTCTTGATTTGGGGTGTTCCTACGATATGACCTCCCATAAGGCTTGGTTTAAGACCTCTAGGGAGATTGATGAGGGGAATGTGTATTTAGGGAATGATGAGACTTGTACTGTGATGGGAATAGGTGAAGTTGTGGTCAAGATGTATAATGAGGTAGTTAGAGTTCTAACTAGGGTGAGGCATGTACCTGCTTTAGCCAAAAATCTTAATTCTTTAAGCACATTACATATTTCTGGTTTTCATTATGAAACAAAGAATGAGACTATGTTAGTATGTAAAGGTAACGACATTGTGATTAAAGGAATATTGAGAAATAGAATTTATTACATACTTGGTACAATGGTAGTACAAGATCATTCATGCTCACACACGGTTCAAATTGATAACACTTAATTGAGGGACAAAACGTTAGTCCATGAAGGAAATAAATTTCCTTGTATTTCTGTTGCTACTAACAATGCTGAAAATTTGAGGTTGTCTAAATTGTATAAACAGATTGTCACAGAAAAGTCTGGACTGTAATCATTTAACAGTAAATCGTTAAATTTTGTTTAGCGCAATACCAGATGAATCTTGTTCAGACAGATTCATCTGGATAGTAAAACGTAAACAACAAGAATAAATTGTGCGGAATTGTAAATGGACAAGAACACAATAATTTGAACTTAACATGGGAAAAACCCTAATAGGGAAAACCCACGACCCGCTTTCTGGGGACAAAAATCAATCACTATATAAGGAAAGAGTTTATACAGATCAATCTAAACTACAGGATAAATCTACGCATAGACATTATCAAACATCCAAGAAATAGATCACTCACTGATCCTTCTATGGCATGTAATGTGAGTTGGCATCCCACCACTCTTCAGTAGTTTTCATTGAATCTACAACACTTTTCAGCAACACAAACTCCCGTTCGATCTTGATCCAAACCTCCCTTTTGATTTTCAAGCTGAAATTTTTTCCTTCTCTAAGTGATTGAATCCTTCTCCCGAAGTACCGAAGTCACAACACAATTGAAGCTTTAATTATTTTTTGCACCACACGAAAATAAAGTTTCAAGACTTCTTTAACAAGGTGGACGTGTATTAGAGAAGCTCCACATGAATTTTGTATCTTTTCACGTCACCAAGAAAAACATCACTTTTTCTCCTATTTAAAGTGCAATCAGGTTTACTTGACTCCTAAGTTTTCCTTATTGCATAAGATCTCTAATACCTGCAAAACATGGTAGAGATAATTAGTAAAAGGTAAGATAATTATCCTTAAATAAATCTTACCATAAACAATGATAGTGATAAATCTTAAAATATCTTATCATAAAATAGGATATCAAATTTTATCATTAAATTTTCGCCCTTATCAAGGATTTTCACAACATAGATTTTCGTCTAACAAATCTTTCCATGTGTAGATAATCACAATATATTATCAAGAATTTTACCAAAATAACAAGATCAAGATTTCGAAATCAATATCAATATTTTCGAGATTATGATCAAATCAATATCAATATTTCTTGATCATTATCTTTCCAACAATAAAATGTTTTTCTCGAAAATAAGAAATATTTTTCTTCAATAAATATTTGCATAATTTAATTAAACCTAATAAATTACTAAATACACGTATTTAGTAATTAAATCAAGTTTTCTTAAATTACACATTCGTGAAAAATAGGAAATGCTAAGATCAAGATTTCGAAATCAATATCAATATTTTCGAGATTATGATCAAATCAATATCAATATTTCTTGATCATTATCTTTCCAACAATAAAATGTTTTTCTCGAAAATAAGAAATATTTTTCTTCAATAAATATTTGCATAATTTAATTAAACTTAATAAATTACTAAATATACGTATTTAGTAATTAAATCAAGTTTTCTTAAATTACACATTCTTGAAAAATAGGAAATGCTAATAATATAAAATTAACAATCTCCCCCTTTGACTTTTTCTATTTTTCGGAAACCAATTATCTTTTTAATGATCGCAAGAAATCAACAAGCTTCCCCTATCAAAAATCTCCCCCTCAGGTTATGCATCATTGTAAACACAATCAATTAATGCATGTAAATGAGATCAACACATAGAGAGCAAAAATTGAAAAGATGATATGACATATGACATGCTCATACCAAAATGCTACTCCCCCATTTTGGAGAAAGAGGAGAAGTCGTAAGTTTCACAAAACCTGCATGCAAAATCCAAAACCTAAATGTGATCACAAGAACAGTAGGTATTAAGGCAAAACATAAGAAAAATGTTTCAAAAGCATTGAAAATGATCAGATGGAACTGGCAGGGTGGAGATCAGGCTCAGGTCTTCTTTTGCTTCTTTGAGGCATGGAGCTTTTTGGGAGCAACCGTCCTCTTTTCCTTGGCTTCCACCGGAGCCACATCTGTCGAAGACCCTCCAAGCAGCTGATCTAGCGTGACTTCAAGACGTTTGACACGCACACTGAGTTCAGATATGTTTGCTTTCAACCTAGCATTCTCTGCTTCCAGCTGACCAAGTCTGGCATCTTTATCAGCTGAATCCTGATTCCCAGCAGTCTCATCCACAACCTGCTTCTTATGACCTGTCTGCATCTCCAGAGTTTTTCTGCATCTGGCCCTGTTTAACACTTTGGGGGTGATCACCAGATCATCTTCCAGTGTCTGGATATCCTGATCACTCAAAATTGTGAAATAATCCAAGGGTAAACCAACAGATAAGTATTCCCTTGTCTAGGACCACTTCCTGAGACCCTATCAATGATAGAATTCCATATTCGTGCAGCAAGGTCAATATTACGTTTAGTCCCTAGGAGAAACAAGGTTCTGGAAGACTCTCTCTTAAAGCTTGTGTCATGGATGAGTTGGTCAAAATTTGCCTTTACAATTTTGTGAAGAATTTGATATTTCTTTGACATTTCTGACATAGAAAATTGTTTTAACCCCTTCACTGGCCACATGATCTTTCCCCCTGACAACTCCATAGAAATTTCATCATTAGTGGCTTTCATAGACTCATCCTCATCAGCCACAATGTCATTCAGTCCTAACCACTTTCTAAGTTCTTTTGCAGAAATCTTAATTAACTGCCCACTAACAAAAAGTGAAGTGGTAAAAAGACATTTTTTGGAGTTATAGTCAATAGGGATATTGGCATAAATTTCCTTGACCAGGGTCTCATTAATTTCCCCTTTATACTCATCCAATTTCTTCAACCCAAAGTGTGACACAATCTCATCTATTTCAAAATCATCAAATTCGCCTATAGTCACTCTAAATTCATAATGCAACCGTTTACCCAAAATGTGTTTTTGGAAATTAGTGTATGCCTCAGACGACCAAAATTTGAAATTGAATGGGGTAAACATACCTCTTGTTGTCTGCATGGGGATGCAGACGAATGAAGATACATCAAACTTGGATCTCACTGGACCTGCAGCTGTGTCACCCTTTTTCATTTTCCAACTCGCGGTGGCTTCTGCTTTTTGTTTTCCCTTTCTGTCTGGGATTAAAAGCTCCTTTTCAGTCTCTTCTTCCGACTGCTCAGACTCGTCTTCATCCTCAGATTCCCCTGGCTCTTCTGGTGGTGCTTCATCCCCAGTTTCGTCTGCGTCCTTTCCTTCCTCAAATTTCTCGTCCTCCCCAAACTCTTCCTGCTCCTCTAATTTTTCCTTTTCATCACCAGATTCAGTTTCACCAGACTCATCTCCACCTTCTTCATCCCCAATTTTCGCATCTCTTGCACTTCTCATGGCAGCAAGTTTTCGTACTCCCTGCAGTTTACTACGAATATCTAAGGGAGAGATATGGCTGGACCCAAGATTACCTGATATGGGTGCCAAGGTTACGCACATGCCTTTTGGAAGAATTGGCGTGTTCCGGCTTATTTGGGCCATGGAGAGAGCAGGTGTTGGAGTAGGACCGGCGGTAGAGAGTGAAGTCGGCGTTAGGCTGGTGCCGGATGGTGATACAGGAACAATGGCGCCGCTAGGAGTTCCCGTCCTCGATGGGTCTGGTTGAGGAGATTCCTCAATGCCATCGCCGCCTCTGGTGACTCTCCTCCTTCCGGTTTGTTTGCTTCTAGCCATGTCTGGAATGAATATGGAATTTGAGAGAGAGGAAGACGGTAATTAGGGTTTTGATGAGAGAGTTTTGGGGTTTTTGGAACTTGGGACGTGAGGTTTTATGAAGGAGAGTGAGAGTTTTTGGGGTTAAGAGGAATTCTCATAGAAAATGAATTAGAGTTCATTATGGTAACTGGAGAATCCTGATTCTTGCTAACTTTTTTCCTTAAAAAAATAGATAAGCATAGAAACAGAATATGTTGAGAATTAGGAAACAAATAAATTACCAAAATTGGGCTCCACAATCAACTGACTTGTTCTGCAAGATTTGCACATATTAGCCCACGATATACTGTCTTAAAAATAAAGATTTTCAGAATAAAATCTAAAAATTTGTGAATAAGAAAAATCTAAATGCATCTGGATACCTGAGACAGGTCTGAGCACTTGTTGACATCTGTTGAGTCAGATACATCTGGAAGTATACAATCCACCACGTACATAAATAAGTTGATTAATGTGCGTGTGTGATCTGAGCAATCCTTAGTCATCCACATACTATCAAAAATCATATGATTGCCCGACTTATCGATTTATCACCGTAATGCATAATAAGACCGATCAAAATCTATAAGAAGTGCATTTTCTCAAATCCGGCTTGCCGACTTTTTCTATAGTATGGCAATGTCTTTTAGAGGTGGAAACGGCTTCACACAATCCCCAGAAGTTATCTTACAGTATGTTCCCCTTTAGGTTAGAAGAAGGTATGAACTTGGCTTGGATTGGTAGATTTACACAATCCCTAAAAGTTATCTTACTAGGTTTTTCCCCTTACTTCTACAATATTACCACATTTATCTCAATTCATCGTATTTTGAAGCTAAAGGGTATGAACTTGGCTTGGATAGGCAACCTTCATTTCCACTAGCCCTGCCCTTGGATAATAAGAAAAATGCGTGCAATGCTATAAGCAAGATTTAGATCATAGGTCTACACACAGAATATGAAATCTCATTCAATAACAACCATATGACATAGACAGCAGTGACTTATCCTTAGGATTGTCCAGATTTGAGTACTAGTTAGATTCATCCGGAGACATGTTGATTGCTATTAGCCAGATGTATCTGTCTCGTTATTAGCCACAAGCACTCAGATATATCTGCAAGCAAAAATATGATCTACTTAATATAAGAATAGGATAAGTTAACCAAAATGCAAAAAGAAAAACAAATGCGGTTTTTTTTTATATGAAATATGCATGTTTCTATTCAGAAGGAGGTGATACTCCAATTTGTTTCCTAAGGCTTTCAAATTTAACAGTATCGAGGGCCTTAGTAAACAAATCTGCCAGCTGTAGATCAGTCTGTATGTGCTCCAGATTGATAATCTTTTGTTCTACCAATTCTCTGATGAAGTGGTGTCTGATGTCAATATGTTTTGTTCTGGAGTGCTGGACTTGATTCTTTGAGATATTGATGGCACTGTTGTTGTCACAATATATAGTGGCTTGTTCTGTAGAGATTCCATAGTCCTCCAACATTTGTTTCATCCAAAGGAGTTGTGTACAGCAACAGCCAGCTGCTATATACTCAGCTTCAGCTGTGGAAAGTGACACTGAATTTTGTTTTCTACTTAGCCATGCCACCAAATTGTTCCCAATGTAGAAACATCCTCCATATGTACTCTTTCGATCATCCACATTCCCAGCCCAGTCTGCATCTGAAAAACCTGCAAGATGGGCAATGGTATCTCTTCTAAACCAAATTCCGTAATTCAACGTACCACTTACATAACTGATGATTCTTTTTCCCAGCAGCAACATGAGATTCCTTAGGTTTGGCTTGATATCTTGCACAAACTCCAACACTGAAGGATATATCTGGCCTACTAGCAGTAAGGTACAGAAGACTTCCAATCATGCTTCTATAGAGGGATGGATCTACATCCTTGCCAGTGTCATCCTTTGAAAATTTTAGAGTAGTTGCCATGGGAGTTCTCATTGCCTTTGCATCCTCATGTCCAAATTTCTTCACCAGATTTTTAGCGTACTTTGCTTGAGATATGAATATGCCAGATTCATCCTGTTGTACCTGCAAACCAAGAAAAAATGTTAGCTCACCAACCATACTCATTTCAAATTTTCTTTTCATTGTATTTATAAATTCATTAATTTTGGACTTAGATGTAGACCCAAATACTATGTCATCAACATATATCTGAGCTACAGTTAGTCCAGGATTTAGATGCTTAATGAAAAGAGTTTTATCAGTTCCTCCTCTTTTGTATCCGTTGCTTAGCAAGAATGATGTGAGCCTTTCATACCAAGCTCTAGGGGCTTGTTTCAACCCATATAACGCCTTTTTGAGTCTAAAGACATAATCCGGGTGAGATGGATCTGTGAATCCTTGGGGCTGCTCCACATAAGCTTCTTCATTAGGTACACCATTCAGAAAGGCACTTTTGACATCCATCTTAAATAGTTTGAAGTTAACGTAGCAGGACACAACTAGCAATAGTCTGATGGATTCCAGTCTGGCTATCGGAGCAAATGTTTCATCAAAATCTATCCCTTCAATCTGGGTATAGCCTTGAACGAGTATGGCTTTATTTCTTACCACATCTCCTTGTTCATTTGACTTATTCTTGAAGATCCATTTGGTTCCAATTACATTACCTTCTTTAGGACGTGGAACCAGCTCCCAGACATTGTTTCTTTCAAATTGGTTAAGCTTCTCCGCCATAGCCTGTACCCAGTATTCATCTGTCAAAGCTTCCTTGACATTTTTTTGGCTCAATTTGAGACATATGACATATGTTACCCATCTCAGAAAATTTTCTTCTGGTCACATTTCTCTTAGACATATCAGTGAGAATGTTATCAAGTGGATGAGCCTTTTGAATCCTAGCATGTGGCAGTCTCGATGCTTCTGATTCTGCAATATCAGGTGTATCTGGGTAATCAGATTTGTCTCGATCTGCAGATATTACTGGGTGCTCAGACTCATCCTGATCGAATTATTCAATATCATTGAGACTTTCAGCTTGGTGCTGTTCTTCTTTTGATTTTTCGGTTCTAGCTTTTTCTTTTTGTGGAATTTCCAGTTGATCACCATCTGCTACCTGCAAATCCGAATTTACACAAATAGTATCATCCACTTTCACATTAATTGACTCAAGAACGGTTTGGGTTCTAAGATTGTAAACTCTATAGGCCCTACTATTTTCAGCATAACCCAAAAATATTCCATCATCCGATTTTGAGTCAAATTTTCCTAGGTGTTCTTTATCTTTTAAAATGTAGCATTTACTTCCAAAGGCATGAAAGTAACCAACCCTAGGTTTTCTACCCTTCCAAATTTCATATGTAGTTTGGTTTGTTCCATATCTAAGCATGACTCTATTGACAATATAACAAGCAGTGTTTATAGCTTATGTCCAAAATTTTGTGGGCAAATTGTTGTTGTTTAGCATGACACGAGTCATTTCTTGTAGAGTTCTATTTTTCCTTTCCACCACTCCATTCTGTTGAGGAGTCTTTAGGGACGAGTACTCATGCTTGAAACCATATTGGATACAAAAATCAGCAAACTCGGAGTTTTCAAACTCTCTTCCATGATCACTTCTGATCCTTTTGACTCTTACATGTTCGTCTGCCTTTTTGTTGCTCAATTTCTGAAAAAAAAAATTAGCAAAATTGTCAAAGGTATCAGATTTATCCCAAATAAACATGACCCAGGTGTATCTGGAGAAATCATCAACACACACATAAATATACCTCTTGCCACCAATACTTTCCTTTTGGATATGACCCATCAAATCCATGTGAATTAGTTCAAGTATATGAGAGGTATTAACAGATGTACCTGATTTGTGTTGACTTTTGATTTGCTTACCCTTTTGACAATCACCACAGATTTCATCTGGAATATTGTTTATGCTGGGTAAGCCTCTCACAGCCTGTAGTCTGGTCAGCTTCATGAGATCATGGTAGATTAGATGCCCTAATTTGTTACGCCACAGTTTCTCATTTTTGGTCTTAACAGAATTGCAAGTTACGTGACTCTCAAGTGTATAGCATTTGTCTCTAGATCTAACTCCCTTAAATAAAACACTTTTTAATGGGTTAGACTTCTTGTCAAATTTGCCTCAAGCCCTATAACATATAAAACATTTGTTAATGTAGGCAATCCCTTGATGTTGATGATATCAAATCCATCTATCTTACCCTTTTGGCCATCACCAAATGTAACAGCACCTGTTTCGCCTTTTTCAAAATGTGTTAGTAGAGAGAGATCACCTGTCATGTGTCTAGAACATCCACTATCAAAATACCATGTGTTAGGAATCAAAGCACTCAAAGATAATTGAACTACATAAGTATTAGTTCGAATTTTCTTCTCTTGTCTAGAAACAAGTCTTCATTTGTGTGAATTGATTAATTTCAAGTACTCATGACACCTAAATACATCATTACCAGATTTAGCACAAAAATTACAGAATACCTGGAAAACAGATGTATCCTGCCGACTCTGTCGAGGTTGAAATTTCCTTCCGTTGTGATGGACAGACTCATCTGGCTTGTACGGATTTGGATGAAATTGTTTTCTTGTATAGTTCCTGGCTGGATGTGAGTTTTGAGTTCCCGTCGCATTTTATTGATGATGATGAGAGGTAGATGCATCTGTATAATTTCTATTTTCTTCCATGCATCTGTATCCAGATTCTCTTACAAAATTTATTTTATGGTCATGATTTTTACCTTTACCTTTATATCCAAGACCTGTTTTTAAGCTGACAGGTCTGCCACTGTTCAGAATTTCATCAAGCTGGATAGATCCAAGTGCCAGCTTCTTGATTTTTTCTTGTGCTTTAGCAAGTTCTGAACTTAACCTGCTTACCTCATTTTGTTCAACATCAGAGACTGCAGATACGTCCAGTTGTCGTTCCATGCTGTGCTCAGCGAAGGCCTGCAACAGTTGGATCTTCTCTTCTGCATCTTGAAGTTCCTTTCTCAAGTTTTCAGTGTTTGGTCCGGATTCATCTGCATAAGAAGAGTTACCAGATTCAGCACTAGATAGCTGAAAAGCAGTAAGGGTAGTTACCTGTTTTTCAAAATTGCTGTTGTCTGATTCTGATTCAGATTCTTCTGAGCCTCCATCACTCCATGTAACATTCATGGCCTTCCTTCCCTTGGTCTTGTTTTGAGTATTAGGACAATCAGCTGCAATGTGTCCATATCCTTCACATTCTTTGCATTGAATTCGACTCTTAGGCTTTCCTTCAGACGAGTTAGCATAATTTTAGGATAGAAATTGCTTTTCCTCCATTGTTTTTGCTGTTTTTGATTCTGGCCTTGAAGATTTGTGGATCTTTCTTTTTGTTTACCCTTGAGGAACTTTTTAAATTGTCTAATGAGAAGTACGAAATTTTCATCTTCATCAGTCTCGCCGAGTCGTCTGGATTGGCACTGTTCGTCTTGAAGGCAATCCCTGGTGATTTGTCTTTCTTTATTTGGGCCAAATTTAACTCATAGGTCATCAATGACCCTACAAGTTCCTCAACTAGCATGGTTGAAAGATCCTTACTTTCTTCAATTGCTGTCACTTTTGTATGGAACCTGTCTGGTAAAGATCTAAGGATTTTTTGTACAATCTGGTCATTTGAATAGGTTTTCCCAAGAGCTTCAGCTGAGTTAGTGAGATCACTCAATCTGGCGTAGAAGCTTTTGAAGTCTTCTTTCTCATCTATAGATAGTTGTTCAAACTCTAGAGTGATCATCTGCAGTTTGGAGGTTTTGACAGCATTGTTTCCTTCGTTTGCTATCCTCAAAGCATCCCATGCTTCCTTGGCGATCCTTAAGGAGGAGATGAGTCTGAATTGACCTTGATCAACCAAAGAGACAATAGCGTTAAGTGCCTTAGAATTCCAATTTGCATTAGCCAATTCATCTGCAGTATAAATACTTCTAGCTATAGCTATAACAACACCTCCAGCAGTGACAGTGGGTAATGTGTAACCTTCAAGAACAGAAGTCCAACAACGTTCATCAAACCTCCAGCAGTGACAGTGGATGATGTGTAACCTTCAAGAACAGAAGTCCAACAACGTTCATCAATAGATTGAATAAAAATTTCCATACGGATTTTCCAATATGCATAGTTACTACCAGTTAACAGAGGTGGCCTAAGAGATGCAGAATTTTCCATTTAGACAACCGGATCTCACTTTCTAGAAGTGAACCCGCTCTGATACCAATTGAAAATTTGAAGTTGTCTAAATTTTATAAACAGATTGTCATAGACAAGTCTGGACCGTAATCAGTTAACAGTAAATCATAAAGTTTTGTTTAGCGCAGTACGAGATGAATCTTGCTCAGGCAGATTCGTCTGGATAGTAAAACGTAAACAACAAGAATAAATTGTGCGGAACTGTAAATGGACAATAACACAATAATTTGAGTTTAACATGGGAAAAATCCTAACAAGAAAAACCCACAGCCCGCTTTCTGCGGACAAAAACCAATCACTATATAAGGAAATAATTTATATAGATCAATCTAAATTACATGATAAATCTATGCGTAGATTTTATCAAACATCCAAGAAATAGATCACTCACTGATCCTTCTATGGCATGTGATGCAAACCACGTAGCAATTGTAGCTACGCAACCCACAAATTATTGGAATCGACCCAAGAACGCCAATAAATCACGATTTATGGATCCAATTAAAATTAATTGAATCAAGCAACCAATACAATCACAAGGATATATTGACCTCTTGATCACAAGGAATATTAATTCTCACCGGGGTTTGAACAAACACGAATAACTCGCAAGTTCGGATTGTGTTCAATGAAGAACAAAGTTTGAAAGCAATTTTCCTCACAATAATAATATCAAAGTTGTCTTTTGAATAATGATAATTACATCCCTATATATAGGGTCAAAACTAGGTTAAAGAGTTCTAATTAAATAAGGAAACAACTACCTAAAATTATGGAAATAAAATAAACCTAAATTTACGCGTAATCGGTTTTACGGCCGTGACTGATTTTCTTACGGCCATAACCCTGTTTCTGAATCACTCTTACGGCCGTGACAATTGGACTTACGGCCGTAAGTCCCAAAACATACGAATTCCAATTTTAAGCAGTAACTCCCTTACGGCCGTGATAATCAACCTTTACGGCCGTGATACTCTTTACGGCCGTGATACTCAATTCTTTACGGCCGTGATTGCTTATGTCTCGCAAAATCAATTTTAAACAGAAAGTTGGTTACGGCCGTGAGCTCCCATATGTTACGGCCGTAATTCTTGAAATTTGGCAATCTTCTTCGACGGCTTGAATGAGGTTGATCCATTCGTCATTTTGGCTCGGCCCCAACATGGAACTTGCTTCTTTTGATGACACGAACATTGTTTTGGCCATTGTTTCTTGAACTAACTCGTCCATTGCTTCCTTGGCCCTCTTTTTCTGCAATCGAGTCCACGGTCCTCCTTTGATCTTCAACGGATCTTTGTGCGGGCTTGTATCCGTGGTCTGGATCACATCATCCCCTCCCTCTTCGAAAGGATTCGACCTCGAATCTGTACCTGCATCAAACGGAGATAGATCAGAAACATTAAATGATGCCGAAACATTATACTCACCAGGAAGATCAAGTTTATAGGCATTATTGTTGATCCTTTCGATCACTTGGAATGGACCATCTCCTCGCGGTTGTAACTTTGACTTGCGCTGTTCTGGAAACCGCTCCTTTCTCAAATGTAACCAAACCCAATCACCGGGTTCAAAAATGATGCCCTTTCTTCCTTTGTTAGCCTGCGAAGCATAATGTTCATTTTTCTTTTCAATCGCCAACCTCACCTTGTCGTGGAGTGCTTTAACCATCTCAGCCTTTTTCTTGCCATCTAAACTACTACGTTCATTCACAGGTAAAGGAATTAAATCCAATGGTGTTAGCGGATTAAAACCATAAACAATTTCAAATGGTGAACACGAAGTAGTAGAATGTATAGCCCTATTATATGCAAATTCAATAAATGGCCAACACTCTTCCCAATTTTTCAAATTTTTATTGATTATGGTGCGCAATAATTGAATCATTGTCCTATTTACTACCTCGGTCTATCCATCGGTCTGTGGGTGACAAGTTGTAGAAAAAAGCAATTTTGTTCCTAATTTGTTCCACAAGACTCTCCAAAAATGACTAAGGAATTTAACATCCCTATCCGAGACAATACTTTTAGGCACCCCATGTAAGCGCACGACTTCCCTAAAGAAAATTTCAGCTATGTTTGTAGCATCGTCAGTTTTGTGGCATGGTATGAAATGTGCCATTTTACTAAAGCGATCTACTACCACAAAAATCGAATCTCGACCCTTCTTAGTCCTAGGCAATCCTAAAACAAAATCCATAGAGATATCGACCCAAGGTTCACTAGGGATGGGTAAAGGCATATATAATCCATGGGGTTTAATCCTAGATTTAGCCTTTTTACAAGTAATGCATCTATTACAAACCCGAACCACGTCAATTTTCATTTTAGGCCAATAGAAATGTTCACTTAGGATTTCAATGGTCTTTTTAACCCCAAAATGGCCCATTAAGCCTCCACTATGGGCCTCTCTCACAAGTAACTCTCTCATTGAACACCTAGGGACACACAATTTATTTTCTCGAAATAAATAATCATCATGTTTAAAGAACCTATCTACAGCCCCTTTTCCACATGAATCATAAACACTAGAAAAGTCCAGGTCATTAGCGTACATGTCCTTAATGTATTCAAATCCAAGCAGTTTAGAATTTAAAGAACTTAAAAGAACATACATTCGAGACAATGCATCTGCCACCACATTTTCCTTACCTTGTTTGTACCGGATGACATAGGGAAATGTTTCGATGAACTCTACCCACCTTGCATGTCTCTTACTCAGTTTAGCTTGTCCCCTCAAATGCTTCAAGGATTCATGATCAGTGTGTATCACGAACTCCCGTGGCCACAAGTAATGTTGCCATGTTTCCAAAGCGCGCACAAGTGAGTATAACTCCTTGTCGTATGTGGGATAATTAAGTGCAGTCCCTTTTAGTTTTTCACTAAAATAGGCGATTGGCCTTTGATCCTGCATTAAAATAGCTCCAATGCCTAGCCCTGAGGCATCACATTCAATCTCAAAAGCCTTGTCAAAGTTAGGAAGTGATAAAACCGGTGCTTTACACAACATATTTTTGATTGTTTCAAATGCATGCTCCTGTTCTACTCCCCATTTAAATCCTACACTTTTTTTTGACAATTTCTGTGAGTGGTGTGGCAATCGTGCTAAAATTTTTAACAAAGCGCCTATAAAAACTAGCCAAGCCATGAAAACTCCTAACCTCAGTTATGCTTTTAGGTGTTGGCCACTCTTTAATAGCTTGGATTTTCTCTTCATCTACTTCTATCCCTCTAGCACTAACCACATAACCAAGAAATACAACTTTTTCCATGCAAAAATCACACTTTTTAAAGTTAGCAAAAAGTTGCTCTTGTCTTAAAACCACAAGCACACACCTAACATGCTCCACATGCTCATTCAAAGTTTTACTATATATCAAGATATCATCGAAGTAAACTACAACGAATTTACCTATAAATGCACGTAAAACATGATTCATTAAACGCATAAAGGTGCTAGGTGCATTAGTAAGTCCAAAAGGCATTACTAACCATTCATACAAGCCATACTTAGTTTTAAAAGCAGTTTTCCACTCATCTCCTTCTTTCATTCGAATTTGATGATAACCACTCTTAAGGTCAATTTTACTAAATATGCTAGAGCCATGCAATTCATCCAACATATCATCTAACCTAGGAATAGGATGACGATACTTTACCGTTATGTTGTTGATGGCCCTACAATCAACACACATCCTCCACGTTCCGTCCTTCTTCGGCACAAGTAACACGGGTACGGCACATGGGCTCATGCTCTCCCTTATGTACCCCTTACTCATTAATTCCTCAACTTGCTTTTGAAGCTCCTTCGTCTCCTCGGGATTGCTCCTATAAGCTGGACGGTTTGGAATGACTGCTCCAGGTATAAAATCAATTTGATGTTCAATACCTCGAATGGGTGGCAACCCACTAGGTATATCATCTGAAAACACATCCTCGAATTCCTGCAATAAAGAAATAGCCAAACTAGGGAGGGATTTGTTAGTTTCATCAAAGGCAAGGAATGAATCCTTGTACAATAAAAGGACCATTGGTCGTTTTTCCATAAATGCTTTCTTGACTTCACTCCTTTTTGCGTAGAAACTCATTTTTCTTTCTTTTCTGGCACTCTTCGCTCCCTCTCCTTTTTCTGAGGTATGTACCCCAACACTCTTTTTTTCTCTCGCCTCTCCTTTTTCTGGAGTCGTGGCTCCAACTCTCTTTTCCTCTCCTTTTTCTGAGGTCGTGGCCTCAACTCTATTTTTCTCATTTTCCTTTACTCTTTTTTCTTCATCATTTTTCAGTTTTATTTGATCTTCATACACTTGTGACGGTGTCAATGGTGCAAGTGTAATGGTTTTTCCCCCTTTGGTAAAGCTATACCTATTTTTATACCCATCATGCGTGACCTTCCTATCATATTGCCAAGGTCTACCCAACAAAATGTGCCCGGCATGCATAGGTACCACATCACACATAACTTCATCCACATAGCTACCAATAGAAAAATTCACCAACACCCTCCTATTCACCTTAATTTCTCCACTATCATTTAACCATTGAAGCCTATAAGGTTTAGGATGTTTTAACAAAGGTAATCCTAATTTTTCAACAAGTATAGTACTAGCGACGTTAGTGCAACTACCGCCATCAATAATCATACTACATACCTTGTTATTAATGCGACATCGAGTATGAAATATGTTCTCCCGTTGTTGTTCCAAATCATCCGTGTGGATTTGGGCACTAAGGGCTCGCCTTGCCACTAATAACTCGCCATGCTCCCCGGATAACACATCTTCATCCTCACATATTTCCTCCAACGCTGGCATATCGCTATAATCCTCTTCCTCACTATCACTCTCCATAGTTCCATCCTTTCGCAAAAGTACCACTCGCCTATTAGGACATTGAGACGCCACATGTCCTCTCCCCAAACATTTGAAGCATTGAATGTCTCTACTCCTAGATGGTTGAGGTTCCCCTTTAGGTACGAATTTATTAGCTTGTTCCTCCTTCCCTTTTGGTGCCTCAAACTTCCCTTTTGGTGCTTCAAACTTTCCTTTAGAAACAGCCCCTTCTCCTTTACCTTCCCACTTCGGCTTCCAAGAAGAATTAGTACCCGATTGATACCTTGCTGTCCCCTTCTTCTTCAATTGCTTCTCAACCTTTATAGCCATGTGCAACATATCCTCCATCTCCAAGTAATGTTGTAGTTCAACCACATTAGCTATATCCCTATTCAACCCATTCAAAAATCGAGCCATCGTAGCCTCCCTATCCTCATCTACATTAGCTCTAA
Organism: Ligustrum vulgare; assembly: GCA_963555705.1. Taxonomy (NCBI): domain Eukaryota; kingdom Viridiplantae; phylum Streptophyta; class Magnoliopsida; order Lamiales; family Oleaceae; genus Ligustrum; species Ligustrum vulgare. The sequence continues at coordinate 19,664,796 of OY743176.1, read as the reverse complement.
TCATCAATATCTCCATCTCCTTGTGATAATCCTCCACACTCTTTGATCCTTGGTATAGACCTTGTAACTTTTGATGAAGCTCCCGATGGTAATGACTAGGAACGAACCTCTTTCTCATGATAGCTTTTAATTCATCCCAAGTACTAACGGGCTTCTCGCGATTCCTCCTCCTAGAAGTCACCAATTGATCCCACCAAGTAATAGCGTAATCGGAGAACTCAAGTACAGCTACTTTAACCTTTTTCTCTTCCGAATAAGTGTAGCAATTAAAAATTAATTCCATCTTCTTCTCCCATTCTAAGTATGCTTCCGGATCACTCCTTCCTTTGAATGACGGAATTGTCATTTTGATGTTGTTCATACTACCATCCATTCTATCGCCACCAAGTTCTCTATCCCTTCTCCCATGCCTAACTACTCTATCAACAATTGCCCCATCGTCAAAATCACTACCTTCTTCATTCTCATCAATCCCCTCTACTCTACGACATTGTCCACCTTGCCTACGGGCATTAGGCACTTCCCGAGGTTGCTCAAGCATTTCTAACCTACCTAACACATCCCCAAACAAACGCTCAAACCGTTGTACCATCTCTTCCGTCATGTTGGCTCGATCGTTGTTCTTTGTAGTAGAAGATTGTTCAGACATCCTAAAACTAAATGTTTTTGTGCCTCACGTGTATTTTGTTCGTGTATCACTCAAATTTGGCTTTTACCCTCTATTGATCTCACCTCTCTGCCTTTTTCCACTCAATAGCTTTCACTCCAATTGCTTCAAAGAACGAATCCGAACTCAAACAAGTTTAAACCCGATTGCTTCAAATCGAATATGAGTGAGAAGTAATGAATTTGTTGGAAAACTCAAAGAAGACCTTTAGAGAATTGAATTTGACTCTATAAGGGACTTGACACTTTTTATGGAAACTAAAGATTGCTTCAAGAAAGTATTTCTTGAAATCAAATATCAACTATTTTTCTGGAACTGGAATTTTCGTTTTTTTTTTTTTTTATATTCTCGAAAATTCAACTACGAGAAAGACGCAACAAACGAAATTTAATTTGGATAACAAACCAAAGAAATAACGACTATTGAATTTTTTGTGACACTTTTCTGGATTAAAGACTCAAAGCTGGAAGAACACGAAGAACAAGAATAAGAAACTCAAGAAAACAAAAACAAGATATAACCTTGATTTTTGGAGCCTAAGCTCTGATACCAGATGATGCAAACAACGTAGCAATTGTAGCTACGCAACCCACAAATTATTGGAATCGACCCAAGAACGCCAATAAATCACGATTTATGGATCCAATTAAAATTAATTGAACCAAGCAACCAATACAATCACAAGGATATATTGACCTCTTGATCACAAGGAATATTAATTCTCATCGGGGTTTGAACAAACACGAATAACTCGCAAGTTCGGATTGTGTTCAATGAAGAACGAAGTTTGAAAGCAATTTGCCTCACAATAATAATATCAAAGTTGTCTTTTGAATAATGATAATTACATCCCTATTTATAGGGTCAAAACTAGGTTAAAGAGTTCTAATTAAATAAGGAAACAACTACCTAAAATTATGGAAATAAAATAAACCTAAATTTACGCGTAATCGGTTTTACGGCCGTGACTGATTTTCTTACGGCCATAACCCTGTTTCTGAATCACTCTTACGGCCGTGACAATTGGACTTACGGCCGTAAGTCCCAAAACATACGAATTCCAATTTTAAGCAGTAACTCCCTTACGGCCGTGATAATCAACCTTTACGGCCGTGATACTCTTTACGGCCGTGATACTCAATTCTTTACGGCCGTGATTGCTTATGTCTCGCAAAATCAATTTTAAACAGAAAGTTGGTTACGGCCGTGAGCTCCCATATGTTACGGCCGTAATTCTTGAAATTTGGCAATCTTCTTCGACGGCTTGAATGAGGTTGATCCATTCGTCGTTTTGGCTCGGCCCCAACATGGAACTTGCTTCTTTTGATGACACGAACATTGTTTTGGCCATTGTTTCTTGAACTAACTCGTCCATTGCTTCCTTGGCCCTCTTTGTCTGCAATCGAGTCATCGGTCCTCCTTTGATCTTCAACGGATCTTTGTGCGGGCTTGTATCCGTGGTCTGGATCACATCAGCATGTAATGTGAGTTGGCGTCCTACCACTCTTCAGTAGTTTTCTTTGAATCTGCAACACTTTTCAGTAACACAAACTCCCGTTCGATCTTGATCCAAACCTTCTGTTTGATCTTCAAGCTGAAATTCTTTCCTTCTCTAAGTGATTGAATCCTCCTCTCGGAGTACCGAAGTCACAACACAATTGAAGCTTTAATTATTTTTTGCACCACACGAAAAATAAAGCTTCAAGACTTCTTTAACAAGGTAGACATGTATTAGAGAAGCTCCACACGAATTTTGTATCTTTTTACGTCACCAAGAAAAACATCCCGTTTTTCTCCTATTTAAAGTGCAATCAGGTTTACTTGACTCCCAAGTTTTCCTTATTGTATAAGATCTCTAATACCTGCAAAACATGGTAGAGATAATTAGTAAAAGGTAAAATAATTATCCTTAAATAAATCTTACCATAAACAATGATAATAATAAATCTTAAAAGATCTTATCATAAAATAGGATATCAAATTTTATCATTAAATTTTCGGCTTTATCAAGGATTTTCACAATATAGATTTTCGTCCAACAAATCTTTCCATGTGTAGATAATCAGAATATATTATCAAGAATTTTATCAAAATAACAAGATCAAGATTTCGAAATCAATATCAATATTTTTGAGATTACGATCAAATCAATATTAATATTTATTGATCATTATCTTTCCAACAATAAATTGTTTTTCTCGAAAATAAGAAATATTTTTCTTCAATAAATATTTGCATAATTTAATTAAACTTAATAAATTACTAAATACACATATTTAGTAATTAAATCAAGTTTTCTTAAATTACACATTCGTGAAAAATAGGAAATGCCAATAATATAAAATTAACAAATGCTGCAGGTTTAGCTCCAAATTCATTTGAAAATGAATTTTTGGAGGGTAATGAGTTTGAAATGAATTCAAGTGACCATGGAACAAGTGGTCAAACATCTGGAGTTCAAAATCAGCTACAAAATAGTGATTTTGAATTTGTTGTTGAGGAAATTCAGCAAGAAAATGATGAAGAAGTTGATGAAAATGATGTAATTCAACAAGAAGTTACTCAACAAAGCTTGCATGACTATCTATTAGTCATGGATGGAGAAAGGAGGCAGGTAAATCCTAATCTTGGTTTTGATTCTATGAATCTAAAAGAGTGTTTTCTTTTGACAGGTAGTAAGGAATCTACAATTTACGAAGAAGTTAGGAAGAGGCAAAATGCAATGCAAGAGGAGGTTTCTTCTTTACACGAACCTAAACAGTCAAATTAAAATGTTTGAAAGGATGAAAACTTCCAAGAGGAATTTCGGCTTAGGTGAAAGTATTTCTAGCTTAGGCGAATGTTTGCTTTAAGCTAAGGTGAAAAAATGTGAGATTATTGTCTTATAACCAAACAAAAAAGCCCTTAGAAATGTTATCTTATTTAATATAAACTTGTGGTATTTCGAAGATTACTTAAAGTAATCGGAGGCAAAAATAAATAAATGGCTTACAACCATAAAACCGATTTGGAAACCACTTTTTGTTAGTTAGTTGCGTAAATTTGTTAAAACGATTTTTTACAAGTTATTTTGGACTTGGATACTTTACAAAAGGGGTTAGCTTTTGGATAAAAGGGGCAACATATTTTTTTTTTGGAAAGGTCTCGGCTAGTCACACACTCTCTCTTTAAAGCAGAACAGTTCTCTCTTATTTTGGGGTTCCATCTTCATCTTCTTGGGTTTTTTATTAAGTGTGCATTTATGGTTTCCAATTGTATGGTTGTAAACATACACCATTCATCATATTGGAGTTTAGATCCTACATTATGTTAATGAACAACCATATTTGTTTGAAGCAAGACATCACTTGAATCTCGTTTGAGCGGTTTTCATGCACCACTCGAGCGAGTATTCCCGAGACCGACTGCTTGAGCTACGCTTGACGTCTGCTGAAGCGGTTAGCTCAAACTTGAAATTTCCAAATTAAAAATTAAATAAAACTTAAATAATTATTCATTTAATTTCTCCAAAAAAAAAAAAAAAATGGTCATAGTCTAATCACACAACCCTTGTTGTATATAGCGGCGTACATGTGGGCTTTGGGTTTTGAACCCAACATTATCAAGGTCATCCTCCATTCAAAGGCTATTGGTATCTCTTGGGACCCAAACACAAGTCTCTAAGTTGAAGGTTATAATCTACCTAATGTTTCACTCTTTTTCCTATATGGGACAACTTAATTTTGTCCACACTATTCCAAGTAACTTATTTCGATATCATCACATTAGTAACCAATTTCTCATTTATTCAGAAATGGTTTTAACAATCAAAATATACTAAGGTCATCAACTTAGGGAGTAGAGTACTTTTGACTCCTTACTTATACAAAATGGATATTGGGACCGCTCGAATATTTGACCAATTTGTCAACCATTTTTAACAAATTTTCCGTTTAGTTTATTGTTCTAGTAAGCACGGTTCTTTTAGCTATTTGTATTATCTTTCGACTCTTTATCCACATGAAAGGTAAGTTGTAGTTTTCACTATGCACTGTTGTACATTTATAATCATCCATAAATTGTGTGATTGTGAACTTGATATAAATTTGACCCAAAATTAGTAAGAGTAATTATAAGGAAACATTATTTAAGGATATTTTTAAGTAATATTGTAACATATCACACATTCATTGAAGGGTGAAAAAGTAAGTGGTGTGATAATTATTTTTATCACCAAATGAATATGTGACATATCATAATGTCACTTAAAAATATCATAAAAAATGTCTCCCTAAGATTATTGAATTAATAATGTTATCTAATTGTAAGATAACCATATACATTTATATGAACCACAAATTCATGATTTTGACTCGAGACAATGCCTGCTTGTAATCTAAGCATTTGTCCGTATGTGACAATTGACATGTTAGTTTGTGATTGCCAAAAAAAAAATTTAATGCATGCTTAATGAAATTAAATTTGAAAAATATAATTTCAAATAATTCTCTTTCCTTATAACTTAAATCGATTACAAAATTTGTTGGGACCATGGATATTTCAATTTGCTCAAGCCCAAATCCAAACCCCAGGTCCCAGTGAGGTTCCAACCCAAAACCAATTAGTAATGGATTGAGTAACCCACTTGGGTTATATAATGGTTTATTTCCTTCCTCATAACCGATGCGGGATTATTTGCATTCACAACAATGGGTGAAGTAGCCCACTTGGATTATATGGTGATTTATTTTCTTCATCACAACCGATAAAGATTCTTTGCATTCCCAACAAAACTTAGACAAACGAATAAAAAGGTTCAGTTATTTCCTATTTATTTCAATTAATTAACAATAGAGCCTATATTGGTATATAAAAAATCTTGAGAAATAATAATTAAATAGTTATGTTGCTTGCCCGAGGGATTAACATAAGTGATAATAATTTATAGATTACATTATCCATTTGTATTTAATTCATAGCTAAGTTGACAGCATAATTATCAACTGCTAGTGAATAACAATTCAGTATCACCCACACCCATTCATACACTCATTTTCAAACCTCAATTATAATAATAGTGTCTGTTTGGAGTTTATTTATTTTCTGTATAGAATATTATTGATAGCAACATCCACCTTACTTATAATTGTTCATAACAATTATTTTTAAAAACAATTATAACAATTTTGTTTAGGAAACTATAGCAGATGGTAGTCAAGCTCTATTACATTTGTACAATTAGACTCTGTTTGCTAATGTGATCATTTTCTTTATTTTTTTTTTCTCAAATTCATTATCAATCACACATTTCTATGAAATTCACCACGTTTCACACTTTTAATTACACATTCCCAAAAATCGTTTTTTTTTTCATTATCAAACAAGCTCTTAGCCGTGAAAGACACGTCTGTCTAATTTTTTTACGATTATGCACATTACTTTAAATTTTCAGATAAGAAGTGAAGTTTAATAATGAAGTAATAAAGATGACATTTTGAAGTTGACTTTGGTTATGATTTCTTGATTAATTAAGTTGTTGGCCTTTGCACTCCCAAAAGGCAGCGTAAAGTTTTTCTCTGTCCCATTTTATTTTAGTTTTTCTTTCAGTTCCGTGAACCTATTTTTTTTTTAACCGACGAAAATACTACTTATTATAAATATAAGTTTTTTAATTTCCTTCACATTTTTTCTCAAACCACTTTTTTAATTCGAAATAACTTTTTAACCATACATTTTAACTCAAGAAACTTTTACCTGTTTCGGCAATTGATTATAATCAACATTTATAATCATTATAATTTTTAATATCGCTTTTTAATCACGTGTTTTTCGTAACCACTTTTTAATCACGAATTTAATCTAAAAAACACAAATAACTAAAAAAATAATGGTGGCTACCGCCGACCACATGCTTTATTGTTTATAAAAAAAAATTATAAATTTAGCTTATGTAACATTGTAGTAATTTATAAGTTGATTTAAGCCTCTGTTTGGTAACCAATTTTTTTTTGTTTATAAACAACACAATTTTCCAAATTATTTTTTAACCACACACATTTTCTCTCTCCAATTTTCAACCATTACTTTTACCTCGAAATCATAAATAAACAAGTTTATAAATGAAACAGTGTTACCAAACGGAGGCTTATATTTATGATTTTGAGCTAAAAGTATAGTTAAAAAGTGAAGAGAAAAAATGTGTGAAGTTAAAAAGTAATTTTAAAAATTATGTGATTTATAAATTGATTTATATTCATATAGTTATTCAACTTATATCTTCCAACTTTTCATGACAGTAATAACGACAATCATAATAACGAATCAAGTGACAGTTACAAAAAGTTCCAACTTGGATATTTTTCTTCTTAAAAAAGCACAACTCTAAAAATTCTTGATTAACTGTAACTTTGATTATTATTGAAAGGGAATAATAGGGTAGGCGAGAGGTTAAGACTTAAGTGTGTTCTTTTACACTATTATTGTAATATAATTTACATAATTCCTCATATCACTTTTTAAGTGTATATATTTTCTATCTGTACTTTTCAATCGTAGATTTTACCTCGAAAATACAAACACATTATAATTTTCCTTTGGCCATTGAACAATCACTAAAGGAGAGAAGTAGAATTCGAAACCGAGATCGAGTAGGAAAAGTTTGAGCACATCGCCAAACGTTCCAAATCCTACATATCGTAAAAACTTCTTAATACCCTCAAAAAGATGTTTTCCAGTGGGACAAAATCCAGCCTCCCTTCTTTAACCTAATTAATAGAATTTATAATTCAATTTATAAAAAAATACAGTTTTTAAATTACTTTTTAGTCTGATACATTTTCTCTCTTTACTTTTTAATCATATATTTACCATCAAAATATAAATAAATCAATGTATAATTACTACAATATTGTCAAACAGAGATAAAATTCTCGCTTTTGTTTGGTACAAATTAAAATCTATGTTTTAATTTAAATCAAAATTAATAATCAATCTCAATCACATTTTATGAATTTCACAATTTCTCAACCACACTCTCGTTAATTTTTATCGAAATCTAATAAAAAATCAATTTTTATTTCCACCAAAGAGAGGCTTCATCTTTTTTTTTTTTTTTAATAAATTCTTCGAGAAAACTGAAGAGTAGAAATAGTACAAACTGTCACTTTCCAGACTGCGTTTGTAGTTTGTGCACCTGTGACCTGCCATCATCATAATGCTTGTAGTTGGGCTAAAATGCAAAACAGTGACCTCTCCCTCTCTCTCTCATCTCACACAGAGTTTGGATATTGCTTTTGTAAATCCAACAGAATTCAGAGGTTTCATAAAACAGAGGTTTCCACGGGTTTGATTTGAAGCTTTCTCGTAAATCTATTTCTAGGTATATCGTAGGAGTATTTTGTGTACAAATGGAAATTGCTGAAGAGAAATCCTTAAGCAACAACAGCACTGTTAAGCTAACAAATTCTCCAGCGCACAAGGTATTGATATCCATTCCCCCCCTTACAGGATACATCTCTCTGTTCTATTATTATCATTTCTGTGTAAAGTATGGATTAGCTCTATAATTTGGTGGGCTGTCGTTGGATTTAGGGTCCGTCGGTGGAGTAATCTAATCCCATGTAATTTATTATTTACTTCATGTTTAGTCCCAAAGATTCAGGATGAAATACCACATACATAAATGGGTAAAAGTTGCCTCCTAATATCTCAGATTTTGATTTACTTCTCTACGTGAATTTTGTTTCTTTGTTTTAGTCCTTTTATATTTCATTATTATAATTATAACTCCTGGGAAAAGTAATGGTTCTAACTTTACAGACTTCCTGAACTGTAGATCCTTTTTTATTTATTTTTATTAAAGAATTTAGTTTCAAATTGAATAAGATAAACTAAGTGATAAACTATTTACAACATCTTTGTGAAAAACGTTCACTCTTTTAAAAATAATATATTGATTCTTTCTTTTCCTATATCACTGGATATTATTTGTTTATTGGTTTTGATACTAGATGGTTGAATTGTTAGTTTATTTCTCTTATCATCGCGAATGCCTCAGTCGAATGATTGGGGGGAAAAGGTAAAGATAGAATCTTATTTTTTTGTAATAAATGTTTTTTCTTAAATATTTACTTTGATATTGCTAGAGCATAAATATAAGTAGATATATGTGTGTGGTGAGCGTGGACACATGAATCTGTTTACATTATTAACTGATCTTATTGGAGATGATGCTTAGGCAAAAAATTATTGGGAGTAATAAGCATAAGTGAAATTGATATGTTCATCTCTGTGGCTATCTTTGAATTTGATATTGTGTGTGTGTGTTTTTTAACTATGCTTAGAATAAGTATTGTCATCTGATACATTATGTTTGTCTAGATTGGAGAATCAAGTGAAATAGTCGATGAATGTTCAACCAGTCCGCAACCTGGGAGGCAAAGCCTAATAAGAAAGATACCAGAGGCAGCAATTGAGGGATCTTTAGAAGATTCTGTGATAATAAGCATGCCCCCGTCGCCAATCCAAACTCCCAAAAGAGTGAACTTTTCTCCATTACATAGTCCTAATCATGCTATAATCATTGGATCTCCAGATCCTTCATCATCCAAGGGAAAATCGACCATGAAATACCTCCTTCCCAAACTAAGCTTTAAGTTTCGGAATTCAAGTTCAGATATAGAAAAGGCTGCCATGCTAGCACTGGGAGTCTCCCCTGAGACAGAGGCGAAGATGTCAATTCGTAGGACATTCTCTCTTACAAAGATTTTTGCAACAAAAATGAAGAGAACTTCGTCTTTACCATCTAGTCCTGTTATGCACTCAAATCCCGATTCTGTTCATGGAGGAAATACAAGCATTGCAGTTAATGTGGCTGTAAGTACCATTTCTCTCTTTGCTCAAGATCACATTGCCATTTCGTATTGACGATCTTATAAACACTAGATTATTTGCCTGGTTAAGTTTTCACCAAGTAATTAAACTATGACTTCATTATTCTAAAGAATATGTCTCTTAAGCTTGTATGATTAGTAAGTTATTAGTTATTCACAAACGTTACAAAACTCAGAATTTGAAACTTTATTTATATCTCTAATTACTTCTCACCAATCATTGCTATATTTCGCCTTCCCATCAACCTAAGAAATTTGACAAGTCACAATCAAAATGAGGGACTTAGCCTCTGTTGTCCCCTTATTTTTCTAAAGTTCTTTTTTTTTTTTTTTTCTCAAACTCATTTTCAACCACATTTCATGGAATCCACGACTTTTATCAACTTTTCAATCACATATTTCATTAACTTCTATTAAAATATTCTAAAAATCTATTTTTAATAAACCGAATAGGTTATTAATTTATAAACAGATTTAGTGGTCTGATTTTGGAGGTTTAGTCATTGTTAAACTCGTGTCTTTGATCTATAGTCGTGCAAGTACTACGTGAATTGTCATTGTTAAGAGTACTTGCTAAAAGAAAAGATCTTCTAAAATTGCCTCTGTTTGGTAAAAGTTTGTTTATAAATGTTGTTTATAAATGTTTACATGGCAACATCTCATTTGACAATGTTTTTTAAAAGTCAACAGTTTCAGCTGGTCAAAGATTTCCATCCACCATTTTTGACTTTTCAAAAAAATGAACAAATGAAATGTTGTCACGTCGCTATTTATAAACAACCATTTATAAACGATTTGTCAAATAGAGCCTAAAATTGAATTAGTAACCGGTCCAATTCAATTTCAATTTATGGGTAGTCCAAGTTTTATTCTTGCTGGAAATATGTAATTTTTTTAAGAGTGTTTCATAGAAATTATGCTTCATATTTTTTTTCTATCGCACGTAAAATATATGATTTTTGTTCGAGTATATAATCTAGATATGTTCCTCAAAGTACGTGACTGTTTATCGGTAACTTCATACATCAAAATCAGTTTCTCCTCTCTAACTAGATCATGCAGAAAACATCATTGTGCAGAAAGGTGTGACCCAATTCCCAATACACCGTTCACGTTCAGTCCCCACGTTAAATAAAGATAGAAGCATAAAACAGATGGACTATTTAGGCAATGTATTTCGTGTGATTCCTACTACTCCACAAGTGGCAGAACACATCACCACAACATCAGTTGCAAGCCCAACTATTGATAAAGGTAAGGATTTTTTGGGTTCTAATAAGCTTTATCCTCCAATTGCTTGGATCTTACAGCTAAAGATTGTGTTTGTAGTTCCAAATATAGAAAGAGACTCAGTTTTTGGCTTGACCAAGCCTGCTAAGGACAATGGTATAGCTTTCCTGGGAAACAATGTTAGGATTTTTATGTTTCCATGTGTTTTTAATGTGCATGTTATTTCTAAAATGTTTGCAAGTTTTAATGCATATTTCAGCTTATGATATAACCAAACTATATCTTATCTTTTACTCTTTTGGTTCAGATGAGGCTGATAATTATGGTGAAGATATCACTCAGGAAGAGGCCGTATGCAGGATCTGTTTGGTTGAACTTGGGGAGGGCTTGGACACCCTAAAGATGGAATGCTGTTGTAAAGGCGAGCTTGCCCTGGCTCACCAGGAATGTGCTATTAAATGGTTTAGCATAAAAGGAAGTAAAAATTGTGATGTCTGCAAGCAAGAGGTCAAGAACTTGCCCATCACAATTTTACGACTCCAAAACATTCATTCTCGAGGAAATGGAACTCATCCTGCTGCAATACCTCGATACAGGCAAATATTTTATTTTTATATTTATTTTAACCACCTATAGAAATGCCTGTTAAACAATCTCATCGAAAAGCTTAAATTGTTGGAGAGGGGACAGACTTTATTATTTGAATTGTCTTCACATGCGCCCTTACCATGTTAAACAATTTTCATAAACAAGTGGAGGCAAGACTAAAAGCCAGGCTTTCTATTACCATGTTAAACCCCCATCTAAAATCTTAAGCTCTTAGAATAGTACGGAGACAAACTAATAATATGCATGTTGTGTTCAACAATTTCCCTGTTTTACAGTATAATATTTTATTAACGTGCTCATTTAGCTTCAATCAACTTAGAATTTGTGTGCCTAGTCATTCAAAAACTTGTTTTGAATGATAATCTCACGATTATTGAAATGAGAGCTATGCCAATATTGACAGGGTTTGTCAGGACGTTCCTATTCTCGTGATTATCAGCATGCTTGCATATTTTTGTTTCTTGGAGCAACTTTTGGTAAGATGAGCAACTTCACACTAATCTTTTTCAATTTAGATCACAATCCAAATGTTTGTTTCGCGTTCAGGTCAAGAAAATGAGATCTAGTGCAATTGCCATATCTTTGCCCTTTTCCTGCATATTAGGTCTCCTTGCATCCATGACATCAACCACCATGGGTACAACATCTGACTTTCTCATCATTTTGAGTAAGAATTTGTCCACTTTGATTTAATCTTTCCTCCACTCTTTTTCATATAGTAAGGAGAAGATATGCTTGGATATATGCTACTATTCAATTTGGATTGGTGGTTCTCTTCGCTCATGTTTTTTACTCACTGGTAAGACATCTTTCAAGCAACAGTTATATCATGAACAGCTAAGTAAACATTCTAGAATGTAATCGTATATTCTGTATAGATGAAAACGTAGTGAGTCAGATATTACGCTATACAATACTCGATTGAATAGTATAATAGCCAAGATTTAGCTTCTTTTTCTTCTTTTGGGATTGTTTGACAAGCTTTTGATAAAAGTTGATGAAATGTATGATTAAAAACTTGATAAAACCTGTGAATCCCATGTAATGTGTGGTCAAAATTGAAGTTTGACCCGTTAAAAAGTTGCTGAAATTAAATTTTAACAACAGTTTTGTCAAACAAGAACTTAATACTATTAGTAATGTTAAGAGTTCCCAAATGGGATAGTAGCATTTTGTTTAGAGTCATTTGGACCTTGAAGTACTGTTTTGTGCTACTGATAAACGAATGATCGATGATAAAGTTAACGAGTTCTTTCTAACGTGGTATTCTTACATGCATTGGGTGTATAGCTTCACGTACAGGCGGTTCTGGCGGTTCTTCTTGCTACATTTGCCGGCTTTGGATGTGCTATGTGTGGAACTTCTATTCTTCTTGAGTTCTTGAAATTTTGGAGAAGGTGGAATGCATGGTCAGTTCAACAACGTGAGTCCGCTCAGCCTAATCAAACTCCGGATCACGGCCATACACATCAAATGGATTCGCAGGTGCCTCAAAGCGAAATTGGAAATGACCGCGGTAGCTGACTGTTAAGTAATATAACCGTTTCATGATGAAGTCAACATTGTCACTCACAAGTAATACACTCTCGTAGAGATTACCCTAACGAAATCCCGACTTCTCCTTGCAGCAACTATGAATTGACTTCTGTCTTTATGTCATTGAGATCGGGCCATCAAATTATGAGAGATTTTGTTGCCAATGGGAGCAGGTTGAAGAACCATGCGTAAATGTGTATTATATTATAACATTAAAAAGGAAAAATAAATTTTAATGTTGTTTATTATTCTGTAAAGTCATAGTTAATACTGCATGTTAAACATGTTATGAACAGACGCGGTATTGGCAAATTATTTGAAGTGGCCATTGTTAATTGTCAAACTAGCAAGGACTCTAACTCTACAATTTTACGAGTCAAAATTATTTTTTGCAACGAAAGTGGAAAATAATAGAAAAAATAACTCTCTTGGTATCTCGAATTGCCCTTGTGGCCCTTAACGTCCTATGCCAAGAAGCAATATTCTTCTCTTATTTAGTCAGGCAAGTTTGAAACAATCGACAAATATGAATATGCCAAGAAGCGATCTTCTTCTCTTATTTAGTCAGGCAAGTTTGAAACAATCGACAAATATGCACACTTAGAGCATATTCAACATTAGACACCTTTCGAGAATATGATGTGGCAAGAAATGGAAAATAAGAAATGGAAAATAAGTGGAGAGAGAGAGAGAGAGAGAATGGAGAAAAAATAGGATTAATGCTATTTATCTCAAGTAGAGATTGATCTCTACTTGAGTTGACATGCATTCATTGGAGAAGGAGAAGTGTCCATGTGCATGTACATGCACATGCACAAGACACCTTCTCACTTTCCAATGAGAATGTGTCAACTGGGTAGAGATCAATCTCAAAGTTGAGATAATTAACATTATTCAAAAAATAGATGAGAGAAATAGATAAAAAATTGCAGCATTTATTGTGAATGTGTCACATCATTTTTGTAAACTCCACTTCATCTCCACATTAACTGGATATTCAAAATAAAAATTAGGGGTGAACAACGAGACCGTCAAACCGGAAAATCGAATCGAAACTGCAATTTCGAAACCACTAGTTTGGATCCAAGTGGACTCGTCAACGTTTTGATTTTGATCCTTTAGGTTTAGAATTTTCAAAACCGTTAAAAATCACAAACCCGCTAGAAAAAATTTAATGTGGTAAAAGTGACACAGTAACTAAGAGAAAATAGAAAGAAGTAATATAATACAAATTGATCCAACTCAACTAATGGTTCAGCTAAGAAGAGTTCAAGAAAGAAGATGGTGATAATCATTGGATTAATTGAGCTTATTAACTTTACCTTGGTCATTCATCAGGTGGTGTCATGTCTAGGGAATCTCCATGTGATATTTTTTTCATTCTAATATTTGACATCGTTAAACATTTGAGAGTTTCAACACATTTCTTGTCTAATTGTTATAATTACCCGCACATTTGTTGACAATAATTAGCCAACTTGGAATTCCCTATCAAACAATTTAATTTGTCACTATACTTGCAATTTATGCTTCTCTTTGAAATTGCTCTCAGCTTTTGGGAAACTCAATTCTTCAAGATGGGTATTTATTTTCATTAGAAAGAGAGAAGGTGATTGTTAGATAACAATTATTATAGTTATATTTTTTGTATAAGAAAAAAATTATGTTACTAACGGATGGCTCTATAAATTAGTATATGGTTAGTGAAATTGGATTTTAGCATCTATTTGCAAAGGCCTTAGTGATTTACCCTGATCCCTTTGACTTATAAACCTTGGCTGAACTTAAAGAAGAGGAGAACTTGCTGCATTAGGAAATAAAGGAGTTGAAAATGGTATTCTAATGTCTTTTAATGCATTTAGGCAAATGTTCATACCCGAACATTGGTGTCATAACAACTCTTTTGGACAAGAAGTGGCAGCCTTACTTGTGAATTTGGAGAAACTTTCGCTTGTAATTCTTTGTTCTCACTATTAGTGACACTAATATATTGTTTTTGCTTGTATCATAGCCTTAACTTGAAATTGTGGACAAATAAATATATTTTTACTCATTTTGAATATGCCAACTTTATTTCGTTAACAAACCGCGTTTTGAAATAGCACAAAACCGTAAAAAAATGGTTTGGTTTGTGTTACAAAACGAAATGGCTTGATTTACTTTAAACGGTTTGATTTGAAATTCTGTCAAAAATCGCTCAAACCAAATCTTGTTCACCCCTAATAAAAAGATGAAAAGTACTACTAGATTTAGAAATGCTCTTAATACTATTAGATAAAAAGCTGAAGAAAGTCGAGTAGAACTTGAGATATTACTTGCTGATCACACTGGAATGGATGACAACTTAAAAGGCTGTAACTTGAAACCTAAGAAGGGGAAGGGGAAAAAGGGAAAGGCAATTCCCAATGAGGGAAAAATACCTGATGTTTACTATGATGATCCACGATTTTCATCTCTCCACTTCACTGCTTTTTGCTCTGGGTGGAAAGTGTCTTCTAATAAATTGGAAATTCTCAAAGATAAGGACTTGCAACCTGATGGATCTATTCCAGGAAAAGGAAAGGATGAGATAGTCACTCAAAATGAAGACCAAACAAGCAAAATAGTCCTCTCAAGTCTCAAGCCTCAAGGGAAAATGACAAGAAAGAGAGAGGAGGTAAAAACTGGAAAAAATGAATTCCAGCTCAACCTCGAATTGGATTCGTTCACTGTGGTTTAATATGCATTTTCATAATATTCTTCTTATCATGTTGGAATGTTAAGAGTAATCTATTCTTGAACCTCTGAATTGGGATTTATGAGCGAACATTTGCTGTGGCACTTGGACAATTTGCTCTTCTAGATTAACTCCGTTTATTATAAACACAATTTTCCAAATCACTTTTTAATTACATATATTTTCTCTCTCCACTTTTACGCACTATTATCGAGGCATTGGGATTTATGAGCGAACATTTGTTGTGGCACTTGGACAATTTGCTCTTCTAGATTAACTCTGTTTATTATAAACACAATTTCTCAGATCACTTTTTAGTCACATATATTTTCTCTCTCCACTTTTACGTACTATTATCGAGGCAGCAAGTTCTGATCTGAATTCAAGTCTGAATTATGCACCAATGGATCCGAAGCACATGAAAATCATGGGTATGATATCAAATGTTGTTAGTAACTCTACATCGAGGTTCGAGCCTTCTAGCATGCAAATTGAAACAACGTTTTCTATCCTTTTTGTTGTAAATCTGCTTATGAAACCTGCATCACCAGCTCCAGAACACCAACAAATACTTGGGGAGCTTTCTTTGGTCTTTACTCCCCCCGGTTCCACTACATTGGGAAGCGTGCCTTTGAGCATGCCAAACGAGGTCGTTAATTCAGTTGCTACTACCTCAACCCATGTTTCCAGACCCGCTCCTATTGGTTTAGCAGCTTCTAAGCCTCTAGGTATGGCTCCTTTGAATAATTTGGAGAAAAGTAATGTTTCTTTGGCTAATGATCCATCACCTCGGGATGCACGTCGTCCTCTTGTGCATGGACAACCCCCACCACAATGTGTTTCCCCACGAGGTAATACAGATCCACCTTGTACTACTGAGACACCAACTACAGCTCTTGGGATAACAACTCAGAATTAGAAGCTTTATGCTGTTGCTCTATTTGGAAAGCCATCTATCACTCAGACTGAGATGAGTCAGAATAAATTTGTTTCAGTCACGCAGGCTCCGCCGATTCTTTTTTTATACAGGTTTGCTACTAAGACCCCCTCCTTACACTTGAATGAACCCGCTGTTATTTTTTGACGATGAGGATGAACAATTTCTTGTTTCGCCGTACAAGTTCACACTTGTTGGCAAATTCATGAATAGGAAGCCTCCTATTAATAAGGTACGTGAGAGCTTCCTTAAATTTGGTATTGTGGTGATTTTACTATTGGTCTTTTTGATGCACACCACATCCTTATACACTTATCGTACGAGGATGATTATGCTCGTCTTTTCCCGTCTTTTCCTCAAGCCCTCTTGGTATATTGATGGATGCCTTATGAGGGCCATCAAGTGGACACCTAGATTTAATCCTGCTCATGAGAGCCCTATTGTCCATGTTTGGGTTTCTTTTCCATTGTTACCTATACATTTTCATGCAAAAGGTGCTTCGTTTGCCTTAGCTCGGGCCATTGGGAATCGCTGCGTATTGATGAGGCAACTACTGAATTGAGGAGGCCGAGTGAGGCCAGGGTATGTATTGAGGTTGATTTATCTTTTGCTTTCCCTGATCACATTTGGATTTAGCGTGAGAAATACCAGGGATATTGGCAGCCAGTTGTTTATGATAAGAAGTCAGTATTTTGTAGCCATTGTAGACATGTGGGTTATACTGTGGATAAATGTCTTATTGGTAGGCCTATTGTTATTGGTAACGCTCTGTCATCCTCTTCTTCTATTCCTAATGCTATTGTTGTTACTACCTCTGCCCCGCCTTCGAAACCTGTTGATAGGATGAAGGATAAGGTTAAGGGGGCTTTAATTGATGATTAGCCCAGACAGTAGGTGCCAGTCCCATGGGTGCCTAGCAAACAACAGGATCCCAATTCTTCTGGACTTTCTATTCAGAAAACTACATCTGCAATTATTGTTCCACTCGTCACCACCCATGTGCCTACCATCACTGCTACTTTTAGTGCTCAAACATATTTTTCGATAGCTCACCAGCAGTCTCTTTCAACAACTTATACTTTGCCAGTGGTTAATCCATTATAGCAGTAGCGATCTTTCATCGTGACGCCACCTCTTGTGGCGGTTTAGACTCTCAGTCTTGATCCAGATTCATTTTCTTGATGCTCTTGCAGCTATTCCTTCGGATACTCTTCACATTTTCCATCAAAATGTGGAGTCTTCCGTTCCTTCTGATTCTTGGATTCACTATGATACTGAAATCACTAACCATTTGGAGGTTCACTGACAGGGGCCTTTTCGGAGATCTTCGAATGATGATTTGGTTGGTCTAGCTCAACGTATCAAGGATGATGGTGTTATTCCGATCACTCGAAAGTAAAACTCGCGTGCAACTTATAAAACATTTCTATGTACTCGAATGATGACCAGGAGTCGGTCATTGGATTCATCATGTTCTCAATCTCGATGAGTGTCATCATTTGGAATGTGAGGGGTGTAGCTAACACAGCTACTCGCAAATGCCTAAAGAAGTTGGTTCAGCTTCATCAGGTTTATTTTTTGGTTATCTTGGAGCCCTTTGTACTTCAGGAAAGTTTTGATAATATCAGACATTTACTTCGCTTTGATACTGGGATGCAAAATTCATCGGGAAGATTTGGGCTTTCTGGAATTCTAGGACTACCGTTACTTCATTGGATGATCATTTCTAGTATCTGAGCGTTAGATTTGAGGATCCTAGACTGCCACGGCCTATATTCTTGACTCTTGTTTATGCTGCTTGTATGGCTTCTAGTAGGAGGGACTTATGGGAGGGCCTTCATTCCTCACTATGGATAGACCGTGGGTTGTTGGAGGAGACTTTAACGTTATAGCTCATGATAGAGAGCGCACTGGTCATAACACCGGGGACAGAGGTACTACAACCTTCTCAGATATGACGATTGATTGTGGTTTGGAGGACGCTGGATTTACTGGCAGCAGGTATACTAGGACCAATGGTAGGGTTTGGAAGAGATTGGACATGATATTGATTAATCCTGCATCTGCATCAATGTGTCACCATCTTACTATTAGGTATTTAAATCAGACTTCTTCTGATCATGTACCCCTTTTGCTCTAGTGGGATGATGAGGACGACTTGGGGCCTAGGCTGTTTTGATTCCTCAATGTTTGGGCCAAGCATCATGGCTTTTCAGCTTTCGTCTCTCAGAGTCGTCATTTCCCACCCATCTTACGGGAATGGCTACTCTTTGGGAGAAGTTCTTCAGGTTGAAACAGGGTCTACATTGGTGGAATCGTCATGCATTTGGGAATATTTTTCAGAGGGTGAAGGATGTTGAGTGCGGAGTGGATGAGTTGGAGATATAGTATTATTTGGATCCGAGACCTGCGCATCGGGATTCTTTACATCAGGCACAGGTTGTGCTGAATCGCATAGGCTATGTTGAATTGTACATTAGCTATTGAGGAGGGTTATTGGAAGCAGAAGGCTGGATCATGATGGGTATGTGAAGGGGACCACAACACTCGTTACTTTCATGCGATGGTCCAGTTTTTATCGGATCAGATTAACTTAAATCCATATTTGTTCTATTTAGTTAACGGATTATTGGAATCGGATCCTTATCGGATTGAGGCCTTAAATCCATCTCCCGTTCATTTCATTGGATTTCGAATCGGGTTCGGATTAAAATCCAATCCATTGACAACCCTACTTCTCATGTTTACTCACAGTACAGTTTGGGAGGTATCCCAATATCACTTTTCGACATGGTGGGGTTACTCTTGTCTCGCATTTTTCATTTGCTGATGATATGATCATCTTTGCTAACGATTAGAAACCGTCTTTCCGGAGGGTGCTTCAATGATTGGAGCATTACGAGGGAGTTTCTGGCCAACTGGTGATTAAGGACAAGAGCAGACTTTTCCTCCCCAGACAGGCTTCTATTAGTCAAATTAGATGGCTTGAGCACTTAACTGGGTTGAGACACCAGCAGCAGCTCACTTATTTGGGGGTTCCTTTGTATAAGGGGGGCAAGAGGACCTTTCTTTATGATGGCCTCATTCAGAAGATCAGAAACTGAATTCTGGTTGGGCATCACGCTTGCTTTCACGTGGAGGACGTATTACTTTGATTATATCAGTCCTTGGCTCTCTCCCATTATACCTTCTTCAGATCCTGCAGCCTCCCAAGGTTATACTGAAGAAGATTGAGAGTATCTTCACACGATTCCTTTAGGACTCCAAGGATCATGCACATCGGTTACATTGGCGTAGATGGAAGGATTTATGCCTTCCTACTGAAGAGGGGGGACTTGGCTTCAGACGGTTGGAGGATACAGTGGATGCTTTCTCATTGAGGTTTTGGTGACTTTTTCAGTCTCAGAGATCTATTTGGGCTCAGTTTTTACTGAGAAAATATTGTAAGGGGACACAACCTTCACTTACTGGTATCCCACACTCGACCTCTCCAGTTTGGAAGAGCTGAAAACGATGGGATCACTAGCTGAGTCACACATTGCGTGACATCTTGGAATTAGACATATATTTTTTTGGCACGACTGTTGGATGGGGGACACTACATTTGTGACGATCCGAATTCTCGACCATTCGAGTGCCACTAAAATTGACTCATATCATATTATCGAGACTTAAATAGTAATGTAAAATTATTCAAAAGAATAATTAGAATCCCATAATTTTATTTGTGAATAAAAATAGAACATAATTTTCTTACATAAAGTTCAACATAATTATCTCATCAATCTTAACCACTTTTGCCACTTCCATGTTGACCGCCTCGAACCTTCAATTATCTGAAAATGGTAAATATCGTGGAGTGAGATTTATAAAATCCCAGTAAGTATACCAAGCATAAATTTTTTTTTGAAAGCATATGGATCATTTTCATCATAACATAGGATAGGATCGAAATACTCATAAACATAGGGAGACACAAGAATTTTACCGAACTTAAATGGCAAGAATTCTTATGTGTAGCGCTACTAAACTCCGGTCCCCTTAGCATAATCATAAACATATCATATGGAACCCATAACAATCTTGTGAGATTGATTTCATAGCAATGATCCAAACATTTTCATAAAAACATAAGATATACTTACTTGTCATAAAAACATACTTACTTTTCATAAAAACATAAGGTGTATTTACCTTTCATAAAAAAATACTTACTTTTCATAAAAACATAAGATATACTTACTTGTCATAAAAACATACTTACTTTTCATAAAAACATAAGGTGTATTTACCTTTCATAAAAACATACTTACTTTTCATAAAAACATAAGATATACTTACTTGTCATAAAAACATACTTACTTTTCATAAAAACATAAGGTGTATTTACCTTTCATAAAAACATACTTACTTTTCATAAAAACATAAGATATACTTACTTGTCATAAAAACATACTTACTTTTCATAAAAACATAAGGTGTATTTACCTTTCATAAAAACATACTTACTTTTCATAAAAACATAAGATATACTTACCTTTTAAAAGATTAAAATGAAGTGTAGTAGTAAATGGACCAAAACTTTCTTGACCACCTTGAATTTCTCTTACTTGTGGATTTTGTCAAGAGATTGAAAATAAGTGTATATGTGTAGAGTTGTGTGTAAAAGAGATGGGTTTAAATAGATGTATAAAGTTGGCATATTGTAAACATAATCATTCAATTCTATTAATTTTAACACATCATTTTCTTAAAGTAAAGCACCATTCATATACTTTTCCATATTTATACAAATATTATGCTCTTCATGATTACATATAATGGAGTCTTATCAACCATTCATATACTTTTCCATATTTATACAAATATTATGCTCTTCATGATTATATATAATGGAGTATATAAATCATTCATATACTTTTCCATTTTTTATACAAATATTATGCTCTTCATGATTACATATAATGGAGTCTTATCAATCATTCATATACTTTTCCATATTTATACAAATATTATGCTCTTCATGATTACATATAATGGAACCTCTCATGCTTGCATATATTTTCTTAATTTAAATAATAAAAGTAATTTTTGTACAAATAAATATTGGGATAACATTGAATTAAGTACTTAGACTTAATATACTTTAAATCAAGAGAATGGAGATATTTTTAGAAATTCGGAATTTAATTTAAAATCGAACGATCTCGATTATTTCTTGACTTGGCTATACGAATACGTCGTGGCGTTAACTTAATAAAAATGGGTGAAATAGTAGCGACACGATTTTCTATTAAAATAATTATTAATCGCGTAAAAATTCTTGGTCGCTACAACATTGGCTGCGCTCTTTCCAAATAGGCATCATACATCGGAGAGGGTAAGACTTCTACGAGGGCAATGGATGGGATTTTGACCGACTCCTTCAGATACTCCCACTCGTTATAGCAGAACATATTGGATCTATTTCCTTATCTATTGACGTCCCTGATCAGATTGTTCGGAGAGATACATCAGATGGCAGATTCTCTACCAGGTATGCTTGGCAGTTGATTCAGATAGGACATCAGTCACAAGACTCTTATCGGCTATTGTGGACAACTACTCTTCCTATCAATGTTTCTTTTTTTAGCTGGAGGCTTTGGCAGGGGCTTATCCTGGTTGACACAATTATTCAGAGAAGGGTTAGCTGTCACTTAGCATCACGGTGTCAGTTTTGCGAACAGATGGAGACTATTAAGCACATTTTTACAGGTAGTGTGATCTCAGATCAGGTATGGAGCCACTTCAGAGACATCTTTAAAGTAACTATGATTCTGAGTGAAGATATTCGACAGAGATTCCAGAGATGGAGATACTCCGGACAATTTGTGTAAACTGGGCATATTCGCACCATTATTCCTCTATTGATATTTTGGTTTTTATGGACTTAGAGGAATGATGCGAAACACAGAGCATTATCTGGAGGGTGTAACGTATTACTTCATTCCTTCACATTGAGTGGCTCGCCAGATAACAACACTGGTGTGGGGATACACCTATTGCCTCATTATTTGGCATTACACTTACTCTTTTTGCCCCTTCACCCCTACCCTGGTACTTTGGCGCGTTCCATTTGTTGGAGCCTACAAGTTCAACACTGATTGATGCGTTAAGGACGGGTCTTCTAGTGGAGGGACGTATCATCAGAAACCACGAAAGACAATGTATCAAGGCATTCTCAGCATTTTGCTGAGACTATCTAATACTTGAGGCGGAGCTGCGAGCTATTCTCGATCGGATTCTTCTTGCTCACCGACTGGGTATCCTATTTGGATTGAGCCTAACTCCACAGCGGCTATTCATTATATCATCAGGACGGGCGGACCTTGGTCGATTTACGAGATTCTTAGACAGATCAGAGATATTCTTCATCGGGACAGGGACACTATCTCTCACATCTATCGTGATGGTAATTAGGTTGTTGACTTACTTGCTTCGAGGGATGGAAGCAGAGAGTTTACCAAGAGTATGGACCACAGGATCTACCATGCAGCATCAGGGCACTTGTGCAGATTGACAGACATGGAATTCCCAGGTTCAGAGGCTTATAGTCTAGTTTTTATTTGTTGTTCTTTTGATGTCCGGAGCATGCTTTCTCCCATTTATTTCTTTCTGTTCGTTAATATGCTACATTATCTTTCTCTTAGAGGTCATGTTTACGCTCCCCCTCCTTTCATGTACTATCTCATTTTAATGTTAGTTCCTGGCTCGCACGAGGATGAGCTGTGAACGGCTAAAAAAATGTTGTACTGGATGTATCCAGAACTTTCTTGAGATTTTAGGAACAGGAAATATGAGCATTTCAACAAGGTCTTGGATCTATCTAGCTTCTACTAATCTTTTTTTTTTTATTTTAAAATCAAATTACTCAAGTTTTCATATATTGACAGGTGGGCATTGTATATTTTGATGTGATTGATTGTTCACTAATATGTTGTATGTTTGCTTCATGGATTAACAGATTGCAAAGTGGTGGGTGACCTGGTTGCTGATCTTAAATTTAAAATGCAGTGGTAAGTGCAGTCACAAGAGAAATTTATATCAACTTCATTCTCTCAAATGTGTTTAGTAGAAACTTTGTGTAATCAAGATTTGGTATACCACGGATAACAATGATCTATTTTATATGTGTATCAGTAAAAAATTGGAAATCATCCTAATTTAATTCTTGTGACATTGGATAAAAAGTGCATTCACTTACTGGAATATTGTGTTTTTATATGTTCCACAATCGGTTCTTATCTGATCTTGCTCCTCTTATTATTTTCGCTTCTTCCCTGCTCTCAGTCGGATTCTAGGTGGGAAGCAGGTCGCCCCAGTGGGTCTTGGAGATGATGATCAATGCATTGAGGATAACTTTACTACATGGTATGATGATCATGAATTATTTGTTATAAGTGATCAGATGTTGTTCTCTTAAAACACAAGGTTAATAGCTCAAATGATTCACCCTTTTGTTGGTGATATAGGTGTGAGTTAGTGTGGCCTGAGTTAGATCAATTGCTTCGAGATGAGGATGATGCCTCCTCTGCTACTCCATACACAGCTGTTGTATTAGAATATCGAGTTGAATCCCATACAAACCAGATGCATCGATTTTAGAGAACGGATCCTTTCATGCTATTTATGATGCTCAACATCCTTGCAGGTAAAGAATATGCTTTTTATTTTTATTTTCCCCCCTTTTTCTATGGGTTGTTCTGCTCTGCTAATTTTAAAACAATGTTTTTAAAGTCCCGTCTTGTGATTGTTAGCTGACGTATATGTTTTTTACTTGAAAAGAGCTAATGTGGCCATGAAGGGAGAGGTTCACACTCTTGCATCCGACCATTCTTATTTTAGTACAAACTTTGGATTTCTCATTTATATAACGATTCTTGTTGGAAAATATCTGGTTTTGATTATTATAATTCTTCTTCAATGAGTTATAAACAGTGTTCTAAAAAGTGTAAAACGTGACGAAGCGGTGAGACCGAGCTTCAAGCTTAAGCGCGCCTAAAGCATGGCAATGCACAAGCGAAGCGGGGGTAAAGCGTAAAGCATGAAGGCCAAGCTTCAAGCTTAAGCGTGCCTAAACGTAAAAGTAAATGTAAGCGTAAACAAGCTTTTTAGTACAGAGATTATAAGCCTAATTGATTCTCTCAATACATCATATCCACTTGCTGATGGACATAGCTCTCAATTAGATTGCTTCCAACCCATTGAAGGATTTGAAGGGAGTCATTGGGTTCTGATTGGATGGACTAGAATTTTTTAACTTGTCCAAATGGTGAGAGTTGATGCAGGAGGGAGCACTCAACGATTCGATTTCATAGGTGATGAGGACGAGGTAACTGTGGCCGAGTTAGCTACCCGATACTGGGAAAAGTCAGCTGAACTTATATGGTGGCATGGCTCAATGATGCCTTGGGGTTACATGTAAGGATTTTAATCAATCGTGTGGGCTTATATGTGAATTATTGTGTATTGAATAAAAGGCTATCAAATTTGGTTAAGCCCCTTTAAAGTGATCTAATAAGGATTATATATATATCGGGTTTTAATGCATCTAATTAATGTATGGGATTTTATGTGTAGATACCACGTCATGACATAATTCATGATGGGCCGAATTACGTTAACTGGAAATTCAGTATATAAAGTCGTTTATGGTCCCTGAATCGTACGTATTGATTTAGAAGATCCAACCAACCGAAGATCCAACCAACCGAATCGTTCATCTTGAATCATATTTGATTAAGGTACGCTTCCGCTTCAGTTATTTAATTCTTGATAATTCAGCATGATGATTTTGGATCGTAGAAAAATTTATATGTGATGTCTTTTTTAACAAGTGGTATCAGAGTCAATCATCATGTTTGATTATCAAATCTGTTTAATTGTACGATTTGGATTACTTTGGATTAAAATATGGACTAAGCCGAGAATTTCTGTTGAAATTGTCGATTTACTGAAAATTGCAATTACTATCTACTATGGATTCAAATTCAACCGTTTTCTACTTCCTGCATATGAAAACATGTATATTGATCTTGAACTTGGATTTTTGTGGGTATAGATATATATATATTCATTCTTGTATGTATATGGTTTTCGAAATTAAGGTAGAAATTTTCTGTTGAATCTGATTTTGATTGTTGAAATATTGAATCTGGTTATGGAGGACTTTGGAATCGTGTATGCATATGATTGTTGAGCAATTGGATTTTGAATCCATTTTCTGGTAAAATTCAATATGGATTTCTGTTGAAATTTGGGAATTTGTATATGGTTGAATATGTTGATTTATGTTGGGGTTGGTTTTGGTCGGTTGAAGTCGGATTCCATTGAGTTTGGGTGGTCGGAAGTGGCTCTGCTGGTACGTGCATGGGCCGACACTGGTTGCGTGCGGCGCTACAAGCTAGTAGCGCATCGCAGGCGCTGCAGGTCGTAGCGTCCGGAATCGACTGCGCGCCGCTTAGCTGCTGGAGAGCTGTGCCGGAGAATGCGCTTCAGCACGAAGGGATTCAGCATCAGGAGGCGCAAAGGAGGGTTGCCTGGTTTACGCTCCAGCCGGATTCGGTGGAGGCGGCGGTGGATGCTAGGGTTACAAACCCTAGTAGCTGCAATTTTTGGAAGCAGGGACTTAGGCTGGAAATTTGAAGTTTCTGAGGACTCATGCGCAATTTCGAATTTTTTTGGGTTTATTGCAATCAGGTCCTCTAATCTTATTAAAGGATTAAAATTGATCCCTGAAGGTTATGGAATTTATAACTGAGCCCTTAAGATATAAAATTATTTAAGTTGGGCCTTTTAAAGTTCTGAATTATATAATTCAGTCCCTAAAGTTTTAAAATTTTCGGATTCTGCCCCTTAATGTTAGAAAAAATTCAGAATTGGTCCCTAATGTTTGAAAATTTTCAAAACAACACCTAAAGTTCTGAATTTTTTTTAATTTGGACCCTAAAGTTTGAAAATCTTCTAATTTAGTCCCTAAAGCTTGGGAATTTTCTAAGTTGGCTCCTAAAGTTTCAAAATTTTCAAAATCAGCCTCTAAAGATTGAAAATTTTCTATTTTGGCTCCTAAAGTTTGATTTTCTTTTAAATTGGGACCTAAAGTTTGGAATTTCTCTAAATTGGCCAATAAGGTTTTGAAAAAATTGTAATTTAAGCCCTTCAAGCTTAAAATTTTACATAATTGGCCACCTAAGGTTTAAGAATATTGCAATTGACTCTCTCAACTTAAGGATTGCTTTATTCTAAAGTTTTGAATTCTATAATTCAAATCCTAAAGTCAAAATATATGCAAATTAGTGATTTCAGTTTCAAATCTTGGTACATCAGAATCTTTTGAGAGATATAATATTCGAAAGTTAGTTAGTTGAAGCAACATGTTTCCAAAGCAACCTCTCTTGTGGATATTAATTAACTTTGAATATTAGAAGGTATTTGTGTGTGTTTTTCATTGCGGATATTGATCGACCCAAAGGAAGGTCAATATTTGGCTCGAATTTCACATGCACCTGTGGTGATAAACACGTGGCAATTATTTGGTTTAACGTGTGACCAATAAATCGGTCCAAAGAAAGGTTTATTGGTTAACATGTCTTATTGCCAGTATTTGATCACTACACTAAGGGAAAATTAGGTGTTTGTGTTTTATTTCATGCGGATATTGATCGGCCCAAAGGAAGGTCAATATTTGGCTCAAATTTCACATGAACTTGTGGTGATAAATAGGTGACGGTTATTTGGTTTAACGTGTGATCAATAAATCGGTCCAAAGAAAGGTTTATTGGTTGACATGTCTTACTGTCAGTGTTTGATCACTACACCAAGAGTACCACTTACAAGTCAATATTTCTGTCCAAAGAATAAATATTGATGTTGTGCTAGGTATCTTGTGATGGGCCCTACCATTATTTGAAAGTATGATTTGCATAATAAGGTACTTATGTGAGCTATTTTGTTTAAGTGTTCTCTATTCGGTTTCGAATTCTGCTAGTAGTATATCTACAAGCTCAAATTTAATCCTTGTGTTTATGGAACAACTTCAAGGATTGAACGAGAACATTCATATAGTTCTTGGCTGCATAGATCTAGACCATGCATTAAGGATTGAGCAACCTGCTCCTCTGACGGATGAAAGTTCATATAATCAAAGGAGGAACTTTGAGAAGTTAGATTGCTCATGTCGCATGAGTCTAATGATCATTAAGCGCGGCATTTCGGAAGCCTTTAGTGGCACAGTATCTGAGGAGGTAAATGATGCCAATGAATTCCTTACCGAAATTAAGAAACGTTTTGCGAAAACCGATAAGGCTGAAACAAGCACGCTTATGCAAAGCTTGATTTCAATAAAGTATAAAGGCAATGGGAAAATAAGGGAGTACATCATGTAGATGTCTCACACTGCTTCAAAACTTAAGGAACTAAAACTCGACTTGTCTAATGACTTGCTCGTGCATTTGGTATTGATATCACTTCCTGCACAATATAGTTAATTTTAGGTTAGTTATAACTGTCAAAGTAGTAATGGACTCTCAATGAGCTCATTTCATTGTGTGCAAGCTTCTTGCACAATTCAGTCAATTTAAGGTCAGTTGTAACTATCAAAGGGAGAAATGAATTCTATATGAGCTCATTCTATTTTGTGTGCAAGAGGAAGAAAAGTTGAAGCAGGACAGAACTGAAAGTGTTCACTTGGAAAACACCTCTAAAGATAATGGCAAGAAAACAAATAAAGAAAATAAAGTTGTTAAGGGTTCAGAACAAAAGAAACCACATAAACACATTAAGGTTGTTTCTTTTGTCAGAAATCTGGACATTTAAAGAAAGATTGTATATAATACCAACTAAAGTAGCTACTAAAATACCTTATGAGCTTTTAACAGGCTTAAAGCTTAGTCTAAAGCATTTTCACATTTGGTGATGTCCAGCTAAGGCTAGGCTTTGTAGGCCACATGAAGAAATTGGACTCTAAAACAGTCAGCAACTATTTTATTGGTTATTCTGAGCGTTTAAGGGGCTATTAGTTTTATGATCCCACACTTAAGTCAACTTTTGAAACGGGAAATGCAACATTTTTGAGGATGTTGAGTTTGGGGGAGAAATAAGGTCAGAGATATTGTCTTTAAGGAAGAAGTTAAGGAAGGATAGGTTTCGATTTCTACTATTGCTTTTGATAATGTGCAAGTTTCTATACATGTCATTGATCAACAAGTATATCCGGAACCTCAATTCGACAATATTGAAGAACCTCCCATCCAAAATAAGGTAAATTTCAGAAGTACAAACTCAACAGCCTCAAATAACTAAAGCCATTAAGGAGATCCACGAGAGAAAGGGAAAAAATGTTATTCCGGATAATTTAAATAGTATTTTTCCAAGAACATAAGGAAATAATGGAATGGTGGAAGATGGTCCAATCAATTCCATCAGGCCATGCAGGGTTCTAACTCTTAGAAGTGGATTGATGTCGTAAATAAGGAGTTTAAGCATATGCAAGATAATAAAGTTTGGGATCTTGTCCCATTACCAGAAGGTGCGAAGCCCATTGGTCTTAAATGGAATTTTAAACCAAGAGGGATTCGAAAGGTAATGTGGAAAGATATAAAGTTCGTCTTGTATCTAAATGTTTTATATAGAATGATGGCATTGATTATAAAGAGACTTTCCCTTTGGTTTCGATGAAAGACTCTTTCAGGAAATTTAGGTTGTTACACATTTTGACCTCGAGTTACATCAAATGGCTACTAAGGTGGCGTTTCTCAATTGTGACATTGATGGGACGATGTATATGGTGCAACAAGAAAGCTTTGTGTCAGTAGACCTAAAGAATATGGTTTGCAAATTAAAGAAATCCATTGTGTACTCAAGCCAGCTTCTCGTTAAGGGTAATACAAATTTCATCAAGTAATTATCTCATTTGGTCTTGAGATTAATCTTGTTGATGGTTGTGTGTATTACAAGTTCAGTGGGAGTAAGTGTATTTTCCTGATTTTGTATTTTGATAACATATTGCTTGCCACTAATGATATAGGCATGTCACATAAAATTATAAGATTTTTTGTCAAGGAATTTTGAGATTAAAAATCATGGTGACGTCTCTCTTGTATTAGAGATTCAGATACACTGGGATTGCTCTCGGGATATTCTTGAATTGTCATAAAAGGGTTATATCGCTAAAATACTTAAGAGGTTTGGCATGCAAGACAGTAAATCAGGGAACACCCCTATCGCTAAGGGAGACAAATTTAGTCTCGACTAATGCCCGAAAAGTGATCTTAAAGTTAAAGAAATGCAGAGGCTCCCATATAGTCAAGCTATAGGGAATCTGATATATACTCAAGTTTGTACGCGTCCGGATATTGCGTACATTGTTGGGATACTAATGAGATATTTAAGTAACCCTGGGATGGATCATTTGGAAAGCAGCTAAAGATGGGTTATAAGGTATTTAAAGAGAACAAAAGATTACATGCTCACATATAGAAAATTGGATCAGTTGGAGATCATATGGTATTATGATTCCGATTTTACTAGATTCCAAGAAAGTAAAAGATCCACATCAGGCAACATTTATCTGCTGGTTGGAGGAGCTATTTCCGGAAGGAGTGCTTAACAAACACTTTAGCTTCTTTCACTTGGCAGCACAGTTTGTAGCAATTTTGGGGGCATCTAATAATGGAATATAGCTGCGAAATTTTGTCACTATGCTGCATATTATGTACGGTATAGAAAGACCACTAAAGTTATATTGTGACAATAACTCAGCAGATTTATATTCCAGTAACAATAGGAGCCCAACTAAGTCAAAATACATTGACATAAGTTCCTGGTTGTGAAGGATACAGTTCAGAGTGGACACGTGTCAATAAGAGCACATTGGGACAAACTCCATAATTGCGGATCCACTTGCTAAAGTATTACAACCCAAGGTCTTTCATGAACACAATACTCATATGGGTGTTGTATTTCTTAAGGATATTTGGTTTCAGTGAGAGTTTGTATTTTGGGTGCAATAGACACATTTACTGTCCTTTTGGATACGGTTTAAAGTTAGTTATTTACCGATGTATGGTTTCAGGTTTATTATCTCTGAACTCGTTTGAGGATGATCTCACTAAAGTTGGACCAGTTGGAAATAGGCATGTTGAAGATCACATTACATGTAATTTCCATGCTACACATCCATACTTGATCCATGTCTTTCAGTTATGTCGATATACGTGACCATTGATAGGTTTAGTTACGATTAATGTAGCGAAAGCCGTTTTGATCCTATGTTGATATAATTGATGGACCGGATTGTTTGAGGATGCATTCAGTAATGATAGCAAAATTCTGAGTACTCATAAGGTTATGATTGATACACAATTGTAAGGTTACACATATAGCCCAAGTGGGAGATTGTAAGGATTTTAATCAATCGTGTGGGCTTATATGTGAATTATTGTGTATTGAATAAAAGGCTATCAAATTTGGTTAAGCCCATTTAAAGTGATATAATAAGGATTTTATATATATCGGGCTTTAATACATCTAATTAATGTATGGGCTTTTATGTGTAGATACCACGCCATTACCTAATTCATAATGGGCCGAATTAGGTTAACTGGCAATTCAGTATATAAAGTCGGTTATGATCCCTGAATCGTACGTATTGTTCATTCTTTTTGACATCCCATCATCAAAGAGAAAATAAGGATTACGTATTGATTTAGAAGATCCAACCAATCGAATCGTTCATCATGAATCATATTTGATTAAGGTACGCTTCCGCTTCAGTTATTTAATTCTTGATAATTCAGTATGATAATTTTGGATCGTAGATAAATTTATCTGTGATGTATTTTTTAACATTAAATCCTGCGGTTAGTGTTGCCTTGAGAGATGAAAGTAGATTGATCATTAAGTGATCGGATGAAACTCGTGTATATGGCATATTTTTTATGGATCATAATATCAGTTGTCTTAAATTTGGTTTTGAATGTCACAAGTATATATGATTGACTTTTGTTTTCTTTGTGCTGTCAATTATGTTTGCAAGAGAAGATTATGTAATGTAGAGGGATTATATTATAGGATAATTGTATAGATTTATTACTTTATATAATAAAACTAATTTTTACTATCCAAATAAAAAAATTTGAAAAATACTTCATTGTTACTAAAAAAAAATTGAAAAGTATCATAGGTATCATACTGTGATACTAACATATTTGAAAAATATCAAAAGTATCAGATTGTGATACTTCACGTGATTATGAAGTATTTTTCAGTTTTTATGATTTTATTATAAGTATTTTTCAATTTTTATAAAATTCAAGTAAATTTCAATTTGATCCCTAAAAATAGTGTAATTATGTGAATAGCCCTATTATTATTAGCTTGTCACAACTGTTGAAGAATTTGAGAGAAATCATTGAACATTAAGGTAGATATTAAATCTGAATATTGAGAATTAGCGAAAGTCATTCGTTATGTTTGAGACTTGAATATTAATGGTTTTATCAGTTTTGTAATTTTTTCTAGCCTTTATTAAATGAGTTCAACAAAAACTAGATAAGCTAATTTATTATAATATAGAGTAAATCTTCAAAACAATAGAAATTTTATAATTTATTTCACAAGCAAATTAATTACAAGTATTTTGCAAAATTTCAAAAAGAACGTATTTTTCAATTTTCAAAAATGGCAAATCAAACGCATTTTCAACAAATTTAAAAATAAAAAATAAAAATAAAAAATAAAAAATATTTTTAAAAATGAAAACAAAAAATAAAATAAAATACAAAGAGAAAGTAACCTAAAATCCTTGCAAAAGCCAGAAGATTAATATTGATTGGATGTATGTACCGACATTTTATTAGTGGGTTAATTAGGTCATAAGTCTTATCAATAAATTTAGTTTTCAAAATATTAAGTTAACTTCAATTGAAATTAATTAGCCTCTATACTTTAACTGAATAATTATAATTTATAAACAATAAAAATTTTCAAATCATTTTTTAATCACATTTCCTCTGTTCACTTTTAATCATATATTTTATCTCAAAAATATAAATAAATTAATTTATAATTATTACAGTGTTACCAAATAGAGCCTTAATATGAAAATATACATCCATTATACGTCTCACATTCATGACTATACATATTTAATTATGGGCGCCCATTCATAAAATTTTTATTTAATTAGAAAAAAAATATATATATATATATACACACACACAATTTTTTCTCCCTTCTATACTATATAATATTCTATCAATCTCTTTGAGCAAGTAGGCAACTTCATAATAGTAGATATCACACTCATGAAACTCTATATCCTTTGAATTATACTCTTATTTATATTTTAAGCTCGTCAATTATTATTTTTTTATTTACACAATTCTTAAAATTCACAATTTATTACTCGCTTAACATTTCGTAAAATCCACAATTTATAAGCAGTATTTACCCCCAAACATGGAATCATGGTAATATATATCCTTATAATCACAGGAACATTTTATGCTTTGAATTGTCAAAAAGGGCTTTCTCTTCATGCTTCCACTTCACCTCTTCAGAACCATATGCACCCCCAACCCAAACCCCACCCAAAAAGGAAATAAAAAATACATTGAGCACATATTTGTTTAATGTGAATCTAAGTGCTTCTTTGATACTCTTTTTTCCTCATAAAATTTACTACTTTTTTTTTTACAGTAATCAATGTCAATCATTCAAAAAAATCAAGCCCACATTTTTTTACTTTTCAAACTACTTTTTAACCATTTGATTTCCAAAACCTTTTTTTTCCCCAAAAACTATGGTTATCAAACAAGCATTAAATCAAGGTCAGCAATTAATTTCAATTTCAATTTCAATTGCATATTTCATAAAATTCATTATTTTCTAATTATATATTTCATCAATTTTTATCAAAATTTATTAAAAATTTGATTTTTATATGCAACAAACATGGAATATGCCCGTTTGAAGTCAATGCTCCAGACGACAATTTCATGGTACGAGAGTACTCTACTTTCTATAACTTGTTATTGAAATACTAAATGAACAAAAAGTAGGTATGGAAATTAGAGTTACAAACATATAGATAAGACAAAAATGAGGATTCCAAGAACTTTTCTCATTGGTCGAAGCAATTTCTTTGGATTACCTAACATTCTATTGCAATTCCAAAGTGTGTAACTTTTCATTAGTGAAAAGTTGAATGCACAAGTCAAAATCCCACAATTTTCAAGGAATTTTAACTTTTCATTTTATATAATCCAAATTATTGTGTAAAGTATTCTGTAAACAATCGAGGACTTCAAAATTTTAAGTACTATTCAAAATAATTAACTGCAAACACAAAATTTAGAGCAATAATGAAAAATATTGTTGTGGATAAAAATTACATAAAAGTAACACAAAAAATAATCACTTAACTTTTATAGTACGTTCATAAGTCGTTCAAGTCGGCTTGAATTACATAACAAACACGATTTTCTAAATTTTCCTTCCAATTATCCCTTCACGAATTCTCCTATGAAATTTTTCGAGACCATTTAATCGCAACACAGAGAGATAATTTACCTGCTTGTGATAAGATTGCGATGCACCTTACATTATTATCACGTGTTGTAACACGGGACCATAAAATAATGTTTGATTCTGTTTAGAATTATCTTGTCCACTGCACCATATGCGCGCTAGTGATTGCTAGAGAAAGGGCTCAATCCCATGGATGAATTCATGGAAGCGAATTTCGCCAGCTCCGGCGGCAAGAATGGAATGTTGCCACCTTCTCCTCCCATGCCTAGGAAATCTCTGAACCCCGAATGCAAGTTAGCATTAACCTGTTGGTTTTGAGCTGCTGTTCCACTTCTTTGCATAGATTGATCCAGGCCGTCATTTGCATTAGTACTTGTTGAAGATACAAAATTGGCGGTTGAATTCTCCAGAGCCTGCTGTTTGAAAACCTCGTGCAATTCACTTCTGTTTAAGGGATTGTTGAAGAAGGTTGGATTGGTTTTGGTCGATCCCATTTGAGCTGCCTTTTGCAGAAGTGCAGTTGCAGACATTGATGCAGAAGCTGAAGAGTTTGAGTGAAGATTTTGATTATCAGAGTATAAAGAAGAAAGGGATTCTGCTGCCGCCGCCATTGTTATCCCTTTGCTAATCACTGCATCTTCCTTTATGTCTTGTGGTGGAAACAAAGAGAGATTTGCAGAGACTGCTGTTCTTTCCAGCCACGGAAACTGATTTGAAGAGTCGAAAACATTGTTATTCGATGACATTTGCATCATATTAGGCAAGAAAAGATTTGAATTTGCATCAATTGGATTGAGCTGAGAATTCACTTGATCCAACCAAAGTGATAATCTAGGCTTCTGATCAGAATTCCCTTCCGGGGCCATACCGGTAAAATCTGGTCGAAAACCAGCTCCAAGAAGGGGATTTCCAGAAAACCCATGAGCCGGATTTTGTTGAGGGTTCATCAGATTTCCATTCAAATCATTTCTGAAGTTCAAATTATTGGCTCCGATTGACCTGGTACTCTCTTCAGCTAAGGCATCACAGAAAGCTCTGTGTGTAATAAAACTATCCTTCCTGTATTAACGAATGAAAACATATAATAATTACCCAATCATTGTATGAATTATGAGACACATTTATATCTTGTAACAAATATTCCCAAACAAGAAGCATAAGTTCAGGTTTAAGCACCTGGGAAAAAGAGTTCCACAGTCACATTTATATTCCCGAGTCCCACAAGTCTTAGAATGAGCTTTCCAGTCAGATTGAACAGCATATTTCTTTGAACATTTCTCACACTTCCACTTCTTCTCACCATGTTTCCTGCTGAAGTGCTTCTTGACTCCGGTGAGATCCCCAAGAGCCCGGGACGGGTCGTGGTGAACGCAGGTCTTCTCCGGGCATATGTAGACCTTCTTTTTTATCTGGTCTTTGTTAGCCCGTTGCTTAAGTTTCCATGGAAGATTGTGTCCTCTTTTGTGGAGCTGCAAATTTTGGTCTCTTTGGAAACCTTTCTTGCAGATTTCACAGATGAATCTGTTTGTAGCCATGAGTGTTTTTGGTGAAAGAGCAATAACTTCTGCATCTGGATCTGTTAAAGTTTAACCAAAAAAACATATAAGACAATTGACTAGTGGAAATTACAGGACTTCCTAATATTCCAACTGTTGATCATCACTATAAATCTTTGCCTGTATTTTGTTTGTTTTCTAACTATATAAAACAATTGGAATTATAAGGCCTTAATCTATAACAAGAGATACACAGAACTTAATTACCTGGTGTTCCCGGTAGATTTCTTCTCTTCTTGGAAGTAGGGCTTGCATTTAGATTAGGGTTAGGGTTTGGTTCTGCAAGTTGTTGAGGGAAAACTTTGGTAGGAAGAGAAAATACATCATCAGACATCATTTGAATAAGAAACTGAAGCTGAAGGGAGATTTTTGTTTTGGTTTTGAACACAAAAATGGACTGCTAGAATACAAAAAAAAACAAAGGGTTTCTCCAAATACAAACAGATAAATCTTTGGTATTATTCAAATCTTAGAACTATCAGATTGGGCCAAAAGAGCAAGAAAAAACCCAAAAACACAAACTTTGAATCTCAAAACACCCATAAAACAATAATCTTGAACTTTGGTTTCTTCTTACAGAGATCTGGTTGAGGACTTTGGCTTGATTTTTAAAGAAAAAACCAAAAACCCATGAAAGCTAAAGAGAATATTATCTCTGTATTTGTAGCCCACCAACCCTTTACACCTCTCTCCCCTTGCAAGCTCCCTATCTCTTTATCTCTTCATTTCAAAGTCGGTCAGCCATAGATTTTAGCTGCTGGGCCACCTCTCTCTCTCTCTCTCTCTCTTATTTGTATGTATATGTTGGCTGTATGCTGCTTGTAATTAGCAGAATGTGTAGAGCTGTGTGTCATTTGTAGTTTTACGAGCTAAACCTAGCTATATGGATTTTTTAAACAAAAAAAATAATAGCGATTGTCAAGTGACTTCTTAACATTAGGTTACTATAAAGAGGTAAATTAGTGATATTTTATCTTCAGACGTGTCTCGTGCATGTCATATAAATTTATTTTACAGTAATACATGAAATTGTCATAAATTAATCAGGGTGATTTTGAAATTTTACGTCACGATCTTTCTCAACTATGATACAATGTTGAAACTCTTTTGTTTAAAAATTTAACAATTGGAAATGAAAGAAATTTATCTATCTCAATTAGTTATCACATAAAAAAGATAAGTTTGAGGCAACATCATTTTAAAATTAGAATAATTTAATACGTCAATATGTATTACAATTTTTTACAGATAGAAAGGTTCCTTATTCTTGTTTAAAGCATAAATTAATATTGCATTTAAAGTATAGTCACAAAAATTAATTCTTTTTGCCAATAAACCGATGTTGTTAATTTGCATCAATTACTTTAGAAAAATGCTGTAAGTACAGGGATATGTAGTTACATATCCTCATCGTAGCATGAACAATTCTGCAAGTACAAATCTCTGTACATGTAACAAGGTTGATTACTTTAGCATCAACTTCAATTTAATCCCAAAGAAATATGTTTTTCAAGATTTATATAAGACGCAAAAAAACTTTATGTTGAAAATAAATGTACTGTTAATCGAGACTTTTATTCATGTTCTATAATACCTTCAAAGTTACACATGCATAAAATAAAAAGAAAAAAGAAAATCTTAATTTGAGATTCCATATCCCAAAAGAAAATATGATGTTTAAGTGGACCTAATCTAAGATGTAGAAAGGTCAAATAATGGATGGCTAAAAGTTTTGAATTTTAAAAAATGTGGGGGTTGTTTGCTTTTCGATATTTTACCATTTATGAGCCTATTTTTGCCGTACGCAAAAATTTCAAATTTTCTCTAGAGGTGTCAATTCGGATGCTCTAGATCGGGTCGGCCATCAACGTATTAACTCAGTAATAACCAGCGTGAAAAAAGCTTGATTTATGGGTCGGTCCGGGTTGGCTCATAAATTTTGTGAATTACAACCTGGTCCGTCCTCTGGATCATCCGAGTCGAGCTCATGTGGGTTGCGATTTGGCTAGTATGAATAAAAATATAAAAATTTTCATATTTATAGCTAAAAGTAATTTTTTGTTAAATTGCTAAATATGAAATGAACAAAATGATAAATTCATATTTATACAAAGAAATATTTACATAGAATTCAAATTTATATCTTATATTACATGAATTAATTTATCTTTGCAAAGTTAAACACAATAAAAACAAATAACAACTAAATTTATTTCTAATTAATATACTATCAAATATTTATTGCTTAATACATTCCAACTAAGTTAACACCTAATTTACTATAATTTATAATTTAAATACATCTCAACTAAGTAGGTCTTAAGTCTTAACTATAGTTGTTCAAATTTTTAAGATTAAAATTTGTTAATTTTTTTAAAATTATTTCACGGACTAACGGGTTAACCGTGACCCGTGTGAAGGTGACCCACGAAACCTGTAGGTCATAATTTCTTGACCCATGAACTGTCCGCTCGGGTCACGGATTGGCCCGTGATTTCAAGTCGATTCAGATTGATTTTCACAGGTTTGATCGGTCAGCCCGTCTAGACACCTCTAATTTTCCCCACATTCATTTTCAACAACGTATTTCTATAAGACCCACCACTTTTTACACTTTTCTATTATTTTCAACAACATATTCTCTCAAAATTCATAAATTCCTCAAAAATTTGAAATAAATACATGAGACCAAACAGGCTCTGTATATGTTTATTTATTTTATGGCTAAGGCTTCGTTCAGTAATCATTATAATGGACATAATTTTTTAAATCATTTTTTAATTACATATATTTTTTTTTTCAAATTTTTAACTATATATTTTATTTAAAAATTTAAATAATACACATTATAAATCAAATTTCATTTATTTCAATTGCAAAACGGAGCCATCTAATAATATAGAAAAAGATGAAAAATGTGAAATATCTTTATAGCCGTAAATTTTAATGATTACAAAATAATTAAAAGTTAGCAAATATTACTGCTGTGATGGGACGCTGTTTTTTAAGAGAGAAAAAAAAAATAGCTTTTCAATTCCCGAGTTGCTGTCAACTGATACAAGGACACCCGTGACAACCTCTCTCTCTCTCTCTCTGTGGGTCCTGCAAAGAAAGAAAGAAAGTTGATACATATTATCGGGAACGGATCTAAAGATTTTATTAAATTAGAGATTTGTTCTGATGAACATCGATCAAATAATTATATTTTACAAATTTTAATTAAAAAAATACAAAAAAATGTAACAATTTTTTTCTAAACTAATACAGCACGGGCGAACTCGTTGGCTCACCATGCCATGAATCCATCCTTGCATACTATAATAAAAGTGCCGTCACAAAATACACAAATATTCTCATCAAAATGTACTTTCTATATTCTAAATAGATTTCGGAAGAAAATTTAATTAGTATTATATATTTAGCAATAGTTGTATTAAATATATTCTATATGTGTTACATTGAAAATGAAAAAATGAATTAATATATTTGAATATAAATAACTATGATATTCTATGTAAATGTGTTACATTGAAAATTAAAAAATTGGATTAATATATTTAAATATAAATGTGTTAGAATTTGTGAAAATAAATTATTTTTTTCTTTAAAAAAAATTATAATGCAAAAAATTACTTAGATGATCGCCCAATACAAGAATTTTAGACACAGTCATCTAATAAGAAACAATTTGTAAAAGAAAATGATTGATGTTAAAATAACTTTTAAAAAATCTTCTTGTAATTGAATCCAATTTTCTTGCTTTCTGGTTTATTTTCATATTTAGTATTCGTGTTCTAATTTCAATTCAAGAAGTCGCTCGCTGTATTAGTCTTGCATATAATTAATGTTGAATACCATTTTAATTTAAAATTAATGTTATTCTCAAAAGAAAAAAATATTGCTACTAGGAAATTAAATAGTACCTTCATCTATATCTTAATCTTAATATATAAAATTGTATGTATTAAATTTCAATGTTCATTCAATGCTTTTATTTTAATTTTTGTCGAGTTAACAATATGTCAATTAATAGACAACGATTATGTAGAAGCAACGTTTGGTTCGAGCAGGTTAATTAGCTTCAAGCGCAGTTCAAAAATATGTTGAAGATAATGTTATATCATATAAAAGGTATCTAGAGCATGAACCTAATTTGATACCAGATATTGATTCGTCGACAAATTATACGACATTGTAATACAACAAATTATAACAAATATTATTCATCGATTCAAGTAATTTACATTAGAAACACTAGTGATGCACTAGATAGAATGTGATCATTGAATTGTAAAAGTTTGTACCTACATTTAATAATTTATTATGCGTATAGAGTGTCGTGCAAAAACCATATAGAGCACCTTGCACAAAAGTTGAAACCTTGAAATTTTGTCTTTCTTAAGTCTTATTGCAATTTCTTTTTAAATTTTCGATTAGATTTGATTTGAGACACTCCGAGGGCGTGTAGATTATGAAGTAGGTCAACACAGATTTTGCTTTCTCGTCTAGTGAAAGTTTAGAAGCCCTCGACCAAATAAGTTTAAAGAAACAAATGTCTCCTAACTGTACCAATAAAACAAGAATTATAGTCCACCTTTCTTCACTTCTACCAAATACGCCTTTACAAGAAAATTTTGAAGGTATATATCTATAGAATCTCAGTATATTTAAAACACAAGTGTTTAACCTGTGCGATGCACGTCATTTGTAATTTGTGAAAGTGATTTCGATAAAAATATATGAACCTATTAGAGTTTCTTTATGAAACTTTTAAAAACAACATAGCTAATCCAAATTTTGAAAAGATTTCTTTGAAGCCCACATTTGTGATTAAATTAGTTGACTATCACCTTGAGTTAAATTCACACAAATCATTTAATCAACCTTTTGGCGACCCAATTATTTTTGTGGGATCAAATCGACATGAATGATATATTTGAAAATGTAAACTAATGATCACATAGACAAAGTGATAGTCTACATACCCTACTAACAAAGAACACAGACATCAACTAAGAAATTATTTTCACACGTTAGTCTACATACCCTACTAACAAAGAACACAGACATCAACTAAGAAATTATTTTCACACAAAAAATCTTAACTTTTTCATTAGTAGTAGTAGTAGTAGTATACTTTACTTTACTAAAATTATTATCATTTACAGAAGTTTCTAGATATATATTTTAAATATTTACATTTCACTAAAATATTATTACGTTTAATCTATTTATTATTACTTCTAAGAGCATCTCCAATAAACACTCTAAACTTGAAATGCTCTTTATTTTGGAGAGTCAATCCTCAAAATATTACTCGAATAGGCTCTCTACTTTAGTATTAATGTAGAGAGTGAGCTTGACTCTCCAAATTTTGATGGTCAAACTCACTCTCTATTATTAAATGCATTCAAAAAGTTTCAATTTTTAATGTTCATACATTAACTTTCTTAATTACATATTTGATATCATTGATCATTCACTTTTAAAAAAAAAAATATTAACTAAAAATAAAGAAAGGTAATAAATATTTTTATGAAAAAGTAAAATAAAGAACCATAAATAAAGAGTTTGTTGGAGATTTTGAAAAAAATTTACTCTTTAAAATTAAAGATGTTCTTTATTATATAAAATATGCACTTCAAATATAAAGAGTCTATTGGCCGGAGATGCTCCAATTTATTTACTTAAAACCAAATTAACTTGTAAATAAGATTTCTCATACAATGATCTAAATCAATTGTTATTTCTAAAAATAAAAATTAATTTGTGTAACAAGTGTAAATGAAAATGTAAAGAATGTATTCCCATCAATTAAAATAAGATTTTAGTCAAAGTTAAAATCAACAAATTAATTTTAATTATGAGACTCACAACTCTTCAATCACATATCTCATTAACTTTTATCAAAATCTACTAAAAAATTGATTTTAATATATATCAAACAAGGGTATTATTACAATTTACATGTACATTAGTCAATAAGTAATGCACCTAATATTATCACCAATTTATGTGTAGCATTAAGAATCAATAACTTTGTGTGGTAAAATTGAAATATACTTTTATTGATTAGACAATATGACATTATTCTTCGTCAAGGGATCCTTTTGTTGTTTAAAAGAAATAGAAAACAAAGAAATATATAAAGATACGACTTACGGAACGTCAAAGCTTTCCACTATATGAAAAATTGTTACAATCATATAGAATTTCACTTACCAAACCCCCAAGTATCGAATGAAAAATATCCAAATTTTACTACATCTACCAATTTTTACTTCTTTGTATAACTCACAAAGAAAATAAGAAAAATCAAGATGCATAGACTACAATTTTTTCTCACGAAACCTTTTAGTCACCATGCTCATAAATAATGAACAATTTCATCCATTAAGAGGAGCAATAAATATATAGAAGAATCCAATTTCAATTCAATTAATGTAAAAGAAATCATTTCCTAATACTAAACGGAAACCAGAAGATTTATTTCAAAAGAACTCAATCTGTATTTTAATTCTTTTTTACAATAGGAGTCATCTAAACTCCAAAACAACCCTTATTGAAATCATTTTCAAACACATGGAACAAGTTCAATTAGATTTAGAACTTGTTTGAGGAAATTATCCCAACAATCTTTATATTGTCGAAAACGAGTCAAAACTTATATAATCTCCTTTTTTTCACAATACTCGAAAAAACAGG
Source organism: Ligustrum vulgare (assembly GCA_963555705.1). Classification (NCBI taxonomy): domain Eukaryota; kingdom Viridiplantae; phylum Streptophyta; class Magnoliopsida; order Lamiales; family Oleaceae; genus Ligustrum; species Ligustrum vulgare. The sequence goes on along the minus strand of OY743176.1, from coordinate 19,622,402 downwards.
TTAGCATTTGACACATTTTGACGTCCACAATCTTCAAACCAGAGAATTAACATACTCCACCATACGAGTATAATCACTTAGAATAACCACAAATTCTAAGAACTCATTGACTCATGTCGAATCAAACTTGCTGAAAATTATGGTGCAACACTCATATTTGACTTTCTTTAGGAGCTCATCAACCATCGACATGAGTTTCACCACACACCTTGCATCAATGTCAAACCAATATCCGTTTGCAAACATATGGATCCACTAGTATGAACACATCATCTATCATGGCAACTAGCGACGGCCATGAGGATGTAAATATCTTACTCAGAATATATTGTCACCATCCTTCATCAAGACAACCACATTGTCCAACTTCAAACAGCTAGCCAAGTCCGATCCACCATTTGGAAAATTTCTTTTTATGTGATCGGATTGTCTACAGTTCCAACATGTTACCTTCTTCTTAATGGAGTTACCCCTCTTCCACTTTTATGTAAAAAGCAAAGATTTTTCAGATGAATTAACACTTCCACCTAATTTTCTTTCTTCAATAATCAATTTACTTGTAACTTCTGCAAAATTCACCGTTTCCATCCCTACATCAAAATAGTCTTGATAATCTAACACATGGATGGAAGAGACCAGATGAGCCTTAATGCTTTATTCTCATCATCAATCTTAGATCCAATAGAGTCCAGTTCAGAAATAATTCCATTGAAAACGCTTAGATGGTCGGGTATTTTCATACATGCATTCATTCCCAAAGAATGAAACTGCTCCTTCAGATACAACTGATTTAAAAAGATCTTTGTATGTACAAACTCTTTCAGTTTTTTCCAAAGCTCCTTATTAGCAAATTTTCTATAAATATTTACAAGAACATTCTTGACCAAAACAAATACGTATCGTGCTTGCAGCCTTCAAATCCAAATCTTCTCAATCTTCATCACTCTTACTGGATTCAATTTCTTTGTTAGATCCCCGGGTTGTTTTCCCTTCAAAGTTTTGTGTAGGAGCCTGAATCAATACATCCTGATTTATAATTGTCACAAGCAAAAATTGATTCTCTCATTAAATTTCCCCACGTCGTATTTAATTGACGTATTTCTCTTTTGCTCCAACTCTTCGAACCACCTGGCGTTCTTATACCACTTGTTGGGAATCAAACAAAGTTCCCTCTAATTTACCCGCAAGATCCTTATATTGTTCAAAAGAAAATAAAAAACAAAGGAATATATAATGATACGAAGCAAAATTTACGGATCTTCAAAGCTATCTAAGTTTTACCAAATATACCAATTTATATTTATTTATACAACCCACAAGGAAAACAAGAAAAACTGAGATCATAGACTACAATTTTTCCTCATAAACCTTTCTAGTCACCATGCTCATAAATAATGAATAATATCATCTATTTATATGAGCAACTACTGCATAGAAAATTTTAATTCCAATTCAACCAAGGGAAACAAAATTCTTTCCTAATGCTAAATGGAAAACATAAGATTTATTTCAAAAAAAATCAATTTTTATTTTAATTCCTTTTTGCAATATGAGTCATCCAAACTCCAAAACAATCATTATTGAGATCCCAAATACATGGAACAAGCATTCAATTAGAATTAGAACTTGTTTGAGACAATTATCCCAACAAATGGTTCGTGACCTATCATTTTGTATATATGGGTTACCAAACGGTGACTGGGATTAAAAATTCTCTAGACCAACTTAGTCATCATTTTTTGGCCCTTTTAATTGATAGTTCGTCTATCTCACTTCCTTAAACCAAAAAGGTATACATACTCTATCAATGCTCAAATCTTTTATTGTGTTTGAGTCACCACCTTACGTAGAAACAATCGCCTTAAGAGCTTACCATGGATTTTCCCTTTGCAATTCGATTTAGAGAAGATGTTTCTGAATTTTTTCTGAAAAATCAACTCGCTTTTATAGGTGAAATATATCTCAAAAACTTCTACCACAATCAATTAGAAATAAATTGAAACTCAAATGCTTTTCTGAGATTTTATTATTTTAATTAATACACTAAAACTGCTAACAACATTCAACACTAAAACTTATTTTTTACTGGCTAGTTTAAAGATAATAAAATATAAATAATAAATAATTATTTGACTAATAATAAATTCGAAAATGATTAAAAGTAAAAATATTTATTTTAACCAAAGAATTAAGCCCAAGGCCGCCCAATCAAAGACTTTTTTTATTATGCGCTTGAAATGTGAATCGAAGCCCCGACCTCCCCAATAATTTCCACGTACACTTTTCACGGCACTTTACAATGGAAATTTCTCAATTCGAGTGGACTTTGAAAGCACTGGTTCATATATCCCTATCGTATTTTTCTTATAAAACTAGAGAAGAAGTATTATAAAATAAAGTATTTTAGACAAATAATATGGAATTTAACTGCTTTTGGCTTCATGCACTTGGATCTCACTACAATACGAATTATTCTTCTTCCTTGTGACCTACCCCATCCCATCCCACCCCCACCCCACCCCACCCCACCTCTCTCTATGTATATATAATGTATGTAGTGTGGATAATGTATATGCGTATACATACAAATCTGTATGTATGATGCACATGCACATGCACACGTGGGGACATATGAAGCCTAAATTGGTCCCATAACATATGGAATTCTAAAATAATTCCCACGATATATTATTGAAATGGAATGAAGATTTGATATGTCCAAGTTCCTGTCCGACCACACTACATCGTCTATTCCATTCTATGATTCCTCCTCTCTTCCCAATGCACGTTACCAGCTATATTACGCGGGAAGGGGAGAAAAATCCCGCCCCTCAGGGGTCCCCTCACCGTCATATTATTCATTTCAATCTTTATTGAGATCTAACACATGGAACAAGCATTAATTAGAATTAGAACTTGTTTGAGATAATTATCCAACAAATGGTTCGTGACCTATCATTTTTTTTGCCCCTTTTAATTAATCGATAGTGTGTCTATCTCTCTTCCTCAAACCAGTAAGGTGTACATGCTCTAAACTCAAATCTTCCATTGTGTTCGACTCATTAATTGACAGCCCTATGAACAAACATGATGTTTCTTTTTGTATTTGTTACTGAGATTTCAGACTATATGTATGTAAGAATACATAATTAAATTATCTTCTAGTGAAATTTTATATATTTATTTAAAAATTTAATAAAACTGTCTGTCCAATATTGAATATCTGGTACCTTCGAAAACCAAGTCAAACTTAACTTGTTCTCGATTCATATTAACTTAATTTAACCTCTGATTTAATACAAATTTATAATCAATTTTTAAATTCAAACAAACTTAAACATTAATTCTAATCATAACTAATATTCAGTATGAACCACATATTTTCTGGACCCAAATTTACTAAATGAAGAAATTAATTTTGGCTTCTTGTTTACTTGATACAACTTGCTTGGTCCACTAGTGGGACCAATTCGAGTCTCAAACATTTTGCTTGCCCCCACTTAAGGGATAAACTATATATTTAATTAGAAATAAGAATTTTTAGTTGAAAAATGATGCTCCTTAAAACGCGTTTTAGTGTTACATTTTCAAGGTGCCTATACACTATAATAATTTAATATTATGAAAATAGTTACCCTGGTACGTAAAATATGGGACTTTGGACCGATTTCATATTCAATTATCCAAATTGTAATTAACAAATGGCAAGTGGAAAAAATGATAATAATATTATACATGTGGACCCTTGATAATCGCATAATCATTATTAAATAATGGGAAATGTGATTTTTTTAGATTGAAGACAATGTACTTTACCTTGATATTAGAATAGTGATGACAATGGGTCGGGTTTGGATCGGGTTTGACAAATTCGTATCTTACCCACTAAATATTTACAACATTCATACCCTACCCATATACCCATTTAAAAATTGCAGGTCGGAGGCGGGTTTACTTCTATACCCATTTAAAACCAATTACAAATTATTTATTTTTTTAGACTATAAATAGGTTATAGGTGCTCCAAATTAACTTGAAACAATTAAATATTGGGCTTCACTTGAATTTGAGTTGAAAAAAATTTGTTATATGTTGAAATTATTCAAGCGAATTTGAACAATTTTTTTAGACGTTAACAAAGTCAATAATTTAAACATATTAAGGTTTAGACGATAACAATGTCAATAGATATTTGAGTTCTATTTTTATTTTTTTTTTAAACAATCACTTTTGTTTTAAATTTTATAATTTTTTAAGGAAATTAATGGGTATGTGGGTCGGGTATGAGTATTGTAGTAAAATCCACATCCGACCCATATCCATGTCGGGTTTTAAAATTTACCTTCATACCCTACCCACGAACTCATTTAGTCGGATAATGCCCGCCCATTTATGTCGGGTCTCCATCGGGTATCGGGTTCGTGGGTATTATTGCCATCCCTAAATATAAAGCTACTTCACATTCTTTTACGCAATAATTATAATTTATGAATCAATTTATAGACGACACAATTTTTCAAACTATTTTTTAATCACACATACTTTCTCTCTCCAATTTTCGACCACACATTTACCTAAAAAAAACCCCCTAGCTGCATAGCCGCCAAATGCAGCGTTAATGGAAAAATGAATTTATAGCTGAGCCTTAGTAGCACTACTTTTTTAGATTTTAATATAATTCAAAATTAACAATGTGTTCACATACTTTGTTTATTTTTTTATTATAATCATTCCAATTTTCAATACAACTTTTTAACCACACATCTTTTCTCTCTCCGATTTTTAACAATTTATTTACCTCGAAATTTGAAAAAACAAATGTTTATAATCAAAAGTTTAGCCGCCGAACAAGGTATAATATTTAATCTTAACCACACTTTTTATGAGATCCACAATTTTTCAACTACACATCTCATCAATTTTTTATCAAAATTTACTAAAAAAAATATTAATTTTTATCAATACCAAACAGGGGCAGAATGTAATGGGCTTTTCGATGGCAAATACTCATTTTGTTCCATGAAGATTGATTTATATTTCTTATTTGTCTCTCTTAAATTATAGTCTACTTAACTTATTAAGTGTATATTTAATTTTCTCTTTTCCTAGAATACCCTTATTTAATTTGTTTTGTTATTGATAAGTATTAATAAGAGTATATTAGGAAAAGTGAGTGCAAAATTTATTTTTTCAATCATATTAATTGACATTTCTTAATTTATGTAAAAATAGGAGCAGATCTATCTTCTTGGAACAAATGAAGTAATAAATTTTTACTCACTTTAACAAGCAGGGTAACCAAAGCAAATGTGAGATTGAAATATCGTCGTCACTATTTTTTTTTTTTTTTTTTTTGTAAAATATGCATTAATCATATTTTTTAAGATTAAAAATGAATCTAAAATATAGTTGAGGAAGATCTTTTTTAAAGACAATTTAATTAATAAATAAATTGAAAGAAAATTCCTGCATTAATCTCAACAAATAAGCTTCATAGCAACTTGCTCCAACCTGTTTGGTTAGTTTTGAAGTGTTGTTCCCCTACATTTTTTTAATCCAAACATTACGTTAACCAAACTGTTAATATAAATAACTCTCATATCAAATAAAAATGAAATAACTATATAACATAATAAGGTTCCGGCTACTCCCTTTTTAGATATACCAATGTGGCCCGTGCGATGCACGAGACGCGATAAAAATTGGGTATAAAATAGCGTGAATATTTGAGATTTACTCATACCATTACTATTGTTATTTTTAACTTGCAAGATTGAATAATAACATTTCCAATTAATCGAGATTTCAAAACTTAATGGAAAGTAATTCAATATCACCGCAGATAACAATGAGTTAATTAAATTGTTAATGAGTAAAAAAACATTTAAAGATGAAATACATTGTTAATGACTCATTTTAGAAGGCAATAACTTTTGCTATAGTTTGATAATTCAAAAATAATGTAGTACAATATTGTGCGAAAGCTTCACATGATATTAAGATATTGTTATTACGACTTTATTGAGCCCTCAAAATTAACCAAATGAAGGAAGTGAAGCAAAAAATAATAATGGAATGTTAAGGTACAATTTTAAACGGCTATAATTTTTGCTACAATTGACGGTTTTGTAATTCGAAAATAATGGGATAAAGTTCTATATGAGATCTTTGTATTGATATAAAGATCTTGTTATTACGACTTCATTTAAACCAAGAAAGTCAACCAAACGAAAGAAAAAACACTGAAAGATGATATACATTTTTAATTAATTATCCTTAACGGCTATAATTTTTGTTGCGATTTAGTAATTCGAAAATAATGTAATAAAGTATTGTGCAAAAATTTCACATCGATATTAAGATATTACTATTATGACTTTATTTGATTCCTCAAAATTAACAAAACGAATGAAATTAATAATAATAAAAAAGTATAAAAGAAATGTTAGGGGACCATTTGAAGGACTACAATTTTTGCTACAATTGACGGTATTGTAATTCGAAAATAATGTAATAAAGTATTTTATGAGATCTTCATATTGGTATAAAGATCTTACTATTATGACTTCACCTGAGCCTAGAAAATCAATCACACGAAAGAAAAAATCATTGAAAGATTAAATATATTGTTATTGGATCATCTTAAACGGCTGTAATTTTTATTATGTTTTAGTAATTCGAAAATAATTTAAAAGTATTTTGCGAAACTTCACATCGATATTAAGATATTACTATTACGACTTTATTTGAGCCCTCAAAATTAACCAAACAAAGGAAATGAAGCAAAAAAAAAAAAAGACATCAGCATGATGCCTATGAACAGTGCCCAGGTTTAGTCTCTTTTATATATGTTAGGAGTAGGATAGGATAATCCAAATCTAATATCGTATCAAAGTCACAAGTTTAAACGAGCAAACACGTTTCATGATTAATGTTCTCAAATGATCCAGATATAAAAATAAAATAGAAGCACAAGTTGCTGTTATACAAAAAAAGAAAAAAAAAAGAAAGAGGGGAATTACTTAATAGTATAATTAGATCTTAAGATCATTGTTAAATGCCGTTTCATAAAATATACAAGAAATATTAAATTCGTCAAACTTATAGTTTCTGAAATACCAAAGTAACATGGTCATGTCTCTCTTGGCCTGGAGCTGTCTGTAGGTAATATAATATTATCGTTGGAGATCTATCCCTCTATAATATATGCATATTCTAAATAGAGAATATAGTTAAATTTTTTTTGTAAAATTGTTTACTTGTATAGTTATTGTTGTAAATATTAATGTATTTATTACTGAATGACATTTATACTTTTATAGCTCTACTTATTATAACCATTGTAGCTATAATTCTTTCTTATAAATATGAGGCAATGACTCTTAATAAAAGACATAAATCTATTAGTTTCTCTATTCTCTCCTCATTTCCCCTCTAATCTATAACACGTTATGTTAGTATAGGATTCTCTTAAAATCAAAGTGAAAATTTTATAAGCATAATCATTTATCACGTGCATTCAAAATCATATGAATACTTTTTATACAAATTCGAATTCCAAATTCCAATGTACTCCGGATTTAGAATTGGTGGCATATGAATTTCTTTGTAACCTGTCATGTGTTGCAATTGTTTTGTTTTTCCAATTTCTTTTAGCCTGTCATCTGTCGTCACGTATATATTTCTGCCGCAAGCTTGGTTCATTATTGTTTCATTATTTAATTCACGCTGTATATGATGTGTAGCAAGCTTGTTCTCGAATTATTCCATGAAGTTGGCAATTATTTATTTGCAATTATTTATTCTGTAATCACATTGCAACACTTACAATTATGCATACATTTATTATATAATTATATAATTTTGAAAGTGATAATTATTATATGATTTATGCTTGTGTTCTTTGATTTATTTACGTTTATGATGATTATTGAATATTATTTGTATCTTTAACTTGATTAAATATATTTATATATTCTTTTATTAATTGTAAATTAATAATATATCATGTTTTAACTCCCGGAGAAGCACCAACAAATATTAACAATTTGTGTAACAACCCGAAAATTTCATAACTTAATTCATTTATTGAGAAAGTTGGAATCAAGTATTTTCTCAGAAAAGAGCCAATTCCACGTGTTGTACAATGAGATAGTATAGCATTTATAAGAAAATGGGAGAAATTTGCATTATTGGTAACTTTGGATACTAAATTAGCATAAAAGAAAGATTTATATGATGTTTGAACTCAATCGGATTGAATTTCATAATTGAGGACTAAGCTGGAAATTTTAGAAACTCTTATTAATTACAGTTTTGCCATTTTGATGAAGACGACTTTGAGATCATTTTGTGGATTATGTAGTGATCTTTAGTCATTGCAAGTTATACCATTTTATAGCTCATGATGAGATCTAAGCATTGATATCAAATTTGGATAAATTTGAGTTTGAGAAATGTTTCAAAAATCGAGCTAAAGTTGTATGTGAGAAGTAGTTGGAATGCTAAAAATTCTCAAAATAATTCTGACTGTAAAGTTGTGGTCGAGTAGTCATGTTTGAGAGGGTGGTACGAGCAACATGGTAATCCGATGTCTTTGCGTGTTATACTACCTTATAGTACACAATGATATGTATGTATTGGTATCTAATTCGAGCACAATTGAGGTTAGGAAGTACTTCAAATATTGAATTGAAGTTGCATGTTTGAAATGGTAAAAGTACTGGAAATTCCAAAAAATTTGACTTAGTGTAGAAACCCAGCTGAGCAGCCATTTTTTGATGTGTAGTACGGGCGATATAATGATCCGTTTTCTTTACATGTGTAACTGTTGCGAAACTTGAAGTGTGAACTTTACAAAAGTATAAAGATTGACCAAAATGGAGCTCATCTTGACCTTCAAATATTGACCCGAAAGTGCACCTTGAAAAGGAAAATCTAAAATTTTTGTATTATTGTATTACAAGAATGGACACTTTGTCCAAATATTTCTAACTAAGCTTAAGGATTGTTTGGTAATCAACTTATTTTGGTTATAAGCTATTATTTATCATAAGATATAGGGCTTGAATGATAGAAGGAGAAGATTAGAGGACTTAGTTTCAATTACACTAGGACCAACTTATGCAACTTGAAAGTATGGGGCTATTTTGTAAACTTATCATATATGTGTATATATAGAACGACTAATCCCCTTCTTCTCTTCATTTTGTGCGCAAAAACCAGAGAAAGAAGAGGAGAATATAGCGTGAGTGAGGACAGGAGAGGAGAGGAGAGGAGAGGAATTGATGGTTTTTTGGTGAAGAAGATGATTTCAAGCTTGGGATTTGAGTACCTTCTTCAATTCCTTAAGGTAAGAAGTAATCTCTCCTTCATGTTTAAAGTTTAAATTGAGATTTTGGATTGATTATTCACGTTTGAAGTTAGTAAAGTTGAATATTATTGAAACAGTTGATTCTAGGAATCAATAAAACCTATTTTCTTACACAATTTGTTGGAGACAAAGAGAGAAACCAAGAAGGGAGGCAGTTAATAGTTTTTGGACAGAATTTAGGAGAAGAAAAAGAGGAGGAAAAGATAAAGGAAAGAGATAAGAAGAAGTAGGAGAAGCTTGGTTTGATTCTTGACTTCTCAAAGCGTGATTTTTCCTTCTTAGATTCAAGAGGTGGGTGAAACTTGATTTATGTAATATTGTGTTAAGTTTTTCATATGGTGTTGAAGTATTATCCTTAGATTTTAGAATTTAATATGTTTCTTATTGATTATGGTTGGTTTGATAAACTATGTTACAAGATTTAATGTTAAGAACACAAATGCCTTATAAGTGTTTGAAGAAATGTTTGAGTAAAACAACAATGACTTTGTTGAGTTATATTGATGTTGTGCTATATTTTAGATGTTGGAAATGGCAGAGCTAGGGGTGGCCCAACTGGGCCCTAGCCCATCCCTGTTCCAAAAAATCCTTTAAAATTATAGGCTTTAAAAAAAAAAATATTGTTCTTAAGCCAAGTCCACCCAAAATGAAATTTAGCCCAGCCCAAACAAATGGGCTGGCTCCGCCCCCATGTTATGTTTAAGGATGATAACAACCAATTGATATATTTATGAGTGTGATTATAAGTAAAGAAATATTTAGATGGAAATTATGAAGTATTAGAAGTTGGACTTAACAAAAAGTTTAAGGGCAGATTTCTAAAATTTAAATAAAGGTAATTTCATGTTTATATGGGAGTTATTGATACTATAAATCTGATTTTTGAATGGGATATTAAATTTTAATGTTGATGGCATCTGATTATGTGAAAGTTGTGAGTAAAGCAAAATGTGTTCTTTTGTGATTTTTAGTTTTTCTTTATCATTTTATATATGTTTTGTGTTTATATCAAGCCTCTTATACATATTGTTAAAGATCCTTGTTAATTTTGATGTAAATATGTTTAAAAATTGGAAGTTTTTAAGAATGTAAAAATGATGAGATAAAAGTCTATTCAAAGTCTATCTTGCTGGTTTTGTATACATAAAGCTATAAATGTTTCTTTTTTGTTGAATCTATTAATAATAAGAATATGGGTTCTTTTCGAAAGGTTAAAATATGAATTTGATGGAGATTTGACATTCCTAACATATCCAAATTCATGATCGAACCTTGTTCATACATGCATGTCTCAGATTTTTATTTTTAACAATGATGTTAATCATGCACATATCTAAATTGATGTACAATAAGTTTATAGAAAGTAACTTAGATTTCATAAATTTACCAGAATTACACATTTTTAGTTAGTTGAGAAATTTCCCTGCAAAGCGCTATCAGTAATTGCCTGCAGCATATTATCTAGTGTAGTGTCAGGCTATTAATAGTCGCCTGCAGCATGTCATCTAGTGTGTTTCCAGGCTATCGATAGTCGCATGCAGCATGTTATCTAGTGAAGTGCCAGGCTATTGATAGCCTCCCGCAGTTTATCATTTTATTTTGAGTATAACATTAGAAAGTGTATCTTAGCGTTTTAAGAAATTTAGATTCTTGAATAATGTTCTTTGAGCATTAAGGTATTTTCAGATTTATAGAATAGTTATAAGCATCCTAGTTCAACTACGTGCTTATGTAAATGAATTAAAGATGATTTCATATTCTTAATTTCATTAAAACAGTTTATTAGTTACTAAAATGTTATAAAGTGTTGAAAATCAAGTTTATTCTTGAACACTTTGAATTTAGCAAGTTTTCCCTATTAAGCTTAGACATTCTTGTTTAAAGCATATGAGAACTTATTTGGCATACTTAGTTGCTACAACTTCTATTATGCCAATTTTAAGGAACTATACCTGCATGTAATATATTGAGCAAAATCAATTATTTTTATGGGGAAGAAGTGATGTACTTAGAAGTTTTATTTTCATGTACATCACATTGAGAATGTTATAAACTCTTACATGCAGCTCCTCTTATACATCTTGGATGTATTGCATTCATTTTATGATGCATCATTAATCCTCCAAGCATGCACTTAATTCTAAGAACAATGCTTAAAAAGGTACATAACTAAGAAGCAGAACCCTAAGAAGTTAAGTATTCACCAGTTGAGATTCTAGATACCCAAGGGATTATTCCCATAGTTAAGGTCATAGAAGTGAATCAAGTTTCGATTCTAATACTTCCAATAGTTATTACAGTTTACAGCAAACTTTATGCTTCAGATTATCACGAGATGAGATGTTTACATATCTTCACAGTTTTATGTCATGACAAAGTTATGTGATAGATGACCTTTGTATCTTAATGGTACCAAATTTTGTATCGAAATGGTACCAGAAATTATATTGAGCGCTATCTGTGAATACTTATTTTTAAGGTAGGGATCCAAAGTAAAATTAAGAAAGAAAGCATGAGAAAGTGAAAAACATTATCACTCATGCATATCACTTCATGCATTAGATTCATGTCATAAATAGGATAATGGTTACTTGAATGTAGTTATATGGAAGTAAATGTTGTGAATGTGATATGAATAAAATTATCAAATGATATGTTAATGTGATTATAATTTCATTCACTTATATGAGAGATAATGTCGAAGTTAAGAGGTAAAGTGTATGATTTATATTCATTCATGAAAATGTGAAAGTTTAACAAAAAAAATAATGAGAATGATAGATGCTTGTATGATTTCACACACTTTAAGTTAAAATTAACCTCTTATTACATGTATCAAATTTTATTCACTAGACAATGTGGTTCATAGTTATTTTTTATCTCTTTTTATAGGTAATGGAGCACTAATTTTTGTAGTATGGATTCCCTATAGAGAATGCCGACCGAGAATGAAGAATACTTATAGTTATTGGTAACCAAAAGAGAGGAAAGATTAAGCCCTTTTGTACTTAAAACTAATTTGGAATGAAATTTTTATTCTTCTAACATTTAAAGTTAAATATTATTTGGGGCTTAATTTTGAAATAAATAGGTATATTTTTATGTAAATAAATGGGCTTTGTATTTTAAAGTTCCCTTTGATGTTTAAATATTATTCTTATGAAGTGTTGAAATTATTTTTTACTCGATTGACATGAAAATGTTAAATTCAAAAGTAAGGATGATGATCCTAAAAGTGTAACATGATAAACTCATTGTTTGTGACACTTATTCTGATTTTAAACAAGTTCAGAAATGGTTTTGGAAATTGTAGTAAATTTGCATTGTTTCTGAAAGTATGCTACTAGTAGCCGCCTATAGCTATATTCTCAGTTCAAAGGAAGGTCACTAGTAGCCATCAGCAGATTTGAAAAAAAAAAAAAAAAAAAGCCAGAATTTTGAGGTCATCACAATTTGCTAGAAAACATGTCTGTGAAGAGTTAATGTGTTTAAATAATAATTTGTTATTACTCCTGAAGTAACATAACATTATAATCATTATTCATAAATAATCTAAATCAATATTTATCATTCTTGAAAAAGAAACAATATTCTAGAATATTGTATTCTATTTCTTGAAAATGAAAAAATCTAAATCAATATTCTATATAAGAATACTATATTATTATTCTTGAAAATGAAACCCTTCTAAATCAATATTTTAGAAAATATAGTATTATATTTCTTGAAAATGAAGAATTTAAATTAATATTCTAGAAGAATATGTATTATTATAGTTCTTGAAAAAAAAAATACAATTATATCAATATTCTTGAACTAGAATATTTTAACATTGTTTGAAATTAATATTATATTTGGATAATTTTGTTGCTCCAGAAGAAGCACAAATTCGCACTTACAAGATTGGATAATGTTGTATTATTACTTTCAAAAAAGTATAATATGTGAGCTTTCATATTCTAGACGAATTTAATGTCGATGTTTTGTGAAACATGTTCTATTTAAACAATATTCAAGAGAAATATTGTATTAATTCTCCTTAAAAAGGAATATTGAATTGATATTCATAAAAAAAAAAAATACTATGTATACTATGGAAGAGTTATATTATTATATCGAAATTAACAATACATAAATTCCCAAAATCTAGACAACATGCAACAATTGTAATCAAACATTGATATCTCAGTAACCAAAATCCAACAGTTTATTTGTGAGAAATCTCTATGAGAACAGTAGCAAATTTAAATTAGTTGAAAGATCGTGATTTTTTAAGAACAAAATCTTTTATGTTTCCTTTGATATTTAAAATTATTAAAATTATTAAGTATTATATCATTACTCCAAAAGAATAACGACGTTAATATTCGATCAATATTCCATAAGAATATTGCATTATTTAATTTGAACGACAGAATGAAATATCAATATTTTATAAGAATATTGTATCTATTATTCTTAAAGAGTTCATATCTCGTTGTTTTAATAAAGAAGCACGAATTAAGTAATTCAGTAAAAGAAATTCATTAATTTTCAAGAAGAATATTAATTTATCACTCCTGAAAAGCATGTTTCTTTTTATTTTTTTATTTTATAAAAAGCATATTTATATATTGTCTCTTAAATATCTTCTCAATGTATATATTTGTAGAAAAATGTTTTAAAACCTAATAATTATTATATTGTCTAATGGGTTCTTTCTTAAATTTATTTTGCACGTGACTGTGTAAGATTTAAACTGTAAGTTAGTGTTTAGATACATATTTCTTTGAATTCCTTTCATATCTCCATGGACGTTATTTATTAAATATAATAATACTTTATAATTGTTATACATGCATATAATAAATTATTTTATTTGATTATTTCTTTAGTAGTAATTCGAATAAGATTCGTACTTAATTGTTGCTGCTACATGAGAAGCACAAGATTGAAATTAATATTCTACAATAATATTACTCTCTCGTAAAGAGCATTAATTATAATTTTCAATATATCATAAAGGTATTGTTTCATCTGAAAGTCAATATTATGTGATACGAATGGATAAACTTACTATTACTAGTAATTTGTGTACGATAATTGCCTCAAATTGCAAAAATTTGAGGACTCATATTATAATTGGAGAAATTGGTTTTTTTTTTTTTTTTAATCCAACTACTTATCAATATCGGATATGGAATATGATTGAAATTCTGGAGTTGAATTGTGACTTTTTTCAATTGATGATCGACGTATCCTAATTGAATTGAGGTAATTAATTCCTAGTAGTGCTTTCCTCTACAGATTGTCAAATTTTGTTTCCTAGTGGTTTACGTTTCCTAGTAGAACAACCAGAGACAACTATTATTGCAAGTAGAGTAATTAACCAAGGAAAGAAATCTCCCAGACCGAATTGAAGATGTCAGTGACGTGAATTTTAGGAGAAGTGCGCTGCATATATTCTCTATAAATACGTGTTGATCTCTTTTGTTGTCTAGCACATTGACTAGAGAGTAAAGTGAGGAAAAGTGTAGTCTAACATCTTGATTTTTCTTGGATTCTTTGTGGGTTGCACAAAGAAGTAGAAATTGGTAGATGTGATAAAGCTTAGTTATTTTTCTTACAATACTTGGGGGTTTGGTGAGTGCAAATTTTATATAATTGTAACAATTTATTATATAGTGAAAAGTTTAGGCGGTCCGTAAATTGCGTTGTTGTTTTATTTTCTTGTTGGCTCAATTATTTCTTGAACATTAAAATTCCAGTGGGATTAATTAGAGAGGGAATTTGAGTATAATTCCCAACAGTGGCGCCGTCAACGGGAAAATTGACGTATAATTAACAGAGTATCAGGTGGTTCGAAGTTTTTTTTGGAGCAGAAGAAAATATGTTTGAAAGTATAATGTGGAGAAATTAGACTGGAAGATCAATTTTGGCTTGTGGTAAGTACGAGTCATGGATGTATTGATTCAGACATTTTTGAAGGAAAAACCAACCCCGAGTTCTGACAAATAAACTGAATCCAGCAAGAGTGATGAAGATTGGAAAATTTTGGATTTGAAGGCTGCTAGCATGTTACAATTTTGTTTGGCCAAAAATGTTCTTGCAAATATTTATGAGATATTTCCCGTGAAGGAATTGTGGGAAAAAAAAAAGAGTTGTATCAGATGAAGAGCTTGTCAAATAACTTGTACAAGAAGGAGCGGTTTCATTCTTTGAGAATGAATGCAGGTATGAAAATCTTAGATCATCTTAGCGTTCTCAATGAGATTGTTTCTGAACTGGAATCTATTGGAGTTAAGATTGATGATGAAGATAAGGTTCATCTGGTCTCTTTCATCCACTTTTGAGCACATCGTGCTGATTTTGATGTACGGAAAGGAAACAATGGAATTTTCAGAAGTCAAGTTGATTCGGTTGAAGTGACAGATCATCTGAAAGCGCTTTGCTTGTTACTGAAAAGTGAAAGAGATGTAACTCCATGAAGAAGAAGAAGGTAATGTGTTGGAACTGTGGTAAATATAGTCGTGTGAGAAGAAATTGTCCAAAATGTGAAGCAAAGTTGGCTAACTGCTTGGAGGTGGACAATGCGACTCTCCTAGTGGAGGGTCCTGATGATGTACTTTAGTAAGATGAGACTTCCTTATGGCATGAAGTCAGTTGCCATGATAGAGGATGTGTTCTTACTGATGGGTACATGTGTTTGCACACAGGCATTGGTTTAACGTTAATGCAAGGTGTATTGTAAAATTGATGTCGATGGCTAATGAGCTCCCAAGGAAAGCCAAACATGGGGGTTGCACCATAATTTTTTAGCAAGGTTTATTTCGACATGAGTCGATGAAAAGTTCGGAATTCATTAATAATTATGAGTGTTCATACTCATATGGTGGAGTATGTTAATTATCTAGTTTGAGAATTGGGACCGTCAAAGTGTGTATAAAGCTTACCTGTTTCCAAGTATTGTGAAGAAAAGAGATAATTGATTTTTGGCTCGTTTTCGGAAATGTGGAGATTGTTGGGTATTGCCTCAAATTGCAAAAAATTGGAGGATTTAAATTTAGGGGTGAACAAATAAACTGCCACCCCGCTAAACCGAATCAAACCGCAACAAATAGTTTGGTTTGGTTCGGTTTCAAATGTAAAATGTTTTTGTTTGGTTTGATTTGGAAAAATTCCAAACCGCTTTAGACGGTTTGGTTTAGATTTCAATTGTTGAAACCGCGGTTTCAAACCGCAACCCTCTAAGCTTTAAACAAATTATAAAAAATAAAAAATGAGTGCAGAGATAGCTTATCAAATTCAAATTGTTATTGAAATATTTAAGTCATTTTGAGTCCTATTTTGATTTCTTTTTCTGGTAGAAATGAGTTATAAATTGACTTTTATCAGAATTTGGACGTATTCTTGAAAGATTTCTACTCTAGCCTCTATCAATTGCAAAAAATGTAAGATTTTTTCAGGAGTAAAGCTATGTTCTAATCTGTGAATGTTTGATCCCTTCTAAAAGCAGTCCAACTTCATTCCCAACTATAATTATTGAATGCCGCAGAAAAGTTAAAATGAGGCTTGCAGTTTTCATTGAAGAACTTTATAAACAAATTAGAAGAGAATTCATTAGGATACATATTTATAACATATTAAATAGAAGAAATACTCTTGCAGTAATATAATGTGTTGTCTTTTATTTATGTGAATGGTTTTGAACAAATAAATCTCATTGTGTTGCAACCTGTCGGAGTAATCTCCTTGCCAATGTCAGTTGCATCTCCAAAAAAATCAAAAGCACCTTTTGACGTAATCTACGTAATGGTCAGTTAGTATTTCTTAGTTATCGACCATAAAGTTGGTATTGATCATTTACTCAATGTTTTGTATCAATTGTGAAATCTATGATCTTTGCTATTGGTAGATTAATTATTCATTCATTCTTCAATTATCGTACAAGAAAGTGCCTTGGTTTAGGATCTACTGATTTATTTGATTGCAAACCGCAGTTTTAAACCGCACCAAACTGCAAAACATGGTTTAGTTTGGTTTGGAAAATTTCCAAACCGTTTTAGGTTTGAAATTTCGCTACAAACCGTCCAAACCAAACCGTGTTCACCCCTACTTAAATTGTAATTGGAGAAAAGGTTTTTTTTTTTTTAATCCAATTGCTTATCAATATCGGATATGGAATAGGATTGAAATTCTGGAGTTGAATTGTGACTTTTTCCAATTGATGATTGACGTGTCCTAATTGAATTGAGGTAATTAATTTCTAGTAGTGCTTTCCTCTACAGATTGTCAAATTTTGTTTCTTAGTGGTTTACGTTTCCTAGTGAAATAATCAGAGACAACTATTATTGCAAGTAGAGCAATTAACCAAGGAAAGAAATCTCTCAATCCGAATTGAAGATGCTAGCTAGTGACGTGAATTTTAGGAGAAGTGCGCTACATATATTTTCTATAAATACATGTTGATCTCTTTTATTGTAGAGAACATTGACTAGAGAGTATTGTGAGAAAAAACGTAGTTTAGCATCTTGGTTTTTCTTGAATTCTTTGTGAGTTGTATAAAGAAATAGAAATTGGTAAATATGGTAAAGCTTAGTTATTTTTCTTACAATACTTGGGGGTTTGGTGAGTGCAAGTTCTATGTAATTGTAACAATTTATTATATAGTGAAAAACATTGGCGGTCCGAAATTTTTGCATTGTTGTTTTATTTTCTTGTTGACTCAATTATTTCTTGAACA
Organism: Ligustrum vulgare; assembly: GCA_963555705.1. Lineage (NCBI taxonomy): Eukaryota > Viridiplantae > Streptophyta > Magnoliopsida > Lamiales > Oleaceae > Ligustrum > Ligustrum vulgare. Next base: position 19,604,307 of record OY743176.1, on the reverse strand, counting down.
TCAAAATTTTTATGGGATTAATTAGAGAGAGAATTTGTGTGTAATTCCCAATAATTTGGTCTCAACTAAATAAAAGAGAAACATACAAAGTTTCTAACAATGTTTCTATAACTTTAATATTTTATAATTCGGCATGACCGGTTGGATCATCTCAATTCAATAATGAAAATTGTTGAGAATTTAAAGGACATTCATTGAAAAATCAGAAGATTTTTCAAGTTAATAAATTCACATGAGTTGCTTGCTCTCAAATGAATATTAAATATCTCATTAGTTAAATATGGATCTAAATTCTAGATATTCATAATTCTGGAACAATTTAAAGGTGAATTTTGTGGGTCCACTCACACTCCATGTATACCATATTGAAATTTTGAAAATTGGATTCAATAAATGATTACATGTGTTATTGAAAACTTATACACGAGGTATATGATATTATTTGCTCAAATTATATTATTATTATGAGCAAATTGATATGTAATAACCCACATTTTCATCCATTTTAAAATTTTTTGACCCATATATCGATATCTTTAGAAACGTATCGATACATACAGACGATAACTTAGGGTTTAAGATATGCTTTAGCTTAATTTATGGATAAACATTGGCCAAAACATAGATCAGTCACCACCTATATATCTCCTCCTGAGTCAGAGTGAGCGAAACTACATGCAAAAAACAACCTCATGCTTCTAAAATGTGTCTCTCCTAAGCTACCAGAGGCAAATCATGGTAGTATCCCCCAATCAACAAGTAGCATGATGATTTCATTGCCCACAACCATCTCCTATAAATAGACTTCATATCTTATTATTGAAAACGTACCACAATTCAAAAACAAATCAGAAAAGCTTCAAAAGTCTAAGATAGTTAGTTTAATTCTGTTTCAAATTCAGTCAAGACATGCTAAAGTAATAGCATGACCTTGATAAAGCTTTACTCAAGTTCTTTAGAGATTAAACATCAATGAAATATCAAGAAATATTCAAAATTAGGTTTCGATCAGAATCTGTTTCAGAAACAGAACTGCAAATATCGATCATTACTGGTATTGTTAACACTTTATTCGAATACAAGATGATAACCTCTTTATTCAAATCCTTTTCACTCTGGAATTTTATTAACACTTTCATCATTTTCATGTTTGGTACATAGTGCTTCAGCATGAATAAAATGGTTTCCAAATGTTGTTTCCTCTAATAAAGGAGAAGTTTTTCCTGATATTGCAGGAAGGATGTGTCACTGTCGAATGGTTTATCTGCCCATGTCTTACATGTGTGGTAAGAGGTTTGTTGGTGTAATTACACTAATAGGTCTTATGTTGAGGAGGGAGCTATATACAATTCTGTATCATGAAATAGACTAGAATGTACCACGGAACCAATGTACAAAGGTTGGTTAGATCTATTTATTAGTTCCTAACATAAGTAATCATGATCTGTTAATGTTATCAATTGGCATGTACCCCCCCCCCCCCCCCCCCCTCTCCCCCTCACAGTCATGTTCTAAGATCGAAGAATTATAATGTGACCATTTGACCAGTAGATTCTTGATTAAATTGTTTGACTACATTAATGAAATTCATTTAGAGTGTCCCAGCATGAAATTTGAAGGATTTTAGAATTCTATAACATTCTACGTATATATCCTCAATTTGAAATTTTATAGAATCTGTCAAAATCCAAGGTCCTCAATATGAATTTCTATTAATTCCACAAGATTTCGATATCCTTAAAAATCTATGAATTTTAGTGGATTTCTAATATAAATGATATTGTAAGGATTTTGATGGATTTTAAACAATAGTATGAAGGCAAGATTCATCAACAAATTTGACCATGACCCCTCGAATTTACAATTTCGCCTTTTTTCCAAAAAAAAAAATAGAAAATAAAAAATTAAAAAAACAAAACATCACATGATCCTTATTAATTTGACAGTCATAATCTTCACAACTCTAGAAGGTGACAATTGTATGTACTAAAGAAAAAATAATGCCTTATTCTTCCACTTTTGATTAATAAAATTTTGTCAATTTGTTTGTGATAATCTATAAACGTTTTTATTTAATAATTGAAAATTTGAGTTTAATTATTTAAATGCAATTGATTGTTTTAATTGAGTATTTGTATAAAAAAATACTTCATGTTTTAAATGAAAGGTTTGAATATTTTTTTATAATTAAAACTAGAGAAGTTATATATTTTATTTTTTAACGGTTCGAATATTCTTGCTTTTTTTTTTTATTTTTTGATGATCAAGTAAGAAATTATGTTAATTTTTTACTTCCATCTCAAGTTCACGTTCAACTTGTACAACAAACAATAATAAAGAAAGAATGAAATTACTCGATAAGAGGTAAAAGTAGATGAAATCCTAAAATTTATTAAGTTTCATATTGATGACATGTTCAACAAATTCTATAAAAATCTATTGAACTCTACTATAATCTATGGAATAGAATAGATTCTATAGAATTCTATTAAAATCTATAAAATTTATGAGAATTCGTGAATCTAAAAAATTTCACTAAATTTCATATTGGGGACACCTCCTTGTAGTTTTTCATTTTGTAGAAAGTACATGAAGAGTTGGATATTAGGAACCTGTTCTTGTGATTTTAATATATCAGGAACCTATTCTTGTATGCTTCTAAATAAATGGGGGCTAATGATTTTGTTCTTGTTTTCTTGCTTGTGGCTCTAATGATTTTTAGAGAAGCCTGGCTTGGATCTAGCTTTATGTTTGTTAAGATATAACTCAAATTTACAGGTAGTGATTTTGTGAGCTCATTACATGCAACTGGACTATGGTATCTAGATCTTTTTTGGAAACTATGAAATAAAATTCTGGGGTAATGAGTTTCTTGGGGAGGCTGCTGGGATTAAAATGGATGCAGTTTTGTAATCTGATAAAAGTGAACTAGTTTCATAATTTGTTTTTGTTGCTTGTTTGATTTAAGTCTCAACGTGATTTTCTTGTTGCATCCAAAAAAAAATTGGTTGAGTAGTTCATTTGGTGCTCGGTTTGCTAAATGGAGGGTTGTTCTCAAGTTTGGTCCTACTGAGCCATCACAGCTTGCAAGGGTGAGAATATTTTTTCCATGATATAATACCATATGGTTGAGTTGTCCATTGCTTGCTAGCTTTATTTCCTTTTCATGACTGTAAAGTTGGTTTCTTTTTGTGTTTACGTGCAGACTCAAATCATCAGTAAAGCAAGTTCTTTTTGTGTTGAATATTGGGATGACAACAATATTCATAGACCCGATACGGGCGGAAATTACCCGACTAAATGAGTTTATAGATTAGGTATGGAGATAAATTTTAAAATCCGACTTGGATATGTGTCGGGTGTGAATTTTACCACAAGACTCATACTTGATACGCATATCCATTAATTTCCTTAAAAAGTTATAGAATTTAAAACAAAAGTTATTGTGAAAAAAAATCGAATCCAAATATCTATTGACATTGTTAATGTCTAAATCTTAACATGTTTAAATTATTGAAATTGTTAACGTCTAAAAGAATTGTTTAAATTCGCTTGCTTAGTTTCAGTCTAAAACAATTTTTTTTCCAAGCTAAATTCAAGTGAAGCCCAACATTTAAGCGATTCAAGCTAATCCGGAGCACCTCTAACATATGACCTATTTATAGCGATCAAAAAATTAATACTCCATTCGTCTCAATTATATAGGCTACATTTCCTTTTTCGTTTATCTCAATTAAATATACTTGTTTCTTTATTGTGAAGTATTTATTTCATTTGTTTGCCAATGTACCCATATTTATTACTTCCAATATAATAATTTTGATATTAAATAAGGGTAAGTTGAAAATTTTCTTTACAAAAATTATCTTTTCAATGACATTAAATATATTTTCTCAATCTTTGTGAAAAGTCAAACAAGCTAATATAATTGGGGCGGAAAGAGTAATAGGTAATGAGTTTCAAATTGGTTTAGAATCATACTTGTCATTCTTAAATGGATATATGAGTAACGTATGGAGTGTGTAAATTTCTAGTGGGCAGGTATGTCATATGTGTTTGGCAAACTCAACAAATTGTCATCCTTAGTTCAATATAGAAGAAAGTGATCGGATTTTTGTAGGCGTGGACGTGGTTCCATATGGTTCTAGTTCCTATAGAACCGAACCAAACCAAGAACCGATGGTTCTTGTGAGTTGATTCTTTTTGCAAGAGAATAACCGAATTGGAATCGAACCGTTCGGTTCTTTTGGTTTTGGTTCTGGTTCTGATTTCTTAAACTAAAATTGTCAAACTTAAGCGATGAAGTTATGGTAGATTCCGACTGGTAAGAATCGTAATATGATAAGGTCATCAACATTGATCAAAATGCGAATACAACACTCAAAATCTTTAACGCCAAAATATTCACTCCCTTCCAAACAGTAACGTATCCCTTCATCCGCGTGTATGTGCTCCTTATAAAAATTCTTCAATTTTTGCTTGTAATTCTTCACATTTTCAAGGAACAATCGCACAAGTTTAACAAATTCTTGAAAACAAGATAGCAATTAATTGTAAGATAAAAAGTGAAGATTTATTGTTTGTTAATTCTTGAAGAACTGACGGATGAGCACTTAAAGCTGAACGGCAGATCTAGTGAAAGAAAAATGATTTTTGATATAAGATTTTTTGTTTATTACTTGTTTTGCTTATATTTATTGTAATGTTGAATGAGTTTAATAGGTGTTGGATAATTGATATTGACTAATGGACCAGATAACAAGCATTAAGATTAAGAATTGATATTTTTTTTATTTCTTAAATTTATATTTAAAAAAAAAAAATTGTGTTTTGTTTTGATTCTTGGATCTGATTCTGGTTCTGGTTCCGAATCAAGAACCTGAACATGAACCGGAACCGATGATTCTTAATTTTTAGAACCAGAATCGTTTAAAATCTTAATAGAACCAAATCGAATCGGAACCAAACCAAATCGCAAGTTCTGATTTTTTTTGTCAAGGCCTAGATTTTTGGGATGCGTTCTAATTCCTTCGAATTTCTATCCAGATTTTCATTTTGATAGCACATGTTGCAAATGCTGATACTCGAAACCCCTAGATAAGAATATATTGCAAAAGAATTTCAGGGATCATTACTTTTCTAACTCGATTGTTCTGGATTCTGCATTGTTATTTTCTGTAAAATTCTGGACCCCAAAACCTTTAACCCTGTTATCTACTTATAATGTGCAAATTCTCACTCTGCTTTATTAAAATTATTTTTTCTTTTGGTTATGGTTTAAATAAAGCATATGAAATATTATTTGGTAAATATATTTCTTATTATTATAATTTGTTTTCTGTTTTGTCAAACTTTAGTAATTGAGATAAAAAAGAACGTTTTTTCCAATTTTTTATTTTCAAAAATAATTTTCAGAAATGATAAATCATACGATTTTCAACAAAAAATGAAAACAAAAAATGAAATATAACAAAAGCTTCTCCAAGATCACACAAAATCTCATCTCAATTCCTCTGGCAGGTTCGTTTCTGGCCAGGCCGTTTGCATTTCTTGGTAATCATTTGGGACAGCAGAGCCATGGTTAATAAGTGTATTTTATACACTTATTTCTATTCTAAAAGTAGGATTTTATTTGTTTGTTTAAGAATATTTGCTATTTATTTAGTTAATATTGTTTGTATTTCAGAAATAATCCAAAGTCGAGAAAACAAAGGAAATGAAGCAAAAACAAGTCATTTGGATGATAAAAGAGCTAAAGTGTGAAAAACAAGAGTTGATGAAGTAAATCAAAAGGGTCAATTGGAAGAAAAGTCAAAGAAAGAACCAAATTAGAAGAAATTAGGAGTTCAATGACTAAAGTATACAAATTAAAAGAAGGACCAAATTGCAAATATTCAATAGTTGATTCGGATCAAGATAAGATACTTGAAGAATGCTAGGAGTCAATTGGATGCAATTAAAAGTCAAAAGGGAATGAAATATGATAAGAATATTATCATAAATTCATTCCAATCACACAAGATTTTCGGGCAGATTTTTTGTCATACTTTGAAACCTAATTTCTGGGTCTTAAACGTTAGAATTGGGAAAATCCTATTTCAGGAATAATTGTAACCCTTTACGTTATCTTTCTAACGGATTTTGAATCATCTAAATCGGATAAGGGAATAAAAAGATATGATCAAAATACTAAACACTGTGCAGTGACAAAAAAATCTTCCGCGAAGGTAACTTTCCTTATTCGGTTGAAACTCTTTTGGAATTTAATTTGGACGTGAAACTCAGCATTCTTTCTTCCCAAGTAACCTAATTCTCATGAACATCTATAAATACATGGCTTGGGGCACTAAATTAAGGGTTCCCAACTTGTGAAATTCATGCCAAAACCCTGTCAAACTGTTGGGGGATCCATTGAAGGCCAAATTCAAGATTGAAGAACAAGGATCAAGAATATGAACGGGGTGACATCTTTTCATACTTCTCGTGATTTATCTTCAATCATGTATTTAGGCTAGGTTTTTAATTGTTAGAATTGTGATGAAGCATAAATTTATTGATTCCATGTTTTGACTTTATGTTTATATTTATATTATGCAATTTATGAGATTGATGCAATTAATTATGTTGTTATTATCATCTATGATTGTGGATGCATAATTATTGATGTTTGTGATAGATTTCTATGTTCGAAAGAGTAGGAATTTATTAGACCTTGATTAATTGCCGCGAAGTCCGATAGGGGATAGAAATATACCCCTATGCTTCGTGTTATCCTAAAAAGTGTTCATAATTCGTTAATGCTTTTCTACATGCTCGGATTGGTCATAGAAATATAAGTTCGTCTCTTATAGGAAAAGGTGTTTATGCATCGTTCGAAATGGGACATAAATAAATATAGGAACACGGATTTTCAATACTTATACCTTGTTATTAAATGTTTAAGTCAAATACATGGTTGATATGTTTAATGTGGATTCATAATTCTAACATATTTGTCTCATCGTTTTAACAAATCAAATTTTCTTATTTTCTTTAGTTTAATTTTTAATTTATTTTTAAAAATCAAAATTTTCAAATCCTAAGCTTTTCTTGTTCCGGTTAAGGTAGTAATCTAAAAATACGATTTAAAACAATCTCTGTGGGATCGATATTCAAACTTAAAATCCACTTTATTACTTGCGCGACCCGTGTACTTGCGAAGCGCGAACAATGGTTTCACTGGCCTCATGGCCCTGTAAGTCAATATTGATAAAAATTCCAATTAGAATTAATTGTTGTATCATGTGAAGAATACTGCTTATAGTGCAGATTGGGTAAATTAAATAGTGTAGCTACTATGGGTAAAAATGGAGAGCTTGTCAAGAATGACTCTATGCTCGCAACTCTTCTCGACGGAGCCTAACAATTTTAATTGGGGGGTCACCCGTCCCCATATTAAAATACACAAAAAATTGATACAAAATATATATTTTTTTAAAAAAATTAAAAGAAAAAATACTTATTCTCAAAAAACTAGGCGGTCCAGATCCCCACAAGGACCCCCTCAGCTCTCACTTCTTATGGTCATGGTGGTGGAGTCATGGAAAGCTGTCATTTTGTTCAAGATCGATCATTGTGTACTCCTTTTAAGAAACAAGATTATGTCCCTCTTTCAAAAGGCTTTGTCATTTCTCAGGGCCGACTATTCATCTTTTTGTTTTCTAATGCTTCCGCTACTCCATGACTATAGGTTTCCAAAAATTTCGTCTGGGACGAAACTAGGATTTTGAGTAAGTAGAGGTCAAAAATTTCGAAAACTATGCAAGTGAAGAAGGCGAAAAACTCGGCCCAACTATTCCAAAAGATTTTTCCTCTTCTGTTTTCGACCATATGATCTCTGAAGAAACGAGGCTGGGAAAACTATTGCTCCCAGCCAAGACTCACATTTCACTGCAAACGGTCTTATTACATCATGACCCCGAAATTTGGGAAGAGGATGCACTGGAGTTCAAACCAGAGAAATTTAGTGAATAAGTGTCAAAAGCACACAAGAAACAAGCATTCTATTTCCTGTTTGGGTGGAGACCTCGGATATGTATTGGACAAACTTTCGCCATGATAGAGGCAAAAATGGCAATGTCCATGGTCAGCATTTCTTTCCCCAGTGAGCCTGAAACTATGAGCCTTGAATACAGAAGAATATGAATAAAGTTTGAACTCATTTTTTTTCTTCAGTGGAGACCTTGACCCCCATTGGTCCTTCATGGATCCGTGCCTGATTCAGGTGGGGCCTATATTTGAGGAAAGATAGTTCACCATGTTAATTATTTTAGCAACTCCGAGGCATGTTAGAGCATCTCCAATGCACTTTATGATTTGGGATTGACATGATAACGAAATTGACGAACTTCTAGATAACATAGATAAATTAATAGAGAAATCTTAAATTTCATCTCCAATGGTTCCGTCTACATTAAATATTGTTGATTACGTGACTTTTTTTAATTTAAAAATAATAACTTATTCACAAAATCATTAATATAAGAATAAAATTTTCGTTATTATAAACTATAAATGTTATTTTCTTAAACTATTTTTCATTTTTATATTTTATTTTGGTAGTTAAATTTATTACGAGATTTTTTTTATTTAATTATTACAAACAAAAAAATATTTATTAATCTTGCATTATTATTTTTTATTGTTATTTTATTAAGATATTCCTCAGTCTCATTCTCATGCGCGTGACGCGTAAGAGAAGGGTAAATAAGCTTTGACATGCAAGGCAAAGGTTTACTATTATTTAATTTGGTTGTCAGTCGCATGTTTGAGGCTGACAACCTTTTTTTATTATTATTTTTATTTTTTATTATTTTTTTTTGTTTTGTCTTTAGTTAATTTGTTTTTTTTTCAACCTTTTTTTTTTTGGTCTTTAGTTAATTTGTTTTTTTTTTTTTGGGTATTTTAATTTTAATTCTTTTGTTTTGTGTTTTTATATTTCGTCGTTTTGTAATGTATTATTTTAATTTTTTTATTTTATCTTAATAATTATATACGTATATTACAGTTTTTTTATATTAATAATAACATCGCAAATTTCATATGATATTTGTACTTGCATTGCAACACATTTAAACAAACTAACATAGACATTGCATAAATTAGATTAATTTTCTTCAAATTTAATTCAAACTACGTGGAACGAGTACAAAAATAAGTGGTTTAATGGTTGTCATCATCATCAAACCTATGGAATGCACCATAATCACTGCTACTAATACAAGTGTATCTATCTTCTTGAGTGTCGTCCCGAGAGTACTGTGGATGATACGGTTCGTCCACCAGCTGACTCCTAAATGTGTGGAAAAATAAATTGAAATGTAAGCATAGTAGAAAATAAAACGAGATAATCGCAGCAATTAATAGTTATCGATTAACTAACCTCGACTGTAACGTCGGACAAGTTCTTTTGTCATGTCCACTACGACCACAAACACGACAATTTCTCTTCGATTGAGATAGGGCTATTTCTTTTGGTGACTTCAATCTCTTCCCGCACCCTTTTGTTCTAATCGGAGTAGGATCAACTACGAGTTGGGCACCTTCGCTACTCTTACTGATAACCCTAATCATTCCCACGTCTCCTCCACTATCCATAACTTTTACCTATATTTTCAAGTTCTGAAATCCATCCATTATGAACGTCGTACGAGCGTCAGTCAAAGCACCTTCGTCCACCAATTCTGCTATCGTGTGCGCCAGCATCCCATGTCGCGAATCAATGATTGGCCACCCATTGAGAACGTCATTGGTTCGAAGACTAGAGTAGCTTTTGCATTTTGTGGCCACCGACCTAAAATGTACTGATCTGGTAACAACATCAACTGTTTCCTAAGCATAAATGCGGGTGTGTGACGGCATGGATATCCTTCGAAGTCAAATGTTTTGCAGCTGCAAGGTATGAAATCAATGGCCCTAAAGTAGGTCAGCTTACGTTGGCGATGATATGTTTTTCCAGTATCAAAACGCGTTACAATATACGTTTTGACACCCTCGTGTGCTGATTTTGTTGAGAAAACGTAGTAGCTACTCTGAGCTAATTCCTCTTGGAACAACAAGAAAATTGTCTTTGTATAAATACGTGTCATTTGAGTTTCCATGGAAATTTTTTTTACCGTACGAGGCACCTCGTTGAAGTCAGTGTGGTTGGCAACCAATTCATTATATCGCTGGTGAGCCAGAGCACTGCTAAACTGTGTAATAAAATCCATTAATGTATCCGTTTTATTGACATATCTTTTGAAGAACGCGTGGTTGCTTTTCGACCGTTGACTGCTTGACATCCCAGTAGAAAATATATGTTTCACGTACGCAGGTATCCAACGTCTTTGTATTTCATACATATTGGCGAGCCACTCATTATCACCAAGATCAGTAGTTTCCATCACATCAGCCCAACGCGATTCAAACTCCTCTGGGGACTCCGACTGTTAAATGATACTCACCAGGCCGTGGTATAATTCCTTGTACAGCACGGGACTCATCTTCTCTGAGAACTTGTTTAGAATATGCCACAGACAGAAGGCCCCCTAGCATCTTTCTCCATAAGTCTGATCTGTTGACAGCTAGGAATGTTAGCCTGTGAAAATTGGTTAACAAGTGCTTTTTTGGTTGCAGAAACATGTCGATGCGAGCGTAGTAGGTGCGTTTTGCTTGGTGTAGATAATGCATGATTGTGTCCCTCAACAAAATGACTTACAACCCACATAGAAGTTGTTTAATGTTTTACAACTGTTAACTTTGCGTCACATCCACAACGTGAGTTCCCCCGCTTTCGTTCACCAGAACGAGCCACCAAATTTTTGAGTTTCATCTGGTAAGACTTATCTTTTTGACCCTGTTTATTGCAAACATACAACTTCCAGACAAGCTCATTTGTCAGTGGATTCTTTCGGCTACTACCGATACGTGTGCTAAAACCAGCTAATTTCGCAAACTCATTGTAAAAATTATACACATCATCAAGCTTTTCAAATTCTTGCCCGAATATCGGAATCGCACCAATATTCACTTGTGGAATAAATACATTGTCATCATCTTCCATTCCTAAAAATTAATATGAACAATTATTTAGTTTGTGAAATAATTTAAACAATGACATGTTTAAAACTTACTATAAATGTAACAAAAATAAAATTTTGACCGTGTTACGAAATTAAATAATTTGAAAATGTATATTTATATATAACACAACACATTTACAAAAAAATAAGAAAAAAAACTTACTAGAAAATTCAACAGAAATAAATAAACAAGCCTCAAAAAATAATTGTGAAGTGTATATAATTAAAATTACGAAATTAAATAAATTGAAAATGTACATTTATATATAACACAACACATTTACGAAATAACAAGAGAAAAAAACTTATCAGAAAATTCAACAGAAATATGTAAACAAGCCTCAAAAAATAATTGTGAAGTGTATATAAATAAAATCATGTTACGAAATTAAACAAATTGAAAATGTACATTTATATATAATACAACACATTTACGAAATAACAAGAGAAAAAAAACTTACCAGAAAATTCAACAGAAATATGTAAACAAGCTTAAAAAAGCAGGAGAAAGGAACTCAAGAATAAATCAAGAATGACAATTGATGAAGTTTTGAATGTGAAATAAGCAAATTTATTGGTAAGAAAACGAAAAAAAAAAACAAAAAAAACAAAAATAAATAAATAAATAAAAATAAAATATTGTTGACAACATTATTCTCACGCAAGGTTTGGCAAGGCAAAGCTTAGATTCATTCGCCGCGAGAATGAATCTGAGATATTCCTATGACTAATATTTTTATATAACTTCATTTAGCAATAATTTTTTATTGATAAATTAAATTTATTAAAATACATATATTTTTTAAAATTATTAATCTTAAATTTAATATAATCATGAAAAACTTTGAATGAAAGTAATAAAAAAAATGTTTGATTAGAGATAATTTTCAACGAAAATCTTAATACCCTGACGCCCACATCCCTTTTCAATATAGTTAAAATAATTATAAAATAAGTTAATATTGATTAATTCAATCAAATGGAGCATCAATATATAGACGGAACACTTGACATTATCAAATTTTTTTTCAACAACGTCAACTTAATATTATAATTGACATTGTATATTGGAGAGATATTTTTAACCTATTTCTTTAATTTGTTGACGTATCAAGTTTTTTTCCCAATTAATAGAGTGAATTAAAGATGCTCTTATTGTACTTGATGATCATTTCAAATGCATGCTATTTTTTTTTTTTTTTTTTATCTCCTTAGTACTCAACCATTGTGGACCCAATTGTTGAGAATTTGACAGGATCACGTTGAGGAGTTATTTTTTATTTTTATTTTTTTAAGTTCTTTTTCATATTTGATGGCATATTATGCTCGGTTTTGAATCTCTCTCTCTTTGCAGAAATTGGAGAACGTCGGTTATGATACATCAAAAAGACTTAACAAGAAGATAAAATTATGATATTGTGAGATTTAGGAGGAGATTCTTCAAGGCTTTAGCAGCTAAAAGATGTCTAGAAATAAAGGCGTTTCCTCACTTCCTTTTTATTTTACTTTTTTAAAGTCTGGAATACATAATAAGTGTTGGGAAATTGGACAACAAATAGAATTGTCAACACAAGTAGCAACGCCAAATATTTTTCCCAAACTCCGAGTGATTAAAATAGGAAATCAACAACTCAAACAAGTCAATCCAAAAAATAGAATACTGAAATTATAAATATAAAAGGTGATAACACCATAAATTATTTAACGTCGTAAAACTCTCAATGAGAAGGAAAAATCGAAGAGGCAAACCGAGAATTTCACTATTACCAAATAATAGGAATACATTGTTTTTCTTCCCTAGATTTTTGCCCTAAATCTAGAGGTAATCAAATACACACATTCAAGAATCACTCTTGGCAACCTCAATATACATCATCTAATATCAATAGATGGAACCCCAACAATAATAACAATAATGGAGAATAAATATCACCTAAACCATTCTAAGATAAAACTTAGAGAAACTCAATTTTTGAAGAAGAAGAACACTTCAATAATCAACACTTTATTCCCCAAAAATTATACAAGAAAAAGCACCTTATTCTTCCATTCTTGTCTGCGCATGTGTAGTAAAATTTGACAAAAGCTTTACTCCATCCACTATGTAAAAATGAAGTCACAGCCCCTACGCGTGAAATGGCTCAGCCTCTGATTGCGTGAATAATGTCCAGCCAAAATGGACTCTTTGCCTTTTCTTTTTAATTAGGTCAAGTGGATGTATTTAGTTATTGCATAATTAGTCTTCAAGCTTCTAATAAATAATGAAAAATGGGCTGGAACTTATATTATCATAATAATGCTTTGGGCTTAAACTATTTAAGCCCAACAATCTCCCCCTCCAGTCTATGAGGGAGGTACACTCCAAGACTCCAGTCACTTGGAATCCATCTTGGCCTGCTCGGCACAAAACTCAAGCTTCTGCTTGGTAACAACCTTGGTCAACATGTCAGCAATATTCTTATCAGTGTGAATCTTTTCCAACTGCATTAATTTCTCATCAATCGCTCCATAGATCCAATGATACCTCACATCAATGTGTTTAGTACGAGAATGAAAAGTAGAATTCCTACTTAGCTCAAGAGCACTCTGACTATCACAATTAATGATGTACTCACCTTGCTTCACGTTGAGTTCCTCAAGAAACTTTCTCATCCATATCATCTCTTTACCTGCTTCGGTAAATGCAATATACTCAGCCTCAGTTGTAGACAAAGTCACACATTTTTGCAATCTTGACTGCCAAGAAATAGCTCCCCCTGTAAAAGTAAACAAGTACCTAGATGTAGACTTTCTGTTGTTAAGATCTCCTGCCATATCTGCATCTATATACGTTGTCAAAACTGGCTGAGCTCCCCCGAAACCCAAACACAAAGTAAAAGTTTCCCTAAGATACCGCATAATCCATTTTACTATTTTCCATGATCTTTGCCCGGATTAGACAGAAATCTACTCACCACGCCAACTGCATGTGCAATATCTGGACGAGTACATATCATAGCATACATCAAACTACCAACTGCTAAAGAATAGGGCACTGCTTCCATCTTCTTCTTCTCTTCACTCATTGAAGGACAAGATCTTTTAGTAAGTTTGAGATGACCCACAAGAGGTGAGCTAACTAATTTAGCTCCTTTCATACTGAATCTTTCAAGAACCCGTTCAATATATTTTTCTTGTGATAACCACAACCTCTTAGATTTTCTGTCTCGAATTATCTCCATACCCAATATCTGTTTAGCCGGCCCCAAATCTTTCATATCAAATGACTTATGTAAGGCTTCTTTCAATTTCTTGATCAACCCCACATCTTGGACAACTATAAGCATATCATCAACATAAAGCAGTAAAATAATAAATTTGTCACCTAAAAAAGATCTGATATAAACACAAGAATCTGCAGTCGTCCTTGTGTATTCCTGGCTGACCATAAAAGCATCAAACTTTTTATACCACTGTCTTCGTGCTTGCTTGAACCCATATAAACTTTTCTTCAATTTGCAAACAAGGTGTTCTTTCCCCTTTTGTTCAAAACTCTCTAGTTGAAACATATAAATCTCTTCCTCCAAGTCACCATGTAGGAAGGCAGTCTTCACATCAAGTTGCTCCATTTCTTGGTCTAGACTGGCTGCTAACCCCAAAACAACTCTAATGGATGTCATTTTCACAACAGGAGAGAAAATCTCATCACAATCAACACCATATTTTTGCCCAAAGCCTTTAACAATCAAACGAGCTTTGTACTTCATCAAATCACCATTATCATCTCGTTTAATTTTATATACCCATTTATTTCTCAATGCTTTCCTACCCTTAGGAAGATTCACCAAGTCATAAGTATCATTCTTCCTCAAATAATTCATTTCTTCTGTCATTGCTTTCATCCACTGAATCTTATCTTTGTCAGCCTGTGCCTCAAAAAAACTTTCTGGCTCTCCATCAGCAGTAAGCAAAATATAGTCAGAAGTAGGATACCTAGTAGATGGCCTGTGATCTCTAGTAGACCTTCTGACATGTGCTTCTTCATATTTTTCTGTCTCAGGTATTTGCTCCCCCTCATTAGCATTCTCATCAACTAGTATATCATCATGAGCAATGTCATCAACATTCTCATCAATAGGAGCTAAATTCTCTTCAACAATAGGCTGTGATGTTGAAGTGCTAGTAGATGCAAGATCAGGAACAATTGCAGTCACTCTAGGCTGCTCCAATTTATACAAATCTTCAATGGTTTAGTCTTCATGAAAGACCACATCTCTGCTTTTTACAATTTTCTTTTTCTCTGGATCCCAAAATTTGTACCCAAACTGTTCATCACCATAACTGAGAAATATACAAGGTGTAGCTCTGTCATCAATGTTCGATCTCTATTCCTTAGGCACGTGCACAAAAGCTTTGCACCCAAACACCTTCAGATG
The DNA here is from genome assembly GCA_963555705.1 of Ligustrum vulgare. Classification (NCBI taxonomy): domain Eukaryota; kingdom Viridiplantae; phylum Streptophyta; class Magnoliopsida; order Lamiales; family Oleaceae; genus Ligustrum; species Ligustrum vulgare. The sequence goes on along the minus strand of OY743176.1, from coordinate 19,588,790 downwards.
AGAGTAGGAAACATCTTTGCATTTCCAAAATCTTTCTGGAATATCAAAGTCCAAAGGAACAGATGGAGATCTATTGATCAAATAGCAAGCAGTCTGAACTGCTTCATCCCAAAACATTTTGGCTAGTTTGGCTGTCTTCAACATTCATCTGACTCTGTCAAGAATGGTACGGTTAATTCTTTCTGCCACACCATTATGTTGAGGAGTACCCGCTTCTGTAAACTCGTGTCGAATCCCAAATTTTGAGCAATAATCCCTGAACTCATGTGAAGTGTATTCCCCACCATTATCTGTTCTGAGACATTTCAAGGGCTTCCCTGTTTCTCGTTCTACCATGGCATGAAACTTTTGAAAACTCTAAAATACCTAATCTTTAGATTTCAACATATAAACCCAAAGCTTTCTAGAAGCATCATCAACAAAAGTGAGAAAATATTTATTTCCACCCAAAGAAACTACATCTCTAGGAAAACACACATCATAATGTACAAGTTCTAAAATATCATGTTTTCTTTTAAATGAACCACTAAAAGAAACGCTGTGCTATTTACAATATAAACAATGATCACATTGGTTTAGCGACATACCTTTGGCTAAGGGAATAGATGTCTTCTTAGCCAGAACCTGCAAACATTTTTCACTCATGTGACCAAGCCTCTTGTGCCATAAATCAGGAGAAGTATCTTCAATTACATTCACCTCAGTTTTACAAGCTTTTGCATAAGTCTTGTAGAGAGTGCAACAAGCTTTTCCTTTGGCAACAATCAAAGTGCCATTTGACAATTTCCAATTCAAATCACCAAATTTATTATAATAACCTTGTCTGTCGAGAGCCATAACTGAAATTAGATTGAGGCACATATCAACAATATGCCTCACATCATTCAGTATCAACGAATAGACAAGTTCTGTTTGCAAGTAAATATCACCAATCTCAACAATTTTAGATTGGCTAGTATTTTCCATCTTTGAAATACCAAAATTAACAGCTGTGTAATTTGCAAACAAGTCCATGTTCGAACAAACATGGTAGGAAGCACCACTATCAACAATCCACTCAGTACTAGGATCACCCCGTGTAGGCAATGACCATCTACACAAGAAAGTACTTCATCACTGATAAAAACAATAACTGTAGTGTTCTTTTCATCTTCCTTCTTCTGATTCCTACCATCCCTTTGCTCTCCCAACCAAATCCGAAAATTTCTTTTAATGTGGCCCACATTACCAAAATGATAACAAGTTGACTTTTTGTCTTTTGATTTTGACCGACCTCTTGGCTTGCTGCGACCTTTCTGCCATCTATTTCGATTTCTCCCCTATCCTCTATAACAAGAGCATGTGCATGATTTGACCATGCATGTACACTCGAGGACTTTCTTCTTGATTCCTCATTCTGCATACTGTCTTTCACAGACTCCATAGTCAAAATACCATTGGGAGCAGAATTACTGATAGTCACAACAAAGGTCTCCCAATTATCTGGCAAAGAACTCAAAAGCAACAAAGCTTGCAATTCATCTTATAGTTTCATACCCATATTAGTCAACTGATTTACAATATTCTGGAAATTGTTCAAGTGCTCTGTCACACCCATGCCATCTTTGTATTTCATGTTGACCAAGTCTCTAATCAAAAAAGACTTCCTAGATGCAGTCTTCTTCTAAAACATAGACTCCAATTTCGACTACAATTTCTGTGCATTAGTCTCATGTGCCACGTGATGAAACACACTATTATCCACCCACTATCTTATAGTTCCAATAGTCTTTCCGTTATGTTTGGTCCAATCACTATCTGACATATCCTTCGGTTTAGCTGTGTCACCCTCAACGAGATCATGCAAATCCTTGCAATAAAGGATATCCTCTATCCTAGGCTTCCAAGTTACCCAATTATGATTAGTGAGTCTAATCATAGCACAACCAACTGGATCCTCCATTTTAATCTACACAGTCCAACCTCTCTCTGATACCACTGTTGGAAAATTGGACAATAAATAGAATTGCCAACACAAGTAGCAACGCCAAATATTTCCCCCAAACTCCATGTGATTAAAATAGGAAATCAACAACTCAAACAAGTCAATCCAAACAATAGAATACCTGAATTATAAATATAAAAGGCGATAACACCATAAATTATTTAACGTCGTAAAACCCTCAACGAGAAGAGAAAATCGACGGGGCAAACCTACAATTTCACTATTACCAAATAATAGGAATACAATGTTTTTCTTCCCTAGATTTTTGCCCTAAATCTAGAAGTAATCAAATACACACCTTCAAGAATCACTCTTGGCAACCACAATATACATCATCTAATATCAATAGATGGAACCCCAACAATAATAACAATAATGGAGAATAAATATCACCTAAACCATTTTAAGATAAAACTTAGAGAAACCCAATTTTTGAAGAAGAAGAACACTTCAATAATCAACACTTTCTTCCCCAAAAATTATACAAGAAAAAGCACCTTATTCTTCCATTCTTGTCTGCGCATGTGTAGTAAAATTTGACAAAAGCTTTACTCCATCTCCATCCACTGTGTAAAAATGAAGTCGCAACCCCTATGCGTGAAATGGCTCAGCCTCTGTTTGCGTGAATAATGTCCAGCCAAAATGGACTCTCTGCCTTTGCTTTTTAATTAGGTCAAGTGGATGTATTTAGTTATTGTATAATTAGTCCTCAAGCTTCCAATAAATAATGAAAAATGGGTTGGAACTTATATTATCATAATAATGCTTTAGGCTTATCATTGCTGCTTATGTTTCTCTAGTTCTGAAATTCATGGTTTGCCAACACTTTTGAAGTTTCCAGGGAAAGACAAGACACGGGATCATAGGCTTGAATTAATTTTTTATATTGATATTTGATGAAAGTTTGCTATGTTCAAAAAGATTCTATAATATGCATTTCTTGATTGCAACTAGATGTATGCTATTCAGTGCCAAAATCTTTCTCGTGCTGAAATAAATCTACTAGTGTACTACCAATCTGCTATCACTATTATGCACTAGCCTCTTTTGATCATGCTGCTATGATGTAACGTGTAGTCATCCCAAGACAATAGGACTATGGTATAGGGACCCTATTTTCTCTCCTTAAAGTCTTTTATGGATTTCAAGTCTCCTATTTACAGGCCACTATTCACTTCTACTTTCTAATTTCCCATCGAATCTCCACATAGCTAAAAGTACATCTTCCGGCCTAGCGCCCATAGGAGCAAAGCTCATTTTCCTTTCATTGAAAAGTGGCTACAATGCATAAAGAAGGGCTGGTCCGTCAAAAGTCTGGTTCCTTAGCGGGGGATAACAAGCTGGTGACTCCAAGAGCTCTTATCGAAACGGAGTCTGTTGGAACCTCGATGTTGAAAGGTCTTGCGAAGCGCGGTTGCAATGTCAATAGGCCTCTCAGTTTTGGATGTACATCCAATCTCAGACTCCAGACTATAAATTCATTGAATAACATTTAAAAATAAAGTGACAATAAATTAATTTTCCCATGTTCTTTAACGCAATCATTACAATTCACAATTTCTCAAATTACTTTTTAACAATACACATTTTCTCTCTCCACTTTTGAACCACACATTTTACCTCAAAAATATAAATAGAATAAATAAATTTATAAATATCTACTGTTAAGTAATTGGATTTTGATGATCGATATATTTAAACCATTAAAGTCCCGAATTATGAATGATAGAAAACATTATTATTACTTTAATAAAATCTTTTAAGAGATGATAACTCAAGTAAGCAACATATGGATAGCAAGAAATTATTCTGTTATCCTTATAAATGATTGATGGTCATTATATAACTTAAATAGTACATTTAATGGGTATGTTGATTTTAGCACCACTAATTTGTATTCCTTATCTAGATTTTAGGTATAATTTAACGTGAATAGTCCACCGAATTATTATAGGTGGGGAATATTACACAAAAAATGTATTATCATTAAACAAAAGTTTAAGGTAATTAGAACGTAAATTTATCACCACATTGTTCAGATTTTATAATGTTCATGATTTGGTAAATCAGTATTGATGGAATTCTAGGAGTCATTATCGTTGAGAAGATGAGCAAACATATGGCAGATTGTGTGCCGAAATCTTAAAACCAGATTCAAGGATGAAATTATTAAGAATGTCAATATTTAATAGATTAGAAACTCAAAAGATTGGAAACCATGTTCAAATATTAATGAATTTTTTTAACAAAAAAAAATCATGAATGTGGGCTGGATATTGAAACTGGTTCAACTGGAAAATCGTTCTATAATAATGATTATATGTGTGTGTGTGTGTGTGTGTGTGTTATATATATATATATATATATATATATATATATATATATAATAGATAATAGATTAACATTGTATATTTTATAGTAATAGATGTTTAAAAGGAAAATAAAATAAAAATAATGGCTAAGTTTCGGCTGGAAATTGGCATTAGAAACTGTTGCTAACTCAACAACTTTAATATAGATAATAGTAGATAATAGGTTACCATTGTATTTTGTAGTAATAAATGTTTAAAAGGAAAAGAAAAAAAAAACACCATAAATAATAGCTGAGTTTTGACGGGAAATTGATATTGGAAACTGTTGTTAACTCAACAACTTTAATATATATATGATATGATAGATATAATACATAATAGATTAACATTGTATATTTTGTAGTAATAGATGTTTAAAAAAATAATAATAATAAATAATATCTGAGTTTTGACTGAAAATTGGCATTAGAAACTGTTGCTAACTCAACAACTTTAATATAGATAATAATAGATAATAGATTAATATTGTATTTTGTAGTAACAAATGTTTAAAAGGAAAAGAAAAAAAATCATAGATAATAGCTGAGTTTTGGTGGGAAATTGGCATTGGAAACTATTGCTAACTCAACAACTTTAATATATATGATAGATGATAGATTTATATTAGAAGAAGAATATATTGCCAATTATTGACTATGTTCTCTTGTTATTGATCTAGACAAGGGATTTTGGTAGGTCTGTGCATCGGGTAGGTCGGTTTGGGTATTTCAATACCAGGAACCACCCATTATACTTTGGGTATTTCAAAATTGAAACCATTCGGGTCCTTGTAACCATTGGAACCAAACTCAAACCCGAACCTTTGGTTCCGATTCGGGTTCAGTTATACCCATAATATTTTCTTTATATACATATTCAACAAATATTTTCATATAAGCCCTTTCGATGAGTATACCAAACACATTACTATTCGACAATATTTGTGCAAAGGAGAAATTCAATTACTTGACTCAATAGTGAAGACAAATTATATTTTAAATAGAGAACAATGAAATCGAGATAACAAGAAAGGTATACTACAATCCAAACTATGAATATATCAAATTTAATTGTAACGCATTATAAAAAAAAAAAAATTAAAAAATCACTTAAGTTTGTAAACAATGCATGAAAATAAAAGTCTGAATTGTAAAAAAATGGAAACTTTATGTAGCGCCCAGAGTTCTAAATACCCGGTTCACCACGTCATCGTCTGATCTAACTTTTAAAATAATATTTTAGCGGAAGAAATAACTGAAATTCATTTTTGGCAACCTTAAATAAACTGAAATGGTCGATAAAATTGAAAACATTTATGAAACAATTCGAAATAATAGATCGAGTCATTAATATTGTAAAGCATTTGACAATGTCATAATTTCTCAAATAACTGGAATTCTCAAAATTATCCAATGTTTGGAAATACAGAAATCATTAAAATAAGGTTTTCAACCATTTAACAACTATTGCCACAATCATCCATCACTTGCAAGCCTCTCCGAAATCTGCAAATGTTGTTAAAATAGATATGAGCATTTCATAGAAATACTCAGTAGACTCATCGCCAATTAATTAATCTACAATATAATTGAATACATAAATGCAGGCTATTTAGAAACACAGGGTGTGGGTAGTCTCTTCTTGTGCATTAAAGCACATGTCTTCTCTTTGAAAAATCATAGGCTCTTTAGAAACATATGGTGTGTGTAGTCTCTTCTTGTGCATTAAAGCACGTGGCTCCTCTTTGAAAAATCATAGGCTCTTTAAAATCATCGGGTGTGGGTAGTCTCGTCTCGTGCACTTAAGGCACGTAAGTTATGCATAACATCATCATTTATCTTGCAAGATATTCTCTTCTTTCTTTCTCATGCACAAAAGCACATAAGTTATGACAAGCATAACAACATAAATATTTCATAAGAAATATATTCTCATCTCAACATAAATATTTCAGAAGAAATACACTCTCGTCTCTTTTCATAAAAAAATGACTTTCACATAAGTCACATAACATATACATTCACATGCAATCATAATTTAAATCAATTAATAGGGGCGAGTCTACCTTAAACTTAACGAGTGTGGTTGAGCGGGAATGACTTCAATCTTTTAAATCTTCGTACGCCTCGTCTAGCCAATTAGAAAATAAGTTAAATTAGTTTTTTGAAATTTATAGTTTAAAAATGATAAATTATAATTTAGGGACTGAAATCGCTGATTTTGAAAGTTGGAGGACTAAAATGAATAATTTGAGAGCTGAGGAACTAAAATGAATAATTTAAAAGTTGAGGGACTAAAATGAATAATTTGAAAGTTGATGGACTAAAATGAATACTTTGAAATTTGAGGGACTAAAATGAATAATTTTCAAAACTTGAGTTGAAGCTCAAAACAAATATTAAACCATAGGGCTGAAATAATAGATTTTAAAAATGAAGTGGCTGATTAAAAACCATTTAAAAACTTAAGGACTGAAATTAAAAGATTTAAAGCTGAAAGGGCTGAAATAAAACATTTTTTTTGGGACTTGGGGGCTAAAGTACAAATTCTGAAAAAAAATCAAAATAATAAAAACAAAATTTCCATTTCCTCTCTCTCTGGTCCGACGTAGAGAGGAGAAAGAGAAGGAGGTGCGATGGCACCTCGTGAATTCCGTTCTCCAGCCGGCGGTGTTGCCCAGCGAAACGCCGGCGCAGAGCGACGGCCATGGAAAGGTGCAGATTTTGAGGGATTGGGTGCGAGTTTGGGTGCGAAACCTAGGGCTAGATCGAGACTTGGGTCGTGCATTTTGGTGTTGATTTTTCGGTGACAAATCCGGCGGTGAGGAAGGTAAGTATTTGGGCTTCTATTTCTGGGTTTTTGGTTTGATTTTGGGACTGTTGTGTAGTGGGTTTGGTGTGGGTGATGTTCCGATTGTGGCTTGATGATAGTGGCGGTTGCGGTTGTGTTGGTGGGGCGATTTGGAGGTGGTGGTGGTGGTGACGGTTTGTGCAGGTTGAGGTGGTGGTGTTTGGTAGAAGGTGCTGCAGGGGGTTGGTCTTGGCCATGGTGGTGGTGATGATGGTTGTGCGATTTGGGTGGTATATTTGAGTTGGGACCGTGGTTGGATGCATGTGGTGGGCGAGTTTAGGCTTGGGTGTGGTGGTGGTTTGAGGTGAGTGGTTTGTACAGGTTGAGGTGGTGATGTTTGGGTTGTGATGGAGGTGGCTACGGTGTATTGGTTGTGGCTGCGTGTTTGGTGGAAGGTGCTGCAGGTGGTTTGGTGTTGCACGGTGGTGGAGATGCAGTGGCTTGAGGTAGGTTAGTTGTGCTAAGCAGTGGTGATGATGATGATGGTAGTTCTAGGTGTATACTGGAAAATGGTGATGAAGGAGGAAGAAAATGTTACCTTGGCTGAAAGGAGGCTGCCATGGATGGAGATGGAAGTGGCGGCTGCAGGGTTGCGTGAGTGGTGGTGGTTTGATGAGTGATGCTCCATAGTGAAGACGGTTGTGATGGCTGCAATGGAGTTGGGGGAATGGTGTTGAGGAAATCCAATGTCATGAATTTGAGATACTGGGAACAGAGGGTAGAAATCGTGTGAGAGAGGGTTGAAAAATGGAGTGGGTGAAGTTGGTGAAGTGTGAAGATTGGATTGATGTGATAGGTGGAAGTTGGTAGTGTGAAAATGTAGACAAGCATTGCACGAAATTTGAGAAAAATCGTACGCGAATTCAACTGGGTCGGAAGAATGAAATTGATAAAATGAGATTGACGAAATTTGGAATCTAAAACGATTTTGAAAATAATAATTTAAATAAATAAATAAAATAATAAAATTTTGAAAATTCGGAATTTAATTTAAAATCGAACGAACTCAATATTTCTCGACTTGGCTAGATGAATACTTCGCGGCGTTAACTTAAAAATTGGTGAGATCGCAGCGGCACAGTTTTCATAATTTTAAAATAATTATTCAATACGTGAAATTTCTTGGTCGCTACACTTTAATTCATCAACTTAAATTACAACTCAATCTTAAACTTTTGTTTAATAGAAATGTCAAATTGCAAATATTATTAAACTAACCCATGAAATGCAACAACTAATGTGAGATCAGAAGTAAAAGAGTATGAGCAAGTCTTGATTTTTTAGTATTATAGTCTAGAGTTTTAGAAAAACTACTACTTAAATTATATTTTTAAGTTATGTATTTTTTTGTTTAGTGTATAAATTGTAAAAGTTAAAAAAAAAAAATTATATAAAGATCGGTTCCATTCGGGTACCCAAGGTTCTATTTTAAGAACCAAGAACCTACCCAAACCCAGTTGATTTTCGATTTTCGATTTCGATTTGGGAGGTTCGGTTTCGATTAAAATGCCCAGGTCTAGATTTTGGCATCAATAAGTGTACATCATATTTAATTGCATGTTAACTTAGGTATTAAATAGGTCTTATATGAGAGTAAAATAATTTAGCGCATGTTTGGTGTAGGAGATTTTAGAGAAAAATTAGGTTGCGTTCTCTTTATCGTTTTACAGCTGTTTTTTGTTACCGAAAATGCAGAAAACGCTTTCTGTTGCGCTGTGTTCAAAAATGAAAATAGAAAACATATTTTTTAAAGAAAATAAAATATGCAGTTTGATGTTTTCCGCGTTTTCTTTACAAATCTGAAAAACGCGAAAAATGCATGTTTTCATTTTTTTTTCTAAATTCAACCAACACCACTTTTTTTCATTTTTACAAATTATCAGTTCTAATATTATTTTTAGCTAAATTTTATTTCTAATATTATTTACAAATTATCATTTCTAGTATTATTTAAAGCTAATTTTTTTTCTTTTACAAATTATAATTTTTAGTATTATTTATAGCTAAAATTTATTTTCACAAAACTCTCGAAGTTGGCTAAATAAAAAAAGTTTTCCTCATTCAAAAACCCTTGAAATACAAAATATTTATTTTATTTTATTTTAAAGAGTCCATATATAATACATTTTTAAAAACTCTTTCTTTTATATTTTTAAAATAAAAAATGGACTTGACTCTTCAAATTTAGAAAATCGAAACTCATAATAGCTAAACAAAATATCATTTTCTGTAATCAAGAAGGTTGTCACAATCCACAAAACATCACTTTATAAATTTATTCGCAAGCAATATAATTACAAGTACACAAAAATGTTTTCTACAAAATTTCAAACAAAATATATTTTCAAGCTTTTCATTTTCGAATTTTTTTTCTTCAGAAACAACAAACCAAACACGTTTTCAACAATTTTGAAAACTCACTGAAAATAGAAAATAGAAACATTTTCGAAAATGAAAACAAAAAACTGAAACATAAAGATAACGCAACCATATATTTTTTGTGAAAACTAGTTTCACACCCTACGATGCACGGACATATTTCATCGATAAAGTATAATGTACTGACACGGAACAATAAGAAAATAAATATTTCTCCCGTACGGCACAATTAGAACCATTAACTTCAATTATCATAACATATCTCAGAATTCACCGAAACAATTATTTCATTGATGAGTTTAGAAATACTAAGTAACTAAAAGAAGGGACAGTTACTTCAATATCTTCTGAAATTTGGCTCATCAATTAAATAGAATGAGAGATTATTTGTTCATTTGTATTCACATATTCAACTAACTACTACAAAAAAATAAAAAAAATAAAAATAAAAAATTTGAAATTGAAATAATCACAACATAAATAAAATACTACAACTAAAGCTTGCTTGACCAAATATCTAGCTCTCAAAACTCAGGTTGCATATGAATTCTTCTTTCCCTTCATCTAATCCTCAACAGCAAATGACTTGATGAACCACCAGCATTTGTAGGCATCAAAAGGTTGTGAAAATTTGGCCCCACTCCACCATTTGCAATTGTCACATCACAATGGGTCTGTTTAGAGTTCGACTAAATTTAAATCTATATAGATCACCCAACTCTGAATTCGTAAACAGTAATAAAATCATTGAAGTTGAAACATCATATATAATTTAAACCTTATCTAGAAACTAAGATTTCATTTCCTTTTCAATAAATCCATCAGTACAAGGAAATTTTATTAATTTCAAATACACGATTATGCATTTTGTCTTTTACATAACAATATGAAAGTGTAGTCGCATTTCCCTTTTTTCCTTTGATATTACCCTAAGAGTCAAATGAAGTTTAACATAGAGAGGGGGAATACCCATTTACTAATTATAGCAGGAAATATCTAATAAAAACAAAATAATTCGTAAAAGATAGGGGAAATGGATAAATCTCGGGAAGAAGCTCAACTTGAAAATCTGACCATGCTACTCCAAGCAACTACAAAAATGTAGCGATTCTTCAATCTAACAAATGGCATGCATTACTCAAATTCACAACAAATATAAAATACCATGGCTTCTATTTTATTATCATATAACAGCACATCTATTATCATTTGTCAGTACATCGCTTTGCACTTCATTATGCCCTATATTCCTCTTCATCCCAAATTCAACCCCCCATAATTACAAACTCTCAACTACCCACCACAATAAGATTTCTTTTAACTTATGCCCCTTCTTGAACAAAAGTGAATATAAGAATGGACATAATCTTGATTCAATAATTCTCAAACTGATGTTTCACTGAAAATATGCCACGACTTTATATTATAAAAAAGAACACCCAAAAACACAGTAAATATCAAAAAGTTAAGATAGAAAATGGATAAAAGCGAAACCAGTAGAGTACCTCGAAGCTGAGGCCGCTAGCATATGGATTGTAAATCTCGTGGACAGCATATTCCAGGATCTTCCAAGTCTTCTCTACGTATTTTGGGTCCACAACGTCTTAAACTCATAAGTAATCAGCAAGACGAGTGTAATATATTAGTCAAGAGAGACAAACCTGGCAATTCCCATATCCCTGGATTAGTAATTCGGCTAATCCATATGTTGTCAACCTGAATGACAGTTGAAATGTTAAGGAAAGCATGAAAATGTGTAGTTGAAAGTGTGAAAGTGGTGGAACACGTAAAAATGTATGACTGAAAATGAGTTTTGAATAAAAATTGTACAAAAATTTCAAGACCAAACGGACCTTAATTTACAATATATCTTAAAATTTTCCCTCTCAATAATTGTTTGTTTCTCAACTGCTATCACCAGAGCTCAGTGATTGCAGTAATTGACAATCACGATCGACTGCACAAATTCTATGCACTTATTGTTTTGGTTCCCATAAGTTAAGTGCATTGATAAAGTAATTTGATAGGAGATTGTATGAATCTATTAAATTATTGAAACTAAACCATATTTTACAGTGTAATCTCACCGCAAAAGTACACTAGTATCTTAAAATTGTGGTATAAACAAACAAAAATCTAGAACCTGGGTCGAATTAAATAACAGTAGAAAAATGAAGGACCTAATGTAAATTGTTCACCTGACAGTTTCGCTACGGCCTACGGGAGTCCATATTTCACACCAACACTAGATTTCCTCATTTACTTTTCGTTTCGACCTCAAACAATTTATTTTATTTTCATAAAAAAATTAGGGATTACGAATCAGACAAAGTTTACGTTCCTCCTCAATTTGAACGAATGGTAAGTTCTTCTTTTACCGAGATCTCTAATTTGATTTTGGAATTTTTAATCTATTGTTTGGATTTATGAGATCCGTTTTGTTTAGAATTGATTTTAGCTAGTTTTATGTTATGATCTAGGGTTATTTTTGGGTAAAAATGATGCTGTATATTTACTTACTCACACAAGAATGATCTGCTTTGTTTTACGTTTCCCTGATTTGTTTGAATTTCATTTGTGAATTGGGATATGCATAATTATTTTGGTTCTATTGACGCGATGCTAGATCGATACTGGATGCGTAACATGCATTTGATGTGGACAAGATTTTATTTTTTTTTAAATGAGAAATACGCTGACATTTAATTGTTAATAATTGTGGGTATGTTCTATTAGGATTTGGAAAACATTGTGTATTTGTGTTATAGGAATTATGGAAAGCAGATAATATTGTCAAACTTTTGGTGTTTCTGCAGTTTTGACATGCCGGTGGCATTGATAAAAAGGGGCAAGATTAAAAAATCTCTTTCTCCTAATCTGGTTCAAAGATTGGTTTTAGAAATTGGACAAACGCACTAATTTTCTCTTGGGTTCTTTATTCGATTTCCCAGTTCAGATTTGACAGCCTCTTGAAAATTATGACATATGCACAATTGAAATGAGTTCTTTCGATTTTTATATCTATTTGATGTGATTTTTCAATGACATAACAAAAGAAGAAAGTTTTCTTTATGAAAGCTGGTTATTATGAAGCAAATATATTCGATTTCCTAGTTCAGATTTGACAGCCTCTTGAAAATTATGACATATGCACAATTGAAATGAGTTCATTCAATTTTTATATCTATTTGATGTGATTTTTCAATGATATAACAAAAGAAGAAAGTTTTCTTTATGAAAGCTAGTTATTATGAAGCAAATATATTCGCCTTGGTTCAGGATATTTTCAAAATTCAATGTTGGCTGGTTGGGTGGACTATCTCTAGGAAAAGATACAAAAAGTTTTGTTTTTATGTTCAACAGCATGGAATTAACGTCTTGAACTTGAAGTCGGCATTTGGAGATAACATGTCTGATTTGAAAGAAGTTGAAGATTTTCTTATTCTAATTCGGATGCTCCTGTGCTCCCTACCAGAGCCTGAATAGCTTACACTAGTTATACTGAAAACAAGTTGTTTTTGGCCCGTTGTTGGGTTAGTTATTTTACATTCTGTATTTAAAAATCGGTAAGTTGACCAGGGCACATAGTCGTGTGAACCTTATACCGTCCTTAAATTTTGCAAATATTGTTTCTAAAAGCTCGTCAAACAGGGGTATTAAATTTGTTACAGTACTCCCATGGATTAATAGCAAGGACCAAACAAATTTGAGGATGCCAATGAACATGCTATATTTTATAATAGATATGTTTTTCTTCATCTGATTTTTTTGCAATAGGTTTGATTACAAACTGTAACAAATTTCTTTATGGTTTCTTATTGCTTTCTGTCTTCTTTTTTACATATAGTTTAAAATCGTGGGAATTTAACACACTTCTGTTTAACCATCTGATCAATGATGGGAAAATGTGGCCCAGGATGTTGAAACCAAAGGGTTTAACCCGGGATTGATCGTCTTACTTCTAGTTGGCGGCCCGCTCTTGTTTTTCCTTGTTGGGAATTATGTACTCTATGTGTATGCCCAAAAGACAGTTCCTCTGAAGAAGAAGAAGCCAATCTCCAAGAAGAAAATGAAGAAGGAGAGACTGAAGCAAGGAGTTTCAGCACCAGGAGAATAGATTTTATATAGAATGGGTTTTTTTTTCCTTGGTGAGCTGCAGTGTTGGAAATTCCGGTCTTGGAAACTTTGTAGAGATTTTTACAATGTTTTAGGACTCATTCTCCCATCATGTTTGATAGACTTAACTTCACAATTTAGAAATCTGTGTTATCTTGCTAGCAGACTGGATGAGTGAATGCTGTTTATTTTGTTGTGTTATTGGATATTGTGTCAAAGCTATGTGGCTTTGTTAAGTTGAGTTGTTATGTTTCGTTATATGTATTTTTGCATTTCAAAGTTTTTGTGTGCCGTGGTAGAAGATGTTCAGAGTCATCATCTGACCAATTGTTATAGCATTAAATTTGCTGTTGAAACGATGTTCTGTGTTTAGATTACTTGATTGACAGCAGACTAGCAGTGTCAATCAGGTCGAACGGGTTGCAGCGAGGTCTGGACCGAATGGTTTATTTGGCAGATGGGTGAACCCGCCTGCTACATTTCTCTGTAACCCGTGTTGGGACGGGCCATTTTGTTTCTTTTTTGCCCCGTGACCTGCCCAGCAGGCCATTGTGCCAAGCTTGTCACGGCCTGCCAGCTCGTCTGGTCACCACCATGCAACAACATTGGTGCATTACTATCATTTTGTTTCTGGAACTCCATGTCAGTTGTATACAGCATCGATAGACCATCATGAAAGTATCTTGGCATTTTAATAAGATATATCCGCCATTTCTCTTGATTTGTAATCCAATACACAAATCAGTTGATTCTATGACCAGTTTGAGGAACTAGTCAAGCATAATACTTGGCCCTTTATTCTGAATATATGTTGTACAAGTGTTGTTAATTGCAGGCCTTAATGGGTGAAATTTGCGATTTATTGATAGGAACGCGAACTGCTAGATAAATTTCTTAAGCACGATTTCTCTAGTTGCTGATGGAGATTAGTGAAGTGTTTTCCCTGGATTTATGTAACACAAGGATTATATTATATGGCAAGTGTAATCAAGTTTGAAAAAAAATAAAGAGTTAATTTGATGGCCTCACAAAACATCTGTAATTATGTCACTTAGCAGATGGTGAAGGGTCTGTTTTGCAGGGCTTTTGAAAAGCCAAAAGTCGCTTATGAAACCCAGGAGCTATTTTTAAACATGTTTGAATAATTTTTTAAAAGTCCTTTGTCTGATTAGAAGAACTTTTAGAGCAGGTAATATAAAGAAATATTCTCGAAAACTTTTCTACAGGAAATAGAAGTTATGTCAAACGAGCTTGAAGTACCTACTTGATTTGAACCAAACTTGATTCCGGATTTGAATCTTATAGAGAGTAATAATAAAGGGATTCTCGATCTTGTAGAATACTCAAGTCAGTGTATTTAGAGCAGTGACAAAAGCAAACATCTATGATTAATAGATAATTACAACTGCAAAACAGCCCCACAATTTAACTAGCATAACACACATGAGGACTATTCAGGTATTGATCCCTGATTAATGATGCATCTTTATCCAAACTAGTACGCTCAAAGCTTGATCATCCATTAATTTTCTGTCCCTGAAAAAGCACTAACATAGATTAATGAGAAATCAAAACAGAGTAACATCATTGCTCAAAAATTTTGTAACCCTCCCCGTGATATTGAGTAAATTCTTTTCCCTTCTTTTAACATCTCAAGTTTTTGAAGCTACACGATGCCTAACCAAACAAAACGTCGTTCATTCAAGTTTCACGAAACCTTACAAAGAAGAAAATAGATCTTGTCTGCACTTTTCATTTAAGGAAACCAACGATATCAAATTATCAATCTTGATCTTAATATGAAACTACTAGAATGAGAGAGACACCCTCAAGATAATTTATCTCTTTAGTAGTTTACACTTTTGACGTTAATAGTCATTCCATTAAGTATAACAACTAGATGTGTAACGATTACGGACTTTTTCTCATCTCGCCTTATATGGTTCAAAGACTATTCTGTACGCAATTAGCTTACGTACTGTCCATTTTGACAGAACCTAAGCTCATCTTACTCTTCGTGTCTTTCTGCACGAGTCCCCAAGATTCTAATCTACTGCCTTATGAGAAACTTAAGTTCAATCATAATAATGTTCGAATCCTGGGGACTCGTCCAGAAAGTCACGAGGGATAAGATGGGTTTAGGCTCTCCCAAAGTAGACAATAAGTAAGTTAAAGGTACACGGAATAACACCTGAGCCAAAAAGGGGGAGATGGGAGAAAGTCCATGATCGTAACAAGATGAACTTTGTGTGAAGAAGGTCTTACAGTTTTCTTGGCTTTATAATTCAGATCTTTGGATTTGCCACGAGCCACTGTACTTTGATGTTGAATTTTAGGGTGATTACCAGATCTATTTGGTGGTGGAATGTGGGTGTGAGTCTCTGGACCTTTATAATCAATAACATAAATCTCTGAGTCCATGGTTTTCACATCCAATTTCCCTGCAAAATCACCATTTTTTAGTAAATTCATCATACATGACAGATAATGAATCTTTCTAAGTTCAAAATACAAACCTCTGCAAGTGCATGGAGTGAAAAGGAGGGGTAACAGAAGTAGAATGCAAATAATAATAGCCTTCAGTTCCATGAAATTCCAAACTCAAAATCGGAAAATCTTTACTCTTGCAGGTGCTATTGGAAACCAAAATGTTGGGTTGGAAGGTGAAAAAGAAGCAGACTTTTTTTCTTCTTGTTCTTCAAGTGTATGGAGAATAGGCCGAATAGCAGGCAACACAAAAAGTGCTGTGTTCTCATGGAGCTGAAGGAAGTGTATTGGATTGGAATATTTATGCAGTGTAGTGTTAGCAGTATGATTGGATGGAGAAGCGTAGGCTACATGAATCATTTTTTTATTTTTTTTATTTTACTATGTTCTATTTACTGCTATGTTGGAAAGCAAATAGATCTTTACAATAACAACAGACCATATTAATTTTGATCTACGACTGTCCTTTCTATCACGTTTCACTCTTGTAGAGGAATTGTACGAGGAAACTACTTTAGTCACACAGGTCCCTTCTAAGAGAAAAAAAAAAGAGTATTTTGATGAAATTAATCAAACGGGTCTCAAAAGCTTATTTTGACTTTTCAAGATCATGTCAAATGGGTCCTATATCGACTTTCCTCCTAAAATTCGACATTCATTCATTCCCATCTCTTATCTTCTTCATTTAGATATCATTATATGTCCACCTCAACATTTCAGGTCACCGACATTGTCAACGTTGTCATCCTTACCTTCTACATATTCACCTATAAGAATTAAACAATCTCCATTTCTTTTCCTTTCCTTTCCCTCCATTATCCTCAATCCATACAAGGCTAAAGGGACAATTGATTTTTCCTCGTGGGACAATCCCATGTGTGCATTATTGAAAATGCCTTGGACTTGTAAGGACAACCCATTTAGCAGACCAAACTTCACTACAAAAAAGAATTGTGTCACTAAACACAACCATTCATAGCATGATACAGTTCATATAAAAACTTATGCCCATAATTTTGAGAAAATAATTTTTCATAAGTTATATATTATTCTTGGAATTTAGTGAAAAATATGGACACGTTTTGACAAGGTTGTCATGCACTTTGAACAATATTTTTGTGGGCTATTGTAGTTGAATTTATTGACTACAATATAGTCTAATTCAAGAGGGGAACATAATGATGAGTTACATAATTTGGTAGTTGAAAACTTTTAAATCCAAGCAACTATTCATAGTTCTTTGACTATTATATTGATATTTCAATATTTTATCGAGATAAAGCATGTTTTGTATTGAAAATTATAGACCCTAATTCAATACTATCGAGAGCAATAAATTCGTAAAAAGAAAATAGATATACAAGAGCACGCAAAACTTATAAAGGTTCGCATCAATGTGAAACAATTCAATATTCCGTAACTACAGTATTTCATCACTATATAAAAGAGTTTTACAATACAAAAACCATGCATCTTCATCTCTCTAACCTCTATCTCCCCAGCAGAAATTACTTAATCCCATTATAAGTTGTATCAATATATCTTCTGATCGCCAACGTACAAAAAGAGAAGGATTCGTCAATCAGTAAACAAAAGCCTATATAGCAATTCCAATAATACGTCAATTGTCCATCCTATTTCCTCTGCGTTTTTTATAATCTGTTTTTACTCCATATATATAAGAAAAATCAAGATTCCTTATTTCTCCTTAATTTGTATACAAACTTTGCATAGTGATAATAATTGGGTTCCACGACTTAACATCTAGTTATGTATAATTATAAAACACAAGTAAATAGTTCAATCACATTCTTATTACACCACATTATTTTTGTTATCATTGATGCTTATAAGTATTGATCGGCCTATTTTCCTGGCCTTCTCAAATACAAGAGAAGGATGTAGATTCAGTGGCCAAGGTCGGTCCATCTGGTCAAGGTCGGCCCATTTGCTTGACCTTATCCAAATGTCTTACATCCACATTCAAAAAAAATCAGTCATAAGTGCTTGGGCTATTCTACTTAAACAAGATGGCCTTTATTTGTGCTATCGGATCTTAAAAGCTTACATAATATTATCATGAATTACTCTTGATCTTTGAACGACATAAATGGACAATATCTTGGACCCAACAAATCAAATATATTCCAATTTACAAGCGACTCCTCAAAAAGGAAAGTCCAATCCCTATAGAAAGTTTTTTCCTACAATGTAAGTTTATTCAATAAGGACTCATTCTCCTAATAGGAGAACGTAACGGGCTTTGAACCCTATAAATAAAGGGAAAAATACATAAGTAAGGTATTTTAAAATACAAATTTCAAAAATGAGGTCAAACTTTCATAACTTCAAAAATCAGGTTATAACTAATTAATTAAATTAAATTAAAGAAATAAAAATATCTTAATAAATATATATATTCAGGTCACAATATTTTTTAATTTCAAGTCACAAAACAAAAGATAAATATTTTAGGTCACAATATTGTATAATTTCATGTCACAAAAGACAAATATTTTAGGTCACAAATTTATTTAATGTCACAAGTCAAATTTTTAAGGTCACAGAATTTTTTTTTAAGGTCACAACTTTAATTTATTGTAGGTTACAATTAATTCAACTTATATATCCAATTTTAATTTATTTTAGGTCACAACTTATGTATCAGTAAATCACATATTTGAAGTCACATGTAACAAAATATTAGGTCACATATTTTGTTAAGTTACTTTGAAGTCACATGTAACAAAATATTAGGTCACACATTTTATTAATATACGTGTGCCAAATTGTCAATTACCGCCGCCTCTTACTCCACCATCTCCTCCGCCACCAACCCACCCATAAAGTGTTACTGTGTTAAGTCTCCGGGGACTAATCTGCGGCCGGCACCTCCCCCGTCTCAGATCTGTCCCAAACAACCCGTCTCTTATGAGCCCGCAACTTCGCCACCCCCACCGCCTCAGATCTCTGTCCCAAACGACCATTGCGCCCCGCCTGCGAGTTCAACTATTACCTATCAACCGAAAATCGCCACCACCAATTCATGTGTACGTTCCTCAAGCTCCATCACCATCATGGTATTCTCCATCTCATCTGCATTACCCACAACCACCCTCCAGTGTCTGTAACGAGCCCCCACCACCAGCGCCTCCAAAAAAACAATCTCACTACACACCTTCACCTCCACCGGTAGCTTCAAACGGATCTGATTTCACCACCCAAAAAACACCAAAAATCCCAAAATTTTTGCAAAGCGGCTGCAAGAAAGAAAACAGTGCTTTAAGAACAAAGCAGGGGCATGCGATGCAGCGGCGGCGTCCATCACCATCAGGGCATTCTCCATCTCATCCACATTCCCCACCACCACCCTCTAGCGTCTGCAACGAGACCCACCACCACCATCGCCTCCAAAATAACAATGGCACTACCCACCTTCACCTCCATCGACAACTTTGAACGGATCTGGTTTCACCGCCCAAAACACACCAAAAATCCTAAAAACACCAATTTTTTGTGAAGCAGACACAAGATCGAAAACATTGCAGCAAGAACAAAGTAGCGGCGCCACTGCTTGCGCGCGATGCAGCAATGGCGCCCTTACCTTAATATATTTCTGCCAACATGGGTCTTCTGACGACGTTCGAAGCATTCGGACTCCGACGGGTTGGGGAGAGAGAGAGAGAGAGAGAGAGAGAGAGAGAGAGAGAGAGAGAGAGAGAGAAATGAGTAGTTTAGGGTTTGAAGTGGTGTGAAATAAAAATGAAATTGGGTAATTAATTTAATTTTAGAATATTATTTTTATTTAAATTTTTTAATTAATTAAAATTTTAACTAAAACCTGAATTTTGAAGTAATACATGTTTTATCTTATTTATGAATTTGATTCTTATAAAGTAGGGGTGGGTGTAATTTCCACATAAATAAAGGTCCGTTGATCAACACACATTCATTCATTATTATCATTAGTTTTAAATCTCTTCTTTCCATTATTTATCTTCTCCAGAAAAATAATTTTTACACCGAAGGGGCGACGAGAAAATTCTTCCCCGTCTTTTTTGCAGGTCAATCGAAGAAAAGTCGGATAATCTTTTCTGACAATCTAGTAGCTTTGGATTTTTGTCACGTCAAGGTCAGTAAATTTTATAGCATCAATTATACTGCATTTGGTTTAATGTTAAATCATAAGTTTTTTTTTTTTTTTTTAAAGTAGAGTGTGTTAATTTTAGATCGTTGAATTAAAATTATTCAATGTTACCACAACTTATTACTGTTAATGTAATAAATGAACCTTGAGAAACATGATGCATGTTACAACTTTTACGAAGATAGCACCACGGACTTATTTCATGTCATAAGATAATATTTCCCGACAAATTACAAAAGTAAGTTGTCGAGTAAAGATTAAATCATTTTCATGAACACTATTAAGAGCCTTATTAGTGACATGATTTTAGTACGTTAAATAGAAAATTAAACTCGATAATTTTTCTCATTATCATTTGTCGATTTCTAATCATTTTACCTAATACGTCCTAAATTGAGTAGACTCTGATTGGATGAATATGTCCTTTTGAAATAATGGATTTGAAAGGGAGGCCCTTTTCTAATTATATAAAATAATAATTACATAACAAAAGAATTAAAATAAATTAATAGGTTTGAGTTTTCTAAAGAAAATTCTTGCAAATGGAATAAAAATTGTGGACCCGATAAATATGTTACATCCCAATAATTCCTGGGTTAATCTTCACATTTATTTGACTTTTTTCTATCTTCCGAAGAAAAATGAAAGAAATTGATATAAACTAGAGAGGAAAAAAAGAAAAATAAAAAAATGAATAAAATTGTATTTTATTAAGAACCAGAGCCTCATACATATAGGAGGAATAAAATATATTTAAAGATAATAATATATATGATTGCAAAGGTACAAATATCATTAACTAATACATAATTATATTTACAACGCTCCCACTTGAATAACATATTATAAAATATATGTCTCGTTAAAACTTGTTTGATAAAAACACAATGAGACAAAAATATGGAATGACGAAAAAGAGTAAAGTTATTCTGGAGTATTAAAATAAATGTTGTCTTATTAAAACCTTGTCAGTAAAACTCAATGTAACAAAACCTAGATTAAGGAAAAAGAATACATTTATTCCACTGATGATGATCACTGTAAATCATTGAGTCGACGCACCTTAATCTTATGAACCAATTTCTTGAATGTAACTGTTGACAATACTTTTGTGGATAAATCAACTACTTTGTCACTTGAGCGAATTTGTTGAAAAATTCTAAGCATTTTGATATTGCCTCATTAAAACCTTGTTAGAAAACCATGTGACATAAAACCTAAGCGAAGAAAAAATAGTACATCAGCTCCCATGATTCAATTTGTATTGAGTCATCCATATCTTAATCTCTTCAGGAGTCTCATAAATGAGAGTATAACAATAGATATGTGTGAGTATATGACTTATAAATTATGATTATTCATATTGGTCATAAAAACACTCCTCATAAAATGTCATTGTACAAAGAATATGTCTCATTATTACTTGAGATTGGTATATCATGTTTATCAATTTCTCAAGTGTTTTTGAAAGCTCTTCAAGAAATTCAATCGTATTTAAATTATAAGTGATGATAATAACGAATACAAATATTGATCTTTGTATCATATGAGCATTATTGATCATTCTTGTACCTATACACAATAGATATTTACTTATGATGATGATCATACTGCATATACTCATATTGCAAAATATATGTGTACTTTGATTAAACAAGTTTCTTAAAAACTTGAATTGTATGTTTCAAACATATTTAATCCTTCAATGATTATATTATATGCTCTGGGCATCGTATATGTTTCATATTGTAATTGTCAAGTTGCTATCATTTTATTTAAGTTGTAGAACTTCAGATAGATAATGGTTACTGTATTTCAAATAAATCTTCTCTAATTATTTTACAACAATCCCAAATTATCGAGGTATTGACTACCTTTTTTTAATCTCTCTTATTAGTATTTCAAAGAATATTCTCAACATATCGAGTTTTTTATTACACATTTTCATCTCACTCATTGAAACATCAAAAAGAAATTAAAGTCAATTATCTTTTGGAATTTACATTGGTAATAATCATATATTTATTGGCGCTCGTGATGCATTGTCTGGGAATAAAATATATCTATTGCATATCGTTTCATATTTAATGTCAGATCTTTGAGACATTCACCGTGCAACAAGTCGTATATTATGAATGTACAATTTTGTTTTCATTTGCAAATACCTATCCGTATTTTACTGTCTTTACACTTTTAAATGTTTAAACTGCATGTCCCAAACTTCAATTTTTGGAGTAATGGCAGGACTTTTAGAATGTCTAAAGTACTTTCAGTAAAAAATATAGTTGTTTGACTGTAATTAAGAAAGTACTTTTTGGCTTGACAAACAGCTTTTTTAAGTTATTTTAGAGAAACTCAATTTTGTAGCTTCTCAAAACGTGCTTTTAAAAAAATTGAAATATATAATATCTTATTATGTAATTTATTGAAAATATATTATATTCCATAATTCGTTTTAAAATATTATATTTTATTGATTAATAAAAGTTATATTTTATTAATTAATAAATTTTGAAATATTTTGAAAATATATTATTTTTCATAAATCGTATTGAAATATTATATTTTATTGATTAATATGAAATTATATTTTATTAATTAATAAAATATGAAATATGTTGAAAATATATTATTTTTCATAATTCGTATTGAAATATTATACTTTATTGATTAATATAAAAATATATTTTATTAATTAATAAAATATAAAATTTATTGACAATATTTTTTTCTATAACTCTTTTGGAAAATCTATTGAAATATTATAATTCATTAATTAATAAAATATGAAATCTTTTGGAAAAAAAAAATTGAAAATACATTTTTTCATAGTTAATTATGATATATAATTTAAGTTATAATTTATACAAAAACACTTTTATAGTTGTGCTGACAAATAATCAATTTATTGTTAAAAGTACTTTATGAAGTGACAACCAAACAGTTAATTGTTTTTTGTTAACAACACTTTAAAAAAAGACTATTAATAAAAGCTCTATTCACAACAGCTGTGTCAAACAGGCTCTAAGTTCAATTTAGCCTGAATGCATACTTTGGCCAACTATTTCTATGTCGATTTTGTTCGACAGGATTTATTTTATTATCCTCACTATCATTTATATTATAATACGACAAGTTTCGTAGTTTGCTCTTCACTAGTGCCACAATTGTCATTTCAATTTGATTCCCCCCCCCCCCCCCCCAACAACGTAACTACAGATATCACAATTTTTAATATTTCAAATATTTGAATCTCTTATAAAGATTTACAATTAGTTATGTCAATATAAAATCCCTCATAAGTATATGCCTTCTCAGTAGGACCACTATAATCATTTGCTCCATTTTTTATTTGGGGATCTATATTTAAATCAAATGTCGTTGTGCTTCAAATGTGTGTTATACATTAATATGAGACGGAGCATCCTAGCTAGTTATGAGATTTTATCAATCTCTTATATGATGAATTTATATGATTTTCAGCTATTAATCACCCCCTAATGCTGAGGAAGCTCAGAGTCAAGAAATCGTTTTACAAAATATCACTAGTTAAAGCTCATACTATTTTATAACATTTGATTTTTAAACTCAACAAGTATTCTTGGCATTCTTTAATGCAACCATTATAAAGGGAGAACTATGTTATTTAACATGATGCATATCTCTGTTGCTACACAAAGCTAGCAACTGAGCATTCCCAAACAAATATGGGAAGTTTTATGTTCTCAATGGTAATAGTTTATCAATTGATTAGATGAATTCAAATAATTTGTTAAACTTTGAGCAATCATACTATCATCTCAAATAGTAATCTTTAAATATTCTGGATGTAAAATCGTTAACACTATCAAGATAATGTTATCTTATTTTAAAATATGAAAATTGTGCTCATATTTTATCCATTTGAGCAAATAATCTCGTAAACTTTTAGTTACGAGATTCAATAAACAGACTTGTGATTGTCTGATGGATTGATATAATCATACCATAATATTTCTAACTAGTTCACATAGAGAATGTGTGGACCCATAGTTCAACATTAATACATTTCAGATAAGTTTGGGGATTTGATCCCAATTTTAGCTAATAGTGGTCTAATAAGCAACTTATTTTGAGAACATCTACAACCAATTACTGAGAATAAGTGATATATAAGAATTTATTGGATCAAAGAATCTACTAGTTCTTCATTTAATATATTTTGAATTCTCAATTTTGTGCATCTTATTGATCCAGTGTAATCTTTCCGCTCTTGAGTCTTGACAATCAATATTTTTTTTTTCAAATGATTGAACTCCTAGTTCAATCTCAATAATCGCTATGTTCATATAACTTTGTCGGGGAGCTATATTGCACCTTAATAGAAAAACAAATTATCATCAATATTGGATTTTGTTCTTTCACGTAATATTGAGTCTCCTGGGCTTTTAATTGATTTAATTTTATTAAGATTTTTTTTTTTCTTTCTAAATTTTTCTAGAATGAAGGGTTATATAGGTTGCAACTATTTTAAACCATTAACACGATTTCATTGGTGCATAAATGGTAACTTATGGCACCATCTATTTAATTTTCTATAACAAATAATATTTTACTAGAATGTTAGTATAATTTAAAGTTAGTCTACTTCGGGAATAAATGCATGTTGGATCTAATAAACTCTATTCTCCAGAAACAAATATCATATTGAACTTGAATATGTAATGTAAATTAAAGTTTGTACTTCTTCAAGAGCAACAACAAAATATTCTTCTAGAATAATAATAATAATAATAATAATAATAATAATAATAATAATAATAATATTGAGTTTTTTTCAAAAAATCACAATTGATAACATATCCCATAATATCAAGCTCTTCAAGAGTAAACTATTTTATGGTTTCTAATTAAAACAAACATTGTTATATATATATATATATATATATATATATATATATATATATATATATATATATATATATATATATAAACATTGATATGTGTGTGTGTGTGTGTGTGTGTGTGTAGTTTTTAGATTGGATACATCAAAATATGAAAATATTCAAATAAATATTACTTAAAAACGAACAGTTGGATCTTTATTCCAATTTGTAGGTTTGAAGATCTATGATTTCTGAACACGTTTTCAAAATTTCACTAGGATCAGATCATAGATCTCATATATATCTACTTTTGATCACATCTGCACAGGCTACTCAGATTCTGTCAAAAAAAGTTCATATTTTTCAAGAGCAAGTAATATTCTAATAGAATATCAATTATAATGTTGTGCTACTTCAAAAGCAATAACAAATTATTTATAATAGACAAATTTATTATTAATATTCTTCTAGAATATTAATTATATTGTTGTAATTTTTCAAGAGCCACAATACGTAACTATTATTATAAAGTATTAAACTGTATAGATTTATCCTATAGGAGCAAACAATTATATTGTATTTTTTCAGGAACAAATTATAATTATTGAGTTAACTCTTCAAGAGCGCTACCACAATATATTTGATACAAACAACATAATTTCTTTAGTAGTAAGTAATATTCTACAGGAATATTAATATAATATAAGGTTGTGTTACTTTAAGAACAATAAAAAATGACTATTGTTAAAGATTATAGATATTCGTTCTTCGGGGGCAATAGAATTATAAAATAATGACTCTCGTGAAATTACACTCTTTTTATCAAGAAATATTCGACTAAGATATTAATGTAATAAAGTTGTGCTACTTTTAGAGCAAAAACAAATTATTTTAAAATATTAAACCTTATAGATTTTTTCTTCTGGAACAAGTACTAATATTTTATAATATTCATACACGTTGTGCTTCTTCAACAAAAGTAAAATATATAGAGACAACATATATAATATTTGCATTTCGTGAGTAGTCACATCGAGAGCAATTAATATTCTATAAGAATATTATTATAAAAAATTGTGTTACTTCAAGAGCAATTACAAATTATTCTTATAGAATAATTATAGTTCTAAAATTGTAATTTTTCAAGAATAATAAGTTAATATTCTTCTGAAATATTAGAAATTATAATTTATGCTCTTCAAGAGCAAGTAATATTCTTATGGAATATTAATTACAGTATTGTGCTATTTCAGAAGTAACAACAAATTATTCATAATAGACAGTTCTACAATTAATATTATTCTGAAATGTTAATTATGTTGTTGTTGTGTTACTTCAGGAGCAACAACGTAATGAATTATCAATTTAAATGTACAATGATTCGACAACAATTATAAAATATACATTTAACAACTATCGATGTTCTAAAAAGCACACATAGTCATATGCCTAGGCACGAAGTTCGTTATTCACGCTTCATCATACTTCGCACTTTGCTCACGCATTATAGGGCTTTTTAGCGCATAGGTGCGCTTAAGCATGATGCTCAATGTTCACTTATATCTCGCGATACGAGATATCCCCGCAAGTGTATGGATCGTGAGAAGTAATATAGTGGACCTAAAAGTCCGGATTATCGTCCTACAGAGACTGCTATTAATTACCGAAATATTTTAGTTCCTAACCTTATTTGAACGAACAAATAAATTCGAAGTTTTAAACTAAAACTAAGAAGTTAAACTAAAAAATTAAAAATTATCGAATTTTTGTTGTCTAAAAAAAAATGATTGTAAAGTAGTTAGGATTCATGAATTCACCTAACCAATTAAATCAATTCCAATTCCAAGTTATATTTTCTAAATATGTGTTCGATCGAATTCACGAATTCAAATTGAGATTTCTCTCTCGAATTTAAATCAACCCTACCTAAATAAGTCAACATTGTATCTCTACAGCGGGTCTGAATATTCCTTATCTAGATGCATTGAACACAAGAATTCATACACGACTGCAATAATCACAAGAGTATATCTTCATCTCTCGTTCAATTACCAGATTTATTACTGTTCGCTAAAATCTTATACCGCAAGTGCACGGTTCGCGTTCAAGTAGTAAAGTGGACTAGAGAAGTCCGGGTTATCGTACCCACGAGGATTGATTGATATGTAACTAAAATTATTGATTTCATTTTAAAAGAAAAGTCAAGTAACATAAAAATATAGTTTGTGATGAATTACTAACTAAGTGACACAAATAAGAAACATGGTAATATGTAAACTAGTTAACTAAAGCAACTAGATAACAACATGAAACTTAGAATAGAACTAATTAATCTAAACACTTTAATGAAGACATAAACTTGATAATTGAAACAAGTTGCATAACATAAAACAAAATGAATTTAGTTTTCATAACTATACTAATTTCTTTTTTTCACATCAATTAGTGGTAGTTAATTAATCAACCAAATTACATGGGAAATTTTTAACATTACCTAACTTGTGTAATAAATTCCAATTACAACTTAAAATAATAACAAACATTTAAAAGTTACAAAAACCTAAAACAACATTAATAATCATAAACATGTAAACATAAATACCCAAAATCTAGAAACTACTTAAAATACTTAAATAAAAATAAACTAGTCAAAAATTCCAACACAATAACATTAACCCATAATAAACTAACAACAACATTTAACAAATAACATAAACATATGAATAATACTTAAAACAAAGATTAAAAACAAGATAATAAAGAAAACTCCCATTTTTGTAAAGTTCTTAAAGTGAAAACCCAAGAATCCTTCACTTTGAACAAAGTTTCTTCACCACCCATTAATATCTTCAACAACCCAAGTATAAAACATTAAATGCACAAGAAATAAATGACATTCTTGATGAAAATGTGAGAAAATAACAATATTCAAAAGTTTAAACAACAACAAAATACTTAAATATAAGAAAACATTACTAAATCATAAAAACATTACTTGTAGATTGCATTAAATGAGTAAAATGTTAAGAAAAAAATACAAGAGAAATGAAAAAGAGGCAAGACTTACATGGCTCTCTCAAAAAAATCAGATTTTTCTATTTATAATACCCCAAAATCATCCAAAAACCCTAAAAAGTTGCTTAGATCCGCGAATTTCAGCTTCTGGGCCGAACCGGGTCAACCGGGTTGACCCGGTCCGGCCTGAAAGTATTATTATTATTTTTTTGTTTTTCAACCGCGCGCGATCGCGCGGTTTAAAATTCGGGGCCAGCTTGGCCTCGGGTCTGTTTCGATGTCCAAGTAGCGTTCGCGACTTGGTTCGAGCCACGCGATCGTGTGGCTCAGCTGGAGGGTGTTTTTGCGGCTAAGTCCCTTCCGTAATTGTCATCAAGTCCTCCATCTTTTAATCTCGAGCAATTTAGTCACCAAATTTTTAGATTTCTTTGAAATATGTCCTTCTAAAATTGCACTTTTGGCCTTTCAACTTTTGAAATCTTTCAATTTGGTCCCTTGGTTAATTGCGTGGCTTGTCAAAAACTTCCCGGAGGTGATAAAATGGTCCCCATACTTCCAATTTCAGCGTAATTTGCACTTCTTTTGTGGTTTTTGGCCTCAAACTTGGATATTAACCTATTTAAATACAAAATATGCATAAATTAGTAGATATTTGCTCAAGATATTCCAAAATATGCTAATTTAAAGGTATAAAAAGTCTATAAAAATGCACTTAACAAATACCCCCAAACTTAAACTCTTGCTCGTCTCGAGCAAGAATATCTACTAATACAAAAACAATTTAATGAATGATCAGCAATGCTAGATAACTTGAAAACTCTTTCTTGAGTGTAAAATTGCATGATTAATTCACAATTGTGTTTTCAAAATAATACTACAAAACGAAGTTGAGCTTATCTCATGTTTGATCGGTGTGTGTGTGTGCATAGTCACTTCCAATTATCACTAAGGTTCAAAGAAACATTGTAGGAGGGATAAATTTCAAAATAATATTATCCACCCTTAGTGGTCAATTTCATTCCTTACCCTCTCGTGACATTCATCCCCTCATATTATTTCTTTTCTCTCCCAAAATGCATCCTAGGGGTGACTCTCAATTCACACATTTCTTTTTCCACTAAAGCTTGGTTATGACTTACCAGCACTTTCAACAATCTAGATATGCAGTGACTCTCCACTAGATGAGTGTTTCAACATTAAATTTTATACCAAGCAATTCAAACCCACTATTAATCTAAGCCCTTATGCAAATACAAATGCATGATTTCTACAAACTAATGTGATGATTGCTCGTGACTTCCTCACTCCCTTAAGCTTTCTAATTGACCCATGTAGCGAGCTTTAGGTCGGAAACTCCCTGATTGTTTTAAGATCAAAGGGTACCAGGTTTCAAAATACCCCTATGGACTTACTAACTCGAGTCAAAAAGACTACGAAGTGAGGTAGACTTATTAAGCAAATGCAATGATGATGATGTGTTTTTTTTTTCAAATGTGTGTGTGTACTCTACTCATTAAGCTTTCTAATTGACCCATGTAGCGAGCTTTAGGCCGATGAGTCCCAAGTTTCAAACTTAAGGCACCAAGTTTCAAGATACTCCTACGGGCTTAATTATTCGAGTCAAAAAGGCTACGAGATAGGGCAATGCAATAATTAAAATGGGCTTAGATATCTAGCATTTGGTCATCACTTAGCTTATACTAACATCAACAACACTCCACACAAATTTAGATCAAGCATGCATGGAATCACTACACATCTAGACCGTCTCCTTTACCGGCTCGACCACCCCCAAACTTGTCTCACAAAGGATTAAGAGATTAAAAGCATATTTGGATAGGTTGATAAAAATTGAAGATACAAGCTCACAACCTAATTTTTCTACTTCAAAAATTTTTCCAACCTTCAATGGATTCCAAATCTCAACAACAATTAGTTATGACTATTGTGCTCAAGAGAACTCAGGATCACTCATAGATAAGCAGTTTATAAAAATAGGCACAAGTAGCATATTCTATCATGATTCATGAATTAATCAGCAATTTCAAACACCAAATCATTTGATCCGACAAGGCTATCTAGCATGTCAATATCCACAACAAAATGAACAAAATCAAACGTCACAAAATCTTAAGCCGGCAAGGCTATCTAACATGATAAAATGCAAAATGAAGTCAACACCCCCAAACTTGAATTACACATTGTCCTCAATGTGAAAATAGAAACAATATGTAAAAAAGATAAGAGGTAGTGAAACTTCCCTGATTCAATGCTTGGTTGTGACGTTGAGATTGACCTAAGCTTTCGTCGAATGTAGTTTACCCCCAAACTTGTTGAGGACCATGTCACTTAGGATTTTCAAAAAATTGTTACCTACAAAATTTTGAAAATTAATTAAAAAGGAAGTAAAGAAGTATATTAAACAAATACAAGTAACTCAAAAGAGAAGAAATTTGGGTTGCCTCCCAAAAAGCGCTTGGTTAAAGTCATAAGCTCGACTTTTGGATTGTTCATTCGGGAGCATTGAGGAGAAATAATGATTTTTCCTCCAGGGGTTCCCCTTCCAAGAATGGTTTCAACCTTTGCCCGTTGACCTTTAAATGTCCCTTGTCGGGATGATATAGCTCTATAGCTCCATGGGGAAAGATTTGAGAAATTGTGAACGGCCCACACCAACGGGATCGAAGCTTTCCGGGGAATAGCCGAAGTCGGGAGTTGAATAGAAGAACTTGTTGCCCAACTTTGAAGTCTCTCTTCACAATGTGGTTATCATGCCATTTCTTGGTCCCCTCCTTATAGATGCGAGCATTTTCATATGAGTTGAGGCGAAATTCATCAAGCTCATTAAGTTGAAACAACCTCTTCTCACCAATTAATTTTGCATCAAAGTTTAATGCCCGTGTAGCCCAAAATGCTCGATGCTCAATGTTCACTGATATCTCACTAACCCGCAAGTGCACCTAAGAGTCCGGATTATCATCCCACGGAGACTGCTATTAATTACCGAAATTTGTTAGTTCTAAACCTTATTTGAATGAACAAAATAATTTAATGTTTGAAATTAAAACTAAGAAGATGAATTAACTAATTAAATTGTGAAATTGTTTTTTTTTTAAAACGATTGTAAAATAGTTGGGATTCACGATTTCACCTAACCAATTAAATTAACTCCAATTCCATGTTTTATTTCCTAATTATGTACTCGGTCAAATTCACTAATTTATATAGAAATTCCTCTCTCGAGTTTAAATAAATTCTACCTACATAAGTCAACCATGTATCTCTACAGCGGGTCTGAATATTCATTATCTAGATGCAATAAATACAAGAATTCACACACGACCGCAATAATAACAAGAGTATATCTCTATCTCTCGTTCAATTATCGGATTTATTATCATGTTCTAAATTATTAACTCACCTCTCGGATTATGAAAATAATTCAATATATCATGAACTGGTGATCAAGCAATTCAAGCATTAAGAACAATAATAAATCAATACATGCAACTAAACATTAAAACAACTGAATTTGGAATTAAAATAATATAACTAGGCTACATCGTTCATCCCAACATAGAATTTAGTTACACATCATCAATAAAGAACAATAACAATAAAAATTAACGTTCATTAAAAATAATATAAAGAATGGAAATCTTGCACCAAGTTTTGATTCTTCAATTATCTTCAATTCACGTCCCTTTGCGATGCTTGATTCCCCAAGAATTTGATATTAATTTCTCGATTGTGGCTCGTTATTTGGAGAGGCAAAGGTCTAATTTTCGTGCAAAGAGGTTGTATTTATAGTTGGTGAAGAGATCAAGTTGAAGAAGGAAAGAAATTCATCAAATCCGCGCGCGAGTCTTTTTTGGTATCTGCACAGCGTTCAGTATTTCGACCATATATTTCTCTTTCCTTATCCGATTACGATTATTCAAATTTCGTTAGAAAGATAACTTAAATGGATACAATTCTTCTTGAAATAGAATTTTCCTAATTCGAACGTTTACTGCTTCAAAATTTGGTCTCAAAGTCCGACTAGAATTCTGTCCAGAATCTTCTAGGATTGGAATCAATTTTATGGTAATATTCTTATCATATTCCATTCCTTTTTGACTTATACTTGCATCCAATTAAATCCTAAAAATCCTCAAAATATCTTCTTATTATCCAAATCAATCATTGGATATTTGCAAGTTGGTACCTCATGTTTAATTTGCTTTTCAGTCATTCAACTTCCAATTGCAACAATATAGTCCCCATACTTTGGAATCTTCTCAATTCGCTCGTTTCAACTCTCAATTCCTTCAACTGGGTCCTTCAACCTCTGATTTGTTTACTTCTCCAAATTGCATCTTTCCGGTTGACGTCACAAACTTATCAATTGCTCATTTTAGCTCCAATTAACATCCAATTATGCATTTTTCTCATCAATTACTTCATTCTTCATCTTTTGAGATATTTTCTGCAAAGTAAACAAATAAACACAAATTAAATAGCATATATTCTAAAACGATAATAATTTATTCTAATTTAGACGTACAAATAAGTGTATAAAATACACTTATCACTCAAGTTCAACAGGGAGATGACATGATTTTCCAAAAACAAGACAAAATGGAGACATACCAATAGGAGTTTTGAATGCGGTGCGGTAAGCCCATAATGCATCATCTAGCTTCCTCGACCAATCTTTCCTTGATGTATTCACCGTCATCTCAAGAATTCTTTTCAACTCTCAATTTGAGATCTCCACTTGGCCACTTGTTTGGGGATGGTAAGGTGTGGCTACTCGGTACTTCACTCCATACTTTGACAAAAGTGAGTCAAGGAGGCGATTGCAAAAGTGTTTGTCTCCATCACTAATGATGAGTCGGGGGGTTCCAAAGCGTGTAAAAATGTTCTTCTTGAGAAAATTGACCACCACCCGAGCATCATTAGTAGGCAATGCCACCGCCTCTACCCATTTAGAAACATAATCCACCGCCACCAAAATATATTGATTTGAGAACGAGGATGGAAATGGCCCCATGAAATCAATTCCCCAAACATCAAAGATTTCCACTTCCAAGATTGAAGTCAATGGCATTTCATTACGCCGAGAGATATTCCCACTCCTTTGGCATCTATCACATTTGGATACTAAGGTATAAGCATCCTTGAACAAAGTTGGCCTATAGAATCCCGATTGAAGAACTTTTGAGGCGGTTTTGGAAGCTCCAAAGTGACCCCCATAACGTGATGAATGACACCTATCAAGAATTGCTTTCATTTCTTCCTCGGGAACACATCTTCTAATAATTTGGTCCGACCCCCTCTTGAATAAATATGGCTCATCCCAAAAATAATGATTCACATCGGCAAAGAATTTCTTCTTTTGTCGATAAGAGAAATCCGGGGGAAGAATACCACTTACAAGGAAATTCACGAAGTCCGCATACCATGGTGCTTCGAACACTTGGAGAAGATGTTTGGCATGCAATAGTTGTTCATCCGGAAAGGCTTCATTGATTTCCTCTACTCCCACTTCTTCAGGTTGATCCATCCTAGATAGATGATCGGCCACAAGATTATCCGCACCCTTTTTATCACGGATTTCCAAATCAAATTCTTGCAAGAGAAGGACCCATCTAATCAATCTTGGCTTCGCATCCTTCTTAGCAAGCAAGTATCTTAAAGCGGAGTGATCGGTATAGACAATTACTGTAGCGCCCCGAGTTCCGTATACCCGATTCACTACGTCATTTTCTGTCTAAATTTTTCGAATAATATTTTTTTGCGGAAGAAATAATTGAAGTTCATTTTTGGCAACATTAAATAAACAGTAATGGCCGATAAAATTGAAACATTTATGAAACCATTTGAAATAGTAAATCGAACCATTAATTTTGTAAAGAAATTGACAATGTCATAATTTCTCAAATAAATGAACTTCTCTAAATTATTCGATTGTTTGGAAAAATACGGAAATCATTAACGTCAAACTTTCAACCGTTTAACGATTATTGCCACCATCATTCATCGCTCGCCACCGTCTCCGAAATCTGCAAAACTGTTAAAAAGTAGGGTGAGTATTTCATGGGGGAAATACTCAGTAGACTCATCGCAAATTAATTAATTTATAAGATGATTAAACACATAAATCCCGGCTCTTTATAAAACGGGCATTGATAGAGCTTCTTTATAAAACGGCTCTTGATAAAACTCATATTGTGCATTACAGCGCGAGACATATTTTGAAAATAATAGGCTCTTTGAAAACATCTCTTTGAAAATAGCTCTTTGAAAACAGCTCTTTGAAAACAGCTCTTTGAAAACAGCTCTTTGAAAATAGCTCTTTGAAAACAGCTCTTTAAAAATAGCTCTTTGAAAACATCTCTTTGAAAACAGCTATTTGAAAATAACTCTTTGAAAACATCTCTTTGAAAACAGCTCTTTGAAAATAGCTCTTTGAAAACAGCTCTTTGAAAACCATATACTTATAAAACACATTTTAATTATGCCAAGCATAATTTTCTTTTGAAAGCATAATGATCATTTTCATCATAACATAGGATAAGATCGAAATCCTCATAAACACAAGAATTTTACCGAACTTCGGTGGCAAGAATTCTTATGCAGTAAGT
This sequence comes from Ligustrum vulgare, assembly GCA_963555705.1. Taxonomy (NCBI): domain Eukaryota; kingdom Viridiplantae; phylum Streptophyta; class Magnoliopsida; order Lamiales; family Oleaceae; genus Ligustrum; species Ligustrum vulgare. Next base: position 19,553,967 of record OY743176.1, on the reverse strand, counting down.
ATACCAAGCATAATTTTTTTGAAATTCATGGGGATCAATTGCATCATAACATAAGATAGGATCGAAATCCTCATAAACATATGCGACAGGAATTTTACCGAACTTAGGTGGCAAATCCTCATAAACATATGGAAACATAGGAATTTTACCGAACTTCGTGGCAAATCCTCATAAACATAGGAGACACAAGAATTTTACCGAACTTAGGTGGCAAGAATTCTTATGTGTAGCGCTACTAAAACTCCGGTCCCCTTAACATAATCATAAACTTATCATATGGGACCCATAGCAATCTTGGTAGATTGATTTCATAGCAATGATCCAAAAAAACATTTTCGTGAAGCATAGGGTATACTTACTTTTCGTAAAAACATAAAGTATATTTTCTTTTCATAAAAACATACTTACTTTTCATAAAAACATAAGGTATATTTACCTTTCATAAAAATATACTTGCTTTTCTTAAAAATTGACTTTCACAAGTCACATGACATTCATATGAAATCATAATTTAAATCAATTAATAAGTGCGAGTCTACCTCAAATCCGGCGAGTGCAAAGTTGAGCGGGAATGACTTCAATTTCTTTAAATTCTTCGTACGCTTCGTCTTAGCCAATAAGTCACTTTAGTCTATCGAATATATAGTTCAAAATGATAAATTATAATTTGAAGACTAAAATTGATGTTTTGAAAGTTGAGGGACTAAAATGAATATTTTCAAAGTTCAGGGACTAAAATGAATATTTTGAAAGTTGAGGGACTAAAATGAATACTTTTGAAACTTGGGCTTAAAAGTAAATCAGCAGATACTAAAATAAAAAAGTTTAAAGTTAAAGGGCTGAAGTAAATCATTTTAAAGCTTTGGGACTGAAATGGATAACTTTAAAAATTGGGGACTGATTTGAAAACCTTTAAAAGAATTGAAAGGGCTGAATTAAGACATTTTAAAACATAGGGACTGAATTGAAAGGCTTTAAAACTTCAGGGACTAAACTGCAGATTCTAAAAGTTCAAACAAATATTAAAAATCAGATTTTTCCATTTCTCTCTCTTCATTTTCAGAGTCAGAGAGTGAGACAGTGAGACGGCGAAAGAGAGACGCGAGGAAGAGATCCGATCCTTACGACCGGCGATTCGACGGCGCAACGCCGGCGCGGGTTGCAGCAAGAAGGCGGCCAAGGAGGGTTTCTGATTTGAGGAAGTTTTGATGCGAGATAGGTTTGAATCAGAGATTTATCGAGGCTCAAAGTCGCGGTTTAAGGTCGCGATTGCCGGTGGTAAATCCGGTCAAAACAGTCGGCGGTCGAGGTAGGTTATGAGCTTTAACTTAGTTCTTTGGTTTTGAGTTGATTTTGGGTTTGATTTGTTGGGGATTTAAGTTTGGGTAGTGGCGGTGGTGTCTGGTGGTGGAGGCAGTGATGATCATGGGTTGTGCAGTTAGTGAAAATCTGATGATGATGCTGGTTGATAGTGGTGATGATGATGATTGGTGGTGCTGCAGGGTTCGGCTGCAAATGGAATTTGAAACTGACCATGGAAATCTGAATGTAGTGGACTATATATATATAGAAAGTGTGATTGAAGGCAACAAGCTGCTCAATTCGTGGCTGCATATGGTGATAAAGGAGAAAGAAAACCTTTGCTGGAAAGAATGGTTGAAGTTGAATGTGGGTTGATTGATGATTTTTGGTGAATAATAAATGTAGAAATGGATGATGGTTGCGGCTGTCATTGATGCAAATTTGGGAATTGAAAATGATATAGTGTAGGCAAGCTTTCGGCCATAGGATGATGATGTTGAAGAATATTAGGTGTAAAAGTAGAAAAAGAAATAGAAAAGAAATGGATTGGTGGAGACAAAGTTGAGTGGTATATTGAATGATGCTTTGCTTGTACAATTATGGTTGAATTGTTTTCGTATGATGAATAGTGATAAGAGGTTGAATTGTAAAGATGGTGATTAGTGGATGGAATGATGATGAAAAAAAAAACGTGGGTGGAGACATATAGATTGGAAATGAGGTGTAATTTGGACTTAAAATAAATTTGAGAATAAATACAAATTTGAGATAAAAATTGAATTACGTATTTGGACTTGAAATAATTTGAATAAGGAAAATTGAGATATTTTTAAATAAATTTGGAATTCAAAATGATTTTGAAAATAATACTTTGAATAAATAATTAAAATAACATAATTTTAGAAATTCGGTTTTTAATTTAAAATCGAACAAATTCGATATTTCTTGACTTGGCTAGACGAATCCGTCGCGGCGTTAACTTCAAAATAATAGGTGAAATAGTAGCGACACAATTTTCTAAATATTAAAATAATTATTAATTGCGTAAAATTCTGGGTCGCTACAATTACCTTTGATCCGATGAGATAAGGTCGAAATTTGTCAAACGCAAAGACCGCGACAAGCATCTCTTTCTCGGTTGTGGCATAATTCAATTGAGCATCACTCAATGTCCGGCTTGCATAGTAGATCACATGCAACAATTTACCTCTCCTTTACCCCAAAACCGCTCCCACGGCATAATCACTAGCATCGCACATGAGCTCAAATGGTAAGCTCCAATCCGGGGCCACAATAATAGGAGCCGAGATAAGCCTCTCCTTAAGAGTGTTGAAAGCCAATAGACACTCTTGAGAGAAATGGAAAGTGTTGTTCTTCTCAAGTAGAGAACAAAGAGGGTTAGTGATTTTAGAGAAATCCTTGATGAATCTCCTATAGAAGCCCGCATGCCCCAAGAAACTCCTTATGCCTTTCACCGAAGTAGGAGGAGGCAATTTCTCAATAACTTGTATTTTGGCTTTATCAACATCAATCCCCCCTTGTGAAATCCGGTGGCCAAGTACAATGCCATCTCTCACCATAAAATGGCATTTCTCCCAATTACGCACTAAATTGGTTTCTTCACATCTTTTCAACACTAGATCAAGATTACCCAAGCATTCATTGAAAGAAGAACCAAAAACTGAAAAATCATCCATAAATACCTCGATGAATTTTTCCACCATGTCGGAGAAAATGGCCATCATACAACGTTGAAAAGTAGCCGGTGCATTGCAAAGACCAAACGGCATCCTCCTATAAGCAAAAGTCCCATATGAACATGTAAAGGTGGTCTTCTCTTGATCTTCGGGGGCTATTAAAATTTGATTGTAGCCCGAGTATCCATCCAAGAAACAATAATGAGAATGCCCAGCCAACCTCTCAAGCATTTGGTCAATAAAGGGGAGAGGAAAGTGATCTTTTCGAGTGGCATTGTTCAATTTTCGGTAGTCAATGCACACTCTCCATCCCGTCACGGGTCTTGTAGGAATAAGCTCGTTGTTCTCATTTTCAACCACCGTGACACCTCCTTTCTTTGGAACACATTGGACGGACTCACCCATGCACTATCCGAGATTGAATAGATAATTCCCGCATCCAACCACTTCAATACCTCGACTTTCACTACTTCTTTCATGTTTGGATTTAGACGGCATTGGTGCTCCACTGTTGGTTTGAAGTCATCCTCCATGAGGATTTTATGCATGCACAAGGTAGGGCTAATACCCTTGATATCTGCCATAGTCCACCCAATAGCCATTTTATACATTTTCAACACATCAAGTAGTTTTTCTTCCTCCACTCATCCAAAAAATTCGAGATAATAACGGGAAGAGTAGAAGAATCACCCAAGTATGCATACCTCAAATGTGATGGAAGAGGTTTGAGCTCAAGAGTTGGGGCTTGTTGAATGGAGGGTAGTGAAGGAGAAGAGCTCTCTCCCAACTCTTCAAAATATGGCCTCTTCTTGAAGGGATAAAATTTGGGAGCATCCAAGTGTTGTGACATCCTTCCGATGTCCAAATCATCCTCTCCCTCGGTGGTTATGGAGTGAGCAATGCAAGTCTCAAGGGGATCCTTAGATGACCCATAGATGAATGATGTAGCCACCTCTTGATCGATGATGTCTACTCGGGAGCATAAATTTACCTTGATGGGGTACTTAATGGATTTCATAATGTTGAATGTGATTTGCTCATCTTGAACCCTCAATATCAATTTTCCTCCTTGCACATCTATTAAAGCTCGACCGGTTGCTAGGAAGGGTCTTCCCAAGATGATTGGGATATCAAGGTCTTCCTCCATATCAAGAATGATAAAATCGGCAGGGAAGATGAATTTGTCCACCTTGATTAGCACATCCTCAACAATACCACGCGGATGCTTAATAGAGCGATCGGCCAATTGCAATGAAACTGTGGTTGGCTTCACCTCTCTCATGCCCAATCTCCTGAAAATAGACAAAGGCATTAAATTAATACTAGCACCAAGATCACATAATGCTTTTCCAAAAGTTAAATCACCAATAGTACAAGGAATAGTAAAACTCTCTGGATCTTTGATTTTTGGAGGCAATTTGTTTTGTAGTATGGCACTACATCCTTCCGTGAGCATCACAGTTTCATGATCTTCTAGCCTCCTTTTGTTGGAAAGGATGTCTTTCATAAACTTTGCATAGCTAGGCATTTGTGCTAATGCATCAGCAAATGGTATGTTGATGTGAAGTTTCTTGAAAACTTCAAGAAATTTACCAAATTGTGCATCCACCTTGTACTTTTGGAGTCTTTGAGGAAAAGGAATGGGAGGCACATAAGCTTTCACTGGAGTAGGAACCTTTGTTGAGGTCTCCCCACTTTCCTTCAATGTTGCATTATTTTCATTCGCCTCCTCAACATGCTCATTACCTTTTTCTTTCACCTCGGGTTATGCCACATGTTGCTTTACCGTGATTTCCGGTAATTGAATTCCACTTCTTGTAGTGATGGCTTGCACATTTTCCCTTGGATTGATCTCGGTGTTGCTTGGAAAGGCTCCTTGTTGTCTCTCCGTCATCATTTTTGCCAATTTCCCAACTTGAGTCTCAAGATTTTTGATAGAAGCCGCTTGATTTTGGAGAATAGTATTGGTCTTGTTCATGAATTGCATGAGTATCTCCTCAATGGAAGGCTTCTTCTCTTGGGGTGGTGGAGGTTGAACAAAACCGGGAGGCTTTACTTGATTTTGATTGTTGGACCAAGAAAATTTCGGATGATTCCCCCGGATTGTATGTGTTGGAGTAAGGATTGCCTTGTGGTCGGTTGAAGTTTTGAGCATAATTCACTTGCTCATTTGAAGTCGAAGCCATTTTGAGCATGGGACATTCCTCAACCTTGTGTGTTGCTCCACATACATCACAAATAAAAATAGGAGGGTAGACTGCTTTTACCGTATGTTGAGAAGATAAAGCATCACACTTCTTGAATAGAAGGTCCATTTTTGCCGATAAAGCCGCATATGCATCAACTTCATGAATTCCCGCAGCTCTCTTTGGTACCATGCGGTCGGTTGGCCAAGTAGAATTGTGACTAGCCATCCTCTCAAAGAGCTCAATTGCCTCATTAGGTGATTTTGTAGTGATAGCTCCATTGGAGGCCGAATCAACCGTCACTTGACTAGATGGATTCAACCCAAGATTGAAATATTGAACTTGCATTTTCTTGGTGAACCCATGATTTGGACATTTCCTCAACATCTCCTTGAATCTTTCCCATGACTCATAGAAACATTCGGTGTCAAGTTGTCGAAATGTGGAGATATCACTCTTCAATTTAGCCACTTTTGATGGAGGAAAGTATTTTGTAGTGAACTTTTGAGCAAGATCATCTCATGTTGTAATACTTCCAACCGGGTTGGCATCTAACCATTCACGAGCTCCATCTCTAAGGGTATGTGGAAATAACCGCATGTTGATAGCCTCCTTGCTAATTCCTAGATAATCAAAGTTACTACACATCTCCAAAAACCGCGAGATGTGAGTAAATGGATTCTCCTCGGTCATTCCATAGAATTGTAGATGCCCCTTGAAGAGATTTATCACATCCGGCTTTAGATGAAAGTCCGGACGTCCAAATGGGGGATATGTGATGCTTCCTCGATTTTGAGTGATGAGAGGGACCATGAATTGCCCCATTGGTCTATCATCTTCATCAATAACGGGATCGGCACCACCTTGGTTGTTGTCCCCCATATTGCCTTATATTCTTTGTTGTTCAACTTGTTCTCGTCTTTCCCTAATCCTCCTCCTAAAAGTTCGTTCGGGTTCGGGATCAATTGGAAGAATGTCCCAAGTTGGACATTGTTGCATAAAAAAGGCAAGAGTACCTAGAAAATGAAAATAAAAAGAAGAAAGAGATGAGAATGAGAAGACAATTCAATTAACAAAAATCAATGTATTTAGTACAAATAAAATCAATCCCCGGCAACGGCGCCAAAAACTTGTTCGCTAAAATCGTATACCGCAAGTGCACGGTTCGCGTTCAAGTAGTAAAGTGGACTAGAGAAGTCCGGGTTATCGTACCCACGAGGATTGATTGATATGTAACTAAAATTATTGATTTCATTTTAAAAGAAAAGTCAAGTAACATAAAAATATAGTTTGTGATGAATTACTAACTAAGTGACACAAATAAGAAACATGGTAATATGTAAACTAGTTAACTAAAGCAACTAGATAACAACATGAAACTTAGAATAGAACTAATTAATCTAAACACTTTAATGAAGACATAAACTTGATAATTGAAACAAGTTGCATAACATAAAACAAAGTGAATTTAGTTTTCATAACTATACTAATTTCTTTTTTTCACATCAATTAGTGGTAGTTAATTAATCAACCAAATTACATGGGAAATTTTTAACATTACCTAACTTGTGTAATAAATTCCAATTACAACTTAAAATAATAACAAACATTTAAAAGTTACAAAAACCTAAAACAACATTAATAATCATAAACATGTAAACATAAATACCCAAAATCTAGAAACTACTTAAAATACTTAAATAAAAATAAACTAGTCAAAAATTCCAACACAATAACATTAACCCATAATAAACTAACAACAACATTTAACAAATAACATAAACATATGAATAATACTTAAAACAAAGATTAAAAACAAGATAATAAAGAAAACTCCCATTTTTGTAAAGTTCTTAAAGTGAAAACCCAAGAATCCTTCACTTTGAACAAAGTTTCTTCACCACCCATTAATATCTTCAACAACCCAAGTATAAAACATTAAATGCACAAGAAATAAATGACATTCTTGATGAAAATGTGAGAAAATAACAATATTCAAAAGTTTAAACAACAACAAAATACTTAAATATAAGAAAACATTACTAAATCATAAAAACATTACTTGTAGATTGCATTAAATGAGTAAAATGTTAAGAAAAAAATACAAGAGAAATGAAAAAGAGGCAAGACTTACATGGCTCTCTCAAAAAAATCAGATTTTTCTATTTATAATACCCCAAAATCATCCAAAAACCCTAAAAAGTTGCTTAGATCCGCGAATTTCAGCTTCTGGGCCGAACCGGGTCAACCGGGTTGACCCGGTCCGGCCTGAAAGTATTATTATTATTTTTTTGTTTTTCAACCGCGCGCGATCGCGCGGTTTAAAATTCGGGGCCAGCTTGGCCTCGGGTCTGTTTCGATGTCCAAGTAGCGTTCGCGACTTGGTTCGAGCCACGCGATCGTGTGGCTCAGCTGGAGGGTGTTTTTGCGGCTAAGTCCCTTCCGTAATTGTCATCAAGTCCTCCATCTTTTAATCTCGAGCAATTTAGTCACCAAATTTTTAGATTTCTTTGAAATATGTCCTTCTAAAATTGCACTTTTGGCCTTTCAACTTTTGAAATCTTTCAATTTGGTCCCTTGGTTAATTGCGTGGCTTGTCAAAAACTTCCCGGAGGTGATAAAATGGTCCCCATACTTCCAATTTCAGCGTAATTTGCACTTCTTTTGTGGTTTTTGGCCTCAAACTTGGATATTAACCTATTTAAATACAAAATATGCATAAATTAGTAGATATTTGCTCAAGATATTCCAAAATATGCTAATTTAAAGGTATAAAAAGTCTATAAAAATGCACTTAACAATTACCTAGATCTATGTTATTAACTCACCTCTCGGATTATGAAAATAACACATTAAATCATGAAAAAGTGACCAGTTCATTCACGCATTAAACGCAATAAGAAATCAACACGTGCATTAAATCGTTAAAATAAGGAATATGGAATTAAAATAATTAACTAGGCTACATCGTTCATCCCAACATTATAATTAGTTACACATCATTATGAAAGAACAAAAACAGTAAAAATAAATGTTCATTGAAAAACAATGTAAAGAATAAAAATTTTGCACCAAGTTTTGATTCTTCAATTGTCTTCAATTCACGTCCCTCTGCAATGCTTGATTCTCAAAGAATTTGATGTTGAAATCTCAATTGTAGCTCGTTCTATGGAGAGGCAAAGGTTCAGATCTCGTGCCTCATGTGTTGTATATATAGGTTTTGAAGAAACCTAGGTCAAGAAAGAGAGAATTCTGATAAAAATCGCGAGAAAAGGCCCACAATCGGCCCAGTCGGATAAGAGTGCGATCGCGTGGCTTATACCCTAGCAATCGCGTGGAAGACCCTAAAACCCTCGGGTAAAAATCTCGAGCCATTGCGCGATCGTGCAGTAGTATGTCTGCGATCGCGTGATGTGCAATTTTCATCGTTTCTCGGCTGTATAAGTTAGTCCCCGACTTTTAATTGCAACATTTGTCCGGCACTTTCAATTGTTGCGGTTTAGTCCCTTAATTGCTTCATTCTTCATCTTTTGGGATACTTTCTACAAAGTAACAATTAAACACAAATTAAAGAGCATATATTCTAAAACGATAATAATTTCTTCTAATTTAGACATACAGATAAGTGTATAAAATATACTTATCACTCAACCTCGCCGTTTTGTCACGCTTTACGTTTTTTAGAATATTGACAAATATAAAAAATGTTAACTTAAAGTAGAATACATTTACAAATCAAAACATTATATTACACTTATAATATTATTATTTTTGAATTTGTGTTTATCCTGGAGCAACAAAATAATACATATAATATTTCTTTTCAAACAATACTATAATATTCTTCTGGAATATTGATTTAAATTATTTATTTTCAAACAATGCTACAATATTGTTTTCAAATACTGACTTAGATTGTTTCTTTTCAAGATTTATAATTCAATATTCTTCTGGAATATTGATTTATATTATTTTTTTTAAGAGTAATAGTACAATATTCTTTTGGATTATTATTGTTGAAATATTGAATGAAAAAACTACATTTAAGTAAATATTTATCTATCTTAAATTGGTTTTGACTAAACGATATGATCAGATCGAATAACTACACAAATTTATTATGTAATTCAAAGTTGATATAATACTAGCCTTTTCTTTGAACAAGAATGAAGAGTTACTTTGTAAATTTATTTGGCAATAACTCTTGACTTTCTTCAGTTGAAGGAAAAATATAATTTCCTATCTCAATTGATAAAAATTGTGAATAGAAAGATGAATAAATTTTTTCAACTCAATTGACTAGAATTTCATGATAATAACTTCTTTAAACGAAATGGAAAAAGATAAAAGAATAAAGAAGTGAATAAACTTGTATGTTGTTAAGAACCAAATGATGAGAATCATAATATGTTTGACATGAAGATCTATTATTCAAGCAAAACAAGAGTTTAAGGGCATGTTCGAAGGGCTCCAAATTAAGAAGGGCACGTGGGAAGAAAATTGGAGACAAGAATTATGGTCAAAGAAGAGTTGAGAATAAAAAAACCCGCAAGGAATATGATTCAAATTTGTGGTTGTGGTCCCATTTTCATATAGTAAATATTAGAATTTGGAAATTACTATATCTAGAATAATTGTATCCCTTTGAGTCTTATTTCCAACGCACTTTGAATCATCACATTTGGAAATCGGTGAAGAAAGTTATGACCAAAATATCAGAGAACACGCGGCTAAAAAAATTACAACCACGCGATCGCATGCATGTTCTGAAACTAGGGTTTCGGGATTTTGCTGTTTTTCTATGTTTTAATTATGTTAAGTCTTGTTTTGTGCCTCTATAGCGTCCGGACCTATTTTAGGACATTTTTTCTTCTTTATATGTTATTTCCTTTCATTGTAATAGTAGACATTTTTATGTGAGACTTCAAACCAAAAATATATCCAAGAAAATTCAAAAGATGATTATTGTGTTCATTTAACGTCCAAATTAAGTTTCATTTGTTTTTCTAGTGTCGTAGTTGAGTTTTCGAGCCAAAAAAATTTTATTTTATTTATTTATTTCAAGAATTCATAACTATTCCAAAAAATAAAAATTAATTCTGAAAATTCAAGAAGCACTTTCTTGAATCTCTTTAAATTCTTGTTAATTCTTTACTTTCTTTTAATTATCTTGCATCATTGAGTAATTCATAATCCTTTTCGTGTCAAAATTTTCCATTCCAATCCACAATGTCTAAATCTATGGAAGTAAAGTCATTGAGAGGGGGTAACGATATAAATCACCTATGGGCAACTATGCAAAAACATTTTAAGGAAGATGGATAGGAGGCTTGATAAAGTTATGACTAGGCTGGATGAACGAGGGGCATCTATTGATAAATTGCAAAAAGGCCAAGCTCAAACAACCCATAATGATAAGAGGCAAAATCAGTGTGATTCTAATCCTAGGGTTGGAATTGAGGTTGAGAGGAAGTTAGTGAGTGATGTCTTTTCTACGATAGGAGGGACATTAAAATGGCTAGAACGGGATATGATTTCATGGAAGGCCAAGAAGGTAGCTAAGTTGCAAAAGAGGGAGAATGAAAGAAAGGCTAAGGCTAAATTACAAAAAAAGAGTGAAAGTGAAAATGAAACTGAAATTGTAGTTGATTTACAATTAGAGCCTCAGTACAGGAATGTTGAGAAGGAGGGTGAATTGAAAGTTGTTGTGGAAGAAACAAAATTGAGTAGTGATGAGGAAATGCGTGAACAGGATGATAAAAATACTAAAAGAGGAGGTGCATGAATTAAAAAAAAAAAGTGGTTGAGCAGGAAATTGAAAAAAATAAAGGAGATTATTGAGCAAGGTAGTGAAAAGAATGAGAGATGTAAAGAGAAGAACCTTGTGGGTCGGAAAGAAGAGGTGGAGATAATATATCAGGAGTACAGGGATCCATATCTTGTACATGGTGAAATTAGCATTCTTCACCTTATTATGCTTAATTCTTTCTTGCAGGTTGATTGTACTCGAGAGCTTGATCAACACCACTTATGCCCAATGAAGTTCATGTTCATTGACATTCATGTTTACCAATTGAAGTAGTACAATTTATTAATTCTATTATATGGAAGCAAGAATTTTTCATTTAATCCAGGGTGTGCATTGATACATCAAAAACAAAGTTATGATTCATGACGAATCATTCTAAAGAAAGAATGAATATGAGAATCATAGTATACTTGACAGGAAGATCTATTATTTAAGCAAAACAAGACTTTAAGGGCATATTCGAATGACTCCAAATCAAGAATGGCATGTAGGAAAAAGATTGGAGATAAAAATTATAGTCAAAGAAGAGTTGGGATGCAATTATAAATAAAGATCCCGCAATGGTTATGGTTTAGATTTTTAGGCTGAGGCCCCATTTTCGTATAGAAAACATTCGAATTTGGAAATTATCATTTATGGAATAATTGTATCCCTTTGAGTTTTATTTCCAACGCACTTTATATGAATAAAATATAATTAAGGCTCTGTTTATTAGAATTTTTGTTTTTAAAAACATATTTTTATATTTTCGATATAAAATATGTGGTTGAAAAGTGGAGAGAGGAAATGTGTGTGGTAAAAAGTGATTTGGGGGAATTGTGTTATTTAAAACATATTTTTTTTTCTAGTTTTCCAAACAGAGGCTAAGTGATTTTACTCTAAAAATTGTTCTTGATTGAACTTTTGAACTTATCAAAGACTATCAAATCTTTGTGGCGTTTACAAATTGAACTTATCAAAGGTGTGTACAACATTTGTGGTGTTCTCCCATATTGGTTCTTTTTTCTGCACGTAACAGGTCTAAGATCTAATATACCTTAAGTTTTTGCATCGTGAGGTCGAAATCTTTATGTTATAGTCTTTAAACCTGAATTTGGAGCTTTCTAAGCGTTGCAACAACAATTTCCGTGAGTTCATCGTGCTTCCCCACGCGGGATCACATCACCAGGAGTGTTGCAAGGGTATAAATCATTCATTAAGAGTGTGTTTGATTACCTTGGATTTGCCATGGAAAATCAAAATATTTTCCATCTTTTCTCATTTTCATTTGTTTGACAACCAAAATTTGGAGTGTAAATTTTTTTCTTGGCATTACTCCACGCGCCTGTTTTTGTGGAAAACATTTTCTCTCACAAAGTTTAAGTTTTAGTAACGTTTGATCAATTTGTTGTTATTAATTAACTTATTTTTGTTAAAAAAACATTATTATTATCAAATACAAATATCTTTAAAAATTGATTAAAATAGCTAAATTTTACTTTATCTGTCATGAAAAATAGTGTCAATCAAACAACAAAACTTAAAAAATTCTCCACTTTTTCCACTTAGAAAATTAAACCAAACAAACACTTTCAATTAATATTTTCCGCAAAAATAATTTTTAAACAAGTCAATTTCTTGAAAAATATTTTCTTTCTATCCATTTTTCATCGTAAGTAAATATTTACAACAGGGGTTTTTTTTTCCCTGGCAGGAATTATTCTCTTACTTTTTCAAGTGAAAGTTGTCGACTAATTATCTATGACTATGTCAAGTCCTTAGCAGGCCCAATCAGGGTCAAATCTTGGGTCATAATCATGTCGAATCCTGCCAACAATTTGATAGACGGCCCAACAACATAATTGCCCAACTATAATAAGGTGTATTAGGGAGGCCTTTTTAAAGGAATAATATATAATTATGGTGATTAAAAGATATCATTTCAAACTTCTAAAATCAAGCAATTATTAGGTTTTATTAATTATATATATTAATATCACAATACTATAGAAGGTCACAACAATATAAAATTATGATCACAATCACAAATCAAATTTTAAAATCTTCACAAAATTATAAAATTATCGCGACTTATTTCTCTGTCATATATTATAAAATTATTTGATCACGATTTGTTTTTCGATCAAAAATTATAAATTTATAAGTCACAACTTATTTTTTGGTCACAACTTATCAAATTAGTCTGTCACAATTTATTACTCGATCACAATTCACAAATTTTATATATCGCAACTTATCTCTCGATCACAAATCACAAATATATAAGTCACAACTTCTTTCTTGCTCACAATTCATGAAAATAATCGATCATGACTTATTTTTCGGTTCCAATTCACAATGTCATAACTTAAAAAATTGTGAGTCACAGTTACAAATTTAGTCATGATTTCAAAAAATAAAAATAAAAATAAAAAGTTAAATCAAATATTATGTATTGGTCAAATATCATGAATTTATGGATCACAATCAATATTAACCCCCACCCCAACTCCCCACACCCCACACCATCGTCGATCGTCGCCCACCACCCTAGGGATGACAAAAAAACCCGACCCGAACCCGCCCTTAATGGGGCGAAAAAAACCCACCCCGTTATTGACCCGACCCGCTATAATATAAAATTAAAAAAAAAAAATTGGAACTCGTTATTTAATTCAAGACACTGTATAAGTTAATCATTAAACTAGAAGAATGAACATGAAGTCATTTATCACTTGGAACTCGTCATTTAATTTATAAAACATGATTTATTTATTTATTTATTTTATCATATTGATTTTTATCTAAAATCAATATGATAAAAAATGGAAGACTTACCAACTAAGGTAGTTGTTGAGTATCAGCAACTCAATCGCTGCATTCATTTTTTTTTTTTTTTTGGCATTTCATTCTTATTAACTAAATTGAAAATGGATCCAAGAATTAAAATACATCAAAAAAAATATCATTAGAATACATAACGATAGAGGGGAAAGAGAAGAGAAAAAATAAAAAAATATTCGGGTCTCAAACGGGTCGGCAGAGGAACCCGCTCCGCCCTGGGAAAAACCTGAACCCGACCCGCCTCGTATCTAGCGGGTTCGTGGGCCGGGTATGGCGCAGGTAATGGGTTCGCGAGGCGGGACGCGGAATGGCCGATCCGACCCGAACCCGACCCGTTGTCATCACTACACCACCCCCATCAAAGCCGCCACCAATCACCACCATAGTCTCCAACCAAACAAAGCATCTTCACTTCACAACCACCAACCATCACCACAACATCGACCGAACCAGTTTATTTCAAGGTCACCACCACCACCAAAATTGCAGACGTACCACCTCCACAACCTTCACTAATAAGTGTATTTTATACACTTATTTATGTGTCTAAATTAGAATAAATTATTTTCGTTTTAGAATATATATGCATATTAATTTGTGTATATTTGTTTACTTTTCAGAAAATATCCCAAAAGATGAAGAATGAAACAAGAATAATGATACATGTACAATTCAACTTACAATTCCTCTTACAATTCTTAATGTTTTAGCTGAGGTGGACCTGCAAAACTCTGGCCCACCTTACTTGCACCAGCATAAGACTCGGGAAATGGCCAATAATTAGTAAACGAAATAAATTAAAATAGAACAAACTCGAAACACCTTTACGAACCAGACAAGAAAGAGGGAAAGGGTTTCAGACAACGCCACCGGAATCATCGTCACCGTCACTCAATTATTCCATGCGAAAGGGTTCATACGGCACCACATTTCTTCTATACCACTAAACGCCGATCATCTCTATTCCTTATTTTCCACGTTTTACAGTGGATCTTGCATGAAAAAACACATATGTAAGTAAGTAAGTAAGTTAGATTGAGTTCTTCATTTTCAATGTTTAGGGTTCTTGCTATACTTGGGGATGCTCGAAAATTTTTGTGGCTTTTCTTCGGACAATGTTATGCAGAAGGATTATTTTTTTTTTTTCTTTCCCTTTTTTATAACCGATTGCTTAGAACAAATTTAATGGACGAATTATGGTTTTTTTAATGTGGATTCATATGTGGTCAAAAGTAATTGGGGCTTCCCTTTGTATCAGTGTATGTGGATAAATTATGACTTTGTTTGTACTAATTATGCTTCTTTTTGTACCAATATTGTGGACTAATTTGTTGGAAGTTTTGCTACTGCTTATGCTTCTTTTAGGGTGATAACATAATCGAGGAATCCAAAGAAGACAAAATCCATGAAGAACTTGTTCCTCAATATAAAATTATTAAAGTGCATGTTGCAGGTTTGAAAACTGAAGCTATATTTTCTCTCAAATAAATGACTACAGATATTGTGATACCTTATGGAGCATCTCGTTGATGATACCTTATGGAGCATCTGTTCTCGAGTTCAAGGAATAGGGGCAAATGAAAGGAACTTGCCGCTCTAAATTCCTATATTCGGAATCCAAATGTTATTTTCCCAAAGGAAGAAATTGGATTGCGCAAGGACTGAAGCTATATTTTCTCTCAAGTAGATGACTACAGATATTGTGTACCCATATGGGATCTTGTGTTTTGTGAGAATCTAGTCACCCAGTGCTGCCTCAAATTTTCCTTGTTCGAATTTGGAAATACAATTTCATATGATTTTATATTGTGGTTTATGTTAATATCTGACCTTTTTTAAATAATTTTATGCTTGTGACAAACTTAGATTTGAATTCTATTATACTGTGTTAACTACACAAATATACACATGCGGGGGTGCAACTATGTAGATACAAAAGCGAGCAATAGGCATATTAATAATGGTAGAAAGTAGGCAATGGATTCTTCCAATGCACAACAACTTCAGGTAACAAAATATATTAGTAGTTACAAATCCACCAAATCCCTCTTGTTGAAGTCATCACACACTCGGTCCATCTTCACACTGGCTAGATGGATAGTAGCACTGCATAGCATCTCCTAGTTAGTGTTGGAAGTTAGGCATGGGTTGGTGGAAGCTTGAAACGACAGGTTCACCCTCTTGAATATTGTAGCTGGGTCTTGGTCTCTTTCCTTTGTTTGATTTTGACGTTTCCTGCACATCATCCAATATGATAAATTATACACCAACTTATTAAATACTAAACATTTAATTGTAAAATATACCTTTGTTTTCGTTGAACTCGATTCCAAAGGTCCTTTCTTCCTAAGTTTCCTAGGCGCTCCCTTTCTTCTCATTTGGTTCGGATCCAATATGTTCCCACTACTAGTATTCTCTAAAGCTCTAAACTCAGTGGCTACCTGGAGGGAGGGCTGGGATAGGAAATAACTTCCACCAATCGACTTTGCAATGCTTAGCTCTTTCTTGTGATGTTCGATCCATTCCATAATCGAATGGGTTCCTTCTTCATTATCTGCTGCTAGGTCTGCCACTTGGGAAAATGCTTGACACATCTGGTCATATCTCAATTGATCAGGTGTACTAATCAAGCCATTGTAATTGACTGTCACCCTCGTGTGGGCTCTATACACATCTTTCCTCCATCTCTGCAATATGTACTTATCTGAAAGTGATTGGACGTTATTATGAATCAAGACGGATATTGCATGTCGGAATATTATTCCACGAAACTCGAACAAGTGACAGCTACAACCAAACTCGCATGTATCTTTGCAGAATAAAACAGAAAATATTTTTTTTATCACTCGCTCATTATATATGACATCCTCTTGTACCTCGTATATCGTCCTGAATAAATCTTCCTTGGTAGATATAATCTCACAATAAAACTTTCCAGTGAACTCATCTTGAAACTCTCTAAATTTAGAAATAGTGTACACTTCCTGAAATTGCTTCTCCAAAACGTACTTAGTTACACATGGCATCATTTGTGAGTACGACTTGCAATCAGCCTGAAACTCCTTTTCAATCTTACTTCGCAAGGCTCGCTTGTACTGTTTGACAAACTGCTTCAACGAGGTCCTCGAATGGACATACCCATCAAAGAAGGATTTAATACTCTCACTACGTTGAGTTGTTGACATCCCTGCCCAAAAAGTAGTTTTTAAAAAACAAGGAACCCAGCGCTCTCTTTGCTCATGAAGACCTGACAGCCAATCATTGCCACGCAATTCATACCTATCGATCATAGCTCCCCAACCTTCTTCAAACTCTTCAACACTTTGTGAATCATAAACCAATCCGTGTATAGCTGAAAATATGGAACCTTTATTTTCATGGTAGCCAAACTTTTTCGGAAACTTTTTCATTATATGCCACAGACACCATCTATGTTTTGTGTTTGGAAAAACTATATGAATCGTATTTTACATAGCTCTGTCCTGATCTATAATTATTCCGTGTGGAGCCTGACCATGCATGCACTGAAGCCATGTACGAAATAGCCAAACAAATGTATCTGTATCCTCATTCGAAACTAGTCCACATCCAAGCAGTATCGATTCTCCGTGATGATTTACCCCAACAAAAGGGGCGAAAGGCATGTCTTACTTTTTAGTGAGATATGTGGTATCAAATGTGATGACATCGCTAAACTCCTTATAAGCCTGTCTAGACCTGTTGTCTGCCCAAAACACATTTCTTAATCGAGAATCTCAGTCCAAATCGATGCTGAAGTAAAAACCAGAACACTCTGCTTGCATTTTTGAAAAGAACGATTGTATTGTAGCAGCATCCCCTTCATTAAGTCTTAATCGTCTTGCCTTTTGAATGTAGTTTCGACAGTCTCTTTCCACAAATTTCATCTTCTCATAACCACCTGCGTCAACAACAGTAGAGTTATAACTCTTGTGTAACGGAATCCCAACCATATCATTCACTTCACGCCGTCGCTTGACAGTTGCACTCAATTTTCGGTTGTATCGAAACAACCTGGACTTCGAAGGACTTACGGGATGATTATGCTCAAGATGGACTGAGTTAATTATCCATGTTCCATTAATTTCAGAAGCTTCCAGCCTAGATTTACAACCTGTCTGCGTAGTTGGTTGCGGCTTCATTGAATTTGTTGTATAACTAGGTCTTCGACCTTCTCGACCACATGTTATTGTCACATATCTAATCACTCCATCATCTCCCTTTCTTGAATTTCTTCTTCTCACAGGAAAACCAAGGCGATAGGCATATTTTCTATAAAATTCGTACACTTCATTTTCATCCTTAAACTCCATACCCACCTTAGGCACAATTGCTTCATCTTCACCTAACATATCATCTTCCAATAAGTTGACATTTTCCTCCAACCTTGTCTTATTACTAGATTCTCCCAAAATTGTGTCATCCACTTCTTCAAAATTTTCATTTCCTACATGATATGCATAGACAGTGATATAATAAATTTCAATTCTATTTGTTGCCGATGAATATTCATAAACAGAGATTTAAAAATATATCATCATTTGGTTCTAAATGCTCAAATTTAATCAACATTTTATCACCATTCCTATAAAAAAATAAGTTGCAATATATTACCTCTGTCATCCATCTCAGCGTTGTCTTCACTGTTGTCGGACGTCTTCCAAGTCAGTGGTTTCACCCTAGCAGCGCAGCTGTCCCTTTTTTCCCCTTTCTTGTCTAATTCACTCATTTTAGGTTTGTTCGATTTTAATTGGCCTTTTCCCGGGTCTTGTAGTGTTTCAAGTTGGTGGGCCAGAGTTTTGCAGGTCCACCTCAGCTAAAACATTAAGAATTGTAAGAGGAATTGTAAGTTGAATTGTACATGTATCATTATTCATGAAACAATTAAGGGGAAAAAAATGCACAATTGGATGCTTATTGGAGATTAATTGGACAATTGAGAAGTTTATAATATCAACCTGGAATCATGCAAGGTTCCAAAATGAAGATATTAAGAGTTGGTGGATCCAATTAAAGGAGTTGAGAATTGAAAATAGCAAATCGAGAAGATCTGAAAGTATGGGACTATATTGTTGCAATTGTAAGTTGAAGGACTGAAGAGCAACTTAAACACGAGAGACCAACTTGCAAATATCCAATGATTGATTTGGATCACAAGAAGATACTTTGAGGATTTTTAGGAGTCAATTGGATGCAAATAGAAATCAAAAAGGAATTGAATATGATAAGAATATTACCATAAAATTGATTCTAATCCACAAGATTCTGAACAGATTTCTAGTCGAACTTTGAGACCTAATTATGGGGCAATAAACGTTCGAATTGGGAAAATCCTATATCAGGAAGAATTGTATCCCTTTAAGTTTTATTTATAACTGAATTAGAATAACCTCAATCTGATAAGGGAATGTAAAGACATGATCGAAACACTGAACGCTGTGCAGAAACCAAAAAATACTCGCGCGAGGGTTTGACAATTTGCTTTCCTTTTTCGATTAGGTCTCTTCTCTAACTATAAATACAACCTATTGATACAAAAATTAGACATTTGCCTCACCTAAGAACAAGCCTAAACTCGATCGAAGCTTTGCAAAGGGGCGCAAACTGAAGATCACGTGGAGAATCGATACTTGGTGCAAGATTTCCATTCTCTTATGTTATTTTCAAAAAACGCTATTATTTATTGTTTTTGTTGTTTATTCATGGTGTGTAACTAAACTTCATGTTGAGATTAACAATATAGCCTAGTTTTACTATTTTAATTTCAAATTCCATGTTTTAATGATTTTGTTGCATGTATTGATTTATTATTGTTCTTAATGTGTGAATGAACTGGCCACTTATTCATGATTACATGAGTTATTTCCATAATCCAAGATGTGAGTTAATAACTTAGATCAAGGAAATAAATCTGGTAATTGGACGAGAGATAGAGATATACTCTTGTTATTATTGTGGTCGTGTATGAATTCTCGTGTGTTACGCATCTAGATAAAGAATATTCGGACCCTCTGTAGTGATACATGGTTAACTTATTTTGGTAGAATTAATTTAAACTTGAGAGATGAATTTCAATATACATTAGTGAATTCGACCGAGTACATATTTAGGAAATAAAACTGGAATTGGAGTTAATTTAATTGGTTAGGTGAAATCATGAATCCCAGCTACTTTACAATTATCTTTAAAAACAAAACAAATTCGCAATTTTAATTCTTTAATTTATTGTCTTAGTTACAACATAAAACACCAAACTCATTCGTCTGTTCAAATAGAGATAAGAACTAAAATATTTCCATACTTAATATCAGTCCTCGTGGGACGATAATCTGGACTCGTTGTCCACTTTATTACTTCTCACGACCCGTACACTTGCAGGTGTATCTCGCACAGCGAGATATTTGTGAACATATTTTTGGCGCCGTTGTCGGAACTGTTTTTATTAATATCGATAAAAATTAGTTCTTACTTTACTTTGAACATTTATTTGCTTTATTTTTATCTCTTAGTTTTTTTTTTTTGGAAATATTTTTTTAAAAGTTGTGAATTGTCTCCTTTTCAGGTATTGAATGAATTTTCAAACAGTTGGAGGAAACACATCAAGATGGCATCAAACAGTTCTCGATGACTCTTTGATCGAACTGCAATTCCGACTTATCTGATGTGTGACTTTTGCTGGGAAAATCATGCTTTATATGATTGTCCTATTGCACCTCAGGATGGTTTGTGGAAGAATGATTGTGTGGGGAATTTTTATCTAACAGAGCAGGGGTATCCACTAGAACAGTTTCTGGTGGAAAGATAAGATGAGTCAGAAAAAATGCTTGAAACAACTGAAGAAAAAGAAGAAGAACCTGAAAGAGTGGATCAACTAGAAGAAAATTGCTTCCATGAAGAGGACATAGTCCCATGGTTAACATTTAAAAATCAGGACATCAAGCTTAAGGAAACTTCAATAACAGATGAAGAGCAATTGGAGAAAGAGAAGTTGATCACAGAAGAGCGGTTCGACAAGGAGACACCTGAGAGTGCCAACTTTACAATGCAATCCTCTAATTGCAAGAATTGGGGAAAGGTTGATTTCATCATTTCAAATGAAGAAGTGGTTGAAATCTACGTACTGAAGTTTGAATTGAGTGGAGGTGTGCACATACATGACATGGGCAAAGTGGAATTGTGGTACATAAATTCAAATTGGAACAAATTCAAGTGGCACAAACAACAACGATCATCAAAAGCTTTATTTAGAATTCCTTGAACAATCACGGTAAAAATTCGGGCTTTAGACTTAAAATGGAGCGCTTATTGGGAGGTAACCCAATTTCTATCCTTTTATTTATTACGCTTTCAGTATTTATTTATTTTATGTTTTTACATTAGATGCATGAATTTATGGTGTACTTGTTGTGTTGACTTGCAGCAATGCATTTTAGTATGCATGAGTAGGAATTACACAACATAGTTACATTATTTTTCATGTTTAGGTTTGTTTTGATATTTTTGCATTTTTAGCTAATTAGGTGTTCATCGTCATCCAAAGCGCGCGCGCACACACACACATTATTAGCACTAGGATAGTTTCTTAATAGTGTTTGGGACTTCTAATGTCATTTATCTATTGTTGTAAGGAAAACACTGATCAAAACCCCTCAAACCAAGTTGGGTAATGCAAATAAGGGTCAAATTCATCCAAGTGCAATCAAATGGAAGCTTCAAAGCAAAAAAAACACATCCTCTACGCCTGGGAAGTACTAGTGCCCTCTCTTTTGTTTTTGTTTTACATATTTACATCTATTTGATAAACATTGATGACAATGTTTCTTTCTAGTTCGGGAGTTGGAAAATCTCATTCATGTTTTTATTGGCATTCATTCAATTTTTATTGGGATAAAAAAAAATTGAAAAAAACTTGAAAATTTTGTTGAGATGTTAATTGCCTAGGATATAGTTTGGATCAAATTGTGCTTTGGCTTGAATAATTGGAGAACATGAAAACATGAATTTTATGAACTAGTTATCACTTGCTGGATTTCATCTTCATTGCGCACATAGCCATTGTTAGATAAATACTTGTGTCGGGATTCGTTTAACACATGTAGGGCAAGTTTTATGCACCTTGAACTTAGGAATGACTTGAAAATTCCTAAACTTAGATCAATAGATATCCCGTCCCTAAATTAGAACCAAATATGGCTTGAAAAGCAAGTTTGGGGGTAGAATGTTTAGAATATGCATGTATTAATAGGTTGGAGGTCTGTGGTTCTTGACTTTGCACTTTAGTTAAAGCAGTTTGATCAACGGGTATAAACCATAACCAGGATAAAAACACAAAAGTGCCGAAGGTCTTATTCTACTCTTCATATACCTTTTTGACTCGAGTAATTAAGTCTGAGGGGTCTTTCAAACCTGGTACCCTAAAGTCGTCTGACTTGAGAGTTATCGACCTAAAGATCGCTACATGGGTCAATTAGAAAGCAAGTACGGATAGTGAACTTACACATAAGCCAATCAAACATCTTTAACTTATCGATGTCGACTGTGTGACTCGAGCAATTAAGTTTGAGGGGTCTTTCAAATTTGGTGCTCTAAAGTCGTCTGGCTTGGGAGTCACTGACCCAAAACTCGCTATAGGGGTCACATAGAAACAAATGAGAAAATTATTGCACAAAGATGTAAAAGACAAGGACATGAAAGAAAAAGAACTATAAAAGTCGTCCATAAAAAGGAAAAAAAATTGTTTGGTGTAAACTTTGTTGACAATAACTGTGGAGATGGAGGGTGTAGAGTTGGGGATTGCTTACTTTTGACTTGTTGTGCATGCATGTTTTTAATTCTGACTGTCTTGTGTGGAAAACGTAAAGAATATATTTAGAAACCACTATAGATAAACTAGGGATGTGAGAGAAAAGCAGTAAGTTGTGACCATCCATGAGCGATGAAAGGAAAATCAATAGAATCATAGTTTGACCACATGAGATTCGGGCTTGATTGTGCATAACACGCTGCATAGTGTTAAGTGTATCCTTTGCATGTGTAGGAGTTTGACTTTGGCTATTCACACACACACACTTGAAAATCAGGCATGAGATAACTAGACTTATTTTACTTTGTTGTTCAAAACTCTTGCTGAAGTGCGATTTGATTTGTACTATTGAGGCAAATGGTAAACATGTTGACAAAAGCAAAATAATTACATTTTGTTATTTTGATTTATTAGTTTAATTTTACATTGTTCGAGGATAAACAATAATTCTAGTTTGGAGGTATTATTTGAACGAACGAAAGAATTGTGATTTTTAAAGCTAAAACTAAAGAATTGAATTAAACAAATAAAATTGCGAGCTTGCTTTTAACTGTTGTCTACGCCTCTGTCGAAAGGTGCGTTCAATTTCTGTATCAAGAGGAAGCAAATCAAACAACTCAGTCCTTCTTAACATGAATTAATTAAAGCAAAAATAAAAGTAAAAAGTAAAAGTAAAAATAAAGCAAATAAAAATCACACCACACACACCATCGTCATCGCCTCCTACACTCTAGCCACACAACTATCAGCATTGCCAACATCACCGCACACCACAGCATCACCACAATTTTGCAGCACCACAACCAGCAACGCCTGCACCCCAACCCCCACACACAAATCTGCACACAACCAAATCCCTTACATAGCACTATCACCAACATTAAATACACAGAGTAATAGAAGGAAAGAAGTGGGGAACACCACCATTGCCCTAAAATCCATAGCCGGCTTATGACATCATACTGCAGCGCACGACAATGGCCATCGAGGAGGGACACATAGTGATGCATTGCCTTCTGCTGCAGTGCCTTCGCAGTAGGGATACTATCGTCATGGGTCACTGTTGTCAGAAGATGGGATGGTCGCCATTGTCTCCATCGAAGAGAGATGAAGGCGAGGATTAAAATAGGGGTAAATATCGCTATTTTCAAAATCGGCTCGAAAATCTGCAACCCAGGCAAAAAATCGGGCTATGTCACACATAAAACCCAGTCCGGTCAAACCCGGGTCGACCTAGGAAACCTGGCCGACCTGATCAACCCAGACGCAGGTTTGTACCGAGTTTTATATTTATTTATTTTTAATATTATTTTAAGATTATTTAATACCTGGGTCGATTCCATTTTGACCCTCTGACCCTTGAAGCAGTCTCTTGTCCGGATCGATGACGGGCCAAGTCTGAAAACATTGGTAAAAAATAATAATTAGGTCTCAGAATATGCGGTGAGCTGGGTGGGGTATAGGTTAATTATTTTTTTTTATAATAATATTAAAGTTATTAATTATGGCCTCATTATTGACTTAATAAATTCAAGATCTTGAATTTGAATTTGAAAGTTCAAAATTAGACCCGAAGTAATTTCACTTCCCGATGAATCTAATTGGCGACATGAGGTTATTAATTGCGTATTTTCAGAAATAGGGCAGAATTGCTACATTTGCCAAAAACTCTTTCTAAACTTGTTTAGAACCAATTTAATCGTTGTAAACAATAAGTTTACCATGTTAACCTTTTTAGGATCATCATCCCTAATTTAATTTTGTCATTTTAATAACAAATTTAAGAACAATTTCAACACTTCATAAGAATAATATTTAAACATCAAGCGGACTTTAAAATACAATACCCATTTTTTTTCATAAAAATCTACGTATACATCTCAAAATCGAGCCTCAAATAGTATTTAATTTTTAAATACTAGAAGAATAAGAATTTCATTCCAAAATAGTTAAGTACAAAAGGGCTTAATCTTTTCTCTCTTTTGGTTACCAATAAGTACTCTTCATTCTCGACTGGCATTCTCTATAGGGAATCCATAATACAAAAATTAATGTTCAATTGCCTATAAAAAAATATGAAAAAACTCTGAACCTCGAGGTCTAATGAGTAAAACTTGATACATGTAATAAAAGGTTAATTTCAACATAAAGTGTATAAAGTCCTATAAGCTTCTATCATTCTCAATATTTTCTCATCAAACTTTAACTACCTATGAATAAATATAAATCATACACTTTACCTCTTAACTTTGACATTATTTCTCATATAAGTGAATGAAATCACAGTCACTTTAACATATTATTGGATAATCAACTCATATCTCATTTACTAAATTTAGTTCATATATGTTATACCAACACAATACTCATCTTGTATATTGACTTCAAAGCATATATAAAATATTTGACTTTGTACTCTATCAAAATTGTCAAGTGATAATAGAAATCATTATTAAAATTTCATCATTTATTTTTTTACTACATCTGACAATTCATTTCATGTTTATATATAAATAAGAATCAAATCTCACATAGTTAATTCATAGAATCAACATCAAAACAATTACAAAATCGATAAGCATAATAATGGAATGTAATGCATGCTATGATATGCATAAAATGATATGATTTTTATCTCTTTTCAATCTTTTCTTTCTCTTCTTTTCTTTATTTCTTTCTCTTTTCTTTTTTTTAAAATTGATATGCATAGTGAGAATATTTTTCACTTGTCTCATACTTCTTTCTCTTCTTTTCTTTCTTTCTCTTTTCTTTATTTGAAAAGTGACATGCATAAAAATAAGCCTCAAAACTCATTTAAAAACCTCATTCCATATTACTTTAAATCTCATATTTCATACTTCAATAAAATCAAGTTTTGAACACATGCAAAGTAACTTTTCGAAGTGTTTATTCCAACAGGTTTTATACTAGTTCAACTCCTTTTAACATGACGTGAATCATGTAAAATATATAGTAAAAGATTTGAGGTTAACAATAATGTCTGAGTACAAGAGTTGAGATACTTTCTAGTATGAAAACTAATTTCAAAAACTTTCATAAAATCAAGATTGATAACCTTAAAAAATTTTAGTCTTTAAATCAACCAAAATATGGAATTTTATACATGAAGCGCATAAATAAGCTTAAGCCATAAGGTAGAACCTGATTTAGTATTCAAAATCAATTTAAATAATGTTTTAATACTTATATACAAAATTTAAGTATCAAATCTTAGTAAATTCAACTCAAAGTAACAATTTAAGGGCATTCAAATTGGAGACAACAACTTAATTTTCCCTTCAAATCTGAATTCTAATACATGTAGCTTCATACCCAAGCTTAAATCATGAAATAGAGCACCATCAATCCTAACTCAACATTCCCACTTAAAATCAGCTTTAAGGTATGAATAATTCTAATTTGCAATTGTAATTTAAGCTTATTTATCATAAAAATAGAAACTTAGCTTTCAACAAATTTTGAAATAAGTCATTCAAACATGTTTTCATCACTCACGCATTTCATCAAACACCTAGAAGTTAATTGTGTTAACATAAATCTTAGAATATGAGTTATCCAATCAACACACATTTATAAGAAATATATCAAATAGTATAATCATGTAAACGCCATATGAGAAATTAACTCAATTAAAATACAAACCAAGTTTTAATAACCTTCTAACATATAAATGATGTTTTTGAGCCTTTACTTTTACAATTAATTAACCAAGTGTTAGGTGTTCACCGATATCTCGCGATGCGAGATATCCCCGCAAGTGTACGGGTCGTGTGAAGTAATAAAGTGGACCTTAGAGTCCGGATTATCGTCCCACGGAGACTGCTATTAATTATCGAAATATGTTAGTTCTAAACCTTATTTGAACGGACGAAATAATTTGAGATTTTAAACTAAAACTAAGGAATTAAACTAAATAAATAAAATAAATGTAGAATTTGTTTTGTTTTTAAAAATGATTGTAAAGTAGTTGAAATTCACGATTTCACCTAGCTAATTAAATCAATTCCAATTTCGGTTTTATTTCCTAATTATGCATTCGTCGAATTCACTAATGTATATTAAAATTTCTCTCTCGAGTTTAAATCAATTCTACCTAAATAAATCAACTTTGTATCTCTACAGTGGGTCCGAATATTCCTTATCTAGATGCATAACATGCAAGAATTCACACACGACAGCAATAATAACAAGAGTATATCTCTGCTCTCGTTCAATTACCGGATTTATTACCATGTTCTAAGTTATTAACTCACCTCTCGGATTATGGAAATAACTCAATATATCGTGAATTGATGATCAAGCAATTCAAGCATTAAGAACAATAATAAATCAATACACGCAACAAAATATTAAAACATGAAATTTGGAATTAAAATAATATGACTAGGCTACGTCGTTCAGCCCAACATAGAATTTAGTTACACATCATGATTAAAAAGCAAAAATGATAAAATAAAACGTTCATTGAAAACAACAAGAAGAAAGGAAAGCATGCACCAAGTCTCAATTCTTCAATTGTCTTCAATTCACGCCCCTTTGCTATACTTTGATCTCCCAAGAATTGAATGATAAAATCTAAATTTAGGCATGTTCTTAGGTGAGGCAAAGGTCCAGATCTCATGCCTTTTGTGTTGTATATATAGGTTTTGGAGAAAACCTAGGTCAAAAATCCCAAAGCCTGTTAAAAATCGCGAGAAAAATCTGATCTGTGGCCCAATCGGATAACCGTGAGATCGCGTGGTAGACACTAAAACTCTCGGGTTATGAATTTGAGGTAATTCGCGATCGCTCAGTAGGATTTCAGATATCGCGTGACATGTAATTTCCATATTTTCTCGGCTGTATAAGTTAGTCCCCGACCTTTAATTGCAGCCTTAGTCCTCCAATTTCAATTGTTGCAATTTAGTTCCCAAACTTTATATTCTTCTTGAAATTCTCAATTAAGCTCTCAATTCCTTCAATTGGGACCTCCAACCCCTGGTTTGTTCACTTGAGCACCATGAACCTTCTCGGTTGACGTCACATATCTCTCACTTGCTCAATTAAGCTCCAATTAACATCCAATATTGCCGTTTTTCCATTAACTGCTTCATTCTTCTTCGATTAGAACATTTTCTGAAAAGTAAACAAATAAACACAAATTAAGGAGCATATATTCTAAAACGACAGATAAGTGTATAAAATACACTTATCATTAGGGTAATTTCAATACACTAAAAATCTTACTTCTAAATCTAATAGTTACTAAGAAAATTAGCCCGAAATTGAGAATTTCGTGATTTTGAAGAATCTGTCCAGAGCCGAAAATGCTACCAATAGCCTTCGTTTTTCCTGTGTCGATACTTGTATCCTCGATACAGAAGAATTTTCTTCCCTCCATTTTCACCTTTGATTTCTCTCGATTTTCTTCCCTTTCTCTCCTCTGTGGTTGTATCCCATGAAATGAAGCAGAAATGGGGCTAAAATCGTGCCTTATAGAAACATATATATGATATATTTGCAAAACAGCCTCATACTTTCATGTTTGCACAAGTTGATCCTTATATAATTGAAGACGAAGTCCTCAAAACTTTCTTTCTGTCATCCAAGTCCTATAACTTTTGATAAATAATTGCTTCTAACCAGAATAAGTTCATTTACCAAACATGTCTTTAAGGTAACAATGGTATAATGACAAGTGTCACCCTCTTGCATTATTTTAATACTAAAAATTTCATATTTTCTATTTCAAGGCCTCACCTTCCAGTCAATATTTGAAGGTCAAGACGAGCTCCATTTTGGACAATCTTTATACTGTGGTAAAGTTTACACTTCAACCTTCGTAACGGTTACACATGCAAAGAAAATGGATCATTATACCACCCGTACTACACGTCCAAAAATGGTTCCTCACTTGGGTTTCTATACAGCCAAATTTTCAGCATTCTTACCACTTCATGTATGCAACTTCAACTCGATATTTGAAGCACTTCCCAACCTCAATTGTGCACAAATTTAATACCAATACATACATCTCATTGTGGATTATAAGGTAGTATAACACGCAAAGACATAAGATTGTCATGTTGTTTGTACCATCCTCTCAAACATTGCTACTCAACCACAACTTTATACTTAGAATTATTTATTTCGAGGATTTTCAACATTTCAACTACTTCTCACATGCAACTTTAGCTAGATTTTTGAAACACTTATCGAACTCAAATGTATCCAAATTTGATGTCAATGCATAGATCTCATCATGAGCCATAAAATCGTATAACTTGCAATGGCTAAAGATAACTACATAATCCACAAAACGATCCCAAAGTCACATTCATCAAAATAGCAAAACAGTAATTAATAGGAGTTTATAAAATTTCTAGTTTAGTTCTCAACTATGAAATTCAATCTGATTTCAAACATCACATATAACTTTCTGTTATGCCAATTTAGTCTCCAAAGTTACAAATAATGTCAATTTCTTCCCTTTTCTTATAAATTCTACATCATCTCGTCATATAATAAAACGTGAAATTGGCTATTTTCTAAGAAAATACTTGATTCCAACTTTCTAAATAATTCAACTAAGGTACGAAATTTTTGGATTGTTACATAGAAACCTAAGCTTCGGATAGACTTCTACAGGAACAACACTCCTCCTCGCAACCTCAGCATTCCCAAAGATGATCAATATGTCTATCGTGTTATTTCCAAATCTTAGACTAAGAAGCACAGGTAGTATGTCTACGAGATGGACCCTATAGAATACATTGTAAATGCGGCCATCAATAGCCCCAGGAGGAGTCCAAAGCTTTGGTTGAAGATTAAAGGAGTCTGTGCTATCTTACAGAAGAGTCTACAGATTCATCGGAGGAGTCCAAAGATCTGGTTGAAGAAATCTAAGGGTAGAGCAAGGGAGGAATACTAATATCCAGGTAAGCCTAGAGGAGGAGGTCAAGAATGTACAGAAACTCTGAAAACTTCTAGAGAAGTCTGAAGTTGAGCTTAAGGTTGCTAAAGACTGGGATCAAGTATATGTAGACCACGTGATAGAAAATTACAAGGCATCTCCCAAGTTTGAGATGGTGGAGTCGGAGCTCTACATAATGGGCATCAAATTAGTTATTAAGGAGTTTAGTGAGAGGGCTCCCGGAGTTGACATTCATTGACTAAAGACTGACATCAAGGAGTTGGAAGAAAAAGAAGAGCTGAAGAAGATAGAACTTTCCTAACAAGCAAAGGATGTTGCTGTTGACGTAAATTTGTTGATACTTAGGCTAGCTTCTTAGGCTTTTTCACTCTAAATTCCTTTGTAACACTTTTGCAGGCCTCCTCTTGTAACTCATTTCCTGTAATGAATTAAAACATTTTTGTGAATTGTTGAGTTATTGTAACATTTCTCTTTCATGCTTGATCATTTTTACCAAATGAACGAACATGATTCTAATGACTCATGCCTTGGAACATTTTTCACTTAAGCATTCGACATAATTATTCAAGGATACCTTATATGATTTAATCAAGTACTAAGCATGTTGAACATAACTATTAAACTATATAATTTTATCAATTACTTAACATGATCACCTAAATAAGTTATTTGCTGAGCGTGCTCAGGTACAAAATTAATGATCCGGGATATAAGTGAAAGCTCGTGTTGTGAGAGTTTTATTGATCGAACTTAAGCGTGAGCCTTTCCATGAGGCTAATGTTCGATGTTGTGTTTTAAGCTCATTGGTTCGAGTCCTTCTCTTGAAAATTTGTTGGACCCTCCAAAATTATCAATCTTTTTGTTATGTTTTTTAGGACCTTTTTAGCCCTACAGAAATTTTTGATTCTCTCATAGGATCAGGTTCATTATTTAGGTTCTGAGTAGGCCTATCCTACAGGATCTATTGACCCTTCTTTATCTGGGCACGAAGGCCAATAATTCATGCCCTCTCTATTGGGACTCTTTATGGCTTGCAAAACTCTCTTCCAAGTGTGTAGAACTTACAACCCTTGGGAGTCATTGTCCTCTCGTGGGGACTTTCCAAACTATTTGTCCAAACCTTAGATCGGGTTTTTCTTCCCTTTTCGAGTTTTGGGTCTATTAGGAGGTATTTCTCCATATTAGGATTGAAGTCAAAGTTTTCTTCGAAATTCTTGGAAATACATAGTACTTCACTGAACTGACAAAAGATACAAAATATGTGTATAGGGGACCTTCGAAAATATGTTTTGTTTCCTCCTATTTATAATATTTTTTTAGATGTTCTGCATTCCATGAGTGTAGGAGGGAGGGTTCTTCTAAGATCTATAGTCCGTAGGCACTGCCTTTTAATAACCTTGTAGGATCCTTCCTCATTAGAGAAGAAAGCCCCTACATTTGGTTCTCTTGTAGCCAAGAATACATTTATGAGGACTAGATCTCTTACCTCGAAATCTCTTTTTCGGACTTTACTGTCATAATAATATTTCTCACTTCTTTCATTACAAATGGCATTTCTTAGTTCTGAGGTATTCATTTTTTCCTCTAATAGGTCCTTCACTACTAGTAGAGATTCGTTGTTGCTTTTTTTCGTTGAAGCGGAGGGTCCAATAGGAAAGGACTCCTGTTTCTACAGGGATCACTACCTCTATCTCGAATGCGATGGAGAATGATGTTTCTCCAGTGCTAGTCCTGGTGGTAGTCCTGTATGACCATAACACACTGGGAAGTTATTATGCCCAAATTCCTTTAAGTTCATCAATCCTCACCTTCAAAGTGTGTTCGACAATTTTTTTGATCGATTCTACTTCGTCGTTGACTTGGGAGTGGTTAGGAGTAGAGAACTACTTCTTTATGTTGAGATTGTTGCATAACTCTCTAAGCCTTTTGTTGTTGAACTATTTGTCGTTATATGTAACAACTGAAGTTTGTAATCTTCTGCTCTATAATCTTTGCTAACAGTTCTCCTACTACCCATTTGGTGAAAATAATCTACTGCCGTTGTGGAGAATTTTGTTCCTCCTTTTTCTGTAGGCATAGAGCCTATCAAGTCTACAACCCACTTGGTGAAAGGAAAAGATCTAATGATCGAGCTCAGCTCTTTAGGTGAAGCTCTAAACAGAAGCCCAAATCTTTGAAATTTTCTCGCACTTTTGGGCGAACTCAATTGCATCATGTTTCAAAATGGGTAAATATTAGACCTATCGTAAAATTTTGTGGACTGGAGCTTGCCCCTTAGTGTGGTTTTCATAGACTCTTTCATGGACTTCTCTTAGAGCATAGTAGGAGTTTTCTTCATTGAGGAACCTTAAGAGCATAGTAGTGTACCCCTTCTTATATAAGATTTTGTCAATAATTGTGAATTTTGTCAATATTGTCCTTAGTTTTCAAGCTAATTATTGATCTGCTGATCCCAACCATCTTTCAAACAGTTAAAAATTTCATCAATCCAGTATGTTTTGGGGTTTATTGCAATCAATGCAACTTCATTTAGTTCAATCATGGCACATTGGATTTTCCCTATCGGGATATTATATACTTTGTCCACCCCTGTCACAGGCTTCCAATTTAGGTAGTGCATTCGCATGGGCTGTTTTAAGTTCTTAGGATTTGCTTCACACTTGAACTTGTGAACAAATAGAGTTCCTTCTATGTCATTTTCAAATAGAAAGCCATGTATTCATCTTTGGTATGATGGACTTCATTTAGCTTGTTTACCACAAGCTGGGAGTCGCTATGGGTGAAGATCTGAGTTATGCCCATTTCTTTGGCCATTTTAAGTCCTGAAAAGAGGGTTTTGTATTTTGCCTGTTAAAAGCACTAAAATCAAAGCATGTCGCTTAGTAAAAGATTTTGCTTATTCGAGCTCACAAGGACTAGGTCAGTTCCAAACCTCTTGTCAATAGAATAACCGTCAACAAATAGCTCCCATGGATGGCTAGAGTCCAATTTTAGCCAGGGCCTGGCCTTTTATTGTCGTTCTTGATTTATAGAGTATTTTGAACTTCCCTAGTTTCACTATCCATTTGACCATTCTTCTAGATATGTCTAATTTTTGTAGGACTTGACGAAGTGGGTAGTTTTTCAATGCTATTATTTGGTGATCTAGAAAATATGATCTCAATTTCCATGATTTCCTAAAGAGTTCATACGATAATTTCTCCGTTGGTGAGTATCTAAGATCACTGGTATGGAGGGCTTGGCTGTAATACTACAATGGTAGTTGAGCTTTTCCTTCACCACTAGCTAGCACTACACTCATGGAGTGCTAAGAAATTGCTAAAAAGATGTGTAATGGTTCTCCAACATTAGTCTAGGACAACAAGGGAAGTCATGAGAGATGCTCCTTTAGATCGTCAAATTCTTGTTGACACTCTATTGTCCATCAAAAATCCTTCCCTCCCTTGAGCATGTCGAAAAACGATTTACATTTATTTGTAGACCTTGAGATAAATCTATTGGTTACGGCTATTCTTCCTATTAGGCTTTGTACCAAATTTGGCCTTGTTGGCGCTTTCATCTCCAGCGCTGCTTGAATTTTTTTGTAGTGGCCTCAATTCCTCTTTGATTTACCATATGACCCAAGAACTTTCCCAAGCTCACTCGAAAGTGTGTTTTAATGGGTTGAGCTTCATATTGTATTTTCTAAGTATGGTACATATCTCCTTCGGATGTTGGATATGATCAAAGGCCTTAGTGCTATTAACGAGCATATCATCAACATAAACTTTGGTGAATTTGACGCAGACCCTCCATCTCCCATTGCTATTCTTAACAATGACTATATTGGTGACCCACTTCGAGTATTGGACTTCTCTGATAAATTCATTGTTTTATAGTTTTCTGCCTCTTTGGCCAAAGTCTCATATCGCTCTAAGTTTGAGGGTCTCCTTCATTAGTGTTTAGGTCGGACATTGGGGTACATATTGAGTTTGTGGCAAGACACCCTAGGATCTATCCTTCCATGTCAAAATAGCTCCATGCGAAAACGCCCAAGTTTTTTCTCAACAAATTTATTAGTTCGAATTTCATTGGCTCTTTAAGTTTGTCCCTATGTGGAACTCTCTTTCATGATGGTCTGGTGGAATTTTATTGAGTACAACTACTTAACTGGTTCGGCCTTTGTGTGCCGCTCTTTCGTCCTGAGGTCGATGGGTAGGTCTACGAGGGTATTGGTTCTGGCA
Organism: Ligustrum vulgare; assembly: GCA_963555705.1. Taxonomy (NCBI): domain Eukaryota; kingdom Viridiplantae; phylum Streptophyta; class Magnoliopsida; order Lamiales; family Oleaceae; genus Ligustrum; species Ligustrum vulgare. The sequence continues at coordinate 19,520,172 of OY743176.1, read as the reverse complement.
TTTAGATATGTGATATCACAACTATTGGCCACCGCTTAGTTCACTTGTACTACTGTTCAGTATTTTATAACTACAATCGTATAGTGCCAAGTTTTATAATATAATGATAAATTAGGATGTTGAACTTATAGGGATTAATAATTAAATTCTTACTAAGTATTATAATTATACTAACATCTACTTTATCTGGATGATCGAAATGTAGAATTAATGAGTTTTAAATAAATCTAACACTGAGGAATTGACTAAATCAACGATAATATGCCTAATATGAAGGTTTCAAAAAATATAGGAAGAGTCTAGAGTTTTGATTGCATCGTACTATCAACTATGTCTTTCTCGTCTCTAATTGCTTTTATTATTGTTATAAGCAAACAACCCAACTATATTTTCACTCCCTCTCTCGAATGCCGAGTAAGAATCATTCCTTAAATCTAATTCCAATATGTCTATTATAAATTAAGATTTCCAAAATTTATTAATTTGTATGGTTCTTTTGTGAAACGGCTTCAAATTATTTATATTTTCTCTCAAAACCTATAAATCCTAGATTGTGTTATTCTAGATTAAATTTTAAGGTTCCCTCTCTCGAGTGTCGAATCCTAGATATCAAATCAATTAATCAATGGTCAGTTAATTGAAAGCATTAAAAATAATAACACAAATAAACTTAGAAAAAACTTCAAAGAGATTAATGAAAATTAAAATATAGTATCAATGTAAGATTACGTCAACCCCTTAGATCTTTAATGTAGTTCATGATAGAAAAATAAAGCAATAACAAGTTCATGATCATAATCATCTACACTACTTTAAAAGTATGGATAGGGAAGAATCTTTGACATCACAATTTTACCCTCACATTTTTTTGCTTTAAACCAATTATACCCTTCTATCTTATCCATTAATTAATTAATTAAGTTAAAAAAATGAAGGGACTCATTTTGTGCACTCCTCATATTCTATTTTCCACAGTATATAAAAAAATGAGGATTTAGGAGAAACTTTTGATTACCAATTTTTATTCACACCATTAAATATTTTATTTTATTATTATAATCTTTCATATATATATATATATATATATATATATATATATATATATATATATATATATATATAAACGTAAGATTATTTTTTATGGAATCATTGTGTATAATTGAAAACGCTGAATAAATTATTATTAAGCCCTTGTTTGGTCCCCATTATTTGTAAACCAAATTTATTCAATATTTAATCTCAACTATCTATTTAATGTTCTAAAAGGAGTAATGCGTTGCAAGGCGGCGAGATCGAGAATCAAGAATTACAGGTTTAGGCGTACCAATGCGAAGAATAGACGTCATAATGCGTTTTGTATTATTAATATTATTTTGATTATTTTAAGGCATTAATTAGATTTTTTTTAACAAAAATTAGATTTCTTTCATATAAAAACTATTAAATTTCAGAATTACTAATTAGATTATTTTATACATTTGGAGATTTGAATAAATAAAAAATAATGTAAAGAAAAAATAATTTTCAAAATAGAGGGACTTTTTTTAAAAAAAAGGAAAAAAGACAAAGGAAAAGGAAAAACATACAAATATGAAATAAGTAAACAACAAAACAAAATGTTAAAATGCAAAACACAAACCTTGGACTCAAGCCTGGGTCATTGGGATAATAGAGGACACTACTTTCCAGTTGAGCTAGTGACCATCTTGTGCTTTTCTATCAAACTGCAAATTAAAATAAGATAAGTAAATGAAAGGTGCACCAATCCCACATCGATTAGAAACTCTTGAATGTTAAGTCAATATACCTATATATACACAGCATGCCTTGCCTTGTAATTCCGAAGGCTGGCACCTATTTTTGGGGGCCTGGCCATGTATATTTTATTTCAGTTAATTAATTTAATTTTAGAAATAATTTTTTTTTTTTTTTTTGAGATCGGTTATTATCGATCTGAACTGGTTTTTAACCGGTTGGGACCGATTTTTACCTGTTTTATAGTCTTAATCGGTGTTTTACCGATTTGGCCCGATTTTTTACCGGTTTTGTCAGTCTAAAATAGGTTTTTTACTGGTTTGGACCGATTTTTTGAGTGAAAAACGCATTTTTTCACGTATTGGCTTGTGCGATGCGTTTGGGGGACGCATCGCGCCTAGGCGCGCCTATGCGACGCATTTTCCCGCATTTTAGAAATCAAGCCTACCATTTTTGACTTTTCAAACATTTTTAATCACACATCCTCCAAAAAAATATTATTCCAAACCATAATTTTTCTCAAATAATGGGTCTCAAAGAAGGGCTAAAGGACGATGTAAAAAAAAAAAATCCGTCTATTTTTACCGACCATTTTAGAAAATTTTAAATTTGATCAACTTATTTTAATAATTGAATTAGGGGAGTTCTATTAATGCAAAATAAATTTATATGTGACATATAAATTCAAATTGTAGATTATTTTTATTTTTATAATTATTGCATTATTCACTTTGTCAATAACGCTCTAAATTTATTATGTTTTATGTAAATATTTTCCTTAATATTCTGTCTTTTATTAGTCAGTAATATTAATTTACAATACATTTAAACATTCTATAATAATTTTCTTTATAAGGTCTGGAGAGTAGTGTTTGATGTTATTTAAAGGAGAAAATGACTAAAATGAGTGGTAATTAAGTTTTTTCACAATTTTTTGTGACCATCCAAGTCGCACAAAATGTATGTCACGGTAAAAATTTTCCTTGCATTATCTTTTATCAATTCTAAGTATGGAATTTGACAGTAAGTTCAATAAATATTTTGTGAAATTTATTGAAATATTTGCAATATTGAATTTTCCTTATAAATTTTCAATTATTAATCAAATATTAAAAAGGAAAATATGATTGAAATTTGAATGATTTTGAAACTTCCTACTATTCAATACCCATTATTATATTCAATAATAACTAAATTCTTATGTACTTTAACAAACTCATTAGAGAAATAATTATTATACAAAATCTGCAACATGTCATTGGTATTTTTTTCTAGATTAATTGTCCAACACACTATTTACAATTTTTTTATTCGAATTTACATAGTTTTTTATTTTCATTTTTTGACTGATTACTTCCCAAATTGATATCTTTTAGATCAACAACTTTCAAAAAATGGTATTACTTCTACGAAGATAATATGTATCACATTTGTTATGCATGTAAGACGTGCAACGCATGTGCTTACTACTAGTAATAAAAAAGGAGGAGGAAAATTTGTTATGAAACTGAATCTTTCTCTTTCTTGCAATCTTTTCCTTCAATTTTTTTTTTCCTTGATTAGTCGCTGTCGAAAAAGTCCTATCTAAGATCTTCTCTAACCCTTTTTAATGTCTCTTTTCTTGATTGTTTGAGTTTTAGATCAATTGAGGTTTTAAAATATCAAAACGGTCAGTGCTTAGGCAGATAAGAAAAAGGTAGCACCTAGGCGCCACATCTTTGTATTTTTTCCTTGTTGTTTGGGCAGTGCCTAAATCCCGTCTTGGCTACTCTTTTTGTAATTTTTTCACCATTTTACCTCTTTCTTCTCAGTTCATTCCCTATTACTTTTTGTTCCATTAGAAGTTATTAATCACCCATGTTTCCACCACTTTAATTAACCTACAATACAACATGAACACACACATAAAACATTCAAAAACTCAACGGATTGCACTAAAATATATTGTTTGCATGGCATTAAAACATAATTGGAAACACATTTATCAACTACGCCCTCTCCAGTTGGAGTCACCAGTATAGAAATAGGAATTCGCGTCGGTTCGAAAACGGAATACGCGTCGGTTGTAGCGGCGACGCATATGACACAGACGCGTAAAGTCTCGACTTTAGGCGTCGGTTGCAAACCGACGCACAAAGTCATCTTTGGGCGTCGGTTCTAGTTTAAAACCGACGCCTAAAGTCAAAAAAAAAAATACACTTTGGGCGTCGCTTTCTGGTTAAAACCGACGCCCAAAGTCGGTTTTGGGCGTCGGTTTTAATTTTTGAACCGACGCCTAAAGTCAAAAAAAAAAATACACTTTGGGCGTCGGTTTTAATTTTTGAACCGACGCCCAAAGTCGGTTTTGGGCGTCGGTTTTAATTTTTGAACCGACACCCAAAACAGCTTTAGGCGTCGGTTTTACCTTTAGAACCGACGCCTAAATTTTTTTTTTTTTTTTTTTTTTAATATATATTACATGACCTGGACGTGGCCTGCAATGACCCAGGCCACTGCACGTCGTGCCCTACAGTGACCTGAACGTAGCCTGCAATAACCAGGCCACTGCAGGCAGTGGCCTGCAGTGACCTGGACGTAGCCTGTATGACCCAGGCCACTGCATGTCGTGACCTGCAGTGACCTGCAATGACTCAGGCCACTGCACGTCGTGGCCTGCAATGACCCAAGTCACTGCACGTCGTGGCCTGCAATCACCTGGACGTGACTTGCAATGACCCAGGCCACTGCAGGTCGTGACCTGCAGTGACCAAGACGTGGTCTGCGATAACCTGAACATGCACATCACCAAATAAATATATATAATAGATATATACGTAATAAAATTAAATTAACAACAATTATACTTACAAATTGTTAATTTATGATACAAATTAAATATATATGTAAGTGCAAGTTTTGATTACGCTTCGATTTACACAAACCTATGAACGAAGTATTTTGCCCATAAGTTTTGAATCTCGATTACTTCCTCCGTTGAATAATATTCTTTAAATGCCTACAAACAATCAAAATGAATTATTAGTTATTTTTTCATAAAATATAAAGTCATTATTAAAATTCTCATTTTCAATGACTTATACCTTTTCTAACGAAGTAAGTTGAAAGTGTTCTGTGACTATCTCATACATATTTCTCATAACGTAGTAGCCACACTCAGACCCTCCAGGTTGTTGAGGACACTGAAATATTCACATTGAAAAATAACAATATTAATAATCAAACTAAATAAAATATAGAAATAATTCAAAGATTTTTAAAAAAGTTTAAATCCGTGTTTTCATACTTTTACGTTTTTCCACGTTGTATTGGATTTTGTCCTCATGCCTCCAACTGTCCAATACGTTTTGAAAGCCCTAAAATTTCAATAAATTATATCAACAAGTTACAAAAAAATTAAGACTCAAACATCCTACAAAAAATTTGGCAGAGTTTCCCCTATAAATTGAACTTATCCAACCTGTAGGGGGACCCTGCTATTCAAAACTATCAACTTCTCAACAATCACAACTCCACAATTAATTTCACCACAACTTCACAATTATTTCATTAAAAGTTTCCTAACTTACGTGTTCAATATCGGCTTGATATCCAAGTCACGCTTAGATGCAGCAGCTGAATCTAAGAAGTACACCGTATTCTTCTCAGGACAAATAACTAGCAACATCCAGTGATTCCTACGTATTATGAACGTGTAAATACAACTTTCAATATCATATCATTCAAATTAGGTTAAAAATTAGAGAATATCAACGGTCTTACTCCTGAAAATACGGTGCTAGAATGAATTTCTTAGTTTTCATTGCCTTCATTGTGCTGGCCAAGTAATTTATAACACCATTTGCATTTGTTCTTACTGAAATCGATGCAATGTGTGTCGGAGACATGAATCCAATCGATTCAATACCGTATTCCTGACACAGCTCATGGAGGTACCTAAAAAATAATAATGCCAATAAATAGAAATAAATTAATGATTTAAATTGAAGTTTTTCTTTTTGATCAGAAGTCTTACAATGAAAATACTTGTAAGATTGATGTATCCAACCATTGCATCATAAGCAAGTCGGTGATGTCTCCGACTGTAACATAAAAACCATCATCGAATGCAAAGTTGAACACGGCGGCATCAACGGGTACCTGGTAGAAGTCATCACCAACAGGCAATTGAATGACCAGAGTGTGTAACATTTTACAATCATCACCCAGACGTTGCAACGTCTCATCGTCAACAATCGCAGGTCGCTGAGTGGATGACATTTCGAAACTCTGGGGTGTTTTTCCTTCATTAAATTTTTTTGCCTGTTGTGGTGCCTCTTCCTGCAACAAGATAATTTTTATCATCTTCAGTTATACAAATTTAAAAGAAATTAATATTGACAGAATCTTTTATATAAATTAATGTTTGTACCTCTCCAAAAATCACCAACTCCTTGGGCCATTGCAAGAAGCTTCCAATAGCTTCCCCCACTGTGGTGTGGTATTGAGAAGGCACTGGAATACAACACGCTTCTGCACCATCGACAATGTGGTCAATGGACACCTTAGCATGATCAGGCCAAAGAGGTTGATGATGCACCACCGTGTCGGGTCCGGCTGGATAAACCATCCCGCTCGCTACTATTTGTTTCTCACCATTAAGACTAATGGCGAGACGACAAGGAGACGGCTTCTATTGTATAACATCATTGAACATATATGTTAGCAACTTCCAGTTGAAATAACATAAATAATGTTAAAAATTCTAAATAACATAACATTAAATACCTGAAGTCCATGAAATGGATCTGGATCCACGGAGTGGCAACTGCTACGAGTTGGTGGTCGGGGTTGTGGATCCACCTCGGCCTCAACATTTAAGCCCAGGCGCTGGAGGATAGCATCGTATTTAGTCTGCATACTATGGTAGTCCCTCTGCATAGTATCAAATTTACTCTGCATCTCCGACATGGTCTGATGCCTGACCCGCTCGGAAATACTATCCTCCATCTCTGACCTGATCATCTCCTTAATATCGTCTACTGAGACGACCCCACAGGAACGTCTAATGTAATCATCAGGCTTGCCGTAAACATCCCTCGTGGTCACATAGACGCCATACCCCCTCACCCTACCAGGGTGATCCGGCTTACCAAGGGCTTCACTTAAAATATCGTGCTGTCTACTTGCCACAAATGTCCCCTGCGTGGACTGCTCAGCTTTTTCAACCTATTAACAGAAAAATGAAACATAAATATAAGTATAAATTTAAGTAAATTTGAATTTAAATTATGAAAAAATAATCATGATATACTTACAATTTTATCAAACACCCCCCTCGTTTTCTCGTTGGGGATGTAATAACTTCCATCTTGTTTCTTCTTCGACCTAGCTCGAATCCAATCTAAACTTCGATCCTCACTTACAATCGACGAGCTAATCATGTCGCATGAAGAACTTGAAGACAGTGGGTCACTGACTACCCACTGTGGCTTCATCCCCACATAACCAGCTGAGCCCATATAATGTGGATGCTCGTTTCGCAATTGAGCATCCCTGGCTTTCTTACTTTTTTCCTGAAATTGTCACATCAAGTATGTAATTTCCAACTAAATAAATCACATGCGTACAATTAAATATATATACCTTAAATTTATCAGTCTGGCGTTCTTTCTTAAACGAGTCCCATTGCTCTTCAGTTATAAAAGAGTAAAGTTGCGTAGGAGATGTGTATTTCGGGTGGTCATGTGTGATATAATCATGAACCAGCCGAGTCTTGAAATCTTTCCATCGCATCCCCGCAACTTTCAACACCCTTTTTTTTGCTGCGTCATCGGGGATGTTGAACTCCCTCTGAAAGACGAATATAATATGCGATGTTATAAGAAAAAATTACGAAACGTTATCTATTAACCATGTATGTAGTGATAGTACCTTTATTTCTTCCCACATCAAGTCCTTAAGGCCGGAATCAACCTTGTGCCAATCACTGATGTTAATGTCAACGTGAATACGAGCCAAACACCCAACATAGTGTTTGAAGTTCCCCTTGCCTGGTCCGATTGGCCTATGTTTGTCATCGAACTCGATGACATTCACTTCACCGGCCTTCTTCATGTTCTTACACATTGTTGGCCCTCTAGTCCTTTTGGTACTGATAGCACGATGATCACCTGAAGATGATGAAGACTCGGCCATTATATTGAGACTACTTTTAACGTACCTGCACATATAACAACGTATTAATAAATTATTGTTATCAAAACGACAAAAGAAATTGTTAAAAATGTATAGAGCATATATGAAAAGTAAAAGAAAGTTAAAAGCAAAGACCGTGTAAATAAAGTCATACAATTAATAATCAGGAACGACGATCAATCCATAATCCTTCTTCATGATCCCAACGCATATAATTTGATTCAATGTTATCTTCCCCTAAAGTTGCACTCAGTTGTATACCGATAGAAAATGGAGGGGTTTCATCAAAGTTATCATAATCTTCTTCATCTACTACATCACCAATCCCAACAATGCGTCTCTTTCCTTGAAGGACGACTGACCACTTAGTATCGGCAGGATCAAGAACATAAAATACATGTTTGGCTTGTGATGCAAGTATGAATGGCTCGTCTAGATAACCCAACCGGCCGAAATCCACCATAGTGAATCCTAATTCATCCACCCGAACACCCCGGCGGTTATCAACCCATTTACATTGGAAGAGAGGAAACTTGAACTCCCTATAATCAAGTTCCCAAATATCTTCAATAATACCATAATAGGACATCGAGGCATCTACTGGCATGGTATCTTTAGCATTTGAAAAATCTCTTGATAGTGCTACTTGTGTCACTCCACTGTTTTGCACTGCACTCTTATCATCTTGACGTTTAGTGTAAAACGTATACCCATTAATGTCATATGCTTCATATGACCTCACAATCGTGGTAGGACCGTAAGCTAACCACTTTACCGTTTCAACAATGGTATTCGGTGTTTGTGACAATTCTTTCATGACTTTATCTTTGAACCATTTTGCAAATGAACGATTATGTTCATTAGTTACCCACCTTTCAACTTTTGAAGGATTCTGCTGCCTTATGATGGACATATGCTCGTCCAAATATGGATGAACTTCAGGAATGTGTTGTAATACAAGGAGGTGTGCTTTGTATCGCAATTCAACATTGGGGACGATTGACTTGCATCCAATAGTACCTTTACCTTCAAGTCTTCCATCATGCCGAGATTTAGGAACACCAATAGTCTCAACGTCATTCAAGTAATCAGTACAAAATTCAATAGCCTCCTCAGCAGCATAACCTTCAATGATACTACCTTCAGGTCGAAATCGATTTCTCACATATCCTTTCAATATACCCATGTATCTCTCAAATGGATACATATACCTCAAGAATACTGGACCACAAATCTTAATTTCTCTCACCAAGTGAACAAGTAAGTGCACCATAACGTCAAAAAATGATGGCGGAAAATACATTTCAAATTGACATAGAGTGATAACAATATCGGCCTGCAAATCATCCAACTCCTCCGGATCAATAACTTTGCTGCAAATTGCATTGAAGAAAAAACAAAGTTTTATAATGACTTGTCTAACATGTTTTGGGAGAATGCCTCGAATTGCAACTGGTAACAATTGTTGCATTACGACATGACAATCATGAGACTTCATACCAACCAATTTTAAGTCCTTCATCGAGACAAGACTTTTAATGTTTGATGAGTACCCAGATGGAACCTTAATAGTATGCAGGCACTCACAAAAACTTGTTTTCTCTTTTCTCGACAAAGTATAGCAAGCTGGGGGTAAATAAGTACGCTTTTCCGACTCTTGCGGTGCTAATTGATCCCTTATCCCCATTTCTACCATGTCCTTCCTGACTTTATTACCATCTTTTGTCTTTCCTGGAATGTTCAACAATGTCCCAATGATGCTATCACAAACATTTTTCTCCACGTGCATTACATCAAGACAATGCCTTACAGATAAGTGTTTCCAATAAGGTAGATCCCAGAATATGGACATTTTCTTCCTAAGACTCTTCTGAGGAGGTTTAAAAGTTTTTCCAAATGAAACATCAAAATTTTTAACTCGTTCATATACCTCACCTCCTGTTAATGGTAAGCGAGCTGTTCGAGCCTCGATTTTTCCATTGAATGGCTTTTTCTTCTTGCGATAAGGGTGGTCAATAGGGAGAAATCTTCTATGACTCATGAAGACATTTTTCTTGCAGTTTTTCAACCAAAGATCAATCATGTCTTCTTCACAAATGGGACATACTTTAGGTCCTTTGTTAGTATAACCTGACAAGTTACCATAAGCTGGAAAATCATTTACAGTGCAAAATATCATAGCACGTAAGGTGAAATTCATCTGGGTATATGCATCAAACACAGACACGCCTTCATCCCACAATACTTTTAAATCTTCAATTAGTGGGGCTAGATAAACATCTATGTCATTACCCGGTTGTTTGGGCCCTGATATTAACAAAGATAACATGATATACTTGCGCTTCATACATAACCAAGGAGGAAGATTGTAAATAGTCAAAAGAACCGGCCAAGTGCTATGTCGACTACTCATATTACCGTGTGGGTTCATCCCATCTGTACATAGTCCCAGCCTAAGATTTCTATCTTCGCCCCCAAACTCGGGAAACAACCTATTAATATTCCTCCATTGAGGAGAATCAGCCACGTGTCTTAGTTTTCCATCTTCTTTTCTCCCGTCGGCATGCCACCGCAAGTTCTTTGCATCCTTTGCATTGGCAAACAAACGTTTAAATCTTGGTATTACAGGTAAATACCATAACACCTTTGCCGGAGGGCTTTTCTTATCACCACAATTATTATTCACGTTCTTCCGTTTATATCGTGATACCCCACACTTTGGACATAGACGCAAGTCCTTGTAATTATTTCGATACAGTATACAATCATTTGGACATGCATGTATCCTCTCAATCTCCATACCCATCGGGCACAACAATTTCTTTGCCTCGTAAATTGAACTAGGAAGTTCGTTATCTTCCGGAAGCATCTCTCGTAACAGCCCCAATAATGCCGTGAAACTTTTATCACTCCACCTATTGCTTGCTTTCAAGTTATACAATTTTAGTACCGCAGACAATTTAGTGAATTTATTACAACCAGAAAACAAAGGCTTCTCAGACTCATTGAACAAGTTATCTAATACATGAGGTTTTTCAATGTATTCCCCTTGTATATCACGCATCATATCGTCTATCATATCATTCTCATCATTTTCCAAATCATTCTCACAAATATTGCTTGAATTATTCTGCTGCTGATCACCAACATCGTCACCAGTGCTCGTCCTGGGAAGCATACTCTCACCATGCCATATCCATCGTGTATAACCTTCTTTAAACCCACGACGAATCAAATGACTCTTCACTTGATCAAAACTACGAAACTTTCTCAAATTCTTACAATCGTAACAAGGACACAAAATCATTGTTTCACCTTTCTTTCTCTTGTTTTCATCCGCACATTTCATAAACTCTTCAACACCTTTTACATATTCATGTCTATTACGTCTGCCATACATCCAACCCCGATCCATATCAATGACCTATATGTGAAGATATAATTAAAATTTTTTATTAGTTTTGAGTAAATATTTATTTAGTACGGTCAATTCTGTAATAGTGAAAATCACTTTAAACTATAATTCTCATTTTTTATTTACAAAATTTTACAAAACTTTTGACACAACCTCCCCTAAAAATTGGACTTAACCAACCTATAGGAATAATCAACATATCACAATAAACCAAAATGTTCATCCTCGACATATTCAAAAATCTAATACATATATCATCAACTACTCCAAGTTTAATTTGAAATCCATTCTCAATTCCTAAAAAGTGAAGCTAAGATTTCATGACTTAATATCTCATAATTTCAACTCCAATAATTAAAATATTAAAATTTATCTATCTACTAACTTAAAATCAACAATATAAATTTAACACCCAAATTTATATATATTAAAATTTAATTAACACATTTATACATATTAACATGTAATTATCATATTTATATAATAACAAATATATATAGATTATATATATATATATATATATATATATATATATATATATATATATATATATATAGACACACACACACATATATATATATATACATACATACATATCTATATAGATTATATATATATATATATATATACACACATACATACACACACAAATATATACACGGTCATATATATACACACACACACACAAATATATATATATACACGCAGACATATATATATACACATAAATATATATATACATATACATATACATACTTATAAACAAAAATGGGAATCGGGTCTTACAATGTCGGTGGAGGCGGCGGCGGTAGAAGAGTGAGGGCGGTAGAGGCGGCGAGGTTCACAAGAGAGGGAGAGCCGGCGTGAGAGTAGAGAGAAGTTGTGAGAGTGAATTGTGAGAGAGGCGTGAGTGTATAGCTAGAGAGAAGTGTACTGAAAGAGAGAAAGAGGCGCGAGAGTTATGAAAATACCGGGAATAAATTATGAGAATGCGCGTCGGTTTTGGCAAAAACCGACGCGAGAAACGCCGGTTTCTCGCGTCGGTTTTTGCCAAAACCGACGCGCAAAGTCGGCAGTCCGACTTTGCGCGTCGGTTTAAAATTGAAACCGACGCCTATTCCTAAATTTTAATTACGAAAATGCCACCGTCCTATTTTATGCGTCATTTTTTTGAAAAATCGACGTATTTTCCTCATTTTTTTTATGCCTTTTTGTACTAGTGAGTGGGAAACTTCATGATGTAATGATATATGGAATTGGTTATCTTTAGCTTGTGAAGTATAAGTCTCCCCATTATGGCATTTTAATTTGATGATAGGTCGATCACCACAAAATCTGTAATCGTTCGAACTCCTTTGATGAGGTTCTCCAAATTCTACCAAAAGTGTTATTTGTCTTCTAGCACTTACTAGATCTCCAGAGAAACCTTGTAGTGGTTTTGAGTATGGATGAAGCAGGTGATCACTTATACCCATCTGATCGTAGATTCTTATGCATAGGTTATTAACAGAACTACCATTTTCCACTAAGGTCCTACACCCGTTAATTCCGCCCTTGGCATGGTAATTACCAGTACATCACTACTTGGTTGGAAAACATGAGAGGCGAATATTTTGCTAAAGTGCTGAGTTCCCCCCACACCAGCATTTTGACCTTCTCTCTGGGTTGGTTCATTTTTTCCCTCATTCCTAATATGGTGGGGTTGTTTTTCCATTTTGCTTTTCTCCGTTCACAGGATTTGCCACGAACTGCTGCAAGTAGCCCCTTCTAAGGATGGCCTCAATTTCTTCTTTCAAATATTTGCATTCATCCGTGTCATGTCCATGATAACGACAGTACTTCTGTTGAGTGAAGTTCAAGGAATTACTTGGAGACAAATGTCATCCAGTGAGGTGTTTAGTAGAGTATAATCGTGAAAAGTTTTTGGATATGGCCTAGGTCAAATATTTTCTCATCTTTCTTTTCTTCGGTCTTGTGCATTGACTTCTGCAACTTTGTTTTGCGGGAGCTACCTACCTTCAAAGTTTAGATGGGTTTGTATTTTATTTTGTATTTTCATTTTCGAAAATGCTTTGTGTTTTGTGTTTTCATTTTTGTTTTCAAATTTGCTGAAAACACGTTTGGTTTGTCATTTCTGAAAACTGTTTTTGAAAATGAAAAGCTGGAAAACACGTTCTGTTTGAAATTTTGCAGAACACTATTTAAACTATTTTTAATTAACTTGCTTGCAGAATACTACTAACTCCAACTAAAATTTCCTTTCACAATACACTAAAAATATGGTTACATACAATACACTAATGTGAGCATTAAGAGTCTATATTAACACAGCTTGGTCAGGTTCAGGACTTGAGAAAGCTCTACTTCTATTAAAATCCAGAAAATGCAAGTTCTTTCAAAACTACCAGAGTCCATTTATCATTGCATTTTTTGAAATATAACAACAAGAATTCTCATTTAATTTTTTTTTGTAATGTTGATATTGAATTCAATAAAACTTTATTTAAACTAAATTCTAAATTAGGAAAAAAAAATATCTTTATTTAGGGTTAGTTCCAAGCTAGGATAATTCTAAAAAAAAAATAATAAAAAAATAAAAATAAATAAAAACTTTATATTAAGCTTAGTTCTAAGTTTTAAAAAAAAAAAAAAATTCCCAAAACGCGTTTTCCGCGTTTTGGACATTTTTTTATCGAAATACACACAAAACGCCCAAAACGATGTTTCGGGCGTTTTCCGTTTTGTGTACAATTTTTTTTTTTTTTTTTGTTTTCCAAAATGCGTTTTCGAAAATGATAAAGAGAACGCGTTTTTAACGTTTTCGAAAATAAAAACAGAAAACGACCTCAAAACAGCAAAGAGAACAGGGGCTTAGCATTTCGGTTTTGATTAGGAGGTTGGACTTTGGAGGATTGGATTTCCCAAGCAGCTGAACACGCTTCATTCACGCCTTTGTGTGTGGTGCCTGTTGTGGGAAGTCCGCTCTTCCACATTTTCTCTGGGCACATCTTCTGTGAAGTTTAAACTTCTCACAAGACAATTGTTTTCCCCGCCATCGATCTAGGATCTCATCTTCTACTTTTGTTTGAGTTGGACGTACAATGTTTTGATTTTGTTCAACGCGAGGTTTTCCAACTTGTTCATGAACATCTCCATACGAGAATCTACAGCATTATAAAAGCACACTTGCTGGGTTTTAAGGGTTGGTCTCGATCGCCTACAAAATTTGAATGCGAATTCGGGCTCATCCGCTGGTCTATCTGTGCCGAACCCATGTGGATCGTTATTCGACTCAATTCGTCCCGTCTAGATAAAAATGTCATTTTTTAAATTTAAAAACATTTTTAATTTTTGATAAATTACTAAATACAAAATAAGAACAACGATAAATTCATATTTATAGCGAGAAATGCTTACATGAAGTTTATATCTTATTTTTAACTTCGTGAATTTAAATATAACGTAAACAAATAACAACTAAATGCATTTCAAATATCAATTATTTGTATAATTATATTTTAAGATTATCTCAACTACACCTACTTAACATTTATGCACATGAGAGCTTTAATAATATCTTCTTTAAGTATTGATCTTCTACCGATAAATACTCGGTTACATGTACCACTAGTACAGAAACAAGAATACGCGTCGGTTGGAAAACGGAATACGCGTCGGTTGTAGCGGCGACGTCTATGACGCAGACGCGTAGAGTCTCGACTTTAGGCGTCGGTTGTAAACCGACGCCTAAAGTCAAAAAAAAAAAATATATATATATATATATATATATATATATATATATATATATATATATATTAACTTTGGGCGTCGGTTCTAAATGTAGAACCGACGCCTAAAGTCTTTTTTTTTTTTTTGACTTTAGGCGTCGGTTGTAATATTACAATCGACGCCTAAAGTCCTTTTTTTGGGTGGGGGGAAGCATCACATTTTTTTCATCCATTCCGCTGCAATAGAAATTCAATAATTCAAATATTACAATTTATCCATCTAATAAATAAAAATCAACAATACAAAATTAAATCAATAACTAGTTGAAACACCCATACATATATACAAACACATCTATAATATAAATACCCATATATATATAGAGACATATATACATTTATATACATTATATATAATACATATATATACATATTATTTATATACATTATACATGCATAGATATATATATATATATAACACATGTATATAAAGAGGGAGGTGGGTCTCTTACGAGATGGTGGAGGCGCGCGGCGGTGGCGGAATGTGATGATGAACGTTGCCGGGAAATTGAGGAATGGTGGTGGTGGCGGCGGCGGCGGCATAGTGCGGTGGTTCGGGTGAGAGAAAAATAAAGAGAGAGGCGGGAAGAGATCAAGTAGTGAAAAAAATAGAGATGATCTGCGCCTTTTCCGTATAAGTAAATAAAGAAATATGCGTCGGTTCTTCAAGAACCGACGCGGGAAACCGGAGAATGGGCGTCGGTTGTAATATTACAACCGACGCCTAAAGTAAAAAAAAAATAAAAAAAAAATAAAAAAAATAATAATAATAATAATTTGACTTTAGGCGTCGGTTGTAATATTACAACCGACGCCTAAAGTTTTTTTTTTATTATTATTCCTTAAAGAATACGCGTCGGTTCTTCAAGAACCGACGCATATTCTCCGGTTTTAAGCGTCGGTTCTTTTACAACCGACGCCTAAAGATTTTTTTTTTTTTTTTAATTCCTAAAAGAATACGCGTCGGTTCTTCAAGAACCGACGCGTATTCTCCGGTTTTACGCGTCGGTTCTTTTACAACCGACGCCTAAAGTTTTTTTTTTTTTTTTTTTCCTAAAGAATAGGCGTCGGTTCTTCAAAAACCGACGCGTATTCTCCGGTTTTACGCGCCTTTTATAGGCGTCGATTTTACTAAAAACCGACGTATATTCCTCATTTTTTTTGGTAATTTCTGTACTAGTGTACTAAAAGCAGACTTGGATGCAACTGCTGGTACTAGAATTGTTAGTAGATCTCGTGCCATTTTTATAATACTAGGTATGACAACTCATTTCATTTTCCTCATCGTAAGATATCTAAATTATCTACTTCATCTTGAAGTAGTAAACTATAATTATCAAATTAATAATCTTTAAAAGATTTGTTGAACTGCTCTTGTTTTAAATATATTTTTTAATAATTTTTTTTCCTCGACCAATGGGTTAATCGCCCATTATGGTATGAACGGCCTAACATGTGGTTCACACCTATTAGATCCGTAAATCGCCCATTCGATTCATGGGTCAGCTCGTGATCTCGATCATTATAGAATTATATTAACGCGTCGGACCACCCTTCTTGACATCTCTATATGACATGATATTTTCATGTGTTTGATGACTTGGTACAATCTATTTTTTATTGATTATGTCCTTTTTTAAAATATAAAAATAACATCTCAAATCTCACAAAAAAATATGTAAACAAATTTTTTTGATAATCGCCAGCTGAATTGATAGTGGCAGGTGACGATGCCATTTTTTGAAAAGTTGGGGAAGTAACCGTTTCTATTTAAAGGTCGGGATTGCGTTGCACATTTTTGAGTGATTTTGAACCTTCTATGCAAATTTCCCTTAATTTAAAGCTGATTATTTGTATTATTATTCCAAAAATTCGAATAGCTTTGAAGTTTAACATTTGTTTGGTAAACTTATTTATTATAAAGATTACATTTTTTTAGTTCAAAAAATCAAATCACATCACATTTTAATTATGCATATTTTGTCAAATTAATTATTAACCAGGCATTTTACCTCATAAAACTAAAATTCCTTATTTTATAAACAAAAATCAATCTTCAGAATCTGTTTGATAATGTGAATTTTTTTGATATTTGTGATTTTTTTTAGATTTTTGTTGGATGTGTGATTGAAAAATATTTTGAAAAGTAAAAAATGGTAAGCTTGAGTAAGAATAGATGATTGAGATTGAGTTTGAAAAATTGTAGTGATATTTTTTCCTTTACCAAACAACGTCTCAATGACAGAAATTGAATCTGAGATTTAATATTATATATATAAATTAACTGTAAATAAATAAAATGATACGAACTATTTCTTGAAAAATATAAAATTTGTCAAGATTTGGATTGGCAAACACTATTGATGAAAGAGTTAGCCCTGTTCTCTTTACTGTTTTCAGCCCGTTTTGAGTTTTCAATTTTTGGAAATATCGAAAATACGTTCACTTTGCCCATTTTCAGAAATTCTTTTCCAAAACAAAAAAAAAAATATAAAAGAAACTCAAAACGAGTTTATTGCGTTTTGAATATTTTGTGTTAAAAAGTCCAAAACACGCATTTTTTACTTTTTTTTTTTTTTTTGTGTAAATGTGAGGCACTTCCTTCACTTGAAGTTCTTATATTATTTTGTCATTATATATAGATCCATCTTAAGATTTTTTTTCTATGTAAATGTGAGACACTTCCTTCACTTGAAGTTCTTATATTATTTTGCCATTATATATAGATTCATGTTAAGTTTTTTTTTTTTTTTTTTTTTTTTGTAAATGTGAGACACTTCCTTCGCTTGAGGCTCTTATGTTATTTTATCATTATATATAGATTCATGTTAAGATTTTGCTGGTATTTGGTTGGAGTTTTATTAATTAGATGAAACAATATTAATGATGAATTTATTGATATAGAGAACTAACTGATTTATTGACACTAAAATTAATGTAATTCAACAAATCAATCATCTTTTACATATAAAATATCAGAAAATAAATATATCAGAAAATTACAAAGTAAACGCATTTTTAAGTTTTCCATTTTTGAAAACAGTTTTCCAAAATTACAAAGAAATCATGTTTTCAGCAATCCCAAAACAAACAACCAAAATTCAAAATAAAATCCAAAACTTAAAATTCAAAATCGAAATACAAAGAGAACGGCCCCTAATAGTTTCTGTTCGGTAGACTTAATTAAATTGGAAAAAAAAAAATTTAATTCACACAATTTTTCAACCATCCACATTCTCTCGCCAATTTTTAACTTCACGTCTTACCTAAAAAATACAAATAAATCAATAAAATAATTCCAATTCCAATTCCTTCAACGTAGCCGTCGAAGAGGCTCTAAATCATATTTATAATACTTTTCTTGAAAATAATTTGTTATTTATATTTGCTATCAATAACTTTTATTATACAATTGAAAATTTCGATTTGATTTGATCCAATAAGATAAATTAATATAAATTGATAAAATAATACTTTCTGAAAATTGAATTACTCGATTTCTATTGAATTACTAGTGGTACACCCGTGCGATGCACTATCATTTGTTACCTACATATATCAAATTTATATTCTAACATATGAAATGAATATTTAATTAAAAATGAGAAATGAATGAAGACAATTAATTACAAATGTGCATTACACATACCTTAATTATTTTTTAATTTTTTTTTACTATTCGTATGTTTATCGTTCCAGGAATTTCTTTAAATAATGTAATTTGAATTGATTTAAAACTTCAAATGAAAAAAAAAATTACATTTAAATAGAATCTGTAATAAATAAAAAAATAGATATATCTGTGATATACACTTAGAATTTTATTAAAACAAAATGAAAAGAAAAAGAAAAATACATTGATGAACGTTCTTATTTCATTCTCTTTCATTTTTTATTTTTAAATAAAAATATTTATGTGATATTGACAAAGTTTTTTCTTTTTTTACAAATTTAAAAAAATGTAATTGATTTTCAAGAGGGGAATACGGACCAAGAAATCCCAGGACCTGAAAATTGCAGTTATTTAAAAATCTGCATTTAATTGGATTAATTTAAATATGAATTTTGTCCAAAATGAATAATAAATAGTGAATTAATACTACTAATTACTATTTTAGAAAATGTGTTTTAGATATGAAAATATGCCAATACCTGTTTTTGGGAAGTGTTCTCTCTTTATATATTACATTTTTCTTTCGTGAGTATATTTAATTCTTGTTTGAGCCCTCATTATCTTTAAAATGAGTTTAATAATAATGATTTTGTGTAGAATGTATACCTAAGCACCTGTTTAGTACAATGGGCTATTAAAAAGTATGATTTTTTTAAAATTTATATGTAAATTATAGGGGCCGTTTTTTTTTTTCCTCCTCCTAAGTTGCTACAATTGTAATACTTAGGAACTCAAATAACTTACTACTTAAATAATAAAAAAAAAAAAAAAAAAAAACCTTCAATGGTCATTTGCATAACTATTCAATTTAATGATGATTAATGTAATTAATTTTTTCAAAATATAATTTCTAAATTATCACAAATAATTTATCATTATCCGAATAGTACTATTAGAATTGGTACTATCTTATTACAATATTTGATATTTAAATTTATTAAACAAATATTTCATTTCATATTTACTTTAATATTACAAATAAAACAGATGTGGTCATATATTTAAATAAATGTAGCAAATTAACCAAT
Source organism: Ligustrum vulgare (assembly GCA_963555705.1). Classification (NCBI taxonomy): domain Eukaryota; kingdom Viridiplantae; phylum Streptophyta; class Magnoliopsida; order Lamiales; family Oleaceae; genus Ligustrum; species Ligustrum vulgare. The sequence goes on along the minus strand of OY743176.1, from coordinate 19,500,339 downwards.
ATGAAATGTTAGTTTTGATTAAATTTTAACGAACGTATATCGTAAATTATTTAACACACAAGACATAATAATTTATCACTTACTCATATGGCATTGATTTTTCAAGAATCAATTTTTCTGAACATTTATTTTCAATCACACAAATTTAAAAAAAAAAGAAATTTATATTTTACAATTTTTTATACTACTTTTTAACTATGCATTCTAAAAAATCATTATTTCACAAAAACAATTCTCAAAAATTCAAAGTCAAATAGTCAAAATAATAATTTGAAAATCTTGCAATTATCATGATACGACAATCGATTAAAGTTGGAGATCACGAAATTATACAAATAATCTTATACCCTATAATTTTTAAAAATTTATTAAAATTAAAAATGATTAAAAATATTAATCATTCTATTGATATTATTAACTAAAAAGAAACAAAATCATTAATTATTCAATATTAGTCTTCGTTCAATAATTTTTTCTATAAATTATTTATAAGTAGCGCATTTTTTCAACTACATATATATTTCAGAAAATATGATTTCTAATATTAAAGATAACGAATAATTTGACATTAATAATTAAAATACAATTTTTATATTGATGGCTATACATAAAATTTATAATAATTAAACTGAACTCATTCAGTATTAGTTTTAATAATAAAATTAAAATTCATTAAAAAAAATATCAATCATTATTTAGTATTTACTATAATATATATATATATATATATATATATATATATATATATATAATCTACTTTGCATTCACACTATTTAATTTTATGGGATCTTACTATTTATAAAAATAGAAAAATGAGCAAAAAATTATTTTTAAAATTATAAAGATTATATGTAATGAACAGGGCTAATTACACCGAACCTTCTTTGCTTCCGTAAATTAATTATATCTGGATTAAGCATTTCCCCTGTTCTTGCTGGTAATGATTTACACCTTGTGAGTAGTAAAGGATGCACTTGGCCTCTTGAATTTTCCTCTGAATCTTGAACATTATTCACTGAATTTTCAGATTCAAGGATTCTTCCTAATTCCAGAATCACATTTTCACATCTGGGATTTTGTAATTCTTGAAATTCATGCTCTGGTTTTGCTTCAATTTTTTTGCCGTACTCTGTTTCGATTGAAGCTAGTGGAGAACCCCAAAACTGGCCTGCTAATGATGAAGATCTATAAGGATCAGAACGGCACCTAGTCAATAGTAAAGCATTTTTTGGTGGTGCAGAATCAAGAAAATCCCTTTTCTTTTCTTGAATTTGTGCTTCAGCATTCTTATAATTCCTATCAATTTTATGGTTTTGATTCCTTTGGCTTCCTTGGTTCGAATCAACCCTGCTAGAATCCTCTCTTGTATCATCTTTCTTGCAGAACCCAGAGCCAACACACAAACCCATTTCCCGAAAAGGCCTTCGTCTGTGAAATTTCGATGAAATTATAGTGTGGAAAACCGGAGATTTCTTGAGCCACCGGCAGGGGTGGTTTTCGGCGGCGGAGGAACCACAATTGGGGCGTGGTGAGGCGGTTGTTTTGGTTTTGGAGGAAGGAGTTTGAACTTTGACTTGGCCAAAACAAGTGACTTTTGGAGAAGATGGTTCGATGACTGGAGCTGCATCCTTTTTGCTTCGCATGCGAAACATAGGACTCGAACTGGACCTTCCTCTGCTTCGACTCCCCGCATTGCTCCTCAAGAATCTTATCAATGGCGGCGGAAATATCTCAGCCCTGCTTGGACTTGATATTGGCTTTGTTATACTCTTCATCTTCTCTCTCTCGCTTTCCCTATGAGCAAGAAATTATCTTTTAGCCTCTCCTTTATATTGCTTGATGTTGTTCTCTCCAATATGGAGTTCTTCACTCCATATTTGCCTCTCTTTGTTCTTTGTTCTGGTGTTGCTTTTATATTACTCCATGTCCCCACGAAAATAAACTTGCTTTCATTTTTACAATAATATACATCTAAATTGAATAGTGATAATTCATATTTGCAGGTAAGTCAAATTAAAAAAGTATATTAAAGAAATTCATATTCTCAACTAAGAGATTTAAAATTAGATTTTTAGGGTGTGGTTTTATTACGAGTGTGAAAAATGGGTAGAAGAAAAATATTTTCTAAGAAATTAAATTTGCCTGAAAATTATTTTCATGGAAATCAATTTAAAGTGTTTGATTGGTTAAATTTTTTAATTGGAAAAATGAGGAATTTTTCAAGTTTTATATTTGAATAACATTATTTTTCATAACAAATAAAGTATAAATTATCTATTTTAATAAAAAAAATTACTACTTTTTTAAATATTTGTACTTGATAATAATAATGTTATTTTTTAAAAAAATAAATAAATCAATTAACAGCAACAAAATTTATCAGGCGTGACGAAAAAGTAAATTTGCAAACATAGAAAATCTTCTCTCCCTCTACACAAGAAAATATTTTCCTTCCAGAGTTAGTAAATGAGGCGAGTTGGAAGAGTCCAAAAAATATTTTCCCATCCAAAATTGGCTTGTCAAATACAAGAAAGTAACTAAAGATGGAGAATGCATGGCAAATTTGGGTGCATCAAATCAAACAGAGCCTTAGTGAATTTTGATAAAAGTTTGTGAAATATGTGGTCCAAAAATTGTGGATCTCATTAAATATATGATTGAGATTAATTTTTGAATTTAATTTAATCTGAATTTAGATTTAAATTTTAATTGATACCAAACATGATACAAGAAAATGCAGTTCTGATCACATGAGCGCGACGCTCATGTGTTAATGTGAGCACAAGTGGACCAGCCTTGATTTATTTGTGTGTTGACCGAATTGTGCAGAAAAATGTAAAATATTCGGTTACTTTTTCTCTCACTTCCAACTAATTTCTCTCTCTTATGTGTTAGAATTTAGAAATAAACACACACATCGATGCTGCTACTGAGACATACCCAATCACTGAAAGTTTTACACCTTATCCTGAAATGACCGACTTGTCCCTACTTAAACCAGTAATTACAACCTGTGTTGGGAACGGCAAAAAATGAGGGAAAAAGCTCTTCACTTCAAAATTTGCATGGACTTCCCTCCTTTTATTTATATATAAATATAAATATAATATTATATTATATAAAGAATAATATATATATATATACATCTTTCTGGAAAGAAACCATTAATGTCCGAAATGAAGCAACAAACTCTCAGGATGATTACTTTTATCCAACTTGACACATTTAAAGAAAAAACAACAAGAAGCATAACTCTTTATAATTTCATGGATTGATAAATATATGTGCAAAACCAAGTTCAATTACAATGCCCTCAAAAGAATTACCAGTAGGCACAATAATAGACCACTTAAGCTTTAAAAGCATTTTCCACAAAAAATATCCTCTCGAACCATCATTCACTCACCCATATCAATTTTCAAAATCAAATTTGTAGTATTTCCCATATTCCAGCAGGTAAGCTACGAACTATTACTCAAAATCCTAAAGCGATATCACTTGGTGCACTAGTCCCTTCTTCTTGCATTGGATGTTCATATTGCATCCCCTGACCCCAATTTAGAGGTTGAACACCCTACAACATACATGAAAAACATCAATATATGTTAATGTAACACTCTTATTTATAGTTTAAAACAAATTACCATTATGTACTGTAAGTCAGACGGCGGAGTTAGCACATGGTATTGTGCTTTTTGTAATGGCGGAGTGAAGGCAACATCAACACTAGGACAAAATTGGTTCTTATTCACACCTTTCTTCGATATTTCTGGTACCTGTATAGTTTCAAAAGTGTGTAGAATGAAATCGAAATTTAAAAAAAAAAAAAAAAAAAAAAAAGATGACAATGTGATTCAATTTAAAATATAAGTAATGAACCTTCTGTTTCTTCACTTTTCGCTCCAGCACACTCTTTATACGAGACTTCCTTGGTGCTCCTTTGCGTCCAATGTATTTGGTATCGAGAACAGCCTCGTTTGTACTCTTTTTCGTGTCCACACAGTCGAAGACTACTAGAACATTTTGTTGAGAATGGAGGTTAATTCCACATCTATGTCTCGTTTTAGATGTCAACAACCTATGTTGAATCCATTGCATCACAGCTTGGGTTTCTTTTTCATCTTCTGCTACGGATTCGGCTACCTTTGCAAATTCTTTACACATTTGATAATATCTAAGTTGCCCAGGAGTGCATGCCCAACTATCATCACTGACTGCGACCCTCGTGTGTGTTCTATTAACATCCCTCCTCCATCTCCTCAAGATATACATTTTTGGAAGTGTCTCAACATCACTCTTGATCAAGACTGAGATAGAATGTTTGCAAAGTATACCCCTGAATTCGAACAATTGACAGCTACAATGAATTTGGAAAATTTTTTTTTGGAACGAAACTATAAATGTCTTCTTTTTCATACCTCCATCGAAGACGCATTTTCGCGAATCAAATAATTTGTTCCAAAACATCCATCCTCGGTAGACACAACTTGACAATACATTATTCAAGTTAATTCTTCCTGAAATTCTCTGAATTTTGAGATTGTGTATACTTCTTGAAATTGCTTCTCTATTTCAAACTTTGTTACACAAGGGACCATTTGCGAAAAGGACCTAAAATCAGCTTGGAACTCCTTCTCTACTTTACTTTTTAATGCTCGCTCATATTGTTCAACAAACTGCTTTAGCGAGGTTTTTGCAAGGACAAATCCGTCAAAAAAAAGAATTCATACTCTCACTGAGCTGAGTTGTCGACGTCCAGGCCCAAAAAGTACTTTTCAAGAAATATGGCACCCAACGACATCTCTCTTCGTAAAGTCCGGATAACCAGTCATTATCATGCAACATGTACTTATCAATCATCGAAGTCCAACCTTGGTCGAATTCATCAGGATATTAGAATTCGTAAACTACCTCGTGGACAGCTGAAAGTATCGAAGCCTTATAAATGTGGTACCAAAATTTTTCAGGTAGCTTTTTCAGAATATGCCACAAACACCATCGATGTCTAGTATTTGGAAATACTATCTGAATTGCATTTTCCATCGCCTTATCCTGATCAGTTATAATTCCTATAGGAGCCCGATCTTGCATGCACTGAAACCAAGTCCTAAACAACCACACGAAGGTGTTGGTATCCTCATGGGAGACTAAGCCACATCCAACTAATGTACTCTGACCATGGTGATTCACACCAACAAATGGGGCAAACGGCATGTCATATTTATTAGTCAAGTATGTGGTGTCAAAGGTGACAACATCGCTAAATTCTTTGTATGCATGTCTGCACCTATTATATGCCCAAAATACGTTCTTCAATCGACCCTCTTCGTCCAAATCCATAGTGAAGTAAAATTCGAGACATTTTGCTTGTATTCTTAAAAAATAAGCCTGCAATGCAGCAGCATCACCTTCCCCAAGCCGTAGCCTTCTAACTTTCTCAACATATTTTCTACAATCCGTTTCCACATAAGTTAGGTGATCATATCCACCTGCTTCAACAACGAGCGAGTTAAAACTTTTGTGCAACGGAATTCTTGCTACGTCGTTTACTTCTAGCTTTTGTTTAACCAGGGAACTGATTTCTCGATTACACCGATACAACCTAGATTTCGATGGACTCACTTTATGATTATGTTCAAGATGCACTTTGTTAACTCGCCAACTTCCAGTAATCTCCGAACATGTTGTAATCCTTATCTTACACCCTGCGGTTGAGGCTTCAAAGAATTACCTCCAATACTACTTTTTTGGCCTTCTCGACTGCACACAAATGACCTATATCTTACAACCCCGTCCTCACCCTTCTTCAAATTTCTTTTTCTAACTGGAAACCCCTCATGATAAGCATATTTTTTTATAAAATGCATATACTGCATCTTCGCTCGGAAACTTCATCCCTGCCTTCGGCACAATTGCATCATCTTCTCCCACCATCTCATCATTCAATCCATCATTATTTTCCAATATTATCTCATCTTCCGCTTCCAGACTTTCGTCATCATCGAAATATGTAGTTCGAGTTCGTGGTAACGTATAACATAACAATTAATAGTCTAAACCATTATAACAAGAAGGAAAATATTAGCATTGACATAAAAACTAAAAATCTACCAATTACTATCTTCTATAGCTTTATTCTACCAACAAGAATGAGCATATTTCATGACTGAAAAGTTGTTGGCAGTAAAATGAACAAAAATAATTCAGCAATAAATTGATAAAAAAATTTGTAAAAAATATCGTAAAATGGGTCATATATTCAGCAATAAAATGAAAAAAAAAAAAAAAAAACCAACAATACATATCCTAAAATGGACCAAAAAATCATCAATAAATGTTTCAAAAATTCAGTATTTAATGGTCATAAAACCCAGCTGCAAGAACTTATGCCCAAATGAAATAAGAAAAAAAAAAAAGGAAAACATTTACCTGGGTCACTCATTCTCAAATTCGGTGGGCTACATCTTATTGTTCTTCAAATAACTCGGGAATCTTCCTTCTTTTGCAATATTTTGTCCATCTTTGGAGAATGGAGGGGTTGGGTTCACAGATTTTTGGAGATTTGAAGAATGGAGAGATGGGTTCAAAGGAGTTTGAAGCTTAAAGGGAATGGCAGGTTTGGAAATTGTGGGTGCTGGGAAGGAAAAATCTGACCGTTCTAATTTATTTTGGAGAATATCGTGTCTTGCAAAATATCATGTAATTGCAAAATATCGTGATATTTCGTCACTTATGGATTCGGTGAAAAATTCGGTCATCAAATGTGTTCCAACAGCTTTATTCACACACACATCCCTCTCTCTCTTAAAGCTGGTCCCTCTCTCTTCTGTGCTAACATACAGAACTCTCTCTTCCAAGTAGCAAACCTCTCAAACCGCACCGGCACCGCCTCTCTCCTTAAACCTAACACAACGATTTTGGTTATTGAAAAAAATATACAGATTAAAATCTTGATCAAAGGGGTAATGATTGAACATTAATAAAAGGATTAAAAAAAGGATTTTAATCCTTTATACAACATCTCTATATCACAAGATACACTAAAGCATTTTTCTTTTTACACACCAATAAACAGCCATTGACATACAGAAAGCATCCGGAAGAACTCCTGAATAGCGGGGTTTAGGCATTTTCTTTGATTCCCATCCATTTAACTCTTCCTTACTTGTACATCCTTACCCTTCAACTTGAGAGATTTTTTGCCCATATATCTGCTTTGAAGAGGGACCAACCAATAGTAGACGTGACATAACGTAGGCCAATATTCTTCGCGATGTGAGAATGTGAAATCCAAGTGTGCGTACTTAAACTCATTGTATGAAGCCTCCAGTCCTGCATCTTTCATCAACTTATAATGCTTCCTCACCATAGATGGCTGAATGACCTTGCCCTTTCGCCCAGCAACAAGATCAACAGGAATATCAACAGGGGCAGACCCACATAGGGGCCGTCGGGGCACGTGCCCCAGTAAAAATTTGATTTCTTTTTTTAAAATCATTTGATTCTTGAACATAGTCATTATCTGAATCCCTAAAATTATATTGGATTATTTAAGATTTTAGGGCTAATATATGTTTACAATTATTTATTTGTTTGTATCAGTTTTGAAAAATCAACATTTTCTTCTAATAAGCAAAGTAATGAAAATGAAGTCAGAAATGAAATGGTTGAGGAACTTGGTGAGGAAACTGATGTTAAAATTAAAAATATATCTCAACATCGAGGATAATGTTGGGGATGTTAAGAGTAACACTCTTGAATTTGATGTAGCAAATATTGAGAATGATGTGTACTTAATGTTGACAATGATGTAATTATGGAACATTATCAATGTATGAAAACGCGTAGAGAACAATTGTAATAAAATTTTAAGTATTTTTTCTTTTTTCAGCCTTTTTCCTAAAAAAAATAATAATAATAATTCGGGGCAGTCCCCGTACAAGTCGTCAGCAAAAATACAAATTGTGCCCCAGTATCGTAAAAAGTCTGTGTACGCCACTGAATATCAATAAAGCCATAGTATTCCCCCAAGTCCAATGGGTCAGGAGAATCGTACACATCCATGTTGACCGCTGCACTTCCATAATCGTGTAGCTTATAAATTGTTCTACTTATTTTATCTGTGTCTATTTCTAGGGAATTCTGAAGATAAAGGGCAATAATCTTCTGAAGTTTTGTTCAAGTCTTTATCAAGATAGAAACCATTGCATGCTAGCCATCTAGAATATACAATGGTGACGAATGAATATTTTTCTTAAGAGCTTATGCACTATTTGTAGTCTAGATATGTATCAAGTGTTGACTGTGATTGCAATCTATTGTTTTTCTTTTTGTTGTTTATCTGGTTTTTACAATATATTATGTGAGGGTTGATATTCTTGTCTCCTATAAACGTCGACCTAAAAAATTCTGATATGTGCCTGAATTCATAGAAATGTCAATTGTGTCTCCTATTTTATCCTGGCACTACCATATTAAGTAAAGTTGCTTGCTACTCCCAGGGCACATCTCCCAGCAGTGAAAGAGAGTGTGGTTTAAAGACCAACTTCACTTGGTCAGGGGTTCGAATCCGACCCTAGCCAAGTTCAAAGGTAAGCTCTCACCCTGCACTCTAGGAGGCATAACCTGCGATTTACATCATTTACCAAGGCTCAGGGCAGGTAGGGGTCTCTAAGGTTGGGGTTCAACCTTTTTTTTTTTTAAGTTGAGTTGCTTGTTTTGGTAGTTTCTGGGAAGAAGAACTTAGTTTATCAGTGATTGGATCGATATTATCTTATAATAACAATCAACTTTTTTCATCTGTAAATGTTACTAATGATTGAATCAAAATGAAATAAAGTTTGTGTTATTCCGATGACGTTCTCGTAATGTTGCAAGAGTTCACCATAAAAGAAGTCAAACCAAAATGTTATGCCACTTAGTTGAAAGCAATGAAACAAGCATGCGGTAGTTCTACTACTCGATTGAATTATTCCTCTCAACATGAAAATGATTGCGAGTTTTGGGGACTTGTCAACTTCGGGTTATTAATGTCCAATAATCCGTTTATCAAAACAAAAATCGCTGGAATCAGGTTTTGTAAGTAGGTTTACAGATTAAAATCATTTTTTCCTATGACTAAAATCGTTGCGTTAGGTTTAAGAGAGAGAGGTTTGCTACTTGGAAGAGAGAGTTTTGCGAGTTAGCACAAAAGAGAGAGGGACTAGCTTTAAGAGAGAGGGATGTGCGTGTTTATTTCTAACACGAAGAGAGAGAAATTAGTTGGAAGTGAGAGAAAGTAACCAAATATTTTGCGTTTGTATGCACAGTTCAGTTCACACACAAATAAATCAAGGTTGGCCCACCTGCACTCACATTAACACATGAGCGCTACTCTCATGTGATCAGGTAAGAAAATGATCGCCCCCAACGCACATCTCTCAGCGGTGAAAGGGAGGGTGGTTTAAAGACTAGTCTCGCTTGGTCAGGGGTTCAAATCCGGTCCTTACCAAGTTAAAAGGTAAGCCATCACCCTACACTCTGAGAGGTATAACCTGCAATTTACATCATTCATCAAGGCCCAGAGTAGGGCAGGTGGGGGCCCCTAAGGTTAGGGTTCAACCTTTTTTTTTTTTTTAAGATAAGAAAATTATCTATAATTTGAGATAAATGAAAAAGAGAATCAAGTGTATCTTTTTTGAGGGGAATTGTTGATTGTACAATACTCTTAACAAGGTGGATGACAATCACTAATTTATCAGAAGTTTATAGAAAGTTAATTATCGCGAGATTTTAGGAACCAATTTATCACGATATTTTGCTTTAAATTTAATTTTTTCATTCCCTCCATATGTTGGTAAAATTAGGATCGTATTTCAGTGGTCTAAACACAAAAAATGTAGAACCTCTCTTACAAGCTGTAAAAGATTGGATGCAGATTATACTGAAATAGAGGCCGGCCACCCCTCAAGCAGACAACAGTAGATGTCTTTTACCCCATATTCGAAAGCATCAGATCTCACCATTGTGTCGACTCACCATTTTCGAAACGAGCTTTTTTCACTGTCTATGTCAACTTTTTTATACCGAAAATGTTTTCTATTAATTGGAAAAATGAACTCAAGTTGTGCTCAATATTTTTTTTTATGGATGGATGAGTTTTTTTTAATGCCATTGGTTTTATGCAATTCTAAAATTTATTCACCTGCCATTGATTTGTTCAGCAAATTGGTGGATGCTCGGGTCTCTGTTTTTTACATTTGTAGCTCAGTTTTGAATTTTTACAAGAAACGTGAGAGGCTTAAGATTATGTTCTGTCATGTTTGAGTTGTTGATCGATGTGCACAGGAAAAGGAGAACATTGAATGACGTTATTTCTGTGTTTTTTAGGTGTTAAAAATGCTGATTTCTATTGTTGTGTTTTAATTCTTCGCAGAAGGAATGGAGGAAAAAAAAATGGATTTTCGATACTTCGAAAAAAAAAAATTTGAAAAAATTTTAGTCCTTCAATGATGGATAATTTTAGCATGTTTTAGATTTTACGAGCGTGCGGCGACTCTTCTCTCCATTTGTCCAGCATAATGGTTAGATTTTTTTGAAGAGAAATGATTTTGGTATAAGTTAATGGCATTTTCAGTTATTCTGGAAAGAGAGTGGTATTTTGGTCTTTTAGCTGGTTGGTTGTCAAATACATTGTTAAGAGTCTTGTACAAGTAGCAGCACCGCATTTTTGAGAGAGAGCGTGTACAATCTTGCACTATTGGATGAAACAAAGACACATAGACTTCAATTTCAAGATTGTACTTGTACGCTGGTTCTTGTTCTTGGCTTCACAACATCATAGTGATGAATGGTTCTTGAAAATCCCGTTCCGTCCCATTCATCACACATCTCTATGTAGCCTGTGGGTTAATTTCACATTATTGTTTATAAATCACAATTTTTCGAACTATTTTTTTATTACACGCATTCTCTCCTCTCTACATTTTTCAATTACACATTTTTACTCAAAATCAAAAATAAATTAGGTTATAAATTACTACAGTTTTATCAAACAGAAGCTAATTAGCAGTGATGAATGAGGGATACATAAAGAAGCTGCAAAATATTCTAACTACCTCTGTTCGGTAAAGCAATTTTTTTTTGGATTTATAATCGCTACAATTTTCAATACAACTTTTTAATCACACATATTTTTTCTTTCCAATTTTTAACTATTTATTCTTCACGAGATGCGCGAAAAATCAGTAATTATAAACGAAACCAAGCCTCCGTACAGAGGCAGTTGAGGAAGCTGCTTGAAGAATAAAGTTGTTAAGATTTATACATCAACATTATATGATTGGATTGGTGATTAAAGCAACTTTCCAAAGTAAGAAATAATTATTTCTTACTTTCTGATCTTTCTTACTTTCTGATCCGAGTTATATTTAGTGTTCATTCATGAACGATCAATCGATGTGGAGCAGCTATCACTTCTGTAGTTATTGATAAGTACCGCACAAATTTAACACGCCATTCTTTTACGTTACAATTATAATTTATAAATTAATTTATAAATAATACAATTTCTCAAATTATTTTTTAACCACACCATTTTTTTCCTCCAATTTTCAACCACATATTTTAGCAAGAAAAAAAATGGCAGCACATGGCCTACAAACAATCTATAAGGCTATATTTGATTGGTTCAATTTTCCATGAAAAATGTCACTTTCAATCCAGTGTGGGCAGAAATTAAATGAGGTTTGGGGTGGGGGGACGGAGGTTCGGGGGCAGCGCTCCTGAAATTTTTTTTTTAAGAAAAATTAAAACAAATAGAGAAAAGTTGATTTCACAAATGAAAAGTAAACAAATTCCAACTCAAATTAAACAAACTCAACAAATAACAATTACAAATCACAAATCTCAAATTATGAAAATTCAAACAATTTTTAATCGAATATATTAAAATTAAAAATAACCCTAAATGTCAAATCAATATTATTTTCACAAAATTAATTACCGTAACATTATTACATTAACACATAACATATGCAAAATGCCTAATAACATGGATTCCAATTAACATTTACAAAATGCCAAAAAAATAAAGTCTGACCATTGACTATTAAACCAAAAAAGGCTAATGGCATTTGAACGGAACCAAACAAAAAAATGAAGAAGAAGAAAGGACGGTAAGGCCGTAGAAGGCGCAACAGAAACTAACCTGCGAGCTCTAGATTAGGTGAGGAAGAAGAGGAATTGTGGGCGAAGTAGGACTTTGACTGTCATTGGTCGGAGCCCGAAGTCGGCACTCAGCGACGCAGGGATGGTGGTCAGCAGCGACGGGCGATGGCGATTTCAGGTTCACACTTTTTTGTTGAAGGGTTTCACTTTCAGAATCAGATTTCTTGCTTTGGACAGCGGTTCTTCTTCAGTTTTGAAAGTTGTTTAAATTAATTTTATTTTTTTATTTTTTTTTCCATTTGGCTGATCCGGGACAGCCCAAAAGTCCAGCGCGGTCCATGGCCTGCGCTGGGGGTGGGCTGGCTCCACCCCTGACTTTCATGGAAAATATTTTCTAACATTGTGTTTGATTGTAACAATTGGTATGGAAAACATTTTCCATGTACAATAATTTGAAAGCACAAACGAAACCATTTGCCAAGAAAAGATTCTCACCATATTTTCTCACTTACCTAGAAAATATTTATTTTCCACCTCATGTATCAAACAGACCCATTAAGATGCATTAATCTAAAACAGTCATAGACTGGTATCTAAAACAGACCCAGAATTTAAAATAAATAAATAAATAAATAAAGTCACAGATTCATAAACTAGTAAACTACATTTCTGAAAGAAGTTTTTGAAGTGGACCCAAGATTAGAGATGTCAACGAGCCAGTCGAGTCGGCTCGCGAGTCGAAGATCAAGGCTCGAGTTTTTAGTGATTGAACTTTTTTTGGTCCGAACCGAACCGAGTCAAAGGTCGTCCTCAAAAATAAGGCTCGACTTGAGTTTTAGACTCGAGCTTTTCCGAGCCAAGACGGGCCGAACTGAGTCAAGTCTCGAGCTTTCAAATTTTATTTTGTTTTTATAATAAAATTCATAAAAGTTTTATTGAAAATGTATATATACGACGAGCTGAGCTTGTGATTGAATTTCAATGTTCGAGCTTTTTTGGTAGGCTTTTTTTGGCTCGAGTCGAGCCGAGTTGAGCTAAAGCTCGTCCCTAAAAAAAAAAAAAAAAAAAAGTTCGGCTCGAGCTTTGACTAGAAATTTCGAACCGCTAAGTTCGAGTTTTTTTTAGTCGAGTTCGAGCGACTCGAACTTACGAGCCATTTTACCATTTCTACCCAAAACTCTTCCCTTCTTATAAGATGTGGTTGTGAAAGGCCAATAATCTACCATGGCTCCACCTCTGTTTTTACTTTTCATATGCACAAGCAACCACCAGTGCCTATACGATATGCAAACTACTTTACAAATTTGACCTTGGAATTGTGGACCGGTGATTTTGTTAGCCACATGCAGTTTAGTAATTTTATCAAGGCATTGTACTGATTAATATCATCCTCTGTCAACAAGGACAAAAAAGTCAACTGCGGTTTCAGAAATTCTTAGTAGCACTCCAAAAAGGAGCTTGACTAACAAGGCAGGCAATAAGTAGCAATCAATATCAGCTTTACACTCCGTTCTTTTACGTAATAATTTCAATTTATAAATAAATTTATAAATAATACAATTTTTCGAACTACTTTTTAATTACACATATTTTTTTTCTTCAATTTTCAACCATTGATTTACCAAAAAAATACCAAAAATTCAAAACAAAAAAAAAAAAAGCATCTTGGACCGCCGAACACACTGTTAATTGGGAGAGAATATTTTTTTATATTTTTTAGGCAAAATATATTTAAAAATTAAAGAGAGAATATATTTGATTAAAAAGTAATTTAAAAAAATGTATAGTTTAAATGACCCATTTAATGAACCCTAGCCTTAAATTAAACCCCAAGTGTTGAACATAAAAAAGAATAATATTCATCATCACTATTTAAGATTAACTGATTATCACTATTTAAGATTAATTGATTATCAATCTATATAATCATAAGGTCACGATCACATTGTCGAGTGTGACAATCTCAATCAAATTTGTTCGATAGAAATTCCTCCAAGGTATCTTTCACCAAATAGACTCTTAGCCTAATTAGTTAGCGAGAAAAAACCGGGTCAGGACTAAGAAGTATTAGGCGACATCTTTTATTCTTAAACACTGGAAGTTGCTACTTTACTATACTAACTACTAGAAAATCTAACTTGTCTTCCTTATATAAGCAAAAGGCGATCCACTATTAATTGTAGCAATGGGTGGAAAGGGAAGGGGATGAGCAGGTTAGTTGGTTTATATCCTCTTAATGCTAGCAGCTAGTCTTGTACCCAATATTCATTAGAAAATGTGGCAGTGGCCTTACTGTTTCATAGTAACACAAAGGTGATGATCAAAGTGGTGATAAATATTAAATAGCATTATTTACAGAAAAAGGATACAGAGCCAAGGTACCGGATCTTAAATACAACACAACACACATACATATAGCATAATATTTTTACAAATATAAGTTAATTTTCATCAATATAAAAAAAATGTATGAAATATGAACGATCGAACATTAAGATTTTGTGATGGAAACAATAGTCATAACAAATCATCATGGTACTTGTCAAGGTTTTAGTCAATGTCGTATATTTCATTAAAATTTTATGATTTAGAGTATCTTTCGATTCAGAAGGAAAGAACCTGCATCAGAATCTTAATTTCAATTCAAACATGGGTTTATGCAAGTTCAGTCAAGAGTCCCCGGTATTAGGCAACCCCCCCACCCCCCACCCAACCACACCCACACCCACACACAAAAAAAAAAAACTTTTTGAAGGGGATTTAAAAGGCTAACCAGGACAAGTCAATCCATAGTTGATTCCACAGATTTCTAATCGAATAGTTAAAAGATAAATCTTACATCGAATAAAGATAAAAACATAGATAAACTTGTAAGGATTTAAACTATCCATCTTAATAAATGAGCAATTAGATTTCAAGATTGATTGATTTACTCAAACAAATCACCATCTTGCGGGTGCAGGTTAAGGGATAAATCCTACATCGAATAAAAATGAAAATATAAACTAAATTATAACATTTTAAGATAGAACCTAAGTCTTAATACAAATAGTTCGATTTTAAGTCTTAATACAAATACTTTGCTTCACCTGTTTTTAAAGATCGGTTTTTGTATACTGAGCGGTCTGATTTTCTCATTTTTCAGAATATCATAATAAGTCGATCAGGAATCATGGACTAAAGAAGAGGCTTAAAATCTCTAGACAGTGGGTATGCAAATGCAAATGCAAAAGATAAATATATTATTAATATAGTACTGCAATGTCGTGAACTATAGATAACAATATACATAATGTCAGAGGGAAGGGGGCCGAGGGGGCTACAAGAACATGCAAACATGAATGCAGAGCCATGATATAATCTTGTTATAAAGGTCCCCCAGAAGAAATTTTATAACCTTCAGTTTGTGCAATAATTGTAAGAATCGTACTCCATTGCACGTTTCACGCCAACCATTAATTTTCTCAATTCAAGTCCTGTCATCTCTTGTTCCCCATAAATAGTTTTCTCATCCTCCACTTGGCCGTTAATCTCGTCATCTGAAAATAAAATCCGGTGCAAAAATGTAAATTAAGCCTATGTTTGATATCCATTAAAAATAACTATTTTTTTTTTTACGGTACTCAATTTTAATCATCCATTTTAACAATAAAATATTCTACGCATAAACTCAACTTTTTTTCTCGTTTTCAACCACATAATATCACATCAATCACTATTCAAAACCCTTTTCTTCCAAAACAATGAGAATCAAACAGGCACTAAGTTTTAAAAAAAATCCAGTTCAAGAGGGGAAATACCATAGAGCATGAGCAGTACTAAAGTTTCTGGTGACTAACTGAAAATATTCATAAATGAAAAGGAGAATGTAAAGGAAAGGTTTTCATACCTGAGGCACTAGCTAGTGAAAATTCTGTGAGACGCTTGACACAATCCTTGAGTGCTTGGAGCTCAGCTTCTTTCTCTTGGAGTTTAGAATGTTTCGACTCTAGCTCAGTCTCCAGCTCGACTATTTGGCTTTTCTGTTGTTCAATGAGCAAATGAGACAATTTTTTATCCAGTTCAGATGGCACTACTCCATTGAATTGAATAAGATTTGAGTTCTGGTAATCTGTTTGGAGATATTCTTCGGCCAAAACTTCAGGCTGTTCATCAAGTATCACCTTGTCAAATTCAATTGTTTTCTGAGATAGCAGAGTAAAAATTATCTTCGAGGAGAAACATTCAGACAGAATATAAGACTGCCCGCTAGGTTATGAAAAAAGAGATCATATTACATAGAAATATCCAAACTATATAGTTTAACTATCTCAAACCCATAATTGCCATATCTGGCTTTACAACCTGTTTGGCATTGGAGCTGTCTTTTTCGTAACAAATGCCAAACCTACATATTCTAAGTTCTATCCCACCCGTCACCGACATTTCTGTTTTAGCTATGAAAATTTAAAAATTAGAAACCATCACAAGAAACACCATTTCTCATTTGCCACATTAAAATCCTTTCCAATGAAATGCAAATGTGAGCTATTTTTACTCTTAACTAAATAATTTTGCTTCTTTATTTTTGCAATACTAAATCCAAGTGGCTGAAACTGACATACGTCTGTTTATCTCTAAGAACGTAAAAAGGGATAATGATTATGAAACATTACGGGCCAAAACTCACCTCGAAAATATCTGTCCGTCTTTCAGAACCCGAACCTTCTGTGGTACACCAAGGAAGTTTTTGCAGTTCAGACTCAAGCTCTGCCTCCAGCTGATACATTTCCAGCACCTCAGGCTGCTGGTCTTCCATTAGATCCACACTCGAACCTTCACCTTCCGTGGTTAAAGGAAAAACTTTGACATTATCCCTGCCGTTAGTCAATAATTGTCTACTGTAACTTCCATCAATATGCATTTTATTAGTTGCAGCTTCGTTCTGAGAAACTGAGTAGTGCAGATGACGGGAGGCTTTCCTTCTAGATATTTCAGCTTTTAATTCTTGAACAACTTTTGTAGTCTCGTCCATTGCCAAGTTCAGCCTACTTATTTCAGCCTTTCCACTTGACATCATGTATATTATTCCAACACCAACTCCCCAGCCAAAAGAACCGTCTGAAAAGGAAGGCAAATACTAGACATGAAAACTTTGAGCCTTAATGTGTAGGTGCCAATAACAAATAGACCGCACAGGTAATATAACTAAACCATTTAATATTTGTTAATTTTATTTGTTAAAAAATATTAAAATTCCTAAACCGAGATATGTTTCTAGTTCAATTTTGTGATACATAATATATAATTTGAATTTCACCTGTTTAGAATGCAATTGGTGAAACTCTAACTAGAGTTACACTGCTTGTTTCGAGTTTAGCATGAAAATTTTAATGTTGCAAAAAATATTATCGATCAGTATATTTTCTATTCCAGTTCAGGGAGCACGTTTAAGACATAATTCAAATAAATTTGTACCCTTTCTAGCATCTCAATTATTTCCGGCTACACGAGAGAGGCATTGTCCATGCTATCTGTTGACGACCCTAGTGGTACCAGGAATCACCCAACAAACCTCTTAAAGTTGAGGTTCGAATCCCTAGGGACGAACTCAGTCAATCATGGGATAAAAAAAATTCTGCATGTTGCATGACTTCACATGCTACCGTCAACACTGTTAAGAGTAGTTGCAGTTGCAGTTTGTTTTTAAGATAAGTAGCATGTGTTTAATAAATCCCTATTGTCAAGTGATAATCTGTTTTTATTTAGTCTTTTCCAATTGTTGTGTGGGTTGCATCTTTTCTAAATTCAGTTGCTGTAAAGGTTTTATAAAAACCAATTTTAGTATTCAATAAATCTGCACTTAAGTTCTTATTGTATCTAACCCTTAGAATCTTAACATTTGGTATCAGAGCCACCACACTGGCCTAACAAATCAAAGCTGCAAACCTCTTAAAGTTAAGGTTTGAATCCCTAGGGACAAACTCAATCAATCATGGGATAAAAATTTCATGTATGTTGCATGACTCACATGCTACCATCAACACTGTTAAGAGTAGTTGCAATTTGTATTTAAGATAAGTAGCATGTATTTAATAAATCCCTATTGTTAAGGGATAATCTGTTTTGATTTAATGTTTCCTAATTGCTGTGTGGGTTGCATCTTTTTCTGAATTCAGTTGTTGTAAAAGCTTTATAAAAGCCAATTCTAGTATTCAATAAATTTGCACTTAAGTTCTTATTGTATCTAACACTTAGAATCTTAACATTTGGTATCAGAGCCACCACTGGCCTAACAAATCAAAGCAGTAGTCTTTGAGGCTTTGCAGCAACAAAGGAGATGACTACCGAAGGAAAATTTGTGCAGCCAGCCATTCCTTGCTTCGATGGTCATTATGATCATTGGAGCATGTTGATGGAGAACTTTCTTCAATCCAAGGAGTACAGGGGGTTAATAGAAACTGGCTATGTTGAGCCAGAAGCTGAAGCAGAGCAGACAGACGCATAGCACAAGAGGCTAGAAGAATTGAAGCTCAAAGCCTTGAAGGTGAAAAACTATCTCTTTCAGGTAATTGATCGAGCAACATTGGAGACTATTCTTGTGAAGGATACATCCAAACAAATATGGGAATCCATGAAGAAGAAATTTGAAGGTAGTGCAATGGTGAAAAGATCACATCTACAAGCTCTTTGCAGAGAATTTGAAACACTAGAGATGAAGGCAGGTGAAGGAGTTTCTGAGCACTTTTCATGAGTATTGTCTGTGGCCGATAAGACGAGGATACATGGAGAGCAGATGCAAGATGTTACAGTAGTAGAAAAGATTCTTAGATCATTGATTGAGAAGTTTAATTACGTCGTCTTCTCAATCGAAGAGTCCAAAGATATCGATCAACTTTCCATCGATGAGTTACAGAGCTCTCTCATTGTTCATGAGCAAAAATTTCAAAGACACACAGGGGAGAAGAAGGATCTCAAAATCACCTCTGAAAAAAGTGTCAAAATCCTTTAATTGTAGTAATTGTATTTATTTATTCCTTTTTTACATTAGGCTGGATTTTAGGCAATTATTATATTTCCATGTATAGTTTAGATTGTTTATTATATATTTTCCCTTCCTTTACTCAATGAAATACAAGAAAATATATTCTCAAATATTCCAATATGGTATTAGAGCTAGGGCTCATCAACCTTGGCCAATAACTTCTTTGACAATTAGAGGCAGTCAAGCCCTAACGTCACAAAAATCAAATGGAGTCAGGGAACGAACATTCATCACTTCAACTTACCATCGAAAAACTCGATGGTAAGAATTACCATGAATGGGCACAATCAATCAAGCTTGTAGTCGACAGTAAAGGAAAGTTGGGCTACCTCACCATCGAGACAAAGAAACCAGACACAACTGATGTCACAACTGTAAATAAATGGTAATCAGAAAATTCATTAGTCACAACGTGGCTAATAAATTCGATGAAAAGTTCAATTGGAAGAACTTATCTATTTCTTCTGACCGCAAAGGAGGTGTGGGATACCGTACGGGAAACGTACTTTGATTCTGAAAATTCATCACAAGTTTTCAAGATTAAGACTCAATTATGGCAAATGAAGCAAGTAGAAAGAGGAGTTGTTGAATACTAACTCGAGAATCGAGATGAAGGCATTGTGGCAAGAATTAGACCTCAGCTATGATGATGAATAGGAATGCCTAGGCGATTGTACCTACTACAAGAAAAGACTAGAGATTGAAAGTGTGTTCGAGTTTTTGCTGAAGTCCGTCGTAAGTAGAATTGTCGAAAAGTAATGTTGGACGGCAGCGAAGGAGCCAGGGCTGAAGGAACTGAAGATTCTGCAATGGCCATCAATTACAGGCTAGAGTCTAAAATGGGTTTGGGCTTGGACAAAGGTTTAGCCGAAAAATCATATAAGCCTAATAAAGGAAACGGGTCTCATACTGGGTCATTCGAATTTGGGCCAGGAATGGTGGAAACTGGGCCTAGTGACCAAAAAAAACTATACTGGACTTAGTGGCAAAAGTAATGGGCCGGATCAAAATCAACTATACTTTCAGTGAAGTTGGAAATTGGGGCAAAAACATTAGAAGTTAATCTTTATCTAATAGAGATGAAAGATTTTGATGTGGTATGGATTGATTGGGTTGTAATTATGCAACCATCTGTTGTAGAGATAGGATTGTGTCTTTCCAAAAACCAGGAGAAGAAAAATTTTCTTTCTTTGGAATAAAGACCAGACCCCATCTCAAATTGATATCAGCCTTGCAAGCCGAGAAGTTGTTGAGAAAAGAAACATGTCAAGGGTTTCTAGTCAACGTCTCGGGGAAAGGGCAAGAGACAGTGAAGATTGAAGATGTACCAGTGGTATGTGATTTTCGAGACGTATTTCCAGAAGAAGTGCCTGGTACTCCACCTGATAGACAAGTGGAGTTCACCATAGATTTGGTTCCTGGAACGGCCCCGATATCTAAAGCCCCATATAGGATGGCACCAAAGGAACTTCAAGAGCTGAAAATCCAATTGCAAGAATTATTAGATATTGGCTTTATTCGACCTAGTGTATCTCCATGGGGTGCATCAGTGTTGTTCGTTAAGAAGAAAGATGGAAGCATGAGGATGTGCATCGATTACCGAGAGCTGAACCGTCTGACCATCAAGAATAAATACCCTCTCCCAAGGATCGAGGACTTGTTTGATCAATTAAAGGGAGCCAAGGTATTTTCCAAGATTGACCTACGATCAGGATATCACCAAATGAAGATTAAGGCGAGTGATATTCCTAAGACAACTTTTAGAACTCGTTATGGACATTACGAATTTACAATTATGCCATTTGGATTGACTAATGCTCCAGTCGTGTTCATGGATTTGATGAATCGTGTGTTCCATTAATATTTGGATAGATTTGTCATAGTTTTTATCGATGACATTTTGATATACTCCAAGAATAAAGATCAACATGAAGAACATCTCAGAATAGCGTTGGGAATACTTCAAAAGGAGAAGTTATACGCAAAATTCAAAAAGTGCAAGTTTTGGCTTGAAAGAGTTGGATTTCTTGGTCATGTAGTTACCGCCCAAGGAATTGAAGTGAATCCAATGAAAGTAGATGCAGTTACGAATTGGAATAGACTGTCTAATGTCGATGAAGTACGAAGTTTTCTGGGTTTGGACGGATATTATCGGAGATTCATTGAAGGATTCTCAAAGATAGCTGGTCCGATGACGCAGTTAACGAGGAAAGGGATAAATTTTAATGGACAGATAAGTGTGAACAAAGTTTCCATGAGTTGAAACAGAAGTTGGTCACCGCACCAATGTTGACCATACCTGAAGGTTCAGAAGGATTTATTATATATAGCGATGCATCCAAACGAGGTTTAGGATGTGTGCTGATGCAACATGGAAAAGTGATTGCCTATGCATCAAGGTAGTTGAAACAACACGAGCAAAATTACCCGACACATGACCTAGATCTTGCAGCAGTAATTCATGCGTTAAACATATGGCTTCATTACTTGTATGGAGGGAAGGGCTACATATACACGGATCACAAGAGTCTCAAATATTTCTTCACACATAAAGAATCGAACATGAGACAAAGAAGATGGCTACAATTAGTAAAAGATTATGACTGCACTATCTATTACCACCCTGGTAAGGCAAATGTGGTTGCAGATGCGCTAAGTAGAAAGTGAACGGGACAATTGACGTCATTATCTGCTATCCAGAGGCAATTGTCTAAAGGCTTAGAACATTTGCAAGTTGAAGTGATCACTACACCAGATCAAATTGTTGCTCATTTAACAACTTTGGTCATTCGCCCTACTCTCAGAGAACGGATCATTGAAGCACAGGGTAAAGATCAGTTTCTGCAAAAGATTAGGGACGATATTGGTACTGATAGGAGAAAAGATTTTGAAATAGCTTCAGATCAAGCACTGATGTTTAAAGGAAGAATTTGTGTGCCAAATGATGAGCATTTGAGGAAGGAAATATTGCAAGAAGCACATTTCACCCCGTACACCGCACATCCCAGGGGTACAAAAATGTATTGAGATCTTCGAGATACATTTTGGTGGAGAAATATGAAAAGGAGTATAGGCTTGTTTGTGGCAAAATGTATGGTATGTCAACAAGTTAAAGCTGAACATCAAAGACCAACAGGTTTGTTAAACCCATTGGACATCCCAAAATGGAAGTGGGAGAATATCACAATGGATTTTGTGGTAGGATTTCCAAAGTCAACAAGAGGCCATACCGCAACCGCTATATGGGTAATAGTGGATCGTCTAACTAAGTCGGCTCATTTTCTTCCAGTGAAAATGACATTCAACCTGGATCAGTTGGCACAATTGTACGAGAAAGAGATTGTAAGGTTGCATGGTGTCCCTATCTCCATTGTATCTGATAGAGATCCAAGATTTACATCTAAGTTTTGGAAAAGTTTACAAGGAGCTATGGGAACAAAATTGAATTTCAGTACAGCATATCACCCTAAAACCGATGGTCAATCAGAAATGACCATTCAAACTTTGGAAGATATGCTAAGAGCTTGTGTTCTAGATTGGGGAGGTAGTTGGGAATCATATCTACCTTTGGTGGAATTTGCATATAACAATAGTTTTCAAGCAACTATTGGAATGGCACCATATGAAGCTCTCTACGGCAGAAAGTGCAGATCACCGATTCATTGGGATGAAGTTGGAGAAAAGAGAGTTTTAGGACCTGAGATTATTGAGAGAACAATTAAAGCTGTTGATAAGATTCGTGCTAGGATAAAGGCAGCGCAAAATAGACAAAAGAGCTATGCTGACACCAGAAGGAAAGATTTGAAATTTCAAGTGGGTGAAAAAGTATTTTTAAGGGTAGCACCAATGAAGGGTGTACTTAGGTTCGGAAAGAAGGGCAAACTGAGACCAAGATATATTGGACCTTTCGAAATATTGGAAAAGGTCGGAAACGTAGCTTATCGGTTGGCTTTACCGCCAAAACTCTCTGCAGTTCATAATGTGTTTCATGTATCCATGATTAGGAAGTATATACATGATCCTGATCATGTGGTGAACTATCAGTCGTTGGAAATACAGAGAGATTTGTCATATGAGGAATTACCGAACGGTATATTGGATCAAAAACTATACAAGTTACGGAACAAGGAAATTAAATTGATCAAGGTACAATGGAGTAACCATGGAGTAGATGAAGCTACTTAGGAAAGAGAGGAAGAAGTTAAAGCCAAGTATCCAACACTCTTTACCCAAATACAAGGTAACTTTCGAGGACGAATTTTTTTTTAAGGTGTAAGGAATGTAGAAACCCGAAAACTTTTATCATATTTTTTTTAGACGACTTACTATCGTGCGCCTAACCCATGGACAAACATTATGTTTGGTCCACATAAAATAAATAAAGCCCAAAGCTAGTCCAAACAAGTTTATCATATGTTTTATTAAATTATTTTAAAATATATATGATTTGAGCAATATTTGTTACAAATGATAAACTCTATAAAAATATATATATACATAGTATGTATGTAAAAAACCGAAAATTTGCAATAAAGATGAGATGAAGGTGCTGATTATCACATTTATTCCATTTAATCACTCTTAAACACTCCATAAACCTCCACTTAAAACACCTCATTACACCATTTATAATTATCATATAAATGAGACTCGTTTCGTCTCTTCAAAGGTAGAAATGGTGGTTTCTTTCACCCATTCACATTCCTTCCACTATAAAAGGAGTCTTCTAAGGTAGTGTGTAAATTCCTTGGCTTCAAATATCACAAACCCACGTGAATAGTGCCATGCATTATGATACTGTTCATACAATTAAAAAAAAAAAAAGTTTGCTTTTAAAATGAGGCTGAATAGGTTCAAACCTTGAAACTTAAGGTTAGATAGTGAACATTTTACCACTTAGGCTATAACTACTTTGTGTAATGTGATGCATTGACAAATTGATACATTTTCGTAATTAGACCAAAAGGTGTTTCCTTTTCATGAACTAAACTTATTGAAATTATTTAAAATAAATAAATAAAATATACCCATAAATTCTTTTTGCAAATATTTTCCACAAAATAAATTCATTAGTTTATTAATTGACTTCTAAGCTTACGGTCTATGATTTAGAAGTTTTTATGATGTTTCAACCCATGCATGTTTGGGGCGTTACATTCTATGTGCCATAACTGAAGAATAACATGTTGAGCATTGGTCAGCTACAAGCAGTGTTCTAAAAAGCGTGAAGCGTGATGAAGCGTGGAGCCTAAGAGTCAAGCTTTTGAAGCTTAAGCGGGAGTAAGCGTTAAAAAGAGTTTTTCAATTCCTAGAGATTTGATTTAAATTTTACCCACACTTGAACAAGTAAAAAAAAAAAAGGAAAACAAAATGGCAGCTACGCGCATCGGGCACGCACGCATTGTGCGTTTCGCGTGCTTTTTAGATAAAAAAAAATTTGAAACGCGTTTTTCTCGCTTTTCGCCAAAGCGACGAGCGAGAAGCGCGCGTCGCGCGTAGACGTACACAGTGCGCGCGTTTTAGAACACTGGCTACAAGAAAAAAGGACTAGCAATCATTTTTCAACGTATAAGATGTAAGGTCTATCATCCTAAGTGGGGAGTGATTATGGATATAGAAATGACTGCAAACCGAATGTTCATTTTGCTGGTTCAACTTCAACCAAAAGAAGAAAGTTGCTTCAGTTCTCTTACAAAAGATGAGACTTGGCTTTGGCATCGTAGATATGGGAATTTGAACTTCAAAGGTCTGCAAGTTCTTAAGCATAAAAATATGGTGAGTGGGCTACCAAAATTTGAAGTCCCTTCAAAAGTATGTAGAGACTGCTTGGTGGGGAAACAACAAAGAAATCCATTTCCAAAAGAGAGCACATGGAGGGCTTCTGAAATTCATCAGCTTGTTCATGCTGACATGTATGGGTCCAATCACACTCGTTTCAAACAGCAAAAAAAGGTATTTAATCACTTTGATGATTATAGCCGCAAGACTTAGGTATATTTTTTGGAAGAAAAATCACAAGCTTTTGATATCTTCAAAAGTTTTAAGCTCCAAGTGGAGAAAGAAACAAATGCAATCATAAGGAGTTTGCAAACTAATAGAGGTGGGGAATTCACATCCAAAGACTTCACAAATTTTTGCAATGAGAATGGCTTAAGTAGACAATTGACCACTGCATACACACCACAACAGAATGGAGTTGCAGAGAGGAAGAACATAACCATTATGAATATGCTGCGTAGCATGCTTAATGAAAAGAAAATTCCAAAGATTTTTTGGTATGCGGCAGTAAATTGGGCAATACATGTACTGAATACATGTCCAATGCTTGCAGTCAAGGATAGGACTCCACAAGAAGCATGGAGTGGAGTACTGGAGTAAAACCTTCAGTAGACTACTCTAGAGTTTTTGGATGTATATCTAGTGTCCACATACCTGATGAGAAAAGAACCAAGTTAGTTAGCAGAAGTGTGAGCTGTCCTACTTGGAGTAAGCACAGAATCAAAGGCATACAGGTTGTACAATCCAATTACTCAGAAAATTATTGTTAGCAGAGTGTTATTTTTGAAGATAAAAGTTGGGATTGGGATAAAAGATACAAGGAAGCAATAGCAATCAATCTGGAGTGGGAAGATGAACAAGATAAAGTTGTCCATGGGGAAAACGATGAAGCAAATATCAATGAGGAATCAGAAGGAGTGGAAAACTCAAATGAGTTGACTGGTGGACGCTCACCAAACTCAACCAGAAAAAGAAATAGACGACTGCCTATTTGGATGAGAGACTATGAGAGTGGGGAAGGACATTCTGAAGAAGAAGACAAAACTAACTTGACTATGTTTGCAGCTACTAATCAAATGTGTTTTAAAGAAGTTGTAAAGTGTATATAGAAAAGGAAATTGATGTAAACTGATTGTTGTTACTGATCAGTTTAAGGGAGAGTGTTAAGAGTAGTTGCAGTTTGTTTTTAAGATAAGTAGAATGTGTTTGATAAATCCCTATTGTTAAGGGATGATATGTTTTGATTTAGTCTTTTTCAGTTTACCACATTATGAAGTTGTTACTGTGTGGGTTGCATTTTTTTCTGAATTCAGTTGCTGTAAATGCTTTATAAAAGCCAATTCTAGTATTCAATAAATCTGCACTTGAGTTCTTATTGTATCTATTATCTAACACTTAGAATGTGAACAAACACTATCTCTATTAGTACACATGTTTTCCGGAAAATTATTTACAAAATTATTATATCAATCTACTTAATAGCCCTAATTTATGTGACTTTAAAACCCAACTGGGAATCTATTAACATAGATTGTATAAACTAATGCTCTTACATTTATCTATATTTAAAAGAGAGGGAAAAATAAACCTTTTGAAGCACAAGATTCACATTTCCCAGGAGCATTTTTTCCAGTTCTTCTCTTCTTCAAGCAAACAGAGAGTCTTTTTCCACTCCAGTTCTTCTTCTGACCCACAGACCCAAATTTTCTCTCCATTTTCCCACCACCGTTTTTCTTAAATCCACCTCCCATTTTCTTCCTCAAGTTCTTAAACTCCGATTCGTGACTTGAAAACCTGAAGATTGATCCACCATTATCGACCTCCTCGCTCTGAGATTCATTTCCATTTTCTTGGACGGGGACATTGCTGGGAAACACTAAATCATGGGTGTGTAAATATTCATTAAAACTTTGAAAATCTTGAATTTGATCAGAGTTTAGGGAATTTTGTTTGGAATCAGAACTGGGTTCATTCGGCTTGATGAATTTCTTAGCTAAAATCCCAGATCCTGCTGCGGCAGCTGCTGCTAACAGAACTTGCCACATTTCAAAACTCAAACAAGGAAACTAGCACAAGGCTTCGAAATGTGAAAAGAGTCGAAATGGATGCTCAGAATCAGCATTCTAGAGAGAGAGAGAAGTGTGATGAATCATGTGAGATTTTGAGGGAGAGAGTAAACAGGTCTCGTATACACGTGACTGTGTCATAATGCACGCGAGCGATGTCATGGGCTTCCCGCTTTTAAACATTTTCAATTGGGGAAATTTTTTACTTTTTTGACATTTCTTGCCCTAATTTTCACGCCATCATCAGACCTTTAGGCTCTGTTTGTTTAAACTTACTAACCGTTCTTTTACGCAATAATTATAATTTATAAACAAGACAATTTTTCAAATTATTTTTTAATTGCACATATTTTCTCTCTCTAATTTTCAATCATTGATCTACCAAGAAAATATCAAAATTTAAAAAAAAAAAAATCACGGCCTTAGACGCCGAACAGACTGTTAAAAGTTTTGTATTTAAAAATATGTTTTTTTTATGTTTTCTAGGTGAAATATGTTATTGAAAAGAAAAAATTCGTGTGGTTAAAAAGTAGTTTGAAAATTGAGTTGTAAAAAACGTATTTTTTCCCTCTTTCTTAGCCTTTATTTTGTAGAGATGGAAATCAAATTTTTAATAAATTTTGATAGCAATTGATGAAATGTATAGCTGAAAAGTTGTGTTCCATAAAATATGCAGTTGAAATTCATTTTTTAGCACCTATTTGATAGAGATTAAATCAGATTTTTAGTAGATTATAATAAAAATTGATGAGATATGTAGTTAAAAAGTTGTAAATCTCATTAAATATATGATTGAAATTGATTGTTGACTTTGCTTTAAATTAAAATCTGAATTTTAATTAATACCAAATGGGAGCTAAACTTAGACTTCAATTAAAATTTCTACTAAACAATAATTTATTATGCAACTATGACTTTTAAAATGAAACGTGTCTCGAAAGTTTTTAAACACTTGGATGATATATGATTTTAATTATTAGTTCTGTGCTTGTCACGGTAGTACGAAATCATATTGATTTGGGAAATTAGCGACTTTAATCACTAAATATTGTAATGCATCTTTAACTTTTCATTTTTGGTGTTGAAGTTCTTCAATGTTACATTCTTTAGCGTAAGAGGTACTTTTTGATGATTTCCTTCCATTTTAAAAATAAAAAATTTAGGAAAGACGAAATTGTCTTTATACATAATTGGTACAATTAATCCATGAACTTCATATTTAATGTAAGTGGTCCCTAAACTTAAGCATTATTTAGCGCAATAAGTCTTTAACATTTCAATTTGGTGCTTAAGTCTCTGAATGTTGTATTATTTAGCGCTACGTATCCTTTTAGATGATTTTCTTCCATTCCATTTTTAAAAAATTTATTTTATTTTTATCAAAAATATTAAAATGTTTTTATAATAATAAATAAGCCTCTTTTTGGTAATTTAAAAATTTTGTTTCTTTCTTTGTTAAAGTCTCTTCTGTTGTTTAAATTAGACTTCCTATAAAGATTTTTAGATAAATTTTTTTCTTTTTTCTTTTTCTTTTTTTTTATATAATTTCATTTTTACTTCTAAAAGAAAATTGATTTTTTGCTGAGTTTAAAATTATTTATTTTTCGTCCTCTTTTCCATCTTTGGTTGATTGTTTGTCATTTTTTTTCAAGGAAACCATTTCCTTATTTTCCACTCACGTTTGATCATTTTTGTTATTAATTGATTTTATTTTTTTTTTGCCAAAAATATACATTATTATTATCAAGTACTAATGTGTGCAAAAATATATATATTAAAATAACTAAATTTTGCTTTATTTTACATGAAAAATAATGTCAATCAAATAACAAAAGTTGGAAAATTTTCCATTTTTTTCACCTAGAAACTTAAATCAATCAAACATCTTAAACTTCCAATTCTCAGGAATTCGATTTCCTCAGTAGCAAACATGCTCCTATTTAAAAAAAAAAAAAATTTAATTTGTCTAAAATAAATTTTCTTAGTTAAACAAATAAAAAAAGCATCTTTTTGTTTTTTTTTTTATTGCATAAAAATAAATTTTAAATTTTAAATGTGGTAAATTAGAGAATTTGTGTTAGCACAGTAAAAACCTTTATAAAAAACACAATTGAAACAACATGAGAGATTCTGACAAAGCAAGAAACAAATTTTTAAGTTGCCAAAAAGGGACTTATTTATTTATTTATTAAAATAAGAGCACTTTAATATTTTTTTGACAAGAGAGCATTTTAATATTTTTGATAAAAATAAAATTGAATTTTTAAAGATGAAATGGAAGAAAACCATCTAAAAGGATATGTGACGCTAAATAATACAATGTTTGGGGACTTAAACACCAAATTGAAACATTAAGGACTTATTGCGTTAAATAATGCCTAAGTTTAAGAACCACTTGCACCAAATTAAAATGTTAGGGACTCAAGCACAAATATGAAGTTCAAGGACTAATTGCGCCAATTATGTATATGAGCATTTTCGTCTTTTCTGAGTTTTTTAACATTAAAATAGAAGGAAATCATCCAAAATGACATCTTGCGCCAAAGAATGTAACGTTTAAGGACTTCAGCAACAAAAATGAAAAATTAGGGACCCATTGCACAAAGAGACCAACATTTAGGGACTAAATGCGCCAATTTCCCTATTGATTTTAATTGTTAATTTTATCTAGAGTTGCACTAACTATATTGTGGAACCGCATCATCGAGATGAGACATTATTCTCAGCTTCTCGTGGAACCCCATTAAGATTACTTTCATTAATAACTCATCTCTTGGAGTCATCTATGTTTTAAAAAATGGGAATATAATGGATATTGGTAGGGATGGCAATTTTGAACCGTCAAATCGAAATCGCGATGAATTGAACTGAATTGTGCGAAAAAATCGAACCGATGGGGCAACGGGACAAGTATGGTTTACAAATTAATGACCTGATTTTTTGTGGAGCGGGTATGGTATTTGTGCCGGTGAACTTAACCGAACCGAATACCCAATTTAAATATTAATTTTAGGTTATATTTATAAAAATTAAAAACTCAAAATTAGTCATCAATTTAAAATTTAATTAGCCTATTGTCCCAACCCACTACCCACATGACATGACCAACCAAGGCCCAGTAAGAATTCATTAACCTAGGTATATTGAATTCATCATTTCATTTCATCCGAGATTCTATGAATATTTTATCAAGTGAGACTACTGTGAGAGGCGATCAGACATAGCGAACTTGACTTGCGACTCTCATTCGCTAATCCTCCGTGCCGTGCCCAACTCGAAGGGACTGAAGTTCGAATTTGGATATTGTTTGCATTTCACATTTGAATTTTAGAATTTGGATATTGTTTGCATTTCATATTTGAATTTGAGATATTGTTTGCGAATTTGCTTAGTATTGTTATGTTGCTTTTTTTAATAAAATTATTTTTTTTTAGTTAGACTTGCTAATTTATATTTAAATAGTTATTAACCGCACTGAACCAAATCGACACGCGAACAGAAACCGCACCGACTCGACTTAGGCGATTATAGTATGAAAAGAAAATTGGTGGTTCGGTTATGATTTTGAAAGAACCGAACCGTTGCCATCACAAGATATTGGTTCCAAATTGGAATAGACACTAAGATCATATTGTGAATTTCATATTGTTCGACAAGTCTGTTTTATAAATTTAGGAAATTTAAACTCTATTTCTCTATAAATCAATTTCAAGTCTTCAAATTAATTAACTTCTAGCCTGACTTAGACTCAATAAATGTCTTGCTCGAACTAGCTTATTTGCTGAATTGAGATAGAACCTCTCGATCCTCTCATCTGGGCAAAAGTCCTCTCAATGTTCTAAAGTCCACACGGAATATGAACTGACTTGTCAAACGACGTCAAATGGACAACGTAATTATGACTGACTTTACATTCCAGCAAACAAACGTACATACATTTATTTTTCCACCCAAGCAATTTGACCAGTTAGCTCCAAAGCCTACTCCCAATTGAGGGAAGGATGGGCTATTGTGACTTAGAGCTTTCAATGGAAAAAAAAATTTTCAAACAAAAATTTCATAAAAGCTATTAATTGCTAATCCTAACTATTATAAAAGAAGAGAAACAAAAACACTATTCATTTACTATTCATAAGGCTTATGTAATTGTGATGTCATCTTTCTTTCTTTTTTTCTTTTTCTTTTATTTTTTATATAATAGTGTTATCCATTTCTTTCTAATTTAACTTATTTATACTATTCATTTACTATTTATAAGACCGATGTCATCGTGATGTCTTTTTTTTTTTTTTTATTACAGTGTTACCTATTTCTTTTTAACTACTTATTTATATTTATGTAATATAATAACTAATAACTTATTTTATTTAATTTCCAAACATATATAAAAGAGGTTAAGGACTTCATTATTCATTTACTATTCATAAGCCTGATGTTAAAACTCATAAATATCCTAATATTTTATCTTCTATTTTTAATTTAGAATTTATTTTGCAACTATCTTTGTTCATATCAACATGCAACATCCATGCTACATAGTACTCCCCCATTTCATTCAATAGTCTTTACTCCTTTTTCCGATGAACACCATTTTTCAAATCACCGTCATCCAGAAACTGCTACAGGTAATATGCATTCCCCAAATTACCACTGTTCACCATTTCTATGTGTGTGGTTCTTCCTTTTTTGTATGTAGTACTTATTCAAGTTTTGATCGATTGCCCAAATCACCATTGTTCACCATTTTCTATTTTTGTGTTCCTTTTTTGTATCTGTTTTATATTCAAGTTTTGATCGATTTTTCATTTTTCCTTTTCTCATAAGTTTAGAACTTAATTTCTCTTATGAGACATTGTTGATTATGATTTAAGTCAGAAAAATGAATGAAAATTGGTCACAGCTTGTGAGTCTAATAATGATTGTAGACTCTAGCATATGTGACCTTATTCGAGTTTTAATATAGTGTTCAAATTCTAAGTAATATTTTTAGGAGACTTATTTTCTTTCGACCCATCGACGTTATTACATACACAATTATTATCACATGTCGTGCGTTATCACCGTCATCCAGAAACTGCTACAGGTAATATGCATTCCCCAAATCACCACCGTTCACCATTTCTATTTGTGTGGTTCTTTTTTTTTTTTTTTTGTATGTAGTACTTATTCAAATTTTGATCGATTGTCCAAATCACCATTGTTCATCGTTTCTATTTTTGTGTTCCGTTTTTGTATTTGTTTTATATTCAACTTTTGATCGATTTTTCATTTTTTCTTTTCTCATAAGTCTAGAACTTAATTTCTCTTACGAGACATTGTTGATTATGATTTAAGTCAGAGAAATGAATGAAAATTGGTCACAACTTGTGAGTCTATTAATGATTGTAGAATCTAGCACATATAACCTTATTCGAGTTTTAATGTAGTGTTCAAATTCTAAGTAATATTTTTTAGGAGACTTATTTTCTTTTGATCCATCAACGTTATTACATATACAATTATTACCATATTCCGTGCAACGCACGGGAGACCACTAGTTGTTAATAAAAAGGTGATATAGAAATATCATATCAGTAACGTAACTGGCTATTGAGAAAACACCTCAACGTGTAGTAGAGTAGTTGGGCTCAACTTGTATCCAATTGTGGAAATTACACCCATCCCTACTTTTAAAAATTCAAATTCATAAATGAGGTGAAACCTATATAACTTCAAAATTCAGGTTGTAATAACAAATTAATTAATTAAAATAATAATGTTATAAAATACAAATTTCCCTAATTAGTCTCTATTTATATTTACATTCAATTCATCATCCTTTTACTCTGAATCCAACACCCCCACAGTCTACCCGTTCTCCTTTACGGTCGCACCCCATCCTGTCGTGCGGCAAGATCGCCGCACGACGTCACTTCATCCTTAAGCCCACACCATGATCGACGTACGCCACACTCCAGCCCATGCTTCGAACGAAGACTGGGGGCAGACAGGGCCACCACCCCAAGGCTGCAGCACACCCCATCCTTAACGACACTAACTCCACCTCTCACCACCGGTGACGAGCGGCGCTACCAGAGATTCGAGTGCAACCGTCTCTAAAGACCTGCAATTCAAGCACCACGTCTCCAAGAACTCAATCATCTCATGTCCCTCTTGTCGCCAGAGTTTGCTCGTTAGAAATGCAGAAATTGGTTTTGGTCGTAGGTGAAGTGGTGGCGACGGCTCTATTATTTTTTGGGTTGTGTTGGTGGTGGTTTTCATGAATCTTAGGTTATGCATCTGTGTGTATTTGGGGGTGGAGTTGAACGGTGGTGGTGCTGGTGTTGTGCTTATGTATTGGTATGTGTTGCAGTGGAATCAGGGTATGATTGAAACTGGGGGTGGTGCTTGTGTGTTGCATGTGGCGGTGATACCCTGCTAGTGTAGGTGTCGACAGTGATGGCGCATCGATGACAGTCGGGATGAGTTGGAGAAGAAAGACCTGCGATTCGAGCGCCGCGTCTCCACGAGCTCGATCATCTCATGTCCCTCTTGCAACCAGAGTTTGCTCGTTAGAAATGCAGAAATTGGTTGTGGTCGTGGGTGAAGTATTGGCGGCGAATCTATTATTTTTGGGTTGTGTTGGTGGCGATTTTCATGAATATTGGGTTGTGCATCTGTGTGTGTTTGGAGGTGGAGTTGAACGGTGGTGGTGCTAGTTTTGTGCTTGTGTATTGGTATGTGTTGCAGTGGAATCAGGGGGTTGTTGAAATCGAGGGTGGTGATGAAAATTGGGGCTGGTGCTTGTGTGTTGCATGTGGTGGTGATACCCTTAAAGTGTAGGTGTCGACAGTGATGGCGAACCGGCGACAGTGGAGATGGGTTGGAGAAGAGATGGTGGCGGTGCGAGTTGGGGGCTATGCTTCTAACATTAAAAAAAAAAAAAAATATGAATTCAAAAGGTAGCAATTGTTTTTTGCCATGCTTAATAATCCCTCACACGATTTGCAAAGCATGGAAAGGGAAAAGGCTAATATCATGTTCTCTTTACAGTTTTCAAGTTAATTTCTATTTTTATTTTTTAAAATATTAAAAATGTGTTCTCTTTTCCATTTTTCAAAATGAGTTTTTGAAAACAAAAGAAAAAATTGTACATGAAATTCAAAACAAGGAAAACATCATTTTGGACATTTTGAGTACAAACCACTGTTAAAATTGAAAACGCGCAAAATACATTTTGTACTGTTCCTTCTTCCTTTTTTTGTGATCTGAGTTTTCTCTCTTCTTCTCTGTGTTCTCTCCCAGTAATGCTATTTGCACAGGGCGTGGGTTACAGGGTTGTGTACATGTGGAATGCATTTTAAAAAAATAAAAAATTGCACAACAAAATCTAGAAACAAACACGTTTTTTACTTCATTTTTTAACCCATACACTTGCATTTCCTATTCATTTCCCCCCAAACACTCTCTTCCAACCGCCACCTCTACCTCTACCTCTATCTCTCCATTCCGACTAGTTTAGTTTATCTGTAGGAACTGTAAAGTCAACAATCTACCTTATTTGAGTCTGCATTTTTTTAGTCTGAGAAATGGGTACTGTAAAGTAATCTATATACCTTATTTGAGTTGAAGAACCCAGTTTCAATATGTCTACCAGTTTGTGTAAATGCCAGAAATCCGAATATGCAGATCCGTTCCTAACAGAAAAGTTGCCAATAGGAAACTAAATTGGTGAACAAAATTGATGAACAAAATTTTTTTTCTCCAGGAAATTGTATGGACCGAACTTGAAATGAAATGCGTCCTTAGTAATAGCAAAAAACTGTCTCAACCAAGTTCACAATTAAAAGCAAAATATTGTCTCTCAAACAAGCTGACAAATAGCAGAATACTTTTTGTTATATTGTGCTCGGGTTGGGAAATGGTGGAGAAGGGTGGGGGAAGGAATCAGAGGGTATTGTTTTGGGGAAAATGAAATGGCTTTGTTCCACTTGCCTAAGATGAAGAACGGGCAGAGATCGAGACGGCCGGTTTGTAACTTGCTGGAGATGGAGAAAGTGAGATGCAAATGAAAAGGGTGAAATTTACAAGTTTTGTTTCTGAGTTTTTGTTGTTGACAAATGAAATGGCTTTGTTCCACTTGCCGGAGATGAAGAA
This sequence comes from Ligustrum vulgare, assembly GCA_963555705.1. Lineage (NCBI taxonomy): Eukaryota > Viridiplantae > Streptophyta > Magnoliopsida > Lamiales > Oleaceae > Ligustrum > Ligustrum vulgare. Next base: position 19,465,188 of record OY743176.1, on the reverse strand, counting down.
AAAGAGTTTCAAATGGAAAGGCTAAAATGGGTTACAGGATGGGAAATATTGCAAATGAATGCTGAAATAATAGAAGCACGGCAAAATATATTCAAGAAGTTGAAAGATATTTGAAAACCTCTCATCTTTTCCAGTAAAGTGGTTAGCCAAGTTGCTCAATTGGGGGACATAATTATTTCATTTGTGCATAATTTCTTTGATTTTTGTATCTGTAATAACAATATTGCAACTATTTTACGCTGCTTTTAGATTGTGTGTTTCAATTAAGGATTGTGTTCTGCACATTTTGTATTTGGCATCATAGTAGCAGTTCGGGATTGGGATTAATAAAAATATTTATTATTTCAATATGAAATTCATTTTTATTTGTAGAAAATTTATAATTGATGTGATCAAAGAACACGTCATAAGTATATGGTTTCTATCATATTAAGTCAATTTGTGAATATTATAGGCAATTTATGTTGCTTCTGGAGAAAAGATGACTAGATTGCCTTGCTTCTTCTATCTTTATCATGGGGATTGCAACTCACTGAACTCAGTGATCATGTATCTCAGTTTATATTGCAACAACTACTATGGATTTTGATGAGTATAAATTTTATTCATACCCGAACCTTCATAAACCTCAAGCCCGAGCTCTTTGACAAAACATAATCTCCAAAGTAAATGTGTAACCCCGAGAACCATCATGAACCCGAGCAGGCCCTCAACCCCGACCACATAAATAAATATCACCATATATTATATTTTCTATCCCCGAGGAAGACCTCAATCTCGACCACCATAAACCCGAGGATAACCTCGAGCCCGAACACATGAATATTATCCCATATTACATCTTGATATCTGAGGAGGACCTCAACCTCGACCACCATAAACCCAAGAATAACCTCGAGCCCGAACACATGAATATTATCTCATATTACATCTTGATATCCGAGGAGGACCTCAACCCCGACAATCATTTATACCCCGAGAATATCATTTGTCCTCATCCCCGAGCACTTGAATATTTAGCCACATCACATCATTGTACCCCCGAGCAACATATGAACCTCGAGGCCGAGCACTTAACATTATACCATACACCATTTTGAGTACAACCCCGATCACACTCAAAATTCCCGTGGTAAAAACATTGCCCCGACCACTCATAATACCCCCGAGGATAGAATACCCCGAGTACATATATCTTACCAAAAAGGTGCATGATGTGCTCGGGGTACATGATGCTCGGGTCACGTCTCTCATTGATCGGACATGACTTGATCTGACACGTGGAGTCTACAACCTCCTAATTCCAATAGAACTCATCTTCCAACAGAATCTTATTTGGGTTTTACAAACTCATCCCTAAAAAATAGGAGGATGATTCCTAACATGACTCATGCAATGCAGGTATTTCAATCCTATCATAATTCATCCATATAGCTCTATAAATACATGGCACTCAATCATAATCCAGGTACCCAATTATCTCTACAATTTATAGCATATTGCATAAATTTTCTCCTTCCTCTTTACTGACTTAAGCATCGGAGGGGCGACGAGGACACACCTCCTCGCCTTTATTGCAGGTATTCGGAGATCCAGTTCGTGCTAGTTTATTGCTCAAGCTCGAAATATTCCAGGTGCGATTTTTAGCATCATCAGATTTATTGTTGGAATAAATTTCTCTTGTCGTATCACCAAATGGAAAAATGTATTTGTAGAGGGCCCTGGTCACTGTAGATGCTACAGTGATCACCGTAGTAGAATGATTCATCATCAAATAGAATTGAAATGATTATACCTTAATGGCTTGTTTGGTTTCTGATTTTAATAACTTAGTCTATGTAATTTTAGGTCAAATTAGTATCATACAAAATTTCAAACAGAACGTGTTTCTCAATTTTCCATTTTCATAAACAATTTTTAGAATGACAAACTAAACGCGTTTACAGCAAATTTGAAAACAGAAATTGAAAATAGAAACATAAAACGTTTTTGAAAATGAAATACAAACAGAATGCCACCAAGGTTCTCTTCGGGTACCAAACGAATTTCTCATTTGTATGATGTTCTGTAATGAAATGAACATAAGTGATTCACCAACCATTACTTTATCTTTATTTTTTCTATTTTATTTTTTTACTTTTCACCATAAAATAAATGAAGTGTAATTAGTTTGCGGTCTCATGACTCAAGTCACGTGTTGTCGATGGCGGCGGCATCGTGGCAATTGTTGCGATGTCGAGACTGTGTTTGAAACATTCACTGAAACCTAATAATTTGTTAAATGTGACTTAAGAAAATGTGTGATCGAATAATTAATAAATTGTGACTTAGAAATCATATAAATGCGGCCTAATAAATTGATAACTTGTAACCTAAAAATATGTCAGGTTTTAGTAATTAATTTAATTTGACATTTGTGACCTATAGTATTGATTTGATAAAATGCGACTTTGAAATTTACCTAAAAAATTTGTTATTGTGACTTAAAATTAAGTTTAATTTGTAACCTAATATTTTGATAATTTATGACCCTATAATTATTTGTGACCTAAAAGATTTATATTTTGTGATTAGAAAATATTTAGTATTGTGAACTTAATATATATATATATATATATATATATATATATATATATATATATATATATATATAATTCATAAAATATTTTAATCAATTGATTCTAATTACAACTTGGTTTTTATAATTACATAAGTTTCATCTCAATTTTGAAATTTATATTTATAATCACATTACTTGTGTATTTTTCCCTATCCAATTTTCAAGCAGGTTATTAATCCACGTTCGAACCCATTTTTAAAATTCATTTCTTCAAACTCAATTTCAATAGCACAAGGTTTGTTTGATTTTGATTAAAAAACTGATTTTTTTTTTATCAAAGTCAAAATCAACAATTAATCACAACTACATATTTTATACGTTTGACAATTTTTAGCCCTTGCTTGGTTCTCTTTAAAATTTTCACTTTTTTCTATAGTACTCAGTTTCAACTATCCATTAAAAGTTAAGCACACAATAATTGACTTTTCAATCAAATTTCAACAATCAATTTTTTAAAAATCACTATTTATTTTAAAAAAAAACTCTTTTTAAACAATATCAAACGCACATTAAACAATACATTTCATCAACTTTTATCAAAATCTGCTAAAATTTTGATTTTAATCTCCATCAAACATGGGCTAAAATAATTTTGCAACTAAAAATCCGCCTCCATTTTTAATCATGTTTTTTCCTACACAAATTTCCTAATCACTTTTTAACCACACACATTTTTTCTCTCCATTTTACAACCTCACATTTTACCTAATAAACATAAAAAAACATGTTTTTAAACTAAAAACGATTAACAAACAGTAATTTTTTTCCTTCTTTTTAATCATTCGTACCAAAAATTCAAGGTCGTTCTCTTTGTATTTCGATTTTGAATTTTTAGTTTTAGATTTTGTTTTGAATTTTGGATTTTGGTTGTTTGTTTTGAGATTGCTGAAAATATGTTCTCTTTGTAATTTTAGAAAACTGTTTTCAAAAATAGAAAACTGAAAAATACGTTTACTTTGTAATTTTCTGATATATTTATTTTGTGATATTTTATATGTAAAAAAATGATTGATTTGTTGAATTACATTAATTTTAATGTCAATAAATCACTTAGTTCTCTATGTCAATAATTCATCATTATTATTGTTTCAGCTAAGCAAAAATCCAACTCATACCAACAAAATCTTAACATGGATTTATATATAATGATAAAATAATATAAGAATTTCAAATGAAGGAATTGTCTCACGTTTACTAAAAAAATAAAAATAAAAAAAATTACAAAAAAAAAAAAAAATCTTAACATTGATCTATATATAATAGCAAAATAATATAAGAACTTCAAGTGAATGAAGTGTCTCACATTTACCCAAAAAAAATCTTAACATGGATCTATATATAATTCAAGTGAAGGAAGTATCTCACATTTACCAAAATAAATAAATAAAAAATCTTAACATGGATCTATATATAATGACAAAATAACATAAAAACTTCATGTGAAGGTAGTGTCTCACATTAAAAAAAAAAAAAAAAGAAGAAGTCCAAAACGCACGTTTTGACATTTTGGACTTTTTAATACAAAATATCCAAAAAGCAATAAATTCATTTTGAGTTTTTTTTTTTTTTTTTGAAAAACGCACTTCTTAAAATGGACAAAGTGAACGCGTTTTAGATATTTCCGAAAATCGTAAACTCAAAACAGACTGAAAATAGCAAAGAGAATGGGTTAATGTTTCGATTTTGAATTTTGAGTTTTAAATTTTGTTTTGAATTTTGGTTGTTTGTTTTGAGATTACTGAAAACATGTTCTCTTTGTGATTTTGGAAAACTATTTTCAAAAATAGAAAATTAGAAAATGCATTTACTTTGTAATTTTCTGATATATTTATTTTGTGATATTTTATATGTAAAAAATAATTGATTTGTTGAATTACATTAATTTTAATGTAAATGAATCAGTTAGTTCTCTATATCAATAAATTCATCATAAATATTGTTTTAGCTAAACACAAATTCAACCACATATCAATAAAATTTTAACATGGATCTATATATAATGACAAAATAACATAAGAACTTCATGTAAAACAAGTGTCTCACATTTAAAAAAAAAAAATTACAAAAAGAAAAAAAAAATTCTTAACATAGATCTATATATAATGACAAAATAACATAAGAACTTCAAGTGAAAGAAGTGTCTCACATTTACCAAAAAAAATTAAATTAAATTAAAAATCTCAACATGGATCTATATATAATGACAAAATAATATAAGAATTTCAAGTGAAAGAAGTGTCTCACATTTACAAAAAAATAAAAATAAATAATCTTAACATGAATTTATATATAATGGTAAAATAACATAAGAATTTCAAGTAAAGGTAGTGTCTCACATTTACAAAAAATAAAAAGTCCAAAACGCGCGTTTTGAACTTTTTAACACAAAATATTCAAAAAGCAATAAACTCGTTTTGAGTTTTCTTATACATATATTTTTTTTTTTTTTGGAAAACGTATTTCTGAGAATGGACAAAGTGAATGCGTTTTCAAAAATCGAAAATTCAAAACGGACTGAAAATAGCAAAGATAACGTGACCACTTTTACAACGAACTTGTCTACAAGTCAATTCAGTTCTATTGACTTGCCAAGTAAAATCCTAAACACAAATAATCACATGTTACATAGTGATAGCCTTTGTCGATGACGCGCTCTTAATTTCTGTCACCCTGCCAAAACTACACCAACCTATATCAACGTTATCGTGAAATGGAATACACTTCCAAAAATCAAGATAAAGAAATTCCAAATCCACTTCCTACTTAGCCTCTGTTTGGCAACTTTTCTCAAGAATTTACTATATTCAAGATAAAATATGTGGTTGAAAATTAGTTTGAAAACATGTGTGATTAAAAAGAAATTTGAGAAAAATATGTTGTTCATAAACAAGTTTATGAACGGAACATTAACGAATAACCGTTTCTTGTCAAATGAAATAAAATGTAGTGCCCAAATAAATGCTTTGGATCACATAACAGTATCATCACCACAGAATAAAATGTAAAAATTCAAATTTAGTACCTGAACATAATCTTGTGTTCGGTGTGATTGTTATAAATATATTTATAACACATTACAATTTTCAATACCACTTTTTAATCACACACATTTTTCGAAACCCTTTTTTAACCACAAATTATACATAGAAAACATAAATAACACAACAAATAACGGTGGCTGAAAACCTATTTATCCAAGCTATATTCAGGACCTCTCTCCATGCTATGAAACTCCACAGGACTGCAACTGCTGAAATATTCTGAAAATAGAGCAGTCAGCACAGCAGCATTACCATGATATGTTTCGTTCTTTTATTTTCTGTCCTCAATAAAAACCCAGATTGGAAAATTTGCATAAAATTACCTTGCAAAGAACAAAGCCTTTCAAAACAATGTGGATTAAAGAGTGTTTCAGAAATTCATAAGTAAACTGCTAGAAGAGACAAATTTGAAGTGCTCATATGCAGTAAAAACTAAAAAGAAAAGTTGGAGAAAGGTAACTTACTTTTTTAAGTTTCCTATAAGTACTTCAAATGCTTTTTCTCTGTGCTTATTTCAATACTGACCACTTCCAAGGTACTTATAAGTATCAAAATGTGAAAGTCCCGATCAACCTCTGCGTACTCTAGAACGGGACCTTAACCTCATTCAAATATAAACCTCTATTACACAGTCCATTATAGAAAGAAACTAAAGTAAAGGGTACCAGAAATCCTTCTATACATCTGCATTGCAGATCAAGCTGCCATTGTTGGTTAACATAACTCCAAACCAATGTCCACATCTCAACTAATTGGAGCCAGCTATCAAAGAACTCTTAACTGATCATCGCTTTATTAACTACAGATTTTCTACTAAACAACAAGTATTAAATCATAATTTATGAGTACAGGAATAGAAATACGGATCACTTTTGTTTTGAAATATATTGACGGTCTTGGGAAATCAAAGTCAACCATCCTGTCTAATTGCTTCCTTTCAACGTCTCCATCATTATACCCCTAGTTTATGCCTTCCCCTAACATCACTTCCACAATTTCATTTACCTAAAAATTGCACAATTTAAGAACAAGATGGAAAAAAAAAAAGTCCCACTTTATATCATACAGTCAGTCAAAAACACCAATGCTCCAGCAATTTTCTTTCTCGTCGTCTAAGCAACTTCAAAAATATACTCTCTTGCGTATTTTCACAATTTTCAAATAGTATGATTCAATTCAATTCAATCTGCGAAGCACGAACAACTAGAATTAATAGTCCGAATAGCTTGAAGTCAAGATCAAAGCCATTTCACAGTTCACCATTTGAGCTCAACCAATTCCTATCTTGCAGTTCCCTAAAGCCAAAATCACGTTCTACCAAAATCGCTAGAAAACCCTTTACATTGTTTTTCATTAGAATATTATCTAACAATGGACAAATAGAGAGTGACGAAAGGGCTCACTTCTAATCTTATTTTGATAAATGGCCTCACTTGGTGACTCAATATCAAGCAATCCAAAATATGGCTGTGGTTTATGGAACTGGAGAATAAAAAAATAAAAAAGTTCAAAAGAAGTGCAACTATGCAGAGCTGTTGGTGGAACAATCTAAGCACATGACAGTGTTGGAGGACGGATGGATTGTTCATGCTAAATATGAAAAAGAAGAAGCACAAGGGAAGAAAATAAAGTAAGCTTCAACAGTAGGGATGCCATCTGTGGAAGGATCTACTTTGTCAATTGGTCTGGTGAAAATTCAAAATAGGCCTCATCTTTTCATTTTTCTTATTCAGATATGTTTTGAATATATCAAAGGCTAATAATATGTTTTCGGAAGTATAAACTTGATGCAATTTTACATCAGTTGACAACTGTGGCGAAATGGAATGATGAATCCATTAATTTGTAGATATGTTGGTTTTCGTCGTTCTAGCAACCAGTCTGCATATGACTTCTTCTTCTTTTTCAATGTGCTTACCACTGAAACACACTACCAACGAACACCTCGAGCAAAAGTGTGGGAAAAAAGTAAGATGGAAAACCTATGTAATTAGAACTTTGATTGAGGAAACCTTTTCAAACAAGAGTGTAGTTGATATATATCCCTCATCAAATTAGACAGTGAGTGGCATTTAAACTGTGAGGGTCTTCCAGAGTAGAAAGCCCTCTCTTTTCTCTATCGTAGCACCATAGGAGAATGCCTTTTTTTGTCTTCACTCTCAAAACAAGAACTTTTGGCAAACATTCACCCTTATTTCATTTTAAAATAAGATTTTTTAGTTTGGATAAACACGTGTGATGCAGGAGCATGCTTGAAATGAGAGGTGAGCTAGCTATTTAGGAATGGCCCAATGGCGGTTTCTTAAGGTGTCCCTCAAAGTGAACCTAGATGGAGTGGGCTTGTGATGAATTTCCGGGCTGATTCTGGGTGATATAGATGGATTACACCTCCATCGTCAGCTATAGCTCTTGGGAAAAGTGGGTTGCATCCCTCTACATCAGTTGGTATAAAAAATGGAGGTCCCGTGTTCAAGTTAATGCTAGAGCATTTCCATTGAGTGAACGTATGTATAATGTAGGAGCATTCTTGAATCGAGAGTGAGGCTATGATTGATATTTGGGAATGGCCCAATGGTGCCTTCATTAAGATGTTATTTTGAAGTGAGGCCCAAACAAAGCATGGGAAGAATTCTCGGTCCAGGTTCTGAGTAACATAGGGTGGATTGTACCTCCCCATCAGCTACGACTTTCGGTCAAAGAGTTACATCTCCCTACATCACTATTATAGTATTGAAAATTCCATATTTTAAAAGCTTTATTTATATAGTTCTTCAGGATTTTCCACTTACAACCTCATTCTCTCAGCCACCTAAATGCACTTTATGAATTTCTTATCTTTATACCTTTAATTATTCTGAAGTCACAACATGTACAACCTCATTCTAGCCATCTCAGTATTTTAAATAATGTTCTGTTGCACTTGCTGACAGTGTTTTTGGGGATCCTATACATTTCTCTTCCCCTTAAAAATTAAATATTAAATAATTAAATAAACAAATAGAGGTGAGAAAAGGAGTGTGAACAATGCATGAAAAACCCATATTGATTCCCATGCAGCTTACATTAGCACCAAAAGTCGATCATCCACTTTAATGAGTTTATAGAACACTGTCTAGAGAAGTGCATGTATATCATATTACTGAAGTATCAAGTGGGAAGTTCGATAGCAAGAACCATATGGAAAACCCCGGCTGCACAGAAAGCATTTTAGCACTTGTGGGTTAACTTAAAAAAGAAAAAAGAAAAAAAGAAGAGTGGTTTTGGAGAACAAGAAGTATACTAGCTAATTCAGACTCTCCAAGAAAAACAAACTATTAAAAGTTCTAAATGACTTGGGGGATTTTCCTAAAATCATACGTATAAATTTCATTTTTATGTTCTAACTTTGTTGGTCCTCAGCATTATAAGTACTTCTCTATCAATCCGCAAAGGGTTTAAAGAGAAACAAATAAAAAAGTGTCATTAAATAAGTACCTCAAAAATTACAATCGTCAGGTTGTCTTTATTATCATATATAATCCTCCATATTTTAAACAAACACGTGATCCATACAAGGCATCTATGAAATCAATAAGCAGACCAATTAGGTTATACACAACTCAAAATTGTGAACTTATTGGGGGGAAAAAAAGGAAGAAGAAGAAGAAAAGAATCAGTGTACAGATTCAAGTCCTCTTTCTTTATTCCTGTTCTTTTTTAATAACAGATTTTTTCTGACTAAAAAAATATCCATAACTCTCGATGTTCTTAACAAATAAGTGTTATCAATGGCATTATAGAATAGCCAATTTTTACACGCATACTTGCAGTTACTCCACAAAAAATTAGAAATGCAGTGGATTTTTCAGAATAATTCATTGTGAAACGTGCTAAAAATAGATAGTGCAGAACTATAACAGCAACTATTATTGTAAAAAATTCTGAAAAATCAACAGGTCTCCATTGTAGCAAATTCTATAGTTTGAGGTAAAAAAAATTTAGTAGCATCTCAAGAATGAACTAAAGGGTCTGTTTGACAGGTGGAATTAGCGTGGAAAGAAATTGAATTCCTAAGAATTTATTTTCGTGGAAATTGAAAGTTTAACGTGTTTGATTGGTTTAATTTTTAAGGTGAAAAAAGAGAAAAAATTTCTAAATTTTATTGCTTGATTGACATCATTTGGAGGCAAATAAAATAAATTTTAGCTATTTTAATAAAAATAATAATTCATTTTTATTTTATCTCACATTTTTACTTAATAATAATGTTAATTTTTGAAGAAAAAAAGTAAATTAATAACAATAAAAAATAAAAATGATCAAACGTAACGAAATGATTTGTCACCCAAGTGGCCTTGAAAACAAGGCATACCATCATCATGTGTCAAAAGTAGGCAAATCAATTCCAATCCAAATTTATTCTTTCAAACAACAAAAAAATATGAAAAATAGTAAATGAATTCCTAGTTCCATGGCAAATAATGAATTTCAATCACTACCTAAAAACAAATCTAACATACCTATTTAATGGTTTCTCAACTGGAGCGCTTGTAAGAAACGTGTTGTCTCGCGGCCCGAGCATTTTCATACTCGAACTTCAAAACATTGGGGATGTGCGAGGTATCCTTGACATAGAAAATCCTCCCAAAAGCACTCTCTTCAATTGCCGGAAAATAGCACCGGAGCAAAGAATTCACCACCCAAAACCAGCCTCCACCAAGCACCGCCCCAAGTGCAGCTCCAGCGAAGACCTGAGCCACCGTGTGATACCCCAAATACACCCTCGAATACATAGTCAATATCGCCAAAGGCCACACAAGAAGTCCCACAATCCACAATTGCTTCCTAGCTAAAATCCCAATCTTATAATACGTCAAAAGCGTGAAATAAACAGCAAAAAAGAACATGTACTGAGAGTGACTGGAGGGCCAGCCATGGGAATCGCACATTTCAAGAAGGGCACAGGTTTCGGGCCGGGCCTGCTGGACCGATGTCTTGATAATTTCATTGATGAATTGCGAAATCAACATACCCAATGCAAAGAACATGCCCTGAAGCTCGCGGCGAAAAATGAAATGAGAAACGAACCCTCCAAGGCTAATGAAAACTGGGACTAGAGAAATCCATGCCAGGAAATGACCCAATTGATCTCCTCTTTGGTACCTCACATAGGTCAGTGTCACTGCTTTCGACAGTGAATGCTCGTGTGAATTCGACATGATTTCTTGAAAAACCTTTCAGAAAAGTTAAGAAAATACACTTGTATCAATCGGATCTTAGATTTGTGTATAGATTTTTGGAAGAACTCGGGTTTAACCTGTATATTGAATTCTGGGAATTTGCAGGAAAATGAAAATGCCTTGTGAGAATATGAGATTTCGTTTCGCAGAAACCGTTGAAGGGAAAGGAGTCGAAAACCGTAATTTTGTTTATAGACCAATAATGTAAATTTTTGTGATAAAATATGTTAAAAATAGTTTAAAAACGCGTGTGATTAAAAAATAATTTTGAAAAATGTATTGTTTATAAACATGTTATCAAACGGAGTCTAAGATTAAAGTGTCAAATTTTGATCACAAATTTATCAAATTGTCAAATATTAGTCACTCACTTAATTTTCTTCACGGAATTCATGATGTCGCGAATGGAACACACGTGACGCCATGTCTCCTTTAACCTACCAATCACGGCACATAAATTGCGTGTAAGAATAAAGTTTAAGTTGGTCTTCAACTTACAAAACATAACACCAATTCGGATATTAGTATTCTCTAACATGTACATCAATTTCCTTTGAAAACTGTTTCTCCTCACTGGAACTTCAACTACTACCGTAATAAATCATGTTAACATTACACGTTACTGGGAAAACATATTCAGCATGTCTAGAATCAACCATGGTGTCATGAACCTGAACTCTAACAATTCCCTCATAATTGATCGGACGCTGAGCTCGATAGGTTATCTAACACTTATCAATCCTCAATGCATGATTCTTTAGCCTTAATCAAGTATATTCACTAAAATTGGGCAGACTCAAAATTATGTTACTCTAATCTTCATGAGCACAAGCTTGTATTATTTTCGTCTTATAATCTCTATGAAACACATATCCCTGTTCAGATTTTGAAAATAAATTTCAATGTATATCTACAAGATGATTACATATATTATAAATATAGAAATAATCATAGATTGTAAAATGTTCATCATATCCAACAAAGCGGTGCAAAAAGATCAACATGTTTATACAAATACATGATAACATTAAACGCTCACGATTGAATGCACCATCTTAATCGTAGGGCTACAAATTAAAAGCAAAGCCAATTTCAAGTTCGACTGTTGATCTTAATCAACCCTGTGAATCTAAAGAGCAGAGGGCTATGATTTGGCCAGCTAGCTGTACGGACGTGAACCTGACGGCGCACAACAGTTAAGTCAGTGAACATTATTTTTACGAGTTTAATGAACAAGACTCCACCACCTTAAAATTTAATGACCGATCAAAGAATTTTTAAAATTTTAGTGATCAATCGAAGATAATTTTAAAAGTTTAGTGACCAATGGAAGATGTCTTTAAAAGTTCTGATGTAACAATTATGACGTGGCGCCATGTATATATTTCGTCTACGACATCATCAATTTCGTTACAAAAGTTAGATGGTTGACTAACTCCAACATTTTTATAAGTATAGTGATTAAAACCCGACACTTTAAACTCTAATGACCAATTGAAGATACAGTTATAAGTTTAGTGATTACTCAGACAATGAAATCGAAGGAAAGGGATGCGATAACGTTAACGTATGTGTGAGAAATAACCTTTTACTTTTGCTTTTATTTTTGCTTTTATTTATAAAAAGTAGATTATTGAAGAAACTACTTTATTTTTTTATTTAGAAACTAATTTTTAAAATAGTTTTATATTCATTATAGAGAAAGCAAGTTTCTTCTAATTAAAATAAGTATCTTATATTTAAAAATAGAGGAATGCCATTTTACTGCTACGTCAGCATGTTGTCATCGAAACGACGTTGTATCGTTCATGTGGTGTATAAACAAAAATAGGGGCTAAGTCGTAATTATCGATCATTTCATTCAAACTTCTTTGTACGCTTTGAGAGGTTTCTCGAGATCAGTTTTAGTGAACGCTAATTTTTTTAAATTCTTCCCGAACTGATTGAATTTTGTGAAATCATTTTCAATTGTACCTCATTTTTTTGTTTTTCAAGTGAAATACTTACAGAATAAGAACAGATGTTGGGATTTTTTTTTTTTTTTTTGTGTGTGTGTGTTAATTAGTGTCTTGTTATTGCTGACCATTTCGTCCCTTCATTTTATGTGATTTTTGTCAATTGAGTTTGGATTATTAGCTCGTGCGTTTCCATGGTCATGTGTTGGTAATGTTCAAGTCTTAATGATGAAGTTCTAGTTAGAGAGCCTGTGTATTCCATTTGTTCTTCTAACTGCTTGTAGGTTTTCTTATCAAGAACTTCCAATTAATTAATTTTTTTCACTTATACAGTTAAATATTTTTACACGTTACATTTCGATGGTTGGTCATTTCTCTTTTCCTATTCACTATGATCACACAAAAGACTGCCTAAATTAAGTAATGATGTCCTTTTAAAAGATACAAATTGTAACGCCCTTGGTTTCATTCATTTTTCTTTTACATAAACACATTTTTGATATCATTAATTTTTCTATCTTCATCTCCAAGACTACTTTTGTATTGCTCAAGTCTCTTTAATTAATACTCCTATTTCTTCGATACGGTATATTAATTTCCTAACATGCACATGAAAGGAATAAATCTACCTTTCCAACAATAAATTAAACTAGGCATAAGGCATTAACTATTGTCACTTCTTCACATCTTTGTTATATTACCTACACCTCCACAACAAATTGGTACAATTGAAAAAAAGAATATGACTAAGTTCTAAACTTTCTAAGTGTTTACGGGGAGAAGCTATTAAAAGCCCATATTTAATTAATAGAAGGCCATCAAGGGCTGTTAACTTTAAAACCCCTGAGATTTTATAGCCTCTTAGTCATCCTAATTATTCCTTGGAAGTTTTTGGATGTCCAGTTTATGCACATCAAAACAAGGGAAATTGGATCCTATATCAATAAAATGTATTTTTTTGAGATATGGAGGAGGAGTGAAAGGATATAGGTTTTGGGTCAAAGAAAATCAAGGATTTAGTTATAATCGGTATGAATGTTGTGTTTAAGGAAGATTTGATACATTTCTTGATTAAAAAAAAAAAATTGATGATATTAAGCAAAATTAATATGTCATCTAAGAATTAGATGATCTCAGTCACCATATAACAAATGTGGAGAGTCCTATTGTTGTGCCAAGGATCACAAATCTAACCACACCAAGCAGAGTAAACAAAACAATAATATCACAATCATAATGTGAATAAAACACAATCAACACACTCACACACACTTGTAAATAAAGATATGAACAACGATTTATCTTACATGGAAAAACCCTCCAATGCGAAGGAAAAAAATCACGGGACCGTAGTCCCCCACAAACCTTCCACTATAACTTCAAAGTGGGTACACCAAGTGCTCTTCCCTAATCAAATAGGGGCTGCAAATATAGGAAAATACAATAACACCTCAAGAAAACAAAGAAACCATCACTAAACAAGTGGAAACCCAAAGATAAAAGCTAGAAGAAATTCACCAAAACAGGGCCTGAAGTATGTCAACTATAACCAGCTGTAGGAACCTCCAAATGACGATCCAACCGTCCAAAATGTAGGTATATATGTCTACAACCATCCTAAAAAATTTCAGTCCAATCGGAGAAGAGACTGCAAGATGAAACTAATTTCTGAGTTGCTGTGTTCAAATCTGAGAATGTACAGCTCCTTTTCTTCTCTCTCTTTTTGGTCTAAAACCTTTTCCAACTCTCTCTATTCTTGTTTTGAGGCTTTCCCTAGTCTTTTTCAAAAAACCTAAAGTGTGAAATAACACATTTCACCCCTCAAACCTTGCACCAAGAGATAAGTAAATCCTTTTCATCTATTTGATCTATTTGGGCTCAAATAGATGAAAATACATGGGCAATGAGAAACCTAACACCTATTGAAGTGGGGCCATCACATCAGAATTTACAAATAGATCAAACAAATCAAGATGACACTAATGTTACCACGGAACCTAAAACTATTGAGCAACATGATCTGATTGACTATCAATTAACTAGGGATAGGGTAAGAAGACAGGTAAGACCATCTACTAGATATATTAATGATAATTTTATGTCACTTTATATTGATATTGATGATTTCTGTGATGATCCTGCTACTTATAAAGAAGTCATTGCATGTCCTGATTCTAAAAATTATCTTGCAACAATGAAAGAGAAAATAGATTCTTTACAACAAAATAAAACCCGGATATTAGTTAAACGACCCAATAATCAAAACTTTAGTTGTTAAATGTTTCTCACGAAAGGAAGTATGAACTATAATGACATTTTTTTTCACTAGTTGTTAAATAAACCTCAATCAAAATTTTATTACCTTTAGTGACTTAATTTGATTGGGAACTTGAACAACTTGATGTAACAAATTATTTTTTTCAGTTGTGAACTAGAAGAAACTATATACATGCAACAACCTAAAGATCTTGAAAGTAAAAAAAAAAATATGTTTTTCTGTTGAAAATGTCATTTTCATAGACTAATACAAGCCCCTAGACAATGATATAAAATGTTTGAATTATATATGAAGGTGATTGACTTTAGGAAAAGCAATCTTTCTTGTTTTATGATAGAAATGGTGGACCTGAATCTATTTACTTGTTATTATATGTTGATGACATGTTGTTAGCTTGTTACAACATGCATAAGATGGATTTAGTTAGATAGATTTAGTTAAAATTACATTGAAATCTAAATTTGAAATGAAGGATTTTGGTCTTGCTAAGAGAATCCTTGGAATGACTTTCATTATGAACAGAACAAACTATAACCTGACCCTTAATCAAGCTTCATATGTAATCAAAATTCTTGAAAAAAAATTCTATGAAATATGCTAAACCTTGTTCACTACCTCTATCCATTCATTTAAAACTGTCCTCTAAACAATCACCTAAGACTAGTGAAGAAAGTCTTAGGACTTTTTAATGGTCTGCACTAGACCAAACTCAACCTATTCAATAAGTGTATTAAGCAAACTCGTGTCAAACTCGGTGAGATGCACTGTGAAGCTTTAAAAGGTATGTTTAGATACTTATGTGGATCGGAATTTGTGGGTTTACTATATTCTAAGAGTAACGAATGAGTCATCTTAAATTGTTATTGTGACTCTGACTTTGCTGGTTACCCAGACAAAAGAAGAAGTACTTCATCATATGTTTTTACATTATGTAATTTATGCATTAGTTAGAAATCTTAGTTGCAAAAGTTAGTTTACAGTATCATTAACTGAAGCGGAGTATATCGTTGTATGTGAAGCTTTAAAGTAAGGAATTTGGATAAGGGACTTATTCCAAGAATTAAACTCCATTGATAATAATGGTCTCCTGTTTCTGGTAATCAAAGTGTCATTCATTTAAAAACCATATGTTTCACGATAGAACTAAGTATGTAGATGTCAAGTTTCATTTCATAAGAGATATAGTGAAAAAAAAAAAAAAATCATAAGAGATATGGTGAAAAGAGGAATGGGTAAGTTAGAACAAATTTCATCTCAATTAAACCTCTCTGACTTGGGAAAAAAGTGTTATCATTCGGAAAATTTAAAGACTGCGTGAATATGCTGAATATTGGTTCTTAATAATTTGAGAAAAACTAATGTTCAACATGTCTAATGAACATACTATTTTTTCATTTTTTTTCTTACAAGTACATAGAGCAAAATGATATAAAAAGGAGGAGTTCAAGTCCACTACTGATGCACTAAGATTTGTAGCAAGGTGGAGAATGTGGAAAGTGCTAGTTCGCTTGATGATTAATCATGTCTGGGATTGTGTTTTTAGACTATTGAACGGTTTCCTAGAGATCTTGACACGTGGCTCACTGATGGATGTTGGATCTCGTTGTCTCATTTAAATACTCCAGTCTGGTTTTAAGGTTGAGTGGATTTTTATTCTTTGTATTGGCGGGTTGCGTCTAGGGTTCCTACCTTCCTTCATCTTCTCTGTTGTGACTATTTTTAGGGCGATCTCACTTCGACAATGTTCTATTTCATTCTATTGTGTAAATCACGAGAGTTTAGGTTTCAATAGGTGTAATCTTGGGTAGGAAGTTTCTTGATGAAATGCTTAATTTTGTTCAATTTAAGTAGTTTTTGGGTTTGAACTCTGATGAATTATTTGATGATGTAAACTTATTTTGTCCCTAGTAGATTTAAATGTAAATCCCTTTTTGTGGATTACTCAACGGGGGATTGGACGTTTGAAGTGAAAAAATCTTGTGTTCTTACTTTATCTTTTATGTTTTGAGTTTTCACCTAAAATTCTTCCTTTAGATCCTTCAAAACGTGTTGGGAGGCAACAATAGAGATGTTGGACTAATAGTTTCATTGTTGTCGTGATTATTATCTCACTAGTACAGAAAGTGGAAAAGGCGTCGGTTGTAGGGCCACGCCTATGACGCAGACACCTAAAGTTCGACTTTATGCGTCGATTTTTTAATAACCGACGCTTAAAGTTGAAAAAAAAAAATTTATTTTTAGGCATCGGTTCAAACTTTAGAACCGACGCCTAAAGTTCGACTTTATGTGTCGGTGTTTTAATAACCGACGCTTAAAGTTGGAAAAAAAAATTATTTTTAGGCGTCGGTTCAAACTTTAGAACCGACGCCTAAAGTTCGAATTTATGCGTTGGTTATTAAATAACCGACGCTTAAAGTTGAAAAAAAAAATTTACTTTTAGGCGTCGGTTCAAACTTTAGAACCGACGCCTAAAGTATTATTATTATTTTTTTTTCGTTTTCACACCTGCAGTGACCCAGGCCGCTGCAGGTATTCACCTAAGGCCGCTGCAGGTCATGACCTGCAGTCATTTGGACGTGGCACGCGATGACCTGAACATTTTCCACATGCGCATCATCAAATATACATATAATCGACATATACATAATAAAATTAAATAGAGAACAATTATATATACAAGATTGTTGTTTTATTATACAAATATGTAAATTTAAGTTTGGATACGCGTCATTTTACACACACCTATCAACGAAATATTTGGCCCATAAATTTTGAATCTCAAAAATTTCCTCCGTTGAGTAGTATTTTTTAAATGCCTACAAATAATCAAAACATATTATTAGTTATTTTATAATAAAATATAAAGTCTTAATTAAAAACTCTCATTTAAATTACTTATACCTTTTCTAACGAAGGAAGCTGGAAGTGTTCTGTGACTATCTCATACATATTTCTCATAACGTAATAGCCACACTCAGAACCTCCAGGTTGCTGAGGACACTGAAATTTTCACATTGAAAACTAACATGAATAATCAAACTTAATAGAATATGAAAATAATTCAAAACATTACAATAAATTTTAAATGTGTTTTCGTATCTTTATTTTTAGCCACGTTGCATTGCCTTTCGTCCTAACACCTCCTTGGGTCCAATACATTTTGAAAGCCCTAAAATTTTAATAAATTATATGAACAAGTTACCAAAAAAAAAAAAAAAAAAAATACTCTAAATCTTCTACAGAAATTTTGGCAGAGCCTCCCCTATAAATTGAACTTATCTAACCTGTAAAAAGGCAAGTTGCTATTGAAATAAATTCTCAACAATCACAACAGAAATTCATCAATTTTACCACAACTCCACAATCAATTTCACCACAACTCCACAATTATTTCATGAAAAATTATCATAACTTACGTATTCAATAGCGGCTTGATATCTAAGTCACGCTTACATGCACCAGCTGAATCCAAGAAGTACACCGTATTCTTCTGAGGAGAAATCACTAGCAACATCCAGTGGTTCCTACGTATTATGAAAATATTCAAAACTCAAACGCAAATTATTCACCATCGACAAATTATAGGGGGAATGAAAATACTACAATAAAACCAAATTATTCACCACCGACATATTCAAAACTCAAACGCAACTCCAATCAAACTTCAACATTATCTACTACTCCAACATTAATCCAAAATCAATTCTCAACTTTTAAAAATCAAACTAAGATTGCATAACTTAACTCCAATAATTCAAATATTATTGTATATCAATCTACTAACTTCAAATCTATAATATATATTTAAAAAAACCAATTAACTTGATAAATAATAAATCAATTATATATATATATATATACACACACACACACATTTATACAAAAACTAAGTAGGGGTAGAGATTTAATATCACCTTGGCGGCGGCGGCGACGGGCGGGCGGTGGCAGCTTGGGCGTGGAGAGAGTGGAGAGAGTTTCGTGTGTGAAGTGTATGTGTGTTAAGTTCCGCGGATACAATTGAAAAGGCGCGCGGATCCGACGCCCAAACCCGGTTTTAGGCGTCGGTTCCTCTTGAACCGACGCCTTTACTTAAAATTTATTTGCCACCGCGTTTTCAATTGGCGTCGGTTGTTACATAAAACGACGCGTATTCCCCATTTTTTATGCGCGATTTTGTACTAGTGTCTTCACAAGTGGTTGCTACTTACTAGGGATGACAAAAAAACCCGAAGGACCCGAAACCCGGAGGACCCGAAATGACCCGCCCCGTTGGGTCCGCGAGGCGGGTTTTCCGCCCCGCGACGGGTTTTGGGGCGGGCCCGCCCCGCCCCGTGACCCGGTATTTTTTTTTATTTTTATTTATATATAATGAGAAACTAAAATAAATTTGATGAAGTCCAGAAGAATTGAACATTGGTGGAATTTAGGGATATGAGAATATACAACCACTATACCATTATATTGTTTATTGATTTTTTTCTTCAAGTATATACATATTATTTTTAAAGTTCAAACTTAAAAACTCTAACTAGTTCAACGCCTAAATTTTTCACGTAAAATTTCATTACCAATTTATTTATAAAAAATAAAAATAAAAAATCGAGTCCTTAGCAGGGCGGGAGGTCGCCCCGCCCCGCCCCGAGACTTTGCGGGTCACGGGGCGGGGCAGGGTGTTTTCGGGTCCGGGGCGGGGCGGCCCTGACCCGCCCCGAACACGCCCCATTGCCATCCATACTACTTACTACTTGTGTATCAATGAATTGAATGTGTTCAACTTCATGATTCTGATAGGACCAGTTGATTAGAAGATAAGTTCTTGCAATTTGCGAACGGGAAATTAGTTTAATAAAATTGAACATCCTTAAAAACAAAAGTTCTTTTAGTGTCCAACTCATGTAATTTCATCCCTTTTGAGCATGTGAATAGCCAAGAAAACACAACGTGATCCCTTGAATCAATTTTGTTTTCCTTACTTCACTAGTATTAGTGGCATAACACAAGCAACGAAAACTTTTAAATGTGAATAAGATGTAACTGATCCAAAAAAGTAACTCAGGAGGTGTTTTCCCTGAAATAAGAGGTGTGAGGGTTCGGTTTATGAGATCCCACTGGTTAGCATATTTGTTTTGAGAGATATTCTTGATGCACAAGTACTTAAAACATATTTTAGGAAAATTTTCAATAAAATATTAGCAAATATTCTTCATTTACAAGTATTTAAAACATATTTTAGTCAATTTTTCAATCAAATATTAGCAAATATTCTTCATGTACAAGTGCTTAAAACATATTTTAGACAATTTTCCAACCAAATATTTCCTCACCATTTTGATGAGGAAACATGTTCAATCAAACATACACTTAGTTAACAATCGATTACTTTCCTATGGGCACGACAAAAGAAGAGAATGAGCAAGATTTTATCGTGTTGTCAAACAACTTCCATTTGTTGTTAAATTTTACCACGCCAACATTGAAGAAAAATTAAATCAGAATTTATAAGATTTACATTTTGGAATTAAATATGAAAGTTAATCAAGACCAAAACCGACTATTCAAAGTATAAAACTAAAAAATAAATAAACCAAATTAAATTTTAAAGTTAAAAACTTTCATTGTTGGATATTTTAGTCCCAATCAAATCTCGAGGACGATGATGATAAATCGCGTTAGACTAATTATGCTTCGCGGGCTTATGGGCCATGATCGAAGAGTATAATGTTGCACAAATCTCCACAATTAGACATCCCATTTAAGTACAGGCTAAGGGACTTTATTACCCACTTCGAGGTTTTAATAGGGTTTCGTCCCTGTTGCTCGATGAGTGGATTCTGAGATCATCCAAGCCTTTGTTTATTAAAAGTTTTTTGTTTAAAAACATGTTTTTTTATATTTTTAGGTAAAATGTGTAGTTGAAAAATGGAGAGAGAAAATGTATGTGATTAAAAAGTAATTTGAGGAATTATGTAGGAAAAAACATATTTACCAAATGGAGGCCAAGTTAATTAGGGTTTACTTAACCTAATTAATTGGCACCTATATAATGTACCTCTCACTCTCGACTAGGTTAGAGCACTTAACCTCTCCTCTCTTCTTGGTGAAGACAGAACATTCGACTCGTGCCCTTTTCTTGATGAAAACGGCTCTCTCTCTCTCTCTCTCTCTCTCTCTGTGAGAACTGACCTTCTCCCTTTCCTTCTCTTCTGGTTCTTGCTGTGAGCTTTTGTTCGGTTCTTGCTGTGACCATTCTAATGTGACCGTGTGCCTCTTTTGTTGGCTGCCTCTTGCTTCAATTCGGTCTTCCCTTGTGGCTGTTGATCGTGTGCTGTGAGGCTCCTCTTCGGTTCTTGTTGTGAGCCTCCTGTTGATTCTTGTCATGGCCGTATCCTTCGATCCCCAGGTGTTATAAAAAATGAACTTACCTTGAGAGGTTGGAGACGAAATCATCCAATGTTACTTGAAGAATCACAAGCCAAAACACATGGAATCATCCACTTGAAATCATGATATGAATGGAATAACGCCGAATTATGGAATCAAACGAGAGGCTTGAACACGTGATTACACGTTATCCTAAAAGTACATTTGCTCCCTCTCGTTCGAGATGCTTAAAGGGTTAGATAGCAAATACTTTAGCGGATTAATCAAGCCTTCAAACCATGTATTTATTAAGCACTAATAATCCATGGAAAAGGAACAAAAAACAATTGAAAAAATGAGTATTGATTTTGGTGGAAAATGGCTTCTATATTTTATGGATGTTCTCCCTCATATATCATATTTTGAATTGATCAATATAACATCCTTTATATAGAGATTAATCCACCTTTTATGAAAGTACACACCTCTTAGACAAAATGGCACCTTTTGGTGCAAAAAACCAACTTAGGCACCAAAAGGTGCCTTTCGGAAACCACCACGCGATCGCTCGGTACAAGGCTCACGCGATCGCGTGAAGCCTCTTTATTTTGAACAGATTCAAATCCGTTGAACCACGCGATCGCTGGACCATGAACCACGCGATCGCGTGGTTCATATTTTGGCCTCTTATGTTCCTATTTTTCTCATTCTTTTGTCTTCCTTATCAATACCTCTTTGTATTGATTTAATTGTGTACTTCATCTTATCATCTTTAAATATTTGAACAACCATTTGGAAACACAATTTTCCAACAATCCCCCACTTGTTCAAATATTTTTACCAACTCATTTTATAACGGTGTTATGCATAAAGTAAGGTATCTTTCGATTTAAACCTTACCTTAGTGTAAACGTCGCAAAGTATTATCGAAATCCCGGGTAGCCTTAGCTTTGAACCCGTTATTCCATGTGACAATACTGGCAACATCACACACACAACACTCAAAGTCTTTTGTTCCACACAAGTTTTTTGCTTTAGCGTGTTAATGGCCTTGCGCCTATCCGATTCGTGAACTTTTAAGAAAGTAACTCCAAACTTTCCTTGAAGCGGCACCACTTCTAAGTTCATATAGGTGAAGTTCTTCCAGCATCTTTGTTACATTTAGAGATACTTGTAATTCTGAACTTCATTAAGAGTTTTAAAACTCAGCCCTCCAACTGTAACAACCAACACTTTTAATCTAGAATGAGGTATGTTTTGATAAAGTGTTGAAACTATCCACATATCGAATGACTTGTTGTTACCATTTGAACCCGTGAATTACTCATTTCGTAATGACAGGTAGGGTTGCCGTCATTGGCGGATCTTTTATAAAGGAGTTTCACCTCATCCTACTCGATTATGTTCTTATGATTTTACATAAGATATAAAGTCAAGTTTTAACTTAACTTTTTCACAAGTTATTGAATCACTCTTTGATTCAATTTATGTCTAGACTTCTTTAGAATATTTAAACGTGATCACTTCTCAATTATTTGACATCACTTGTCAAATATTTCACAATATTTTGTAGTCTATTTTGTGCACTTTATAGACTTAAAAATAATATCACTTAAAACTTTATTTAAAGTTTAGTTGTACTACCCCCACACTTATAGGGTAGACTCAAAAATTATTCTTTCACAAAATGAAAGAATCTAAATTTAGATTACAATTTATTTACTACATAAAATAAATTGTTTTTCGCAATTCTTTCATTCAATTGAAAGAAATAGAATCGTAATTCCATGAACACAATTGTTCTACCAATAATTAATTGTCTCCTCAATGAGTACAATAAATATTTTACAATATTTGTTTGAGTGTTACCCCAACACTTTGGGATAATCTTCAAATTTCTCAATTTCATTTAAGTGAATGATTCTCTTTGTGAACCACAATGTTCAACAATAATTCATATTCACTTGTATGTTTCATATTATTACTCTCCATTAGTAATAATGCTTTTCACATATACATGATATCAACCATTGATATCAATATCAATTAGATAGACTCATTCTATCATATCATCTTGCATACTTTCTCAAATTATATAATAATCAAATTGGATTATACACAATAGTATGAAATAAGATGATAACAAATTTGAACAAAGATTTTATAAAATGGATTTATGTATAGTAAATAAACTTCTATTTGTTCAAATTTCTCAAATAAGACAAATTGATGTTAAATACTTCACATAAGTATTTGCAAATGATTCACATGTTTTAAGACAAAAATAATTTATCATTTATCTCATATCAATGCCTTATAATTATCTCATATACCAAATCAATTTAGTATGTTGCAATTTATACTATGAATAAATGTAGCATATATTTATTCCTCAAAGAGTCCAACCAAATGAAATTTACATGATTCAACATTTATATCATGTTGTTATAAAGAGTAACATTACTTATCATAATGAGAATTTTAAGAAACTCACTAAGGTTATTAAAATCTCATGCATTCATGAAACTTTACTTTCATAATTTAAAGCTTGAAAATCATATATTTCATAACTTTCAATAAGCGATATGCAATAAGCAAGATAGATTCTCACATAATCAATACACCAACAAGATTATTAAATATGGTAGTTAATAACTAAATCCAATTTCAATGATATGTTATAGTATAACAATTTAGTATTCTATATTGCAAATTTGACATGCATTCCATGCGTAGAATATATTATATAAATTTATAATACATTACAACTTACTTACATTTGTCATTGTACTCCATGATTTTCTTTCTCCGCTGCTTGTATCCATCCCCTCGCAATTTTTTTAAGAGTCTCTTTTAGGACTTAATCATATTACCCCACATTTGAGGTATAACAAAATTAATTTCAATATTCTTTTTCGCAAAAAGAATGAATTTACAATACATTTTGTCAAATGTATTTTAGTGATTACACTTAATCACTTCTTCAATTTACAACAATATTGTCAAATACATAAAGTGACTCAATCACTTTATTAATTCATACTTCTATCTTTTAGAAGTATAGATAATTTTGTTTATGTGATCCAACTTAATCACTTGTTTGCATTTTAATATCCTTTAAACTTGTCAAAGTTTCTGCTAGGATATTTGATCACAATCACAATATAATTTCACTAATTTCGGAAATTATAATTTGAATCTTTTGCCAAAATGTCACTCCACATTTTAGGCTAAATTCAACTTTTATGTATAATCTTTCAACTCAATTTGAAAGAAACAATTTGTAATAAAACCTCAATTGTTTTATTGATATTTGCAAAAGATTATTGTCTCCACTATGAGCACAATATAATTTTCTTTTGTAACACGCATTATCCCCACATATTTGGAATAAGCACAAGTTTCATAATTCTTTCACTTCATTTGAAAGAAATAAATTTGTAATTCTTTCACTCATTGAAAGACTAATATGAGCAAATTTATTTTACAAAACAAATATCAATGTTAATCAATGATCGTGATAAAATCATATTTGTGATCTCATCATCCAATTGTGTAAATATTTATCACTTTTCACATGACCATTGTAATAATCACAATAAGTATGGACGAATCCAATCTCATGTATTCTCAATGAAAATTCACAAATTTTTCAATAATTGTTATGCATCTCTATGCATTCATAAAAAAATACTTCATATAAGTATTTTATTTCAAAAGAGATAAACAATATGATAAATCTCAATATTCATCAATGATCTTCTTGATCTTAGTTTGATCTCACCACCATAATTCCTTAATTAGGAAAACAACATTGCTTTCACAAGCAATATATGGCATCTCCATAATTCGTTGTAGAGTCATTTCACATTTCTTAATACAACAATAAATATCAAGATTTTCACTACCACATTTAAGCCAACAATGGACAATTTTTTAATACAAGTGGTAGTCTCCAATTTACCATTGAAAATGGTCATTTTATTAATACTAATAATATTATTAGCAAACATAACATGAGATATTGAAGTAAACTATCATATTTACTCTCTACAATATTTAAATAAATATTGTTAAAGCAATTTGTGCAAATACTCATACTTGCATGCCTCAATATTTTGGGAACTATATTTTCCATAAAATAAAATGTTATCACAAATAAGCATAATTTTATTCACCAATTTATAAAATTCTCATGCCATTTTTCAAGAGTCTAATTGATTCGTACATCAATCAATGTACTTGCATAATATAAAAGAGAGATACACTTCTCATAAACCAAATCAATTGGTATTAAAATTATTGAAAGATCATATACTTTCAAATTTTCACTATCATGGAAAATTTCTTCATAATGAATAATCACATAATTAAAATATTATTCAAAAGATATACTTCATGATAAATTAAGGATCATGAAAAGAGAATACAAAACTACTATATCATTCTTCTTATCAGATTCAATATAGATCACAACGCTTCCATATTTAAAACATGATAACTGTTCAAGAGACTATTTCAAGAATTAAACACTGTTCAAAAATGAACCAGAATTCTACAACGGTGCCAATGCATAATAATTTCAACATCATATGGTACTTCAATCGGTTGGATCAAGGTGTTAAATAATTACCTAATCTTAATTAGCAAGTAATTGACATATCAATTAGATATGCACGTCAAGTCATCAAAATTGAATTGAATTTTCAAAACAATAATTACTGATAAATTTAGATGAAGACGTACAGCATTTCCAATAGCCATCTTCAAATGGGAGAAATGACCAATAAACTACAATTTCATTTTTAAAATGAAAAGACACAATCTCCCATTTTAACATAACATGCATACTCATGTTTTTTATTTGAAAATTTTCGAATCATTCCAGAAAGAAAATCTTACCATAATCTTATTATTGATATTGGAAGTATCATGATTCAATATTTCAAAATATAATTTCGACTTCATTGATCAAAATGTACTTTTAGATTGTTATAAAAAAT
Organism: Ligustrum vulgare; assembly: GCA_963555705.1. Taxonomy (NCBI): domain Eukaryota; kingdom Viridiplantae; phylum Streptophyta; class Magnoliopsida; order Lamiales; family Oleaceae; genus Ligustrum; species Ligustrum vulgare. The sequence goes on along the minus strand of OY743176.1, from coordinate 19,438,712 downwards.
GATTTTACCTTGAGAGGTTGGAGACGAAATCATCGAATGCTACTTGAAGAATCACAAACCAAAATACATGGAATCATCCACTTGAAATCATGATATGAATGAAATAACGCCGAATTATGGAATCAAACGAGAGGCTTGAACACGTGATTACACGTTATCCTAAAAGTACATTTGCTCCCTCTCGTTCGAGATGCTTAAAGGGTTAGATAGCAAATATTTTAGCGGATTAATCAAGCCTTCAAACCATATATTTATTAAGCACTAATAATCCATGGAAAAGGAACAAAAAATAATTGAAAAAATGAGTATTGATTTTGGTGGAAAATGACTTCTATATTTTATGGATGTTCTCCCTCATATATCATATTTTGAATTGATCAATATAACATCCTTTATATAGAGATTAATCCACATTTTATGAAAGTACACACCTCTTAGACAAAATGGCACCTTTTGGTGCAAAAAACCAACTTAGGCACCAAAAGGTGCCTTTCGGAAACCACCACGCGATCGCTCGGTACAAGGCTCACGCGATCGCGTGAAGCCTCTTTATTTTGAACAGATTCAAATCCGTTGAACCACGCGATCGCTGGACCATGAACCACGCGATCGCGTGGTTCATATTTTGGCCTCTTATGTTCCTATTTTTCTCATTCTTTTGTCTTCCTTATCAATACCTCTTTGTATTGATTTAATTGTGTACTTCATCTTATCATCTTTAAATATTTGAACAATCATTTGGAAACACAATTTTCCAACACCTGGTGCAGCCCCTACTTCAATTTTGGTTTGGGTTTGGGTTTGGGTTGTGAAGTCAGTGGGTAGTGGGTGTGTTTGGATTGTTGAGGGAGTGTTCTCTAGCTAGATTGTGGTGGTACCATTGTGGAGTTTTGAGCATGCATCTGAGCCCTCGATTTACACTTTTCAGCTGACTACTTTGTGCAATTGAGAGAGTTTCCATTACTTCGTTTAATTGTTTATTGCATTGATTCAATTACTTTGCCAATATATTGTTTATCCATTGTTTAACTCATGTTTACTTCGTGTTTTGCAAGGTTAATTCATTAAAATTCGGACACAATGCATTACTTCTTATATCTTATTTTATTTATTTCTTTACCTCATCCTGGCATCTAAGAAGTATTGAGAAAATTTTGTAGTGATTTATAAGATGAAGCAAGGTGGGAAACGTCCGGGGTCAAATCGATTGTGGTTCAAATAATTTAAAAATAATAATTTATGATATACAAAAAGTTATTTAATAATTTAAACAAAATAATTTAGGAGTCGTAATCATTAAATTATGTCAAAATAATTCAGACAGAGTAATTAGCAAGGTTCCTCGACCAATTGTCCCGTTAATTAATGATCTCGTCCTTGTTTCAATTATGAAAAGGCAGCCAAATTATTAGACGGTTATCTATAAATAATCACTCTGGTTGACTGCACTACATATAACTTAAGATAGTGTGTTTCACTTTTCACCACAATTTCACAACAATTAGTTCCACTTAATAGAAATTAATCCAACTTAATACAAAATATGTTAACCAATTTTATATATAAATTTTTGCCATAAATAAATTTGTCACCAAAGTTTGGTCCAAGAAAATTTTTAAGCAATTGATTCTCAGTATTTTAAGAATATAAATAAAACTTAAAACACGTTATCCTAATTATATAACATGTCAACAATTATCAAAGTTGCCCAATTTCATGTTAAAAAATTGCCTAACAAAATGTGGGATAGCATTTTTGCAAGGCTTTCCCACCATATCGATGGCAAAATAGCTGTAACCATAGAAACATACTCCATTTCAAATTTCAAAACACCGGTTTAAGTTTGAGAGCAAATTTTAAATTCATAATATATCGAAATTTAGAATTAATAAAAGCTAGTAACAACAATGATAATATAAAAGTCTGTTATATATTTATCTAGCTTAGGTCAATTTTAGTCCCAATTGCTTGTCATCACCTAACAACAAAAATGTTGTGATATCTTTGAAGGGCACCCCAAATTTGTATTTTGAAAGACACCATATTATGTGCCCTTTAAGGGTACTAAAGCAAGTCTCAACATAACAACTGGGTGTCAAAGGTATGTGCCGGCTAGGAGGATACAAATTTATTACAAATTTAAAAACTGCAAGCTTGGAACTACTTAAATTAATAAATTTTTCTACTACATTCACAAAAATGATAAGAATTTACCTAAAGTAATTGAGCATTGGAGTCAAATGAATCAAAATATTCATGTCGGGTTCTAGAAAGGATTATGGAAGTTGGCAAAAATGTTGTGGTATCTTTGAAGGGCACCCCAACTTTGTATTTTGAAAGACACCATATTATGTGCCCTTTAAGGGTACTAAAGCAAGTCTCAACATAACAACTGGGTGTCAAAGGTATGTGCCGGCTAGGAGGATAAAAGTTTATTACAAATTTAAAAGCTGCAAGCTTGGAACTACTTAAATTAATAAATTTTTCTACTACATTCACAAAAATGATGAGAATTTACCTATAGTAATTGAGCATTAGAGTCAAATGAATCAAAATATTCATGTCGGGTTCTAGAAAGGATTATGGAAGTTGGGGTTAATAGTACAAAACGTCCCTACCTTTGACATGTATTGTGCAAAACGTCCAAACGTTGTTATTTTATACGCTAAACATCCTAACATTTACATTTTCTTGTTGGAAACATTATTTCCGTCAAATTTAACCCCAACATTTAACACATGGAAGGGCATTTTCGTCAAAATCAAAAGCTGCCCATTCATATTTGGGTAATTGGCACAAAACGTCCACACGTTTAACACTCATTATGGAAAAACGTCCATACGTTCATTTTTTTGGCGAATAACGTCCCTACGTTCATTTTTTGACGAATAATGTCCATACCTTTAGATTTTCTTACTGATTAGTCCCCAAATTTTACTTTTCTTTTAATTTAGTCATTCCGTATTTGATTTAAAGGTCATTTGTTTTTAAACGTGTATAATTTTTGATCTACAACTTCAAATTGCACTCCGTTTTTTTGCTTTAAACTCCAAATTCAACCATCTTTCTTATGATGTATCATGTGCTCATTTATTAAACATTTCGTTTTGACTTTTGTATAGTAGATACTTATTTTGTTAGGGCATAATTGATTAATGTAAATTGATTTCTGTAAATTTTATTGAAACAGTGAAATTTCAATTTTAGTGTGTGTTCGGCGGCCTTTGAAATTTATAAATTGGATTTATTTGACTTTTTTTAAGGTAAAATGTTTAGTTAAAAATTGATATGTTTAGCCCATGTTTGAGCCATATTATAATCTCAAATCATTTTTTGAACAACACACATTTCTCTCTTTAAATCACTTTTTAACAATTGGAGAAAGAAATTGTGTGTTGTTCAAAAAGTGATTTGAGCTTATAATATGGCTCAAATAGGGGCTAAACATACCAATTTTTAACTAAACATTTTACCTAAAAAGATAAAAAGTCAAATAAATCCAATTTATAAATTTCGATGGCCGCCGAGCACACACTAAAATTAAAATTTCACTGTTTCAATAAAATTTACAGAAATCAATTTACGTTAATCAATGATGCTCTAACAAAATAAGTATCTACTATACAAAAGTCAAAACGAAATGTTTAATAAATGAGCACATGATACATCATAAGAAAGATGGTTGAATTTGGAGTTCAACGCAAAAAACAGAGTGCAATTCGGAGTTGTAGATCAAAAGTTATACACGTTTAAAAATAAATGACCTTTAAATCAAATACGGAATGACTAAATTAAAAGAAAAATAAAATTTGGGGACTAATCAGCAAGAAAATCTAAAGGTAGGGACGTTATTTGCCAAAAAAATGAACGTATGGACGTTTTTCCACAATGAGTGTCAAACTTCGGGACGTTTTGTGCCAATTACTCAAATATGAATGGGTAGCTTTTGATTTTGACGAAAATGCCCTTGCTTGTGTTAAATGTTGGGGTTAAATTTGACGGAAATGATGTCTCCAACAAGAAAATGTAAAGGTTGAGACGTTTAGCGTCAAAAATCACAACGTTTGGACGTTTTTTACAATACATGTCAAAGGTAAGGACGTTTTGTGCTATTAACCCTGGAAGTTTTATCCAGTTTACACGACTTAGGTTGCTCCTATTTCACTTGCCAATATCACGTGAATCACTTTTGTGTTTTTTTTTTCTTCTCTCCCTATGGTTACTAAAAAGGAAGCCCTCGCTCGAACAGTAATGAATGAAGCAGAATCGAGAATGTCAGCTTGAGTAACAAAAATATTGGTAAGAATCCAATGCCTCCAAACTAGGTTCCTCTGCAAGATCGAAGTATATACTTTATTCGATACAAACTTTTGTTTTGAGAAAATCCGCTACGATAACCCCATATTTCTTCTTGAGAATTTTCTAATTATTCCGGAACAATTAGAAAGAAATTCTCCTATTCCTCTATTATGTCCCCATCTGGTAACAAAATTATAAACAAATTGTTAAAAAACTTTGATTTATCGTAAGTTGAGTATATATTAACTTTAGACATTTTCCTCTTATTATTATAGCAAAAAAGCATGAATAGTAAGTAATTTATGAATTTATAATTGTTTGCTGATTTGGTGAGATCGTACTTTATTATTCTAATTCCATTTAATTAAAATATTGCTTGATAAATACGAAAACTTGTACAATTGGTCTCAATCTATTATCATTGTATCAACTAGTAATCGCACCCGTGCGATGCACGGAATAAATAATATTTATTGAATAAGTTGTAAAAATACAATGCCCGATAAAAATAACACAATAAAAAAATAATAATAATAACTTGCATACACAAATTGTGAATAATTTGTAATTTCATTTCTAGATTTCTTACTTTAATGCATAAATTGTATATTCAATATACAATCAAAATATCAAAAAAGAAAAGAAAAGTTATGAATTGCATTTTTTTTAACAGTTAATTGTTCATTATTTAGTTTCCTTAGTTTATTTATTCATATAGAATTGATTATTCAAAAATAATTTTTTTTAATGTTCATTCACAACCACATATTATTTAAAAACTAATTTTTCACAATTGCACATACTACTTTTTAACCACACATTCTAAAAAAAGAAAATCAATTTTTAACCACTCAATTGATTGATTTGACAATTATTTTATTTTTTATACTACCTTCTTTTACTTTCAATCACACATGTAAAACAATTTCTATAGTTTATATCAAACTTACTCATATTCAATGATTTCAAATACAATGTGATATTTTATTTTTCACCAACTATTGAAAATGACCATGTTACCCACACACACAAAAAACTATTTTTTGTGCATGTTAAATAAATGTATGGACTATATTTTATTTTTAAATAGAATAAGTTTGATAAAACCTTATATTTTTATTTTCTATAGAATTAATTGTTAAAGTTTGTAGTATATATTTTACAAATTGATGTTATTTTAAATTTATAAAAATTAAAAAATAGATAAATGAACAAAATGAGTAAATTTATAAAATTAATTTCAAAATTACCAAAGAGTTTATCGAAACTTGAAGTTGTAGAAATTAAAATGATTCAATTGAATTTACTTAGAAAGATCGGATATCATTATTTCTTTTAATTTGATAAGAAAAAAGATTTGAAATTAATCATTTATGTCAAATTGAAGTTAGGTAAGAAATGATAAATATCATTTTATGTCTTAGATGAGATAAATTAAAAAGATTAGATATTGAAAAAAGTAAAAAGTATAAGTAAAACTTTTACCTATATTATTATTTGAGGAAATTTTAAGAATGATATATTTAGAGTTTGCTCTCATTTGTTAACTTGTATTGAACTTCTCGTTAAGATCATGAATTTGACACTTATATTGCATATTTTTTGACGAAAAAATATTACAATAATTATCAAAAGAATAAAAATAATATACAATTTGATCTTTTTATAGATTTTTTATTTTTTACAATCAATAAGTCATTTATTACATGTCACTTATAATTAATTTTGCATTAATTGAAGTTTCCTAATTCAATTATTAAAATAATTAATAAAATTACAAAGTTTCCTAAAATAGCAGGGAAAAATGGCGGGAAACTATGTGTGGGTTTTTTTGACGGCTATACTATTATTATATATATTAAGATTAAGATTAAGATTGGTCTTTAATCTTTGAAAAGAAATAAGCTCGTCACTATTTGGCCTTATTTTTAAAATTTTACTTGAAACTCATTTTCAACAACACATTTAATGTGATCCACAATTTTTATCAATATTTATTCACATATTCCATCAATTATTATCAGGATTTACTAAAAATATGATTTTTAGCTAAATTGAACAAGGATCTAACTTCAACATTTCATTATAACTGCACAATTTTGCAACAATAGAAATTATCTAAATAACGTCAAATTGTCACATTTATAGTTCATAAAAAACGTGTAAGTTTAATTTGTAAACATTGATTCAAGCTGAGAAACAAAATTTAACTTTACAAAGTTAAAAAAATAAGAATCTCAATTATGATTTATTACATACATTCGCACGGATCCGTTATCATAAACTGATCACAATGCATACATATATAAAAAATATTAATGATCATTATGCAACTATAATAAAATATTAATGACCAATCTGTTCTTATTTAAAGAAGGAGGACTAACATGGTGATGATTTAATAGTATGGAAGCTCACGGTGTAATTTCTGAGTGAGTTCCTCATATAAAAATTTTTTGGTAGTGAACGTAAACAGATAATTAAGTGGGATCCACACGGGACAGCTCCAGAGGTAGGGCCCACACCTACAAAACCAGCTCTTACTCTTTCTCAATCTCCTCATGTTCTCCATCGTTGAATTGTTCTTGCAGATCTGGTTTTGCACTCTCTCTCTCTCTCTCTCTACATTTCTTCTTCTCTCAGACACAGTTGCACACACTTCAAAATATGCTCACCAAGAAAAGATAGAGGGAGCCAACTTCTTATCTTATTTTATTCTCTCTGTGTGTATAACACACAGAGACTTTTAATTTGAACCTGCGAGGAGAAAATTATCAGTATAAAAGATTCCGGGAGATCTGATAAATTCCATTTGTCAGGTAATTTGCTAAATATCTAGTGTAATTATTTATATTTCTTGGTTTGCTTTAAGTTTTGAATGTAATTTGATGGAATTTATCTGTTTGACTTTTCGCCCACTGCGCATCTAATGTATGTTGCTGCGAGGTGAAGTATCTTTATAATTACGAAGAAATGTTGGTGAAAATGAAATGGATTAGAGCAAAATACAGTTTTAATAGTTGGATCATGATCAAAACTTAAAAGTGGCAGTTCGAAGATTTTGGTAGTGTTCAGATTTGGCACTTGTTTGCAGATGTAGAATGGAAATTTAATTACAATTTATTTTGGATTCTGGTTATTTTAACTATGTTTGACTTATTTATACAACTGCTCATGGTACATTGGTAATTATAATGTTTTGTATTCAGATAGGACAAACTGAGGAATGATAAAGAAATGGGGAGGAAAGGAAGCTGGTTTTCTTCAGTAAAAAAGGCTCTTTCCCCAAATTCTAAGAAAAAGAAAGCGCAGGTTTGTTTGAATGACCACTTGGTTCATCTGGCTATATCTTAAGGGTTATGGTGGCTATAACTTAAGGGCATGTTTGATGTGTAGTATTGGATGGACGGCATCAAATATGTCATAAATGTTTGATAATATAGGTTTTTTGGGTTTGACATTTTGGTATATAATTTCAGAAAGCGATTAAATCAGAGAAGAAATGGATCGAGGAAGATAAGCCATCAGTTCCAGGTTCTCCAAATCCAGAGACTATCCAAGTATCTAATCCTCATCCACTTCCTCCTCTGGAAGATGAGGAAGATGTAAAGTTGACGAAAGCGGAGAATGAGCAGACAAAACATGCTTATTCTGTTGCAGTTGCTACTGCTACAGCAGCCTCAGCTGCTGTAGCTGCTGCACAGGCTGCAGCAGAGATAGTCCGACTGACTTCGGTGACTCGATTCACAGGAAAAACAAAGGAGGAAGTGGCAGCAATCAAAATCCAGACTTCATTCCGAGGTTACCTGGTATGTCACTGAATGTTTATATTTCTTCTTCCTTCAGTCAACTAGACAGGACGGATATAAGCTTTTATCAGGATAGAAAAAGATAATCAACTAAATGGAGGGAAAAACACATGCATTGTACTCATCTAAAGAGATTCTCATTTACAAGAACAATGAGTTTCAGATAAATGGGTTCATAAGTGGGGGGAGGTAGACCTAATTAACATAGCGAAATAATTGATAGGTTTGAGCATTTCAGTAAATAAAGTGCTAAGATTAAATGGGTGGCAAAAAATGATTCATAAAGCCTATCTCAATTGGAAATAAGGTTTAACTATTTGTCATTACTATACCATTCTCAGATGCGTAGTATTGCTTGTTAAGTCATTCTCTAGTTAAGAAACATTATAGATTAAATTGCTGAACACTTATAGATTGTAACAAATTGTCGGAAATATGCTATCAAAAGTTTGACTGGATGAGTATATTAAATTAGAAAGAATCAAAGAAATTTCCGGGTCAAAATTACGGAATGAAAACAATTCTCTGGTAATTGATGAAATCGGCTAAAAAAGATCTCCCCCGTTTGAGACCCATTAAACTAAATAATGTGGTTTGTATTAGTAAATCTTTAAAGAATGTGTGGTTAAAAAGTAAAGAATCATTTTCAATTTATGTGTAGATTATTTTATTGATAGAATGTGTGGTTGAGAATGAGGTTTTTAATAATAAAGGCATCATGTTATCATTATCAAAAATTTAATCCAAATGTTTGTCAAGGTCCATCTACGCATTATTTTTTGTATTAGTTTTCAAATAATTCAGGAATATGGCTATGATGCTTGAGGCTCAGCGACAAAAATTATAATGTGCCAAACAAACATCACATTTATTAATATCAAGAGGTTTGGCTAAATATCATTTAAAGCTCAGGTATAATTATGTTTTGTTTTTCTTGTCACAAAATTCAGCTGCAAGGCTACGACACATTGACTCGTTTTTCTGGAATTCGTGTAAATGTGGATATTTTCAAGAATATATAGTAGGGAAGTGAATTCTTCGGTTTCTCTATCACTGAGATTCCTAACTTGTAGATATGTCTCGCTTGTAGTCATTAGCTATTCTGTAAAGAAAATTTGATTGCTCTCGTTATGATTAGCATCAGATGACTTCTACTTATTGCATTTGGTATTTCTTTTTCATTATCATATACAAGTCACGATATGGAAGAAATGAAGTTTAGGTTTGCCATTGATGTCTGTTAACTTTCAGGCAAGGAGAGCATTGCGGGCACTAAGAGGACTTGTCAGACTAAAATCTCTTGTTGATGGGCCAACTGTCAAACGGCAAACTGCTAACACTCTGAAATGCATGCAAACTCTATCCCACGTGCATTCTCAGATTCAGTCAAGAAGGCTTAAGATGTCAGAGGAAAACCGAGCACTCCAGAGACAGCTTCTACAGAACCGCGCTAAAGAACTTGAAAGCTTGAGGGTTGGTTCTTTTCTTAATACCATCATCTTTAGTGAAAAGTTTACTTAGAAATACTTTTTGAAAGTAAGAAGTAAGTTATTTATTTTGATTGCCACCAAAGAATTACTTTTCAAAATGTTACTCTTTTTTTACTTTAGAAAATTACGTTATACAAACATGTTCTAGTCATCTTCTGAGGGGAATCTATGCTGTATGCATCTGTAATACAAGAACTATTTTAATTCCACTCCTTCAGCCTAGGCACGTATTTTTCTCACATAAATTTTATGGAGGAAAAAAAAAATGAAAAGATAACCTTGCTGCAGGCTGATGTCATTGGTTTGGTTTAAATTTATATTTGATCAGTATTTTGTTGGGTAAGGCTTAGTTTCCTCTTGTTTTTTTTGTTTAATCTCTGGTATAGTTTTGAGTCCCTTGATGAACAAAAAATATTTATTTTAGAAGCTTAGAAGGTGAATTCTTGGTATATGTTTTATATAGTGGAAATGAAACCTTGCTGAGGGTTTCCACCAGACATATGGTGGAAAAATTATGACTAAAAGCTTAGGCTGCGTTCTCTTTGACGTTTTCCAGTCGTTTTCCATTTTCCATTTTCGAAAACGCGGAAAACACGTTCTCTTGCGCCGTTTTCGGAAATAATTTTCGAAAACGTTTACAAAATTTGTAAAGGAAATGGAAAACGTGACGTTTTCCGAAATTTATAACTATTAAGTGGAAAATGCGGAAAACGCGCGTTTTCCACTTAAAAAAAAAAAAAATTAAAATAATCAAAAAAATTTGAAATTTGTCAAAATTTGTCATTTTTAATTACATTATTGGTACATAATTTTCAAAACTTGTCATTTTAATCCTCAAATTTTGAAATTTCTTTCGAAAATACCCTAATTTATTTGCAACTTAGGTCCCTCAACTTCAGATTTTGTTGCACATTAGTTCACAAATTTTACTTTTCTTTCAATTTAGTCCTTCTCATATTTGCTTTTTAGGTCATTGTCTTCAAACGTGTATAACTTTTGATGTACAACTCCGAATTGCACTCTGTTTTTTGCGTCAAACTCCGAATTCAACCATCTTTCTGATGATGTATCATGTGCTTAATTATTAAACATTTATTTTTTACTTTTGTATTGTAAATACTTATTTTGTAAGAGCATAATTAATTAACGAAAATTAATTTTTGCAAATTTTATTGAAACGTAAATTTTAAACGTTATGAGTGCTTACTAGAAGGATGTATATATATAAAGTATTAAATTGAACGATTACTTTAGAATGGAAAATTACTACCCAAATGTGGAACGATTACTTTAGAAGGGCAACATGAATTTTTGAACTTTTTTTGTATAACCAAATTGTGTGATAGGGGTTATTTCATTTATTTTTGTTGTGTAACTCAAATATGACATCTTTATTTCATTTATATTCACAAACAATATAATTACAAGTATACAGAAATAATTTTCTTCAAAATTTTAAACAGAACGTGTTTTCCAGCTTTTCATTTTCGAAAACAGTTTTCAGAAATAACAAACCAAACGTGTTTTCAGCAATTTCGAAAAAAGTCGCAGAAAATGGAAAACAGAAAACATTTTCGAAAATGAAAACGGGAAACAGAAATACAAAGAGAACGCAGCCTTAGGGTCTCAAAATCTTGTTTATATTTGATATTGAATGTAGTTACTTTAGAAAACAAGCATATTCCCTGATGATTAAACTAATTTAACCATTCTTGAATTTTGTTGAAGTTCCTAGATATAATATTAATATGTTTCTGCAGATTGGAGAGGAATGGGATGATAGTCTGCAATCAAAGGAGCAAATAGAGGCAAGTTTGCTGCAAAAGTTCGAGGCAGCTATGAGACGAGAAAAAGCACTAGCTTATTCATACACTCATCAGGTACTTCTACTTAACTCTCCTTCACATGTTTTCAGCCTCTGAAGAAAGAATTAAAATGAATATCCGAGGGCACATATGCTTTCAGTGCCCTTGTAAAATCTAGAAGTAATGACATCTCATGTTAACTTTACACGTTATTTATTACATTGTAAAAGTGCTTTTTCTCTTGCTGCTTTATTTCCTTGGCCTTGACATCTACTATCATCCCAATCTAGATCTTATTGTTTCTTATAATTGCCTATTTATTGATGTTTTACAATATTCAGCAAGTGATAATTAATGTATTTTTTGCTCATAATAGATCTCCCATTTTTCTTGGTATATGATTTACTTTGAAGTATTGTCTAGAAGAATAAATATATAACGAACATTTCATTTTTACTTGACTAATAGCACCTGCCATTAACTCGAGTCATGTTACTTGACTTGATCAATTTTCACTTTTACTTGGCTAATAGCACCTGCCATTATCTCGAGTCATGTTACTTGACTTGATCAGTTGTATCAGAGCTTTTGGCCCAAATGCGTCTATTCCCAGCCTGGAGGTTTTGCAAAAGAAATGTTTGGTAGCATGAGAACATTTGGTTTTTGGTTTTAATTATAACCTTTTCAACTTGACAGCAAACCTGGAAGAAGTCCTTAAGATCTCCTAACTTACTTTTCATGGATCCAACTAATCCTCACTGGGGTTGGAGCTGGTTAGAAAGATGGATGGCTGCCCGGCCATGGGAATCCCAAAGCACGGCTGAGAAAGAACTTAACACTGACCGATTATCTGTCAAAAGTTCAAGCATTGGAGGAGAAATAACCAAGTCTTTTGCACGTCATCAGTTAAACTCTGATAATCCATCTTCACCGGTCAGCCAAAAGCCTGGTCATCCTTCTGGTCATCAGTCCCCCAAAACTCCCCCTTCAAAGGTGCCATCATCAGTAGCCGCCAGAAAATTGAAGCCGGCAAGCCCAAGATTGAGTGCAATAAGCCAAGATGATGACTCCAGGAGTATGGTCAGCATGCAGTCAGAGAGGAACAGGAGGCACAGCATTGCAGGGTCGTCCGTGAGAGACGATGAAAGCTTGGCAAGCTCTCCATCAGTCCCTAGTTACATGGCACCGACTAAGTCGGCAAAAGCCAAGTCGAGGTTGTCAAGTCCATTAGGAACAGAAAATGGAACACCAGAAAAGGGGCCACCTGGTTCCACAAAGAAGCGTCTTTCTTTCCCACCTTCACCGGCCAGGCCTAGGCGGTATTCAGCCCCGCCAAAGGTGGACAACTCCATCACTGACAGTGATGCGAATGGAGTGATCAATTAATTATCTCCTCGTTCCTAAACTAGCAGATTTAATGAACTGTCTGAATTAAGTGGCAGAGAAGAGCAAGGGAAAATAGTGAAAGGGTCAGTTTTACTTGGTGAAGTTCCACGTAAATGTATTTGTTCATTTGCTTTGTGGGCGTGGTTTGGGTTGATTTCAATGAGTCTATTGAGTCTTGAATGATTTGAAGTTGTTTCTTATTCTTTACTCTTAACTATAACTATTGTTAAGATTTTCATACTTGGAATTATTATTGGTGATTGTATGTCTGTAACTTATTGTCTTCTTTGGTCATGGAAATTCGATTTCCTTTTGTATAGGTATTGACCTTATTCTCAACATTTGCAGTTGGGCTTTCGTTATTTTAGTTTGGGTTCGGAAACTGTTTGGTTGATGTTTTTGGGCTATTTTCTCCCATTTTTTAACACTTAGTTATTCTTAAACTTATTTTCAACCACAAATTTTTATCATTTTTTTTTTTTTAATTTACTAAAGTTCTGTATCTTAGCAAAATCGAATAGAGTAGTTATGGTTGAGCATCCAAATATGCAGGATAGAATTGTCAAACTGATTACCATGATATTGGGAAAACTGTTTGTGTGTCTACAATTTGTGAGAAAGAAAAACGTATGAAAGCTATTGTAATAGAGCATAGTTAAACATTTTCTGTTTATTCAACATATTTACAGTAGATTGATATCTTTTCCCTCCCCAACTTTCACGAAAGAAGAGCAAAAGAAATCTTTTCAAGAACTTGTTTGATAAAAACGTAAATATTCTTCAAATCCTCTAACTCTTATATTGAAACTTAAATATATTATAAGAGATTAAGGATGAGATTAAATAAATATTTATTTTATTAATGCTCTAATTGGTAACACTTTTGTAATTACAAATTGGTTTATTTATGTTTTTAGGTAAAATGCGTGGTTAAAAAATGAAGAGAGAAAATGTGTATGGTTAAAAAGTAGTTTGAAAAATTGTGTTATTTATAAATTGATTTAGGCTCTATTTGTTAAATTAAATATTGTGGTAAATTTACTAAAATATGTGTTTGAGAAGTAAAGAGAGAAAATATATGTGATTAAAAAATGGTTTGAAAAATTGCGTTATTTAATTTTAATTTTTTTAATTTTTTTTTTTGTAAGTTTCCCAAACAAAGATTGCTTTAAAGAACAAAGGCTAAAGATGAAAATTGATATGGGCAAAATTGGTGGGTAAAACTGGAGAACGGCCTATTTTACATCCACATTTTCTCTCCCTAGTCCTTGTCGTGGAAATAATGTTCTTTTGCACCAAGGAGTGTTATTTTACCATCACTTCTTTGACTAATTCTTTGTACAAACACAACTTGTCAAAACTCACACATCTAATCTTTCTTACATTCCATTTCTATTTAATATTATTAGCCCTTTTTTTTATTTTTTTTCACATGAACATAAGTTAAGATCACCTGCGGATCCAGCCATCAACGCGACGTTTCCAGATTTTGAAATTTTTTTTTTTGTTAATTGAGTTTGACCCATTTAATTTTCAAAAATTTCATGCCCAAACTCAATTTATAAGCCCAATTTCAATATATATTTTAGGTGGAAATTACATCCATACATGATTTTAAACTAATCAATTCAAAAATCAAATTGACACACTTTTTGTTCAAAAATCAAGTTTACTTTTTTATTATTTATTAATATAATATATTATGAAAGTAAATTAACCTACCTACCAATCCTAAGTGTACCATTCTCCTCCTTCCCCAACCTCTTCCTCCCTAACCTTTCCTTCTCCAAACACTGCAATGCTTGTCAGCGCCTCAGAGGGTTCAAGCCGCAACGGCAACTAGTCATCTCTCAGGTTGCAGCTGGCATCGTTGTGACGCCGCTGCAGCATCTGCCATCGCCGCACTCTCTCCTATACATTTTTCTTGCGAGGTGAGTTTTTGGTGTAGGGGACGTCATCTATGATGTCGAACGGTGAGTAGAGGGTCAGTGGAGGCGACGGAACTGCGGCTACCGTTTTCATACACATTAAACAGATCTTCATCTCTTACTATTGATTTTTTAAATTTGGTTGGGTGGTTAGGGTAGCCGAGGTGGCGGTGGTTGCGGTGGCGATAGGTATGGGTGTTAGATGTGGTGGTGGTGCGGTGATCACACACATATCTCTTGCTACTGTTGTGTTTTTAAATTTGGTTGGATGGTCGTGGTGGTGGTCTCGGTGGCGAAGGGTGTTAGATGTGGTGGTGGATGTGGAGGTGTATTAGATGCGGTGATGGCTGTGGAGATTGTGGTGGTGGTGGTTGTGCAGTGATTTGTGGTGGCGGTCGCAGCGATAGTTGTGGCGGTTGCGGTGGTGATGGTTGTGGCAAATGGTGGTGGCAGGGGTAGTGTAAGTACAAGAACTTGACATTTGTGATCAATTATTTGAGTTTTTGTGACCAATTATGATGAGATTCGAAGCACGGAAGAAACGCCGAAAATTTCCGAACTCAGGTTGTGGTTGGACGGATGAATCATGACCCGATATTCACGACGCGATGGCTCGAAGATGCGGAATAAAAAACCACAAGTTTCGAAACACCACAAGGATTTGCCCAATCTCCTTTTGTGAACATGATCACTACTCTCCCGTTTTGATGTCTCTTTTTGCTTCAATGTCCTTTCATCCATCCCATCTCCGTACCTAGCATGACTTTCACGCTTACTACTCCTCCTAGCCATAGAGTCCGCCCGCGATTGCTCCTTTTTCAATTGGGCAATCATCGCATCTCTTTTATCCATCCTAGTCATTACCTTCTTAAATTTTGCCTGCATCTCTGCTAATAATTCAACTCCCTGCTCCAATATCTTATTCCCTCTTTCGGGACGTTTGTTGTCACCCATTGATGAAGATCTCTCCCCGCGAGACATGGAAATTTGGAATATGAAAAAAAAATGAAATTTTCGATTTTTTTTTTTTTTTTTTTACTCTTCTGCCAGAGAATTGGACTACGAGTATGGCAGAAAAAACGGAATTGGATTTGGACGAGAAATGAACAAGAAAAACACTTTTGATTTTTTGGGACTGACTCTTATGGATCAAACTGAAGAAAATTATAACTGGCACGAAAAACGAGAAAATCAAGAAAAAACAAGAAACGCAAGAATCTGAAATAGATCCAAGCTCTGATACCAGATGACGCGATCCCGGGAGGGGAATCTCGTCGAAAACGCGGAATAACGAAATTTAAAACCCTAGGAAAGATCTAAATCAGATCTGACACGAAAAATAACAAGAACACGAATAATTGAACATAAATTAAAAGATAGATTGACGATAGGACCTTGACCCAAGATTCACGACGCAAGAAATTGACGATGCGGAATCGAGATCCAAGGTTTTCGAAACACCACAAGGACTTGTCAATTTCCTTGATAAGATTCTAATCGGACACGCCACAAATATTCTCGCGAATATTTGATAAGTACAACGCCACAAATATTTCCACAATATTTGATAGGTCGGATTTGTTCTTGAAGAACACAAAAGGGACTCCTCAACCTTTCAATTGGAGAAAACTCTCTCAACTATATTAATCTCAAAATCAATCTTAACTGTTTTTACAATGAATGTAAAGCGATATAAATAAGCAAAATAACCTAGCATCTAATTTACTCAAAATAGACTTCTAATTAAACTAAAATACTAAACTAGGAAAATAACCAAAAATAATAAAAGGAAATAAAATAATTAAAAATCCGCAAAATCTGGCCCGCTCCTCATTTACGGCATTGAAGAATACTTTTACGGCCGTAAAGTCTTCTCTGGTCCAAAATTGTTTTATGAGTTACGGCCGTGACGAATTTCTTACGGCCGTGAAGTTTCCCTTTTTTGAACGTTACGGCCGTAACTTCCAGGCTTACGGTCGTAAGCCTCCTTCTGCAGAAAATCTTCATTTTTCCTCGTTAATTGATTACGGCCGTGATCGTAAGATTTACGGCCGTGAATACATGGGTTACGGCCGTGAAGGTCATCCATTACGGCCGTAATGGAATTTCTGCATAAATAATTTCTTTTACTCGATTCGGCTCGATCCGTCCCTCTTCTCGGCTCGACCCCAACACGGAACTTGCTCCGTTTTGCACGTAGATCACTATCATATTGTCGATGGCTCGACTTTACCCTTCGATGCCTGGTCCGGATCACATCATATTATTTGAGTGATTGTGACCAATAAATAATACGGGATCTAAACAAATTTAAGATTGTGAGTAGATTTATAATTGTGACTCACAATTTTCTTAATTTTTAACTAATTATTTTGAAATTTGTGACCGAAATAAGTTGTATAATTTGTGATCGAGAAATAGATTGTGACCAACTAAATTGATAATTTGTGACTAAAAAATGAGTCGTGACCAAATATTGTTATAAATTGTGATTTGTGAAAATTGTGACCTAAAAAATTCATGATTTATACTAAGAAAAAATTGAGACTAATAAAATTTGTGATTTGTGACCAATAAAGAAATTTTGACTCATAATTGTTAAGTTATGACCAATTGACTTGGGATTTGCGATCGAAAAAAATTGTGACCTACGAAATTCGAAATTTGTGATCGAGAAATAAACTATGACCTAAAAAATTGTGACTGTGACCATAAACTTATAACCTGATTTGTGACCTGTGGCCTAAAAAATTGTGACTCGTAATCATAATAAACTGTAACCTAAAAAATTGTGATTTGTGACCATGAATAAATATATAATTAATTAATTATGACCTGATTTTTGAAATAAAACCTTAAGGTGGCGTTCTGTTTGTATTTTATTTTCGAAAATATTTTGTGTTTCCTGTTTTCATTTTTGTTTTCAAATTTGCTGAAAAAGCGTTTGGTTTGTCATTTCTGAAAACTGTTTTTGAAAATGAAAAGCTGGAAAAAATGTTCTGTTTGAAGTTTTACAGAATACTACTTAAACTATTTTTAATTAATTTGTTTGCAGAATATTACTGACTCAAACTCAAATTCCTTTCACAATACACTGAAAACATAGTTACACGCAACACACTAATGTGAGCATTAAGAGTCTATATTAACACAGCTTGGTCAGGTTCGGGATTTGAGAAATCTCTAGTTCTATTAAAATCCAGAAAATGGAAGTTCTTTCAAAACCACCAGAGTCCATTTATCAATGCATTTTTTGAAATCTAACAACAAGAATTCTCACTTAATATTTTTTTTTTTTTTTTTAATGTTGATATTGAATTCAATAAAATTTTATTAAAGCTTAGTTCCAAGTTAGGATAATTCTCCAAAAAAAATAAAAATATTTAGGCTTAGTTTCAAGTTAGGATAATTTAAAAAAAATAATAATAAAAAAGTAAAAAAATAAAACTTTATACTAAGCTTAGTTCCAAGTTAAGATAATTAAAAAAAAAAAATCCAAAAACGCGTTTTCCGCATTTTGGACATTTTTTGTCGAAATACACACAAAACGCCCAAAACGAGGTTTCGGGCGTTTTGCGTTTTGTGTACAATTTTTTATTTTTTTTTTCCAAAATGCGTTTTCGAAAATGGTAAAGAGAACGCGTTTTTAGCGTTTTCGAAAATAAAAACAGAAAACGACCTCAAAACAGCAAAGAGAACAGGGCCTAAGTTTCTTAATTTTGAAAATTTGTACTTTAAAAACCTTAATTATGTATTCTTGCCATTGCACAAATACCTAACTTTTAGTATCATAATTGAAACTTACTTCATTTTAAAGAATAACTGAAAAATACGTCATTTTTTTTAATTCAAAACTACGGTTTTCATCAGAAGTATCATGTTGTGATACTTAGCAGAGCCGCATTAACTGAATCTGTCAACGTTTCTAGATTTTGAAATTTATTTATTTATTTATTTGTTAATTGAGTTTGACCCATTTAATTTGAAAAAGTTCAGGCCCAAATTCAATTTATAAGCCCAATTTCCATATATATTTTAGGGGCGTTTGCACAGATACCTAACTTTTAGTAAATGAAAAATAGTTCATTTTTTCAATTCAAAAATATGGTTTTCATCGGAAGTATCATGTTGTGATATTTTAAAATTATGATACATATTTTTAAAGTATCACAACATGATACTTTCAAATTTTTGGTATCATAATATGGAACTTCTTCAAATTTTTGGTATCATAAAGTTTGATTTATTTTGCAGTTGAAGGATTTTGATGCAGCCCCGATCAATGTGTCAATTAGAAAGTTTATGCATTGTTCCGTACAATTCTATGTCTATTCGTTTATTTTAATTGTTAAGATTTCAATTTCTATTATTATTACGTTGCATGTGGCCTAATTTGTATTTATTAAATTTTGGGAAAAAGCTTAGCGATACTTTAGGAGTTATCTGGAAGTTATTCACTTAATTAAGAAAATGAGGATCTTTGAGAGACCAACTTGCAAATTTCAAAAGATTAAATTCTTAAGGGGGTTTTAGTTAATAGGCTTGGCAATCAATGACTTTAGTAATATAGACTTCTCTATTGAAAAGTCAAAATTACCCTTAATGAATAAGCCTCCGTTTGGTAACACTGTTTGATTTATAAACTTGTTTATTTATGATTTTGAGGTAAAAAGTAATGGTTGAAAATTGGAGAGAGAAAATGTGTGTGGTTAAAAAATGATTTGGGAAATTGTGTTGTTTATAAACATGTTTATAAACAAAAAAAAAAATAGTTACCAAACGGAGGCTAAATTGCAAAGTATATCATTTCTTTATTCTTGTTGATTTAACTCAGGACTAACCATTTGGACTTTTCATAATTCTTTCAATTGTTCTAAATACTCTTTATATTTTGATAATTTTTCAAAGATTTTGGGATGATCCTTCTTAGTTATATATCATAATACTATTCCTTCCGATACTTCTTCTTCTTCTTCTATATCCTTATGTTCGAGTGATATATTATAAACTATATTTATATTTTTGACAATTTCAACAGAGTTAAATCTTATATTATTTATGCAAGCGTAATCAATATCTTTATATATTTCTTCTAATTTGGACTGGGTAACAGAATATATGCCTTGATATTTTTCAGTAATAGTTAATAAAAACGAAATATCTTTATTATCCAAATACAATTTATCACAATCACTAGAAGATGCTTGTGAAGTGTTCATAAATTCAAACAATCAGGTTGATCAGGATTATGTCTAACTATTCTATTTTCTTAGTGTAAGTTTAGTAAAACTAAACCTGGGAATCTAATTTCAGTATTTTCTTGTAACCAAATTAGATGTTGTTGTTATTCATACTGGTGATATCTAATGATATTTAATATTTTTTTCCCACTTTTCTTGATTATTTTTTTGTTTTAATTCTCTAAGAAGTTTTTTTATCTCTCTGAATCTTAAATCAAAAGTATTATCTTTAACAATTCTAAGTCTCTCTATATCTTCTCTATCACCATTGTTCATAATTAAAAATAACAAGCATGTAGAAGCATATGATAAAAAGCATGTAATCAAAGTATGTAAATGGCAGTAAGTAAGCTTATAGTAATCAAATAGAAATAAGCAGGTTTTCCCTCCAGTGTCGTCCAATAGCTGCCTTGAATGTACTCAATCAAACCTTTGAATCAAATGAATATTAGATATTTTTTAATAAATTGGGTCCATAACTGCTTCCGCAAAAAGTTTTTTAATCAAGGTTGCATTTCTCATTCTGGAGAACTAGCCGTGTTTCCACAGACGCTATCTCACAGTATTCAGAGTCTCCGTTTTCACCCCTATCTCGAATCCTTTCAGAAAGACCTTACTTAGAACTTTTTCAAAACTACATGTTTTAAAAACAAGTTTTAAAATTGAAACAAAGCTCAAATATTATCCCAAAATGCCACAACACATCAAAAGGCTGACGAGATTTCTGTTGAGCAACAGATTCTTCAAAGAAGAAAACTCATTTTGGAAAATATCAATACTTTCGGGGGTCATGAGAAACTTAATGAAAACCTCTTTTAAGAAAGTTTTGATAAAAACTCAAACATCATTTCATTCATAGATTGACATTGTACATACTGCAAACTATATACGGACACCTTTGCTACTCACCTTATGAAGTTTAGAACTCCATAAGTGATTACCTTATTACAAGCTTTGATATCTTCAGACTATCTACTATTTTTTCTTGAATACAAGTGGTGTAAACAAGTTTTGAATAAAAGAGTACAAGTGCTTGACTCAGATATTTCGGGGTGCCTTTTCACTTAATCTCTTCCCCCTTTTATAGAGGTCTTGGATTATTTTCCTCCTCTCCTTTTTGGTGACCAGACAGGAATCTTATCTCTTCTGCAATAAATTTCTTGTTGAGTAGTCATCAACCACTTTTTTCGGTGCATTTATCTTTCTTGCTAGCTGGCTTCAATAATTCTTGACAATTTATCTCCGGATTGAGACAAAACACCATAGCTTTTCTTTAATAAATAGACTTTATTAAAGTAGTTAGTGAAGGGTCTTTGTCATGTCAGCTATCTTCTTATTGTTTAGTGACCACAGTTTTTCTTTCATAAATGACTTTATTAAAGTAGTGATAAAGGGTCACTATTTGACAGCTTTATTTTTCCAGCCTTAAGTCAAAGAACTCTGCTGGGAATTCTGTACTATCGAGTGATGCATAGCTCATATCTTCAACAAGACAATGTTTACACCTATGCTCTGGATGGTCCCACATTATCTTGCATAGCTCTTTGCGCATAGTTTCACTTCCACTTACTTCATTGATAATAATTTTCTCAAGTAGGTGGTCCAATTCACAAATATCTATTTCTTTAGATGGCAATCTTGCATTG
Source organism: Ligustrum vulgare (assembly GCA_963555705.1). Lineage (NCBI taxonomy): Eukaryota > Viridiplantae > Streptophyta > Magnoliopsida > Lamiales > Oleaceae > Ligustrum > Ligustrum vulgare. The sequence goes on along the minus strand of OY743176.1, from coordinate 19,417,109 downwards.
GAGTAGATTACATTATTATCTAAAGGATATAACCAAATTTTTTCTTTTTCAGAAATAACTTGACTTAAATTATCAAATATTTCTTTATATCCTTTAGTTCTTCTGTAAGAAATCATCTTAACAATATCTTCATATCCATTCTTAACAACTTTTTGGCTAGTTGGTAAGAAGTGTTGGCTTGTGATCCCTATCTTGATACAATGAAATGATGGGATCATTGTTCCTTCATATTTATCCCATTCCATTGTGGCTGAAAAGAATCGGATATATATGTTCGTACTTTTGATAACTTCAGTAAATCTTCGAACTGCCTTTTTAACATCTATGGAAAGTTGTGAAATTTCCCTTAGATCTTTGCTTGGATATATGCAGAGTATATTCCCTAGTTCAAAGCAATTTTGAACCCAATTAGCTGGAGCTCATGGATAGAAATTTATCTTGTTGTATTTTCCATTGTGTAGGGTCTTCATCCATTTCCCTACTTCGAGATACCAATCTGACAGTATATTGAAAATAACAATAAAGAAGAGAACTTCTTTATAGTTATCTTTGTTTGGTAATTTTTGTTCATGGCAAACCTTTACCACATCTTTTGGATTTATTTGCTCAATACGGGTTTTGGAATCAATTTCGTTCCTCTGTGAAGAGGTTTCCATAATCTTATTGGTATCTTGATTATCCTTCTTGAATAAAGGCTTTGCATCTGTTTCCATATTTTTAGTACAAACATTAGGATTAATTTTTCCCTGTGAAGGGGTTCCTAATATTATCTTGTCTTTCTCTTTATCCTCGGGAAGAGCGCTAGTATTCATAAGACCCGGTGAAGGGTTACTAGACTTTGTACAAGTATTTTCTGTCGAATGGGCTATCTTGGTACTGCCTAGAAGGATTTCTTGTATAGTATAAATAAGACCCGGTGAAGGGTTACTAGACTTTGTACAAGTATTTTCTGCCGAATGGGCTATCTTGATACTGCCTAGAAGGCTTTCTTGTATATTTTGAATTTGCATTTCCAAACAAGAGACTTTAAGTTCAAGTATTTGGACTTTTGTCTTTAATTCCTTCAGCTCCATCTCTGCTAAGATAATCAGGAAGAAAGTTAGATTGTCCTTTAATATATTCAATATCAAACTTGAAATATGAAAACCATATCTGGATTCTGATAATGTATCGATTGGCAATAGATGGATCAACATTATTTTTTAGAAATGCTTTAACTTGTGTATTATCAGTTCTAATCAAGAACTTTTCTGGTAGCAAGTAATCTTCATATTTTTATACTCCTCGCTTCACAGCAATGAGCTCTTTCATATTTGTTTCATACCTTGTTTCAACTTCTTTGAATGTTCCTGATGTATATCCTGCAAGTATTTTCGGACAAGAACAATTCTTTTCACATTTATATTTTTTATGATTCTTTTTTACCTTAAGTACTGCTTCCTAGTAGTAATCTGAAGCGTCAGTTTCAAGGATAAAGAAATCTTCTTCTTGTGAAATAATAAGTTTTGGTAGATTTTTTAATTCATCTTTTATCTTCCTGATACTTTTGCGATCATGTTCATCCCAATACCACATTACATTTTCCCTTAATTTTGGAAGAAAGTAATTTTTTAATTTGGCACAATTTTCAATAAATCCTTCAGCATAATTTAATATACCGAGGAAACTTTGTAAATGTTTTTTATCTTTAATTTCTTCAGGAAAATCTTGAAATTTTTCACCAATGTGAGATTGCAGTTGCAATTCTCCTTATTTTATAAATAATCCAAGAAATTCTATCTCTGTTTTTGCTATCTCAGCTTTCTTTTGAGAAAGTGTAATACCATGTTTTTTCATGATATAATATAACTTTTCAAGATGTTCAATATGTTCATTCATATCTTTTGAATGAATAAGTAAATCATCTATGTAGACAATAGAAAAATGAGTAATAGGTTTTATTACCTCATCCATTCTTCTTTGGAATATCTGTGGTGCATTTTTCAATCCAAATGACATTACATTCCATTCAAATTGGCCTAAAGGATTAGGAGTGCTAAATGCAGTTAGAGATTTGCTATCTTCTGTGAGCATAATTTGCCAAAATCCCGATTTACAATCAAACTTTGAAAATATCTTCTTGTTTTGTACTTGTTTAATAAGAATGTCCTTATTTGGCAAGTAATATTCATCAAATTTTGTAACTTCGTTTAGCCTTTTATAGTTAATCACCATTCTGGCTTTTCCTCTTTTTATTTCACTATGTTTTCTAACCATAAATGTTGGACTACTATGTGGACTTTTACTAGGCCTAATTAGTTTGGCTTCTAGTAATTTTTTTATTTGGATTTTAAATTCCTCTTGGTCTTCAACACTGTATTTCATCGGTTTAACTCTGACTACAATATCTGGTTTTATAAGCTTTATTTTGGCTTTAACTTTATCTGTATCCCATTTTTCTAATGGATTTTCAGAATAAGATTCAGAAATTTCTTTTCTAAGTTTTTCTAACTTATCTTCTATTGTCATTTTTAGCACATTAATTGATTTAAATTTTTCTGTACTCCAACATCCACCACGCTGGGTTGAGGAGCTCTGATGATTAATTTCTTTATAAGCTATGCTTACAGTTCTTGTGATTCTAGGTGTAAATATCTTGTGTGCACAAGGTGTTGTGAACATATATTTATCAATAAATTGAGTAAAAGGTGAATATTTTAATGGGAAATTACATCCAATTGTAGTTGACATATATACATTATCAATGAACACTTCCCTAAGAGATATTAGAAAAGGTATTTGTGTAGCATATTTGCTATATATTATCTTGTTTCCTCCTGCTGTAGTAGCAGTTGCAACTTTCTTTGAGTCATATTTCCAATATTCAGATGGTAGTACATTTGGTAAGCAAAGTCTTATAGTATTTCCTGTATCTAAATAAGCATGAAATTTTATTTTACAATAATTTTTTAAATTGAATATAACTTCAATATATGGACTCATGGGATTGGTATTTATTATCCTTTCTATGGTAACAATAATCTCATATTTTCATCTATCCTTGGTATAATAACTGGGTTTCCTTCAAGTGTTATTTTTATATATCCTTGACATATCTTGTAAGGGCTTACTCTTCCAAGAAAGCTCATTCCTAGTAATATAGGTGTTTGACTAAGTCCATAATTATCATCCTTACATAGGATTATTTATGTTTTATGTTCACCTCGATTTTCTCCTATAATTATAAGAGGGAAATTCAAATATCTTTTTATTTCAAGATTATATCCTAAGTAATCTTTAAAGACATATTTTTGTGGTAACTCATAATCTTGTAGGTGACTAACAAATTTAGCATCTACATGGTTCTTATCTGCTCCTGTATCTATAAGGACAAGAAGATCATTCTTGATCCCTTCTTGGTTGATATATCTAGTCCTGATATAATATTGTGAGCTTGCTGGTTCATCAATACTTTGGTTTTTAAGTCGTTCTATATTAACATTTCCTCTAGGTGGGAATCTTGCAATAATATTTTCTCCTTGTAGTCTCACACTACCTTTTCTTATTATTCTTCTTTCAGAATTAATTTCCTTAGCTTGTTTGTGAAAATCAAGCATTATTTGTTCTGGTATTGTAACTTCATGTTCCTTATATCTTCTAGGTGGAATATACTGTGCCAATTCATCAAAATATTTGTGTATTATTATGTTATATGCTATTTTCCTTAAATTGCTATGATGGCTAGTACTAAAAGCAAATATCGATTTTATGCTTATACTAAAGCCTTACTTTTATGTAACATTTTCGAGTTTCCAATTCTACAATAGAGATTGAAATTTTGGTCTATATTTTCATCTGTTATTGAGATTGTATAATTTGGTTTTACTCTAAATATTATCTTCTGATAAAAAAACTAAATTTCCTACAACAGTTCCTAATAGGGCATCTATATGATCTTGTAGGATTCTGTCATCCATGCAATAAATTTCAATAGGTATATTCATACCTTCTCTAAAGAATCCTTTAATCATAACTTGGATTCCTCCAATTTCAAAACATTTTAACTTCTTCCTAATATTTTTTGGGATTTTGGATAATTTTTGTTTTATACCCATTCTTTAGTAATTATTGGGATTCTGGTTTTTCCCACTACATCTTCTATGTTAATTGAGATTTCTTTATAATTCATACTTACAATTGTTTTGTTCATCCCAGGGAGTATTCCTAAGAATCCTTGATGAAATACTTCTTTTTCTTGTAAGTCTAAGATTCTTTTAGTTATCTCTTTATATCTTTTGCTATCAAATGTAATTTGTTGACAAATTCCTTCTACTGAGTCTTCTTCTTCCTCAGTTGTTTCAATATCTAGTTCTTATACTTCTTGAATTTCATTCATATATATATTTTCTTCAGATTCTTCATCTGATGATGATGTTTTTAACTCATAAATACTACTACATTCACTGTCTAAATCCTCAAAATACTCAATTGGTTCTATATCACTATCATCTATAATTTTTTCATAAACTTTGAGAGTTTTTATATTCTGTTTATCTTTTATCTTAGGACATTGGGGGGGCTATGTGTCTTTCTTCATTACAAATGAAGCATCTACATTTTTTGTTATATTTCTTTCTGGGCTTTTCAGACCAATTTCTTTTCTTGAAATATTTTTTATAAGGCTTGAAGTTTCTTTTCTTAAACTTTTTAAAGTTTTTGAATCTTCTTTTATATTTTTTATATGGCTTATATTTCTTCTTATGACATCCACATTGTTCTGTTTGACCTATATCTTTGTAGCAACATTGTTAGGATTAAAGGCTCAAGATCGCACCACAAAGAACAAGAACAAAGATTAATCCACAAAGAAACAAAAACTTTATTCAAAAACTGTAAAAATCATAGAAACAGAATCCAAACCCAAAAAATCATACAAAACTTCCAGAAAACACAGAAATAATACAAAATAACCACGAAGAACAACTGAGTTGCAGAAAACTCTGCCAAAACTCAACCAAAATGTATACTGATTAACACAAAATCAGTATCAACAACAACCACTAAGAAATTACAATTTAAATCTATATATTTCTGGAAGAAGAATGAAGAAATCACGAAGATCAAGTGAGGCGATAAAAATCGCCTTTTCAGAGAGAGGGTTAGGGTTTGAAGTGAAAGGAAGCGTCTAGAATCAGAATGGCAATCAGAACGTCTCCCTTCCTTTTTTATCACAAGTGGACGGCTCAGATTCATCAAATAGAACCAATGGTCTAAAATAAGTCGGTGGTGATAATGCAGGCCTCATGACCCGGTAGTAAAGAATGGGCTCCAAGCTGGACTGAAGATTTGGGATCAAAAGTTCCGGTCCATTCCATTAAACAGATCAATTGCCCAAACAATCTCCACCTCAATTGAGCTGGTTTCCAGTACCTGCAAAACAAAACTGAAAAGTATCAAAATTCAATCAAGTTTAAAAGGCTCAAAGCATCTCTAAACTTATTAATTGGAATGATCTTAGTTCATGCATTTGCAGGGTTAACCTGTGTAGGAATTTTAACAAGTTTCACAATGCCTTTATCAATAATGTCTCTGATGAAATGGAATTTAACATCAATATGTTTGGACCTATTGTGAAAAACAGAATTTTTACACAGATGTAAAGCACTTAGACTATCAGTACACACTTCAATTTCAGAATCATCAATACAACAGATTTTAGATAATAAACCCTTTAACCACATGCATTCCTTAACAGCATCTGTGGCAGCTATGTATTCTGCCTCAATTGATGATAAGGTAACCAATTTTTGCAGCTGGGATTTCCAGCTTATACATGAAGAATTTAAAGTAAAGAAATAAGAGGATGTTGATTGCCTGTTATCAACATTTCCTGCAAAATCAGAATCTACAAAACCCTTGAGTTTAAAATCATTTTTGGTTTTAGAAAATACTAGACTAAGTCTAGCAGAGCCTTTCGAATATTTCAGTAAACATTTCATAGCTTCCCAGTGCAATTCACCAGGATTGCTCATAAATCTGCTTAAAACACTTCTGCAAAGGCTATATCAGGTCTGGTACAGACCATCAAATACATGACAGATCCAACTGCATTAGAATAGGGTACATTTTTCATTCTAAGCACTTCATCATCAGTTTTTGGACAATGTTCAATAGACAATTTAAAATGTGCAGGCAAAGACAAAGACACAAATTTGTATTCAGATAAACAAAACCTGTTTAAAACCTTTTCAATATAATGTTTTTGGTTTAAAAACAATTTTCCAGATTGTCTATCCCTAAAAATATCCATGCCAAGTATCCTTTTAGCATTTCCTATGTCTTTCATCTCAAATTCAGAATGCAGTTTATCTTTAAGAACATTTATATCATGCATATTAGGCCCAGAAATAAGCATGTCATCCACATATAAAAGCAAGTAAATAAAATCAATTTTACCAAGTTTAAAGTAAAAACAGGAATCATATTTACTTTTCTGAAAATTAAGACTTTGGATATAAGAATCAAATCTCTTATACCACTGCCTGGGAGCTTGTTTTAGGCCATATAAATATTTTTTCAACAAACAAACTAAATCAGAATATCTGCCTTTTTCAAAACCTTTAGGTTGATGCATATAAATTGTTTCATCCAAAGAACCATAAAGAAAAGCACTTTTCACATCCATTTGCTCAAGTTCTAAATCAAATTGTGCAACCAAAGCAAACATAATTCTGAAAGAGGTATATTTAACTACAGGAGAAAATATTTCATTAAAATCAATTCCTTCTTTTTGAGAAAAACCCTTGGCTACAAGTCTAGCCTTGTACCTAGGTTTCATGTCTTTAGACTCACTTTCTTTCAATTTAAAAATCCATTTACAGTCAATTATCCTTTTATTTGCAGGTCTATTGACTAAAATTCAAGTACCATTTTTTAAAAGTGAGTCCATCTCATCTTGCATAGCTGCAAGCCAAAGTTTGGAATCCTTAGAAGAAACAGCTTCTTCAAAAGATTGTGGTTCAAGCAATAAAGGATCAGAATATATAAATGCAGACACAAAATCAGGATCCTCAAACCTAGGAGGAGGTCTGATCTCTCTTCTAGGTCTATCCCTAGCTAATTGGTAATTTTCCAAGTCAGTTTCAGCTTCAAGGATATCAGCAGATTGTGGCTCAGTGTCAGCAAGTTCAGGTTCAGGTTCAAGAATGACATTAGGAGACTGTGGGGGTTGCTCCACCTGAAACTGAGTATTGGGCAGACCATTTTCATCACCTAAATGGTCTGCACTCAGCTCAGAGGTTATAAAATCTTTTTCTTTAACATGATCAAGTAATTTTTCTTCTTTGTAGGGAAAAATATTTTCATTAAAAACCACAGACCTACTCAAAATGACCATGTAACCTCCCTGTTCCCTGACCCATAATCTATAACCCTTGATCCCTTCTCCATACCCTAGAAAAACACATTTTAAAGATGTGGAGTCAAGTTTAGATTCAGACTGGTGTGAGTAGGCAGCACACCTAAAAACTTTTAATTTTGAAAAGTCAGGAAGATAATTATTCCAGATTTGATTAGGAATCTTAAAATCAATAGCACTGCAGGGAGAAAGATTTATCAAATAAGAAGCAGTTTTGACTGCTTCACCCCAAATTTTTTTAGGCAAATTGGAATCAAGTAAGAGGCATCTAGTTCTTTCTAGGAGAGTCATATTCATCCTTTCAGCAACCCCATTTTGCTGTGGACTGTAGGCAACAGTCCTATGCCTAAGAATACCTAAGGTGCTACAAAAAGAATCAAACTCTTGGTTACAAAATTCTAAACAATTATCAGTTCTAATAGTTTTGACTCTTTTTCCTTTCAAATTTTGAACTAAGGTAATCCAGTTTTTGAAAATAGACACTGTTGCATCCTTAGTTTTTAACAAATGCACCCAGGTTTTCCTAGAAAAGTCATCCACTATAAGAAGAAAGTATCTGAAACCTGAAACAGAACTCACTGGAGCAGGACCCCACAAATCAGCATGCAAATATTCAAGCACATTAGATGATTTATGAATACATTTACCAAAGGAAATTTTCTTCTGTTTATCTAACACACATTTTTCACAGAAGTCAAGTTTATGCAATACATTATTACCAAATACACCTTTGGTTTCAAGTAATTTAAGTCCCTCTTGACCAATGTGTCCTAACCTTTTATGCCATAACTCAGTTTTATTCAAGTCAGACATGGCATTAAAGGACTTAGCATAAACAGGCAAGGTATTCAACACATATATCCCATTAATTTTGGGAGTACTCACAATCAAACAGTTATTTTTGAAAATACTCAAATAACCAGTTTGCATTCTAATCTCAAAAGATTCAGAATCTAAAACACCAAGTGAAATCAAGTTCCTTTTCAAATCAGGAACATATCTGGTTTTATTTAAAGTAAGAGTTTTGTTATTATCAAGTTGTAACAAAACCTTTCCAATACCTTTCACATCACAAGAAATATTATTGCCAAGTTTCACATAACCAAAGCAATTATCACTGAAATTAACAAACATATCCTTTTCAGGACACATATGAAAGGTGCAGCCAGAATCTAAAATCCATTCATTATTATTATCTGACTCGGTAGTGACATAAACCACCCCATTATTATTATTGTCTTGCACTGCAGCCTCAGTTTGATTACTGATTCCCTGTTCAATTTTCCTTTTAAAACAATATTTAATATGATGTCCAGGTTGGCCACAGTAGAAGCAAATTCTAGGAAGTTTATTTACATCTGCAGTTCCAACATTATTATCATGTGTTCTAAAATTGTTCTGGTTTCTGAAATTGTTTTGATTTCTAGCATTATTATCTTGATTTCTGAAACCAGACTGACTTATAAACTTATTGTCTTTAGACCTATTGAAATTGCCCTTATTTTGAAAATTTCCCTTAGCAGGCTTATTATTCCAATCCCTATTGTTGCTAGAAACATTCCAATTTTTATTGAAATTAGTTCCAGACTTATTTTGCCTAAAAGAGTTCTTCTTCATAGAGGTTCCTAAAACATTATAGGCTTCCTTAGGATTATTTTTAAACTCTAACTCTTTATTCTTAAGGGATGTATGGACAATTTCAGTGGTCAACTTCTGCCCCCCATACTCCAAGGCATTCCTCAAATCTTTAAACTTACCCCCATAGCATTCAGTAAACAAACAACTTTTTGTTCATCAGTAAGTTTTTCATCACAGTTTAACAGACTTTGTGTGATCTTAGTAAATCTACTCATATTTTCATTCACATCCTTTGATGGATCAAATTTAAAAGAGAAGTATTGTTTCCAAAAAAAAAAAAACACTTATCAGGCAAAGAGACAGTATCATAGATTTCTTCCAATCTATCCCACAATTCCATTGTAGTTTTAGTCTTGCCTACTTGTCTAATGACATTATCAAATAAGTATAAAAATAAAGTGCTCCGAGCAGTTTCATCCATTTCAAGTTGTTTGTCCTGAGGGGTATCAACGGGTCAGGATTTATCAATAGCCTTAGCATATTTCATTTGAAGTAGTAAAGCTCGCATTTTTTGGCTCCAGAGGTTGAAATCCCCTTTGCCATTCCATATTTCAACATCTACCTTAACAGTAGCCATTGAAATAGTGACCAAGATTTTGAAAATATTTCAAGTTATGGAGCTTTAGTAGTTTAAAGAACAAATAATCAGGCAGAAGACAATAACGCAGGTCACAGTCACAAAGTAAGACAGTGACACATAGTGAAGAATTTATATTCAAGAAAGTTCACAAAAGTTCAGAACACAGTAATCAGTAAACAAAGTAATCAAGGTGATCACAATTCAACAAATTAATTACTCAATCAAGAAATCACATAGAACAATATACTGAAAAAGCTGTCCTTCCAGTATATCCCTCAACCTATACTGGATATTCCCACACTCCCTCAGATTCCCGGATTCTCAATGAAATCCTGGACAAAGGTAAGATAGGGGTCCTAGTTATAGGCTTCAACAGAGAGATTTGGGAGAGGACATGAAATTTGAAAAGCAAATTTACAGTATAAGATTGCAGTAATTAAATGATATTATCTGATTGCAGATTTTATTTTAATAAACTATAGAAGCTTCCACAAAGAATCAGAATCCCAAAAGTTTAGGGCCACAAAGTAACAGTACCAGTATCCACCACGAAGATCAACCACCAAGAACAATGTAGGATCTTTATATGTAACCAGAATATTTTATAAAAAAATATTCTATGTTTCAAGATCCTCCAATAATGTGGACTCAGAAATTTAAAATCCAGATACAAAAAATTCAGAAAACCTAATTTTAAAATAGGTTTCAAAAAATCAGTATCCACAAGGTTTAAAAGATTTAATATAAAAATCTTCAAAAATAATTTTGAATCTGAAAAATTTAAAACTATTTTCCGAAGCAAAAACGATTTACAGTTAAGGTTTGTAAAACAACTTAAGGAAGTAAAAAAAAATTTCTTAAAAAATTTACACAGTTCAGAAAACCCTAAAACGTTTTGAAGAAAAACTCGTACGTTTTCCAGAAACCCTAGATCCAAAAAAGAAAAAAATCTGGATCTACCAGATCTGAGTCAAATCCACCGGTTTTTCAAAGAACCCTAAGGCTCTAATACCACTGTTAGGATTAAACGCTCAAGATCGCACCACAAAGAACAAGAACAAAGATTAATCCACAAAGAAACAAAAACTTTATTCAAAAACTGTAAAAATTATAGAAACAGAATCCAAACCCAAAAAATCATAGAAAACTTCCAGAAAACACAGAATAATACAAAATAACCACGAAAAACAACTGAGTTGCAGAAAACTCTGCTAAAACTCAACCAAAATGTATACTGATTAACACAAAATCAGTATCAACAACAACCACTAAGAAATTACAATTTAAATCTGTATATTTCTGGAAGAAGAATGAAGAAATCACGAAGATCAAGTGAGGCGATGAAAAATCGCCTTTTCAGAGAGAGGGTTAGGGTTTGAAGTGAAAGGAAGCGTCTAGAATCATAATGGCAATCAGAACGTCTCCCTTCCTTTTTTATCACAAGTGGACGGCTCAGATTTATCAAACATATCCAATGGTCTAAAATAAGTCGGTGGTGATAATGCAGGCCTTATGACCCGGTAGTAAAGAATGGGCTCCAAGCTGGACTGAAGATTTGGGCTCAAAAATTCCGGTCCATTCCATTAAACAGATCAATTGCCCAAACAAACATAAATAGTTCTTCCTTATCTTATATGCTTTTTTATTTTCTAGTACTTCTCTGCACCAAATACTTATCATTCTTTTTGTAAATTCAATTCTACTTTCAAGACTATCTATATATATATATATTCCTTCTTCATCCCCTTCAGGTAATATTTTATTATATTCTTTTAGTAATTTAGTTCCCCATGGGAATGGTAATTTTGTGAAGTAAGATCTTAAGATTGGTTTATTATCTGTATAATCTCCCTGGTTGATTGTATAGTATAATTCTTGAAATTTACATGTATATCTTTCTAATTCTCATATATCACATATTCTTAAATTTTCCATTGCAATCATTCCTTCATTATATTCATCTTGTTTTCTAACTTCTTCATCAATTATGTATCTATCTCCTAAAAATTCTGTTTTGATGGCTCTTTCCAACCTATTTAATATATCTCTTATACTTTGATCATTTAGATTATTCCTATTATCTAACGCATCAGTTGTATTTTCTCCATATTTTATTCTTCTTCTTGTATTTACAGGTAGTTTTCTCCACCATTCTGATACTATACCTCTAAATGTATGTTCTATAAATCCAAAAGCTGTATATGTGTCCCATTTATTAAATTGTATTGCTAAATCAGTACTTTTTGTCCATGTTTCAATATCTTTATTTGTATCTACACAGTGTAAATCTAACCATATTCCTGTTATATGGATTGGTTCATTATATGATTTTGTTGGATTTACTTCTTTTATGGATTGTTTTCTAATATTCCCACTATATCTATTCTGAGTTTTCCTATATTTTTAGAGTCCTTCTCTTCTAGGTATGTAAGTTTCATATGGATTACTTGTATCTTCATCATTGCTAAATTCTTCTTTTACGTTACTAACAGATGAGTTTGTATTCATTTTAGTATTTTCTACTTGTTTTGCTAATTCTTCTAATTGATTTTTATATTCATCATATTCTTCTCCTATAGATTCTAAGAATTTTCTTTCTAATTCTTCTACATCGATTATCATAAATTGTTTTATTTCAGGTATTTTTCCCTTTCTTTTATTTTTATCTTTAATTTTTCTTCTGTAATCTTGATGATGATTAATTATGATTTTATCTTTTCCTTTTAGATTTTTATCTAATATAGTATTTCCTATTTGTAAATTATATTCTAAATTTTCCAATTTCTTATTCATTTCTTCAAATCGTTTGTTCAAATTATTTTTTGGTAAATAAGGATAACTTGGTTTTTTATGTTTTTCTACATTTGTTAGAAATTCTTCAATTATATTTTCTTCTTCTGATAAATTCATTTTGATTTTTTTTTTGTACACAACAGGGCTCTGATACCAATTTCACCAGGGTGCGCAGAACACACTCTCTATTTTCCTAGAAAATTATATAGGCGGAATTATAATCGTCTTATGATTCTTGTAAAAAATATTTCTTCTTGTCTTATTTTGTTTATTTCTATTAATCTCAGATATTCAATATGTTGTTTAATCAATCTTTTAAGTTCTTCGTATAATTCTATAGTTCTGGTACTTGATTCTCCTTCAATACTAACTAATTCTGTATATTCTCCATGTAGACTCCTGATTAAATCTTTTTTTCTCAAGTATGTGGGGGTTGTAAACAGGCATAAATTTAATTAGGTAAAAACTAATTTTATTATTTTGTTTTCAAAAATTATTTGGGGACTAAATTAAAGTTATTTTATAATTAGATAACTTTGTTTGAAAATGAGGGTATTTGAGAAAGAATAAATGGTTGAATGTTGTGAAACTATCAAAATCTAAGAACAATACTATAGAGAAGTAGATAGAGAAATATTAGAGAGAAAAAGATGGAGAGAATGAGGAGAGAATTCTCATTAGGAGGTGTAGGAAATGTTACAAATCAAGCCCCTATTTATAGAATGGAAATATGAATAAAATAGAAATAATTCACACCACTAAGAAATAAAGAGTGATTATAAGTCATTCACACCTAACAAGTTAGGTATTTCATTTTAATAATTTACAAGAATTTCTTAATAATTTATAACATTGAAATCTATTTTCAAAATATTATAGTTTTAAAGTCTATTTAACAAAAGTTTATACTTATTGAATCTATTCAGGATATTCCCAATTCTTAATCCTAACCTAAACTATCAGAATCGGACTCACCTCCCTCTCTACTCTCAAGGCCTCTGTTTCTCTCTGTAATCGCCGCTCTCTGTTCTCCCTCGTCGCCACCCCTCTCAGTCGGCCTCCACCACCGACCACGCACCACCACGGTAAAGCACCCATCCCTGCTTTCTCTCTTTCCCCTTTCCCTGCCTGCGCACGCAAAACACACACACGCGTTACACACACACTTTTAACACACGAACCAAAAAAAAGCATATATTGATGTCAATGTGTGTATATGTTGAGTGTGTATATATGTGAAGATTTTTCATATTTTTCAGATTTAAATTTAGTTAGATTTCGAATTATAACTGTTAAATTGGAGATTGGGTAATGTTTATATATGTATGTATTGATGTAAATATCATCCTTAAGTATAAATTTCTGATTTCTTAAGTTATTTGAATAAATTTTCAGATTTGTCTGTGATTCGGATTTATAATTGTAAATTCAGATTTGGGGAAAATTATATATATGTATATTTTTTATATTTTCAGATTTGGATTATAGTCTAATTTCGAATTTAATAATTGAAATTTGGGTAATATATAGATATACATGTGTGTAAATTTGTATTTAGACTTGGTTTAAATTTCGAAGCTAAATATTTAATTTTCAGATTATGAATAACTAGAATTGTAATTGGGTAATTTTGTAAAGTTAGGATAAGTTATGTAATTTTGAGTTTGAGTTTGAGTTTGAATTTGAAAGATGAGACGACCTTCTAATGTGCATTGAGATTCATTCTTTATTTCGAATATGGTTCTTATGTGTTTTGGTCATACCGTAAGGTCACATTTGTGTTAAATTGAAGTTTTAGTCTCAATTAATGTTTGATTGAGTATTACAATAAATAACAAATTTATTTGTAAACTGAAAGTTATACTTTTGATGAATGGGAATAGTTAGGACTTTGGCACATTGATGTCACGGGCATCTAAGACTCTTCCACTTGCAAATCTAGATAACGGTAAATATTAAGGACGTTAGGTAGGTAAACTTTCCCTATTTTCATCAAAGTTGAAAGTTAACGTGGAATTAATGTACTTAAGTGACTTTTGTGTTAATCACCTAATTTTGCTGCTTTTGGGTTACGATATGCAAGTATGAGTATTTAAGAAATGTTCAAGTATGTACGTTATCATGTCATTGCATCATCAAGCATACATTGACATCGAAATTGGGAAGTCAAATATTTTTAATGAAAGAAATGTGTCAATGTGCAAATCTGTTCAAAAGTTATGTATCCCAAGTTTTAAAGAAAGAATGGGTGTACTTCTATGTTATGAAAGATGTGAGTAGGAAATGGGGCGCGAGGGATCGGCGTACCTGAAAGTAATGAGCCGCATTGCGGTGGAAGAAAATGAATGAACCATTTTGCGGTGGAATGAATGTTAACCGTTCTGCGGCTTTTTACCGGTAAATGTGATCTGGTTCCAAATAAGAATTGTCCACTGTTATCTGATTGACTAGAAGATACATCAAGTGAGTTCACGATGGAAATGAAGTAAAAGTTTTGAAATGTTTAAGTGAAAGTTTATAAAGTTTGAAAGTTCTGAAAAGTAAAGTAAATGGGGATACATATTTCGAATTATTTAAAGCACTTCATGTCATGAGCATGCATCACGTGCATAAAGTTTACTTACTGAGCTTTAGCTAGGTAATCTAAGGAGAGCACTTGGCGGCAGACTCAGACAGTACCCGTAGTTTATTTTCTTTTAAAAATTGAATTAAGGATTTTTACAAGTTTTTCATTGGTTGTTCTTTTAATGGTATATTCTTTCAATTATTTTGTTGGATTTAGTTAAAATAAGTTATGGTATTTCCATGTGATTAGTTAATATCATATTTCATAAGTTTAAAAACTATTTACTTTAAAATATTATTGTTGAGGAGTTTGGGAATTGGTGTTGAAGTTTGATTTTGAATTGTGGTTGGATGTTGAATGCTGGATTTGAATGAGTTGAGATTTATGTTTTAAAAAACTGTTTGATGTCCCTCTACAGGTTGGCTAAGTTCAACTTATAGGGGGGACTTTGTCGAAATTTCATTAGAATATTTCAAATAAAAATATGAAAATTTTAGTGTTTAACAATGTTTTATTTCCACATTAAAAGTAAAGGAAAGTTAACAAGCCTAAGTTTAAGATTTACAACTTGAGGTGTTAAAAATGCATTTTTCAGAATTTTTCTTAAAATAGTTATTTGTGCAATTGAGTCATTGACCACAAAAATGTAGTATGGAGTGCAATTAACCCTATATTTTATAAACCCAATTTTAATATCCATAATCCATTAACATACATACAACCTGTCTCTTACTCTCTTCTTTAGACAAAATCAGACTTCTGCCCTAGTTCTTGCGTAATGGTGGCAGGGGAGGGGGGGCGGGGGGATCCGTCCCGCCCCACAAGTTTTTTTACCCAATTCGGATACGCCCAGGGATCCATCAATTTTTGAGGGCCCTATTCACGAGGCAATTTTTTTAAATATCATTTAAATTAAATCTTTAAAGAAAATAAAAAAATAATATTTATTTATTAAATTTTATTTTTTTATTTGAAACGGGGTCGATTCGTCCCGCACCGATCCGACGATCGAATTTTTTTGCCATCACCATTCTTGTGATTTCAAGACTTCAAATTTCAAAATCCTCTCTTAACTCTCATGTGCTAGCATCCTAGTATCGCGGTCAGTCGAATTCCAATTCTGAGAGGTAGCGACTGAGGTGTGAGTGGCAGCCTCTTCAATCTTCGTTCGGTACACTAATTTGTAATTTTTATACTTATGTTTAAGTTTTTGTAATGGTAATTTGTGAGCCCCATGTCCACCTTTTGTGAATTATGATTTGATGTATATTGGATAACTTTAATTTGTGAACGGTGATTATTGAGATTTGGTAAATATTTTGATTATAGAAAATTGGATTTTTGGTGTATAATTTACGGATTATGGAACATTTTTTCAACCAAAACGAAAATCGATTATAGTTTTAGTGGTCTTGCAACTGCTTCTAATATTTTGATAATACAAAGAAATTTCGCACTAAATTCAATATAGATTATCTTGTGTCGGATTTAGGGAAACGATCTTTAATTGAGTAATAAGATTATAACACTAGAGATGATGTTATGATGACATACTTAGAGAAATGTCTTTGTCAGTTATATGAACATGACTTTTCAAGAACATCGAAGAGAAGTGATAATAAATGTTTTAGGAAAGAATGTTTCAATGAATTTTATTGTATTTCTATATTGATTGATCAAATTTTAATATTATTTAAATAATAATAAAAAATCTCGTTATTATAGTCGTTGACGATTGTTAGTCAACGATCAGCGTCCGACCACTCTAGTTGAACTTTGGTCATGAGGTAAAATGCACAAATGGTCCCCATTCTTTGGATTTTTTTGTGAAAATAGTCCCAATGTTTAGATTTTGGCATTATACCTTCAGAATTACCAAACGTTGCGAAAATGATCTCTACCGTCAGATTCCGTTAGTTTTCACCATTAAAAAAGGGTTAATAGCACAAATGGTCCCTAACTTTTGAATTTCTGGCAATAATAGTCTCTAAGATATTAAGTTCATGTTTGGCTTATTTAGTTTGTAATATACAAACATTTAGCGTATTTAGTCCTTAAAATATTAAGTCCCCGTTTGATATCAGTTATTTCAAATAATATGGTTTGTAATTGTAATTTTTTGAAGAATTTGTGTTAAAAACTATTTTTTTTTTTGGAATTCATGTGTAGATTATATTATTGATAGAATGCGTGGTTGAAAACGAGTTTTTAAAAAATAAAGTTTATTCTGAATCTCTAAAGTGCACTATAAGATATTTAATAAAAATTCACCGCATTAACAGTTCAACCTGTTGGTAAAAAAAAAAAATTCATGAAATATAAATTAACAAATACATTGGACATCATTTTAGGAATTGAATGACAAATATGTTTTTATCAGTTCTACATTAAAAAAATAAAGTTTATTAAAATATATGTGATTAAAAGTGGTTTGTAAAATTATGTTGTTTATACATTGGTTTATAAATTGTAATGATTGCGTTAAAGAATTGAAAAATGAATTAAAAAAAAAAAAAAATCCAATTAAAAGGCACGCAAGTCCAACCATAACCTACACTTTATAAGCAAAGGAGAAATAGCGACTAAGGTTTTCTTCCTCGGAATTACGCTAAATATTGTCGGAGAAGCAAAAAGAGGAAATATTCATCACCCTTGGCACCAATTTTTCTTGTGTACCAGTGATTTTTACTCAACTTCTTCATCAACAAAGTTGGAAGGTAATGTTGGATTTTTATTACTACAAAACGGGCTTTATATTTGAAATCCCACGCAAACTGACTGCTGTGAATGATGTAATTTCAATTCAACTCCTCATAATTTATATTTCAAAGTTGTTGTTTCTTGATGGTAGTCTTCATCTAGCAACGGTGATTTTTTCGATAGCTTTGTCTTGAATTTTTGATGCTATTTTTTATGGTTTTCTCATTGCCTAAAAAACTAGCTGCGCCCCAAGAATAATATGTTAAATACCCAGGACCAAAAACCAGTGGTGGCAGTTGCCCCCACTAGGCCCCAGGTGGCTTCGCCTGCCATGGCACTTAGGGTGTGATATTGTCATGTCAGGACCAAAAACCAGTGGTGGCAGTTGCCCCCACTAGGCCCCAGGTGGCTCCACCTGCCATGGCACTTAGGGTGTGATATTATCATGTGTTCCAAAAAATATATGTAGGGACATGTCACGTGCAACATTATGGCGCCCATTGTAGGCAGTAGATCGGATTGTATACAGACATAAATATATAAATTATCGATTCCCGAATATTAGTATTAGTCATGTACGGGCAGTGTGGATGTAAAAAGGAAAGATGATCTTGACATGATTGGCAACAATGTGTAAAAAATAAAATAAATTTAAGTCATATATACAAAACTTAAATGCTATCCGATATCCAATCCCTCTGCACTCTCTGTGCATGTGTAAAATTGATAAATAATAAGTCCGACAATATTCTACAGTGTTGTATATTTACTGATGTGCTTCTTTGTTCACAGCCTTCTCCGAGTCGTACTCATGGTTAGAGATGGCAAAAAAATTCGATCCGCCCCGTCGATCTGTCGACCCGATCCGATCCCATCCGAAAAAATCCCGATCCGTGGATCAACGGATCGAAATTTATGTGATCCGCCCCGATCCGAAAATTCACGGAGCGGATTTGGATCGGGGCTGATCCGATCCGCCCCGATCCGAGATCCGACATTTTTTTTAATATAATTTTTTTATCATGTATAAAAATCTAATATTTAAATTTTGTAGCAAACTTTAATTTTTGGGAATAAGCTGCAATCTTTGTATTTAAAAAAAAAACACATTTTCATGTTCTTCATTTGAAGAAAGAATTCCAATAAGTGATGGCAAAAAAACTCGATCCGTTGAATCGGCGAATCGGCCTCTATACGTCTCGTTTCAATAAAATAAATAAAATTTAATAAAAATAATAATTTTTCTAATTTTTTTAAAGGATTTAATTTAAAATATATTTAAAAAAATTTTAAAAAATTAAAAAAAAATTTAAAAAAAATAAAAAAATAATTTGGCGGATCGGTGGACCGATCTGCCCCGCCCCGACCCGAAATTTGACGGATCGCGGGGCGGATCCGGATCGGATCAAAAAAATTCGGGGCGGGGCGAATCGGACCCCGATCCGCCCCGTTGCCAACACTACTCATGGTCTTTCCACTCCCCCCTTGGTCGTCCTGGTCCTCAAGGGCTGCCAGTCTCGTTTCCAAGAAGTGGATTTTTGCCTTCCGCAGGGATCGAACCTTGTACGGTTGTACCTAGGGGTTAAGTACAAAGATTCTTAAATTCCTGCTACCATTGTAAGACCGCTTTTCATTTCTCGTACAATTTTAAATTTCACGTAATATTGTGATGAATGTTATTATAAATTATGATTTTATGATCTTTAATGTCTATAATTGGAATTATTTTGCAATGGAAGAACTTGGACGCCGACTCGATCACTGTACCAATTTGAAAGTTTATAAATTGGTTATTTTAATTATTTTTTTTTGAAAAGAAACAACTATATTAATGATAATGATGGAAAGGATACAAGTTAGTCCGATGAGAGTCGGACAGTAAAAAGAGAAGAAAATTGTATCCCTACAACAAAAAGCTCCAGTCTCTAACTAAATCAGCAAATAAAATTCCTCTAAATTCTTTTACATTGAACAACCAAATAGCTGTCCAATATCTAACTTTATCCCACAAATTTCCATAAGAATCCTCGATGTCGTCAAAAATTCTCTTATTCCGCTCTAACCAGATCACCCAACAAATAGCCATAGCGCTGACATTCCACAACTTTTGTTTCATCTTGTCACTTGAGATAAAAGAGAACAAAAACTCTGAACAACGTTGTTGACGTACCCATTGCACCTTGAATTCTTTAAACAAGCTATTCCAAAACTGAACAGAGAATTCACAATGTAAAAACAAATGGTCCAAAGTTTCATCGTGTTTTTTACACAACACACACCATCCAGGCAACATAGAAAGATTAGGCCGCCTAATTTGTAGGAGTTCATGAACGTTCACTCGTTCCCGTAATAGTAACCAAGTGAAAACTTTAACTTTTGAGGGCACAGGACTTTTCCAAATATATTTGAACCTATAGTTCAACAGATGATGTGTCGACTCCTTCAAGCATTCAAAAGCTGATTTACAAGTGAAGAATTCTGAGCTATCTCCCATCCAGACTCTTCTATCTTCTAAGTTATGACAAACGGTCTTGTTATCCAATATATTCAACAGCTCAATTAGTTTTGGTATCTCCCTGTCTAGCAGATTTCTCTTAAAGTGCAGATTCCAAGAGATACTAGTACTCATCCCCTCGCCTTCTGTATCTAGAAAATCGTATATTTTCCCATTTTGCAAAGAAGAAATTCCTGCTAAAACAGTAAAATCCTCTTCCAAAGGCTTATTACCCACCCAAATATCTTTCCAGAATCTTATATTCCTTCCATTACCAACCTTCAATTTGACAAATCTTGAGAATTCTTTATAAAGAGAAGCTATACCTTTCCAAGGTCCTCTAAAAGTCAGTCTCTCCCCCAGTTTAGAATCCCATTGGTTTTCTTGAATACCATATCTACTTTTAACAACTCTAAACCATAGAGTATTAGTTTCCAAAGGAAATCTCCACAGCCACTTCATCAATAATGCTTTGTTTCTGACTTTTAAGTCCCCTATTCCCAAACCACCTTTTGCCTTTGAACGGCAAACAATGTCCCAAGCAACCAAATGATCACTACCATTTAAATCTCCGCCCTCCCAAAGAAAATCCCTCATTAACTTCTCTAAATTGTTTAAGACCATAACAGGTGCCTTGAATATGGACAAGTAATAAATGGGCATCGACGATAAAACAGATTGTATGAGTGTAAGTCTTCCTCCTCTAGAGAGATATGCATTTTTCCATCCTCCCAATCTCTTGGCCACCTTTGCAATAACCGGTTCCCAAAAAATGCTTTTTCTCGGATTATCACCCAGAGGCATTCCTAAATATTTAATAGGCCAAGAGCCTACCTCACAATCCAATACCCCAGCCAAATCATCCAACCAGCTATCCTCCACATTAATCCCCAGCAGTTGGCTTTTATGCAAATTTACCCTCAATCCTGATAGAGTACAAAAGGCCTTCAAAATCATCAACAAGTTATGAATTTCTTGATTATTTGCGTTCAAGAAGAACAATGTGTCATCAGCAAATTGTAGATGGGATACAACAACCTTTTCTTTACCCACAGAAAACCCCCTGATAATAAAATTTTCTTTTGCCTTGTCAACCAACCTCCCCAAGACATCTACAACCAATGTAAACAAAAAAGGTGACAAGGGATCCCCTTGTCTAAGACCCCTTGATCCTCTAAATTTTCCAGTAGGTCTGCCGTTAATGAACACAGAATATGAAACTGAAGAGAGGCAACCCATAATCCATTTTCTCCATTTATCCTTAAATCCTTTTCGCTTTAAAACAAAATCAAGAAATTGCCACTCCACACAGTCATAAGCCTTCTCAAAGTCTATTTTGAACACCACCCCTTTTTTCTTAGAGCATCTGTAGTCTTCTACAACCTCATTGGCCACTAAAATGATGTCAAGAATCTGTCTGCCTTCTACGAACGCCCCTTGCGAATCTGATATGGTATCACCCAAAACTTCTCTAAGTCTCAAAGATAATGCTTTTGAAATGATCTTGTATAAGCTAGTTACAAGACTAATAGGCCGATAATCCTTCACTTTTCCACAACTCAATTTTTTCGGGATTAAACAAATATATGTTTCATTTGTTATCCCATTTACCACCCCATCTCTCTCGAATTCTGCAAAAACCTTCATCAGGTCATCTTTCATAATTTCCCATTGAGATTTGAAAAGTGCTAATGTAAACCCGTCAGGTCCAGGTGCTTTATCTCCATCACATGCAAACACGGCCCTTTTAACCTCATCTTCATCAAACGGCCTTTCAAGCCATTCCGCCAAGGATTGTGAAATTTCCTTCCATTCAAGACCTTCAAATCCTGAAAAAGGAGTTGCTGCCGAAGTGTAAAGCGAACTAAAAAAACCAACAATTTCTTCTTTAATTTCTCTATCCGTTTCCACAATCTGCCCATCTTCTTTTTCTAACTTCGACATGTAATTTCTGGCTTTTCTTACATTCATTAAACTGTGGAAGAGCTTAGAATTTGCATCCCCTTCTTTAGCCCATTTAAACTTGGATTTCATTCTTAACGCTCTCTCATCTTCAAAAACCAATTGCTGCCATTCGCGTTTGATAGACTCCCTTTCTTCTTTTAACTGATTATTCCAGCGACCATTCAATTCCTCGTTGTCCAGAGTTGTGATTCTTCGTTCTAACACACTTCTAATCAGTCTTCTATCGCCAAACACCTCATTTTTCCACGATTTCAGTTTACCTTTTATGTTTTGCAACTTTTTCATAAAACGGTAACCTTCCCAACCAAACTCCCCTGGTTCAGCCCACCATTCTGCAAAATCCTTCCCAAAAGATTTGTGTGTTAGCCAAGCATTTTCAAACCGAAAAGGTGAAGGTCCCCATTTAGGTGGGTTTGAGTCCAGAACAATCGGGCAATGATCTGAGACCACCCTCACAGCCACTTCTTGTCTACAATAGGGAAAAAGTTCTGTCCATTGATTACAGAACAGAAACCTGTCTAACTTACAACAAATGGGAACTTCCCTAAAATTAGACCACGTAAATTGCCCACCATTCAGAGATGGATCTCTTAGGCTCAGTTCCCTAACCAAAGTATCAAACAATTTCATGCTTCTTGTATTTGTATGGCTGTTGAACTTCTCATCAACCCTCCTTACCACATTAAAATCGCCCCCTAGACACCAATAATCTCCACATAAAGTTCTTAGTCCAGCTATCTCATCCCAAAAATTTTCCCTTCCACTGTAAGTGTTGGGTCCATAAATACCCGTAAACCACCACTTTTCCCTTCCTTCCATTTCAATCAAAATAGAAATGGAAAATTCCCCAATCAAAGAATCAATCACCCTTATACGTCTAGTATCCCAAGCTATCATCATACCTCCTGCCCTACCAACTGAGGGAAGTGCAACCCATTCTTTAAACCTCGATCTCCAAATGCAGCCCATGAACTTTCTATCAAGTACTTCTCTTTTTGTTTCCTGTAAAACTACTATATCTGGATTTATCTTATTTAAAACCTCCTTTATGGCTCTTCTTTTAGAGGTAGAACATGTACCCCTAACATTCCAAGAACACATCTTCATGGTAACCTTGTGTTTTTCCCTTTACAAAGTCTGCTCTTCCCATAATTCACATTGAATTGCAGATTCTGTAGCTCCCTGTGACCTTTTTTGTTGATTATGCTTCTGGACGGGTTTTGTTCTTGAAAAGAAGACACCATCTGGATACCCATCTGTGTCAGAACATCTTGTATTTCTGTCCATTCCCCTAAACTGTCTCCGATTATTGAACCCTTCTTGCTATGTGCAACATCTTCAACCTCCATGTTTTTCGAACTCAGATTCTTACCCTCTTCTTCCCTAGAGCCTTTATTGTTCTGCTTGTCTGTACCAACTTCAGTATGTGGGGTTAATCCAGAACCTTCCTCCCGTTCATCCATCTCGGCCAGAAGAAATTTAACAGCCGGCAAGATATCCTCTGATGCTTCCACTGAATCTGACACGAATGAGTTATCTTCATCTGTATCTGAACTGTCAGCTACGGAAGAAGAAGAATCCAGTCCCTCGACAATCTTAAGTTCATCAAGATTATCATCAAAACCTTCCTCGTTGATAGTCTGTTCCATCTCTCCAGTACTGCGGGTAAAAGTTGTGTTTTCGCCAAATTCTCTAAATCTCCTTCTGCTCCTGTCTCTGTAATATACTTGGAGGCTTTTATTTTCTTCGGTTTCCTCGTCAGCATCTCCAGACTCGTCCGTTGCTTTTAGTATTTTCCCCTGTTTTCCTTTTGCTGGATTTAACCTGAATTCGTTCCACCTTAGGATTTTCCCATGAGTAAAATCCCCAATTTGTTTGGGCTTAATTCTTTTCAGCTTAGTAATATTATTAGCCCATTTTTTAGCTATCTTAATGGGTTCTGAATGTGACCTCTGGATTTCCTCCATATTCTGTAAGCCCAGAGTGGATTCAGATTGTGAATATAGAACTTCTGGCGATGGGCTAGTGGGCAATTGGGCTTCTTCATAAGGGTTTATGAGCAAGTGGGCTTGTGAAGATGGGCTTGCAATCAACTCGGACTTAGAATGGCCAAAATCCCAACCTGAAGAAGGTAGACAGAGTTGACTTCTCTTCCTCTGCGTCCCCTTAGAAAAGGCATCCTTCCCATGAAAAGAAATGATAAAGGAGAAAGGTACCAAGTTTCTAGGCTGACGATTTATATTCCCAAGAATCCATTTACAACAATAGATCTGCATTAATTGCATATTATCTAAGTTATAGTTCATAATGGCCCTACCTTCTATAGCTGAAACATCATTACTGCTAGAGCCGTATTCCCAAGTCATTGGGGTTGGAATGTCCTTCATCTGTTCCTGACGAATATCGTCAACTGGGCATTTAAAATCCTTAACTGCCACGTCATTGTCTTCAACCTCTTTCTTCCGATGCCATTTAGTGTTGCAGGTTCCATGAAATTTGTACCTTCTGTCATTAAGTTTAAAAAACTTCAAACATATAAATTGACCATCGCAAGGCAGCACCAGTTTTTCCTTAATAAAGCCTCCTGTGTTGCCTCTTAACTGCATCCTAGCATGAGGAAGAAATTTCAACTCTGCAGTTGCATGATCGATGTCTATTAATCCACCACAAAGGTTCCCTATCACCTTAAAAACGTGTATATTCCACAAATGAAGAGGCAGCCCTTCAACTCCAATCCAGCTATGATTACACCCAATCTGTATATCTTTGAACTGCTCCTGCATAGACCATTTCTGAAACCGGACCATTGCGACTGCTGGCAATCGGATCGTCCCCCAAGATTCTGTCTGCTTCTTTTCATCTTCACTGGTACACCATAATACTGCCCTGTCATCGTGCATAGGACTGATTTCTGTATATCTATTCATAAAAATATCCAGACCATATTGAATACTTTCCCAGGAATCTGAACTGTCTTCTCTGAACAAGAGCACTGCGTTCTTCCAATTCCTTTGATGGGTAGCTGCCTTCCTATATTCATGAAAACTACCTACTCGTTTGTTCATGTTGTCAGCAAACAAATCACGAAAACTGGGGACTCCTGGTTTAGCTGCAGGTAACTGAGAAGACATACTCCTTCCTAACCATGGTCTATTAGCTCCGTGAGCTATAGCAGTGTTGCGCTTCCCACCCTTATTGTTCTCATCCTGTTTTGAAGCACGTTGCCTATTCCAAGAGTTTTTCCCCAGTACATTTATCAAACAGCCTACAAGCCCCTTCCAACCTCTATGATTTCCACCTTTTGGAACAATAATATGCTTAAGATCACCATTCATAATCTTCGTGACTTTCAAGAAGATACCTCTCTTATTTTGGTAAACCTCCAAAATCATTACAAAAGATGAGTTTCTGAATAATCTTTTGAAATGATAAAAATCCTTAGCTTTCAGCAGGGTTTCCAAAGCCTCTTCCATCCAAGTAGCAGCATCAATAGAAATTGTAATTTCGAAGCTTGTATGTCTGGTTCTTTCTGAAATCTTGACAGAACCTCCCCCATTCACCAAAAACAACACAAAAGTTTTGTGTTCTGTGGTAAAATTCCAATACCGCGACGCCATCTTTTGTGATTCTCCCATATTCTTGTTACCTGCACTCTGTCTGTAAGGTTCCATAAACTTTCTTACCAACAATCCACGAGTTCAGCTTGAAAAAACCACTTCCAATCCCGTATGAACAGTAACCGCGTAGGTATGGGCAGCAATGGATCTCAAACAAGCTGAAAAATCATCCCAAGAAGCTTCCCCAAGGTGCCAAGATGAAAGCCTAGTAGTTTGCAGCTGGACAATCTAGAAATTTAAACCAAAACATGTGAAAATTCGTTGCTCAAGTTTGAAGACAGCAAACCATGCCCTAGGTGCTCCAATGTTCAAGAATCCATCCCAAAACTATGTAATAATCATGTAAAAAGATGTATTCTAGCTGGAAGAAGAAAGCCCAGTACAAGAACTCCCACGAAAAACACGAATCGAGACCCAAAATCAAAGTGAAGTTCTCGTATGAACAGTAACCCGAGGCCCTAGGTGCTCCAATGTTCAAGAATCCATCCCAAAACTATGTAATAATCATGGAAAAAGATGTATTCTAGCTGGAAGAAGAAAGCCCAGTACAAGAACTCCCACGAAAAACACGAATCGAGACCCAAAATCAAAGTGAAGTTCTCGGATGAACAGTAACCCGAGGCCCTAGGTGCTCCAATCTTCAAGAATCCATCCCAAAACTATGTAATAATCATGGAAAAAGATGTATTCTAGCTGGAAGAAGTATTTTAATTATTTACGTGCGATTCTATGTGATTAATTGTTTTATTGCCTAAGCATGTTATTTTCTATTTTTATTATGCCAATTTGAAATTTGGGGGGGAAGTTTAGTGTCAATCGATGGTAAATAGAACTTATAGACTTACTTAAACAAGAGAGGAGATTTGAGGGACTGAATCTGCAAATTTCAATAGATTAAAAAACCTAACCCTAACATAATTCACTCACTCACGCCCTCTCTCTCTCTCTCTACGCGGTCCCTCTCTCTCACCCGATACCTCTCTCGCTCTCGGCTCCCTCATCTCTCCGTTTCTCTCCCTCGGCTTCTCCCTTCACGACGCCGGTCACCACCACCACCGGTAGTAAGCCTCCCCCCTCTTCCCCTTTCTCTTCACGATACACACACGAACCGCGCACACACACGGTTTCACACAATTCCACTCACACACACATCCATAATTCGATATACACATGTATATATATATATAAATTCTATGTAAATAACGTATGTATGCACCATATATGTATAAATTCAGATTTATGGGTTAATTGCAGATTTTAAGTTTTGTTAATTTTCGAATTTTACCTTAAATTAAGGAGTTAATGATGTTATGTGTGTGAGTATTGATGTATGGGAATGTGTATATTGTTATGTATGTATAAGTATATGTAAATATATAAATTTTGAATTTTTGGTGTGAGCATATGTATATATTCAAATTTTGGCGATAAAAAATAAAATTTTCAGACTTGGGACTCATGAAATTTTGATTGAATTGATGTGATATAATATCAAATTTGAGGCTGAATGTATGTATATATGATCATGTATATGTATATGAATATTTAAACGACATGTGTAATTTTGAAACTTTGAGATAATAGTATAAAAGAGTAAACCTTAACATTTAAGGAACAAGTTAGTTTATGTTGAAGTTATGTTCAAAGTTATAAATTTTTAGTTCAAGATCATTTTTGAATAAGTAATGCTTGGCTTTGATTTGTGAAATTGATAAGTAAGATTTCAAAATTTGTCCTTGAGCTTAATGTATTACTTCGAATATGATATTATATGTGGTGTTAAATGTGTTTGTTATATCATGAGTCACATGAAAGTCTCGACCTAATTTAAGAGTGTTAAATGTGGTTATTAATTAGGAGAAACGGTACATTGACGTCGCGGGCAACTAAGACTTCCACCTACATATTAAGCAAAGTAACTACTGAGGACTACAGGTAAGTAAACTTTCCCCTGTTTTTATAGAAGCTGAATGTAAATGTGAAATGTGTAAATGACTGTCTTGCAACTTACTTGCTTTGATGAATTTAATTTACTTTATGAAAGTATATATTGAGAAGAATGTTCAAGCATGCACATTATCATGTCATTGCATCATCAAGCATGCATTGGCATCGAAATTGGGAAGTCAAATGTTTTTAAATGAAAGAAATGTGTCAAAGTGCAAGTTTGTTCAAAAGTTATGTATCCCAAGTTTTTTAAGGATGAATGAGTGTACTTCTAGTTCATGAAAGTTGCGAGTGGGAAATGGGGCGCGGGGGACCGGCGTACCCGAATTAAGTCGCTTTGCGACGGAATGTTCAACCGTTTACGGTGGACTGTTAAACCGCTTTGCGGTGGGAAAGTGAATGTTAAACCGCTTTGCGGTGGAAATGTGAATGTTAATCTGGTTCCAAATAAGAAATTGTCCACTGTTATCTGATTGACTAGAAGTTACATCAAGTGAGCTCGCGATGGAAATGAAGTGAAAGTTTTGAAATGTTAAGTGAAAGTTTGAAAAGTTTGAATGTTCTGGAAAGTAAAGAAAAAAAAGGGGATACATATATGGAATTTTTTTTAAAGCATTCATGTCATAAGCATGCATTCATGCATAAAGTTTACTTACTGAGCTTTAGCTCACCCCAATCCCTCCCCATATTTCAGGTGATGAAAGTTAGATGATTAGAGGAGAACACTTGGCGGCTGACTCCGACAGTACCCGTTGTCGCCTTACTTAATAAAGTTAAATTTATTCCTTAATTCATTATTATTGATAATTGTTTGGTTGAAGTTAGTTTTGATTAAGTATGGATGACGTATTAGAGGTTAAATTACCTCTTATTTCATTCGTCAATGTCTGTTGATATTTTGGAAAATCTTATGCTTGAGGAGTTGGGGAATGAATGAATTGGTTTTGGCGATGATGAATGTGATTGAGATGTGATTGATGCTTTCAATTTTTAAAATGGTGTTGATATCCTTCTACAGGTTGGCTATGTCCAATTTATAGAGGAGACTCTGCCGAAATTTTTGTAAAATTTTATAATACAAAAATGGAAATTTTAAATGTGTAAAGGTTCTAAATTCTGCATATAATGTGAATGGAAGTTAACACGCCTAGTTTAAGCATTTAAAATTGGGGTGTTACATCTGCACTCTCTGTGCATGTGTAAAATTGATAAATAATAAGTCCGACAATATTCTACAGTGTTGTATATTTACTGATGTGCTTCTTTGTTCACAGCACTACTTATTCTAAGATATTGACACTTGAGAGCAAGTATAGAAATCATGGATGACCAGAGAAAACGAACACTGGAAGCACTAGAACGAAGATTTGCACAAGCAGAGGCTGAGCTTCATAAAAAGCAACATAAGAGTAAGAAAAGGCCAATTGAAGATACAAGAAAGGCCAGTTCTAATATTGAATCTTTATCCGCGGATATGGCAGTCAAAAAACCCTGTTCCAGTGCCTCGTTCAGAAAAGGTTTCCTTATATAATCATAAATAATGCTGTTCAGTTTTTATTTTATTTTTCTTGAAATTTTCTTGTGCATTATCGTGTTAACTCCAGAGATGATAAATAGTGACAATTAAAAATTAAGGCTACAATGATAAAATGTCCCATTAAAATAGTTTGCACCCAAAGAAAAAATGATTTTTCTTTGGAGTCAAATGAAGTACTTTAAAATGTTTAACATGTGCAACGCTTATCATTGAACACACCATAATTGTAGATTCTACAAGCTTGGATATATTTTGGACGAGATGAGATTTAAAAGTTTAAAACATTCGTCTTTAGAAATAAAATTGATACCAGCTCTAGTTTGGTGTTATCTTATCGTGTTGCTTATGTTAAATTTGAATCCAATTAGAAGCATTAGAAAAGAGGAGCTCAAAAGTTCCTCAAAGATTGGGTGACATGTTACTAATGTGATTCTCAACTGCACATTAAGCCACCGTTTGGTGGAGATTAAAATTATTTTTAAGTAGATTTTTATAGAAGTTGATACGTGTAGGTAAAATGTTGTAGGTCCCATAAAATGTGGTTGATATTAACTGTTGAGTTTGACTTAGATTAAAATCTAGATTATAATCCTTACCAAACAGGGGCTAAGTTTATGTTATAGAATTGAATCAACTTGAAGTTTTTGTGGTTTTCAAATGAGACCTCAAAGTAGATGCATATAATTTTATTTTTTGTAAGATTTTATATTCTGTTCAGGAAGAAATGAATATCCACTGTCCATAAAATAATGAAGGAATTGGAGAAGTGAATGTCTTCCAAATTTATCAGATCGATTCACTATGTATCATTATGTGATGTGTGGGAGGGGCAATTTTGAACTCGTATAAAGGATCAGAAAAAAATGGAGCTTGCACGGTGCAGTATACCTTCTATGATTCAGTGATATCAGATTGGAGAAGTTCAGGCTCTATGCCTGTAAATTAGATCCATGGAAGTTTCAAAGACGTGCACTGAATCTTGAGTTACTGATTACTGAAATTTTAAGCACACCTGGTGGGGGAATTTGCTAAATTTTTGCCAAATTTCTAGTGCGACAAGGAATTGGCAAAAAAGGGATCAGATATGAATGAAGCAAATATTAGTTTGTGCAACTGAATGCATGTATGTCATTGACTGTGTCCTTTTTGGGTGGGTTTATGGAGCATTTGATCTTCACATTTTCATGATACGCTATACCTTGCTTGAATGATGCTATTGGGCTTCCGAATTCCTTTTTTGGTGATAATTTCAAGTTAGGCTCTCTAATATCTTCTGCACATCTAATTGTTCTCCTCCTTGATTACTTTTCCAGGCAATATTTCTTTCAGGGGTCATAACACTGCACAAGGTACCATTGTTTTTGTTAGATGATTGCTATTTCTATTTATGCAGAGATATTTTATCTTTTGGTGTATCTTGAAACATTATCTTAGAGCTAAAATAGTTGGCTACCACAATTTACAGATGTAAAAGTAGAGGAGCCAGCATACTTGGAGCTTTCTTATCCTGTACATGAAAATTTGCTGCCAATGGGTGTCGAGGTTACTCTTCCACCTTAATCCATGTAGCCATTTGAGTGGTCTGTTTTGTGATTATTTCCCAGAAATTCATTTATACTTATTTCTTCTCAATTTGCTTAACAAAGCAGAATTCAGATAAAAAAACTGCAGTTGATCATATTTTGCATCAACTTTTTCAACACGGTGATTCAGCTCAGAAGTACATGCAGGGATCCAAAAGCATGAAAATTGACAATTTCATCCTTCTTGATAATTTTGTTCCTAAAAGTAGCAGTTCTAGAACTCGCATTCAAGCTTTAAAGAGCCACTCGAAGCGATCAAAAAAGCATATGTCCCTGAAGCAACATAAAAAATGTGGATCCTTTACTTTATCCCATGAGTTCCACAAGTGAGTCCATATGGTTCTTTTTGACCTTTCAATTGCTTATTTAACTTATCGTCTTCATATTTTTCCTTGTACAGCAGTGCTCAGATTATATTCTTGTGACATTTCATATTTCCTTTTTCATATTATTTGACTCATTATACTTGTTGAGAAAAACTGTTCTGCCAATGTTGTATTATGTTAATTTTGCTTTAAGAGTTGATTTCAGATGTCTTTATTATGATTCTTGCCACATCCTTCCCTTTAAGAGCCAGTCATTTGCATATTATGCTCATCATTTAATGAAACTAGGTTCTGAAAAATAATGGAGACATTATTTAAACGTCTTTCAGCATTTCAGGAGAAAGTAGCTGATTTTGGAATTTTATTTTCTGTTAGGTTCTTTAATTATATTATTATTATTATTATTATTATTATTATTATTATTATTATTATTATATACTTGAAATTGAAGATGTTGCCTCTAGGCATGTAATAACAAATATACCTCTCCAAAGTTAAGTTTAATTTAGGGGTGTAGTAATAGTAATACTATATACTAAGCATTTGTCGGAGAGAGCATCAAAATCATTTCAAAACACGTTCTATTGGATTCACAACTTTTTCCGTACTTTAACCAAACATTCACCAAGAAAATCATTTTTCACTTTGAGAAATCTCTCCCAAACAAACCCATATTCTTGATCAGATTGCGAGAACAGATGGTTTTTTAGTTGACTCCCCCAATGGATTTTTATCGATTGAACTGTTCTGCAAATCTCTCCAAGTATGGTGGTTGATGATCTCCTCTTTAGTTGACTTTGGTAGATTATGTTGTCAATTTATGGTTACTGTGGTTGGTTGCTGGAATATCTTAGGTGTTTGTCAACTTCTCAATTCATTTGCTTCCCTTTTAAATTATATTGTCCTATTGATTTTTTATACATCTTAATACAATTCAAGAGCATGTTTTAGGCCTTGGTTTGTCTTTCTGTGTTTTCTTATCATGTACAGTGTTATAGACCGCTTGCCTTTAGAATAGAGCAAGGCCATTGAGGCACTGACAAATGGCTATTTCATTTGTTTATGTAACCTTCATCTATATTTGACCTTGATGAATGGCCTTTGTCAACACATAATGATTAGTCATCTTGTTTCTTTGCATACAAGGAGAATGATTAGCTTCAAATTGTCAAATTAATTTATGAGCATGGTTTTGCACTATAATAATCTTGTAACTTTTTCTTTGAATTCTACAGCTTTGAAACATTTAAGCCTATGCATGACAAGTGGAAATCCAATATCCAGCAACTTCTAAAAACGTAGGGTTAGATGAAATCCCCTTTATTTGTTTCTTTGCCTTGTTACCCATACGTTATTTTTTCAGTAAGTGGGTGAATGACATTGCAGGGAAAATCAGTTAGCTCAGTGCCTCCTCAATGCGAACCTGCATGGTGCACTTATTCTAGGTTAGAGAACCTCTCGTTCTTTACTAGCTACCATTTTTTCTTGAAGTATTTCCTTTGCATTCTATCAATTCCTTTGCATTCTTATCATTGATAGAATGCAAACCAGACTTCTCTGACCTGTCATTCATGAACACAGTCTAAATAACTTTTTAATCACACACATTTTCTCTCTCCAATTTTTAACCGTACATTTTACCTCAAAAACATAAATAAACTAATTTATAAATTGTTACAGTGTTAAAGAACGGAGAATTAAATGTTTGATGGACTGAATAGTTTGACTGGTTCTAGTGGGAACAAAACTCAATTCAGTCCTACTAAGGCAGAGCACCTTCGGGTTTAAGACACTAGAAAAACAGAAATTTGGTGACATTTACTCCCTGGATTTAGCTTTTTCCTGGGAGTCAAAAAATATAAAAAAGAGGCTATGCCATTGTGGTTTAAGACACATCTAGAAAACCAGAATTTGGTGACATTTACTGCCTGGATTGAGCTTTTCTCTGGGAGTAAAAAAATATAAAAAATAGGCTATGCCATTGAGGTTTAAGACACCTCTAGAAAACCAGAAATTTGGTGACATTTACCACATGGATTGAGCTCTTTTCTGGGAGTAAAAAATATGAAAAAGAGGCCACACCATTGAGGGTACCCACTGGAAGCACTGGGCTTCCAAATTCTCATTCTCTAGTTGACTTCCCTCTCTAAGTTCTACTTTTATTCTTTTATTTTATTTTATTTTTTATGAAAAATAAAAAATAAAATCAAAGATAAAATCTGTCCAAAATCTGGACACGCAGGACAATTTAGAATCTTCAGAAGGATCTTGGAATACTTCTAGCCACTTGAACCTGTCAAAAACAAACTAATGGTTTCACAGAAGGAAGTTCCACAAAAATCTTGCTCTTCCTCATCCTATTCAAAACCACATCCTTGTTTTCTCATTCCGACAGAAGACTTTTGCAGTTTTACATCCTCTTAACCACGTTTTCAAAATATCGTATGCATCAAGTTCTTGGAGATTGTCAGTTAACTTGTTTTATATTGACGTTTGAGCTATTTTAATTACCCAATCCCCAGTTTTACTAAGCTAGTGTTTGGTAAATAAAATAAACTGGTTATAGACGACACAATTTCCAAACTACTTTTTGACCACACAAATTCGCTCTCTCTAATTTTCAACCACTACTTTTTACTTCAAAATTATAAATAAATCAGTTTATAAACCACACAGTATTACCAAACAAAGGAATAAAAAAGGACATTTATATTGCTTTTATGCAATTAAATAACCATGTTGATTAGTGGTCTATTCTTGTAGTTGTACAGTGTAAAATAGTTTCCTACAGTGGAATGTGTGGCATCATGGTACGTGAAACTAAAGAAACATTTGGAATTATTACTCAAGATAACAAATTCCGAGGTAATATTTTCATTTTCACTGGTGAATCAAGTTACAAGTGTTTCAGATATTTTACTCCATTTTTGAGATTGTAAATAGAACGTGTCTTTCTGCATGTGCCCTTTATTTATTTTCTTATTTGTTTGCGTTTCCATGGTAATATTTGCTATATAACTATATGAGCAACTGTTTGGACAAGCTAGGGTCCTCTTACGTAATTATTTACTTACTTTCAAAGACTGTAATTTTCAATGTTCTCACACTTTTTACTTAACGTGACTCATAGACAAAAGATTGTTGATCTGAGATTGGATGATTTAAGAAAGGTCTTTGATCGAGGAAGCATGGTCATGGAACCATTGAAACTGCTGTTGTATAAAAAGTTTAAGCTTTTATGCAAAGCAGCAGATGATTTAAGCATGCACCCTATCCAGTAGCTGTTGTACTATTTGTGCTTCCTAGTTTCTGGTGCAGTTTAGTGTATGTATCCTTGTTTCTTTTTTGCTGAAGCCAGCCTAGAAGAGATTGTTGCTTCTTTTGACTTACTGAGAAGGTTTTTGTTTTCTATTTTTGTTTTGACACTCTATTAATCTTGACAATACAAATTTACGCTACAATGTCAAAATCTTATCTGTTCTCCGACTTTGAGAGGGTGGGATAGGAGGCATTTTGTTCATGGGGCCTCAAAAAGAGAGAGAAAGTAACACAATAAGTAGATGGAATTGTTAGCCCCTGTTTGAGCCCCATTCTTTAAACACTCATTTTGAACCACTCTAAAAAAAATAATCACTATTACAAAATCTATTTTCCCAGAATTCGGGGCTCAAACAAACCCTAATATTCATTGTTTGAGTGCCATCACGTTGGATGCATTAAGCAGTCTCTAGAGATTGATTTCAGTTTCTTGCTATGAATTATTAACAGAACGTCTTAGATTGTTGAATGGACGAGATCTTTCACTGCATTGGGCCTATCTATATTTCTGGGATAATTATGGATAAGACAGTTTTTCTAATCTTGTTCTTATTACTTACAGTTGTGCCCAAAAAGCTTTCTATTTTCATGTTCCAAGCTGATAGCTGGAAGATAACACTGCATGGAGATAAACTGGCCTCCAGAAACTTGGTCCCGTGATCATATTTAGGTATGCTTATCTATCAGAATTAGTGCGTCCTGGTATATAGCTCCCTAGCTAACATTTTTAGATTCCTGGTACCATTTTAAAGCAACTTTTTTTTATTGAAAAAAATAAAATAAAAAATGTTGAACTCCAACCTTAATATAGATTTTTCTTCATTTATTCAAACTGAATGCAATAGAAATTCTATCTGCTTCAAGCTCAAAAACCCTTGGCATATATGTGATCAAAGTTCAAATGAGAACAGGATTTTAATCTTGTCTGCAGGATGGTTTTAGCTAGGTAGTGACTGCAGAGTAAGAAATTCAGTAAGAAAGTCGGTTTCTAATTGCATGTTTGATAAGGTGAACTAGATATTACTACTCTATTAACGAAAAAAAATAAGTAACGATATCGTCAATTACATTGTCCGGTCTTTCTCTAGCTCACGATTGATTTTCATTGTTCTGGGTTGTGTGCACTCGACATGAGCAATTGGTAAAATATGTGTTCCAGTTCCTAGTTATATAATTATGAGCTAATCCTTCCCATTTGAAAGAGACTTAAATGTTTTATCTATTCTTGAATCATAACCTGAGGAACCAGGATCCTGATTGTTGGTTCTCGAAAGTTTTCCACAGGTAATGTTTCGATCGTGAAAGAGGAAGATGAGGGAGTCATTTTGTTTTACAAGAACTCGTCCAGGAAAAACATCTTCATTGAAGGGGATGTTACATATAACTTGATTGCTCGTTCTTTGCAATTTGATTTGGAAGGCCTTCGAAATAAAGGTTGTTTCCTCCCGTTTGGAAGTGGAACCTGATTTTGGATTTGGCTAATGTATGAAGTGCAGTCATTGTGAAGACTTTTCAGCTCATAACAATTTTGTAATTTTATTAATTATATTTCTTTAGATCATACAAAGTATTTCTTTAGATCATACAAAGAAACTGAGTAACAACTTGTATTTATATCCAAATATTGTGCAAATTTTTTAATGCGATTCCTCGAAAATAAGATTTTATGTGGGAAAGATGTTTTCATTGATGATTTTTTTTCCTCAAATAAATATTTTACTTTTAGGAATCAAATTGAAATTTACTTGAATTTTATAAAATTTGAAAATTATTTATAATAAATTCGTAAAAACTGAAACTGCTTCATAATCTTGTGAAGTTTGATACTTATGATACTTATCAAATATGTAGTATAATGTTACAATATTTTTCAATTTTTTTAATAATAATGAAGTAATTTTCAATTTTTTTTTGGGGGCTTCCTGAGTTGTATATTCCAATGTATAAGTTGCTTAATTAGCAAAAACTGCAAAAGTGCTTTGGGAAATTCCTTTTACCATTGACATCCATCATATTTTTATTTCCAATATATTACAGTCTTAAGCATAACTTTTTAATCATCCAAGTGTTTAAGCTGAAAGAAGTGATGTTTCAAGTGAATCCAGTCTGTAAGTGGATTCAAGTGCAGAAAATACAAACCCAGTAACTTTGAAACAAGTTTTCTCAAGGGTTGCAATAATAAAAATTGCTGTATTTTCAGAAGCTCTATAGCCCAAATGCTTTTAAGTCATAACAAAATTCCTACAAGACAATTTTTTAACCGTTTGCGCCATTTTTATCGAGCAGTTGATCAGACACAGTTCTGACTAGAGAAGTAGAGATACAGTATCCAATTGTAAATCTAAAATCACCTTCAAGAAATGGCAATATACGAAACAGTATCTCTTCAGTATCCAATGGTAATCTAAAATCAAATTCTTCAAGAAATGGCATATCTGTTATGAAAAGAATATGTAAACACATCCGACAAATTCCAATTCCAATGTCTTGCCAACGAATAAAGATTCTTTAAACTATCTCATCTATGCACATTATTCTAATGTTAGCATAAGATAGAGTAGGAAGTACCCCAATAGATCCTCGTCAACTTTCAAACAGCATTTCCTTCTACCAATGTGTCTTCTTGTTCTGCTTTGAGGTTGTAGGAGCTTCAGCTGGTTTACGGTAAAACTTAAGGCGGTAACTGACGAGTGTTGATCCAAAAATACCAAATAGCCCTCTATTGTTAAAAACAGTTTCAGCATCAGCACGTTTCTTGAAGAACACTTTTGCACGCTTGCTTTTACTCAATACTTCAGTCTCTGACTCGTTCAGAGGTCCATAATGGCTAAATATCTCGTTCAGATTGATTATAGAAGGAATAGATTCTACATTTGTAAAGGTCAGGATCAGTGCCATTGGAGAATATTCCTCAGATTTCTCGTCCATGAGACAAGATGGATTTTCCGTTTCTGAATCCAGAATGACATTGCTTTCTTGTTTATTGCCGGTGCCTACAACAGCTTCTGGTTCAGGTTCAGGTTCAGGTTCGGCCGCGGAGGAATTCTTCTTGGTAGGGATCTCTGCTTCAAATAGCACCTGATCTTTAGAGAAGTTCTGAATGACCATGTCCTTCCAATACGAGTCCTCTGTATCTACCAATCCAGATGTATCTGTAGTCTCTGAGATGGACCTTTGTTTCTCCTCGGGATTCCAAGCACGTGTTTTGTGCTTTCTTACGTTGTATTTTCCCAGGCAAATTGAATTCCGGAATTCACAAAGCAAATTAACCATTGAACTTGAGAAGCCGTACCCTTTAGTTGGATATATTGCAGCCAAGCATAACTTCGAATAAATCTCATTTGGAGGAGGGTGCTCAGCTTGAACCATTTTCTTTCCATGAGATATCCTGTAACCATGAGTAGGAATGCTAAGACCAGCAGTTGCCAGTTTTTCACCACTTCCAGCTGGGGTATGATTAGAACTTCTGTCGCCATACTTGAGCGCCCTGTATATGGGTTCTCCATCTCTAAAATAAGTCTCACTCTCTGAAGATGTTGTACCATGGGTACTTGACAACAGAAGACTCTTTCTTCTTTTCACTTTGGAATCACCTGATTGAAAATCAACCGTTTCACATTTTTTACCAGATAAAACAATCTTGTTT
The DNA here is from genome assembly GCA_963555705.1 of Ligustrum vulgare. Lineage (NCBI taxonomy): Eukaryota > Viridiplantae > Streptophyta > Magnoliopsida > Lamiales > Oleaceae > Ligustrum > Ligustrum vulgare. The sequence goes on along the minus strand of OY743176.1, from coordinate 19,379,003 downwards.
TTCTGACCATTTAGTAAAGTTGGGCTGCTCAAGGACATTGTGTTCGAAATGCGTCTTTCTCTTTTGTGGGGGCGACTCTTCCAGGAAGAACCATCTTGAGGAATTGACTTTTCCATTTTAGATGGAATCAGATCGGCACCACTTGAACCTGGAAACAATAGGGAATGCCTTCCACCACCGTGTTCTGCAATATGAGCATCATGATTAAACAATCCACCAAGCCCTCTGAAAAAAGGAAGCTCGCGCTGATGCTTCCATTGATTGAAGGCTAGTAACTGAGCTTTTGTCGTCACAAACTCCAATCTATCGGTTCTAGAAAGTGGGGCTTCAGCCAATTTCTTCAGATGCTGAAAAACTTCTGCAGGCAAAAACGAGACGGTGCTGGAAAAACAACCCCTGCCATCTCTTCTACTCCATCCCTTTTTGATACCAACATTAGCAACAACCTTGGATTCTATCTTGTGGTGCAGTACCTCAAGTAAGCATGGACATGATAAGCCAAGCTGAACCCGTCTAGCAACCTCCTCTAAGGCACAACTCACGGCATGACAAAAAGCTTCAGTTTTACTATGTTTCTCCATTTGACAGAAGTACATCTTAAATGGCTTTACTTTTGATGCTTCATTCCATGCCAAGTTCAGACCCCCAAAATATGATATCAAATAGCTGTCTTTCTTAAAATACTTCATTACTCTCTCAGATGCTGCCGAAGGTTCACATATCTGCCCAGGCCACCATGGATGGCTCCTAACCTTACCCCACACTAGATCCGACAAGAAATATTCGCCTTCATTTTCAGTTACACACTCTTCTCTGCGTCTTTTAGGTATCAGCAAGCCAGGATTAAAATGAATTCCCTCCACAATTTCTAATGTTCCATTTGGCACCTGTCCATTGCAGAACAAGTATTGCTTTGCATTTAGACCAGCTTCTTCCCCAAGAGATTCCGGATTCCCCTCATCCAGACCATTGTCAGCCACAGTTCCTCTCATTCCAACTCCGTTTGTAGACCTCCCAGTCACGCCCATCCATTGATTCAAATCCGCAACCTCGTCTACAATGGTTTCATCACCAAAATTCTTAAAATCTTCCCCTTTCTTTTCAATATTCAAATTACCGTCCAGCACTCTGCCAACCAACTCCATAGCTTCCTTAGACTCCATGGCATCGTCACCAAAAAGTATTTCTGTAACTTTATTTTCTCTACCAGCCACCATGACTCTAAGTTTAAGTCCAAACTTAATTCAGTGAAACTTTTCTTATTTCATACTCCTTCGTTATCGAGAATTTCTCGATTTACGCAGGGTGAAGAGCCACCTGGGGTCTAGTGCGGGGTTTTGATCCGGGTATTTCACTGATTATACAATAAGTGCGGCCAGTTTAAAATGCAAGGAGAAAACCATAAATGACCACGTAAAAAGTTGAAGAGAAATATAGTCAATAAAATCGCTGTTGCGTAAGGAAGATTACTATCAAGAAACAACAATTTTGGAAAAAAAAAAATTCCTAGGAACTAGAAGAAGAGATTAGAAATAAGGCTGGACGAAATGCATGGGCTTCTTTTCCTGCAGCTGATTAGATCGAGGTTATGTTGATCATTCACAACCGAAATCAACGTATAAAGGCTAGATGTTTAAAGTCACATTTTTACCTTCCAAAATTGATAAAGAAGAAGATGGTGATAAACACGCCTCTTCTTCCCTTCTCCTTTACAGTAAATTGTTCCCAGATTTTAGTGCGTTGCCAAGGCAAAACCCCATAGCCGCTCCTTCTATTGCTCCATTCAGCAGACGACTGAACTTTAATTGGGCTTTTACAACCGAGTGGGTCTCCCGTCTACGAGGGAACCCTCTTTCAAAATAAATCGGAAGAATACATTATTAAGGATTTTAAAGTACACATATAACTAAGATTTGTAAAGTACACATTTTCAAAATTAAGAAATTAAAAATTAATCAGATCATTATTAATTATATATTTTATTATTTATGATCATAGGTTACAATTTTTTAGATCACACAAATCTTTAGGTCACAAGTCACAAATTCATAAGTTTATGGTCACAGTCACAATTTTTTAGGTTACAATTTATTTCTCGATCACAAATTTCGAATTTCGTAGGTCACGATTTTTTTAATTGCAAATCTCGAGTCAATTGGTCACAACTTAACAAAATAAGTCACAATTTCTTTATTGGTCACAAATCAAAAATTTCATTGGTAACAATTTTTTTTGAATACAAATCAAGAATTTTTTAGATCACAATTTTCACAAATCACTAATTTTCTTGATCACAAATCATAAATTTTACAAGTCACAATTTATAAAATTATTTGATTGACTCATTTTTGGTCACAAATTATTGATTTAATTGGTCAAAATCTATTTCTCCATCACAAACCACAAATTGTATAGGTCACAAATGAAGATCACAACAATTAATTGGTTACAACTTATTTTTGGGCCACAATTATCAAATAATTAGGTCACAATAATTCAATTAAATGTCACAAAATTATCCATCCTCACCCTCCCCTAACCCCACAACCACCGCACCGCTGGCTGTGGCGCCGACGCCGACACTACTTTCCGACACATCACCGTCGCGTTCACCATAACCACAACTACCATCGCCTATACTACGACCACTGTCTTTCAGCAAATCCTCATTGATCACTGTAACTCAAGCATCAATTTCTTCTCTTCATCCACAACTTCGATCTTCTCCTTCGATGTTGAAATCATTGTCGTCGCCACCATAGCCACTGACGCTGACATCACCCAATAAGTCTCTATTCCAAACCCCAACCATTGTCGTCGTCGCCGCCACCAAAGCCTCAATCAACCGTTACTGTCGTCATCAACACACCATAACCACCACCACTAATAACCATATGCACCGCCACCAAAGCCTCAATCCACCACCACCATCATCTTCGGCAACACCACTGCAAACACAACACAGATCAGCCCCAAAACCACTCCCAACTCCTAAAACAGATCTGTAGAGGGAGCACCTCTACACGTAGATAGATGCATCACTGTATTTCATAGTTGCTTCTTCTCTCGGTGTTGCCTTCACCGGAAAGAGATACACTTCCTTGGCGAAGGCAACGATGGTGAAGGCAAAGGTGAAGGGAGAGAGAATGACTGTTGCAAAACTCCTAACTGATTGGGTGTGAGAGATAAGGTAGATTGGGGGGTTAGGGTTTTTAATAATATTATTTATTTTAAAAATTTAACCATCTGATTTTTGAAGTAATATCTTAAAAATCTAATTTTTGAATTTGGTAGTTAAAATATAGGGTGGAGAGTAATTTCTTAAAATAAATTTCAGAGTTAATACTACATTCTTGGGTTAATTTCAAAAAATACAACTCAACTTTGAGTGAAATTTCAAATATGTCACTAGAGTTCAATTGTTACAAACTCACGTTTACTCAAAGTTCATTTGTTTACAAACTCAAGTTTACTTATCCAAAAATTGGCGAAAACAGTCTCTGGTGCTTGAAAAATCGCTATAATAGTAAAGACCTTAATTTTTTTTTTCAAAATTAACAAAATTGGTCTTTTTTTATTTAAATGACCAATATATTCTTATTTTAACAAAAAATTATAATTGCGTCATATTATTTGCAAAAGCACAATTGAGTCGATTAATAACTTCGTTTTTTATATTTAATTAATTAAGATTAATAGATTAGTTTTATTCTGTAGGATTTTATTGATGGATAATATACAGATACATTTGTTTGAATAATCTAAAAATTATTATAAAATAAAATAAATTAATATTTGTCTGAAATATTTTTTTAAAGAAATTAAATTTTGAAAAGGAAGTTTTATTCTGTAGGATTTTATTGATGGATAATATACAGATACATTTGTTTGAATAATCTAAAAATTATTATAAAATAAAATAAATTAATATTTGTCTGAAATATTTTTTTAAAGAAATTAAATTTTGAAAAGGAAAAAATTCTTACTTTAATAAATCTCTAAAAAATCACGTGAAAAATAGATTTTATTTAATATTTTCGAAAATTAAGAAAACATTATGGAGTCCCTTTAATATCTGTGTTCAAAAATTAGTTTAGGGGAAATAATTTTTAAAAATATTATTACAATCAAATATTAATTTAATTTAGTTCAAAATAACTCGTAGATTATACAATGGATAATTGCGGTTATTTATTTTATCTCTTATATTTAATTGACTAAGATTAACGAGTTATTTATTTTTAATTAATAGTTTATTTATCCAATTGATAATATACATATAATTTTTTTTTGTATAATTTATGAATTATTATGAATTAAATTACATTAACATTTATTTGTAATTGTTTTTGTGAAAATCACCCGCCCCTCAAACCATTTTTCGAACGCACATCTTAAAGGGAATCATAAAATTTTCCTAATTTTCAACCACATATTTAAAAATAAATCTATATTTCACTTCATTTTTAAAGAGATTTATTCAAATAAGAAGATATTTTTTTTTCATTTTCAAAAATCAATTTCTTTAAAAAAACATATTCCAAAATAATATTAATGTAGTTAATTAAATAAAAAACAAAGTTGTGAATAGACTCAATTGTACTCTTACAAATATTATGGCTCAGTTGTAAATTTTTTATTAAAAAATAAGAATATATTTTCCATTTAAATAAAAATGACTACTTTTGTTAATTCAGACAAATAAACTAATATTTACTTATTTAGAAAATAAAATTATACACAAAAGTAGCTTAAAATAACTATAGAGAAAAAAAAAAAAACCCCCCCCCCCTCGAAATTCAGGTTTAAAAATCGGCCGGTTCCCGGTTGAATCGATTGAAAATCGGGGTTTTCGGCCGATTTTTAAGGCAGATTGAACGGATTTTACAATCGGTTCCCAGTTTTTCCTATCGAACCGGCCAGTTCGATTTTCTAAAAAATGGTTGGAATATATTTTCATACCTCCCATCATCTCCAATATCCACGTACACAACACTTTCACCTAAACATCTGTAAATCGATCTATATAATTTCATCTATACAAATGGTGTATTCCCTAAAAAATTGTTAAATAAAAGATTATGGGATGCAAAAATAAAAAGGGTTGTTCAAGAATTCTATCTATATGCGTAATATTCTCTTTATGAATAGAGTATGGAATATGTTAGATATATATTATATATATTAATTGAAATAAATAAATAAATTACATAAAGTGCCTAAGTCGTGGATAATGTGAAATTTACATGGGAGGTCGGTGGTTCGATTCACATTCAACGCGCATATTTAAATAGTCTTTGATAGGGCCTTTTGGGGCATTGGGCTTCTTTGATTAAAATAAATATTTTTATTATTTATTTTTTTACCGTTTCCGGATTAATTTTATTTCTGACTGTTGAGGGGATTAATTTTATTTCTGACTGTTGAGGCGGTTTTTTATGAAATTATGTAATTCATAAAGATTCAGTTTTTCCTTCATTAATCCCTGTGGAAGTTATGCATATTTTGTCTCTATAAATTCAAGTTATATTTTCAGAATAAAATACAGAAACATATTCAAGTTATTTATTCTTTTCTTGTTCATCTATTATTTCTATAAGCTATTCTGGAGTAATCTTGAGAGTTTCGAAATCATTTGTGATTGTTGCACATAGTGATTTGATCGTTGTATCCTGGGAGTGATTGTCCAAAAAGGTCGCAGCAAATTACGACGGACAATTTCACTTTAGAACATCGTGCTGTCACGAGTCTCGATCGATAAGTTTTTCTTTTCTGAAATTTTATTGTTCTAAATAACAGTGCCTGCAACTAGTTTTGAATAACAGAATATGCCCCCAAACGAGTATAGTATGTGTCCATTTCCGTTTAATATCTAGATTGTAAATGTATAGCCACACCTTGAGGACCATAACCGTTTAATATCTAGATTGTATGTAGGACGTTAGAGTGATATAATTGTATGACAAAACCCTTGTGAACTTTCACAAAAAAAAAAACCCTTGTGAACAAATCGATCATATAATTATGTGACGTCAGTCCACAATATTCAATACATTGTTAATTTAAAGAAAAATCGAGTGACAAAAGCAAAGAGTAATAATATATAGACAAGAATTTGATGAGGATAGTGTTGGCAATGGTCGAGTCGAGCTGTCTCGGCCCTTTGAACCCACTGCTCGGCTCTTCTAAGAGCTCACGGCTTGTGTATCGAGTCGAGACGAGCTTGGCCCACAAGCCTTTTTTTTTAAACATTTTTCTTCAAGAAAACGGATTTTTGGTAAAAAAAACTTATGAGCCGGCTCGTGGCTCTTTGCCACAATGCTCGGCTCATTTTCTATTTCTTTGCTTGGCTCGTGTCCAAGCTCGTGAAGTCGTGAACAGTATGAGCCGAGCTGCTTTTGACTCGTGTTTTGACGAGCCGACGAACGGCTCGGCCTGTTTGCAATGAGGGAGTTTTTGAAAATGGGGAAATTGTTAAAATTTCAGTTTGGCAAATGATTAAACCTTGTAAATTTTGCAGTGATCAGGTTATAAATCAGATAAATAAGAACAAAGAGAGAATAATATTAATTACTTTATTGTAAGATGTATGGAATGTGATCAAGTTTCCTGGATTCGCAAGGTATAATGGTTAAAAATATTCTCTCTCTCATCATGACCTATCTAAAATTAAGTGGATTAGTTATTCTCTTTTGTCTAGAACATCTCCTTGTCCGCCTATATAGTTTTTGATATTTTGTTTCAAGTAATTTCTGCGAAAATTATGACTGGAACAATTGAATCTCATAGTACAAGGCAATGACCCAATGTGATCCTTAGTACCTAAAAACAAGTCCTGTTTTCATTATAGAGGTATAAAAAAGAGAGGTCATGGAATGTGTCATAGACTGAGGATCCAATAATACAGTAGTATGATGCAATAAAGTATTTTCAACTGCTACTACTAAATAAGAAGTATTGTACTGTAGATTCGGTTTATCAAGCATGCCAGAGACGGATCCAAGCCCTTGCGAGGACGGTTGGCCACTCATGCAGTATCCATCAAATTTTTTTGCTTGTAGTTAAGCCTAAACTTTTATTTTTTCTCTTACTCTTAAGCGATCGCTCGTGCTGTTTCGATATTCTAGATTTGTTACTGCTCAGTACCATGTTCATCTTCATATTCGGGGTCAAGCCTCCACTCACTTCCATAATAAGAATTAGGCAATCCCAACCAAAACTTGAAAGCCTCTGCTGCTCTTTTCCTTTCAATTCTTCTGTCCTGTCTAGTTCTCGACGCGTGCTTGCTTGTAAACATTCTCGAATGCATTTCCACATAGATTCTCTTGTACTTGGTCTTATTTGGAGGTATTCCGTGCTCTTCCATGCAAGCAATAATCTCCAAAGCTTTCCTAAAGAAAGCTGCCCTTACACAAATATCAGCGAGTGTATCCAAGAGTCCTTCATCTGGTATCAAAGGTGGGGAAGCTGAAGAAAAATTACACTCTTCTACTACTTCCTTTTCCATTCCACATCTCTCCTTTATTTCATTCCAGAGAAGAAGGGCTTCTCCCGGCTTTCTAGCTAATGCAATCCCGTTGGCGAGACTTCCATACGTGGCCACGTCTGGATAAAAGTCGGTATCTTTCATCCTCTGGATTATACTTTTAGCTTCATCAATCAGTCCCAGTTTACAGTATCCTTCCACCAACATATTCCAGGCAACTAAATCGACTCTCACTCGAGGATCCTTAAGCATTTCATCGAAGACCTTATTCGCTAGGGTTGGTTGGCGAGACAAGGCAAAAGCTTTCATCAAGGTGGTGTAACTGATTTTGGTCGGGGCAATTCCTCTTTTTCGCATCTCATTGAAGTAGGCAAGCGCCCCGGCACTGTCATCAACCAGTATACATCCATCGATCAATGTGTTATAAGAAACCACATCAGGTTCTATCCCTGCATCACAAATCATATCGCGGATCAACTCCTCTGCCTTGTCAATCTGTAACTGCTGACAGTACCCTTTCAGGAGAATATTATAGGTAATTAAATTAGCAGGCACACGAATTCTGGCCATCTCAGCCAGTACCTTCCGTGCTTTGTCCATCGACCCAGCCTTCACGAATGCAGAAATAACCGTCGTGTAAGTAACATGGTCCGGATGGCCAGTTCTATCTTCTTGATGCCTCATGGCTTCAAGCATCCTTACCATGTCAGTGACACGTCCCACTTTCATATAACCTTTCATTAAGGTTGTGTAAATTCTTGAGTCGGGCGCAAACACTTTAGGTAACTCCGGAGGTTCGCCATTACTAGGATCAATCGAAGTGGGAAGTAATTTCTCAAACACATCACTCTCAATTCCCAATTTCACAGATCCACCAACTTCTGCTTCATACTGATCCTCAAAATTTGACTCCCTTAGAATCCTGCAGATGTCTTTCTTCCCTTCACTCATTGCCTGAATCATTTGCTCCGCAGTCTCCAAATCACCAAATCCGACATAGGCTGCAACAAGAGAATGCAATGTTGTCATACATAAAGGTATCCCCTTCTCTATTATCCTCTCCAAGACAAGCACGAGCTTATCCTTCCTTTCAGCTCTAGCACAGAGCTTGATCATGACATTAAATGTCAAAGAATCTGGTTCACATCCAAACTCTGGCATTTCATCAAACAGTTGCTGAAATTTCTTGGTGTCGCCAAGATTGGCACAAGCATTAAGCACAGCATTGTAAGCACCTGTATCTGGTCTAGAGTCCTTAACCATCTCGGAATCGGGAAATCTGCGGACCCTTCTGATCACCGAATTGAATAGTTTTATGGCTTCAACGGGGCCATCATCCCCAGAACCAGCAAGACGGCTTATTACAGCACTCCATGACTTAACATGGGGCAGATACCCGGACTTAAGCATGGACTTGATAATGGAGGTGGCGTAGAGGGTGTGCCCGCCTTTTGCGGCAGCCACCGCGAGCAGGCCGAGGGAATTAGCATCCAAGCGGTGGAGCTGCCGCTCCTGGCGGAGACGTTGGATGATGGACTGGGCCCTGGTGAGTCCCTCGTTGGTATTTTGATAGGACAATTGTGAGACCAAACGGCTAAGGCAGGTGGGACCCGGGAGGTCGGCATATTGCGTGTACACTAGCCAGGCCTCCTCAGTTTTCCTTTGTTGAAGTAGGGTGAGGAGTATGTGCTCTTGGGAATTGGAAAACTTTTTCTGGCTGGTGGTTGTGGTAAGAGAGGTGTTGGAGGGGTTGGTGGTGGTTTGAACCCGAAATAAAGGAGGTTTAGAGGTGGTGGTGGTGGTGGAAGCGACAAGCGTAGTGGTGGAAGGTGGCGATGAAAACCAATGGAGAGTAAGACTTTGATTTAATGAAAATGGGCTAGAGGTAGATGGTGATAATGATGCAGGTTGTGTTGGTTTAGTGTTCATGGCTTCTCCATTTGGGTAAAGGGAAATGGCAGAAAATATGGTTTTATTCAAATTTCGGACAGCGAGGGGTTTAGGGAAGGGATAAGAGATATTTACAGTGGACGTTTTGTTTTGGGTGGAGAAGGGAAGTACTACGTCGGTTGTATATTCTGCCCTCGTCTCGCATCAATGAATGGGTGGTTGCCGCACTTTTGCTTTAGATATCGTTTTTTTCCACAATGATGATACTAATTTATAAATTAATATATAAATTATTTTTTAATCATATTTTCTCTCTAATTTTTAATAATATATTTGCCTAAAAAATAACAAAATAAACAAAAAAAAAAAGGACGGCCTAAGCCGCAAAATGGACTGTAGTGTGTTTTTGATATTATTTAAAAGAATTTTTTTGAAATGAATAGTGATTTTTAGGAGAATGGTGATTAAGATGTTGAAAAGTCAAATATTGTGGACTTGACTTTTAATGAATGATTGAAATTGAGTATTGTAGAAAAAAGAAAATTTTTTAAAGGGTATCAAACAAGTTAGTTTTGCCGTAAAAAAAAGGAAAAAGGAAAAAATGTTTATCAAGATTAGAATCTCAAAAGGAAGTTAATTCAATAAGTTGGGTGATTTTTCTTTTTCTTTTTTTCCCCTAGTCTCTTTCAACTAATGGTTTGGTAAATTTGATCGACAAGTTTATAAATAACAAAATTTTCTAATCTATTTTTCAACTACACACATTTTATCAAATCAATTTTTAATCACATATTTTATTTCAAAAATATTACATTCTTTGTTTATAAATAAAAAAAAATTATGGAACAGAGGCAATTAATTGAAATTAATTAATTCACCTTGGTTAAGCTCACACATCACATAAACATTATACATACAAGCATTATTCTCCCCCAATAAATATAGCCCCAGTTTAGTATTAATAAAAATAAGATTTTTAGTATATTTTGATAAATATTGATGAGATATGTGATTGAAAAATTGTTGACCCCATAAAGAGTAGTTAAAATTAAATGTCGACTTTGAATTAGATTAAAATCAATAAAAGTAAAGTTACCAAACAGGGGCATAGTTTAATTCAACTGCTAGCATTCGATAAAAGTAAAGTTACCAAAAGGGGCATAGTTTAATTCAACTGCTAGCATTCGATAAAAGTAAAGTTACCAAACAGGGGCATGGTTTAATTCAACTGCTAGCATTCGCCTGGGTTCGAGTCCTATATGGGGTTGGATTTTTACTCGTAAATGATAAAAAATAAAATAAATAATAATAATAAGCTATCTTATCTAATATATAAAGATAAACCCTGTACAGTTCTTTGTACATAGAAACCTATGTCCACAACTATTCCCATTAATATTTACCAGTAGATGTATATTTACAACTTTTGGTCACTAGAGTCACTGTTAGTGCAGAAACTTAGACCACCACCACACCCAACAGCCTAGTATTTCACATGCTATGTACCACTCCAGCCATGGATAAAATAGGAGACTAGGAAAGGTGGAATGAACCTTGTCCTTCTGTTATGGCATACAAGAGCTTCTCTTTCATAATCTCCTGCAAAATCGATACACGAAATTTATTCAGAAATTCTCAACCCATGAATAAAAACAAGAAAAAATCGATTATACATAACAAAGTGAAGAAAAAGAATTGAGGGTCGACTTTTGTAGAGTAAGGTGGGAGCTTCAAATAATTTGCGCAGGTCATAACGCTTGGGAGGTCATCATCTACCCGTTTGCTGCAATGCTGTCAAAAAACATAAAAAATAAAATTCCTTTCACAGTCGTCAAAATAAAAAAAAATCAAGATGTAAACGAAATGCATAACAGTACTGACCTTTCGAACAATTGTTAACTTAGGATTGAGAGAAGCCAAACCCCCATTTGGAAGCCGAGGTGCTCCAGTCACAAACTGCAAGAACGCTCTTTGCTGCTCATTATCAAACTCTCGCATGATTTCCAGTAACTGGAAGTTAAGAAGATTGCCATTAGCTGAATATAGGAATCATCGAGATCTAAAATCTCGAACAAGCAATAGAATGAATACTAACGTTTATAACCGGGGGGCTGCTAACTGTGTACCCATGATCAAATTTGATGTGATCCAGAAGTGCACTAGACTGTATCCAGGTGGTAAAAGAAACAGGAAAAATCTTTATTACGAGCCAGATGAAATCATACATTTGTTTATAGTGTGAGAATACATACATTCCACATTTCATGTTCTCCACATAGCAAGGACTCTAATTCGTCTTCAGTGAAAACCTCTAGATGTCTTATAGGGAAGACCTGAAATGAAAGGTAAACGGAAGGGGGAAAAAAAGAGAGAACTTTTTCAATATGATTAATGCCAGAAACCATAGAATATATGAAGGACGTGTATTTTCAGAACTTCCCGGAAGGCTGACAAAGATCAACTGTATAAGCAATGAAAGAATCTTACACATAAGAAAGCTCATTTGATGAAGGATGAGTAAAACTCATTCAACATGCCACAAAACTACTATGAACAGGATAATAACACATAATACAAGTAATAATTATTTGAATCTTGCTTATTTTAGTTCTGAAAATGTTTGAATGAATCTTTGTAAAACATACTTCCATTTTAATTCTTGAACTCTACTTCTTGATGCAAAAGCTGATATCTTTTATGTACCAGAACAAGACATCCAGGGGAGTGGTCAGATCAAGCTTTGTGCATATGCACAAAAGGCCCGAAAACCTAGTAAACAGTGACAATACCTCATCTATTCCAGAAGAATGCAGCTTGAAGAGTAAAAGACTAGGGATTATTAGCACTAACCTGATCAAAACCTGACATGAAAGCTTCCACTTGTCTAGAGATTCCAGATTTTACTGTTGCATCGGCGATAAGTGAGACATATTCTTCTAAATTATACAGATTTACCTAGCAATATCCGTGCAAATAGAATGATTCAAGTCCATGAATATTATCCAAAAATCTCATAACTAAATAAGTGGAAAGATTGCCAAAAGCTAACCATCTTTAAATCAGATGCAGAAATGAGAGCATAATCTGGATATCCTGGAAGGGTGAAGTCAAGGCAAAGATCCTCAATTCTTGTGTTGCGGAAGCACATATCAAGCTCGCATGACTTTTCTTCACATAGAGATTCCAAATACTTTTTCCTTTCAACAAGAGCATAAAACTCTAAGAGAGCCCTACCCAATCCGGGATCAAACAACTGGATGTCATACATGGTAAGTTCCTGCACAAACATAATGTACAATAAGATGGGAACGCACATAGCAAAAATTAAGAAAAGATCATCCCGTCAATGTCAAAGGCCATATACCTTCCCCAGAATGAGTTTATAGAATGCCTTAGAGAAGGGAAGATCTAATACCCTTCCATCTTGAAGAGCTTTTGCCACAATCTGACCCAAAAGAACAAATTTTTTAATCACTTCTGAAAACTCTGTGCTGCTTGACGCACTCAATGAAGGTGACCAAGGACGAGGGAAAAGGCCAAAGCGAGACACCAGAAGTTTAGGATCCTCAGCCTCCGAGCTTTTCATGCAGTCAAGTGAATTGTGGTCATCTCTCCACATACCCAAGCCACTTTTCTGAAACTCGTGACAAACCATTGTATAGAATTCCAATGTTGGACCAAGGCCAGTACCCACCTCTTCGTTATATTCCACCTCCAGGACAACCTTCTGAGAGGCATAAAGGTCCATCATCTTGGCAGCAGAGTCTAGAATCTTATCCCGATAAACTAAAAACTTTTTACGAGGAAAGTTTCCATTATTATGCTGCCGACCACTTGAAACTCCCATGTTACTGTGAGACATTGGTTGAGTTTGAATTGGTGATCGACCTAATGCTGCCAGACGAAAATACTTGCATCTTGCTTCGAAACCAAATAAGAAAGGATACCAACTCAATAATTGTGTACACCATGATGGCATGCCACCAACAGAGACGGCCATAGGATCCCGAATCTGCTGTTCCAGTTTTTCTGTCAACTTACTGTTCACAAATTCGTTTTGGGATACACCATGAACTGCTACATTTAATGTATCCAAGTCATCAGTTCTTCCTTCAGCAAAAGCTGATATTCTTTCACAATGCATCAGATAAAACCTGAACCTGTTTACCCCTTCCAAACATTTAAGAAGGGATAATACATCACAAGCCGCACTGGATCTCTCCACATCAACTTCTGGAACAAGCATGCCTGAGAAAAATGGAGTGTAATTACATACTGAGATTCTTCTAGACACAGATTGATCCACATTACGGTGATGTTCATCATAACTTTCTTTGGATTTCACAGCTCTTCTATAGGTCAATTTATATACATGGTTCCACAATTTTGCACTTGTGAAGTTATCAAGTTCCATTTCAAGTTGTTGTTTGAGTATCGATTGGTACAGTGACAATGTGCGGTCCAGTTGCTTCCCTTCTAAGTAGAATAACAACTTTGGCAAAGCATCTTCTTTATCAAACCATCCTGGAAGATCTATATTTGTACTCCCATCCCCTTCTAGAGGACAATCCTGTTCTTTCTCTACATGTTCCTGGTACAAAATCAAATTGAAAGAATGTAAGATAATATTTTATGGTAATGCAAAAATAGCCACCTGATTAATATGAACAGACAGTGAGGGGAAAGGGAACTCAAGGTAAGAATAAACAAAAATAATTTGTCAAGTGGCTAGCAATACAGAAGGGGGAGGAGTCAACTGATAAGACCAAAAATCTAAAGTATAAGCTTGCATATACTGAGATAATCAAGGAGGAATCAACTCACTGTATGAAAATCAGTTAGATCTCCTGTGTCTACAGTTCTCAAACCGGCTGTTCCTTCAGGTGAAGACAATGGTAAATCAGACAGAGAACGAGAACTCGAGCTTCGTTCCTCCTTCAAAGCATGAGAGCTGGATTTCAAATCCTCTGTTTTCCTAGTATTCAGTTTAGGCCACAAATATCCTTCAATAGCATCCAAAGGTACAAAGGGGTCAACATTCACAACACTTTCAGTATAATCACGCAGACCAATGTCCCCCTCTTCTTTCACAAACTGTATTTTGAGACATGGGTGTGAAGTGCAGCACCCATATGGGACAGTGGCATATGAGTTCCTGAGTCTAGCCGTACGGCTCAAGATGACTGGGAAATTTTCACTAGAAGATAGTGCACTTTGTAATCTCCGCACTAATGTCAAAAGTGGAAATTCCTCCACAGCTGAGTCAGAAAAGGACAACAACAATCTTCCAAACACCTCAAATCTTTTTCCTACTATGTACAGTTGATCAACTGCACCATTATCCGCCTTACCCCCCACATGCTGACCATTTGTTAAGTAATTTACTAATGCTTTCACTATCCCACTCTCAACAAACTCAAAAGTGGAAATGGGATCTTTCCCATTGAGATCTAACATGATTTGATGAAGTAAATTGTATATTTCATCTTCCTCTTGAGTGGGAGCAACATCATTCAGGGATTTGCTTAACATGGTGGTTAATGCAATTGATAAAGACCTAAGCTTATGAAGAATATCGGTGACTACTTTCTCTAGGTTTGGTGATTCCAATGAAAAGTGATTTGTCCATATATGCTTCGCAAGATTTTGAACAGCGTCTTTCTGAAGCTTGCAAGAACCTGTTTCAGGAGATTTTGAAGACTGACCAGCATCAAAAGTAAAACAAGGGCACCTTTGGACATCAGCTGCAGCAGATTTTTTAATTTCATCTTTTGCAAACCTCCTTCCATCAAATGGACACGTGAACTGCGAACACTTGTCTGGAGAAAACAGACCATAAATAGTGTAAAGGACACCTTCCTTGGTAAAGGCTTTCAAGAAAACGTGAGGGAGCTTCAGCAGAACTGTATCGACAATCTGAAGGGCTAACAGGATCACGTGAGGATCCTTCCTTGTAAAAACTCCAGCCAAAAAGCTTTCATGACACACAAGCAATGCCGAGCTTTAGAAAAAGAACTAATCAGCAGATGACTAAATTGTAAAGAAGAGAAGACCTCAATTCACCTTGAAAAGTTGGCAGTTTGCAATAGAGTAAGAAGAACGTCAGATTTGCTCAAAAAAACTAACTTGCTGATTATAGATAGACAACCATAACATATGTATATATCCACACCAGAATGCAATACCTGCACAAGGATGACATGAACAAATAAAAACCTCCGAGGAAAGGGAAGGGAAGGAAATGAAAAACATTAAAGAAGCATGTGCCAGAAAACTAACCTGAATCAAAACAGGAAGCAAATCAATTCCAAACTTCTCAACTATATCTGGTCGCTTCGTAAGAAAAGCTTCTTTGTCTGATGATAGTTGAACTTCAGTATCCTGTTCTCTGGCTAGTGGGAGAAGCTCATTCAACAACTTCAATACTCCGTGCATCTGAGGAGGAAAACCAGCAAGAAGATTTACATGCTTACAGTGACAAATGATTTAAACGTTATTCACATGTGTGGATCTACTGTTTTTAATTTCTTGACAAAGAAATTGGAGCAAAATAGTTACTAGTACGAAAATAAAAAAATGACTTAAAACAAATTGTACAGTTCACCAATCAGATTATTTTGTACCTCCTGCAGTAAACACAGAAGCTTCAATATTTCTCTGTAAAAATTTAACACATCTGATCTATTAGTCTTAAAACCCTAACTTGAAACTTTCAGTTTAAAGGAGATAATGGCTGCACATCAACTTTCCACAAATCTTCAACTCTCTCAAAATCATAACCTTATATTCTTAAAGCTATATTTTGCTTGAAAGACCAGTCAAAATACTACCGCAACTTCAAATTTTACTGGAATTTTTATCAAAAGAGCCCAAAAAAGGAAGATACTTTGTCCTGCTACGCCTAATAAACATAAATTTCTACATCAAACTGAACAAAATATTTTGTATGCATTAGTGCACTAGTGAGGGATAGTGAGAACTCTGTGTTGCTGGGGGAATAGTGTGAGTTCGTGTAGAAAGTAATAGCACCAGTGACCTGACTGCAATGACCACCCACTACGGAAGTAGACAGCATTCCATGATGAGAGAGGTCATATGTGGATAAGATGTCCTTTATTATGCTGCTTATATTAAGCTCAAGAAGTGTCCTGAAAGCAACAGCAGAGCCCGAAGCCAACTTGACAAGTAATCCTATCAAACCCTGAAAAATAATCATTGAAATATACATCTTATAACCAAAACCATGCCTAAACTGTGATGGAGATAGACAGTAAAGATCAGCTTACAACATATATTGGTTGATCAAGAGTAGTACGACTATTCAAGTCTATGAGATGCAGAGCTTGCTGAATCAGCCCATATCGACAAACTTCATCCAGCATATCTGATGAATGACAAACTTGTTCCCCTATCTTAATCAAGCAAGTGGCCACACTTTCTACTAGCTGAAAGAAACGTAGCGATTAAAATGAAGGTCAGATGATGTTAAAAAAAATGCTTTTATGGACTGAAGTAATTCAAAGGTTCTCTACATGAAAAATACCTGTTTGTCCTCGTACTGAAGAAGCTTACACAAAATAGGAATGGCCTCCATGTAAGGCGAGAGAGACTCAGAAGGGGGTTTCTTGCATATATTAACCACAGTTGAAAGCGCGACCCTCTAATATGGAAGAAAACAAATGGGCAAAAATGCAACTGGGTATGAGTTTCAAACATCATAACACAATATAAATGCACGCCAAATCAATTATATTAAACACATTTGATATATACAAGTACCTGCATACTTGTGGAAAAGAAATCAATATAATTTAGAACCGCCATGACTGCCCCAGATTGAATACAAGCAAGTGGTTGTTCCCGAGAAATTTTCTCTAACGCTTGCAAACACTGGATTAGGTAGAGAATCCAACCATCAAAAGATAAATTTTGTTAACTAGAATTCAATAATCAATCCAAAACAATGTACAATGAAATAGACATATGGAAAAAGATTCAGCAACATACTTGCTCAGCCACATCCAAGTATTCAATCACCATTAGTTTTTGACAAAGGACAGGAACAGCGTCATGTCTAACGAGAAATGCAGAGGACCGAGGATTAACATCACACAAATAAGTTATTGCCCTCGTTGTCAAGAGCATTATATCGGGATTGCTGTCTTGCCTAGCCAACTTCACAAGTATAGGAGATAATGAGTCCGCCATTAAGCTAGATAATGAACTATCAGGAGCAAATGACAACAATTCACAAAGCTCGGAGAGGGCAGCCAGTTGCCCAGATTCCTCCACCTCCTCAGTCAATCTTGACAGCACATTCTTAAATTTGCTTTGATCACCCCATGATCGCCTTCTATAGTAATCACGGATGCTGCTATCAGAATCACAAGAACCATATGTGGAGTCCTTCTCGCCATCACCCTCGGATCGAGTTGACCCAGAATTTGAGGATGACGTGTCCATGTCAGCATCGTGGGATGAGCTCATTGGCGTTTGGACTGATGAGTTTGAGGTACTAGGCCTAAATTCGGATGAACTGCAGGCTCGCTTATCAGCCGGCCATTCATCTACGGCTTCAGTTCTTTTTTGGCCTCGACTTTCCATTCTTATGCACTCCTGTATAATGTAAAAACACCTTCCGTTTATATATATCCATTTTCAAGAGACAAAATCGTGAGAAAAAAAAAAATAAAAAGAACTAAGTGATCATACATAGTTACAGAAACGAAGAAATTAAAATAAATTTGTTAATTATAATGAAGGAACAAAAAGGAAAACCTACGACTTCAACATAAACAAAAACAGAGAAAAAAAAACGCAGCTAGGAAACCTAACCGAATACGTGATTAACTCAATTAAAATCAAACTTTGTTTGCAATAACAAATAAAAATCAGCCAAAATTAAGTAGAAAGAATAATCGGTACCAACCGAAGAAATAATAAAAAGAGGGGAAAAAAATTGAAACAAAAACAGAACAATTGAAAGCTAAAGCAGAAACTAAATCGACTCAATCAAAAAAAGATTCAACTTCTCCTAGCAAAAAATAACAAAAAACCAAATTAAAAGTTACTATTAATGTATTAACTCGAATATGATAACAGAGGAACCATTCAAATTTAGGTACCTAAAGGTTTGAGTGATTGATCCAGACAGGGTTAATAAAATTCAAGGAATTGCGGTTTCGCATCAAATATTAGCTGTAATTTCTTCATCTAATTAACAAATAATTTATAAACGCATATTTATACACCGCACGTATGTAATGTATGTACATGTATATGCGGAAACAGATGATGAGGATGAAGGAAACAGAGTAGAGAAAATAAACATAAACAATTGAATAAAGGGAGGCTTTTACAGGGAATGTTACTCCATGTGACTCACCACCATCATAATAATGAAGAGTCGGTTTTGATGGACACGTGTAAGGTCAAGATGTAATAGGAGTTGTGTTAGGGCTCCAAGAGCCTTCCGTAAAAATTTGTTTATAAATTTTATTTATAAAATGTTATATGATAGCATCTAATTGAAGTGGTTTTTTTTTTTTTTTTTTGCAAAGTCAACAATTTCGAACGGTAAAAAATTTCATTCCATCATTTTTTTTACTTTTTATTAAAATAGACTAACAAAATGTAACCCTTTATTTCTCCTTCAACTTCACTATAAAATCTTTATTTCTATTTCTGACTCCAAGGGCACATTTCAACTAGTCAAGGTTGGGGATCCATAAATATTAGCAGCACAGAGGTCACAGATTTGAATTCGCTATGCCCTTTGTCAGTCTTAGTGGGTGGTACCCAAACTCTGACTAGCATGAAGCAACTTCAACAGACCGCAACCATCATCATCACCTCAAATGAACTACAAACACCCCTAAAAAAAAAACCACCACCACTCAACCGCACCCATGACTACAACATAACCCCACCTCTCAACCACCTGATATCATCGAGAATGCACCACCACAGCACCAATGATGTAGTGCTGCCGCCATTACTGCCGCCTATTCCAACAACAATGACCACCACCTCCATCATTGAAAACACACCACATATACACATCATCATCATCTTGTACAACACAGATCTACATAGATCCACTCGCCACAAAAGAAAGAAATAGATCCATGCTTTGGAACAGTAGGTAAATCACAAAACTCAAGAGTTGCTAAAGAGGTAGATGATACCACCAGCCCATGACGGGGGAAGAAGTTTTGGGGGCTATTTAGGATTGAGGAAAAAGCTTTGCGTCTCCTGTCAATCTTCATTTCTCCCATGTCGCTGCAAAGATAAAAAAGAGAGATGAGTGACGTGAAGAGGAAATGTTAATTAGGGTTTTGGGGTATATTAAGTTGAACTTAACCATAGAATTATTTAATATATTTTAAAAACTAATTACAACCTAAACTTTGAATATGAATGCTAAAGTATAATTTTGAAGTTGAATCTTTATAAACCCAGTCCTCTATAATTTCATCTTGAAAATAAGTGTGAGAGATAAAAGAGTTTTTAATAAGAGAGTCGGACATAGGCTTTATAGGAGTTAAATGTTTCAATGGTCACTGAACTTTGCACTGTAACATAGCTTACTCATCGTACTTAATCAAGCGTCCCAATGGCTACTAAATTTTGCTCCATCCAACTCCATCACTCACCCGATGGAATCCATTAGTAAACTTACCTACTAGGATAACGAAAAAATGACGTGGCGAGTTAAATCACTCCAACTAATAACTCCCACGACAACTCATTGCAATATCACCAATTAATATTACAACTCCACCACCAAATCAAACCACAACAACCATCACCACCACCACCTTCCCTAACTCTTCATCCTTTTTACCCATCTTCTCTCACCAAGGGAGAAAATTTAACGAACAAACCTAGATTGGAAACGTAAAATCCAAGATCTACAAACAAAAATAATAATAAAAAAATTAATCCAAACCCAAATTCAGTTTCACCATTTTCACAGTAGTCTTCATCAATTCAACAGCATCTTGCACTTAAAATCAATATTAGAGAGAGATGGGAATGAGATGAAATTGGGCATACAGTCAGCATGAATTATTACTTCTTCTTTGGTGATGATGACCGATATCTTGACCTATGGTTAACTTAACCTTATTGTTTTGATCATAATAAACAAGAATATATTGTGTTATTAACAAGTGTGCTTCAAGTGTTTCATATAATGATAAATATTGAAAGCACTCAATGTTCAAATCGTCTCTCAAAGATATAAATCATATGATCAAGCACATGAGACGCAAAGAAGATCATGAAGGAATTGAAGATATTCAAGATCAAAATTGAAGTTGAAAAGCATGACATGAAGATCAAGAATTCAAGCATACAATATTAGAGTTCAAGTTCAAGAGTTGATTTAACCTATGTAAATGTATTATACTCTAAATCTTTAGCGATGAAATCCAATGAGCTCGAAAATGATTTTTATGCATCAAGAAACTTGAAAATTCGTCACTTACATAAAATATTTTTTAATCAAAGTCAATATTGCTTTTTAAATATTATTTGATCTTAAATTATGATTATACTATATTAAACCACTTTGAAAAACAAGTTAGATACCTAAAAATCGAGCATCTTCATGTTTTTCAAAAGTCAATTTTTGGTCAACAAAAAGTCAACTTCGATCAACCAAAAATCAACCTTCGGTCAACCGAAACTCCAACGGTTGAAATTTCATAACGGCTACTTTTATAGTTCGATCGACCGAAACTCCAAAATTGATCAACCGAAAGTTGTTGAATTTGATTTTCTTGATCTATAAATAACATTCTCTTTTGATTTCAATTTTAACAACTAAGAGGAGATTTTATAAAAGCTTTTTTGTAAAATTCATTATTCTTACTTGATTATATTTATCTATTTTGTTTAGAAAACTTTGATTGATCCAAACTTTGATTTATCAAAATTCATCAAAGTTTTTGAAAGAAAGTTTTTGTGAAGATTCTTGATTTTACATTGTATAAACTTCTTCAATATCTTTACATTATATATTAGAATTGAAGTATAAGTCTCTCTTTATTTCAAACTTGTTTTAATCTTTTAAAAGAGAGAAATTCCAATTAAGGAATTTTGATTATTTGTACTACATTTTTCATTATCATTTGATTCATCAAAGTTCCATTGCCTAAACACTTTGAGCTTAACTTATTGTTAATTATTCTAAGTGTGGCATCTCTTGGTACTTAATTTGATTCAATAATTTAGCAAGAGATTATTTGAAAAATTTTGTTTCATTGCATTGAACTTTTCATTATCATTTGCATCAAAGTTTTTCTCTGACACTCGAGCTTAATTCATTGCTATCTATTGAAGTGCTAGCCTAACTCTCTCGGTACTTAATTTGAGTATATCATTTGTCAAGAGAGTTATTTCAATTGTAAATTCAATTCATTATATCTTGTGGTTTCGAGAGCCTTGTGAAAAACTCGATTGTTGATTAAGGGTAGGTGCTCCTTGTTGTAAGTCACCTAAGGATAAGTGCTCATTCTTGTAATTCACCTAAAGGTAAGTGCCCCTTGTTGTAAGTCACTTAAGGATTTGGTACTCCTTGTTGTAAGTTACCAATTTAGTGGATTTGGCCTTTGTTGTAAGTTACCAATATAGTGGATTTGACCTTACTCGTGACGAAGAGCTCGGTATCAGAGGAAGTGATCACGTTGGTTGATTGAACCTCTATAAATCGCGTTTACATCCTCTTATCCCTTTTACTTACTTACTTACATTGCACTTACTTTATTCCTTCAATTAATAGTGTGCAACTTAATCTCTAAGTGCTAAACTTGATTTATCAATTAAGTTTACACATTTATAGCACACTACATAGATAGTTAAATTACTTACAATATTAAGTATTCATACTTGTACCTATTGGTTTTTAAGTTTGAGATTATTTATCGAAAAAGTTTTATAAACCAATTCACCCCCCTCTTGCTTAGTTACTCTTGGGCTAACACGATATAGTGAATGAAGGAATGGGCCTTTTTTTTTGGCTAATTTTGTTCGAATTTAGGATTTTTAATTACGGGATTGTATATAATGCAAATGAAATTGAAGTGGATGTGATTTGTGAGTACTAAGTGCTGCAGTGGCCATCGTCCCCACCTGTAGACCTTGAATAACCTCGGGGCTCGAAATGGAAGATGACGGCTTGTAGATCGACATTGGGGGTGTGTATCCCGAAGAAAAATCAACCATTCTTGTAATGTTCAAATAGAACACGAATTGTTTCATCTTCTTTAGTTCTTTAGGACATTCTCCAACATATCTGAAATTGGAGGAAATATGGGTTTTAGCTATTCTTCATTCTTGATTGGCTCGCTATTGTAAAGATGGAAGAACAAGAACAATTGTAACACTTCACTATATTATTGAATGAGAATCATACAAGGATATATAATACAATATGTCACGATCTCCGAGTATGAGATATTCTAGTATAAGAGAAATTACTATACAAGAGGATTCCTTACCTAATAAGTACAAACTATACAAGCACTTGATTAAATTATATTAGGAAACTAGTTCTCTAACATGCCCCTGCAAGATAGAAGTTCCATTAGAAACTCCTATCTTGGATCATACTTGAGAAAACACTGCATGGGATAATGGTTTGGTGAGAGGATCTGCTACCTGATCAGTACTTGATATAGGAACAAGCTCCTTGTTGAACACAGTATAGGAAAAAATGAACATCAATCTCCAAGTGCTTCATTTTAGAGTGAAAGATAGGATTGGCACAAAAATACGTAGTCCCACATTGTCACAATAGATGACTTGAGAGCGAGAAGGTGGAACACCAAGTTCTTGCAACAAGGGCCAAATCCACATGAGTTCGGAAGTAGCAGAGGCAACGGCCCTATATTCAGCCTCAGTAGATGAGCTAGTCACACTCCGCCACTTTTGAGAGCACCATGAAATAGAGTTAGAGCAAAAGAAAACTACATAAGCACGGGTACTAGTGCGATCATCCATATTACCAGCCCAATCTGCATCAGAATAAGCATAAAGTGATGGAGATGAAGTAGAGCATAAGGTAAGACCATAAAAGAGAGTACCACATAGGTAACGAAGGAGGCGTTTTATGGCAGCCCAATGAGTGACAGTCGAAGCATGCATGAACTGAGAAATTTTGTTCACTGCATACGCAATATTCGAACGAGTGAGTAGCACATATTGGAGGCTTCCTGGTACCTGGCGATATTTAGTTGCATTAGCCAAGGGAGAACCATCATGCAACCTTAAGGTTGTGGCCGTAGGTAAGGGAGTGCTGATAGATTTGGAGTTGAGAAGGCCAGTTTGAGCAAGGAGCTGAGAAATAAACTGATGTTGAGAGAGGAAGAGCCCAGTAGGTGTGTGTTGGAACAACCTCAATGCTAAGAAAGAATGAGAGGCGACCAAGATCCTTGAGGGAGAACTGAGCTGAGAGATCCTAGATGTACTTTTCAATAAGAGTAGAAGAGGAGCCAATAATAATCAGATCGTCGACATACACCAACAAATAAATAATACCAAGCTGAGATTTGAAAATGAATAGACTGGTGTCCATATTTGAATTGAGAAACCTATGAGCAATGAGAAAGTGGCGCAATTCAAGGTACCAGGCATGAGGCGCATGTTTAAGACCATAAATTGCCTTGCGAAGTTTGCAAACATAATCAGGATTAGTAGAATCAAGAAACCCGAGAGGCTGAGCCATGTAGACTTCATCAGTAAGAGTTCCTTGAAGGAATGCATTGTTAATATCAAGTTGTTGGAGAGGCCACTTGTACATGACTGCAAGACTAAGGAAAAGTCGGCTAGTAACAGGTTTAACAATTGGGCTGAAAGTTTTAGAGTAATCAAGATCGGGCCTCTGATGAAAACCTTTAGCCACATGGCGAGCCTTGTACTAATCAATGGAACCGTCAGATTTTCTTTTGACTCGAAACACCTATTTATAGTCAACTAAATTTTGAGAGGGATGGCAAAGCATAGGAGTGAACAAATAAATCGTTAACCTGCTAAACCAAACCAAACCGCAACAATTGGTTTGGTTTGGTTTGATTTTAAATGTGAAATGGTTTGGTTTGATTTGAAAAAATTCCAAATCACTTTAAACTGTTTGGTTTAGGTTTCAATTGTCGAAACCACAATTTGAAACTGCAACACGCCAGGAGGTTTTATCTAGACATAAGTAAGCACTTTGAGTGGTTGAGTAGCCTAAGAACACACAGGGCTGAGAACGAGACTCAAGCTTATGAGAGGAATAGGGTCGTAACCAAGGGTAGCATTGGCAACCAAATGTGCAAAGTTTGGTATAATTGGGAATGGAATGAAACAAAACTTCAAAAGGTGAATTCATATGCAGGCCATGAGTAAGTAATCTATTGATTAAATAAGTGGCTGTACGAAAAGCATAATCCCATAATTTAAGGGGCATAGAATTATGGTGAAGAAAAGCGAGTTTGATTTCAACAATATGACGATGCCGACGTTCTGCAAAACCATTACGTTGCAGAGTATGAGGTGGTGATGTTAAGTGTGAGATTCCATGTTGAGAAAGAAAGGAGGCCAAACAAATGTATTCTCCCCCATTATCTGTGTAAAGAGTTTTTATTTGTTTATGAAATTGTTTTTCAACAACATATTTTGAGTAGTGATGAACGAGAATAATTTAATATTTATTATTATCATGAGAAGATAAAGGAGATGACCAAACATAAGAGAAAAGTATTTCTAAAGGTGCTGAACTAGAAATAGAAGATTCTCCAAACGGTAATTTGAGCAATTTTTGACAGAGACATGAATTACAGTAGGAGAGTTGTTCTTGAGACATAGGTAAGCTAATAGACTTGACTAAAAACTGAAAAATAGAAGATGACAGATGACCAAGGCGGTGATGCCATGCTAGGGGTGAGGTGAATTGCTAGTTGAGGGTACTGAGAACTCATAGATGCCATTCCTACTCTGACCAAGAAAGATTCATGTCCCCGTGCTAATCCTTCACCTGATAAGAGGATGGCAAGAATTCAACAGATACTTGGTTAGAGTTACAAAGCTTGGAAACTGATAAAAGATTTTAGACATTGATGGTACACAGAGAACATCATCAAGGCAAAATTTACGAGTTAGGGTTTGTAAAAGGACCGATCCTCAGTGAGTAATAGGAAGAGTTGATCCATCTCATATTTGAATCCCATCAGTGTGACCATAGTTTGTGTTCATGGATAGATTTTTAAAATCAGATTCAACATTATGAGTAGCCCCCGAATCTATGATCCAAGAGGGTGAGGGTGATGATGAGTGAATTGTGGTATGAGCTCTTAGCTGAAATTGAGGAGGCATGAAGGATCCTGATGGACGAGGAGAGAAACCACTTGTAGGCATATAAGAATAATGAGGGCAACGCTTGGCGGAATGCCCTTGTTGAAAACACAACTTGCATGTACCTCGATAAGGTCGAGGTGTATAATTAAAGTTTGAAGGATGCTGGTTTGTTGCTTGTTGCTAAAAGTAGTTCCCCTGATTGGTTGCTGAATTATTGGGTTGATTCCGACGATTGTTAGATTTTTTGTTTGACCAAAAATTGTTGGATGAAGGTTTTGATGTGTAGTAGGCGCTGGTGGGTGTGGCTACCTTTGTTTCCTCATGAAAGAGACCGGATTCAAAGTTGATAAGTTTCTCATGAAGCTCATCAAAGGAGATAGGTGAGTCTCGGGCCATGACTGTTGCAGCTATAGGGTTGTCATCATCTGGAAACCATCAAGAATCTTTATTGCAAGATCTTTAGTGTGAATAGGTGTGTCCATTAGTGCTAGCTCATGTGCCTTGCCTTTAATGAGATGTAGATACTCGGTGATAATATTAGTTCCTTTTTGAATTGCAGCGAGTTGGCTCTTCAATTGCATGATACAGCCACGTGAAGGTTTAACATATGTATTTGCTAGAGTTTTCCAGGCTTCCTTTGCAGATTTGGATGAAGCAATGAAGGGAATTATGTTGGGTGACAACGAGCCGATGATTGCATTCAAAAGTAATTGATCTTACCTAATCCATAAGGAAAAGGTAGGATTAGGTGAGATTGTTGGAGGAGATGGCCGTGCAACTGAGGTTGGTGCACCTGGCGTTGTGATTGTTGGTTCATCTTTAGGGAGTTGTGCCATCTATGTAGCCCTTTCAAGTCATATCCAATTAGTAGCGTGTGGAGTTGAACACGCTAAGGTGGGTAGTGGGAAGTAGTTAATTTCAGTGGAAGTTGAGCAAGAACATTGATAGCAATATGAGAGGGAGAGATGACAGAAGATTGAAGCTCGGCTAGGTCTTTTGTGGTTGGATCGTTTTTTTCCATTGTCTCATTGGAGCGATACTCTGATACCATGTAAAGATGGAAGAATAAGAATAATAGTAGCACTTCACTATATTATTGAATGAGAGTCATACAAGGATATATAATACAATATGTCTTGATCTCCAAGTATGAGATATTTCAGTGTAAGAGAAATTACTATACAAGAGGATTCTTACCTAATAAGGACAAACTATACAAGCACATGATTAAATTATATTGGGAAACTAGTGCTCTAACATGTATCACTAACGCATTTTCTATCAGAATACCACTCTCCACCACAGTTTTATAGTTTACTAGTGACATACACATACTTTGCACGTGATTGTCTAATAATATTTTAGATTTTTAATATTTTAAAATTTTGTGTTTATTAGTTATTAATAATTACAAAGTTAAAGTAGTAATAATAATAAAATTATAATAACATGCTATATTATTATATTAGATGTTATATTGAAGAAATTGATAATTTTTTTTATATTTATAGAAATACAAATGCAATTAGAGAATATTTTGAAATATGACAATACTAAAAATTGATAACCCAAGATAAACTAACCAAGAGGGGGGTTAATTGATTTTACAAAACTTTTTCGATAAATACTCTTAAGTTTGATACAGTTAATCAATTATGAACAATAAATAATTAGGAGTACTAAACTTATCAAGGTAAAAAGATAGGGATAAAAGAACTTAGACAATTTACCAAATACTACAAAAAGAATATTGCACAATATGAAATAAGAAATAAATACAAGTAAAATGGAAGTAAGTAAGACGGATAAGAGAGTGCAAACGATGATTTAAGGAGATTCAATCAACCAATGTGATCTACGTCCTTCGTTACCGAGCTCTTCGTCACGAGTAAGGTCAAATCCACTATATTGATGTTAATTTTATATTATTGACATTTCTTATTTTTCCACAAATGTGTAATTTAAGAAAACTTAATTTAATTACTAAATACATGTATTTAGTAATTCATTAAATTTAATTAAATTATGCAAATATTTTTTGAAGAAAAATATATCTTTTATTTTTCGAGAAAATCATGTTATTATTGGAAAGATAATGATCAAGAAATATGGATTTGATTAGGATCTTAATCTCGAAATCGTGATCTTGTTATCTTGTTATTTTGGTAAATTTCGTGATGATCTATTTTATGATTATTCTTGGCACTCAAGCTTATCCTTAGTTATGGTAAGTTTCTTATTGTTATGATCAAGAATATTTCAATCTCATCTTTGCATATGGTAAGATCATCATCTTGATAAAATCGATCATATTCAAGCTAATCTATATATGGTAAGGTTGCTTCTTGATGAGGCCGAAAATCTTGGTTGTTGAGTTGGACGAAAATATGATGCTTATACTTGGTATCCTATTTTATGGTATTAGAGATCTTTTGCAATAAGGAAACTTGGAGGTTAAGTAACTTATTTGCATTTAAATATAAGAAAAAGGGGATGTTTTTCTTGTGAAGTCAAGGCGTGAAAAACACAAAAAAAGTCGATGTGGTGCTGAATCTTTCACGTCCACTCCAAGAAGGAGTCAAGAAGCCTATTTTCGTGTGGTGCACAAATATTAAAGGCTTCAATTGTGTTGTGACTTCGGTACTCTGGGAGGAGGATTCAATCACTTAGAGAAGGAAGGAATTTTAGCGTGAAGATCAAACAGGAGGTTTGGATCGTGTTCGAACAGGAGTTTGAGGTTGCTGAGAAAGTGTTGCAGATTCAAAGAAAACTACTGAAGCGTGGTGGGACTCCAGCTCATATTACATACCATAGAAGGATCAGGGAGTGATCTATTTCTTGGATGTTTGATAAGTCTATGCGTAGATTTATCTTGTAGTTTAGATTGATCTGTATAAACTCATTTTTTATATAGTGATTTGATGGGTGTCGAATCCAACAAATAATAATGTTTTCTTGCTCTTATAAAAATAAATTGTATTAGTGGTGAGCAAGGTCGAATCCACAGAGACTGGTTAGATTTAATTCTTCGGGAAAATTAAAAGCAATGAATTAAAAACAAAGGGGGATTTTGAATTTTTGAATGTGAAATCAAATTATAAATAAACGAGTGCGAAATTAAGATTTTTGGAAATATCAAATTAAACAAATATCCAGCCCAAGTATAATCTCAGTATTGATTCACAGAATTGATCATAGATGCAAAAATAAAATCCTTAAATCATTCTCTAAATTGGTTATGGTCATTGATACGATCTAACAACCTATCTCTCCTTACTTTATCGATAATCAAGAGACGCTGTTAATTATTTCTCTACTCAATAAACAACCCTAGATACGATCATAGGATTTAATTTACCAATAGCATTAATTTCTAGAGAGACGACAAATTCTAACCAATAAATCTACACGCGTGATTCATTTAAATCATGTTATATGCCTTCATAACATGAGTCAAAAATCAATCTATAATTAACTATGTTATTTGTCACTTATATTAGAAAACCTAAACAATTACGGATTTAAATTCCTAATTGACCAAGTATTATTTAGACGATTAAAACAACGTGCACTTTGAATTAATCAATCAAAATAACAATTTCAATTCACAAGCAAAAGACATATAAATAGAGAATAATTAAAGAAATAAATAAATTTAATTAGATCTCACAATTCTTGATGAATCAAAACTTTGAATAACCTTGAACTAGAATTATAAATTTAGCTATTCATAAACATTTGAAAAATAAAAACTAAAAGAAATAATAATAAAAAAATGATATCAAACTCTAGAAATTGACGAAACGTGTGGCATCTTCTCCTTCCCTTCCAAACGTGTTGCAGCCTCCTCTTTCTTTTTTTTTTTTTTTTTCTTTCTTCCAATGTGAAGACCCAGCAATTATTCTCTTCATTCTTTTTTTTCTCCTTTCCCAGCCTTTTATTCTTTCCTTAAGTCTTCCCTTTTTCTTTCCTTCCTTTTTTTTCTTTTCCAATTATATTTCTTTTCTTTTGTGGTGCCTTCTTTCCTTAAATATATATGTCAAATTTTCTTTCTTCCAATTTAACATATTCCTTTAATCCACTCTTAGGTCAAAGTTGTTCCACTTTTTGGCCCAAGTCTCCTCCAATTGAATTCTGTTGTTGGGCCTTCAAATTTCATCCACCAAAACTGTGTAAAGCCCCTTAATAATTTGAGACAGCTGACTTCCACAACAATAATGCGTGCCCACGCCTTATGTCAAGTGCTCCTCTGATTGTGTGTTTTTAAGTTCCAAATTTCTTCTTCCTAATTTGTGATATTGGAGTCAAATTGATCTCAATTCCCCACCTAATTCACAAAACATAAAATATGATTAATATTCAAAATTTAAGCATTTAAAGCAATGAATTAAGAAGAAGAATCACTAATAAAACAACAATTATGCACCCTATCATGATTGGTTTTTGTCTGGAGGATGGGGGCCGTGGGTTTTCCCTGTTAGGGTTTTTCCCACATTAATCTCAAATTATTGTGTTCTTGTTCATTTACAATTCTGCACAATTTATTCTGTTCATTTACGTTTTACTATTCAGACGAATTTGTATCGAAAAGATTAATCTGGTATAGCGCTAAAACAGATCTTAACGATTTACTGTTAATTAGTTACTGTCCAGACTTACCTGTGACAGTCTGTTATAAAATTTAGACAACTTTAAATTTTCAATTAGTATCAGAGCGGGTTCACTTCTAGAAAGTGATATCCGGTTGTCTAAATGGAGAATTCTGCATCTCTTAGGCCACCTCTGTTAACCGGTAGTAACTATGCATATTGGAAAATCCGTATGAAAATTTTTATTCAATCTATTGATGAACGTTGTTGGACATCTGTCCTTGAATGTTACACAGCAACCATTGTCACTGCTGGAGGTGTTGTTTCAGTTGTAGCTAGAAGTGCTTATACTGCAGATGAATTAGCTAATGCAAATTGGAATTCTAAGGCACATAACACTATTGTTTCCTTAGTTGATCCAGGTCAATTCAGACTCATCTCTTCCTTAAGAACCGCCAAGGAAGCATGGGACGCTTTAAGGGTAGCAAACGAAGGAACCAATGCTGTCAAAACCTCCAAGCTGCAGATGATCACTCTAGAGTTTGAACAACTATCTATGGATGAGAAAGAAGACTTCAAAAGCTTCTATGCCAGATTGAGTGATCTCACCAACTTAGCTGTAGCTCTTGGGAAAACCTACTCAAATGAGCAGATTGTACAAAAAATCCTTAGATCTTTGCCAGACAGGTTCCATGCAAAAGTGACATCGATTGAAGAAAGCAAAGATCTTTCAACCATGTGAGTTAAGGAACTTGTAGGGTCATTAATGACTTATGAGTTAAATCTGGCCCGAAGAAAGAAAGACAAAAAACCTGGGATTGCTTTCAAGGCAAGCAGTGAAGATCCAAACGAATCTGAGGAGACAGATGAAGATGAAAAGTTCGTATTTCTCACCTGAAAATTTAAAAGGTTCCTCAAGGGCAGACAAAAAGAAAGATCTACAAATCTTCTAGGCCAGAATCAAAAACCACAAAAACAATGGAGGAAAAACAATTTCTATACCAAAAATAATGCTAACTCATCTGAAGGAAAGCCTAAGAGTCGAATTCAATGCAGAGAATGTGAAGGATATGGACACATTGCAGCAGATTGTCCTAATACTCAAAAAAGGTCCAAGGGAAGGAAGGCCATGAATATTACATGGAGCGATGGAGACTCAGATGAATCTGAATCAGAATCAGACAGCAATTCTGAAAAATATGTAACTACCCTTACTGCTTTATAGTTGTCTGGTACTGAATCTTTCACGTCCACTCCAAGAATGAGTCAAGAAGCCTATTTTCGTGTGGTGCACAAATATTAAAAGCTTCAAATGTGTTGTGACTTCGGTACTTCGGGAGGAGGATTCAATTACTTAGAGAATGAAGGAATTTCAGCGTGACGATCAAACGGGAGGTTTGGATCGTGTTCGAACGGGAGTTTGAGGTTGCTGAAA
Source organism: Ligustrum vulgare (assembly GCA_963555705.1). NCBI lineage: Eukaryota > Viridiplantae > Streptophyta > Magnoliopsida > Lamiales > Oleaceae > Ligustrum > Ligustrum vulgare. The sequence continues at coordinate 19,347,262 of OY743176.1, read as the reverse complement.
AAGTGTTGCAGATTCAAAGAAAACTACTGAAGAGTGGTGGAATGCCAGCTCAAATTACATGCCATAGAAGGATAAGGGAGTGATCTATTTCTTGGATGTTTGATAAGTATATATGTAGATTTATCCTGTAGTTGAGATTGATCTGTATAAACTCATTCATTATATAGTGATTGATTTTTGTCCGCAGGATGCGGGCCATGAGTTTTCCTTGTTAGGGTTTTTCTCACGTTAAGCTCAAATTATTGTGTTCTTGTTCATTTACAATTCTGTACAATTTATTCTGTTCATTTACGTTTTACTATCCAGACGAATCTGCATCGGAAAGATTCATCTGGTATAGCGCTAAAACAGATCTTAAAGATTTACTATTAATTAGTTCTGTCCAGACTTATCTGTGACAGTCTATTTATAAAATTTAGACAACTTTAAATTTTCAATTGATAACTTACAACACGGAGTATCGAATCCTTAAGTGACTTACAACAAGGAGCACTTATCCTTAGGTGACTTTACAACAAGGAGCACCTATCCTTTACAATCGAGTTTTCACGAGGATCTCGAAACCATTAACAAAATACAAATGAGAATTTTTACAATTGAATAAACTCTCTTAACAAATGATATGATCAAGTCAAGTATCTTGAGAGTTTAGGACAACACTTCAATAGATAGCAAATATTTAAAGCTCAAGTGTTTATGAAAACTTTGATAAATGATATGTAATAATTTTGCTTGAATCAAAGTTTTTCAACCAATGATCTCTCTGTCCAAATAATACTAGTTAAGTTTGAAGAGAGATATACACTTCAATATAAGTGTTTGGTAATGAAGAACTCAATCAAAGATCAAGAATAAAATGATAGTAGTGAGTTTTCTTCAATGTGGAATTCTTGATAAAAATATGTAAATGATTTTGATCAATCAAGAATTACTTTGCAATAAATGAAATAGAATCTAAAATCAATTAAGCTCAATGATTTTTCAAGTAAATATACTCTCTTAATTGCTTTTGTGGTTGTTAGAATTGAATGCAAGAGAAAGACCTATTTATAGATCAAGAAAATGAGCTGTAGGAACTTTCAGTCGACCGAAAGTTTAAAACTAGCTATTACACTATTTGAGCCGTTGGACTTTCGGTTGAGCAAACAATTTCGGTCGATCATATTTTCGGTCGATCAAGGGACTTCTATCGACCGAAATAGCTCAATTTGGAATTTTTATTTTTACATCAAAAAGTAAATTAGCTCAAAAATATTTCATGTTATGATTTGAAAAATCATTTTTATGCAAGTAATGATTTTAAACATATTTTTGAGCTTTATGAACTTACTAAAAATTAATGAGTCGATACCTTTACAAATGAGTTGAACTTTTTCAACATAAATCTTCTAAAACTTTAATCTTCGATTTTCGACGATCTTATTCACTTCAAATCTCTTTTTGATTGCTTTGTACTTCAATGGATAACGATTTTGATCTCGGAGTATTCAAATGACATATATATGATAAAACTCAAGAATCGAAACCATTAGTAATGAGATCTCGTTTGTTATAATCAAAACAATATACACGTGAATAATCGTAGGTCAACAATTTCCCCCTTGTTGATTATGACAAACAATATGATTTGTATTTCGTAAGAAAATGATGAAATATATATGTGAGTACATATTCCCCCTTTCTTTTGCAATGTATTCCCCCTTTCTATCATAATATAACAAGATCAAAAGGTCAAATCTTATCAAATATCTCTTCCCCCTTTTGGCATAAGCAAAAAGTGTCAGGTAGCCTCAATATATATATATATATATATATATATATATATATATATATATATATATATATATATATATATGTGAATAATCATGGAAGCACAATGAGGAATCACAAGTTTGATATCACAAATGTAATCAAGTTCCCCCTTACTAGAATACTTATAGCATGAAGTAAGTTTAAAAATGCAAATAAGTCGATGTAATGGATAGGATTGTGGAATCATAACGTCATGTAAGCACCAACACGCATTGTTTCATTTTCGGGTAAAAAATTGGCAGGGATTCCCCGTATTTCGTACAAACCGATAAGAATATTATCTTATCATATATATTTTACCTATACTTCAATATCATCATATCACATCACATCACAACGCAATGCAATAACATATCAAAATATAGCATTTCAACCACAATATGCAAATCAAGTAGGTAAAAGGAACATTAACACTAAAAATGTCATAGTTTGAAACATGATTACGTAGTTAAAAAAAAAAACAGGACAGGATTTTGAAAAAAATACTACAAAAGATGTAAAGATAAAGATGTGATCTTCAATCGGCTACCGGTGGTGGAGGTAGATTAGGAGGTTAGAGGGAGTAAAAATGAGCGAAGAAGGCTTCTTGAGAAGTGTGCATTTGTTGGAGCTGGTGTTGGATGCCTTCAACCACAGTAGTGAGAGAATCGATACGCCCGTTTAAAATATTGAATTGATCTTCAGATATGGATCGACGGGGAGGTGGTACAACTTGAGGAGCAGTCGAGGTGGTTCATCCCCACTGCCATGTTCGTCACCTTCACCGTCACCTTCACCCGTAGCCGCGCCTTCAGCAATTTCCAATTCTTCTTCGGTAAATGGCCAAGGGTTAGGCCCCGAAGCATCATCAAAACCTTGAGTGTTACACACCCATTGCCCGTCACCCTTGACAATTTTCATCCCTTTGAGAGTGTTGATGTTGATAATATCGGTGTATTTTGGTTTAAGAATGAACTCATTGTCAAGAGGTACATTGAAGTGATTGAAAACTTTGGTGAATATCATGCTGTAGGGTAGCCCTAAAACTCGAGGGGATATATGGACATGATGAAGATGTTGGAGGAAAATGTATGGGAAATCCAGTTTACGACCTACAAGAAGAGAATCAAGAATGAATAGGTCGAGATGATTTACTTTGTCATAATGACCACAATGGGATACAATTGCGTGAGCAATTGCACGATGAAGTACCTTGCATGGAATAGTTAAATGGTTGATAACCTATTATAGTATGTGAAAATTTAAAGTTGTCTAAATTTTATGTTTGAACAAACAGACTGTCACAGATAAGTCTAGACAGTAATAAATTAACAGTGAATCGTTAAGATTTATTTCAGTACAATACCAGATGAATCTTGCTGATACAGATTCGTCTGGATTGTAAAACGTAAATAGACAGTATAAATAATGTAGAATTGTAAGAAGATAAGAACACAATATTTGAGCTTAACGTGGAAAAAATCCTAATAGGGAAAACCCATGTGCCCGCACCCGCGGACAAAAATCAATCACTATATAAGAAAAGAGTTTATACAGATCAATCTAAACTATAGGATAAAACTACGGATAGACTTATCAAACATCCAAGAAATAGATCACTCCCTGATCCTTCTATGCCATGTAATATGAGCTGGCGTCCCACCACTCTTCAGTAGCTTTCGTTGAATCTGCAACACTCTTCAGCAACCTCGAACTCCCGTTCAAATATGATTCAAACCTTCTGTTTGATCTTCACGCTGAAAGTCTTTTCTTCTTTAATTGATTGATTCCTCTTCACGCTGAAAGTCTTTTCTTCTTTAGACTTTTTCTTCTTTGAACTTACTGCGGCTTCTTCCACCTTCTTCTTTCCCTTTCTGTCAGGGATCACAATTCCTTTCTCCGTCTCCTCCTCTGATTGCTCAGCTTCATCCACATCCCCGGACTCCTCTGTTTCATCTGGTTTTTCGTCACCTCCAAACTCTTCTGCTTCCTCATCCTCCTCCTCAGATTTTTCTAACTCACCAGACACATCTTGCTATTCTGATTTTTCATTTTCATCTCCAAACTCAGATTCACCAGATTCATCTTTTCTTCTTTGAACTTACTGCGGCTTCTTCCACCTTCTTCTTTCCATTTCTGTCAGGGATCACAGTTCCTTTCTCCGTCTCCTCCTCTGATTGCTCAGCTTCATCCACATCCCCGGACTCCTCTATTTCATCTGGTTTTTCGTCACCTCCAGACTCTTCTGCTTCCTCATCCTCCTCCTCAGATTTTTCTAACTCACCAGACACATCTTGCTATTCTGATTTTTCATTTTCATCTCCAAACTCAGATTCATCGGTATCTCCAGTCACAACATCTATATCCTTTTTATTTTTTTGACTTGCCCTCGTTGGTCCTCCACCAATTTAGCTTGCAAGTTTTAACTCGCTACGAATATCTAATGGTGAAATATGACTTGAAGTGAGAGTACCCGATGCAGGTGTCAAGTGTACCCCAAAAGTATGTGGTGTGGAGGAGATGCCTTGACTTAATTTGGCCAAGAGTAGAGCTGGGGTCGGAGTTGTACCGGAGATAGGGAGCGAAGAAGGTGCGTCGCTGGTGTTCGTCGTTGGAACTGCCACGATGGCCCTGCACCTGGTGTTGCAACCTCCGATGGGTCTGGTGGAGAAGTTTCTACATTGGCACTGCCTCCTCGAGTGACTCTCCTTCTTCTAGATTGTTTGCTTCTGGCCATACTCAAGATGGATGACGATTTTGTGGAAGAATGGAATGAAGAAGTTAGGGTTTTGATGAGAGGAGATTTGGGAGTTTGGGACGTGAGGTATATAGAAGTGTGAGGGTTTTTGGGTTTAAGAAGGACTCAAATATAAAAGGAATTAGAGTTCAATATGGTAACTTAGAAGATCTTGAGAGTCCTGATTCCCGCAAACTTCTTTCCTTCAAAAATAGGATAAATATAGAAACAGAATATTTTAAGAATTAGGAAACAAATATATTACCAAAATTGGGCCCCACAATCGATTGACTTGATCTGCAAGGTTTGCTCATATAGTCATATTAGCCCACGATATACTGCCTTAAAAATAAACATTTCCAGAATAATGTCTAAAATTCATGAATAATGAAAAATCTAAATGCATCTGGATACCTGAGACACGTCCGAGCACTATCGACATCTGTTGAGGCATATACATTTGGTAGTATACAGTCCACCACGTACATGATTAAGTTGATTAATGTGCATGTGTGATCCGAGAAACCCTTAGTCATCTACATACTGTCAAAAATCATATGATTGCCCTGACTTATTGATTTGTCACCGCAGTGCACAATAAGACCGATCAATATCTATAAAGTGCATTTTCTCAAGTCCGGCTTGCTGACTTTTTCTACATTGTGGCAATGTCTTTTGGAGGTGGAAACGGCTTAACGCAATCCCCAGAAGTTGTCTTACACGATGTTCCCCTTTAGATTAGAAGAAGGGTATGAACTTGGCTTGGCTTGGATTGGTAGATTCACACAATCCCCAGAAGTTATCTTACTAGGTTTTTTCCCCTTTTTCTTAGATAATTTCACTTTTTCCTCATAAATTTCCTTTTTGACTAAAGGGTACGAACTTGACTTGGATAGGCAGCCTTCTTTTCCACTAGCCCTGCCCTTGGATAATAAGAAAATACATGCAATGCTATAAGCAAGATTCAGATCATAGGTCTACACACAGAATATGAAATATCATCCAGTAGTAAACCATATGACTTTGACAGCAGTGACTTATACTTTGGATTGTCCAAATTTGAGTGTTAGTTAGATTTATTCGGAGACATGTTGACTGCCATTAGCCAGACGTAACTGTCTTGTTATCAGCCTCAAGCACTCAGATATATCTGCAAGCAAAAATAAGATCTACTTAGTATAAGAATATGATAAGTTAACCTAAATGCATGCAATAAAAAAGAAAAAAATGCATTTTTTTTAAATATACATGTTCCTATTCAGGAGGAGGTGATACTCCAATTTGTTTCCTAAGGCTTTCAAATTTGACAGTATCGAGGGCCTTAGTGAAAATCTGCAAGCTGTAGATCAGTCTGTTTATGCTCCAGATTGATAATATTTTGTTCCACCAATTCTCTGATAAAGTGGTATCTTATGTCAATGTGTCTTGTTCTGGAGTGTTGGATAGGGTTATTTTAGATGTTGATAGCACTAGTGTTATCACAGTACATAGTGGCTTGTTCTGTAGATATCCCATAATCTTCCAACATTTGTTTCATCCAAAGGAGCTGTGTACGGAAATTACCGGCTGCAATATACTCAGCTTCAGCTGTGGAAAGGGACACTGAATTTTGTTTTCTGCTTAGCCATGCCACCAAGTTATTTCTAATGTAAAAACATCCTCCAGATGTACTCTTTCAATCATCCACATTCCAAGCCCAGTCTGCATCTGAATAACTTGCAAGATGGGCAGTGGTGTCTCTAGTAAACTAGATTCCGTAAGTCAATGTACCACTTACATATCTAATGATCCTTTTTACAGCAGCAACATGAGACTCCTTGGGTTTGGCCTGATATCTTGCACATACTCCAACACTGAAGGATATGTCTGGCCTACTGGCAGTAAGGTGCAGAAGACTTCCAATCATGCTTCTGTAGAGGGATGGATCTACATTCTTGCCATTGTCATCCTTTGAAAGTTTCAATGTAGTTGCCATGAGAGTTCTCTTGACCTTTGCATCTTCAAGTCCAAATTTCTTCACCAGATTTTTAACATATTTTTTTTTTGAGATATGAATATGCCAGATTCATTCTACTGTACCTGCAAACCAAGAAAAAAGGTTAGTTCACCGACCATACTCATTTCAAATTCTCTTTTCATTGTATTTATAAATTCATCAATTTTGGACTTAGATGTAGACCCAAATACAATGTCATCAACATATATTTGAGCTACACTTAGTCCAGAATTTAGATGCTTAATGAAAAGAGTTTTATCTGTTCCTCCCCTTTTGTATCCTTTGCTTAGCAAGAACGGTGTGAGCCTTTCATACCAAGCTCTGGGGGTTTGTTTCAATCCATACAAAGCCTTTTTCAGTCTAAAGACATAGTTCGGGTGAGATGGATCTGTGAATCCTTGGGACTGCTCCACATAAGCTTCCTCATTGAGTACACCATTTAGGAACACACTTTTGACATTCATTTGGTATGAAATTGATGTAGCAGAACACAGCTAGCAACATCCTGATGGATTCCAGTCTGGCTACCAAAGCAAATGTTTCATCAAAGTCTATCCCTTCAATCAGGGTATAACCTTGAGCAACAAATCTGGCTTTATTTCTAACAAAATTTCCTTATTCATCTGATTTGTTCTTGAAGATCCATTTAGTTCCAATTACATTACCTTCCTTAGGACGTGGTACCAGTTCCCAGACGTTGTTTCTTTCAAATTGGTTTAGTTCTTCCTGCATAGCCTGTACCCAATTTTCGTCAGTGAAAGCTTCCTCGACATTTTTTGCTTCAATTTGTGACATATGATAGATGTTTCCCGTATTAGCAGCAAATTTTCTTCTGGTTACATTTCTTTTAGACAGATCAGTGAGAATGTTGTCAAGTGGATGAGCCTTTTGAATCCTAGCAGGTGGTTTTTTCAATACTTCTGATTCTGCAACATCAGGTATATCTGGGTAGTCAGATGCGTCAGGATATGCAGATGTTACTGGGTGCCTAGATTCATCCTGGTTGCATTCTTCAGTATCATTGAGACTTCCTGCTTGGTGTTGTTCCTCTTCTGACTTTTCAGTTTCGTCTTGCTCTTTTGGTGGGATTTCTAGTTGATCAGCATCTGCTTCCTACAAATTCGAGTTTAGAATATTTGTGTCATCCACTTTCACATTAACTGAATTAAGAACGATTTGAGTTCTAAGATTGTAAACTCTATAGGCCTACTATTTTCAGCATAACCCAAAAATATTCCTTCATCCGATTTTGAGGCAAATTTTCCTAGATGTTCCCTATCTTTTAAAATGTAACATTTACTTCCAAAAGCATGAAAGTAATCAACCCTTGGTTTTCTACCCTTCCAAATTTCATATGCAGTTTGATTTGTTCATATTCTAAGCATGACTCTATTGATAATATAACAAGCAGTATTTATAGCTTCTGCTCAAAATTTTGTAGGCAGTTTATTGCTGTTTAGCATGACATGAGCCATCTCTTGTAGAGTTTTATTTTTTCTTTCCACCACTCCATTCTGTTGAGGAGTCTTCAGGGATGAGTACTCATGCTTGATTCCATATTGGATACAAAAGTCAGCAAAGTTAGAGTTTTCAAACTCTCTTCCATGATCACTTTTGATTATTTTTTACTCTTACCTGTTCGTCAACTTTTTCATTGCTCAACTTCTGAAAGAGATTAGCAAAATTGTCAAAAGCATCAGATTTATCACGAATAAACATGACCCAGGTGTATCTGGAGAAATCATCAACACACACATAAATATACCTCTTGCCACCAATACTTTCCTTTTGAATAGGACCCATCAGATCCATGTGAATTAGTTCAAGTATATGAGAAGTATTAATAGATGTACATGATTTGTATTGACTTTTGATTTACTTACCTTTTTGACGGTCACTGCAGATTTCATCTGGATTATTTTTTATGCTAGGCAAGCCTCTCACAGCCTATAGTCTGGTCAGCTTCATGAGATCATGGTAGTTTAGATGTCCTAATCTGTTATGCCACAGTTTCTGATTTTTGGTATTAACAAAATTGCAAGTTATGTGACATTCAAGTATATAGCATTTGTCTCTAGATCTAACTCCCTTAAACAAAACACTTTTTAAAGGATTAGAATTCTTGTCACAACTTAAAACCTTGCAATAATCTTTAGAAAACATGACAAGCAGGTTATCATCACACAATTTTCCTACACTGATCAAGTTTGCCTTAAGTCCTATAACATATAAAACATTGGTTAATGTAGGCAGTCCCTTGATGTTGATGATACTAGATCCATCTATCTTACCCTTTTGGTCATCACCAAAGGTAATAGCACCTGTCTCACCTTTTTCAAAATGTGACAGCAAAGAGATACCACCTGTCATGTGTCTCGAACATCCACTATCAAAGTACCATGTGTTAGGAATCAGAGCACTTAAAGATAATTGAACTAAATAAGCATTAGTTCGAATTTTCTTTTCTTGTCTAGAAACAAGTCTTCTTTTGTGTGAATTGATTAATTTCAAGTACTCATGACACATAAATACATCATGACCAAATTTAGCACAAAAATTACAGAATACCTGGAAGATAGATGTATCCTGCTGACTCTGACGAGGTTGAAATTTTCTGTCGATCTGATGGACAGACTCATCTCGCTTGTATAGATTCGGTTGAACTTGTCTTCCTGTATAGTTTCTGGATAGATGTGAGTTCTGAGTTCCAGCAGCATTGAGTTAATGATGGTAGGAGATAGATGCATCTGCATAATTTCTACTTTACCCCTTGTATCTATATCCAGATTTTCTTATAAAGTTCATTTTATTGTCATGATTTTTACCTTTACCTTCATATCCAAGACCTGTTTTCAAGCTAACAGGTCTGCCACTGTTCAGGATTTCATCAACCTGGACAGATTCAAGTGCTAGTTTCTTGATCTTGTCTTGTACTTTAGGAAGTTCTGAGCTTAACCTGCTTACCTCATTTTGTTCGACATCTGGGAATGCATATGCGTCCAGATGTCTTTCCCTGTTATGTTTTGCGAAGGCCTGCAACAGTTGGATCTTTTTTTTCTGCATCTTGAAGTTCCTTTCTCAAGTTTTCAGTGTTTGGTCCAGATTCATCTGGACCAGTGCCTGCATAAGATGAGTTACCAGATTTAGTACCAGATAACTGTGAAGCAGTAAGGGTAGTTACCTATTTTTCAGAATTGCTGCTGTCTGATTTAGATTTCTCCATCGCTCCATGTAACATTCATGTCCTTCCTTTCTTTGGTCTTCTTTTGAGTATTAGGACAATCTGCTGCAATGTGTCCATAACCTTCACATTCTCTACATTGAATACGACTCTTAGGCTTTCCTTCAGACGAGTTAGCATTATTTTTGGGGTAAAAATTGTTTTTCCTCTATTGTTTTTGTTGGTTTTTATTCTGGCCTTGAGGATTTTTGGATCTTTCTTTTTGTTTCCCCTTGAGAAATTTTTTAAATTGTTTGGTAAGAAGTACGAAGCTTTCATCTTCATCTGTTTCCCCAGATTCGTTTGGATCTTCATTGCTTGCTTTGAAAGCAATCCCTGATTTTTTGTCTTTCTTTCTTTGAGATAGATTTAACTCATAGGTCATTAATGACCCTACAAGTTCCTCAACTCGCATGGTTGAAAGATCCTTACTTTCTTCAATAACTGTTACTTTTGCATGGAACCTGTCTGGCAAAGATCTAAGAATTTTTTTATACTATTTGCTCATTTGAGTAGGTTTTCCCAAGAGCTTCAGCTGAGTTGGTGAGATCACTCAATCTGGCGTAGAAGCTTTTGAAGTCTTCTCGCTCATCCATAGATAGTTGTTCAAACTCAAGAGTGATCATCTGCAGCTTGGAGGTTTTGACAGCATTGGTTCCTTCGTTTGCTACCCTAAAAGTATCTCGTGCTTCCTTGGCGGTTCTTAATGAAGAGATCAGTCTGAATTGGCCTAGATCAACCAAAGAAACAATAGCATTAAGTGATTTAGAATTCCAATTTGCATTTGCTAATTCATTTACAGTATATGCACTTCTATAAACAGTTGTTACAACACCTCCAGCAGTGATAGTGGGTGCTATGTAACCCTTAAGGACAAATTTCCAACAACATTCATCAATAGACTGAATAAAAATTTTCATACGAATTTTTCAATATACATAGTTACTACCAGTTAACAAAGGTGGCCAAAGAGATGCAGAATTTTCCATTTTAGACAACTGGATCTCACTTTCTAGAATTGAACCCGCTCTGATACCAATTGAAAATTTAAAATTGTCTAAATTATATGTTTGAACAAACAGACTGTCACAGATAAGTCTGGACAGTAACTAATTAACAGTGAATTGTTAAGATTCATTTTAGCACAATACTAGATGAATCTTGCTGATGCAGATTCATCTGAATTGTAAAACGTAAATAGACAGTATAAATTATGCAGAATTGTAAGAAGACAAGAACACAATATTTGAGCTTAACGTGAGAAAAATCCTAACAGGGAAAACCCACGTGCTCGCACCTGGGGACAAAAATCAATCACTATATAAGAAAATAGTTTATACAGATCAATCTAAATTATAGGATAAATCTACGCATAAACTTATCAAACGTCCAAGAAATAGATCACTCCCTGATCCTTCTATGGCATGTAATATGATCTGGCATCCCACCACTCTTTAGTAACTTTCTTTGAATCTGCAACATTCATCAGCAACCTCGAACTCCCGTTCAAATATGATTCAAACCTCCTGTTTGATCTTCACGCTGAAAGTCTTTTCTTCTCTAAGTGATTGATTCCTCCTCTCGGAAAACTGAAGTCAAAAACACAGTTGAAGCCGCGAATATAAGTGCACCACATGAAAATTAGTTTCAAGACTTCTTAGAGAAAATGTCCCATTTTCTCCAATTTAAATGCAACCGGATTGCTTGTCCATCAAGAATCATTGTTGCATAAAATCTCTATTACCTGCAAATCAATCAAGGATAATTAGAGATAATGGTAAGATAATCACAAATAAATCTTACCATAGGGAAATAAATAAATCATCAAGAAACTTACCACAATATTTCGAGATTATCATATCTTGATTCTAAGATCAATATTTCTTGATTCAAACAATATAATTATCATCTCCAAAAATAAAATGATTATTACAAAAATATAGGCGATATAATATTCAAGAAATATTTACATAATTTAATTAAATTTAATAAATTACTAAATACACGTATTTAGTAATTATATTAATTTTAATTAAATTACAGATTTGTAGAAAAATAGAAAATGCTAACTTTTACTAAGTTAACAGTTTGTATTATAGTAAACATGTTTCCCCAACTCACTTTTTAGCCACACATTTTTCGAAATCATTTTTCAACAATATATTTTACCTAAAAACAATAAAAATCTTGTTATAATAAAAGTTGCAGTCACCAAACAAAGGCATAGAATCAATCGAGTTTTTAAAATAATTATAATAGAAATATCTGAAAGAGTTAGCTCATAAAAATTAAAACTATGAATCTTTAGATCTTTCCACTTCACATCCAAAAGTAATACACAAAACAGAAGAGGCAACCATAAAAAGATTCATAAAAGCAAAATCAATTATTTAAGCTTTTGCATTGTCCAACATATACATTGAAGTTTTCAAAAGGCTTTGTACTTGTTCGGCTTCACTTCTTGTAAGATTGTAATGTGTAGACTTCAATGGGGGCAAATCCAACCAGGAATTTATCATTTTTGATAAAAACTAACAAATCTCAACCGACTTCGAGTTTCACAGGGCGCCTTTGCTGCGGTCCTTGACATCAAATAATGAAGGATTCCCCCACCAGAGCAAATCTCTCTATAGAGGGGGATTTAATGCACAATAATTTTTATTTAGGTAAACTTCATTAATGTTTGATAAATAAAAATTTAAACAAAATGGACATTAATGAACATTAAGGTGAATAAGGAATTTAGGAGATTTGTGGGGTTAATAAAGTCCAAAAATGTTTCTCCTTTAAGGGCATTTTAAAAGTAGCATATAGATATAGATAATAGAGGAAATTGCATGCCATAACACAATTTGCCTTTGTATCAACAAAAATGATATTTTTTGATGATTTCGACAATTTTTTACTTATTTTCCATTTACAGAAATCTTTATACCATATACATCGTACTTACATAGATTTGACATCTTTAAAAAGAAAGTACAAAAGTGACAAAATAGATCCTAAAACTGATTCAACCGCCGTCTAGGATAAGCATGAGGACTCGTGAACTAACCAAAAAACTCTTGCATCTTCCCAACTCCTCCAAAATCACTCTCTATCCTCTTCGAAGAAAAGTTTCTGGTTCCTCCCAAAAATCTTCCCCCATCCTCATCGGTTTCTCTTACCGCCGGAGCCAACTGCCGAACATCAACCACCACCACCCCGTCGACGCCAAGCCCCTCTTTGTTTCCCATAAAGCATTACTTTATGTTTTCTTTACTTGTGTTGTATTTTGGTTCAAAGTTTGTTATTTTGTTGTCTAGATTTACACTGTCCCATGTATTTTCCATGATTCGAATCTTTCTTTGAGGATTTTATTTATTATTATTTTTTTCCAGAAAGTCAAGAGCCAAAGCTTTACACCACTTTCTCTCTTGGAGCACATAACTGTTCGATAAAATGTTTAAATGGGATTGACTGTTTTTTATCTAGTAGTAAACATATTTATGGAACCTCAGTTCCCTAGACATTGTTTTTATATCAATTACTTATATAATTTATCATTTCTTCATCTCCATTTTATATGGGCTATGTTCTTTTTCCTTCACCTAAAGCTTTGGTTGGTTAGTGCATATCGGACTAGATGCTGATTGTAGTTATCAAATAGGAAAAGTGCCTATAAATAAGGTGGATTACCATGTATTTGGATAGCATTGGCCCCAGGGGGGGGGGGGGGGGGGGGGTCAATGAACAGGAAGGAAAATATAGGAAAGGTGGATTTTTCTGTATTTCTCTGTATCACTTGGGGAACACTTGGGGAAGTGTTTCTTGTACTTTGATGGTGGAGCTTTTCTCAAACATTCTCCTGTATAATTTTGAGTATTATAGATATGATGTCAGTTTTCTTATATTTAATTATTCATATACAAGACATTCTATTATTCCATGCATTCCTGGTATCTTTTATGAGAATGTGTTTTGGTTTTTGAACATGTTAGTTGCTTTCCATGTTCGAAACATTACAATGCAAAAATTGTGGTTTCGGTTTTCAAATGTGGAAGTGGGTTTTAGGGTTTATGTTGTCACATTTTCGTAAGTCATTTGGTTTTATGAATGTAGGACGTAGTTTTTGCACGTGAAATTGTTACAATCTAGATTTTGTCTTCTGATTTATAGATTGTGGATTCACATTTTCTCCTCTTATTGTTGTTACAATGTGGAATACACGTTTCTCGACAGATGAAGAATCATGTACCTGCACAGAAAGAAAATTTTGTCATTCTCGACAGATGACTTATGTTATTCTTGACAGACTGTCTTTTTTGTTTAATTCAATAGACATTTTCCATTTCCCAACTGTTGTTTATGTCTCTTTACCTGCGGACAAGTGAATTGTGTAATATCATCCTTCTGATGTGCATATTGTTTTATTGTGCAGATGAATTTCCCATTTGTATTATCAGAGGAAGATAGAATTCAAGCCCATATATCTCAAAGGAGCCAGCTGAAGTACATAAAGCTTGTTTTTGATAAATTAGACAGTTCCCAAAAAGAAGAATTTAAGAATTTGTGTTTTCGGTATTTGACGGAACTTACTGAGTTGTAGTTTTCTACAAAATTAATGCAGTAGTTGTTGTTCCGATTAGTTGACTCGGGCAAGAACAATAAGCTGTTGTTCAATATCAATGGCCGTTACAGCAGATTCGGGTTGACCGAATATGCTTTGGTGACGGGGTTGAAATGCAGTGGGCCGGTGAAATTTAACTAGTACGAGAAGACCATACAGAAGAAGAGGCTGAAAGACAGGTATTTCAAAGGGATTGAAAGGGTCACTTGTGGTGACTAGGAGCAAGTATTCTTGCAGTTTTCCACAATGAGGGCGGATCGAGGGTTTTTTCGTAGCACCTGATAACAACGTCGGCATTGACCTAACCATGTTGGATTTAGTAGACATCCTGAAATTGTTTTTCGAATATCCTTGGGGTAAGGTTGGTTATCAACGTGTGATCAAAGCATTCAAACGTGGGTGGTCAAAAAAACTGGGGAATGCGAAAGCAAAAATGAGAAGGAGATAACATATACCATGCACGGTTGCCCTCTTGAAATGCAGGTATATTCTTATTTGTTTTCACTTATTTTATTTTGTGTTAACATGTAATAATCAGCTATACATCACTATCCACCCATGACGTAATTATTTGGATATAATGGCAGATATGGGAATACGAGGCTGTGCTAAAACTGGGAGAACGCTTTTCTGAGCGGATAGAAATTTCAAAGCCACAAATTCAGCGTACCTATGAGGCTTTTTCAAGAATACTCCGATAAATTGTGTTAATTAGACATATTTAAATATTTTTATTTTTACGTTATTACACAAACTATAACATGGCATGCTCTACATTACTATTGCAGCTTCTAGTATATGCCACTCTAAGACCGTGGACGGAGGAGCAAACTACAGAGTACATCAGAACACTTGTTCCATTGGAAGACAATGTCGTTGAACAATTTGATGAATTAGCGTTTCACATGGAGCATCCGCAATGCAATGTGGAAGAGAATATCGCAACCAAGGTGTCTAAGGATTCTTCAAGTGAAAATGGCGGGTCGAACGAGATGGATACGGGGAGTGCTTCTACAGACTCGAAAGAGTCTAATGCAGGGTCAAGTGGAAATGAGATGGGTAAGCACGGGCAATCTAGTGGGCTAGAGAGTGGAAATAATGTTAGTGCAGGGCATCACACTAAAATGGGCTTTGAAAATGTAGGCACCTACCCTTTTGAGTCAATACTAGTGCATAACCAATCTATCCCTAGCACATTCCTCAATGAGCCATGTACTTCGAGAATCCTAATGTCCCGAGATGAGCTAACAGAACTATTGTTGGTGCAAGAAAAAAATTTTAATGAGAAATTGGAGTCATAGAGGACGATTATCATGGATCGCTTACAAGTTGTTGAGAAGATGGTTGATGACGGATTGCAACGATTGAATGAATCAGTGATTTCAAAGTTCGAGACAATGGACCGACATGCGCATGGGTTGGGTGTAGATGTACAAGCAAGTGCTACAAGGACAGAGTGCTCTAGCCTACTTGTCAAGAAAGAGCAACGAAAGTTCATAGCTGAGCAACTACAAGACTTGAAAGAGTTCATTCAATTCCAAGGATTGACCCGTGACCCCACTCGGGAGGGTGAAGCATCAGAAGGTTTCCATAGGGAGAAAAATTTAACTGGTGCGCCAGGTAGTTCTTTCACTATACATTACCTTATCCAATTAACTTATTGAATAATAAATCAAATGGTTCACCATATTTGAATCTGTTCATGCATATCCACATTTATGAACGATTTCACTTGAACATGCAAGGTATGAACCGTTTGTGGTCTAGCAAGGCCCAGTCACTGCAGAATTTGAGATCCCAGTCAAAAATGCCACGCAGAAAGCAGGTACTGTGTCCAATATCTCAATCTTTGCGTGCTAACTGGGATACCCGATAGTTCAACTGTCTGGTTTGACGTTTCACATCTGTCAAGTTCAACAGATTTATTATAGAACTCGGAATTTAAATATGCACATGTAGGTTTAGATTGCATCGATTCTTCTCACACTTGTCATCTAAACCCATTCTATTATTGAGTTGTTATTTTTATTTAAATTTTTTAACATATTCAACATGAACATTCAAGGTTTGGGCCATGAGTTAATCCCTGAAGACCTATCTAGTGAAGATTTTGAGATACCAATTGACAATTTCACAGAAGATGTTGGTATTCTATGAACTATCCACAGGATTGATTGAATTAATAAACTCTAAGCCTTTATATTTCATACTTGTTATGATTACGTAAATTTTTTAAAGTATTGCACTTGAACATGCAAGGTTATGGTCATGAATCGACCGATGAAGGTCCATCACTTTTCAAAGAAGATTCACATGCCGCATTGGACGAATAATCTGGAGCAATGGTTTTGTACTATCCTCCAGAAGATGTGGCCCCAATGAACGAAGAACTAGTGGATGTTGTGCCGGTCGATAAAAGGAAAAGGCATGCCACCTGCATAAGAATGTCATCGGTGAACACACGCTCACCATTCACGAGGTCTGGAAGGAAGAGGTCTAAGAAATGAATTTGTTACTTCAGCGGTCTAGGTTAATGTAATATGGTAGGTTTGAACTTTGAAAACAACATTGTCCTGTTTCTATGTGCACTATCCAGATTGAACAATATTTTGTTGGAATGATTATGGTTATTTTTTGGAGGTTAGCAGGTTCTAAATGTAGTATTTCAATGTGCAATTGTTAGTTTTCTAACATTAAATGTTATTTTAGGGTAGTTCACAACATTCATTGATTAAAATGTATATTTTCACATCTATACTATCAATAAATCAATGAAGATTGATTGAAGGAATCTGATTGCAGGCAATCTTTATATCTTTATCTTTATCTATATTATATATAAAAGTGGATGAGTTCTTCTGCGGGTCCCACTCAAAGTTTCCCGTCTAAACAGTATGGCACAAGGCAGTGGGTTTTTACCTTCCCCCCGCCCATAGATTTTATAAACCTTCCATTCAATTGATCACATTTACCAATGTAAACTTTCTGATTTCTAGCCACCAATTAGCCTCGATTTTCAATATTTTAGTTATGTCAACATGTTTTGTCCTTTCAATTTCCCACTGAATGTATTAGAGCCGCGCTGCTTTTTCTTGATGTATATATATTAGTTTCTCATCATTTGTGTTTTAACATTCAAGTACGGTTCTTTCATCTTACAATATTAGTGCTTTTTGTAGTCAATTTAAACACAGGTGAAAATGTCCTTCATCACTCTGTTATTACTTTTTTTAAACATAATTCTTATTTTCTATGTTTAAGAATGAAAATTTTATTTACAATCAATTGAGAAATTGGCGTGTTTTACGTTATAAACAAAATAAAGGTAGTTAAATTCGTTAATCAAAACTATGGATTACTAAAATAAAAGCATGGATTACTAAATATGTTTTTCATTATGCATCAACGATTAATCATCATAAACTCATTAGCACAGTCAATTTAGTATGAACGTGGTTTCCAATAGTTGGATGTAATATATTTTACAGCAAGTAAAATCCGTGAATCAAAACTATGATCAGTTTGAAAAGTTGATAATAATTCACAGATTCGGGCATGCATGCATGCATTCATTAAATATGATTACCAACATCTATACGTATATATAGGAAACAATTGATTTTCTATTCATTTGCACATATAGTAAATTTAAGAATCAACATGGTTTACATTAGCTGTTGCATTTTTTACATACAAGAAATGATCCTAAAAAAGATTTCAATATTGTTTCTATTAATCTAAGCAGATTTTTAATCACTTAAATTACTTTTAAGTATTTCTAATTTTTTGTGATATATCTTATTAACTCCACGATAACACTTTAGTATAGGTTGGACGTTAAACAACTAATATCTATTTATTTTGATATCTATTCCACTACATATTAACTTTTCTTACTCACTAATCAATAAATACTACACGTTAAGTGATCATACAAACATTTATTTTCTATTTATTTTTACTTTTTAATTTGACTGTTAACATTAAACAAATAACCATTTTTCAGAATAAAATCTAATCCATAAATAAGTTGACCTTTCGTAAGCCGCATTTTCCATAATACTGTCAGACATTCTTTAGTGACAAACAATAATGATGTTGACTGACTTATTAACTTCTGAGAAATATATCATAATTAGCTTTTACACTAATATCAAGAACGTGATCAACTTATTTTTACTCCCCAATATTTTGAATTACGCAACGTTTGTTTTCTTATTGTGATTTTTTGACCTAAAAAACCTGTTCAAAGCCAATTCTACAGCATTACATTTTTATTTTTTTATTTTTTTCTTATCAACGCAAACCTAACGGACATACTAGAGCAATATGGGCAAGGATGCAAATAGGCAGGCCAAGAGAAGATGTACAGAGAATAGTCGAGCATCAAAAGTATAGAACTATAAAGTTTCCATACAAACAGGTTCTATATTTTACTCAATTATTTCCCAAATTAATGCAAGTATGTGTTTTAAAATTCTTGACATGAGACTGTTGTTTCTGTTAGTCACTACCACTATTTGATTTTTATTTTTCTATTTTTACCAGGAATGCTGACTTGGGGTTTAAGATAATCACATTCATATAATAGCATTCACCAATTATCTTTAGTGCCATTAAGTGATATAACAAATGGTAATTGTTAAAAAAAATTTACTATCAGTTGTACTATTAGTATTGATTAAAGAAGTTTGTTTCATCTAATCATTAATGCATAAATCAATTTATTAACATTTGCTTGCATAGTTGGTGGGCTCATTTGATCACGAGCCCTTTCTTCTAGGAAGCATGTACTTGGCAACAGGACAAAAATAAGTTCAAGCACCACAAGTAGTTTCAGCAATTTCATTCCAACCATTCAAAATAATAACATTAAATCTAGATTTGTAAGGACACCAGAACAGATACTTGGTACGGGTTACTTTATTTATATTATGGTTCTATTCATTTGAATCTTATTCGCATTTCAATTAATACTGATTTAGGTAAATTAAACACTTTTTCGTTCTCTTAAAATTTATATTCCACAAGGTATTTAGGGTGCTCTATGTATTATAGATATTATTTTATAGTTATAAATCAATGTGAAATCTAGATTTTTGCACTTTTTATTTCAGTATGTTTGGAAAAAAAAATTAGGTTCAGTATATAACATTCATTTCGTGTTTGTAAAAAAAATTGATTATCCATATAGAAATCGAAATTACTACCACTGTAGATTGTTTTATATTTATATGTCAAGGTTTAGTGTTAATACTTTTTATATGGAGATACAATTTTTTAGGTATTCCGTACATGTAACTTCACTTATATTATGATTGTATTCATTCATATCATTGAGTTAGGCAAATTAAACCCTCTTTAGTCGTCTGATTGTGAAAGTTATACATCAAGGTATTCATGAAAATCTTTATTTATTACAGTTTCATGAAATTTTTATGTCAATGGAAAAATGAATTTTATTTATACTTTTTATTTCGGTACACTTCGTAAAATTGTGTTAAAAAAAAAAAAAAAGATTCTCATGAATGTATATTTTTTGTACAGGCATGTATTTAAAAATAAAAATCTTTGTTCAAGTTAGGAAAAAAAATAAAGGGCTTACTTCATTTGTTTTTAATTAATATGCCAAAGGTGATATTTGGATATATTTTATATGAATGTGGATTTTTTATGTCAGTCAGTTTGCAAAAAAAGTAATTGATAGAGTATAACATTTACGATTATATTATTTGTGTGTTTTTTCCGCGGAAAAATCATCATTATGATTGGTATATAAAAATAATTATTATTAACGAATATATCCATTTAACATTTTGTCATCTCATTTCATTTTTTAAAATGCAAATTTAGACGAACCAGATTTAAATTTTTTTTTTTTTTAAAAATTTCAAATTATTGTAATATATGGAAATGATGAAGTCTATGTTTTTTATTTACAACACAAATGAGTATTCGTATACTAATTAAAAAAATAGACACATCAAGTAATAGATCTAGAGATATACTATGTTGATCAACATATCTACCATAGGAAGATTTTTCATTTAAAAATTTAACAATATAAAATGAATGCTTCAAATGTAGTAGCTATACATTGAGTACACACAAATAATAATGAGAAACTCAAGTATAGAGGGTTTCTGTATCTTTTTGATGAAGTTGATCACTACTCCGGTTGCGTTTGTTCCCTTATGTGCCTTCCAATGGGCAAAATTATACATGTAACTTACTAGATCTATACTCACACGTACACTTCACTCAAGCTCAAAATAAAAATATATTACATTTTTTAAAAAAATAATATTACAAACTGAATATTAAAAGCTAAAAAAATATCTCTCTATATATAGATCAATCTCGTATGTGCCTTCAGACAGGTCCATTGTGTTCAGATTCAACCCCATCGGATCTGAAAGATTACATACATTATCCAAAAAAAAAAAAAAAAATCAAGGTCAATGTCATTTTTCCAAACTGATTTTCAAGTTATGGAAAAAAATTATAAATTGAAATAAAAAATGATAATGTACTCTTCTTATCTACATGAACGACTAAACTTCAATTACAACAAAGAAAATACACAGATCCTTTAAGGGTTCAGATTTACATTGCATTTTGTATTCGTTCTCTAGATGTGTTTGGACACCGAAAGTCAGAAATCAAAATTTTTAATGGATGCGATAAACAGGAACCAAGAAGATTTGGACACAAATCTGCGACGATTTTTTATTTCTTGCAATAAGGTTTCCGGATTGAAGAGTTTACTCATGGAGGATTTTATGGAGAGAAATCTAAAGTGTGGGAGGCGGATAATGAAAGTCCAATGGTCAGATTGCTATTTATTTGGAAGCCAAAAAGTTCTAGAGTTTTGAAGAGTGTGTGCCGGGTATGGTTGATGGGTTGGGTCACAATAATGTAAAATATGTAATCGGGCCTCCCTATCGTAGTCTGCACTATAGCTTTTTTGGTACTTTGATAAAATTTAGAAACAAGAATTGAGTTTTATTTATTTATTTCATTTTTCATTCTATTTTTGTTATACTTTTTTTTGGGGAATAAATGTGCGTAAAGTCTTACGGTTTATTAGTTGTGTTAATATTACATTATATTAATTAAATTATCAAAAATTTTTAATATAGCTTCTTTTTCGATAATAACAATACAATATTTTAGTTTTATTAGTCGAGCCCATTTGATTCTAGAATACATGTTAGATTTCAAATGAGACAATTTCCATTGACAGTGTCTTATGCAATGACTATAAATAAGAGCCAGGGACAATCACTTTCGCATGTTGGACTTCTTCTAAAGAGACCGATTTTCACTCATGAACAACTCTATGTTACGATTTCTATGGTTACCAGTCGTTCGGTGGGTCATCCATTATTGAGACATTGTTTCTTTATCCGGACATTTCTTCCCATGCAACGCACGGGTGAGCTAACTAGTATATATAACAGTAGAAGTGAGGAGAGAGTCATTTTGGAGGGAAAATTGCATTAATGACTCTCTCTCTTCACTTCTACTTTTATATATAAAAAATATAAAATATAAATAAATAAAAGATAAATATTTTTGTAGAAGAAATTATTATTTATTACATATATTTTGTAAGGGTTGTAATAAATGCACTATGAGTAAATATGTTACATTGAAAATGAAAAAATTAGATTAATATATTTGAACATAAATAAAATGATATCTATTTAAATGTGTTACGTATGAAATGAAAAAATTGGATTAATATAATTGAACATAAATAATGTGATATCTATGTAAATATGTTACGTAGGAAAATGAAAAAATTGTATTAATATATTTAAACATAAATAATGTGATATCTATGCAAATGTGTTACGTAGGAAATGAAAACATTGTATTAACGTATTTGAACATAAATAAATGTGATATCTATCTAAATGTGTTACGTAGGAAATGAAAAAAGTTGTATTAACATATTTGAACATAAATAAATGTCATATCTATATAAATGTGTTACATTTGAAATGAAAATTTTGGATTAATATATTTGAAAATAAATAAATATATGCTATATAAATTTGTTAAGTTAGAAATGAAAATTTTGAATCAATATATTGTGAAAATAAATAAATAAAATCATTGAAGTTTTACCTCATAATATATCAATAAATGAGTAGGTTCTTCAATAAGTATATTACAAAAATAATTAATTATTTGCTATCAACTTTTTACCACCAATAAGAAATTGGTAGAAAATTTAATTATTTCATCATTTTGACAAAAATTGGTATGTTTAAAAAATAAGGAAAAATAAAATATATTAACTAATATATTGGATTTCGAATAAAATATATGTAAGTAACATATTAAAAAATAAAGTTAATTAAAAATTATAACATATTAAAAGGAAAATAGGTGATAAAGTAGACAAATTTTAAAGAAAAACGTAAATAAGAGTAAAATGAAAATTTGATCAAGTGCAAACTTTGAGTGGCGCGGTACACTGAGTGTGCATGCAGAATTTTTTATTATGCAAATGTTTTATGCAGAAAATGAAAAAATTGTATTAATATATTTGAACATAAATAAATGTCTTATCTATGTAAATGTGTTATATTGAAAATGAAAATCTTGGATGAATATATTTAAAATAAATAAATACATGTTATATAAATTTGTTAAGTTAGAAATGAAAATTTTGCAGTAATATATTTTAAAAATAAATAAATAAAATCATTGAAGCTTTACTTCATAATATGTCAATAAATGAGTAGGTCCTTCAATAAGCATATATTGGATTTCGAATAAAATATATGGAAGAAACATATTAAAAAATAAAGTTAATTAAAAATTATAACATATTAAAAGGAAAATAGATGATAAGGTGGGCAAATTTTCAGAGAAAAACGTAAATAAAAGTCAAAAGAAATTTTAATATAAAAAATTTAATTAAGTGTCAAACTTTGAGTAGCGTGGTGCATTGAGTGTACATGCAAAATTTTTTATTTTGATTAATTTTGTATTTTTAAAGTTTTAAACTCAATAACATGTGTTATGTAGGAAATGAAAAAATCGGAATAATATATTTGAATATATATAAATGTCATATCATATCATATCAATGTAAATGTATTATATTGAAAATGAAAAATTTGGATTAATATATTTTATAATAAATAAATATATGCTATATAAATTTCTTAAGTTAGAAATGAAAAAATTGAATTAATATATTTTGAAAATAAATAAAATTATTGAAATTTTACTTCCTAATATGTTAATAAATAAATAGGCTCTTCAATACGCATGTTACAAAAGTAATTAATTATTTTCTATCAAATTTTTAACCGCACATATTTTCTCTCTTAAATTTTCAGTCACTATTTTTTACTTTAAAATCATAAATAAACAAGTTTATAAACAAAACGATATTACCAAACGGAGGCTTAATCATTTCATCATTTTGACAAAAATTGGAATATATTAATTAATATATTGGATTTTAAATAAAATATATGTAAGCAACACATTAAAAAATATAATTAATAAAAAATTATAACATATTAAAAGGAAAATAGGTGATGATGTGAACAAATTTTCAAAGAAAAACGTAATTAAAAGTCAAAAGAAATTTTATATAAAAAATTTAATTAAGTGCCAAATTTTGAGTAGCGTGGTACACTTAATGTACATGTAGTATTTTTTTTATTTTGATTAGTTTTGTCTTTTTTAAAGTTTCAAATTTAATAAAATTTTGTATTGAAATTTTATTTGAATTATTTTTTTATTTGATATGATTGTATAATTAAGATATTTTCAAAATTATGATTTAAAAATTATATATTCCGTGCATCGCACGGATAGACAACTAGTTTGCTTTAAGATGGTAGTCTAACATTAATTTTTCTTCAAGGTAGTTGACAATATTAATTGAGTTTTAAGGTAGTTCACAACATTAATTTATCAAAATCTATATTCTCACATCTATATAAGGGTCAGCTTCACAAGCAACTGCTATAGAATCCAGGAAATCAAACTCTTACTTTGTGTCTTTCAATTTTCTGTAAAACACATTACTCCTACTCCAACAAGTTCCATACAACATATGGCTTCCTCTAGATCTAGAATGGTCGATGAGGATATCAAGGACTCCCCACCAATTCCAAGGTCTTCTCCACTTTTCCCCAACAATGACGATGTTCCTCCTGTGATTTCTCGATCAAGTATATAACCTATTCCCTTTCCCAACTTGGATAAAGTCGTGACCCCGGTGTCACCTACAAATGGAGAGACAATTGAGGGGATGTTTAACTACATGGTTTAGTACGTTGATGAAGTGGAGAGTTCGAAAGATGCACCAGCATACCCATCGTAAGAAGTTATCGTTATTAGTTTGAATGATGAAGTTAATCAAGGGAATGCAAGCGATGGGTCGGTTGTTGATGACAATTGAATGAGTTTTCAAGGTTTTTTTTTTTTTTTTTTTTTTTTTTTTTTTGTAATTTAAAAATCCTTTATCTTGTTATGTTGATGTAATGTAGTAGTATCCATTTAAATTTTTGTGTGGACACTTCCATTCCGAAATCTTGAATGTTGACAACATAACATACACATCTATTAAAAACTGTAGGGAATTGCAGATCTTATCGGTCGAAATCGACAGTTGATTACGAGAAAAAAATGAAATCTACTATTCCTCAACTTGATGAATTCATTGTTGTTTTTTACTTACCATAAGGTAGTTTCTACCGACAAACCTACAAAAGTTCACACCAAAAAGGGCTTAACGAAATACATAACTAAACATCAATCAAACGAATTAACCATGAGTCCCCCCAACCGGATTTGTACAAGTCACACGATTGTGTCCAACGCGTCCACATCTTGAACATTTCCTCAAATCTTCCCCTTTCCGAATTTTGACTGATGGTATGTTCATGTTAGGCACCTTGAATTGTAATAAGTTATCACTATGTGAACTACTAGTTGGGAGTTTCACGTTCAACCGTTGAATTAGTCCTTCCACCGTTATATCACTAGGCACTATAATAGACGTAATTTTGTTCCCTCACCACTTCCATTCGTCATCTACGTTCACGAAGTCTCCGCCATATGAGAAGATGAATCGCAAATTATCACTCATTCGTGAAACAACGGTATATGTATATAAAAAATTCACACATTTCACGTCTTCGAATTCATAGCGAAAGTATACAATGACTCATTCGTTTGTTCATGTTATTGTTCTTGAACTGACATATTCGATAGTTCAAATTTCGGGTTTGACGTTTCAAAAATGTCGGGAACGACAGATGACTTGTTGAAAATGACAGTCAGTACTGTGCGAATAGAATTCAAAAACTAGGTTTTTGCTAAAAAATTTCGACATATATTAATATCTTTCATCAATGCTCAACTATCATAATATCTTAAGATATGAAGAAAATTACAACAATGAAGGATTTTTATGCATTTATGAGGACATTTATGTTATCATCCTAATCCAAATCCATGGATCTCAACATCTCAATAAGTTTTAGGAGGTGTTCGGCTAGCTCATTAATGAGCTATTTAAACTACAATTTAAATTACACAAGTTTTCAAATCACTTTTTGACCACACACATTTTTTCTCTCCAATTTTTAACAGCATATTTTATCTCGAAAACAACAAAAAATCTTCTCTCACCTCATTAATGAGCCGCCGAACGGAGTGTTAAACATGAATCATTAACAAAAAATCAACATATTTAATGCCCAAATGCGTATGTTATAAAAATGCTTACTTTTAAAAATGAAATTTCAAGCTTCAAATTGTATCTTCTTCAAGTGTTAATGGAGATGTAGCAAGAAGTCTTGGGTGCAAGAGAGTGTTATTATTCAAATGTAATGAGAAAAAAAAATTGTATTTTTCTAGTTATTTTTAAAAATTAAAGTTTTTCTCTAAAGCTTTTATCTATTGGCTAAGATCTTTGTCCATTGGATTCTTGTGGCATTTGATGTATACATCACATCAATCCCTTCTTGATTTCACATGATTAATTCAAATTGTCTTTTAGTGGTGTTAGGGGCAGTGGACATTTCATGGACAAAATTAATCATTTTTTAGCACATTTTGGAAAGTTTTCAATTTTTATTTTTTTTTATTTTTTTGTGTGTGTGTCTGTATTATGTATTTTGATGTTGTCCATTCAAATGTCCCTAGATAATATCGACAATTAATGTTATACTTACACGCACAATCTACATCTATCTACTATAAGATCAATATTAGTGTTGGGGGGAAAATGTAAGGGAAAAAAACTAGGGGAAAATGATGGGTAAAAAAAGTAAAAGATAGGTCATACCCAAAAATAGGGTTTTCCCCCTACATATCCCCCACACTATTTGAATGTAGGGGAACATGAGAAAATAAACACATATTTGAGTTTTTCTCCAAACACTACCTATGCTCTAATAATATTACAATTGTTCTCCAACCAGACGTCTGACAATATAAGGTGCCAGACGCAGACACATGGAGTTGGACCCACCAATACAGGGACCGCACCCTTGTATCTGTGTCTGACATATTATGTTGCCAAACGTCTGAAAACATAACATTTTTGCTAATAATATATAATAAGGAAAGATTGATGAGCAACTTTTGAACATAAATTTTGCTGTTATATATTTAACTTCCGTTTGGTAAATTGTTTATAATAATAATTTAGTTATATACTTAATTACCAAGTACTATCCTTATCTAATAATAATAATAATAATGTTGTGAAACTATCAAAATTCTAAACAAGAATTAGAGAGAAATGGAGAGAGCTTAGAGGAGAAAGAGATGGAGAGAATAGAGAGAATTCTTCATTCCAAGAATTGGTGCAAGAAATACAACAATGAATGCCTCTATTTATAGGAAGATAAAGTCATTCACAACAATTAATTTACATTATAATTTAGGTGGAAATTAGGTAGAAATTAGTGATGGATTTCTTAATAATTTTAATAATTTATAACACTCCCCCTTGAATGACTTATTGCTCAATAGCTCAATTGTCTGCCTCGTTAAAACCTTGCTAAGAAAATTCAGCGGGATAAAACTTTAGTGAAGGAAAAAGAGTACAGCTGCTCCCCCTGATGTTGGCCATCATTAATCATTAAGTCTAATATCCAAAATGACATCAATGATAAGTAGTACAAATCATGTACTGGAAACTTCGAATTATGAAGTGCTGAAGTGCTTCATTGCTTCATTGCTTTAGTGCTTCAGTGTTGCAGTGCTTCAGTGCTGCAGTACTTTAGTGCTTCAGTACTTTAGTGCTGCCTCGTTAAAACCTTGTCAGTAAAACCCAGTGGGACAAGATCTGAACGAATGAAAAAGAGTACAGCCGCTGCCTCGTTAAAACCTTGTCAGGAAAATCCTGTGGGAAAAAACCTTGGACGAAGGAAAAAGAGTACAGCATGACAGCATAATTCTCCCCCTGAAGTGTGCAATCAAGTATTCATGAACCTTTTGAATAATGATATCATCTTTCGTCTGGAATATGTATTTATGAAAATCTTCTTGTGTGTAGCCGATATATAACATTCTTCATAAGATGTCTATGATTTTCTCCATTTCTTGATATCATTCCAGCACAATTTAAAGAGAGCTTGTTGTTGAATTATTACTTGCAGATAGCTGTGACAATGTCTCAAAAACCTTGCTAGGAAAACCCTGTGGGACAAAATCATAGCGAAGGGAAAAAGAGTACATTATTCTCATTGATACGCCATAATTGCTCCTTAGTTGCTGCCTCATTAAAAACCTTACTAGGAAAACCCTGTGGGAAAAAAAAAAAACCTCAGTTAAGGGAAAAAGAGTGCAGCACGTATTTGTTCCATTCATAGGAATATCACAAGTATATTAATGCAATCTCAAATCATTTCATCAAACATATAGTTTGTGATGAGCTTTTATAAATAGTTTATAACTCATTTATGAAGTCATAGCTCATTGATGATGTACTGAACATGTTATACCAAGCAATGTTTAGTTACTTGACTGATTGCATTACTCAAATCTAGAATTGATTCACTTCTATCAAAATCTAGAATTCACTTCTGATGAATAATTAAATATTCATTTTCAAATTCACTTCTGGTGAATATTCATTTTCCGGTGGATAATATAATTTTGCATATTGAAAATCAATTGCATGCCCAAATATTCAAATATAATAATAGTACACTCCAATTTCATTTTCAACATATTATATTATGGGGTCATATGTATCATTCTTTATGTGATTTTATTTTAAGAATCACATTTCATTCTATAATGATACTATTTTGGGCAAATTGAATCTTTCAATGATTTATACATGTACGTTCTTGCACTTTATAAACTGCAATTTCTAATTTGCAGGAGTATAATCAATCATTGAAATAGATATCAATTTCGACATATAATCTATAATCATTTCGCTTGAAATCCCAATGTACCACGATCAACTGGTACATCAAAGAAAACTCCCAAAGTACCGAGATGAGAATCACACTTTTTTATCTCACTCATTGGTATATCAAAGAGCTCAAACTAGTGAATTTAGACTATAGTCTATCCACCATATTTCATGCCAGTTCTTTGAAAAATTTCGCGCTCAACTAGTCGTCTTTTACGACTGTGTAATATTTTTCATTTGTACAAATAACTACTGGCATTACACATATAAGTGTTTTGGACTTCAGGTCCTATAACAATAATCCCTACATTGAGATTTTTATATTTGGCCAAAGTATTATAATTTCATCAACCTTTTTTTTATAAGAGGGTTGTTTATGTATGCAGTCGACTTATTTATCGATTCCATCTCAATATAACATAGAGAGATCTCTTTATATGTTCTATCATCAGGTACCTGAGTCTCTTACATTTAATTATATCCCTTTTACTCACCATGAGTATTTAGCCTCAAATGGATCATTTCCATTATTCAAGAGATATTTGTTTTTGGAATCGATTGTCATTATGCTTCAGGCATAATTACGCTTTAAGCTTGATCACGCTTCATGCGTGTTATTGTTTAATTTTCCCATAATATTCAAGAATCTTGTATTATAAAAAATGTCGCAACACATGTCATACGTAATTTGAATATAATCACAATTATATATCAAGTGCGTATTGTTGGAGTGTTTATAAATATCGCACTTCTTAAAAATCATAAAGCTTTACAAGCAAATATTTATTTCATCGTATTGACATGTTTGTAAGTAAAATATTGCTGCATAAGAAATATTTATATTTAAGTTGTTCTCATAGCAAATAACTTGAGGCTTTTAATCTGCTAAATCATTAGCAATATAATATTCTATTATCTCAACTAATTCGTAAAATCATTAATGACTTTAAGATATATTCATGCTAGCATTTATCACTTTGCTCGTAATATCATTACTTGAGCAAATAATCAGTCATTAATTTTCTTAGTGAGATAATTAATTTGCTTTTGAGAACAAGCAACAATGAGGATTTGTTAACCTGAACAATCTTCTGGTTCTTTAATGAATGCCATTTTGCATTCTCAATAAATCTCATTGTTGAATTGGAATCTAACCAATCATTATAGAACTTCTGGTTCAGCAAGATATTTCACTTGTACATATGTATGAACTTCTGGTTCAATACAGTATTCATTTCATCAGTACGTATTTCTGTATAGTTCAAATCAGTATACCTTTATTACTTTAGTATACCGAAAAAATCAGGTACAATATCCAAGGAAATATCTCATGATCTCAATCTTGTTGTCAAATCTTCCCTTATATCGAAAAAGGTAATGACGCATTATCTCATTATTCCCACCTTTTCAATAATTTATTCCATTATCTTAATGGAATTGATATCACGCGGAGCGCTCCTTTACGCGTTTAAATATATCGTTTGAGAAGAGATTAGATCCATAAAAAAAATGGATGTTATATTATCAAATATTCGCAAATATTATTCTAATCTTCCGGTAAATGTTTTGAAAAAGATTTACCGAGTTTGACTTGAAAGATTGAGGCTGCTGATGGATCATGGCATTCCAGAAGATGTTCGTTGGTTGATCGAAGCAAAAGTTCGTTTAGCTGGTGAATTACCAGATTCATTTTCTAAACACATGCCTGATTTAGGCAAAAATACTTTTGCAAAGAAACAAAGAGCAAAAAGGCTGAACGGTTGTTACAAATGTGCTCGTTGGACATGTGATATTCGTTGCAAATCAGTAGGATATTCTTCTAGAAATCGGGATGATAAAATCGATTTCATTAAGGGTGGACTGAGTAAGGTGTCATTGGATGATATCCGATTGACTCTTGAGACGCACCCAAGTGGGTATGTGCAACGTGAACTCCTTTCCTTATATACTCAATTTAACAAGGATAAAAATCGTTATAGTCTCGAAAATATAGTAGCAAAAGATCATGTTTGTCAGGCTGTTATAAACAATGATGTTTTGACTATTCAGCATTGATACAAGGTAAATCAGTATATTGTATATATATATATTTGCACATATATTTATAAAATATTTTCATGTTTCATTTCTCGATCATTGATAAAGTGTATTGAAAAATCACCGAAAGGTAAGCTTTATCAAAAGTAGTGTAATTTAGTCAGAAGTAGGTTTTCACTTTTTCAAAATACGAGCAGTAAATAGTGAAGTTTTTCAAGTTTAAAAAACCAATGATTTTCACAATTTCATGCATCCCAAAATATCATTTTCTCATAAGTTTTTCCTTCCTTATACTCTCAAAGATGGAAGGACCAAAACTTCGACAGATCAAAACTATCTGTGTATTTTGTGGATCAAATGTAGGGAAAGGTTTTGGGTATCTAGAAGCAGCAGTGGATTTAGGAAAAAAGTTGGGAGAGAAAGGTATCAATCTCGTATATGGAGGTGGTAGCAGTGGTTTGATTGGTTGTGTTTCCCAATCTGCTCTCACAGAGCAAGTAAAAGTGATCGGTGTTATATCTGTTCCTTTAGCTGATATTGCAGGTAAAACACGAGGGCATGAAGTACAAACCTTATCTATCCACGAACGCATAACTTGCATGTTATATGGTTCTGATGCCTTCATTGCCATGCCTGGAGGTTTTGGTACTTTAGAGGAAATCTTTAATATTACCTCATGGGCTCATTTAGATCTCCATACTAAGCCTATTGGGCTTTTAAATGTTAACAATTTCTTTGATTGTTTGTTAACATTTCTTGATTATGCTGTGGAACAGGGATTCATCTCTCCATTTTCTAGGAGAATCCTTATTTCTGCTCCTACTATCGAGGAACTGCTGTCATATATCCCCATACAAGATCCAGCAGGAGTTAAGATAGATTGGTCGCAAAAAAGGGGAATCAAGCGAAAATGGAGTTCGGTTAATGTAAACTTAACTTTGTGAATCCTAGAATAGGTGGTGGTAGAGTACGGAGTATTCTTACTCTTGAGACACACCTTAAATTTCTAGGATTTTATCAATGTTTAATCTTGTGTACCACAAAGATAGGTGGTAGAGTACAGAGTATTCCTACTCTTGAAACACACCTATTTGAGTGTTTCTTTATTTCCTCAAAAGATCAGAGGTGGTAGGATACGGCTACTCCCGAAACACATCTCTCACTTTGAGGATCATAAATGTTTTTCCCCTTTTGTATTTTGCATGTATGACTTGTTTTATGCTTCTTCAGGAGCAATAATAATAATATCATTTCAGTATGTTTTAGATGATAATTTTTACTTTTTCTGGAGTAAATAAGTACTTCTTCTGGAATACATAAGTGCTCGTGCAAGAACTTTTCCAGACACTTATCATCTAATATTCATCTCATAATACTGATGAGATTATTTTCACATTAGCTATATTCGTGCTATCATGTGATATTATCTTATCATATATCAACATTCTCTTGTTGGATAATCCATTTTTATCTATCTTTTCAATACAGATAATGGTAACTTCTGGTACCGTTTGATAAAATATTTTTATTAACATTCACCAACTTTTTGGTAATGATAACTTCTGGTATCATTTAATGAAATATCAAATAACAATAATATCGTATATATATATTAACAATAATAATACTGAGGTTTTACCACCACGTATATATGTTGACAACATCCTCTAATATGTTAGAATTAACCAACAACTGAGGTGTTTCTGAAATAATATAAAATATGAATAAAAGTATTTCATGTATTCAATTGATAAACCGACCATATAAGCGGTGTCAACATAATGAAATAATTACCTTTCATGAGTGAGTGAGTCATATCTTCAAATCCAGTCAGATATTCATAATTGTCCAATCCGTTACGATAATGAGTCATATCCAGTTAAGGTATAAATCTAGTCCATAATAACTCAATCCATCACGGTATGACAGTAATTATATTACTTATACCTTCTTTAAACTCTTTAATTTATCTTGTTGATCACATATTAATCGTTAATTAGTTGTGAATATTGTTAATGCTAATTATATAATTAATATGCATAATTATAATGAAACGATTTAAAATCTTACCACTATACCAACCAAGTTGGTGGACTTTTGTTAATTTTCACCAAGTTAGTATTGGACACCATGATCACAACTGCAGCCGTGCCTTTAATCTAAATTTTTCTATAGACTTGGAATTGATTTTCTAATCTATGATGTATAAATGATTTTCTAACACCAAAAACATTAGATTTGGAATATGAAATGTTGATTAGTAATAATCTGATTTCTGATACAGAGGTTCATCATTTAGATGCAACCGTAGAGCATACTCCCGTCATATTACTCAATCGGCTAGGAACTCGTGCTGATAACGTATTGTGAAACTATCAAAATTCTAAACAAGAATTAGAGAGAAATGGAGAGAGCTTAAAAGAGAAAGAGATGGAGAGAATAGAGAGAATTCTTCATTCCAAGAATTGGTGCAAGAAATACAACAATGAATGCCTCTATTTATAGGAAGATAAAGTCATTCACAATAATTAATTTACATTATAATTTAGGTGGAAATTAGGTATAAATTAGTGATGAATTTCTTAATAATTTTAATAATTTATAACAAATAATAATTTGTTACATTAATTTATTACTAACCATTTGCATTTTTGTATTGCTCATTTTCTCTATATAAATGTTCAATCAACACCATAAACATTCATCCAAAAGTTACAATTTATAGCTTTTGACGGTTAAGGTAGACAACCCGAGAGGGATTACCCATCTGAATTGGTGTATTGATCGAGTATGTAATTTACTGTCAAAACCTGTTATGAATATAAATCGGGTGTGGATTTAAAAACAAGACCCATACCCTGTTATGAATATAAATCGGGTGTGGATTTAAAAACAAGACCCATACCCTACTACCGTAACGCTAACAAAAATAACAATTAAAATGATAAAATTCCAAAAGACCGGAAACCCTGATTGCTTTTCTCTAAATCTTTCTCGTCATAATTTCTAAATTTTACCTTAATTCCATTTTAAAACATGAGATTTTGCGTACAATTCAATTCTATTTACTTCCCGAAAGATAAAAATGAAATAAGTAACGAATTTTCAAGTATAGAAGCATACCCGATAATACCTCTCTTACCCGACATTCTTAAATGGGTATATGGAACAGAAATGGAGGTTACAAATCTTCCGCTAATAGGGTATGAGTTTGCCAAACACGACCTAGGTCAACCAGTGTCATCTCTAATGCTAATAAAACAGATCTGGTATAAGTAGAGAAGCAGGCCAAATTTGAGGAGCAGATAAAACCAAAAACTGTAAAAGATGTAAGATATCACATTATTACATAGGCAACAGAACAAAAAATGGATAACTAAGTGCTAGCAAACACCGGATCATGAATATCAAGATAATATGTAAAATCCTTTTAATGTATCCGAACCAAAACTTCTCAAACTAACCATAAACTAAGACACCAAATTATAGAGAAGGGAAAATCCGAGAACTTAAATGATAAAGAGAAGTTATTGCTGAAATTCCCTTCAAATATGATCACCTTCATGTCTTAAAATCCGTAAAAACAAGAGACCAGTAAAAACAAATAAAAGATACAAAATAGGTTCTAAGAGACTTCAAACTGAGATAAATCACTGGGAGGCGCCCAACCACTTCGAGAAGTTCTCAAATTCGGTGTAATCGCTATCTGAGATCATTGTTTTGTACCATGTCTTGCTTGCAGCCTTAATTGCAGAAGCCTCCTCCTGCAGATGATAGCAATAAGAAAAACAATGAAGGCTTGATGATGTAATATGATTTTGATTTACAAGTAGAAACAAAATTGGGTTTTTCATAATGTGCGAGGCAAAGGACGTGATTGCTTAGTTATAGTAGCCCATGTTTGATTTTTTGTTTAAAACAAGTTTAATTGAAATGAATAGTGATTTTAGGAAAATGTGATTAAAAAGTAAGAAACCCTTTTTGGGTACAAAAAGAAAAAGAATATCAGAAATTGTTCGAAATTCAAAACCAAGGAAACAAACAATGTGCACTTTATGTCCATACAAGAAAAAACGAAAATAACATATAGATGATATTATATATATATGATTATGCACAAAAAGGAAATCAAAATTGAATAAGAAATTTCATAATGGAGATCAGAATTTTAAGAGCCTGAATTGAAATAGTGCAGAAAGCATCTTATATGCCATCACAAAATGAAAACCAGAGTGAACATCACCATCTTCCCTCAACCAGCATTAACTTTCAATATAGGCAATTTGATTTGTATAAGGTAAAGGTACTATAATCATTCACAATCACAATCTTCAGAAATACTACATTCAAGCATAATCAGACAGATATGTTTCCTTAGTAGTTGTGGTGTATTCGCCATTTAGGATAAGAATAACTTCAAAATCAATTCTTAAAAACTATACTGACCTATTTACAGATAAATGTGGAAAAGCTATAATCAGAGATAGCGTACGTAATAGAAATTATGTATTGCAGCAGAAATAATTAGGAGAAAAACGTCAAGCACAATTTACATACTAGTCAGTGACATCCATAACCAAATAAAAAGTGAAGACAGCAGTACCTTAGTGATTTGCTTCCTCTTCTTGTCTAGCTTCTCCTGCTTAGCCTTAACACGCTGAGCCTCAGCCAACAGTGCCATCCTCCTAGCAGCCTTGGCATATGGGTTAAGCTTCAGCATCACGTTCAGATTCTTCAGTGGGTTCTTCTTCAATGGGCCCCTCTTGATCTCCTTCTTGATCGGTTTCACCACAGACTGCACCTCATCAGAGTTTATGATCCTAGCCAGATCAGCATTTACCATCTTCGCCCTGGGCAAGACATATCCATTCTTCTTCTCAGTTGGTTTATCGAATTTTCCATAAATCTCGTCCAGTTTCTCAAAAGCAGACTTGGTCCAGATTATGAACCTCCCAAGATGACCTCCAGGAGCCAGCTTCAGAAGATTCAGCCGTGACACATGAGCTACCTCAACACCAGTAATATTACGGAATGCCTTCACGAGCTTTGCACCCTCAGTACCATAAACAACCAGGGGACCTTTCCTGGAAATGTAGCGGCGATTGCGCATTTTACCCTTTCCAGGGCGAATACCAAGACTATCCTTAGCCTTCTCAGCATCGGGATAAGCTCCAATTTGCTTAAGGATTTTAATAGCAGAATTTGTTTTCTCCAGGGCCTCAGCAGAATCAGAAACGACAAGAGGCAACTCAGGAACCTCTTCAATCCTATGCCCTCGAGCAAGTACCAGTGAAGGAACAGCAGATGCAGCAATAGCAGAAACCACAGCATGCCGTTTCTGTGTAACATTCACTCTCCGATGCCAGCGGCGCCAGATCTTTGTAGGAGCAAACATGCGACCACCACGACACATGTTTCCAAAGGCACCCTGTCCTGCACGGTGAGTACCACCACCAGGAACACGGGGGATACGGGACACGGCACGGCCAGTTCCCCAAGACTCAGCCGAGGTCTGATGGCCGGCGCGCTTGGACACTGCGTAAGGCTGACGAGCATTCTTGGAGATTTGACCGTGAACAAATGTCACGATATCCGGGCGGATCGACGCCTTCATTACATCAGGAAGAGGCAAGGAGGATCCATCAGTGGCCATATCATTCTCTAGGACTTGCACGGTGACGAGGGGGCGGGCAGCAGCTGCGGCCATTTTTAAGTTGGGGAAGCGAGGCACTGCTTATTCGGTGCGAAAGTGAGGAACTAGGTTTCAGTTTGAGCTATATATAACGAGGAACGAGGGTTTTGTAGCTCTTAAGAGTTTGGGCCTAGATTTGTGTTAATGGGCCTCTCAATAAAGAAAAAGGGCAAAAATCGTTTATACCCCTATAAAAAGTAACATGTGGAAATTATACACACTCTACTTTTAAATATCCAAATTTATAACTAAGATCAAACATATATAATTTCAAAAATCAGATCTTAATTCAATTGTATAATTATAAGATATTAAAAATATTATTATTATTATTATTATTATTATTATTATTATTATTAGATTAAAACATAAACCCCACCATCAATCCACCACCCACCCAAACTTTAACCGCCCCCTCCATTCAAATACATCAATCTCTGATTCTCTGCTCATTTTATCCCCAATTTTTGGAGGTGCAACATCAGCTGCAGTGGCAAAAATGACGCGTGAGAGGGTCATCGTAGAGCCCATTTTCGCTCGACGATAAAGAAGGCGAAGATAGATGGAGAAGCAGCATCGTGGGCGACGTGTGATTGTTGTGACGCAGCATTAGGTGTGCGATTGGTTTTGATGATATGTGCCACTATATCGATGTGGTGTTTTAGGTGAAAGCGGTGGTGCTTTTTGGATCTAATGGTGGTGCTTAGTTTTTTGCACGCAATTGGTGGTGGTGGTGCTGCTGCTGCTATCGACGGGAAGTGGTGGTGCTACTACCAAGAAATATTAATAATTAAATCTTTTGTTTTAACTTTTTTGCTATTTGATGTAGTTGAAGAATATCAATTTTTCTTTCTTTTTTTCTATTTGCCATAGAGGCTTTCAAATATCGCAAGTGCAAAAATAATAATTTGCTGAAAATTGTAGAATAGCAAGGTTGATCACTTCCCTGCCAAGGGGAGGGGACTAATTTGCCCGCCCCCCCACTACCACCCCCCATATGGGGACTGCCTCCTGTGAGGAGCCGGGGAAAATGACGGGGAGGGGATTATTTTCGTGTAGAATAGATGTCGTTTATAACAAGAAGTTAAAGTTTGATTTTTAATGGGTTCAGGATTGACTATATAGTCTTTCCATACATTTTAATAGGTTAAGAGTAGATGCCTTAATTGTTAGAGTGTAAGCCGTGGGCAATATATGATACACTACTCTATCTTGCCCTTTGGAGATTATTTTATTATTTTTGGTCTATCCTTTTTAATTCAACTTTTTCCATAGCCCATAATACATAAAATATGTTGGGATATTTTATACATAATTGAATGTGGTAAAAGCTATTTTTATTGAACGGGTGATAATACTTTTGGGAGACATTGCGTCTATAAATCCATTGATTGCAAAAAAAAACCCACAAGAGAAATACATAATGACAGTTGATGAAAATTAGTTTTGGTTTATGGATTTTGTACATTTGAAATAATTTGTCCTTTTTAATTTTTACTTCATAAGTGTGTACATATCTATGAAGAATATTCCATATTTTAGAATTTAGCTTTTTCTTTACAAGTTTAATTTTATAAATTTTACTTCGAATATTTTGTATATATTTAATATCGTGCATCGCATGAGTGATAGAACTAATTTTACTTAAAAAATATCAAATCCTTTATTTATAAATAATTTTTTTTATTAATAATATAATAGAATTCTAAGAGAACAATAATTTGAAAAAATAAAAACAATAAAATTATATAGAAAATTTAGACAAATAACTCTTCATCTTTATTTTTTACATCATAGAAACGGGTAACTTCACAAAAAAAAAAAAAAAGAGTAATTTTTATAATGTCAATATTATCTACTAAAATTTAAATACGACATTAATTTGCACGAATTCGAATGACAATTACATTAATCAACACGAATTTAAGTGTACAACATAAATTTACACGAAATTTTATTTTATTTTTTTTATAATATAATAGTAAATTATCAAGATTAAGCAAAGACTACGATAGACACAAAAATCCTCAAAATTCGGAGACAACTCATTCAAAAAAAAAAAAAAAAAAACCCGTAGCCCTGAAAAACTATGCTAAACAATTACGTCCAAAACACTTCTTAACTTCAACAACGATCGAAAATTGGCTGAACTCTAAAACTAAATTGCGCCAACTAAAAAAAGATCAGAATGATCGACGACTCGTCTAAAAGATTTACTAAGGACGCCATCAGTTGAAAACAGGAGCTATTAGTAATGGACCATGCTAGAAGCATCTTGGGGGTGACCCCCTCCTCACATGGAGGGGGTCACCTCGGGGGGTAAGCCTCGATGTGCTTCTAGCATTATTCTAAAATCCCCCTCAGGTTCAGAGAATAACTTTTCAGTTGAGATTGAGAATATCCATAGATAGTAAGTTTCCGATTAAGAAATGGAATTAAAGAGTACACTCTTTTTTACTCGGATCACACACCACCTGGTTCTTTGATTTGCAATGTTGTTTTTGACAGGCTGGCTTCCAGTTCATTTAGCTCATCCATATCGAGATCGTCATCAGAAACATCTTCGATATCACGCGTAATTGACGAGGAAAAACTTGGCCCGTCCATGGAGGAACCTTTATCAACCTGAAATTTTAATACAGCAGTCAGCAAATACTACTGAAATGGCTCGAAGTAACAACCGAATGGCAGGGCCCAGAAGACTATAAGAAAGTTAAGCATCAACTTTGGTCAAGCACGAGCCATAAAAATGAAACAACATTTTGAACCTGAAAAGATGGAAACACACTGCCATGGGATAAATCTTTTTGTTTTCTGGATTCAGTCATCATACAGAATGTGGCCTCAAATATATATTTAACTATTGGAAAGACTAAAACACCCAAGTTAAAAAAATAAAAAATAAAAAAATGAGTAGACCGACACCATAAATAATTGTAATTTGCCATAACATTTTTCTCCAACTTCCCAGCGAAGGAAAGTTTTGACTATATATTTTGAATTTTTGAGCTGGATTCTACCAACTCTTCAGACACTCAAATCTTGGATGGAACAAAAAGGTTCTACACAAAAACCAAAACCTCTAAAATGTCAGTTTAAGAGCACTTTCAAGGAAGAAATAACAGAAATGAGTTTACTGGGCACCATATGAATGATAATTCTGAACACATGTTTCACCACAGGTCAGATTTAGAGAATGAGAGGCCAACAAAGTTCCAAGTCTATTTGGAAGTATTGAACTAATCCTAATTTTAGACCAAGATACAAATGTATGAATAGGACTCAAGCCAGTAATGACATTTCATCAAAGAGATAACTCTGCAGATTTTCAACTCCCTGCGAGCTTTTCTACTGCGTGGAAAAAAAGGAATCAACCACAACATAATCTGAAGCAGTATACATTGGCTTTCATTGAAATTTACACATGCTTTGGTGCTTCAGTCGTTCGTGCATGATCCATAGAAGTAAAAGGATTGACATTTGTTTCCTTAGTCTCGTTACTGTTTTCAAGAGAATACAACTGAGAAGAAATTTGTTGCGAACTCTTAGATTGGGTTCTCTTGGAGAAAGATACTAGAATAAGGAAACAAATGATGGATAAGAGAACAT
The DNA here is from genome assembly GCA_963555705.1 of Ligustrum vulgare. Classification (NCBI taxonomy): domain Eukaryota; kingdom Viridiplantae; phylum Streptophyta; class Magnoliopsida; order Lamiales; family Oleaceae; genus Ligustrum; species Ligustrum vulgare. The sequence goes on along the minus strand of OY743176.1, from coordinate 19,307,152 downwards.
AAGTTCGATAATAAAAACACCTAATTCTGATGCCTCATGGACTGAAGCTCCAAACCATGCTGTAAATTTCAGCAAAATGACAATGCATACGACTAGGACTTTATCTTGGCTGTTGCCTTCGCTTCCATTGGGCAAAAAAGCACACACGAAGTTGGAAAACCTGCAAAAAGTTCTCTCCTCAATGAAAGATAGTTACCGGCTTGCGTTGTTCATACAATTGGATCCGGTGCTAGCATAGGATTAGTTCAACGGCATCCAAATAGACTCGGAAAAACATTGGCCCCTTCAAAACTGAATGATTAGAATGCAATCAACAATTAAAAAATATCCGTCAAAGATGACACCATTAAACTTTAGGAGTTACTACCAACATTAATTTCAATCCATATTATTTGTGCCGTCAATTGCCATGCCATCCAATACATGAACCTGCAGCTCCCCCATAGACCTCCCTATGTGGGCAGAGGAGCACTGGTATAGTCTTTTATAATGACCTCTTTAAACTCTGTTAAGAGTTGAAATGAGCTTCTTGAGTTCCAAGATTTTCGTTACTGACATTCCCCACTCCCAAAAAATTTCTTAGAAATAAATGCAATCAAAATTTTAGCAAATTTGACACAACGTAGCAAGGCCAGGAAAATAGAAAGCTTGTTACCTTTTGCTCTGCATCTGGTCCTTCTTCTCTTTGGTATTTGTCATAAGCCTCAGCATCATCAACAAACAAACTAGCATCTGACAAAAATAGCTCACGCCCACTGGGAAGGAAGGAAACAACATAAAGTGAATAGTAAGTATACTTAATGCAGATATTGATATACAAGCAAATATATCTAACTCGCACGTTCCCTCAAGAAGAGTTCAACAGTACCTCATACGGTCATTCTTAGCTCTCTCTGCCCGCTGTGCAGCCAACCCGGCTTCCCGCTCTTCCATCTTTTTCTTCTTCCATTGCATGAATAGCTCTGGAGTCATAGGAGTTGAAGCAGTTATCTTTGCACGCTGAAAATAGAATAAATAATTAAAAAACCTTTTAGGAAACAAATTTAATTTGATTGAACTCACATATTTCTAATAGATAGTAATAAGAGCATCTCTAATGGTCATGTAAAATCAGTTGTAATTTGGCATCTCCAAACCTTTTTTGCATCTTCATTTACATCCCAGTGGATCTAAATCCAAATTCTGCTCCAATGGGAAGATCTAAAAAAATTGGGTGCAAGTGGGTTGGTAGCTTTTGCATTTTCTGTGGGAAATGCAAAGTGTATTTCCTTTGCATCTCTCCATTGGAGAGGTTTTTAGCCACTTTCAAGATATAAATCACAATTTAGGTCTAATTTAGAGGACCATCGAGATGCTCTAAGAGAGTTTTCTAACTAACCTGGTTTTCTATCTCTTCCTCTATAGGTATCCTGTCAGCTTCCTCCTCTATCAGAGCCTTCATCTGAGATTTAAGAACATATCCAGGAGGGAGTGCGTGCCTGTAATGGCAGTCCTTACCACCATTTGGGCAGACCCAAAACCAACCATACTGTTTCTTCTCCACTGCTTCCAAAAAATATTTACATACCTACAAAAAGTTTTAGTAGAAACAAAAAGAAATAGATTGGTTGAAGCACCAAAACACAACATACATACATACAGAAGTACGGACTAAAGGATATTTGAAAAAAAGAAAATTATAGCATTAGAAAATCCATACAATTGATACCACCAGGACAACTATACAAGGATTCAACCCTCATTCACGTAACAACTTTCCATATTACAACTTACAAGCAAATTTAGACTCATTATCTCTTCTTCACGACCTTCCATTTTATTGGAAAATGCAGAACATAGTCCTCAGCATACATATCATTGCTATAACTAATACAGGGGGTACTCCGTCATTGTATCAAGATCAGCTCGAGTCAGAGGAAAGCTAATTCCATCACTGATCATGCTCTAATTCCTATTGAATCCATGCTCTTTTCGATGAATACACTTCAATACAAATCCCTACAAATTGACAATGGTTTGCTACATTGTGTACTAAGATGCTTCAATTATATTCATTACAAACTTGGGGCCTGCTCTTACGTACCCCAAAACTCATTAACTTTTGTTTTTGTGTGTGTGTGTGTGTGAGTTGATGCTTGTGCTATCTATAGCATCTGTCAACCACATTCTGAATTGTTATATATCATAATTTCGATCCATTCTTCATTATCTTACTAGTTTGATTATTCCATGGAAGTTTACTGATATGATGAGCCAGACTTGCAACTGCCACCTTGGGCATTGGGCCAGAATAATATTATGCCCCAATCATAATCATGCATTTAACATAGGAACAAGATTGCAAGTAATTGGCATCAAAGATGTTAGCAAACAGAATATAAAATGGAACCTTCCCATCTCTTGAAATTATACTCTTCCAACATGTCACTATCTTGTACATAAGAAATTATTTACCAGCCAGTAAAAAAAAAATCATTCACATCATTTAAAATCATAAAGAATAAAGAAAATATATCAATGGTAGTCAAAGACAGAAAAAAAAGTAACAAAATTCCATCACAATCCTGAAATGATTGAAAAACATACTGAAATCAGTAGTGAAGACATACTATATCGGTAGGCTTATTCTTGTTGTACTCCTGGCTCTTGGACTGGACAACCTTCTCCAACATCTCTAGATCCCAGTCCTCCATCGTCTCCTTTTCTTTATTATAAATAAAACAAAGAGAAGAGTAAATAAAAATAAAAATTATGAAAAAAAATTGAATCCAATTTTGAGACTTTGAATTATAGAATTAGAACTTCAATTATTAACCTTCATCGCGCTTATCACTATAAATATCAATCTTCTCTCCTTTCCTCTGAACATTCAAATCGTGAGAGAACTTGCACTTAAAACCCTTGGCACATTGACCAGCTTTGTAGAACTCGCACAATATTGACTTCGGATCAACACCTGGATACGTCAAAGAATAAAGCTACTTACACAATGTTATTCACAGTGAGGATGACAATTAGTGATGTGGAAGTATTTTTTGTTGTTGATTAAAAAAATGATGTGATGTGTGAAAAAATAGGATCGTGCCACGTAAGCTAATTGTCATCCTGATTGTTGAATGTATTATGAGTGTAGCATAACTCATACGTCAAATGTTGACTCTCAAAAATTTAGTCACCAATATTTCAATTTTTTAAAGTGCAGAATCCAATATTCCAAACTCGTCCTTAAGGGGAGAAAAATTATAATTGAAAAAAGATGGGCAGAAGCGATAACCAGGCATTTCTCTGAGCACAATTGAGCTTATATAACACTGACCCGCTTTTTAATTGAACATGAAGAGATTTTACAGGAAAAACTAATTACAGAAATTACCAGGAGGAACTTTGGGTTGACTCACTGCAACTTTAAACAAATCATTGAGCTCCTTCTCTTTTGCCTTCTCCTCCTCTTTCTTTTTCTGTTAATTTCCGACATGAAAAACAAACAATCAATCGATAAACAGTCAAATTTAATTCACATCAATGGATTTAATTCGACCTTGGCGTCGGTTTTGCTGGCGTCAGGCCTGGGCTGGACAGATTGTTTGAGGGATTGAACGTATTTCTGAACATTCTTGGACTTGTTCTTGTTCTTCAGTCCAAAAGTCTTGTCCTCGACTACCTTCTGCTTCTTCGCCAAATCCGCTTTCGATTGCTGCTTCGGAGGCATTTTTTTCTCTAATATTCTTGATAATTCCTAAATCAAATAATTTATTGAAGAATTATTAATAAATTGATAGCTTAAACTTGATGGATTTGATTTTCGGAGTTGCTTTATTATGGTGCAGGTGGAACAGTGCTGCTTCGGGTGGCGGGTGAAGGGTACGAGGCGGTACGGGATGATCCGGCTTCGAAAACGCTGTTAAATTCCGAAGATCCTTAAGCGTGTTGTTAAGCTTAAAAACGTTAGAGATTGCAATAACATTTCTAATTATCAATTTTCATCTCCTTAACAAAATTTATCTCCAACTTTTCCATTATTGACATGGTTTGTTGCAGTAACCGTTAGTTTTTGTTCAACAACATGTAATGAAAAAGTGATTTAAAATTTGAATCTATGTTAATATAAAAATAAATGATAAAGCGTGTCGGGATCACCCCGAATCAAAACGGAGTTGCAGACCCGGGGGTATTTGTGGTTAACTGGACGGTCTTCCAGTTCAAAAAAGTAGTTGCTAATTTTAAATTTGTTGGTACCTTTTGAAATTTTTGGTACCTTTTGGAGCGACAATCATCTTTTCACTTGATTTTTTTCACTCATTCGTGTATGAGACTTGGAAATCTGTAGATAAGGATGCTCTTGAAGAGAAAAAAATATTCATTAAAATATTCTTATATCCTTTCAATCCAAAACAAAGATCAAACTACAATTTCATATTGTTCTTGAAATCTTATTATTCAAGTTTCGAATTGCTTTGTTTGAACTTGATTCTTTGGTTTGATTACTTATTCGTCAAGTTTGTTTTGAGGCCTTCAAGTAGTACTCACCACGGTGAGAGCAAATAATATTTGAGGATTTGAACCTTTCATTTTGTTGGACTTACAAAGTTCATTTGTGAATATTTTATTTCTTTATTTACCTTTTGTTTTGTTCTTCATCTCCTGTTCAAATTTTAAACAACAATCTCAAATAATATTTTAAAATGGAGAACAAAACTACTATGGCCATAATCAAAATTATGCATCAAGACCTTGTTCACAAAATCATCCTAACTTTGTATGAAAAGACAATCAGAATACAGCAAAGCGAAAAGCACCAGTGTATCATCAAGAAGATAAGAAAACTTCAGTTGAGGACATGTTTGGTAAGTTCATGAAGAAAATTGAACAGTATATGGGTACGATCGACCAGTTCACAAGAAGAACATAGACTACTCTTCAGCATCGGCAAGCATTAATTAGAAATATGGAAATGCAGGTAGGACATATGGCACATGTTTTTGCAAACAGATCACCAAGTACACTGCCCAGTAATACAGAAGTAGATCCTAAGGAGCAGATCAATGTCATTGCAACAAGCAGTGGTGTCCAACTACCTGAAATTTATGTAAAAGAACCCCATTGTTGATCAAGATGAAGGAGCTGATAAAAAGGAAGAATGTGTTGAGGTGTCTGAAGGAGCGTATGAAATAATAGGGAAAAGTAAGGTGAAATCAACAATTAAGCATTATGATCACCTTGTTCCCTTCACATAAAGATTGAAGAACAAAGAAGATCAGCAGTTTAACAAGTTCCTGGACATGCTAAAAAAGCTCATACACATACCCTTCACCGATACAATATGGAAAATTCCAAGCTATTCAAGATTTTTGAAGGACGTGATATCCAAGAAAAGGAGGCTTGAGGAGTTCGAGATAGTATCCTTGACCTTAGAGTGCAGCGCCATACAAATAAGTTTCCACCAAAATTAAAGGATACTAGTACAGATTTGCCCAAAAAATAGACAATATACGTCGCTTTTTAAAATAACTAAAGCCTATAAAAGTCCGGTGACAATTTTGTAATTTGTTTTTAATTATATACGTCAATTTCTAGGAGAAAGCAACACGTATGGGTTAGACGATTTCGGTTCTCTAAGAGAACCGAGGCATAAAAGTATCAAAAGGCATCGATTTCTAGTAGTTACCACGCCTATAGTCTAGCTTTTATTTCCCTCCAACCCTCATTTACAACTCACCACTCTCGCCTCTCTCTCTCTCTCTCTCTCTCTCGGTCCCCTTTCCTTGTCGGCTAGCCATCGGCCATAGCCGCCACCACGACAACAGTAAGCCCTTCCCTTCTCCCGCTGGTGCTTGTGTTCTTGACTGTTCATCACTTTCTACACATTGATTCCTCTGCTTTTAGTAGACCTTGGGGCATTAAAGGCTTAGAATCCAGTTTTCTACCTTTAGTCAATTGGGTCTTGTTGTTAATTCTCCCTTTTTGGACATTCATAGTGGTATACAAATTTTCGGACAGTGTTCACTTCGAACCAGTTTGTGCTTCTTGGTGGCAATTTCCAGCGATTTTCTTGCATCATACTGGGCTTTCCCCTCTCCAGTTGGAGGCAGCTTATTCTGGGACTTTTTCCACCTATTGAGGATCTTCACAACCTGCTCGAAGCTGAGTTACTGTACATATGAACATTTCTCGAACTGTTACTTTTGTACCCAGCTTGGAGTGGAGTTTTGGTCTTCCCTCTACATCCTTGCTGGGTCTTCCCTATTTCAGGTAGGTTTGTCTAACTCGTCTAGCCTGGTCGGCCCTTTTACTTTAGTTTTGGCCTGGTCGGCCTTTATGTCTCAGTTGTATTGCGATTTGTGTCTGATGCTGGTGGGTTTGTTGGTGGTTTGATTCGGTTTGTTTGTTGTGGGGTTTGTGGTGTTTGAGGATGATTTGTGTCTTGTTGCTGGACATGTAAAAATTCATTTAATGAATAAGTTAGTACTCGAACCGCCTTTCTTTGTCTCTTTCAAAATCCTATAAATTGATCAAAACCATCGAGTTCCACTCATTTCTGCACTTTCTTTATAAACATTGTCAATGTAACACCAAGGCCAGGAAAGCTTAAAAGATTTGATAGGTACTACTCATACGAACAAGGTACACCTTTTTTTTGGAAGTCCATTGTTAGAAACTCCAAAGTTAAGTGTGCTTGACTTGGAGTAATTCTATGATGGGTGACCTTCCAGGAAGTTTTCCCGGGAAGCGTGCGAGGACAAAGCATGCTGAAAATATCCATGTTGGTACAGTGGAGACAGTATGTCGTCTTCTAACGGCTGGGACAGGCCTTAAGTGGGACCCGAGTCGTTACAATTCTAATGGTAGTGGGTTTCCAAGAATCATTGAACTTATCTCTTAGGTACATGGTTCGAAACCAACGAAAGGAAAAAATTCACTTCAGGATTAGCCCTTCAGTGGGAACCTGGGGGGAGTGGAAAGACCATAAGTACGACACAGCGGACCAGTCTAAGTGGGGGCCCGGTCGTTAGGGCTAATCCTGAAGTGGATTTTTGCCTTCCATGAGTTTCGAACCATGTACCTAGGGGATAAGTACAATGATTCTTGGAAACTGATCGGGTCATTACTGTCCACATTGTACCAACATGGATCTTTTTCATCGTTAGAAAGTCCACAGTTAAGCATGCTTGGCTTGCAGCAATTCTATGATGGGTGACCTCCTGAGAAGTTTTCTCGGGGAGCGTACGAGTGAGGACAAATGATGCTGAAAAGACTCGAGTTAGTACAGTGGGGATAGTACATCGTCATCTAACGGCCGGGACAACCCGTTAAGTGGGACCTAGATTGTTACAAATGGTAGCAAAGCCAGTTGTCAGCCGGAATCGGGAACTAAGTGTTGAGTGGGACCCGGATCGTTACAGTGAAAGTTTACATGTCGGTAATTATGTGTTTGCATTTGGATAAGTTAATGGCAAGCTTCTCTTAATTTTTGTTGCATTTAAATTTGTTTGGATTGGTGGTATTGTTTCAGAATTTTATTTAGGGATTTGTATGTAGTCATTTTTGCATAGCTGATTAAAAATATGGGACCATGTTATTATTTCTTAGATCTTTGTCAAATTTCCAACAACTGTGGTATAATTCTTTACTTTTCAATTGGCAAGAATCAAGACAAGTTGATGCAGTGGAAGCTATTTTTGAAAAGAGAGTTAATTTAATAATTTATTTATTTATTTATTTTGAGGGTTGGAGGTGGGATATTTAGAGAAAATAGACATGTTAGTGCCTAACTCCAGCGAGTAACATGCGCAACTACTGGCCCTTAAGTTTTATTAGGCAATATTTTTCGAAGAACCATGGGTATAAGGCAATTGAATTGTTTCTAGGAAGGTGTTTCATCTTCTTTCATACCAGTGAATCACCCATGCGATGTACGGAAAGAAACGTCTGGAAAAAGATAATTCAATGTAAAATTAGACGAATCTTTTAAATAAAATAAATAAATTTCGCAAATAAGAGATAAGATCATCATTTGTTGGTTTCATATGACTACAAATTTTAGAATACTTCTTTGTACACAACATTGTTTGTTAATTTTTTTGGTCTTCCATTCTTATCACAAATCAACATCTTTAATCCGGAACGATTTGTCACCCTAGAAATCGCAACATAAAGTTGTCTAGGTGTAAATACTAGCCGTTTAAGAAGAAGTTCCACATGCGAGAGTGATTATCCCCGACTCTTTTAAATAGTCAGGCATATGACACCATTAATGGAAATTATCTTCTTTGAAATCTAATATGTATCCTAAAATCAGAAGGGCTCAACGATGTCCTTGGAATAAAGAATTTGTGTCCTAATTGCTTCCAGAAAGAATTTGACCTTTTAGAACATGGTCTCAAAGTTTTTTAACTATCAACCTTGTTCCATTGCACAATCCCTGCATATGATCAATATTTCTCAAAAAGAGCAATGGAGACTACAAAGGCAAATAAAGAGGATGCACTTCGCTTATCCACTGTAATAGTCCACCACGTGGCGTAATAATGATATCCCTGTGTCCAGGTTGTGTATCAAAATCCATCGACAATGAATGCGGCAATTTCATCAACAACAGGAAAATCATATCGCCTATCATCGGTTTCCCACCGACCAATAAGTTTAAGTCTTACATTTGAAGTGTTTTCCTAAATCATCTTTTCTCTAACCGACCTAAACTGCCTGAACAATTTTTTGTATTTGTCTAACATATCCTTCAAATCAGAAACTATACAATCATACAACATTGGATCGCATGATTCACTCCTACCGAGGTACATTAAAATATATAAATTAAATTTTAGACTATCACAACAAAATTATCCGTAAACAATATAAATATATAAGCAATAAATACATAATACGAACCCACGGCCCTTTTCTGCTTTCAACCTCATTCGCATTGTCAACAATGTAAAGCGAGCAAATTGCAGAGCTGAACCGTCTCAAGCAACAAACTCACAATCTTGTGACAATTTTGACCGTGTAATTTGAAAATAGGAGGCCCTCTACCATCATTCAACCCATTATCTGTTCCCCCATAGAATGAAAACATCATATTATATGTCCGAATGTTCTCAACAAAATTTTTAATCATTTCGTCCCTATCATATAACAAATCTTTCAAAATAAGAGGATGATCTTCCATAAGAAGAATCATCACTTTCTCTTACATATACAAAGTAGGGGTGAACAAATAAACCGCGAAACTAAACTACAACAAATGGTTTAGTTTGGTTCGATTTCAAATGTGAAATGGTTTGGTTTGGAAAAATTCCAAACCGCCTAAAACAGATTTCAATTGTCAAACCCGCGGTTTCAAACAATCAACCCGTCAAATTTTAAAAAAGTAAAAAAAATAAAAATAAAGGAAAACGATCAATTTAAAAAAAAAATGCAACACACTTTTTTATTGTCAACAAATCAAAATAAAGGAGTCAAAGATTAATTTGTTCAAATCAACAACCATTTGAAAATAATTCTTGCTCCTACATTTCATAATCATCATCCAAGATAATTTCTTAAAATAATTTTTTTAATGCAAGAATTAACTACAGTTTATTTAAGAAAAATTTAAATGTTTTCATCTATATAGTTTGTTTATCAACATGAATTGATTCACATTAAAGTACTCAATTAGAAATCAAATACTATTATTGAGCTAGTTTCAACTCGAAATTTTAGATGAATATATGTCTTTGAGCTCGCTTTGGAATATAATAATTCATTCGTCGCAATCCGCGATTTCAAACTGCACCAAACCGAAAAAAATGGTTTGGTTTTGTTTAGAAAATGAAATGATTTGGTTTGGTTTGAAAAAATTCCAAATGTTTTTAAATTGTTTGGTTTGAAATATTACCACAAACCACTCAAACCAAATCGTGTTCACCCCCACAACAAAGTGAGAACTTTGGATTACGACATGTTTTATAACACTTATTCACTCTCTCCTCGAATTAAAAATTTTTCTTGAAAAATGAATACGTAAATGTAGGATCTCCAATGTCCATGTACTCTGAACAATCAAACAATAAATATGAAAATGATAATAATATAGACCATGCATATAAAAGATAAGATTCACTTTTTTGACAATTGATAATGAAAAACAACACGTATAAGAAACTAATTCGATAATCATAAAAAAAACTAAAATTGTGAGATTGACAAAGATGCATCAAATTCATAGTATTATAAGTTTTCAATATTTATACAACGTAATTGTTTTTTGATAAAAATTATAATATAACAATGATCATCTCAATTTTCAGTTAAGTAAATTAGGAGACAAATTACTTATTGTTGTAGAAATTTAAGACTCATAAATATTGAATTAAAATATAACAATTAATATCATGACTTAGTTAATTATTTTTAAAATTTAGACTTAACAGTTTAGACAAAAAATCATTAATAACTATATAATTTCAAAACAATATAAATAAATTTGTTACTCGTTAATGTTAAAAAATGTGATATGAGACTTTCTGAAATAAAAATTAAATAAAAATTAAATATAATTGTAAATAAGATTATTTTGATAAATGATCTGATATAGAAAAGACTGTTATTATGTATATGTAACAAAGAATTTAAAGTAGGATTATTTATAGCAAAATTTAATACAACTTGATTAAATATTCAATATAAATGAAAATGAAAATTTGGTATTGAATTTGTATGACTGAACAAAATTATTCATCCATAAGATTAAGACTAATAAAATATCACAATCATTATAAAAGTTATTTACGTATTAAATCCAACTTTCTATAAAAAAAAATACATATTAATTTAATAAAACGCAATACAAAGGAATTATAATTTTTAGATGTAAAAAATAACTAAAAAAAAAAATTATATGATAATGTTTATTTAGTGTTGAAGTGTAATACAACTTAGATATAATTTTGAAATGAAAATTTTACATTAAATTTGTATGACTGAACACAAATACTTATTTTAAGATTCAAAACATTAAAAGATTAGAATAATTTTATGAAAAGAGAAGATTAAACTAAAATATAAATAAGTAAAAAAATTCTCCATAAAAATACTCTATAATTAAGTCTCATTCCATCATTGGTAGGAAGTAGTAACAGTGTGAACACAATAAAAGATGAGTTTTGGAGTGCGAATAAATAAAAACTGAATTTTCCCGATTATATAGATTGCATTTATTTAAATCATTTTTGGTTCTATTATTCTGGCTGTTTACAAATATTATTTTTTTCATCAAAACTCGAAAGGAATGGAATGGAAAGAGACTTGATTTTTAGTTGGGGCTCTTGATGTGGTTTTATTCATACTTAATGCATATTAAGACTTTTGATTTTTAGTTGGGGCTCTTGATGTGGTCTTTCAATATTGAATTTTTGGCCAGAGAGAGGAAAATGTGGGGTTGTGCACAGGCATTGGTGAAAATTTAAAATAAAAATAAAAATGAATAGGCAGTGATATCTAAATCCATTTGGCGAGCAAATTTATTTCATTTTTATGTTCACCTAAAATCAAAGGATTTGCACATTCCTGTTCGAATTATTTTTATTCATTTCAATGTCCATGTGATAAGAATAGTGCAGCAATCAAGGGATTCAATTGACATAATCATGGGATTTCCACATCTGTAAAATATGCAATTATCTTTCATTATCTTTAATTGATTTGTAAATATATTTAGATAGTCTCTTACCTTTATTTAGGAGATTCTCGTTCACTTGTAACCTATATATATGTCATAGTTATCAATGAAAAAGCAGACCATAATTTATCAATTCTCTCCTCTTAAAATTACTTTATGGTATCAGAGCCTCTTTCCTAAAAATATTGACCAACCATCTAAATCACGCCAGAAGCATAACACAACCATAGTAAACACAACCATAGTAAACTTCTGCATTTTTTTCTTTCCCCTTCACTTTCCTTCTGTCTCACCTTCATATGCTATTCCAAAAGTCAGCCATGGCCACTGAAAATAATCAAATTAACATTCCCAATGCTCAAGAACCCACAAAACCTCTCACCATGATCACCATCCATAACTCCATCAAACTCACCTCCACCAAATATCTCTCTTGGAAACTTCAAATGGAAGCCATTCTCATAGGTTATGATTTACAGAAATTTATTGATGGATCATATCCTCCTGAGGCCACAATCACTACAAATGAAATCAAACATCCAAATCCTGAATATCAAACATGGCTTCGTCAAGATAAACTTCTGTTTGGAGCCCTGGTTGGTACTCTCTCTCCCTCTCTTATTCCCCTCATCACCCAATCCAAAACCTCTAATGAAGCTTGGCAAGTTCTAGCCAGTACCTTCGCCTGGCCTTCTCGTGGTCATATTAAACAGATCAAAGAACAACTCAAACAAACAACTAAGGGTTCTCAGACGATCTCTGAATATATGCAGGTTATTAAAACCCGTGCTGATGAACTGGCTGCACTTGGAAAGCCTCTTGATCATGAAGATCTCACTGAGAAAATTCTAGAGGGACTTGCTGATGATTATCAACCTGTCATTGATGCAATTAATGGCCGTGATACCCCGATCTCCTTTGATGAACTACATGAAAAACTAATCAACCGGGAACTTTCTCTTCATCACAAGACCAACTCCACACCTTTACCTGCTTTTGCAAATCCAACCTCTACAAAAACCAAATCCAGAAACTACAATAATCGTCCATCGCAATTTCCCTGGAACTCCTCTTCTCAAAATCTCACTATAGGTCCTCACACAACCAACAGGAACGGGCGACCCCCTGCTCGACCGTTTGTCGGTCGCTGCCAGTGGTGCAGCGAACGTGGACATGTTGTATCTGTATGCCCGAATTTTTTCCAACAAAAACCAAACATGCAGCCACCTCCTCAACCTGGAAACCAATGGCAACATCGCTCTCCAACCCCCTGGCAACCTCGGGCCCATGTTGCAACTGCAGACACTTCTACAAATTCCAATTGGCTTCTTGACATTGGAGCATCTCATCATGTTACTGCAGATTTGAACAATCTCTCCCTTCATACACCTTATGGTGGCACTGATGACATTGTGATTGGTGATGGCATGGGCCTACCCATCTCTCACATCGGTTCCACATCTCTCTCTACTCCTTCCCAAACCTTTTCTTTATCTAATGTTCTTTGTGTACCTACCATGAAAAGAAATCTTATTTCTATTTCACAATTTTGTCATTCTAATAATACTTCCATTGAATTCTTACCAACTTCCTTTTATGTGAAGGATCTATATACGGGGGCAATCCTTCTGCAAGGTCGGACTAAGGATGGTGTGTATGAATGACCAACTTCATCTCCCAAGTCATCTCCACTAATTGCTTTCTCTGGTGTCAAGACCACTTCGTCCGAGTGGCATCATAGGCTAGGTCATCCATCGTCTTCTATTTTTTAGCATATTGTGACTTCGTTTCCTCTAGAATTATCAAGTCCATTTAATATCAATTTCAATTGTAATTCTTGTCAATGCAATAAAAGTCACAAATTACCATTTTCTACTTCAACTCTTACAACCTCTTCTCCCCTCGAAGTTATTTTCTCCGATGTATGAACTTCTCCCCTTCAGTCTATTGATGGATTCAAATACTATGTAATTTTTGTAGACCACTTCACCAAATATATATGGTTCTACCTGCTCAAAATAAAATCTCTTGTGGCTGATGTTTTTGTTCGCTTCAAGTATCTAGTTGAAAATCACTTTCAACGCAAAATCCGTACCATCTATATGATAATTTGGGGGGGGGGGGGATACCAAGCCCTTTCCACCATCTTAGCCACTAATGGTGTGTCTCATCTCACGTCTCCTCCACATACACCAGAACACAATGGGTACTCTGAGCATCGTCACATAGTTGAAACCGGGTTGTCTCTACTTTCCCATGCCTCCATGCCACTATCCCACTGGACCTTTGCTTTCTCCATCGCAGTCTATATGATAAATCACCTTCCCACTCGCACACTCGACCTTCTCTCACCATATAACAAACTTTTTGGAACCACACCTAACTATTCCAAACTTCGCAGCTTCGGCTGTCTATGCTATCTATGGCTTCGACCATACTCCTCTCACAAACTTTCCCCTCACTCTTCTCCATGTGTATTCATTGGGTACTCCTCTACTCAAACTGCCTACCTGTGTTTAGATCCTTCCTCCTCTCGTATATACACCTCACACCATGTCAAATTTGTGGAGTCTATCTTTCCATTTGCCACTATTCAAACTGAACTAGACTGTCCTTCCCCCATCACACTATCTCATTGGTGCTCTCTGCCACTTCCATTCATCGACACATCATCCACTGCATCCGACTCGACACCCTCAACACTGAATATCATGAACCACTCCATACCCCCAACAAATTACCCCGTCAAATGAGTATGATGCCCTTATTCGCAATGGAACCTGGGAACTTGTTCCCTCTGATCCATCACAGAACGTGGTTGGTTGAAAATGGATTTTTCGCACTAAATATTTACCTAATGGATCTGTTGACAGGTACAAGGCTCGTTTAGTTTCCAAGGGGTTTCATCAACGACCTGGAATTGATTATCATGAAACTTTCAGTCCAATTGTCAAAACCACTACTGTCCGACTTGTTCTTACTCTAGCTGTTAGTCGTGGTTGGTCTATCAGGAAACTTGATGTTAATAATGCTTTTCTCCAAGGTACCCTTACAGAAGACGTGTTCATGATACAACCACAAGGCTTCATTGATAAGGATAAGCCTAACCATGTTTACAAAGTACACAAAGCTATTTATGGCCTCAAGCAAACTCCCCATGCTTGGTATCATGAGTTGGGTCATTTTCTTGTCACCTCTGGATTCACTAACTCACATGCAGACACATCTCTCTTTGTATTCAATAACCATGGCACATTGCTTTGTCTACTTGTCTATGTCGATGACATTGTTATAACTGGTGACAATCCTGAGGCCTTACAAAAATTTATCCAAGTCCTATCTCAACGTTTCTCCCTCAAAGATCTTGGTCCCTTAACATACTTTCTTGGGGACGAAGTTACCTCCCACACTCATGGTCTCTTTCTCAGTCAACGTGGATATATCCTTGATCTCCTCACTCGTGCCCACATGGACAATGCAAAGCCTGTTGCAACACCTCTTGCCACCAATCCACCACTCACATTACACTCTGGCACAACTTTATCTGATCCCTCCGAGTTTAGGACCATTGTCGGTAGTCTCCAGTATCTCTCACTGAAACGCCCTGACATTGCTTATACCATGAACAAATTGTCTCAGTATATGCACCAACCTACTAGTGAACATTGGAATGCTGTGAAACGCCTGTTACGCTATCTTTGTGGAACTCTTGATCATGGTATCACACTTCATCGACACTCTACCTTGGCTCTACATGCTTTTCCCGACGATGATTGGGCAGGTAACAAAGATGACTTCACTTCGACTAGTGCATATTTGGTGTACCTTGGTCACAACCTACTAGCTTGGAGCTCGAAGAAGCAACGTACTATTGCACGCTCCTCTACAGAGGCTGAGTATCGCTCAGTTGCGAGTACAGCCGCGAAACTCCGTTGGATTTGCTCACTTCTAACAGAACTTGGTGTTACCATCCCTCAACAACCTGTGATCTACTGTGACAATGTTGGTGCTACCAACCTATGCTCTAACCCTGTTTTCCATTCACGCATGAAACATGTTGCTTTAGATTATCACTTCATTCGAGAACAAGTTCAGAATGGTTTACTTCGAGTGGCTCATGTCTCCTTTGCTGATCAACTAGCCGATGCACTCACCAAGCCACTTCCACGCCAAAGGTTTCAATTTCTCAAGACCAAGATTGGACTTTCATCTCGGCCGTCCATCTTGCGGGAGCATGATAAGAATAGTGCAGCAATCAAGGGATTCAATTGACATAATCATGGGATTTCCACATCTGTAAAATATGCAATTATCTTTCATTATCTTTAATTGATTTGTAAATATATTTAGATAGTCTCTTACCTTTATTTAGGAGATTCTTGTTCACTTGTAACCTATATATATGTCATAGTTATCAATGAAAAAGCAGGCCATAATTTATCAATTCTCTCCTCTTAAAATTATTTTACCACATATCAATGAATTTCTGGCATTATGTTCTGGACTTTTTGTAGTTTGTAGTTTTCTGGTAAATAGCACAGTGTACTAGTATTGTAGGAACATGCTTGAATCACAACTGGATAAAGATTTTGAAGCTACTCAGGGGTGAACGTGATTCGATTTGGTTCTGCTTCTAGAAAAAACCAAATCAAATCATGAACCGATATTTTTTTTTTTTTTTACTAATGGAACCAATTGATATTTTTTAAAGATATGAAATCAAACCAGAACCAAATCGCTTGGTTCCTATTTGATTTGTTTCTGAGACCATTACTTGAATTTCTAAATAATAAATCTAAATAATAAATGCAAATTAAAACATATTTATATTGGCTTCTTCATTAGAATCCATCTGCATCATTCCTAAATAGAATGAGATTTTTAGTTAACAAAACAAAAGTTTAGAAAAAGTAACATGTTATTTTAAATCGAAGAAGAAGAAATCTGCCGAAGGAAGCTCGTCGAAATTTATAGAATCGAACATAAATGGTGTTTAGACTTATAGTTACAGATTACGATGAAGATCTAACTCTGCCCATTCTGTCATGACGTTGTGTGAGTTATGGATGAGATTTGCAATTTGAGTTTGGGTTAACTCCTGAAATTCATGAATTGGGCTAAGGTTTATATATACATAAATTTTAAAAAATAAACATCAACTCTGTCGATGGTGACTAAGGAGTGCAACGATTATTGTGTTATAGGAGTACAAGTAAAGCAGTGTGAATGCGTGTATATGATTGAAAAGAAGAGAAATGAATTACAATTAGAATTTAGATTCATGATTTAAAAATTTTGTCTAATAGGAAATGAGGTAAAATGTATAGTAAATAACATTTTTATACATTTCACGTTTGTAATTTTAAATTTGAATTTTTTGGTGAGATGAATACTCACTAATTTATAAAACACACACACACACATATAATTTGAGTTTTGTTCTTGGTTCTAGTTCTGGAAAGAGAACCAGAACTGAAACCAAATGGTTCTTGATTCTAAGAACAAAACAATTATTTTTTTATGTAAAACTGAACCAAATTGGTCTGGTTTGATTTAGTTATTTTGTCCACTCCTAGCTATTCTCGAATGGTATGATGTGAAGATGTTAAAAATCATTTGTGTTAACGTCACATTTTGTCAACGCTCTAGTCAGCAAGTTAAAATAGTGGATTGCTTATTACTTTCAGATGAATGATTGGATCGTGAGTAATTTGGTTAAGTATGTGGCTCCACCTGAAAATAAAAATGCAAGGATAAGGGATGTAAAAAGGTTTCCAGATCAAAAATGAACTGAAGTTATAATAACATAAATTCACGTCCAATTCGATGCTGGTCTGATGGCCAGGTCGGAATACCGCATCCAAATAACAAGAGTTTCGAGAACTTTTTCTATTATTCCTCCCTTCAAAGAGCATTTATGTCTCTTATTTATAGTAAGATGAGAGATAAAACATAATTATTACAACACATCACGTCTGCACCGTTTGATTGACATTCGCGAGTGACATTCCTGACAGACTAACATCAAATGATTATATTGACACATTACAGATAGTGATGATTACTGACACATAAGGCTGCTGATTTGACTATCTGGCAGAGCCTCTACTTTCACCTCGATCCCCATCACCTCGGTCCGCATCACCTCAGTTCGGATCACCTTGGTCTCTCCAAATCACCTCTCTCATCAGGTTCAGGTCGGTCATATAAATCACCTCGGTAATCTGGACCTCCTTGATCCGAACCCGTGGTTGTAGATGTTGGTCGGATACTTAGCTCACCTCGCCATTTTGAGTTAAATATTGACCCGTTGACCCCTTTTGAACGTCGTACCTACTATCCACCTCAGCATGATGTGCAACAAATTGCATATA
Source organism: Ligustrum vulgare (assembly GCA_963555705.1). Taxonomy (NCBI): domain Eukaryota; kingdom Viridiplantae; phylum Streptophyta; class Magnoliopsida; order Lamiales; family Oleaceae; genus Ligustrum; species Ligustrum vulgare. The sequence goes on along the minus strand of OY743176.1, from coordinate 19,289,119 downwards.
GGCAAATAGAATTTTGTGGGGATAAGTTAACAATCCCAGATTGTGGGAAGCCAAGATTTTGATTTGATTTATTAAATTTTAAATTTGATTGTAGTAGAATTTGTCAAGAATCCATTTTCCCTCCTTTGGTAATTGGAGCTAGAAATATTTTGGCCTCGAGACATGTGTTATTATTTTATTTTATTTTTTGGGAAATTTTTTGATGATATGTATCTCTAATTTTGAATATTGAATTCCTTTTGGAGCTAGAAATACTGTAGGTGCTGCAAAACAATGACATTTGCAGGAGAAAACTCTCCTTTCCACTTTGAGTCTCTCCATATATGACTTCGAATCTAGATAGAAGATTCAGTGCCTTGGTCGAGGTTTGCTAAACTTTTCATCATTCTCTTGTTTGGGAGAAAATGAGCATTACTTACTTAGATGTACCATCTATGCCTATGGTTATTCAGGTTCAATCTTGTAGTTCGATGGTCACAGAAGAACAATCGGATGCCATGTTAATACCTTTTGAATATTTCCTCATGGGTTATGGTTTCTAGAGGCCATATCAATACAATGTCAGCCCGAGAAGCCCCTTGAGTCCGACTAGCATCTCGCCCGAAAAATTCCCTAATTTGTAATCACAAGTATTAGTTTAGAATCAAAGAGTGATATGTACAAAATAGATTGAAAAATGTGTACATATTATTTAAATCAAATTTTTAGAAAATCTGAATACCGTGATTTATTTTTAAGTAAACAAACATTTTGTCATTTAGTATTATTTATGAATTTTTTACTTTTATTATTGTTTTATTAGGTTGTGAAAAACAAGCTCTTCCCATTGTAATTGTTTTACATTAATGAAACTCTTTAGGATTTGGTTTTAAAATAAAAAATAAAAAAATATGACTTTAGGCATTGGTTTTTGCTCTACAACCGACGGCTAAAGTCAACCCTTATTCGTCGCTTTACAACCGTCGCATATTGTCCAAACTTTATGTGTCTACGCCAAATGTTTTTTTTTTACAACCGACGTGTATTGTTCTATACAACCGATGCGAATGAATCTGTCTGTACTAGTGATTGTAACAATTTGGAGTCATTGTAACAACTTATTAAATAGTGAAAGGCTTTAGATATCAGAAATTTTGCATTGTTATTTTATTTTTTTTGTTTGCTCAATTAATTCTTATCTTAAACGTCAAAAGTCCCCACATGTTAAGTAAATAGGAAATTTACAGGGAGTTTTTCTATACTTTGTATGATTGGTGATTTACGATTTAATCAAGTTTTATGCGATTTTGGCGCGAGTATTAATTTAATGCTCTTATCTTTCTACAGGAAACATGATTTAGGAAAGCCTAATGCTACTACGTTGTCATTACAGCTGGCTGATCCCTTTATTTGAATCCCATATGGTATAGTTGAAGAAGGAGAAGTAACATTTAGGGTGGAAAAGAAAAAGAGTGGAAAAGGAAAGATGTTTGCAAAGCCGAAAATTGCAAGTGTTTGCTGACCGAAAGTGTATGGGTCGCGCAAGTAATAAAGTGGACGTGAGTCCAAGTATCGATCCCACAGAGATTGAGTAAATTGTATTTTAGATTATAAATCTTTGACCGGAACTAATAAAACTTTAAATTTGAGAATTTTGTTTTGAAAATTTAAAATAAAGATTAAATAAAAAACGAGAATATTTGATTTATTAAAACTTGAGATGAACATGTTAGAATTATGAATTCACATTAACCATATCAACTATGTATTTGACTTGAACATTTAACAAAAAAGCATGAGTATTGAAAATTCATGTTCCTATAGTTGTTGATGTCCCCTCGAACGATGCATAAACACCTTTTTTATAAGAGACGAGCATATATTTATATGACCAATCCAAATATGTAGAAAAGTATTAACCAATTATGAACACTTTTTAGGATAATACTAAGCATAGGGTATATTTCTATTCCCATTCAGACTTTGTGGCTATCAATTCAAATCTAATAAATTCCTACTCTTTCGAACATAGAAATTTATCACACACATTAATAATCATGCGTCCACAACCATAGATGAATATAAAAACACAATTGATTGCATCAAACTCATAAATTGCATTATGTAAATGTAAAGTCAAAACACGAAATCAATAATTAATATTTCATCACAATTCTAACAATTAAAAGTCGAGTCTAGATACATGTTAGAAAATAAATAACAAGAAAAGTAAATGGATGTCACCCCCGTTCATCTTCTTGGAATTATATCTTCAATCTTGATTTTGGCGTGGCTTGGGTCTCCTAACAATTGGATAGCGTTTTGGCATGAACTATGATGATTGGGAACTCCTAATGTACTTCCACTATTCCTTATTTGCAGAAGTCAAAAAGTGACTAAAAATCACGTCCAAATTGGCTTCCAAAAGAGTTCCAACCGAACAAGGAAAGTTACCTTCGCGGGAGATCTTTTGTCATTGCACAACATTCAATTTATTGATCATATCTTTCTATTTCCTTATCCCATTTAGGTGATTCAAAGTGTGTTAGAAATATAACTTAAATGGCTACAATTTTTCCTAAAATAGTATTTTCTCAATTCAAACGTCTACTGCCCCGAAACTAGGTCTCAAAGTCCGACTAAAAATCTACCCGAAAATCTTATGTGATTGAAATCAATTTATGGTAATATTCTTATCACATTTCATTCCTTTTTGACTTCTAATTGCATCCAATTGAATCCTAACAATATTCAAGTATCGTATCATGGTCCGAATCAATCATTGAGTATTTGCAATTTGGTCATTCTTCATTTGATTTGTATACTTTAGTCCTTGAACTTCTAATTTTTTTCCAATTTGGTTCTTTCTTTGATTTTTCCTTCAATTTGAGCATTCGATCTACTTCATCCATTCTTTATTTGCACACTCTAACACTTTTATCATCCAATTGCTTGATTTTGGCTTCAATTTCATTGTTTTCTTGACTTTGGGGTTATTCCTGAAATATAAACAAATACTAATAAAATAAATAGCAAATATTCTTAAACAAACAAATAAAATCCTACTTTTAGGATAGAAATAAGTGTATAAAACACACTTATCAGTAATCAATGCAAACCTCAACAACATATTTCATGCCACCTCGACATCAGAAAGCCGAGCTTAAGATTATAAAAAGTGCGTATTATGAGAGGCAGTCCATATTTCTGACCTTTAACTTATTATGCTTTCAATTTTTTGCTTTACACCTAGTATTAGGATTCCATGCATGCACATTTTGCATGTCTTGATAGTAGTAGCATTTTTGTCCATTGCATGCTTATCATGATCACTCGCACACACATATACCTAGAACATGGAAATAGGGGTTGAGAGTCAATGGCATGCATCACAAAACATATTTGGGATCGGAGCGAACCCTAATCGAAAAATGATTATTATTTTTCAATTGGACTCTTACTGGTGAAGCACACGACCATGCGCTTATGTAGAGGCGCGATCGCTCCCTGGCCATTGACACAAGCAGTGTCTAAAAACATCGCCCATGATATCGCATATAGTTACTCATGTGATCGCGTAGGTGTTCTGGGTGTGTTGTTTAAAGTTCAAACCCGGGACTCATATATTCCTTTTAAAACACATGGCCGTAACTCTACTCCCTCAAAAATCACCCAAATTCGACTCCAAGCAAAAAACCAAGTCTTCAATCATGCATTAAGTTAACTTCATCACCTTCTCCACCTCCAAACTCGGATTTAAGGTAAGACTTTCAAGTTCTATGAGATTTTGAATGAAATTTTCGATTTTCTTACACGTTTCTTGAATTTCAAATTTGATAAGTATGGAGGATGGGATGGATTAAAGTGATGTGTCATTGATGCTTAAAATTCTTGGGTTGATTCATGCTTATAACTTCTATGATTTTCCTTTGAAATTTTGAATGCACCAAGGTGTTCAGTAAAATGCCCAAGCGAGATTTGTGCTCATTTTTGACAAATTCTTCTCAGCAATTCTCTTCATTACATGTTTATAATTGATTATATATATCTCATTAGTTCATGACTTGATTCATCACATTGCATAAAACACTTGAATGACATCATTGCACCATTGCATGTCTCATTGCACCAATGCAAGCTCATCGCAGACTCACGTCACACCTTCGTCCCTCGTGTTCCCAACCCAAACGATCAATCTGACCGTGATGTAGAATATAGATTTGTTAAATAAGTTTAACCAACAAATATGTTTAATGTAATGAGAAAAAAATAAAAAATAGTATTATAAATATTCGTAAATCTACTTACTGATAAAAAAAAAAAAGGCAGATAAAATATTTCACTTGTGCATTTGATATTTTTCCAGTTTTTTTAGAGCACAAGAAGATGAGAAAACGAGAGAGTATTTAGTTGTGATTGAGAAAACATACATAAAAGTTAGAAATTTTAAGCGAGATTTGTTTGATTCGTTTTGTATGTAGATGGAAGAGTATGATGGAGTTTTTAACATAATATTATTTTATCAATTTAATAAAGGAAGAGTCAGTCTTTTTAACCTTTATAAAAGGTTATTGTGGTGAATCTGTGTAGATTTGCATGTTTGACATGGGCATTTTGAAGTTCTCCCGGGGCGGAGTCAGGGGTGGGCCAACTGGGCCCTGACCCAAAAATTCCTTTAAGAATTTTAGGCCTTAAAAAAAAATAATTTAAGCAAAGCTCATCCCAGATGAAATTTGACCCAGCCCAAACAAATGGGCTGGTTCCGCCCCTGCCCCCCCTCCTCCTTTCGAGGAAAATATATTTTGAAATTGTGATTTTTTGGAATGTTTGGTAAAAAAATAAGGAAATGTTTTTTGTTTACGTATAATATTATTTTATTAAAAAATATGGTTAAAAAAAGAAAGAAAAATACGTTAAAATTTTAATGGAGCACAAACATAGGCTATGTCTATTGAGAGATTTTACAAAAGATGACTATGATGGACTTTTTAACATAATAAAAATATTATTTTATCAATTTAATAAAGGAAGTAAGAGCATAAGTCTTTTTAACCTTTAAAAAGCTACTGCGGTGAATCTAGTTTAAGTTGGGGTAATGTATAGATTTGCATGTTTGACATGGGCATTTTGGAATTTTTCCAATTTTATTTATTTATTTATTTATTTGAGGTTTTTGAGGAAAATATATTGAAATTGTGATTTTTTAAAATGTGTGGTTAAAAAATAATGAAATATTTTTTTGTCTATGTGTAATAATATTTTATAGAAAAATGTATGATTAAAAATAAGAGAGAAAAATATGTTAAAATTTTAATGGAGCTCAAACATAGGCTGTCTATTGAGAGATTTTACAAAAGATTGATGATAAAAAATTAAAATAATTTGAGGATACAACAACAATAAATAAATGTTTAGTACAATTTAAAAAAAAAAAAACACAACGAAATAAAATTATTGTGGCAATTTAACTATCCTTAGAGAAATGGTTGTTGTTGCTCTAAAAGTTTAATTTACAAATGAAATCTTTCATGAATTTACGGCAACGTATTACCCTTTCTTTAAATAATAAATGGAGGGGGGGATGGATAATAATTCAGCTTTCCCACTCTACAAATGGTCCCAACCCCACCTTCTCTCCAAAACATCTACAACTATTAGCCAACCACTTTCCCTTTTTTTTTTTTTTTTAATTTTTTTTTTTTTTTTATCTTAATTAGCCAACCACCTTCCTCAATCATGTTGAAGAAGTCATGTTCAACAAACCATTCAAGTGAAAACTTCAAAAGCAATACGAAATCTGGAATCTACCAGGAATGAAAGATAAAGTCATTGAAACGGAACCGAAAATTTCGATTAGTTTCGGTTCCGGTTCTCAAGACTCCATGACTGAATGATTTCGGCTTCAGTTATTTTCGATTCTTTTGTTAAAATATTCAACTTTGAGCAAACATGAAAATGTGTGCAAAAAACAAACAAGTATTGAGTCAAAATTTTCCAAATAAAACCATCTATGCGGTAAATATTCAAATTGAATATATTCAAGTTTTAAACACACTAAAGATAGTTATAAAACTATGTATATCCTCACAGGCAACCAGAAAAGTAGGATCTTCATTTTCTATTATTCTATGTATTACTTACGTTGGAATGTCCGAATCATCCGAACTAAAATATTAAATGATAATGATGACATATAGACATCTTTATCATAACATAAAATCATTTAGCTCATTTGAACCTAAATATAATTCAAAAATAAAAATGATTTCTAAAAAAACTCTTATCCCAAATTTCAATGTCAAACCACAATTTACTAATACACATCCACAAAAGTCATATATATGTCAAATCATCTTCTAAAACTGGTGCACAAAATTTCATATAAGATGCAACATGATACGAATAATTCAACAATTATCATATAAAGTAACACAAAAGGTTTCAAAATTGTCACGTGGGCTTAATTTAAATTAAGAATATTCGGTTCTCGATTCGATTTTCAATTTTCAAATAGGAACAAATCGGTTTTTGGTCCTCCAATTTTCGATTTTGGTTCGGTTTCGATTCTCATTTTTTCCTTAAAGAACCGACCAATTTCAGTTTTTTTTGTTCGATTCTCTCGGTTCCGATTTTTTGTCCACCCTTAGTTTATAGGGTTTTAAAATATAAAACATAGTTTAAATAAACCAATAAGCATGAAACACAGTCTAAATCAACTAAATTGAAAGAATTCAAAATAAACTAAATGACAAAAGTTACATTAAAATATTAAAAAATCGTTTTCAAGGTATAAACGAACTCGGATTGTTAAAATCACCCTTATATCACGGGGGAATTGCGAGTCTTATTCGTCTCGTCGTTTGACTCGTTTCCTTCTAGAAAAGGTATTGTGGGTCCAAATTGAGCTCGAAAGCTATATTTGTAATTTATGATTTTTTCCTTTTCGGTATAATTGTTTTTCAATCCACTCAACCAAGCTCATGTTTGGTTCTCATTTTTTCATCTCATTTTTCTACAGTACTCAATCTACATCACTAATTTTACTTTTGGCTTACAATTATTGATTTTTCAACTCAATCTACACCTCACGCTCTCCAAAAACTTAACTTTTTTCATAAATTGATTGGAATCAAACAAGGGCCAAGTGTTCTACATCTCATATTCTCTTAAATATTTACATGGGAGCCGGGAGGTGGACATGGGGTGAGAATGGGATAGGGTCCGTGATAGGTGTATTTTATACATTTGGGGATATGCCAAAATGAGAATTTATCGTGTTGATTTATGAATTTATTCTACCTAAATTGCGTTTAATTGTTGTTATTTCAGATTTTAGTCAAAAAGAGGAACAAGGAAGCAATTACGGGAAATAAAGGTCAAAAGTAGGAAAATTGAAGAGAAACAGAAGTTCTGGGGTCAAATAAATCAAATCAATAGTTGGAGATACACTTCGCAAATAAGACTAGAGGACTGACATGAAGGCCAAGAAAAAGATGGTGAATCGCGTAGTAAAACTCCATGTCGTGATCGCGAATTCTCCATATCAGTGATCGCGACATGGCGACAAATTTCATGCAGAGCAAAAAAAGGTTCGCCCACGCGATCGCTGGAATCCAAACCAGGCGATCGCGTAGGCGTCCGACTGGGCTTGTATTGGGCTTTTGTGCGCGATTTTAACAAGAAAAACAGTGGGAAATTTAACGTAGAAGGAGGAGGGCGCGAGAGGAAGGAGAGGAGCACTTTTGCAGAGCTTGATATTGGAGAATTCTTGGCAATTCGACATCTAATTAAGGAGGAGATTCAAGTACGGAAAAGCACGGGAATTTAGGAGCTTAACACGGGAGATCAAATCTTGGTGCAAGACTTCTTTTCTTATTATTGATTTCATAAATTCCAGCATGTTTAATTTTAATTCAGATTGCTTTTATTATTCATTTATTATGTGTAACTAATCTTAACGTTGGGAATCACGATGTAGCCTAGTCAAGTACTTTAATTCCATATTCCTTGTTTTAATGCCGTAATGCATGTGTTGAATTATTATTGATTTTAATACGTGAATGAATTGGCCACTTATTCATGATTTCATGTGTTATTTTCATAATCCGAGAGGTGAGTTAATAACATAGATTTAGGTAATAAATCCGTTAATTAAACAAGAGATAGAGATATACTCTTGTAATTAGTGCGATCATGTGTGAGTTCTTGCATGTAATGCATTTAGATAAGGAATATTCGGACCCGCTGTAGAGATACAAGGTTGACTTATCTAGGTAGGATTGATTTAAACTCGAGAGAGGAATTTCAATTTAATTTAGTGAATTCGATCGAACACATATTTAGAAAATAAAATTTGGAATAGGAATTGATTTAATTGGCTAGGTGAACCCGTGAATCCCAACTACTTTCAATTATATTTAAAAACAATCGGCAATTGTGAAATCTCAATCTCGTGCAAAGTTTTAATCTTTCAGTCATCGTTACAAATATTAGTATACAAAACAACTCAAATTCATTTCTTGGTTCAAATAAGGATAAGAATTTACACATTTCGGTACTTAGTAAACGGTCCTCGTGGGAATGATAATCCAGACTCTTAGGTCCATTTTAACTACGCTTCACGATCCGTACACTTGCGAGAGTATTTCGCTTAGCGAGATATTAGTGAACAGTCCAATACAAGGATAGAGAAATAGAGTGAGGGGGAAAATATTTTACCGCAATAATATTTTACCACTTGTCCTGGTAAACAATAACATAGGAGTTGATCATTGTCAGTGATGGACGCAGACTTTTCATCTTACTGGGCACGATTTGTGTTTTTTCCGACGGTTTGTACGGGGGTTCAGCTGATTTTTTTTTTTTTGAAGAAGATCGAAAATGAAAAAGTACTTGAAATTTTATTACAATTGTTCTCTATGCGTTTTCATACTTTGATAACATTTCATTACATCATTGTCAATATTAAGTACACATCATTCTCAATATTTGCTACATCAAATTCAAGAGTGTCACTCCTAACATCCCCAACATTATCCCCGACGTTGAGACATATCTTCAATTTCAACATCAGTTTCTTCATCAAGTTCCTCTACCCTTTCATTCTAACTTCATTTTCATTACTTTGCTTATCAGAAAAAAAAACATGGATTTACACTTAAAATATTTTTTCAAAACTGATACAAACAAACAAATAAATAATTGCAAACACATATTAGTCCTTAAATCTCAAATATCCCAATATAATTTTAGGGAATCAGGTAATAACTATTGATGTGTTCCGGACCCTCGACAATCGAAGTCATAGCAGGCTTGACAGAAAGTTAAATATTCAAGCCAAATAAAAGTGCAGTCCAGTCAACCATGTCGGAATTAGATGAATAATATATGCTTTTCGAGTAGAAACAGGTCACCGAGCAAGACTCATGGGCTAAAGCCCTTGAGCTCATTGATTTTAGGGCCAAATTCCATCGTTTGGGGCTTCAAATTGGCAAATCAATGATGCAGACGAAAATTTACTATATTTCCTTAATTATAGGATTATATTTACTTTGTCTTTATTATTATTTCCAATTAAATTAGGACTCCATTATGAGAGATTTTATTTATTCCCTAATTAGATTAGATTTTATTTAGTTTTCTAAGTAGATTATGATTTTTATTCTGGTAGCCTATATAAAGGCGTCTTCATTGTAATATTAAAAACAGACTTTGATGATTGAATAAAAAGAGATTGAATGTTTTTCAATTGTTTAATGTGTGGATTCACATTACAAACCCAAACTTATCAAGATTGATTATCTTGTGGCGTTCATCCAGAACTTATCAAATATTCGCGAGAGTATTTGTGGCGTTGAAAATCAGAGACTTATCAAGGAGATTGGGCAAATCCTTGTGGAGTTTCGAAAGTCGTGGTTCTTTATTCCGCATCGTCGAGCCATCGCGTCGTGAATATCGGGTCATGATTCATCCGTCCAACCACAACCTGAGTTCAGAAATTTCCGGCGTTTCTTCCGCGCTTCGAATCTCATCAACTATGTTCAAGAATAAACTAATTTTTTTATTAAAAAAAAAAATTCGAAATTTTACTGAGGCACGTGCCCTGGCGGGCCCCTAGCTGGGTCCGCCCCTGATCATTGTGAACAACATATCATTTTGCTTTATTTGTCATGGAAAATAATGTCAATCAAACAACAAAGTTGAAAACTTTTCCACTTTTTCCACCTAAAAAATTAAATTAATCAAACATATTAAATTTTCAATTCCCAGAAATTCAATTCCCTGAAATTCAATTTCTTTCCACCAAAATTCCACCCTTACTATCAGACGCAGCCTAAGCCTAAATAAAGTTTTTTTTTTTTTTTGAGAATTATGCTAACTTGAAACTAAATCTAAACAAAGTTTTTTTTTTTTTTTTTTGGAGAATTATCCTAACTTGGAACTAAACTTAAATAAAATTTTATTGAATTCAATATCAACATTACAAAAAAATTAAGTGATAATTCTTGTTATATTTCAAAAAATGCCTTGATAAATAGACTCTGTTGATTTTGAAAGTACTTACATTTTCTAAATTTTAATCGAACTAGAGTTTCCTCAAATCCCGAACCTGACCAAGTTATGTTAATATAGACTCTTAATGCTCACATTAGTGTGTTGCATGTAACCATGTTTTCAGTGTATTGTGAAAGGAAATTTGAGTTTGAGCCAGTAGTATTCTGCAAGTAAATTAATTAAAAATAGTTGAAGTAGTATTCTGCAAAAATTCAAACAGTACGTATTTTCCACCTTTTCATTTTCAAAAAAAAGTTTTCAGAAATGACAAACAAAACGCGTTTTCAGCAAATTTGAAAACAAAAATAAAAATAGGAAACACAAATTATTTTCGAAAATGAAAATACAAAATAAAATACAAACAGAACGTCACCTTAATTTCTCAAATTACTTTTTTAATCACACATATTTTTCTTAATAATTTTTCAATCATATATTTTATCTCAAAAAATTAAAACTCCACAGTCTCCGTTTGGCAACACTATAATAATTATATTTTGATTTATTTATGTTTTTAAAGTAAAATTTGGAGAGCGAGAATGTGTGTTAAAAAGCGATTTAAGTAATAATGTTATTTATAATTTGGTTAATATATTGTATATTGTGTTAAAAATAGAGATGGCGATAATACCCGTTCAGCCCCGAACTCGACGGCTACCTCCTCTAATAGGGCGAAAAAAAACCGTCCCACAGGTCGACGAGGCGAATTCAGGTTTTGGCCATCCCGTCCCGATATACTATTTAAAAAAATATATTAAAAAAAAAAACTAGAAAAAAAGGCCGAAAACATTTTAAAAAAAATAAATAAACGAGGAACTCGCGAGTCGTGGGACAGGTTTGGAATTTTTAAGAAAAATCTCGAGGGACGGGGCCATCACTCGTTAAAAAACGTAGGCATACTTGTAAAAAAATCAGCCAAATATATTGAATGTGGAAAATAAAGGAGAAAAATTGTGCTCCAAACGACCCGTCTCTGTCCATCTTAGTTGATTTTAAGAGGTGGCAGGTGGGTATGCTATCAGTACTTTGACGGAAAAATTTCTAGTACTCCTGGAGTACCTTAACTCGGTACTCTGTAGGACACCTATACATAGGGGGCTACATCTAACCAAATAATGTTGTCCTCTTTACGTAGGTGCTCCGTGTTAATTGGTCTGGAGTACCGAGTTAGGGTACTCTAGGAGTACTGTAACTTTTTCCGTACTTTGACATATGCTATGGATATATGAAGAAATAGATAAAACATATTTCCATTTCACTTCAGGATTGAATTTGATGCAAACGATTCGACTGGGAAAATGATGTTCGTTGAATTCATTTGCTGGAAAATATGGTTTCTTAGTAGTGGTCTATTTCTAGTAAATGCTCGACCGTTAGAGAGAATTCTCACGACTCACAAGTGCATTGATAAGCAGAACTCCTATTTAATATTTATGTAATATTTAAATTTTTTGGTAGGACTAAGGGTCGTTAGGATTGTTTGTTTGAATTAATATAAGCTTGATGTGATCCAATGTGGATAATATTTTTTGTGTATGCCAGCTTGTGAGATACTATTTAATATTTATGTAATATTTAAATTTTTTTATAAAAAAAAAATTAATAAAAAAATAAAAATAAAAAATTCTATAAATTAAGTCTTGGTATTTTGTAACAACTCAACTTCACTACTCACACCTCTCTTTCTTTTCTTGAATATGGATTTCTTCATTGCAATCTACATTGTTATTCTCTTTTATGTTTTCATTCAACTTTTCAAAAGATTCTTGGGGCAGAAAAATAATTGCTGCTACATGCTAAATTATGAATGCTACAAGCCCAGTGAGGACAGAAAGTTAAACACTGAATCCTCTTCTAGAGTCGTTCTGCGAAACAAGAATCTTGGTTGGGATGAATTTAAGTTTCTTTTAAAAACCATGGTCAGTTCAGGCATTGGTGAGGAAACTTACAGTCCCAAAAATGTCATTATGGGGAGAGAGGAGAATCCCAGTTTGACTGATTCCCTCGAGGAAATGGATGATGTCTTTTTCCAGACACTTGACAATCTCTTTGCTAAATCAGGGATTTCTCCACAAGAAATCGACATACTTGTGGTGAATGTTTCTTTACTTTCTTCAGTTCCTTCTTTAACAGCTCGAATCATAAACCGGTACAAATTGAAGTCCAGCATCAAGGCTTTTAATCTGTCCGGAATGGGGTGCAGCGCGAGCCTTATTGCCATTGATCTTGTTCGTCAACAGTTCAATATTCACAAGAAAGCATTTGCCATTGTTGTTAGTACTGAATCCTTTGGTGCCAACTGGTATTGTGGCAAAGACAAGTCAATGATGCTTTCCAATTGCCTATTTCGATCCGGCGGTTGTTCCATGCTTTTCACAAACAACCCCGATTTTAAACATCGAGCCCTATTCAAGTTAACGACCATGGTACGTACTCATTTAGGCTCGAATGATGAGGCATATGAGTGTTGCATCCAAGTCGAAGATAGTCAAGGCTACCCGGGGTTTCGTCTCACCAAGAAACTCACCAAGGCAGCTGCTCAAGCTTTTATCATAAACCTAAGAGTTCTATTACCAAGAGTTCTACCTTTATGGGAATTCATCCGGTATGCGGTGGTGTATTTCCGATGGAGTAAAGAAAAGAGCCCAATTCTTGAAGGGGTTGGTGCAGGTTTGAATCTCAAGTCAGGTGTAGATCACTTCTGTATACACCCTGGTGGTAGGGCAGTCATTGATGGAGTTGGCAAGAGTCTAGGGCTTACAGAATACGATCTCGAACCTGCTCGAATGACGCTTCACCGGTTCGGAAACACGTCGGCCGGTGGCCTCTGGTATGTTTTAGGATACATGGAGGCTAAAAGGAGACTCAAGAAGGGTGATAGGGTTTTCATGATAAGTTTTGGTGCTGGTTTTAAGTGCAACAATTGTGTGTGGCAGGTTATGAGGGATTTGGAGGATGCTAATGTATGGAAAGACTGCATAGACAAATACCCTCCAGAAACCCTAATTAATCCTTTCATAGATAAGTATGGGTGGATTAATGATGAACGCTTGAGCTTTCTTAGACTTGAAGATATCATCACATGATCATCACATCCACATTTTTTATAATATATATATAGAAGCTCGATAATTCGAGGTATCAAAATATAGTGTGCAAAAGTAATTAATTTCTTACTTGTGTTGTATTATGGAAACAATCTTCACTTCAAATACAATTGTACGTGTGTTTCGTATTATATAAAAAGAGTCTTTTTCTTTAAATGAATAGTGATTTTTAAGAATGTGAATGATTGTGATTTGGTTAAAAGGTCAAATATTATGCGCTTGACTTTTAATAATGGTTAAGCTTGAATAATATAAAAACAAAAAGAAAAATTTAAAAGAAATCAAACAGGGCTAAATGTATAACGGTCTGTTTGGAGGCCACATTTTTGTTTTTTTTTTTGTTTGTTTTTTTTGTTTTTTTTTTACTTTTTTGATTTTTTTAAGGTAAAATGTGATGAAATTCGAAGCGCAGAAGAAACGTCGGAAAGTTCCGAACTCAGGTTATGGTTGGATGGATGAATTATGACCCGATATTCACGACGCGATGGCTCGACGATGCGAAATAAAGAACCACAACTTTCGAAACGCCACAAGGATTTGCCCAATCTCATTGATGAGTTTCTGGTTCTGAACGCCACAAATACTCTCACGAATATTTGATAAGTTCGATTGTCGAATGCCACAAAAATCACTCTTGATAAGTTCTAAACATATAGGAAATCCACCTATAAAATTATTGAATCACTCAATAAACTGTTTATTCAAATTCAAAATCTACATTTACAATGAATGGAAAAAGCGTATAAATAAGCAAACAAAAACCTATCAACCATAACTGGCTCAAAATAGAATTCTAATTAAAGTAAAATACTAAAATAACTAAATAAAAGAAAATGAATTAAAAATTTGCAAAATATGGAAAATCCCGGAAATCTGATTCGCTAGCTATTTACGACCGTGAAGAATCCAGTTACGGCCGTAGGTGATTCTCTGATCCAAAATTGATGTTGCATGTTGTGGCCGTAATTGAAATTATTACGACCGTAAGATTTCATTCCGGTGAATGTTACGGCCGTGACAGTTTGTTTACGGCCGTAAGTGTAAAATTGAAATCTCCCATCTTAACCAGTAACTTGATTACGGCCGTGACCTTCTGGGCGTTACGGCCGTAAGGATCAAACTGGTCCTTTTTGCTCCGGTTTTTTATCCAATTTGCAATTAACTCCGTTTTGGCTTGAATTACTTGAATTTTTCCGTCAAGCCTGCTATTACTCCGATTGTCGAGGGTCCGAAACACATCATACCCTCCTTCTTTAGGATTATTCGTCCCGAATCATAGCTTTGTTCTTGTTGTTTCACTTCACCTCCTGGATCAAATGGAAAATTATTGCTTCTATGCCAGAGGGATGACCAATAGTATCCTGTAACTTGGGTTACATGAATGGATTGAAGTAGAAACTCCTGTGGGCATTGGTGGTGTTACCAAAATTTTCAAGCACATTTAACCTGGAAGACAAAATTAAATAAAGTGGGGAGGGAAATGTTAAGTTCATGAGGTACAAGGTATGGATCCTTGTATTCATGAATTATCACCGTCAATTCCACCTTTTGAACCACGAGGCCCTTCTCTTCACCTCGTTCTCCTTTTGTAACTTCTTGCTCACCCCCCTCTATCTCTTTTCTCTCAAGCTTGGTTACTTCTTCTAACTCAAGATTTTCTAGCTCATCCACCTCTTCAAATTTTTTCCTTTCAAATTCAACCACGTCTTCTACCTCCACATTCGTATCACCATGTTCGCACACTACCTCATCATTATCCAAATGTGGATCTATCAATTCAAAACCCAAATTTTGAACTTCTACCCCAACTTCTAATTCCTCATCAAATTTTGGAGTTTGTTCACCTAACTCCACATTTTCAACTCCTACCACAAAGTTCGGGGTTTCTTCAACTAATTCATGTCTCAAGCCTCCCTCCTTCTTTTCAACTTTCATATCCCGAGGCGCAACATGATTTTCACTCTCTTCTAACCATCTAATTACTGCCTTTCATTTCTCCTCCTTCTTTCGCAATTTAGCCAAATATTTTCTTTCTGCCTCCTGTTCACACCTCAATCTTTCCTCATAAATTTCTTTTTGAATCTTCAAAATTGACTTAGGATCAATCTCGACTCCTCTCTTAACTCCAATTTCATCCCTAGGTTTAGGATCACGCCTATAACCACTACGATTTGCTTGAGATCGCTCATTTTTCAATTTCCCCTCCCTTTCATCTACTTTATCCAACCTCATCAAAACATCATTCAAAAATCTCCACATACGATCTTTATCATTATCGTTCCCCCTTCTAGATGGATATTTTTCTTGAAAATTGGACATTATAGAATTTATGTGGAATGAAATGGAAAAGAGCAATAAACAAAAGATTAAGGAATTCAAGAAAGTTGTTCTTGAATGGATTTTTTTTTTTTTTTTTTTTTTTGAACAATGGATGAATTTTCGGAAAATAAAAAATAATAATTTTTTTTTTTATAAATCCGAAAATTCGATACGAACGTAACAAAACTAACGGAATAGGATTTGGATAAGAATCGAACAAAAGAAACACTTTTAAAAAAAATTTAGAACGATTTTCTAGATTAAAGACTTAACAAACACAAGAACAAGAAGAACGCAAAAAACTGAAAACAAAACACTCAACAAGATATGAATGCTTTTTATGGGACTCGATGATAAACATAAAAATCAAACTGGATAGAAAAAAAATCCTGAATTCAGAGTCCATCTCTGATACTAAATGACGAGATTCGAAGCGCGGAAGAAACGCTGGAAAGTTCCGAACTCAGGTTATGGTTGGACGGATGAATTATGACCCGATATTCACGACGCGATGACTCGATGATGCGGAATAAAGAATCACGACTTTCGAAACGCCACAATGATTTGCCCAATCTCCTTGATGAGTTTTTGATTTTGAACACCACAAATACTCTCACAAATATTTGATAAGTTCGATTGTTGAACGTCACAATAATCACTCTTGATAAGTTCTAAACATATAGGAAATCCACCTATAAAATTATTGAATTACTCAATAAACTGTTTATTCAAATTCAAAATCTACATTTACAATGAATGGAAAAAGAATATAAATAAACAAACAAAAACCTATCAACCCTAACTGGCTCAAAATAGAATTCTAATTAAAGTAAAATACTAAAATAACTAAATAAAAGAAAATGAATTAAAAATATGAAAAATCCTGGAAATCTGATTCGCTAGCTATTTACGGCCGTGAAGAATCCAGTTACGGATTCTCTGATTCAAAATTGATGTTGCATGTTGCGGCCGTAATTGAAATTATTACGGCCGTAAGATTTCCTTCATGTGAATGTTACGGCCGTGACAGTTTGTTTACGGTAGTAAGTGTAAAATTGAAATCTCGCATCTTAACCAGTAACTTGATTAGGCCGTGACCTTCTGGGCGTTACGGCCGTAAGGATCAAACTGGTCCGTTTTGCTCCGATTTTTGCTCCAATTTGGAATTAACTCCGTTTTGGCTTGAATTACTTGAATTTTTCCGTCAAGCCTGCTATGACTCCGATTGTCGAGGGTTCGGAACACATCAAAATGTGTGGTTAAAAATTGGAGAGAGAAAATATGTGTAGTTAAAAAGTAATTTTAAAAATTGTATTATTAATAATTTGATTTATAAATTTTAATGATTGCGTAAAAGAACGATACATAAAATTGTGTAAAACAAGTGAAGCATTATTTAAAGAAGAAAGTATGCTACACGTTATTTGATTGTTGATAGAGACATTTTGTTATGAGTAGATAGATGGACATTATCCTTAATTTTGATAGAACTTTCTTGATTGTCAATAATTGAATACGTCTAAAATTTCAACTTCCAAATAGTTAAAATTAGCAACCATTTGATAAACGGTTTATAAATCGATTTATAAATCATACAATTTCTCAAATTACTTTTTAACTATTTAAATTTTCTTTATCCACTTTTCAACCATCCATCTTACCTCAAAATCATAAATAAACCAATTTATAAATCACTACGGTGTTACCAAATTTGTTTTCAATCACTTGTTTCTATAGTAAGTCTTGGTCGAAAGTCGAAACAGACAAAACCTGAAATAAACTCCAAGTGATAGAAGAACGACTATCAAACTAAAACCCATAAAAAATTATTTCTTTCTTGCACATCTCATAAAATATTTAAAAAATAATTGACAACTTAATAAAAATCAAAAACTTCGACTCTGTTCTCTTTACTGTTTTGAGGTCGTTTTCTGTTTTTATTTTCGAAAATACTAAAAACGCGTTCTTTTTACCATTTTTGAAAATGCATTTTGGAAAACAAAAAAGATATTTGTATACAAAACGCAAAACGCCCAAAACGAGTCGTTTTGGGCATTTTGTGTGTATTTCAACAAAAAATGTTCAAAACACGGAAAACGCATTTTGATAATTTTTTTTTTTAATTAGGATAACTTGAAGCTAAGCTTAATATAAAATTTTTTATTTTTATTTATTTATTTATTTTTAAAATTATCCTAACTTGGAATTAAGTTTAAATAAAGATTTTTTTTTAGAGAATTATCCTAACTTGGAACTAAGCTTAAATAAAATTTTATTGAATTCAATATCAACATTACAAAAAAATAAAAAAAATAAAAAAAATTAAGTGAGAATTCTTGTTGTTATATTTCAAAAAACGCCTTGATAAATGGACTCTGGTGATTTTGAAAAAACTTGCATTTTCTGGATTTTAATAGAATAAGAGCTTCCTCAAATCCCGAACTAGACCAAGATGTGTTAATATAGACTCTTAATTCTCACATTAATGTGTTTCATGTAACCATGTTTTTAGTGTATTGTGAAAGGAAATTTGATTTTGAGCCAGTAGTATTCTACAAGTAAATTAATTAAAAATAGTTTAAGTAGTGTTCTGCAAAATTTCAAACAGAACGTATTTTTCAGTTTCTCATTTTCAAAAACAGTTTTCAGAAATGACAAACCAAACGCGTTTTCAGCAAATTTGAAAACAAAAATAAAAATAGGAAATACAAAACAATTTCGAAAATGAAAATACAAACAGAACGCCACCTTCAATTTTGAACTACATAATTCAAACTACAGTAGTGGACACATAAACCACTCTCATCTTTGTTTGCTCATGCTTTTCTATAAGTAGGGATGGCAAAACGGCTCGTCGAATTGAGCCGCTCGGCTTGGCTCGGAAAAGCTCGAGTAGTAACGACCCTAGTCCCACTTAACGGGCTGTCACGACCGTTAGATCGACGACATACTGTCCCCACTGTACCAACACGAGTCCTTTCAGCATGCTTTGTCCTAACTCACACGCTCCCCGAGAAAACTTCCAAAGAGGTCACCAATCCTAGAATTGCTCCAAGCCAGTACGCTTAACTGTAGAGTTTCTAACGATGGACTTCTGGAAAAGAAGGTGCACCTTGTTGGTATGAGTAGTACATATCATTTCTTTTAAGCTTTCTTAGTTTGGGTATTACAATCACCCCCTCTTAGACTCGCGACGTCCTCGTCGTGCTTAACCTATCTGACGGCCTGTTACCGGCGTTAGGATTCTAGAGGTGGCTCCTGCCCTATGGTGTAGTACTTAGTTCCCGATTTTTTACTAGGGGTCGGCTTTGATACCATTTGTAACGACCCTAGTCCCACTTAACGGGCTGTCCCGACCGTTAGATCGATGACGTACTGTCCCCACTGTATAAATTAGAGTCTTTTCAGCATGCTTTGTCCTCACTCGCACGCTCCCAGAGAAAACTTCCCAAGAGGTCACCCATCATATAATTAGTCCAAGCCAAAAACGCTTAATTGTGGAGTTTCTAACGATGGACTTCCGGAAAAATAGGTGCACCTTGTTGGTATGAGTAGTACCTATCATTTTTTTTAAGCTTTCTTAGTCGGGGTATTACACGAGTTAAGCTTTATTTTTGGGGACAAGCTTTGGCTCGGCTCAACTCGGTCCAAAAAAAGATCGACCCCTAAAAGCTCGAGTCGAGCTCGAGCCTTGATCTTCGGCTCGCGAGCTGGCTCGGATTGGCTCGTCTCGTTGACATCCCTATTTATAAGCAGTAGCAACAGCATTTGTGTTGTTTCTCATTTTGATTTCCATTATTTTGGTCCTTTATCTTTTTTAAAAAAACTTTAATAAAGTAACCAATTTTACCATAGCAAAAGCATTTCTTGTTTTTTCATATTTGTTTTATCAAACCTCTTATCATTGCCCCTATTGAAATTTTTGTTGTTATTATTGCTACCCTAATTATTTTTTAATACATATTTGTTATAACTCTGACTGAAATGGACAGTTCCTTTTATTGGTTTCTTTGAGCGCCGACAGATTTTCAATATGTAGAACCTCTTTTTGCTCAATTGGTAAGTTTCTAGGTTATGATATTGAATTTATCTACGTTTGTTTCTACATCAATACTACGATCAAACTTAAACCTAAAGAACTGTCCCCAAAGAAAATATTTATTAGGTAATTTAATGAGGTAGTGTTTTTCATGAACTTTCAAAAGTTCCACAACCTTATCAATATCACCAACCTTTCTAAATATAGAATCAGAAAGGTGTAAGAACAGGGGTACTCCAAGCCTGTTCATCCTGTTCAGTTCTCTTGGGTGCACCTTCCTCATGCCAATTTTCATTTGTAGCTTTAAAACATTTTAATTGCATCAATAGGGCTTTCATCTTTTTGCGCTAGGGAGTAAAATCTCGTTTGTCATCCCACACTTCAACATTTACCTTAGTGGTCATAATGTGAAGTAGTGTGTAGTGTAAGAAGGTAAAAAGAAATAGGATAATATCACATGGATCACAGAATGTGAACAAAATCACCGTATAAACAATTATGTAGCAGGAATAAAGTATGCAGAGTTTAGTGATATAGAGTAATTGCATACAAGGAGATATACAAAAATAATTCCAAGTATGGATAAAATATACACAGGTTATTCACATGCAAAAGAACTTTCAAAGAAGATATGAGTGTTATCAAAATTTTAAACCACGGTTTAATAAGAAAGTGAATACAAAACCTCATATAGCAGTTTGCATTTTATCAAATATAGAATTATAACAATAAAATCCCTTAGACCGAAGCCCTAATTTCCTTAGATTCTAGAGTTTTCAGGAAACCCTATATATCACACACAACGCCATCTAAGCAATGTTATCACATACAATGCACCTATGCTCGCTAGATTAATCATACACATGTCTAACTGGTAAACAAGAATAAATCCTAATTCCAGAGGATGCTCCTCTATCAATACATCACTTCTCTCAACCTAAAGGGGATAATAAATCTCCACCTAATAAAAGTGATCTAAGTGTCTATCTATTACACTCCACTCGGCCATGATTTTTAGATAGAAGATTTACGGTACATTTAATCACATCTCAACTCGTGATTCAAATGTCACACTTACCCTTCGTACATCTTGTCAATGCATCCTTAGGCATATACTCCACACATTACCAAAAGTCATACTCACACTCACTGCTAATGCATCGCTAATCCACTATGCATATCGACACATTACACCAGGTAAAATTGATTACACACAAATTCATGCAAAGTAACACATATCAAATAAATTGAAATGCTATACAAAACATGTATCGAATTAAGTGATTAAACACACGTAGAAAGGATCACACTGACGTAACATCGAGTAATTATCCTCAATAAACCTTGCTCGGATCTTACCTAGATCAAGTGGCACCATCCGCCTCACATATCTTCTAATACATTCCACTCTCCCTTTACTATCCCAATAAGGACAAAATCCCATGAATTCCAAATACAGCACAGTAATATCACCATACATTTCACATTAATTCAAACCTAAAACCTTACCATCACACACTCTAGAAAAAAAAATTACCATTCCATCAAGAAAACTCAAGTATTGTCATCTCACCCTAAAAAAATGCACAAACACAACATGAACCAAATGCAAGAATCACAAACAAAGTATATGCACACATCATAAAGAATCCAGCCAATCATACTTCGTAAGGTCACAGACATTTCTAAATGGCAGCAGAACATGTAAAGCACAATATATCAAAATCATATAGAAGTTAATATGTCAAATTCACAAAGAAAATATGACACAAATTAAATAGATAATTCCTAAGTTTAATAATAGGCAATGGACCCCAAACAATGGCAACCCCAATCCTAATGATCATCCAACACAATAATCTGCTAGTACGATAAATAAAGGTTTCAACCAATTTACAAAAGCGGATTTTATTGTATCCGTAAATTATGAGATTTATGAACACCATTATTTTATGGACACCACCATATAACCTAAATCATCCACCGAAAATTGCAGCACAGAATCACCGATTGACCGAACGATCACAGTGGTAAAATCATCCAACTTTCAATATAAAACTCCAAATTGAAATCCAAAAGCCCCAACAACTCTATCTCAACAAGAGGAACAAATTCCTGAGGATGTCATCGACAGAAATCCACACACGCGCCCTCCATGAGCTGTTGTCACCTGCCAGGCACCGGTTGTCGAAAAATTAAACCAACCTGGTCTGATGCGCCTCGATATCTTGAACACACTTGTGATCTCCATTTCTCCAAATTATACAACCGTTTGCCTGAAATCTGTATTTTTCAGTCCCAGTCCGACGGGGGTTTCTCCTCCGGCCAAAATCTTCTCCTAGACAAGCCCGTTCAAGTGGTGGTCAACAATCATTGATCACATGTCTAGATCGGTCAAGATCTTAGATTTTCAGTCCAGTCATTTTTCAAACTTTTGAAAATTTTTGTACTTTCGGTTTCTTCCCATTTTAAGCCCAATTTTTGGCAGTTTTTAGCTCAATTTATCTCCCAGAATCATCACCAATTTCGTTCTGATATCATTTTGAAATTATTGGTGCATTCGACACACCATTCGGGCTCAGTGAGCTCTCAAAAACATGATCCGAACCTCAAGCTCGACTCACAACCTAGTCATCTTGGTTGCTCCAATGTCCTCTAATGATAGAGGGGATAAAAAAAAACCCCGAGCAAAACAATAGACAAAGGTAGTAAATATAACACATAGTTGAGCTTAGTCTAAAATTGGCCCAAATCAACGAGTCCAAGACCTAACAACCAATCCAACCAAAATCAAAGTCTATGCTCAAAATCACCACAATTGGGCCTTCCAAGTGGCCTAGAGCAACTACCAATTAAGTTGTAGGAAGAATACATAATTAAGATTTTTAAAGAACACATTTTCAAAATTAAGAAATTTAAGATTTTATTTCAAAAATCATATCATAATTAGTTATATATTTTATTTTTTATGGTCACAAGTCACAATTTTTTAGGTCACAGTTTATTATGGTCACAATTCACAATTTTTTATGTCACAAGTCACAAATCAGGTCATAAGTTTATGGTCACAGTCACAATTTTTTAGATCACAATTTATTTCTCGATCACAAATTTTGAATTTCATAGGTTACAATTTTCTCGGTCACAAATCTTGAGTCAATTGGTCACAACTTAACAAATTATTAATCATAATTTATTTATAGTTAAAAATCACAAATTTCATTGGTCACAATTTTTTCTCGGATACAAATCAAAAATTATTTAGGTCACAATTTTCACAAATTACTAGTTTCTTGATCACAGCTCACAAATTTTATAGGTTACAATTTATAAAATTATTTGGTAATGACTCATTTTTGGTCACAAATTATCGATTTAGATGATCACAATCTATTTCTCCGTCACAAACCATCAACACCATCACAACGACTGCTATCGCCGCTGCCATCTCAACAGGATCACCACCACCACTATCGTCGTAGCACCACCACCACTGTCTCAATCAAAGAAAAAAAAAGTTCTGCTCCACCACAACACCACCTACCACCGGTATCAACACCACCGCTTCCACTACCAGCTATAGCCACCACTTCACCATTGGCAGTAGCACCAAAAACCAGTCACAAAACACCCGCCTCAAACTAGTCCCAAAAATTAGTCCAACCACATATTCTTCTCTAATCACGAAAACAAAACATCGCATCAACACCACGACCACTACCACCATTATCGCTACGAACCACAACCCAAACAGATCACTACCACCTCATCACCGCCTAAAAATGCACACTTAGAAGCCAAACATCGCCGTGCCATTTGCATAGTTGATGACAGCTACACTGCAGAATCAGCGATGACACTGCACGCCACCGCTTCGATCCACCACCGCACGCAACCACTTCGATTCACCGATGAAGAAGACTGCACCTACAACTGAAGGAGAGTTGGAGCACTCAAATGCGGCCGTGTAGATCAGTAAGTTAGAGGTGCAGCTTCAAAGGTGGGGCTACTAATAAATGTATTTTATACACTTATTTCTATCCTAAAAGTAGGATTTTAATTGTTTGTTCAAGAATATTTTCTATTTATTTCGTTGTTATTTGTTTATATTTCAGGAATAACCCAAAAATCAAGAAAGTAAAGGAATTGAAGTCAAAATCAAGCAATAGGATGATAAAAGTGTCAATGTGTGAAAATCAAGAGTTGATGAAGTAGATCAAAGGGCCAATTAGAAGAAAATTGAAAGAAAAAATCAAATTGGGAGAAATCAAAAGTTTGGGGACTCAATTGTATCAATTGGAAGTTGATGGACTGAGGTGCAATAAAGGTTTGAGGACCAAATTGTTGCAAATGAAAAAAGAAAATTGCATGAAAAATTTATAACCGTGCTGTTGCATGGTGTAAAATCTATGCTGTCGCATGACCGCATAAAAAAGGAACATAGTCGAAATTGTTATAACTGTGTTGTCGTGCCAATTTGTACCGTACGGTCGCATGGTTGTTCGGCTGGGCTAACTTATGGGCTTTTTCTGCGATTTTCAGCGGATTTCTCTTATTTTTTTACCTAGGCTTCGGGATATTCTATATATATTAGACTTGGGGCAGGAAATTAGGGGTTCCCAACTAGTGAAATTGATGTCAAACACTATCGAATTGCCGCGGGGATCCATGCCACGCCAAGATCAAGATTGAAGATACAATTGCAAGGAGATGAATTGGGTTATATCTTTTCACATCTCTTATTATTTATTTTCTATTATGTTTCTAGGCTAGGTTAATTGTGTTGGAATTTTGATGAAGTTTTGATTTCTTTACTCCAAATTTTAATTTATTATTTAATTTATGCAATTCGTGGTTTTGATGCAATTGATTCGTGCTTTGATGATCATATAATTTTGTGGCCAATTATTATGTGATGGTAGTTTTGATTTCTTAAGTGCGAAATATTAGAATTTCATTAGACTTGTTTCAATTGCCACAAAGTCGGATAGGGGATATAAATATACCCCTATGCTTTGTGTTTTCTGCTATAGTATTCACAAATCTTTTAATGCTTTCTTACACATTCGGATTCAACATAGAAATATAGTTGGGTCGTGCGTAGGAATATATGTTATTGCTTGTCCGAAAGGGAGTTTTAACTACACTTGGAATATGGAAATTCAAAACCTGTGAATTGTATTTAGATAATTTGGTTAAAATATGGATGATAGAGTCAAAATGGATTCATGATTCTAACGCATTTATTTTCATTCGTTTAAAATCAAATTTTCTCGCGTTTTAGTTTAATCTTTATTTTAATTTTCAAAATCAAAAGTTTCAAACTCAATTTAATCTCTCGTTCCGGTTAAGGTAGTAGTCTAAAATACAATTTACAACAATGCTTGTGGGTATGATACTTGGATTCACGTCCACTTTATTACTTGCGCGACCCGTGCACTTGCGGAGAGAACAAGTTTTTGGCGTCGTTGCCGAGGATTGTTTTTTAAATTTATTTTCAGATTACTTTCACTATTTTGGCCTTTTAACTTATTTTATTTTATTTCTATTTCTATTTTTATTTTTATCTTAGGATTTTAATTTTTTTAATTTAATTTTAGTTACTAATTCTTTACTTTTCTTGCAATTGTGTATGTTATGTTCAAAAAACGGGAATCTTTTCGAAGCTGGCTCGAAAATAGAATGTACTTTACACCATATATTAAGAGAAGTTAGGGAACTAGATAAACAAAAAAACCAAAAAGAGGAACAAATGGCAAATAATAATCTGGCTTTACTTGGTGATGAGCTAGATGATGAGGGATATATACTTGTAGGAGATTTCATG
Source organism: Ligustrum vulgare (assembly GCA_963555705.1). NCBI lineage: Eukaryota > Viridiplantae > Streptophyta > Magnoliopsida > Lamiales > Oleaceae > Ligustrum > Ligustrum vulgare. The sequence goes on along the minus strand of OY743176.1, from coordinate 19,263,294 downwards.
ACCCCACAAATTATCCAAAACCAATCAAGCATAGTTTATCCACCTTTTGGTCTAGCAAACTTTCAATTAAAGACCAATGTGATAAATATGTTTCAAAATGAACATCAATTCTATGGCAAATCCAATGAAAATCCACATGCACATGTGTCTAAATTTTTAGACGTGTGAGAATTTTAAATATCAGGGCGTGTCAAATGATTCCATAAGACAGGTTGTTTCCATACACCTTAAGAGATAGGGCAATAGATTTGCTAGATTCCCGTCCTCCCACAAGTATAACAACTTGGAATTATTTGACCCAAAATTTTTGCACAAAATTCATGCCCCCCAGCCAAAGTCGCTAAACTCAGACATGAGATAACAATTTTTCAACAACAAGAGTCTGAGTCATTTGATGAAGTATGGAATAAGTTTAAAAGCATGCTTAGAAAGTGCCCTCAACATGGACTACCTAAAAATGAGCAGGTAAGGTACTTTTACATTGTCTTGCTCCCTCAATTCAAGAGTCTTGTTGATTCGTCATCCAATGGATCAATAACCAACCAAACTCTTGATGGAGCACTTGAGCTGTTTGAGAGAATAGCCAATACCAATGCAATGAGGGCATCTGAGCGAACAATCCAAAAGAAACCAGCAGGAGTTTATGCAGTGGATGATGTTTCGACATTGTCTGCTAAAATAGACTCTTTGGTGAATTTCATACAAACCAACCATTCAATGAAAAGTGTAGTAACTGGATGCGGGGAATGTGGGGCTAATCACAATACATCAGATTGTCCAATTTTGGTAGCTTAAGCTAAGCATGTCAGCTTTGTACAAGGGGGACATCGCCAAAATAATCCATACACCAACACTTATAATCCTGGTTGGCGAAATCACCCTAACTTCTCATGGAGGGATAATCAAAATGGTACAGGCCAGCAATCTGATCAATTCATGACCAAAACTGACCAATTCATGAGGATGACTGAAACGACACTGCGAAATCATCAGGCTTCAATCAAAAACTTGGAAACTCAAGTTGGTCAGATAGCTTAGGTTTTAGCAAACAGAGCCCCTGGTACACTGCTTGGTAACACTGAGGTTAATCCTAGGGAGCAAGTGATGGAAATCAAAACTGTTGAAAGAGAGGTAGATTTTGTGCCAGGAAGAATCACTTTTGCTCCATGTGATAGATTTTATGAACCTCCCACTCATTTTCCTCAAAGACTGAAAGGTTGGAAAGAGAAATAAGGAGTAAATGCAATTACCACAAGCAGTGTGGGTGAAATTGCTTGAGATTTGTGTTCAAAAGCCAGATGAAGAGAAGGGAAAATATGTTGAGGCACCTGAAAAACAATATGATGAGAAGAAAGAGGGGAATGAGGTAAAATTGACAATTAAACCTCATGAGTTCCCTATCCCATTCCTACAAAGGTTGAAAAAGACCAAGGAGGACCAGCAATTTAACAAATTTCTAGAAATGCTCAGAAAACTGCACATCAATATTCCCTTCATTGATGCAATTAGACAAATTCCAAGCTATTCTTAGTTCTTAAAAGACATGATTTCCAAAAAGAGGAAGCTTGAGGAATTCGAGAGAATATCCTTAATCGAGGAGTGCAGTGCAGTTTTGCAAAAGCTGAAGCCTCCAAAGCTAAAGGATCCGGGAAGTTTTTCAATACCTTGCATCATAGGAGATTTAAAATTCAACAAAATTTTATGTGATCTTGGTGCAAGCATCAACTTAATGCCCCTGTCTGTCTACAAGAAACTTGGATTAGGAGACCAAAAACACACATCACTCATATTGCAGCTAGCTGACCACTCTATCCGATATCCATATGGAATTGTTAAAGATGTGCTGTTAAATGTGGACAAGTTCATTTTTCCAGCTGATTTTGTAATTTTGGATATGGAAGAGGACAACAAGATGCCTTTAATTTTGGGTCAACTTTTTCTGGCTACTGGAAGATGCTTAATAGATGTGGACGAAGGGAATGTGACATTTAGAGTAGAAGATGAGCATGTCATATTTAACATGGTCCAAACAGAGAATAAGAATCCACTTCTTGAAAACTGCTCAAGAATAGAGGTGGAACAACTACTTCACCAAGGGAATGAGGAAATTTTTGGGCATATGGTCGAAACAAATTATAGGGCATCAACATCATGTTTCATGCCACCTTGAATAGTTTGCCAAAAATTGTAGCTCTAAACTTTAAATGAAACGCTAGCTGGGAGGCAACCCAACTTTTCAATATCATTTTCTTTAGTTGTTTTATTTATTTGCTTTTAAATTGTTTATTTGATTTATAATTGTTTAATTGCTTTTAAGTTTCATTGCATCTTTAGTAGACTTGATGCTTCACATTGCATTTTTGGTTCACTAACATGTTTAGAATTCACTTTTTGACATGTTGGTTGCATTGAAATCTTCATTGCACCTATTTTTGCATGTTTAAACATTTTTAGGATTTGCTTGTTTTCTATTTGTGTGATTGCTTTTCATCACAATCTTCCACTTTATCACCTAACTTAGGACGTGTATATAATTTAGAAGTTGGTTGCATGCATTAGAAGGCATTTAGGGGTCAAAAACGAGGTCCAAAACTCAAAAATGAAAAAAAATCACAGGTCTCTGCCAAAAAGCTATCGTGTGATCGCACGGTAGTATAACCGTGCGGTCGCACGGTTATAAACTGGGCAGAACGGAAAATTCTTTAATATGCATTCTTCTTTCATTTTAACCACTTTAAACTCGATTTTCTTCCCCCAAATCATCATGCATCGAGTCCAAAATTATTCCCCATTGTTTGCACATCATTTTAACTCAAAGCCATGCCTTACTTCACTTCAAAATCATTCAAAGGTATGTACTTTTCCACCAATTCACATAATCATGCATAATTTTGGTGCATTTCAAATCTTTTTGTGAAATTTGAATTTGTTGATAATTGGTGATGGGTTTAGGCTAGGATTGGAGATATTGAATTGTGAGTTAATAGGTGAAAATTTTTGGTTCAATTCAAGTCTCCAAATCCTATGATTTCACTTGATTTCTTCATATGCACACTAGGTGCTCGATAAAATGTTACAACAAATGTTTTGTTAAGTTTTTGCAATTCTTTTTGGATGATCACCTTCACTACATGTCATACATCATTTGTACATCATTCAATCATTGTTTACACTGATTTAATGCATAGAACTCAACTTGAACATCATTGCACCACAAAGCACCTCATTGCAAGGCCATTGCAGGCACTATTGCATCTCAGCCCTATTTTCAGTTTCACTGCACCTACTTTATCACATCTTTTCATAACTCATATGAACTCTAAATGTGATGAATTTTTGATATTTGTAGAACAATTTATGTACTTTCATATGCTCGGACATGTCTCGAGAAATTTTCACTTTTTTGAGACGATGTCAAGGGCTGAAAGTCAGTGGTCGACCATCTTTCAAAAATTTCAAAATTTTTCTAAGTCCTAGTTTGGGTGTGTTTGTTGATTTGTGTTAGTTCCTATGTGATATTTATGCTTTTAATGATCATTAATTCTTGTTTGCAAGGAACATATCATCATGGGATACTTCAAGTCAAACATAGAAAACGAAGTAAATTGTTATTTCATCCAACCAAACATTTAAGTCAAAAGCTTCAAAATGAGAACACCGCCTCTCTAAACCCGGGAAGTACTTGACCCTTCTTGTTATTTTGTGCTTAATTATTTATTTATTTTCTTTGAATACATTGAGGACGATGTAAATTTCTAGTTTGGTGGTGGAAATCTCATTCACGTGCATATTATTGCAATATTCATTCTATTTTGGGGTAGAAAAATCATACTAAAAAAATTGAAAAATGAAAAAAATCATAAAAAGAAAAATTTGAAAATTTTTGTTCATTTATTTATTGCTTATGACATGATTTGATAATTTTTGTACTTTAGTTAGAAAATTAGGCAACATGCGAACTAAATTTTTCTTAACATTCATCCATGTAAGACTTTAATCAAATATGAGCGCGTAGCCATTTTCGAATAATAACTTGTGTAAGAAGATGCTTAATACTTGTGGGGGTAAACTTGTGCACTTGGAATATAGAATTGAGTGAAAAATTCCAAACCTTAAAACATTAGATCTTGACCTGATATGTAGAATCAAATAGCTCCAAACTGCTCAAGTAGCAGTTTGGGGGTGGGAAGGTTAGTATGAGTATGCATTGATTGATTGAAAAGTTTTTAATTTTACATCTTTAATGTAAGGGGTTTTGATCAATAGGTATAAACCATAATAACCAGCATAAAAATAGAAAAACGCTGAAGGTCTTATTCTACTCTTCAAATGCCTTTTTGACTCGAGTAATTAAGTATGAGGGGTTCTCTGAACCTGGTACCCTAAGCTCAATTGAGTTGGGAGCTGGCGACCTAAAGCTAGCTACAGGTGTCAACTAGAAAGCAAGTACGGAAAGTAGACTTACACATAAGACACAAAAACATCTTTAACTTTTCTGTTTAAGTCTTTATGGCTCGGGTAATTAAGTCTGAAGGGTTCTCTGAACCTGGTACCCTAAGCTCAACTGAGTTGGGAGCTGCCGACCTAAAACTCGCTACAGGAGTCATATAGAAAGTAAGTATGAAAAGTAACAAAGATGGTAAAAGACAAGTACATTAAAAGAAAAAGTCGTCCAAATAAAAAAAAAATGGAACGAAAATGGTATAAGCTTGGCTGATTGAAATCCCTAACAATTTGTTAATTATTCTTGGTCTGTCATGCATACTTGTCTAATCCTAACTGCATATTCTTGTATGGAAAAATGCAGTTTATACATGTTTAGAAACCACATTAATAGGAAAGACCTCGAGATATGAGAGAAAAGTAATAAGGTTGTGATCATCCATGAGAGTGTAAGGAAAATTAAAAGAAAATCATTGTTGACCACATGGGATTCGGACTTATTTTTGCATGACTAGTCACATAGTATCAAGTATATTTTTACATAAGTTTGCATTCGATTTTTTGGGTATTCATACACACACACAATCAAGTTGAGTATCGGATGAATGAAAATAATTTTTGTTGTTCATATTTCTTCTCTAGTGTGAATTTTCAATTTGGATTGTTGAAGTACATGGTAAATAAGTTGACAAAAAAAACATTTTTTTATTTATATTTATATTTTTATTTTTGTAGTTTAGTTTTATTTTTGTTCGAAGACGAACAATAGTTCTAGTTTGGAGGTGTAGATAAGTGTATTTTATACACTTATTTCTATCCTAAAAGTATGATTTTAATTGTTTGTTCAAGAATATTTTCTATTTATTTCATTGTTATTTGTTTATATTTCAGGAATAATCCAAAAGTTGAGAAAGTAAAGGAATTGAAATCAAAATCAAGCAATAGAATGATAAAAGTGTCAAAGTGTGAAAATCAAGAGTTGATGAAATAGATCAAATGGCCAAGTAGAAGAAAATTGAAAGAAAGAATCAAATTGGGAGAAATAAAAGTTTGAGGACTCAATTGTATCAATTGAAAGTTGATGGACTGAGGTGCAATAAAGGTTTGAGGACCAAATTGTTGCAAATGAAAAAAAGAAAATTGCATCGAAAATTTATAACCATGCGGTCGCATGGTGTAAAATCCATGTTATCGCATGACCGCATAAAAAAGGAACGGAGTCGAAATTCTTATAACCGTGCTGTCGTGCCAATTTGTACCGTGCGGTCGCGTGGTTGTCCGGTTGGGCCAACTGATGGGCTTTTTGCTCGATTTTCAGAGGATTTCTCTTATTTTTGACCTAGGATTCGGGAGATTCTATATATATTAGACTTGGGGCAGGAAATTAGGGGTTCCCAACTTGTGAAATTGATGCCAAAAGTTGTCGAATTGCCAGGGGGATCCATGCCATGCCAAGATCAAGATTGAAGATACAATTGCAAGGAGATGAATTGAGTTATATCTTTTCATATCTTTTGTTATTTATTTTCTATTATGTTTCTAGGTTAGGTTAATTGTGTTGGAATTGTAATGAAGTTTTGATTTCTTGACTCCATATTTTAATTTATTATTTAATTTATGCAATTCATGGTTTTGATGCAATTTATTCGTGCTTTGATGATCATATAATTTTCTAGCCAATTATTATGTGATGGTAGTTATGATTTCTTAAGTTCGAAATATTAGGATTTCATTAGACATGTTTCAATTGCCACAAAGTCCGATAGGGGATAAAAATATACCCCTATACTTTGTGTTTTCTGCTATAGTATTCACAAATCTTTTATTACTTTCTTACACATTCGAATTCAACATAGAAATATAGTTGGGTCGTGCGTACGAATATGTGTTATTACTTGTCCGAAAGGGAGTTTTAACTACACTTGGAATATGGAAATTCAAAACCTGTGAATTGTATTTAGATAATTTGGTTAAAATATGGATGATAGAGTAAAAATGGATTCATGATTCTAACGCATTTATTTTCATTCGTTTAAAATCAAATTTTCTCGTTTTTTAGTTTAATCTTTATTTCAATTTTCAAAATCAAAATTTTCAAACTCTTTCAAATCTCTCGTTCTGGTTTTGATCTATTATTTAATTTATGCAATTCATGATTTTGATACAATTTATTCGTGCTTTGATGATCATATAATTTTTTAGCCAATTATTATGTGATGGTAGTTATGATTTCTTAAGTTTGAAAGATTAGAATTTCATTAGACTTGTTTCAATTGCCACAAAGTCCGATAGGGGATAGAAATATACCCCTATCCTTTTTGTTTTCTGTTATAGTATTCACAAATCTTTTAATGCTTTCTTACACATTCGGATTCAACATAGAAATATAGTTGGGTCGTGCGTAGGAATATGTGTTATTGCTTGTCCGAAAGGGAGTTTTAACTACACTTGGAATATGAAAATTCAAAACCTGTGAATTGTATTTAGATAATTTGGTTAAAATATGGATGATAGAGTCAAAATGAATTCATGATTCTAACGCATTTATTTTCATTAGTTTAAAATCAAACTTTCTCGTTTTTTAGGTTAATCTTTATTTTAATTTTCAAAATCGAAATTTTCAAATTCTTTCAAATCTCTCGTTCTGGTTAAGGTAATAGTCTAAAATACAATTTACAACAATGCTTGTGGGTATGATACTTGGACTCACGTCCACTTTATTACTTGTGCGACCCGTGCACTTGCGGAGCGAATAGCTACCAAACTTGTTTGTGACGCTACCTCACACACAAGCCAAAAGCCTCACAAGTGACGATGCCTCGCGGGTGGTGGTGCAGAAATTATCCAAAGTTTTGAATTATCTTGGAATTGTGGTAGGGTAAAGGAAATTAGGTTCTGAAGCCAATTTAATTATTAAATATTTAAATATGAATTATGACCTGATTTTAGTATAAATTAGTCGTAAACTTGTTTTTTGAAGTGTGAAGTTAAAAGGCATGTTAGGGTGTAATTTCCACTTAAGTTGCTTCCAATTGTCCCAAGCCGTTTTAGAGCTGAGCTATTCGATTTAATGTCGATATAAATCTCACAACTATTTTATATCATCATCCAGATTTATTTAGTGTAAAAAACCGATTAGGGAGTAATATTAATGATATGGGATCCACAACTAAGTACATGCAAGTCCGAAGAAACATCTACAAGCAATCCTTTTGCTCTCAGGCCTGTGAATATTGGCCTTAGGCACACCCAACAAGAAGTCAATCTACATATACGGATATACCTTGCCCTCAGGGCACATCTTCTAATGGCATAGGGGAGGGATGGATAAGTGCTCAGCGCAGTCGGGTGCAAGGTTCGAATCCTGAAATAATGGATTTGTTATCTGTGGCAAGCGGGAGTTATGACTTGTCATACCCCTACCCTGACTCCGAGAGGCATAATATGCAATTTACTTCCTTAAATAATGATCCAGGGTAGGATCGAATAGGACCCTCAAGGTGTGGATTACACCTTTTTCACATATACGGATATACCCTGACATTCAATATACATATATACTTGCGAGGATGTACTGTGTTTAATAGGAGAATTTGACTGACTGCTATTGCAGATTCTCGAATAATTCTAGGGATGTTCTTCTGTGGACTATAACCGGTTTTAGTACATAGTGCTTGAGCCTTGGACTAACTATTACCTGTCAGAAACGAATAGTGGGCGGAAGAAATAATTAGAGAGAGGTTGTTTGTTAATTAATGAATTCCAATTACCTATATCATTCAATAGCTGTACGTGTTTGATCTGCTGGCATGTTATCATACTAGTGAGAGTGATTATTTTATGTGCACGTGTGTTTTATTTCCAATGAGCTGAGTGTTGAAAAAGTGAAATTAGGCCTCAAATAATGCATTTATGGTTGTGTACCATTGATCTATATCTATATAATATATTAAAGTTGTTGAGCTCTTGCGGGTCCCAGTGCCACTTTCCCGCCTAAATGATACACTTTATTTTTTTTTTTCAACAGATTTAATGAGTTTTTTTCTTTCTTATTGTCTTACACATTTACCCATATGCACGCATTCATTCATTCAGCACAAGATTCAAGAGTCAACTGTATTAATTAACGCTTGCCACTTCAATTTTTTTTTCTTTTCCTATGCAACAACCTTTTGATTTCTCACTCTTTATGCACTACACTCAATAATGTTTTAAGATTTTCATTTCTAAAACAAATTTAAATTTTTAAACTTTTTTTCATAATTATCCAAACTAGCTACATTTGATACATAGCATCAAATTTAAAAAAACAAATAATAATAAATAAATAAATTAATTAATCCTTATAAAGGCTACAAAAATTTATTTTTTTATGAAATATTTTGATTATTAAGGTAATTATTTAATCACAACTCCAAGATCTCTTATTTAAGGGTTTTTTTTTTTTTTTTAACTTTTAAGAGGTCTGATCATGTCTTATTTCTCTCTTAACGTACTACACCTAAGAAATATAAAATATTAATTTCATCAAAGACGTGATGTAATAATTATTTTTTATGTGTCTCAATTTTATAACTTTTTAGATGTCTTTTTTTTCTAAGAGGTCTGGTGATGTATTATTACATTAATATTTCTTTTGTGTTAAATCATACAAATTCAATGTAAAATTTTCAGTTCAAAATTATATCAAAGTTGTATTACACATCTGATACTAAATAAACCTTATCGTATAATTTTTTTATAAATAATTTTATTTTTTTTAGTTATTTAGTATATCTAAAAATTCGAGCTCATCTATATTGTGTTTTATTAAATTAATGAGTATTTTTATAAAAAGTTACATTTAATAAGTAAATAATTTTTAATTATGATTGTGATATTTTATTGGCCTTAATCTTATGAACAAATAATTTTGTTTAGTCATACAAATCCAATGTTAAATTTTCATTTTCATTTATATCGAATATTTAATCAAGTTGTATTAAATTTTGTTATAAATAATCATACTTTTAAATTCTTTGTTACATATACATAATAACGTTCTTTTTTATATCAGATTATTTATCAAAATAATTTTATTTACAATTATATTTAATTATTATTTAATTTTTTATTCCAGAAAGTCTCATATCACATTTTTTAACATTAACGGATAACAAATTTATTTATATTGTTTTGAAATGATATAATCATTAATGATTTTTTGTCCTAACTGTTAAGTCTAAAATTTAAAAAATAATTAATTATGCCATGATATTAATTGTTATATTTTAATTCAATATTTATGATTCTAAAATTTGTACAACAATATGTAAATTGTCTTCCAATTTGCTTAACTGAAAATTGAGATGGTCAATTATATATTATAATTTCCATCAAAAAACAATTACGTTGTATAAATATTGAAAACCTATAATACCATGAATTTGATGCATCTTTGTCAATCTCACAATTTTAGTTTTTTTTCCTTTTTAATTATTATCGAATTCGTTTATTATACGTGTTGTTTTCCATTGTCAATGGTGAAAACAATGAATCATATCTTTTATACGCATGGTCTATATTATTATCTCTTTCATCTATTGTTTGATTGTTCAGATTACATTGATATTGGAGATCCTACATTTAAATGTTCATTTTGCTAGGCAAATTTTTGGTTCAAGGAGAGAGTGGATAAGCGTAATAAAATATGTTGTAATCCGAAATTCTCACTTTGTTGTAGGGTGAACACCATTTGGTTTGGGTGGTTTGTAATAATATTTCAAATCAAAACCATTATGCGGTTTAGTGCGGTTTGAAACTCGAATTGCCAACGAATGAATTAATATATTCCAAAGCGAGCTCAAAGACACATATTCGTCTAAAGTTTCGAGTTGAAACTAGCTCAATAGTAGTATTTAGTTTCTAATTGAGTGTTTTATTGTGAATCAATTCATGTTAATAAACAAACTAATTATATAGAAGCAAACATTTAAATTTTTCCTAAATAAACTGTGGTTTTAAAAATTTTATTTTAAGAAAATGTCTTGGATGATGATTATGAAATGTAGGAGTAATAATTATTTTCAAATGATTGTGGATTTGAACAAATTAATTTTTGACTTCTTAATTTTGATTTGTTGACAATAAAAACTTGCCTTTATTTTTTTATTATTTTTTTAAAATTTGGCGGGTGGACTGTTTGAAACCGTGGTTTTGACAATTAAAACATAAATCAAACCATTTATGGCGTTTTGAAATTTTTTCAAATCGAACAAAACCATTTCACATTTGAAATCGAACCAAACCAAACCATTTATTGTGGTTTAGTTCGATTTCACCGTTTATTTGTTCACTTTTACTTTGTTGTATGTAAGGGAAATTGAAGATTTCTCTTATGGAAGATTATCATCTTATTTTGAAAGATTTGTTGTTATATGGCAGAACGACAAGATTAAGAATTTCGTTGAGAACATTCGGACATATAATATGATGTTTTCGTTCAATTTTATGGGGAGAATAGATAATGGGATAAATGATGGTAGAGAGCCTCTTGTCTTCAAATTACACAGTCAAAATTGTCATAAGATTGAGAGTATGTTGCATGATGACTGTTCAGCTTTGCAATTTACTCAGCTTTGATTGTTGACAATGCGAATGAGGTTGAAAGTAGATAAAGGGCCGTGAGGTACGTATTATGTATTTATTGCTTATATATTTATATTGTTTACGGATAATTTTGTTGTGATAGTCTAAAATTTAATTTATGTCTTTTAATGTCCCCCAGTGGGAGTGAATCATGCGATTCAATGTTGTATAATTGTATAGTTTCTGATTTGAAGGATATGCTAGGCAAATAAAACAAATTAGTAAGGCAGTTTAGGTTGGTTAGAGAAAAGATGATTGAGCAAAACACTTCAAATGTAAGACTTATACTTATTGGTCGGTGGGTGACCGATAATAGGTGATATGATTCGCATGTTGTCCATGAAATTGTCGAATTGATTGTCGGTAGATTTTGCTATACAACCCGGACATAGGAATATCATTATTGTGCTACGTGGTGGACTGTTGCAGCTGATAAGCGAAGTGCATCCTCTTTATTTGCCTTTGCAGTATCCATTGCTCTTCCTGAGAAATATTGATCATACACATGGATTGTGCAATGGAATAAGGTTGATAGTTACAAAACTTGGAGGGTCTTATCTCTTATTTGCGAAATCTAAATGATTAATCTAATTTCACATTAAATTATTTTTATCCGGACTTTTTTCCCGTGCATCGCACGGGTGATTCACTAGTTGCATGTTATAATAGATGACTATATTCGCAGCATTCGTACGTTGCACGAAACAAAACAAAAAATTATAATTATTAATTAATGAATAACTAATTAAATACACTCAATAATTAATAAAAATGTGAGAAATATATAACAAAAACAATTAAATTCATATAATATGAGAAAGAATATGAAGAAACAAAAAAATATTCAATAGTAAAATTCAATGTAAATTAAAAAAAAATTCTTTAAAAATAATAATTGTGGTTCATAACTTTTAAACAATTACGATTCATGGTCATTACATACAATACAATTAAAAAAAAATGTATATTATAGGAGAATATATGGTTAAAAAGTAGAGATTTTTTTTTTATATCATGTATAAAATACCTCATTAATAAAATATAATTAAAAACGAATTTAAAAAAATAATATTTGAATTAATAAATGCCAAACATAATTTAAAGAATGATCACAGGAAAAAAATGTTTTCCCAAAGAATGAATAGACATAATTTTTTTTATTGGACTTTATTATATCAATCCTTAAAATTTAGGATATTAAACTTTCCAATTAGATCGTGCAGAACATCAATTAATACATGAAAAGGAATTGCACGTGTATTAAATTTATTTATGGAAAATAACAATATTTTTTATTTCTTGCGTTAATGTTGCTCAACGTTACAAATAATATTTTTGTAAATATTTTTAGTAATGTCAAAATATAATAATGATAAAAAAAAAAAAAATCTATTTCACAAAAGGAAATTGTTTTTTTTTTTTTTACATTCTTGAATGTTACATAATTTGTTCTTCAAATCCATATAAAAATGATCCAACTAATGAATCAATATATTATAAAATTGATTAAACAATTTGTTAGTACCAATGCACTGATTCTCGTGTAGTGGGGAATGAGTGACAATGCAATGCTGCTGATATAATTGATATTTAATGAACTTAAGTTAAACAAATAAATTTCATATTTTGACCGAAAAAAAAATGATGTCATCCGTTTTTCCGGAAAAATTTGGGCCAACTATCTTGTTATATATATATACTAGAATTCGCACCCGTGCGTTGCACGGAACAAAAAAATTTATAATTATTAATTAATGAATAACTAACTAAATATATTCAATAATTAATGAAAATGTGAGAAATATATAAAAAAAACAATTAAATTCATATATTATGAGAAAGAATATGAAGAAACAAAAAAGTATTCAATAGCAAAATTCAATGTAAATTAAAAAAAACTTATTTAAAAATAATAATTGTGGTTCATAATTTTTAAACAATTACGATTCATGGTCATTGCATACAATACAATTAAAAAGAAATGTATATTATAGGAGAATATATGGTTAAAAAGTAGAGATTTTTTTTTTATATCATGTATAGAATACCTCATTAATAAAATATAGTTAAAAACGAATTTTTAAAAATGAGATGTGAATTAATGAATGCCAAACATAATTCAAAGAATGATCACAGAAAAAAATATTTTCTCAAAAAATGAATGACATGATTTCTTTATTGGACTTTATTATATCAATCCTTAAAATTTAGGATATTAAAACTTTTCAATTAGATCGTGCAGAACATCAATCAATACATGACAAAGAATTGCACGTGTATTAAATTTATTTATGGAAAATAACAATATTTTTTATTCCTTGCGTTAATGTTGCTCAACGTTACAAATAATATTTTTGTAGATATTTTTAGTAATGTCAAAATATAATAATGATAAAAAAAAAAAAATCTATTTCACAAAAGGATTTTTTTTTTTTTTTTTTTTTTTTTTTTTTTTTTTACATTCTTGAATGTTACATAATTTGTTCTTGAAATCCATATAAAAATTATCCAACTAATGAATCAATGTATTATAGAATTGATTAAACAATTTGTTAGTACCAATACACTAATTCTCGTGTAGTGGGGAATGATTGCAAATGCAATGGTGCTGATATAATTGATATTTAATGATCTTAAGTCAAATAAATAAATGCCATATTTTGACAAAAAATAAAATAAAATAAAATAATGATATCAGCAGTTTTGGCGGGAAAACTTGGACCAACTATCTTGTTATTATATATATTAAGATTAAGATATTAAGATTGTTAGGTTTGATTAATGACACATATATCTAGCATGGCATGAAACAAAATTTCAATTTTATTTTTGTTTTGCTATATTAATGTTTTAGATGATCTATGCGAGTGTATGCTATTGAAACAGATGTTCAAGTTTGTCTGAGCTTAAAAGTTTACTTACAAATAAATTTGGTTTATGAGTGAATAAGTTTCAAAATATTGGTCATAATTGAAAATAAATTACTTATTTAATAATAAGGTAGAAACTAGAAAGTTACTTAAAAGTTACGTTTACTATTTTAAAGTTTAATATTTTCTACATTCCTCTGCCAATTAATTTCTAAAACTTAAGGGTGTTTTTGATAGTCATTTGAAGTTCACGGAAAATGCATTTTTCACCTAAATTTTTCATATTCCAATAAAACACACTTTTATTGTCCATGAAATTTGAATTATACTCACTCGCTATTTGACCACATTTTCTTTGAATTCAAGGAATTGGAATTCCTTAAAAAATGGTGAAATTGGAATTCCACTTCATTTTTCACTCTCCAATCAAACACACCCTAAGTTCACTTTCACTATTAACATTGAGATTATTAGGGGCACATTTTTTTTTTTTTTTTGAAATATTATGGGTTCCAAATTAGGGGTATAATAAGTGATGAGCCTCTATTAATAATTTATTAGAGGCAAAAGTTTATTTAGTCTCTATTAATATTAATTAGGGCGGATATAAAGACATCTAATCATTTATTAGGGACAAAAGTTTATTTAGTCTCTATTAACACTAATTAAGGCGGATATAAAGGTCCTTAATATTTTCAAGATTAAATAGGGAAAATAAAAATGCCCCTGATATTTTACCAAAAATTTAATACTAATTAAGACGGATATAAAGGTCCTTGATATTTTCAATATTAAATAGGAAAAATAAAAATGCTCCTAATATTTTATCAAAAATTCTCCAGCCAAAAATTTTGTCTACATGACAAATATTGTAATTAAAGACATAAATAAACGCCTCTAATAGGAATTTATTATATTTTTAATTATTTTACTCCAAAACCTTAAAATTATACCAAAATTCTTTTTCCCTCTCTACCCAACTAACCCTACTTTTTCATCTTCACAAATCATATAATGGACTCCAACCACAAAAGTCCATTCTGTTGAGATTTCCGAAGCACAACCAAAACCTACGGGAAAGACATTATAAACATCAAAAAATTGACTAACAACCCTTTACTTTCTAAAAAAAAAATTTAGCTAAAATTCTACGGGAAAGACATTATAAAGATTTCAACAAGGTCGAAGGCCATTTTAAAGTTAAAAGTATTCAAGAACAAAAAGAAGCCTTCAAGGGTTCTTTTTTCTACTGTTTCGCACTCTAACTAATAAGGTATGAAATGTTGGATAATATAATTCATAGATTCATATATTTCTTGTTAAAGTTCCTTTTGTTTCAATTATTACTATCTTATAATCAAGTAATATGATCTCCAAATTTAGTGAAAAATAGTTAATTTTGGGTATAAATATTGTTTACTAGTGAATTTCTGTGATGCAAAATAAGAGAAATTAAGATATTAGATGCTAGTTCTCCTAAAACAGGTGATTTTCCCCTCACTCCCCCCCCCCAACTTATTGTTGATTTAAAATCCTAATTTAGATAAGAGATGAAAGAAATGTGAGAATTAAATATATATGTTATTGAATTCAAGTTTTAATTCAATTTATATATAAGCAAAATAACATATCTTTTAAATATTTGATATTTGATAGAAGATATTCACTTTTTTTTTTCCATTCGAATAGGAGCAAAAGTATGGTCACACATTTGATTCTATTGAAGCATTCAAGAGAGAGGATAAATACAAAAGTTGGGTTGATGATGCATCTGAGCAAATGAGGTAAGTTCTCATCAGTGTCTGTCTTGTCCCCAACCCCTTACATTGCTTTATTCTATAAATTTCATTTGAATAGGAGGAAAAAAATGGTCATACACTTGATCCTATTAAGCCATTTTATTTGGTTCACAAGAAAAAGAACAAACATAAAAGTTGGATTGATGATGCATTTGATTAGCAAATAGGGGTAATTTTTGTCCCCTATGCATCTGATCAGCAAATAAGGGTAATTTTTTTTTCCCCTTAGGCAATAATTATTATCTAGCGCACACTTTAATTAGAGATAAAATATATTTTTGTAGGCTAAGATATCGAAGGAAGTAACACAAATAGTTGTTATACATGACGAGGAGAGTTAAGAACTCAGGTTGCAAGCTTATGGAACATCGAAAGATTTTGATGTTATTAATTAATGACCTTGTAGTTATTTGTTATCTATTTTTTCATTTAGTGTGATGTTTGCTTATGTACTCTTCGGAACAAATTGACACCTGATTAAAATTTTCTATATTTGATATTAAAATTTTTATGTACACTTCAATTTTTATTTTATTGAAAATTTTTAATTCTATTAAATGTTCAATATTAATATTTACTATAAATTATGCTCTTGTTTGGTACTCTTTAAAAATTTCTCATTTTTAAATTTTTTTTTTATAGTAATCAATCTCAATCATCAATCAAAAGTCAAGCCCATCATTTTTTACTTTTCAACCAAATCTCAACCATCAATTCTCCTAAAAATCATTATTCATTTCAAAAAAAATTCTTTTTAAATAATACCAAACACACACACATATGTGATAATTTATTATTTATTTAATTAAAAATAAATGTATTAGGGGCATATATATGTGTTTCTATAATTAATATTAATTTGTGATTTAATTAATGATAGGGGTATTTATAAGCGCCCTTATTGTATTAAATGATTGGAGCATTCACTAGTACAGAAATACCCAATAAAATTAACACATTTGCGTCGTTTTTAGATAAATTCGACGCCTATATAAAACGCGGTGGCAATTCCGTAAATAAAACATAAAAATAGGCGTCGATTGTCATGTATCGATCGACGCAAAAGGGAAAGACAAATAAGAGGTGTCGGTTCTAACGTTAGAATCGACACCCAAAGATATCATTATAGGCGTTGGTTCTATACAAGAACCGACGCCTATAATAAAAGGTGTCGGTTCTAACATAGAACTGACGCCCAAAGTTAATTATAGGCGTCGGTTCTACACAAGAATCGACGCCTATATATATATATATTAAAAGTTAACTAATTTGATAAGTTTTTATATATAGATGTGTGTTTATATAAATTTTAAAAACTTTAGAATTTAGGTTTGTATATATAAATTTTGGGATTTGTAAATTTGAGGTATGTTATTGTGATTTTTTGTGTTATTGATGAGCTTTGATTATGAATTTTTGTTGTTGAGGAGTTGAGATTAGATTTTGGATTAATTTGTGAGTAGCTGACAATATAGATGTTTGAATTGTGTTGGATTTGACTATTGAATATGTTGAGTTTGAATATTTAATTTGGTTTTATTGTGACATTTTCATTCCTCCTACAGGTTGGCTAAGTCCAATTTATAGGGGGGATTCTGTCAAAGTTTTTGTAGAAATTTTATGAATTAAAAATTAATGTTTAAAGTGATTTCATATGTTGAATACATGTTGAATATGCATTTTCATATCGGTCTTTAGAAATGGATTTGGGTTTGACTATTGAATATGTTGAGTTTGAATATTTTGATTTTATTGTGGCATTTTCATTCCCCCTACAGGTTGGCTAAGTCCAATTTATAGGGGGATTCTGTCAAATTTTTTGTAGAAATTTTATAAATTAAAAAATAATGTTTAAAGTGATTTCATTTGTTGAATACATGTTGAATATGCATTTTCATATAGGTCTTTAGAAATTGATTTGGGTTTGACTATTGAATATGTTGAGTTTGAATATTTTAGTTTTATTGTGGCATTTTCATTCCTCCTACAGGTTGGCCAAATCCAATTTATAGGGAAGAATATGTCAAAAAAAATTTAGAAATTTTATAAATTAAAATATAATGATTAAAGTGATATTATTTGTTGAATACATGTTGAATATGCATTTTCATATAGGTCTTTAGAAATGGATCGGAGTTGGATGTATGGGAGACGTAATACGCATGAATATTTGAAGGGGGGTTGAAGCGTTTATGAAAAGTGCTGATGAATAAAAACAAAAGAAATGTGAAGAAATGATTTTGTGCCCTTGTTGTGATTGTAAGAATATGAGAAAGTTTCGTAGCCTTGAGCAAGTGAAGAGTCATTTGATTCGTGGTGGGTTTGAGGAAGGTTATATACGGTGGATATGGCATGGTGAGAATATACTTCATAGGACAAGCACCAATGGCGATGAGGGTCATCCAGTGGAAAATAATTTGTGCAATAATGATGAGATTAGTGATGAGAATGATGTGGATAATGATCGGATACACGCAATGATGCATGACATTCAAGATGATTTCATTGAAAAACCTTATATATTCAATAGCTTGTTCAATGATTCTGAAAAGCCTTTATTTTCTGATTGTAAGAAATTCACAAAGTTGTCCACCATGTTCAAATTGTATAACTTGAAAGCAAAGAATAGATGGAATGATAGGAGTTTCTCGGCATTATTAGAACTTTTACGAGAGATGCTTCCGAAAGATAACGAGCTACCTAGTTCAATCTATGAGGCAAAGAAAATGTTGTGCCTGATGGGTATAGAGATAGAGAGGATACATGCATATCCAAATGATTGTGTATTGTATCGGAATGAGTATAAGGACTTGCATCTGTGACCAAAGTGTGGGGCATCACGTTATAAGCGGAAGGATGATAATTTTTATTCATTGGTGTAAATTTTTTAAGGTACCTCCATGAGTTATGTGAGGAATTCGGTGTCCAGTCAATCAGATTTATGTGTCCGTCACAGGTTGCATTGATCAGAGTAAAGAGCAAATTTAGATAGTGTTGTGAGTTACATGGCTGCAACCATGGAGACACTGAGATCGAAGAAATACATTTTAGCGCCGTACTTTCAGGAGTAAGACTATTATTATCGTTTATTTATTATTATTTATACTTAATTTAAGCCATTTGATATTTAAAGGTATACTTAAAAGTTCATAATACGTAGGAATCATTAGATATTGCTCGCAATTTGTTGTGACACTAGTACGGTGTATTTCATAGATTCGGCGCAGTCATGTAAACGTGACATGGAAATCAAGATGTCATTGAATATGTAAGTATTTATTTCAATGTTCATGTTTTGTTGTTTTGTGCACAATGGTTCAGTTGTCTATTTTTAATGTAATAATTATTGTGGAAAGTTTGATGTGAAATTGATGTGTTTGTGTTGTGATTATTGAGAAACTGTGTAGTTATCAATAGTAGGGTCTCTCTAAAGGTTGGATAAAGTACAATTTATAGGGGGGAGACTGTCAAAATTTTGGTAGGAATATTTTTATTTTTAGGAATGATTGTTATAATTTATTCATATTTATTGACACTTGAGGGCTTTTCGAACATTTTGGGCATGAAGAGGCAAGAGGGGAAACAACAATGTAACATGGAAAAAAATTTCGGTATGAACTAATTAAATTTCACAAGTTACTACAAATTTTTTAATTAGTTTCTATTCAGTTATATTACTTACTTCAGTTTTCATTAATGTCAAAATTTCAATTTCCTCAGCAACCTAGAGGTTCTGAGTGTGATTATTATGTTATTAGAAACATATATGAGATGGTCACAACCTATTCTCACCTTACTTCTTTAAATAAGGTATAAGAATATGTACTAAGAATTGTTTAATTGTAAATTTATATTTAATTTAATTGTGAATTTATATTATTTTTAGGCATTTCAAGAATACTACTCAACGGAGGAAATCGATGAGATTCAGAATTTATGGGCTAAGTACTTCATCAAAGAGTGTATGTAAATTTTGATTTTTTATATTAACGTGTATAAACTTTTATCTAAGTAACATAATATTGTAAATATAAAACTAATTTGGAATTCAATTTATTGATTTATTTAATTTTGTTACGCATTCGTCTATTATATATATGCTAGGGGTGAAATAGATTATGATTATGTGAATGTGAATGTGAATGTAAATAAAAAATCCGTGGCAAAAAAAAAAAAAAAAAATTACTATAGGCGTCGATTGTCAACTAACAACCGATGCCTATAGTATAAAAAAAGTCATCGGTTTTTATTTAACAAGTGGCGCCTTTTTTTATACTATAGGCGTCGGTTGTAAACTAACAACCGACGCATAAAATCAAGACTTTTTGCGTCGCCATCATACACGTCGCTTTTACAATCGACGCCTTTGTGTTTGTACAACCGACGCGAATGACTTTGTCTGTACTAGTGATTTAATTAAGTGTCTCTAATAGAATTACAAGAATAATAATCCTATGTGGCATATATATTATTATGGGCGTTTTTAGTGTTCAATTTGCCCATATTTATTATTAGGTACGTCATTATAGAGGCATTTACTAATCTTCATCTCCTTCTTTTAGGGACATTTTAACTTTGTTTTCCATCCCTTATAATAATACTAGTAGCAAGACACGTGCAAAGCACGTGACGTTTCATATTTGTATTGATTCCCGTGAGACTGCTAGTTAATAAACTATTATTTGGACATAAACAATAAGTGTTAAGATTAGATCATTAATTGGAGTGCCATAAAGTTCATTTCTTTCAACCTGGCAAAGCCATGAAAGCGAAATATCCTCTATCAATGAGACTAATCTTCAGGGGAATTACAAATGATTTGATCAAGTTGTAGAGATATAGCAGGTCTTGTAGGCTGCTTTGCCAATCACAAACACCCCATTATCAAACCTACTACTTTCCTGAAACTGTTTCTAACAAGAGAAAAAAGAAAAATCAGCAAATGGTTTGAATCAATGTTACAATAATGATCAATTTCAAAATGGGATCTTGTTAGAACTTACCCTACAGAAATGTATCCAAAGAAATCTCTATATGCTGAGGTTCAGACAGTGAAAACCATGAAGTGGAAGGGTCAAAATTATCCCAAAACCAGAATTTCAAGAGGAATGATGCCTTAATAAATGGAATTAATCCATTGTAATATATATATATATATATATTATAATTCTATAATAAATTTTGTATAAAATTATATCTAATTTTCCAAATGCAAATAAAGATTTCTAAACACTTCACATTCCCACTAAATTTAACCTAAAAATAAAAAGAAAGGAAGAAATTGGACGACCACTTAATGAAAACTAACTATAATAAATAAAAATCTAAGTGGGATGGAAAACTTTTACATAATATACAAGAAACCGTCAAGCAAAGGATACAAGAAACCTGACATGGGATGGAAAACTTTTACACAATACAACCCAGAAAGAAGATTGGGCACTCGAATCTACTAACAATTTCAGAATACTTCTGTGATGGAGTTAAATATAGAAATCTCCCATTCCATTTTCTTTATTGAAAATCTAGTCAGTAGTAACCGTTAATATAAATATTTTCATGCTAGCTTAGATTCAAGTTTGAGCATATGCACAACATTCCATGATTGAACACTGAACATATAGGAAGATAGGGGCAATATTGTCCTCAGAGAAACTATATGTTCAAAAACATATGTAACAAATAAAAATTACCACATCTATTTCCTAGTGAAATCCTAAAATGCCCAGGCTACTCCCAGTACCCCTTTTTCTCAAGGAACTAAAGAGGCAAATGCCTTTCATTTTGAAAACTCTAATATTTAAAAATAAATAAAAAAAATCATAGATAGTGTAGCGACCAAGAGATTTCACGTATTGAATAATTATTTTAAATTATGAAAACATGTCGCTGCAATCTCACCCATTTTTAAGTTAACGTCGCGACGTACTCGTCTAGCCAAGTCGAGAAATGTAAAGTCCATTCGATTTTAAATAAAATTCGAATTTCTAAAATTTTATTATTTTATTTATTTATTTAAATTATTATTTTCAAAAATCATTTTAAATTCCAAATAACATCAATCTCATTTTATCAATTTCATTTTTCCGACCCAGTTGAATTCCCATGTGATTTTCCTCGAACTACGTGCATTGCTTGTCAAGATTTCACACCACCAACTCCCACCTATCACATCAATCCCATACCTAGCTCTACATCACCAACCCCTCCTACTAATCAAATATGATCCCAGCATCTCTTCCTCAACACCATTCCACAACCAACATCTCCCTCTCTGCTACACCTCAAGTCTCATTTCCAGCAACCAGCTCAGCTCCATTGCAGCCTCTTCCCAGCACCTCCATTCACGGTCCAGCAAGGTAAGAACAACCCTCAACCAACTCATTGCACAACCTAGCAGCCATCACCACCATCTTATTTATGGAGCAGCCACCACCTCCACAGCCTCGGCCAACCTCCAGCAAAACCAAGCCACTTCAGGTTCCTCCAATCAAACCACCCACAGCACCGCCACCTCCAACTCACCTCCATCACCACCACTTCCAAATCAATATTACAACCCAGTCATCACCACTGCTCGGCCAAAATCGTCACCACTTCAACCTACAAGAACCATCACCTCCTTCATCATCACCATCACCATCACCATCCATTTCCGAACCAACCACCTCCGCTGCCCAACCCCGAATCCCCATCTACTAGCCCCAAAATCAAACCCAAAACCCAAGGAACAAAGTACCCAGATACCTACCTACCTACCTCGACCGCAAGAATTATCGCCGGAGAAATCCCGTTTTAGCCTCGGTTCACTTTGATTTTCGCACCCAATTAGTGCCAAACCGTGGCCTTTTACTCCTCCTTGTCACCGCCATACGATGGTGGTGATACCGCCGTGGATCGCTTGCATTTAACGCCGGCAGAGCACCCCGCTCGTGGCCCGGCGTCGCTCGCATCCCTCCTCTCTCTCTCTCTCTTCGGTTCAGACCAAATGGGAAAGAGAGAGAGTAAAGATCGTTTTTTAAAATTTTGATTTTCGAAAATTGCAGCTTAGCCCCAAGTTTTTAAAATGTTTCAAAATCAGTCCTTATAGTTTTAAATTAATCATTTCAGCCCTTAAGTTTTTAAATGATTTTAATCAGCCCCTTCGTTTTTAAAAATCAATTATTTCAAGCTCTATAGTTTAATATTCGTTTTGAGTTTCAAACTGAGTTTTGAAAATTATTCATTTTAGTCCCTCAACTTTCAAATTATTCATTTTAGTCCCTCAACTTTCAAATCATCAATTTCAGTCCCCAAATTGTAATTTATCATTTTTAAACTATAAATTTCAAAAGACTAATTTAATTTATTTTTCTAATTGGCTAGACGAAGCGTACGAAGATCTAAAAGATTGAAGTCATTCCCGCTCAGCCACACTCGTTAAGTTTAAGGTAGACTCATCCCTATTAATTGATTTAAATTATGATTGCATGTGAATGTGTATGTTATGTGACTTATGTGAAAGTCATTTTTATGAAAAGAAACGAGAATATATTTCTTCGAAAATATGTATGTTGTTATGCTTGTCATAACTTATATGTTTTTATGCATGAGAAAGAAAGAATAGAATATCTTGCAAGATAAATAATTATGTTATACATAACTTACGTGCCTTAAGTGCACGAGACGAGACTACCCACACCCGATGATTTTAAAGAGCCTATAATTTTTCAAGAGAAGCCACGTGTTTTAATGCACAAGAAGAGACCACTCACACCCTATGATTTCTAAAGAGCCTGCATTTATGTGTTCAATTATATTGTAGATTAATTAATTGACGATGAGTCTACTGAGTATTTCTATGAAATGCTCATGTCTATTTTAACAATATTTGCAGATTTCGGAGGGTATCAAGTGATAGATGATTATGGCAATAGTCGTTAAATGGTTGAAAATCTTATTTTAACGATCCGTATTTCCAAACATTGGATAATTTTGAGAATTTCAATTATTTGAGAAATTTTGACATTGTCAATTGTTTTACAATATTAATGGCTCGATTTATTATTTCGAGTTGTTTCATAAAGGTTTTAAATTTTATCGACCATTATAGTTTATTTAATGTTGCCAAAAATGAATTTCAGATATTTCTTCCGTTAAAATATTATTTTAAAAGTTAGATCAGACGATGACGTGGTGAACCGGATATTTAGAACTCGGGGCGGTACAGATATATCACAAAAAAAAAAACGATAGACAGATTTTGGGGCGGTGCATAACAATCTCGAATTTTAGAAACTCATCCACGCATAAAAAACTAATAAATAACTTGAATTTTCATTCTCCTACAGTATGTGCATATTATATGATCGAGCCGAAAAATGAAGCAAAATGCAATACTCTGAAGTTGAATAGGGTATAAAAGACCATACCAACCACCCAAGGAACAAAGTCACACCATTGAAGATGTAAAGTTTGGAATTCTTCTTTCCAGCAACATCAAGATTCCAGAATCCATTTTAAAGAGACGAGTACATGTTTAACACCTAAAAGATGGAACGAGGAAGGAAAATCAAAATCACTTCACCATCTTAGGTTAACAAAAGGAGTTGTGCATTCAAAAAAGTGAACCATACGTTTATAGATTTGTGCTTGAATACTCAAAAAGTAAGAGAAAGATTAAAAACACAGAGTCTCCATATCGTAAGACATAGCAAGTGAAATGAAATAATTTAAATAGAAATTCTCCAAAAATAAAGATAAACAACATTTCATTGCATAAGATAATAACTTCTCCCAAACAACTCAAATTGAATCCACCAATTAACACCAAAACTTGCAAAAGGATGATATTTAACAACATACCTTTCTATCTTGACGAGATTCAAAAATTTCTGCATATAAATATGAATGTGTTTTAAAGTGATAAGAATCATAAAAATTTGTATTTGAGTTTACAAAAAAGATAAGCACAAACCTTGTTATTGAAGTTCCACATTTCATTTTGAGCATATATATCATCTCTTTTTTCAGTTTTCAACTGCAGTTTAATGATTAAATATTAGTTGAAACTTTTATTTAACCTCAAGAAAACAAGATTACAAAACATCAAACCGTACAAAAAGTGTTGTGGACACCTACAAGTTTTAAAACATGGTAAGTGAGTAGCACTTTGAATTTCCATAAAAGGATTCTAATACTTTGACCAATAAGTGCCCGAATCAAGATATAAGGTGAGGATTTATAAAAACAATTTTTCAATGGCTTAACAAATACTATGTTATCCAACAATATAATTGAAACCAATTGCAAAAATCCAAATACATAAAATGGCAATGTAAAGAAATGTAATAAGAGTGAAAGAAATTAAGAGTTAAAACTCAAAACTCTGTGACTCTATTGTTTTGTTCGAGAAGATGTTATTGTGTCTTGTAAGTTGTAAGAACTCATTCCTTTGAACTTACAATACAATTTAAGAAAGAGAACTCAATATAAATTCAATCTTTAGAAAAAAGTTTAAAATTTTTTTTGACAATCATGGTTAGTATCTAAGACTCCACTACAAGAAATCAGACCAACAACGACGAAAATTAGCGACGAAAAAAAAAAGTCGTTGCTAATACTCAGTCATTAGCGACGACAAAAAAAGTCGTCGCAAAAAATTGCGACGACAAAAAAATGTCGTCGCAAAAAATTGAGACGCCAAAAAAATGTCGTCGCAAAAAATTGAGACGCCAAAAAAATGTCGTCTCAATTGATATCCTATTGCGACGACATTTGCTGTAGTTGCAAAAATACCCTATTGCGACGACTATGTCGTCTCTATAGGTTCGATTTTTTTATTTTTTTTATTTTTTTTACATTTCGATATTTATAAAAATAATATTAAAGTCAATGTGTTGGAACAAATGTTTATATACTATTATTATTAAAATATGATTCATTAAAGTTAACTATTATAAATTACTTAAAACAAAATAAGACATAAGAATTTATTTGCCAAAATGGTTGTGACATCACTCACCCAACTACTTGGTCAAGAGTTCGAGTCTCCAAGCCAACACTATCATCATATGAATTAAAAATAAATACTGAGGTTCGGGTCGGGTTCAAATTCGGGCCGGGTTCAAAATGGGTTGGATCGAGTCAAGTTAAATTAATAAATTATTAATAAAATATTTTTCGTTATTAGAGACGACTATGTCGTCGCTAATTGTCGCCGCAATATCCTCCGAAGAAACAGAGACGACGGTGTCGTCGCTATTGACTTTCAGCTACGGACCTAAAGCGACGACTATTAGAGACGACAATGTCGTCGCTATTGATCTATAGCGACGATTTTTAGGCTTTCAGCGACGACTTCTGTCGTAGCTGTTGGTCCGATTTCTTGTAGTGCTCATTTGGGAATATTTCTCAAAAAAATTAGAACTCCGAGACCTAGGAAATTGCAGCTAGATCTTATGTTTCCAAAGAATGGGAAGTAAGAATTAAATGTCCTTCATCAAATATAAGAACATGAGATATTACTATGTGAAAATTGAATATAATAAAACTAAATATGTCAACTTGGAGACTCTTACCAAACATGTACTCTTTGCAGTTGTTTGGTTTTATTTAAAATTCTCTTTCTTCTACAATACTCAATTTCAACAATTCATTAAAATCAAACCCACAATATTTTATTTTTCAACCAAATCTCAACAATCAATTCTCCTAAATATCACTGTTCATTTAAAAAAAAAAAACTCTTTTTATACAATACTAAACACACACTTTATCTTTCAGCAAATTTATTTCAAAAGAGCTAATTTCTTCCATTCAATAATTTGTTTTTAAAAATGAAGAGCTTTAACCGTGAGTAAGCACACTCAGTTTGCTTACACAAATAGAAAAATAATAAACCATGACAGTTTATAATTCACAGGATTTTACAAGAAGTAAATGTCATTTTATCGTCATGGACAACAAAAAATTATCAAATTTGTCACACTAAAGAACAAACAATCTATTATCTATTATTATATTATATATATATATATAATAAGAACTGAGCTTGGGCCCCACTTTTTCCCGTTTAAATGAAAATCTCCTTTTCATCCTTTTTTTTTATAGGTTTTTGGAGCATAGTCAAATATATAATTAATACAACTTGAGAAACTACATCATGGCCCACTGTCAACTTTCATGTTAACTTTTTTTTTTTAAAAATTGATTTATCCACATTAATTTCACACATATTTTTCATTATTTTCAAATAATCTCCAATTCAATTAAACGCAAACCATTTTTTTTCAACTACATTTTTTTCATTTTTTAACCACACATTTTCTCTGTCTAATTTTTAACCACACATCTTACCTTAAAAATAAAAAAATTCAAATAAATCAAGATTATAAATTGGTCTGACCGCTGAACAAAGCCTTAATTTAACATTAATTTTGCAAATTTTTCAAGGAATATGGCAATTTTTTTAAAATTTTTCAACTTTGCAAATATATGATTACAAAAAATTTCCTTGGAAAATATTTTCCAACTTTAATAAACATTGTCTCATTTTTCCTTTTTTCATTGCAAATAAATTCTTCAACTTTTGGAAGGAAAATGTTTTCACACGTATTTTGCACAATTTTTAATAATCTCCAATGCAATTAAACACAAACTTTTTTTTTCAAACGCGTTTTTTTTTTTTTTTTTCACTTTTTGGTAATGATTACAAATTATAATTTACATAATTTCTCAAACCACTTTTAACCACACACATTTTCTCTGTCCAATTTTTAACTACATATATTATCTTAAAAAATAAAAAAATTCAAATAAACCAAGATTATAAATTGGTCCGGCCGCGAACAAAGTCTTTATTTAACACTAATTTTGCACATTTTTCAAGGAAGATGACAATTTTTTTGACAGTTTTCAACTTTGCCATATTTGATTGCAAAAAATTTCCTTAGACAATATTTTCCAACTTCAATTAACAGGGTCTCATTTTCCATCTTTTCATTGCAAATGAATTCTTCAACTTTTGGAAGAAAAAAAATTTAACAGGTATTTTGCACATTTTTTAATAATTTCTAATGCAATTAAACGCAAACAACTTTTTTTTACAACTGCATTTTTTTTTAATTTTTTGGTAATGATTATAAATTATAATTTACATAATTTATCAAATAAATTTTAACCACACACAATTTTTCTGTCCAATTTTTTATCAAGCATCTTACCTTAAAAAAAGTCAAATAAATCAAGATTATAAACTGGTCAGGTCGTCGAACAAAGTCTTAATTTAACACTTATTTTCACACTTTTCAAGGAAGATGGCAATTTTTTTAACATTTTTCAACTTTGCCATATTTGATTGCAAAAAATTTCATTGGAAAATATTTTCCAACTTTAATGAACAGTGTCTCATTTTTCCTATTTTCACGGCAAATGAATTCAACTTTTGGAAGGAAAATATTTTTCGAGAAATTTTGCACATTTCTCAATAATCTTCAATGCAATCAAACGCAAACAACTTTTTTTTTTTCAACTGCATTTTTTTCATTTTTTTTGTAATGATTACAAGTTATAATTTACATAATTTCTCAAACCACTTTTAATCACATACATTTTCTCTGTCCAATTTTAACAACGCATCTTACCTTAAAAAAATAAAAATGAAAAGTCAAATAAACCGAGATTATAAAAATGTCTGACCGCCGAATAAAGCCTTAATTTAACACTTATTTTGCAAATTTTTCAAAGCAGGTTGCAATTTTTTTAACATTTTCCAACTTTGCCATATTTGATTGCAAAATTCTTTTTTGAAAAATATTTTCCAACTTTAATGAATAGTGTTTCATTTTCTCTCTTTTCACGACAAATGAATTCTTCAACTTCTGGAAGGAAAATATTTTCACACGTATTTTGCACATTGTTCAATAGTATCCAATGTAATTAAGCGCAAACCACTTTTTTTTTTCAACTGCATTTTTTTTTTTCATTTTTTTTTGTAATAACAACAAATTATAATTTACATAATTTCTCAAACCACTTTTACGTTTTAACCACACACATTTTCTCTATCCAATTTTTAACCACGCATCTTACCTTAAAAATATAAAAAAGGTCAAATAAACCAAGATTCTAAATTGGCCTGGTCGCCGAACAAAACCTTAATTTAACACGTATTTTGCACATTTTTCAAGGAAGATGGCAAATTTTTGTTCATTTTCCAAATTTTCTAGGTTTGAATACTAAAATTTTCCTTGGAAGATATTTTTCAACTTTAATTAATAGTGTCTCATTTTCCCTATTATATTTCACAGCAAATGAAATTTTCAACTCTTGGAAGGAAAATATTTTCTATATATATGTCCATGATTGAACGCTGGCTTCTTCAGAAAGAGTCCTACATTCGACAACGATTGGCCTTAACTTTTGTTGATAGTAATAGCATTCAACACTACTAATGGAAATTGTCTTTTCTAGAACTTGAAAGACAACCTCACATCGTATGGAGTCAATGACATTCTTAGGATAAATATTTTGTCGTTTGACATTGTCCCTAACATTATTTATAAACAAAATTTTACCTTTTAGAACATGATGCTCAAGCTTTTAATGATTAGCATTGGTCCATTTTCGATCAAGCTTTTAACGTGATAGGACGAGAAGCCAACAAATAAAACAACAAATGTTGTGTATAAGGAAATTATTCCGAATTTGTAATATTATCAACATAAGAATGATTTTTTTTTTAATTGGTGCCTGCAACATTACTTTTTCTTTATTTTTTTTATTTTCTTTTTCGATCTTCATTTATTTATGTATAATCTATTTGAAAAAGAAATATGTTCGTGCAACGCACGAGTGTACAACTAGTAGTACCTAAAGACTAATGTGAACATCAATTACTTTTAAAAAGCCATGATCATTATATTCTTAATAACAAGTCATCATCATTAGAATTTCATTACATCTCCGGACAAAAAAGGAACCTAGCTCTTAAAACAATGTCCAATAATTTGCTCATCTAAATAATGTAACTTATGCCAACTGCATTTTTGCAACAATATTTGCAAAAGGGAACAAATTAAAAATCATAATATGGTCTGATACATAACTCAACATCATAGAAAGAATATACACATCATACAAAATATTGTAGGTCGGCATGAAATATAATAATTGAAAAGGCTCACCTCTTCCAAACTTCTTGCTACTAGGAGAAAATTCCCCTTCAACCTCTAATTCAAATGGATAATTTTCTGAATAAGCATAAGGTATGTTCAAATCCTGTAAAATAATAACAACAGACCATTCAAGTAGTTTCCATAATTCAGATAAAGCAATAGTTAATAACATGACGTCTAGATGTCAAAATGGAGTTACATGCACTATTGTCCTTGTTTACCCAATTGATACATCTTCACATTCATGAAAACACTTCATGAAGAGGCAAATACACAAAAATGCCTCTCAAAATTCATTATAAAATTAGAAACAATCCAAAATTAGAAACAATCCAAACCAAAGATTGGAAGCGCCCTATCAGTACAAAATTAGTAAAAGTGTACACATCATTCATATTCCAAAATGATATATGATTTCTGATACGATCCAGACCAGGCATCGAAGGGCGAAGTCGAGCCATCGGCAATATGACAGTGATCTACGTGCAAAACGGAGTAAGTTTCATGTTGGAGTCGAGCTGAGAAGGCGAATGGATCGAGCCGAGAAGGCGAATGGATCGAGCCGAATCAAAGGGGCAAAGTTTGATGACCATAAGCCTCATTACGGCCGGAAAGAATAATCCTCACGGCCGTAACTCCGCCTCAGGTTTTAATGAAGAATTACGGAGTTTCATAGTTACGGCCGTATGAAATATCGTCACGGCCGTAAGTCTTAAACAGAAGGTCATTTACGCCCATAAATGAGTTCATCACGACCGTAAATCTAATTTCCCGAATTTTTGCATATTTTGTTAATTTTTCGTTTTTAATCTTTTATTTCCATAATTTGAGCCCTAATTGCGACTAGGGCTAGGGTTAGGTCAGTTTTGCTTTATATTATCATATTTCATTCATTTGTAAGACAGTTTTGAGATTATTAATATTATTTGAGAGAGGATTCTCCAAATTGAAATGTTGAGTTTTCCCTTTTCTTGAACTTATCAAAGATCCAATCTTTGTGGCGTTCACCCAACGAACTTATCAAGGAATTGACAACCCTTGTGGCGTTCACCAATCTTGGTTCTTCAATCCGCATCGTCATTCATTGCGTCGTGATTGTCGGGTCAAGGTTTTTTCGTCAATCTATCTTTAATTCCGTTATTTATTTCCTTGTGTTCTTGTTTATTTTCGTGTTTAATCTGTCTTAGATCTTTCCTGGGTTTTTAATTTCGTTATTCCGCGTTTTTGTCGAGATTCCCCGATTGGGATCGCCTCAATTTCAAGCCAGTGGTTTAAAATTTTGTACACAGCTTAAAACTCTCACCGTCATAACTAAAAACCCATTCTTCCAAATAAAACCCAGAAAATTAAGAACAAATTAGTATTAATTTTACTGTTACCACAAATATCAACATTTATCAATCGACAACTGACGTTTAATCATAAAATTAGCACTTTAAGCCTCCGTTTGGAAAATATGTTTTTAACCACA
Source organism: Ligustrum vulgare (assembly GCA_963555705.1). Taxonomy (NCBI): domain Eukaryota; kingdom Viridiplantae; phylum Streptophyta; class Magnoliopsida; order Lamiales; family Oleaceae; genus Ligustrum; species Ligustrum vulgare. Next base: position 19,231,928 of record OY743176.1, on the reverse strand, counting down.
CAATTTCCTAAATTACTTTTTAACCACAAACATTTTCTTTCTCTATTTTTTAACAATACATTTTACCTTAAAAAAAAAAATCATTTTAAACAAAAAATAAGTCCTTGAAAGAATAAGAAAATTCCTAACCAGAATCGCACTACTTGTAAAATTCTTCAACATCTGCACCGAAAATTCCTAACCAGAATCACACTACTTGTAAAATTCTTCAACGTCTGCACCAAAAATACAGTAGGTAAAGAAAACCACTATAGGCCAAAGGGAGAAATTCTCGCCCGATAAAAGTGAGAGAAAAATAAGAACTTGAGAGTGAAAATAAAAAATTCCAAAACACCCATGGTCGGTGCTTTGACAAGGCCAGTTCGACGAACCTTGAAATCTCTAAGAACTTCTTCAAGAGTTCGAGGATTGTACTTTCCTCCGTCAATTTTCCCCGTTCAACTTGAGGAAATAAACAAAAGGATAGCGCGCGCGCAAAAAAAAAAAAAAAAAAAAAAAAACCAATGAAGTAGAGAAATGGGTTTTAGTGGAAGGATTGCTAGTTAAGTGAGAGAAGAAATGGGTTTTAGCGGAAGGGAAGAAGAAACAATGCTTGCGGTTGAAAAGAAGAAGGGAAGCTTTGAGAGACAGTTTCTAGACGAAAAAATGGCAGAGAAAGCGTAATGGTTGCTTTTTGTTGGGAAGGAAAAAAAACGTATTAGTCCTAAAAGCGAAAGATGCATTTGGTCCTTATGAATAGTAAAAATTGAAGTGAATCTTATATATAATAGTAATTAATTGAGATGCTTATAAATGCCTCTAATACTCTAAATTTTAGTAGGGTTTTTTCTAACTTCATCTACATCAGTCTTCATGTTGTACTGATAATATCCAACCATTTTATCCAAATGTTATGGCAGGAAGGTATAACGGACATAGCGACGACCCGTCAGTCTACTCTAAGAAAAATCACTTTTACAATACTGAATCTTAATAATCTTACTGATTTTCCATCTTCAGCTTAAACAATTTCACTTATTTCAAGAAAAATGAAGAATTGTGCAGACAGAAAATGAAATCACCTTTACAATACTGAATCCCTTTCATTTTCCAACAATGGCAAAAGAACAGTATGACATTCTTCTTTTCAATGATTGATGGCTAGTGTTGAAACATGGTGAAGATGGAAGATTTTTGATAAGTGTATTTTAGATCATTCACAATGGACAAGTTAAATATAACTAGTCACATAAGTAAAAAGTGAGATGTTAAATGTCACATCAACATGTTAAAGTTACACATATGCATGTTAAAGTTCGCTATTAATTTTTGTTATAATGGACATGTTAAGTTTTAACTAAATCCAAGAATATGATAAATATTTACTTTTAAAATAACAAAATATATATATTAATATTGTACTCATTTTGAAAATCTTATTAAATTATATAATATAAAATCAATAAAAAAATTATTTTATTTATCAATATTAAAATTTTAAAAAAGAAAGAAGAGAAGAAGTTAAAATGTCATGTTATCAAGTTAAACAACTAGTCAAATTTAACATTAAAGTTAACTTGTAAAAGAAAAAAGATTTCTTTAACATGTATTTTAACATATTCATTGTATGCACTAAATGTAACCTCTTACTAACCTATACTACTAATTTGTGCTTTAACTTATCCATAGTGGATGCTCTTACACATTTATTTATATGTCTAAATTAGAATATATTGTTATTTTTGAATAAATTCTTCTTAATTGTTTATACTTCAAAAATTATTCCAAAATCACGTGAATGAAGCTATTAATGAAAAAGATGAGATTTTGGATGATAATTGAAGCTAAATTAGACAAAATGGGAGTTGATGATGTCAATCGGGAAAGCCAAGATGAGCAAAGTGCAAGAAATCAAGAGCTCAATTGAAGATGAATTGAAGTTTGGAAGAAGAACTGAAGTGATTCTGAAGTTCAGTAATTAAATTGTTGCAATTAAAAGATAAAGGACTCACACGTAAATAAAGATCGAAGACTTACTTAAACACATTTGATAGTTAGAAATCTCATTGAAACATTTACCCTACGCGGCCAGGCCTACTCAACCAGGTGGCCGCGTGACATGAGGTCAAATAGGCAGAACCGTATTTTGATATCCTGCGTGGTCACCACAAAGTACACTGCATGGTCGTGCCCTTATTTGGCCCAGCACGAAGTCAGGCCCAATATGGAATTTTTAGGTTTTCTCTCAATGTTTGCCTAAGGTTTCTCATGCACCTATTTATAGAACCTTTCATGCACGAAATTAAAACCTTTGTCAGACCTTTGCACAGCCTCTAAAACACAAAATTCATAGTTCTATCATTCGAATCTTGGAGGAGAAAATCAAAGACAAAGGCAGGAGAATTGAAGATTATCATTGGGAACGAAATACTTGGTGCAACAATTCATTTCTCTTGTTAATTTGATAAACTCAACATACGTAGTAATTTATATTTATGCCTTTTTATATTTTTTATTGATGAACTATTAATTTCTTGGTTGGGACAATTGTAGTTTAGTTTTACTCTTTTAATTCTATAATTCTAGTTTTGGTTTATGATTGCATGTGTCGATTTTGTTTTGTTTTATGTTTAATGCGTGAATGTATTGATCGTTTATTTATGATATCATTGTTTGTTTTCATAATCTGAGAAGTGAACTAACAATCTAGATTTATGAATAAAATTCGGTAATCGATAGAGATAAACGTTTGTTATTATTGCCATCTCTACATGAATTTTCGTGTTCCATGTACCTAATTATTATGACCCACTGTAGAGATATAAGGTTGACTGAATTAGATAGAGTTGATTTAAACTCGAAAAAAGAATTTCATATGTATAAATGAATTCGATCAAGCACGTAAATAAGAATAAAACTTTATAAATGAAATTTAAAGAATTGACTAATGTGAAATCGGATGTCCCAACACTTTTAAACATCAATTTAGAAAATACAAATTTGTACTATATTTTTTTCCTTTTATTTAGTATAATTTTCTATTTTAGATAATTCATCACTATTTTACTGTTCAAATAAAACGAAAACTAACACAATTTCGGTACTTACTTACAATCCTTATGGGAATGATAACTCGGACTCCTTTCTTCACTTTATTACTTGATTGTGACATTCTAAACTTGCAATTCAAAATTTACACATCAAGTTCACATCAATGTTTTGTTGTAATGTTGAGCGAGAGAGCTATTTTTTCCTGTTTAGCTTGATCAAAGCATAAAACTAGGGTACTTGAACTAAGTTTGTTGAGATCCGAGGTTAGAAAGAAAATACCATTTTGCAAGTGACCATTAAAGTCTTGGCTTTCGGACAGGAAAAAAAAATAAAAATTTGTATTTTTTACTAATGTAAGGGTTAAATTATAGTTTTAATTTAATCACTCAACTTTTATCCCAAAAATCTCATTTGAACTACTCATTTCAATTTGTTGATACAATTACTTAACTAAAGCTTAGTCGCTATTAACTCATTTTCAATTTGTTGCCATTGTACTACATGTCTAGTGCACGTGTGACCATAAAATTGAGCTGAACTTGAATTTAAACAACACAATCATACCATTTGACTTCAGCGAAATTGTTAACCATAATATCAGTCAATGATCTAAAAAGTCTAAAGCGTAAATCGTGATAATGTCAATTTCATGTTTTTAGTAACAATATAATCTATCCAATTAGCATACTGAAATTCGAGCATGATTAGTAAAACTAGCAATCAACAAATATTACTCATTCAGAGAGAGAGAGAGAGAGAGAGAGAGAGAGAGAGAGAGAGAGAGAGAGAGAGAGAGAGAGAGAGAGAGAGAGAGAGAGAGAGAGAGAGAGAGAGAGAGAGAGAGAGCTTTTGCCATTTGGTATGTCAAAATTTAATAACTTTTATTGGTTTACTAGTTATTCGCTAATAAAATTCAAAAACAGAATGGTTACTGAGCACATGTTAAATATGAGAAGATTGAATCATACAACTAGGATTATTCAGACAAGTTTGTTAGGATTTGAAAGACAGTACAACCTGAAGATCCAAATTTGAAAAAGTAGTGGGAATTTTAGAAAATCGAATTATCAATCGAGTAATGCTATTTTACTACCCAGTGTGTCACGGCAGGTGTCACCCCTCTCACATGGAGGGTGAGGTCGCTCATTATGAGAACACGCACACACACACATATGAGGGTGTGACACCTAATGTAACAAAACTTGGACTCATAATTCTTATCAATATTGGTAGCCTACTGCGTATTAAAAATTAACCTCTTTCATTTCACTGTTATATGATATTTATATCCTTAGAATTTTATTTACATAAGAAACAAATTAAAATACCCACACCTACAAGTGTCCCACTCCTATTGGTTGGTTTTTAGTTGGGGCCCACCTTGCCCCACCCGACAACCAATCCACACCCATCATATGGCGGGTGGATAGAAGTTAAGGGCGATACCTTAACTTTTCTGTTTATATTTACAAGTATATAAACTGAATTATGATAGCACATGTTGAATTTTTGCATGACTATCACTACTAAAATTGAGAGCATTAGAGGCATTTATAAGCGCACCAATTAACTTTATTAGGGACAGAAAACAAAGTTAAAATGCCCCTAAGTGAAGGAGAGGTGGATTAGTAAATGCCTCTATAAATGGCGCCCCTAATAATAAATAGGGGCGAATTGAATACTAAACCACGTATGTTTATTCTTCTCGTAATACTAGGGGCACTTAATTAAACGTCTCAATTAAATTTAAAACAATAGGGACACTTATAAATGCCCCTATCATTAACTAAATCATAAATTAATATTAATTATAGAGACATGTCTATGTGCCCCTAATACATTTAAATTTAATTAAATAAATAATAAATTCAGCACATATAATTTATTGTAAATATAAATATTGAACGTTCAATCGAATTAAATATTTTTAAGGAAATAAAAATTGAAGAGTACATAAAATTTTTAATATAGAATATAGAAATTTTAATCAAATGTCAATCTGTCCCCAAAAGTACATAACAAAACATTACACTAAATGAAAAAAAAGAAAAAAAAAAAAAAAAAAGGTAGATAACAATTAATAATAAAGTCATTAATTAATAGTATCAAAATCTCTCTTAAAAATGCATAACAAGGACAATATATGCTAACTATTATCATGTTGATTATTCCTTTGAACTCGAGACATAAATTGTTGTATGAAGTCTGAGTCATTGAGCATCTCTATGAACTCTCCACGAGGATAAGGTACCGACGGGTATAAGGAGGATGGTATGGTTGAAGATAGTAGAACTAGGATGATGAAGGATAACGATAAGGCGGAGGCTGGGGATAAGGCAGATGTTGATGAGAAGATGGATTATGTTCAAAGTGTGAATGTTGCTGTGAGAGTGATTGATGCTAAGAGGAAGATCTTTGTTTGGTGCGTGATCATTGTTGGGATGGAGAATGTTGACACTCTGAATTCAAAGACTGGTGTTGAGATGGTGACAGGTGTTGGGATGGATAGCGCTGAGACTGTGAATTTGAAGACTGATGTGTGAAGATAAAACCATATGACATAAATCATCTATCTCCTTCCGTTGTTGCTCGTTAATCATTTGTTGTCTATCATACTTAGCTTGCAAATCCAAAAAGCTAGACTCCAAAGAAGAATAATCTCGTCCTCTACATGATCTACGAATTGAAGATGTTGGTTGAGTCTGTTGTACCCAAGGTACCATGTTTGGTGTCACAGAGTCTCCATAACCACGAACTCTACCACCAGTCTCAAAGCCCCTCGCAATTACATAAGCTTGCAACCTCAGTTCTTGAGTCTCTTCACCATGGATAGCAACTAGTTGTGTTATCTCCTGTGATATCTTAGCCTACAAAATTTATTTTATCTCCGAGTGTGTGCTTGATAGTAATAAGAAATAAAAAATATTACCTAAGAAAATAAAAATATTACCCCCATTTGCTCAGATGCATCATCAATCCAACTTTTGTGTTTGTCGTTTCTTTTGTGAACCAAATTAAATGCCTCAATAGGATCAGGTGTGTGACCATGCTTTTCCTCCTACTCAAATAAAATATACAGAATAAAGCAAAAAGAGCATATTCTATCTAATATAAAATATAGATAAGCTATTTTCTATATCAATAAGCTAATCATCAGTTACCATTTCTAACATCAAATGTACAAATAATTATATAACCTATAGAACACATAACAAATTTAACCAAACTTATCATTTACTTACAAATTCGGCTAGGTGTCGTACGAAGCTTTTTGTCCCACCTGTGTGACTCATTTTGAGCTGCTTACGATTCTCAATATTCTTTTCAACCTTATTCTATTATTCATAAAACAATAAGCGATATTCAATCACAATTTTTACGAATGTTTTATGTCAAACATGCACATAAAATCATCATGGGATACAAATTAATATATATGAATTCTCATAAAATTTCTACAAATAAACTCCTTATTATCTCTATTCAATCAATTGCCGGAATTTGATTTTGATTTATCTATAGTTTTAAATGATTTTATCTTGTTCAAGTTAAAATGAATCACATGTTCTATTAAAATGTAAACTTTTCTACTATAATAAAAGGCAATGTCTTATGTGCAAACAATTGTCTTTATACCTACTATGGATTTTTTCCGACTATCGAAATCCGAATGAGGCAATCCAGTTCATCAAATGCAACTCGAGACTCTTCTACGTCCATATAAAAGTTTTTGTCTAGTACTAAGAGTAATACAAGGAATTAATTATATTAAACTCCATCCGGAAAGGTTAACTTATTAAATAACTCAAACTTATTATACACATCATTTTATCCATGTTCATGCGTAAAACCACTTTGAACTTTATTTTATATTTATAAATAAATACTTCTGTTTAATCACTTAGGTATTTCAAATCCATCAAGCAACTCCATTCCAATTAAAATAAAGGGATGGGCTTGGTCCCTTTGATTATATTTAAGGTAATTTTCTACGTTTTATTAACAGATTAGTGTGGAATTGATATGTGCTATTTATGTAATTGTAAAATTACCTGGTTTGTAGAGGGAGTAAAGCGGCCACGACGGCGGTGATCGACGACTCGTACAACGGATGCGTGATTTGGGAAAAAATTATGAATCTCGGAAATGTTAGGGAGGGGGAGGGTAGAAGGAAAATGAGGGCGGGAAACATAAGGCTGCGTTCTCTTTGTGTTTCAGTTTCCTGTTTTCATTTTCGAAAATGTTTTCTGTTTTCCATTTTCTATGACTTTTTTCGAAATTGCTGAAAACGCGTTTGGTTTGTTATTTCTGAAAACTGTTTTCGAAAATGAAAAGCTGGAAAATGCGTTCTGTTTAAAATTTTGAAGAAAATTATTTCATATTGTTTGTGAATATAAATGAAATAAAGATATCATATTTTGAGTTACACAACAAAAATAAATGAAATAACCCCTATCACACAATTTGGTTATACCAAAAAAGTTCAAAAATTCATGTTGCCCTTCTAAAATAATCGTTCAACATTTGAGTAGTAATTTTCCCTTCTAAAGTAATCGTTCCATTTAATACTTTATATAGATAAATCCTTCTAGTAAGCACTCATAACATTTAAAATTTAAGTTTCAATAAAATTTGCAAAAATCAATTTACGTTAATTAATTATGCCCTTACAAAATAAGTGTCTACAATACAAAAGTAAAAAAAGAAATGTTTAATAATTAAGCACATGATACATCATCAGAAAGATGGTTGAATTTGGAGTTCTACGCAAAAAACAGAGTGCAATTTGGAGTTGTACATCAAAAGTTATACATGTTTGAAGACAATGACCTATAAAGCAAATACGAAAAGGACTAAATTGAAAGAAAAGTAAATTTTGTGAACTAATGTGCAACAAAATCTGAAGTTGAGGGACTTAAGTTGCAAATAAATTAGGATATTTTCGAAAGAAATTTCAAAATTTGAGGATTAAAATGACAAGTTTTGAAAATCAGGGACCAATAATGTAATTAAAAATGATAAATTTTGACAAATTTCAAATTTTTTTGATTATTTTAAATTTTTTTTTTTTAAGTGGAAAACGCGCGTTTTCCACTTACAAAGCAAAAATTTCGGAAAACGCGGAAAACGTGATTTTTATGTTTTCCATTTCCTTTACAAATTTTGAAAACGTTTTCGAAATTTTTTTTCGAAAACGGCGCAAGAGAACGCGTTTTCCGCTTTTTTGAAAATGGAAAACGAAAAATGACTGAAAAACGCCAAAGAGAACGCAGCCTAAGGGGTTTAGACGTGAATGGAGAAGAAGAAAAAAAACAAGTAAAAACAAAGAAAAGAAAAAAAAGGGGGGGGGGGGGGGGATGGTTACGGCTGGTTTTAGGTTTTGAAAGTAGGAAAAAAATAACAAATAAAATATTTTTCCTAATCACTTGGAAAAGTCCCCAATTACAATAATTCTGGCGGTTTTAAAGATTTATTTTAGATGCTTTTTTCTTAAAATAAAATTTAAAAATTCCTATTTTTAGAGGGCCTTTTTTCAGCCTTGATTATAATAGACAAAATTTTGGTGCCAAATTTCCCACTCATGTGAGAGAATTTTTGGGAAAATATTAGGGACATTTTTATCTGCCCTAATTAATGTTAATAGAGGCCAAACATATTTTTGCCCCTAATTAATTTCCAAGAAAATAATAGGGACCTTTTTATGCACCTTAATTAATGTTAATAAAGGCCAAAAATATTTTCGCCCCTAATTAATTATTAATAGGGGCGTATAACTTATTTTGCTCCCAATACTCTCAATTTTAGTAGTGTATGATATTCCATGTTCAAGTCGATGAATATAAAAAGTTTAAATACTTAAACACCTTAGATGCCTAGAAAAGTCGATTTTTTGATTGTTAAGATTGATTGTTCGATCTAGCAATAAACAAACTCGTGAATAATACGTTGTGGGCAATCAATTGTATTAAAATGAAAACGATAATGATGTAATAGACTAAATAAGTAATTTATTAATCTGTTTCTAAATTTTTTAAATTAATATTTTGTAATCATTTTCTTTATAAGGTCTAAAGATGAGTGTTTGAAGTTATTGAAATGGAAAATTGACTAAAATAAATAGTAAAGAAGTTTTTCACAATTTTTTTTGAACGTCCAAACAATACAAAGTGTGTATCGTGGTAAGCTTTTTTTTTTACGTTATATTTTCTCAATTAAAAGTATGAAATTTGACAGCAAGTTCAACAATATTTTGTAAAATTTATTGAAAATCTACATAATTGAATTTTCCTTACAAATTTCCAGTTAATTAAATAATAAAGAAAATATGATTGAAATTTGAATGGTTTTGTAACTTTCTACTATTCAATACCTATTGTCCTATTCAATAATATATAAATTTTTACATCATATAGCAAACTCATTGGCAAAATAACATCATTTACTACACAAAACCTGGAACATATTTTTTTCAGATCATGTGGAACACACTACTTAATACTTCTTTGTTAAAATTTACATAGTTTTTTTTATTTTCAATTTCAACTTATTACTTCCCACGTTGATATCTTATTGTGAGATGAATGAAGTCTTCAAATTCTTATCATCAACTAAAAAATCTACAAGCGACGTCATCATTCTCCCTGTTAAAGTTAGCTTTGCTTCTTTCCGATATAACCTTGGTCTCACCATTGTATTTTTTGAACAACTCTCCTCCATAACAGAAAACTAATTGAGGTTAGTCATGAGATCATTATAATTTTTTTAAAGTGTCCATATAGAAATTATTGTATCTTCTGCAAAATTTAAATAAATAAATTGGGATTATTCTTAGCTCGGTGTATTCCAACATATCAAGGTTATTTTCATTCAGCGTTTTAAGAATGGACTCCAAAGCACACAATTTCAAGATTTGAAGTTGAATTATCTCTTCCTGGAAAAATTATAAAGTTCCAATTATTTTGGTTCAAATACACTCAAAAATGGATAACGAGTTTGAATTGGGTTCTTGGGTGCAAAAGCTATACATGTTGTCTACTTCTGATCATATATGCATCCATTATGTCAATGAACCTCTTTGTGGACCTCTTCTGCGGATGCATTGTTATTGGCCATCTGATGAAGGAGAATCGTTGGATGAACGAATTAACATAATTTATAATTTCGTACAATTATATTTTCTCATTTATTTAGTATTAAATTAATTTATTATCTAACAATTTACAATATTGTATAATAATTTCATATTATTATACTTTCTCACTTATTCAGTATATTAAGAAAAGAAGAAAAAATATTTCGTCTATTAATAAATATTATTATGGCTATAATATATTAGTATAATTATTAAAATATTGCATCCAAAAATTAAAAATTGTGTTGTTTATTCACATTCCATAGTTTACAATGTATGTATTATGAATGTAATAACCATATGACCTTTAAATCCAAAATGATACAATTCAATTAATCTATGACTTTTAATTCCATATATTACTTAAAAGAAGTATTGTACAAATTTTAGATTTGTTTCATTTTCAGATCAACAAAACTTGGCCTAAGTTGTTCTTTTAGATTATGTCACGAGAACAATGTTAAAAGAGTATTTTGAATCATGTAAAAATTTTCTGCAACAAGAAATCTTTTGTATAGAGAATTTTCAGAATATTATGTGTGGGACAGGAGATGTTGGAAGTGGACAAAACGGAAGAAATGAAATATTATCTCTCGAATTGCAGCTGTAAATCCTGGTGAAGGGGAAATATATTACTTACGCTTGCTATTAAACCATGCCAAATAACCCACTTCTTTTGAGTACGTGCTAACATTGAATGGAGTACATTATTCAAAATTTAAGGAGGCAGCACAAGAAACAGGTTTTTTGGAATCTGATAACAGCATCGTTGAATGTTTGGATGAAGCAGTCGCATTTCAAATACCTTTTGAATTTCTAAGGCTTTTCGTCACCTTATTGGTCCACTATGAACCTATTGAAGTTAGAAACTTATGGGATGCATATTTTGAAGACTTGACTAAAAATCACAGAAGAGATGTTGAAGAATCTTCAAAATATTACATTCAACACGCTTTAAGAGATGTACAATTATTCTGCTAATCTACGAGAAAGAATATAGAGGGCTATGATTTGCCTCAACTTTTTTAATTCTTCCACGATAACAATGAAACAAGTGCAAATGAAATTTTAGATGAATAATCCATTTTAATTCCAAATATTGATATTAAGTAGCATCAGATCCAAATCCAGATCAAGAACATGTTTTCCATGTTATACTCGAAAGAATGAACAACGAAAATGGAGGTGCATTTTATTTTTTTTCCAATGACACCTGGTGGTACAGGAAAAACCTTCATATATTGTGCTTTACTTGTAAGGTTTTAATCTCAAAAGATGATAGCAGTTGATAATGCAAGTTCAGGCGTAGCAACATCAATAACTAGGAGGGAGAATCATCCATTCAAGATTTCAATATTCCACTCCAAATAAATGAATCAACAATGTGTAATATATCAAAGAAAATATTATAATATGGAAAGAAGTTCCAATGACCAACAAAAATATAATAGAAACCATTGATAGAACTTTCAAATATATCTTAGAAAATTTGGAAATATTTGGTGGAAAGACTTTTGTCTTTGGTGGAGATTTCCGTCAGTTGCTCCCTGCCGTTTCACGAGCAACAAGACAATGAACAATTAATCAGAATTTAGTTAGATCATATCTTTGGGAGAAAGTGAAAAACCTCCAGCCAAGATAAACACATGCGTCCTCATAATGAGAATCAATTTGCTCAATACTTGATCCAAATTGGTAATGGAACAGAAGCTTACGTAAATGATGACTTTATTAACTTACCAAAGGAGATTGTTATAGCATATGATGATGTCGAAACTTAGGGGTTACAATTAATAAATGTAGTATTCTCAGGTTTAATAAACAATGCATCTTCTACTGATAACATAAGGTGGAATTCTTTCAACAAAAAATAAGTATGTCGACTACCTCAATGACAAAATGATCGGATCTATTTTCAAGAAATATTGAAGAATTTGTGAGCTTTGATCAAGCAACTAATTATACAAATCAATTTTTCCAACAAGATTTCCTCAATACATTGTTACCAAATGGTGTCCCATCGCATAAGTTGGTCTTGAAAAGAAAACCGTCAACAGATACTTGTGAACAAGGATTAACAAATATTTTGATCACTCTAATGCTAAATTTACTTAAATAGTTTGAAGTGATTACAAAATTAAATAAATATTATCTTTTCCATAATCTTAAGTCATAGTGCCTTGTTTGAACCCCATTATTTTAGAAAAAAAAAATGATTTTGTAATAGTAATTTTTAGAAGATTGTGCAGTTAAAAAGTAGGGAAAATTTTGTTTTACGTGTAAAATTTAATTATTTTATTAAAAAATGGGTGGTTGAAAATGAGTTTTTAAAAAAATGAATTTTGATAAAAATGGATCTCAGGGCATGTTAAGTTATAGGTAATTACAATCTCTTCAACTGTATCATGGCCTTTTTTCCTTCCTAAAAATTGTTTTTCTCGAGAAAATATGGTTAAAAAGTAGAAAAAAGATAAGGGAAAATGTGAAAATAATTTTTTTTTTTTGAAAATATGCAATTAAAAATTAGGAAAATTCATTTTTCAAAAAGGATTTATCAAACAAGGTCTATGATTTAAATTTATTGAAGAGATAATTTTAAATTTTTAGAATTTAAATTTTTTTAGAAGTTTAAATTGTATTTTTTCCCAAATTTTATTTAAATGCTTGTTTTCATGCTTTTAGAATTTCAAGTAAAAATACTCAAAACGTCAAAATTCATTTTTAGTCTTATATTATAAGCAATGTTTTCAAACCCGGCTCAGGCATCGATCAGGCCGAGAGACTGGGTTAAGGGTCAGAGGGTCAACTCGGAGTCGACTCGGGGTCGACCCGAGCATTAATTAATATTAAAGAAATATTAAAAAAATCAAAAAAATAAAAAATATATAAACCCGGGTCCGAGTCGACCGGGTTTCCCAGGTCAACCCGGGTCGTTGACCGAGTTTGACATGACTCTGTTTTTAAGGTGACAGGGGCCAATTTTTGGACAGGATCGCAAGTTTCCAGGCCGGCCGAGCTGGGCCGGGTTTGATAACATTGATTATAAGTTTAACCTTATTTTAAAAAATGCATTTTTAGAAATATTAGATAAAAATAGTTTTCAGTGTTTTAAAATATTGAAAATTGAAAACAGTTTGAAAATGGAGAATCAGACGATGCTTAAATTCGTTCTTCCTTCCTTCAACTCAACCATTGTGCTAACATCAAGGAATGAGCAATGATACATTCCACTCGGGGCTCATCTCAAGGTTAACCACCCCCCACTCATAATTCTCAAGGAATCTTATAATCTCCTACTATATAAAAGGAGGATAGTGCCAAAAATTCCCCCCCCCCCCCCCCCCCAAGATTTTCCTGCCCAAAGTTTTTAAAAAAAAAAAAATCCTAAAAACTTGGGCTGCCAGCCGCGGGCAGCCAATTCAATTTTTTTAAAAAAAGTGGTTGTCAACTGGCCGCATTTACTTTCTGTTTGTTTTTTTTTTCCAACATTTTTTGGCCTGTTTTTTTTCTTCATTTAAATATTTGATATAGATAGCATGTGCTCGATAAATTTGAAAAAATAATTTATAGCCATTTTTATAAATCACAAAAATTCTCAAACAGATCTGTTTGTAAAAAAACTTGCGTTCAAAAATATATATATATTTTTTTCGATGTAAGACGTGTCATTGAAAAATGAAGAGAAAATATATGTGGTTAAAAAATAATTTGGGAAATTGTGTTACTTCGATTAGATTACTTACTATTTTACTAATAAATTTTTTTAATTAGTAAAAGAATAAAAAAACAAAGACTATAGTCACATAATCTACTCGATTAATAATTTTTTTTAATTAGTAGAAAATATAAAGTATATTTTTTAGGTTATGATGTTAATTTTTGGATTGATTCATATACTCTAGAAAGTGCAAAGTTTAAAAAATTTACCGTTTAAGAGTTGTAACAAAAAATGAATATCAAAGTTAATTTTTAAAAGATTACCTTACCGTTGATTTTCCCAAAAACAATTCCTATAAAAAAAATAGTTTAGACAGAAATGATTGGAAAAAAAAAGCTTAGATCAGTTAGTAAACATATAATAAACTGTTAGAGTTCAAAGTAATCAAAATAATGTTTTTTTTTTTTTTTTTTAGGTAAAAATAATCAAAATAGTATTAGTTTCTCAAAAATATATATACTTTGTAGGTATAAAAAATAATAATTAGTTGTACCGAAAATTAATTTAAGATTTGGACACAAATGATTGAAATTGAAATTAGTTATTTTGCAAACAAATGATAAACAGTCGGATTTCAAAATATAATAGAGTATGGATTGCAATTAATAGCAATGCTTTATGGACTTTTCGGCGGACACAAAAACCTTTTTTTCTTTTTCTTTTTTTTCCCCTTTTTTGAGGTAAAATAATTTATCCTTTTATTTTAATTTATACTTCATAAATATGTACAGATTTATGATATCCCGTATTTTAGATTATTTTTTTTTTCAAGTTTAATTTTTTACATTTTAATATTTTGTATATATCTAATACCGTGCATCGCACGGGTGATTGGTCTAGTAATAATAATAATAATAATAATAATAATAATAATCTATATCTATATCTATTATTATATATTAAACTTGTCGAGCCTGTGTGAGTCCCAATTCATGTTTTCCCGCGTAAACTCATATATAATTGTGTGCCACACTAAAGCTATATATATTTAGTAATAATAAATAACAATAAATGTAATTCCTAGATAACAACGAATGCAATTCCATGCGATACTCAATTCTTGGTGTACACTACAGCTGTTAATTATTATACTTATTGATTTATTGACTTCTACCTAAGTTTATTTTTATAAATAAAAAATTATACTTTGATTATTTATACTATGAAAAAGTAATAACAAATTTTTTTTTTTTAATTCTAATTCTAATAACTTCAAATCACGTTTTGTATTATGAAAAAATAAAAATTAAAAGACGTTTTTCATTTATTATAATACAATTAAATTTCTTTGTAAATTTCAATGTTAATTAATCTTGTAAAAACTGATTTTTTAAATGCTTTTTTAGTGTGTTTACTAAATGTATTTCGTAACAAATATTACAGTTTCAATTGAAACTAACCATACAGAGTTTAAATGGACCATCAAAAGTTTAAATAATTAGATGTTTGATTTTGCAAATTTATTCAAATATCAAATAAATTTAAACAAAACAAATTTTTTTAATTCTAATTCTAATAACTTCAATTCACGTTTTGTAAATCTTTGTATTTTTCGATGTTAATTAATTTGAAAAAACTGAATATTTTTAAATGATTTTTTTTGTTTTTGTTTTTGTTTTTAATTTATAATACCTAAGCAAGTCTTATACTATGAAAAATTACTAACAAAAAATTGTTTTTAATCTATATCTATATCTATATAATATATAAAAGCAGCTCAGTTTTTGCGGGAAAACTCAACTTTTATTGTATTCACACTCCAAAATTAGCTTTTATTGTGTTCACACTGTTACTCCCACTTAAATATTTTTATGGAGAATATTTTTTGCTTATTTGTATTTGGTTATTTGTTTTTAAATCTCTCTTTTCAAAAAATTATTCTGATCTTTTAATGTTTTGAATCTTAAGAATAAGTATTTGCGTTCAGTCATACAAATTTAATGTAAAATTTTTTTCAAAATTATATTGAAGTTGTATTACGCATCTAATACTAAATAAACCTTATCGTATAAAACTTTTTATAAATAATCTTATTTTTTTCTTTAGTTAGTACATCTAAAATTTCGAGCTCATTTGTATTGCGTTCTATTAAATTAATTAGTATTTTTATAGAAAGTTATACTTAATACGTAAATAAACTTTTACAATAATTGTGATATTTTATTGATCTAAATCTTATGAATGAATAATGTCGTTCGGTCATACAAATCTAATGTCTAATTTTCATTTTCATTTACATTTATATTGAATATTTAATCAAGTTGTATTAAATTTTGTTATAAATAATCATACTTCTAAGTTCTTTATTACATATACATAATAACATTCTTTTCTATATCAGATTATTTATCAAAATAATTTTATTTACAATTACATTTAATTATTAATTAATTTTTTATTCCAGAAAGTCTCAGATCACATTTTTTAACATTATCGATTAAAAAATTTATTTATATTGCTTTGAAATTATATAGTTATTAATGGTTTTTGTCCTAACTTTTAAGTCTAGATTTTAAAACATAATTAACTATGACATGATATTAATTGTTATATTTTAATTTAATATTTATGATTCTTAAATTTCTACAATAATAAGTAAATTGTCTCACAATTGACTTAACTGAAAATTGAGATGATCAATGTTATACTATAATTTCCATCAGAAAACAATTATGTTGTATAAATATTGAAAAAACCTATAATATCATGAATTTGATGCATATTTGTCAATCTCACAATTTTAGTTTTTTTATTTTTTAATGATTATCGAATTCTTTTTTTATACTTGTTATTTTTCATTGTCAATGGTCAAAACAATAAATATTATCTTTTATACGCATGATCTGTATTATTAATTGTTTTATCTATTGTTTGATTGTTTATAGTGCATGGACACTGGAGATTCTACATTTAAGTGTTTATTTTTCAAGGCAAATTTTTGGTGCGGGGAGACGGTGGATAAGCGTTATAAAACATGTCGTAATCCGAAGTTCTCACTTTGTTGTGGGGTGAACACGGTTTGGTTTGGGCGATTTGTAGTAATATTTTAAACCGAACCATTTAAAATGGTGTGAAATTTTTTCAAACCAAACCAAACCATTTCATTTTCTAAACAAAGCCAAATCATACTATTTTTTGCGATTTGGTGCGGTTTGAAACCGCAGATTGCCAACGAATGAATTAGTATATTTAAAAGCGAGCTCAAAGATATATATCCGTCTAAAATTTTGAGTTGAAACTAGCTCAAGAATAGTATTAAGTTTCTAATTGAGTGTTATATTGTGAATCAATTCGTGTTGACAAACAAACTGTAGTTAGCTCTTATATTAAAAATTTTATTTTAAGAAAATATCTTGGATGATGATTATGAATTGTAGGAGCAAGAATTATTTCTAAATAGTTGTGGATTTGAACAAATTAATATTTGATTCCTTAATTTTGATTTGTTAATAATAAAAAGTGTGTTACATTTTTTTTTTTTAAAATTGAACGTTTGCCTTTATTTTTATTTTAGTTTTTTTTTTTTTTTTAATTTGGCAGGTTGGCTGTTTGAAACCGCGATTTTGACAATTGAAACATAAACCAAATCATTTAAGGCGGTTTGAGAATTTTCCAAACCGAACCAAACCAAGCTATTTGTTGCGATTTAGTTCGATTTCGCGGTTTATTTGTTCACCCATACTTTGTTGTATGCAAGAGAAAGTAAAGATTCATTTTATGTAAGATCATCATCTTATTTTGAAAGATTTGTTATATGGCAGGGACGACATGATTAAGAATTTCGTTGAGAACATTCGGACATATAATATGATGTTTTCGTTCATTTTTATGGGGGAATAGATAATGGGCTAAATGATGGTAGAGGGCATCCCGTCTTCAGATCACAAGGTCAAAATTGTCCTAAGATTGGGAGTTTGTTGCCTGATAACAGTTGAGTTCTGCAATTTGCTCGGTTTACATTGTTGACAATGTGAATGAGGTTGAAAGCAGAAAAGGGTTGTGGAGTACATATTATGTATTTATTGCTTTTATATTTATATTGTTTACGAATAATTTTGTTGTAATAGTCTAAAATTTAATTTATATCTTTTAATGTCCCCCAGTATGAGTGAATCACGTGATTCAATGTTGCATGATTGTATAGTTTCTAATTTGAAGGATATGCTAGACAAATAGAACAAATTGTTAAGGGAATTTAGGTCGGTTTGAGAAATGATGATTGGGGAAAACACTTCAAATGTAAGACTTATACTTATTGGTTGGTGGGCGATCAATAATAGCCAATATGATTTTCCTATTGACGATGAAATTTCCGAATTGTTTGTCGATAGATTTTGATACACGGCCTGAACACTTGGATATCATTATTGCACCACATGAAGGACACAAGTTCTTTCTGAGAAATATTAATCATACACAGAGATTATACAATGGAACAATATTGATAGTTACAAAATTTGGCGACCATGTTCTAGACGATCAAATTCTTTATGTCATCAATACAGGACACAAGTTCTTTATTCCAATGATATTATTGAGCCTTTTTTATTCTAGGATACCTATTAGATTTCAAAGAAGACAATTTTCATTGATGGTGTCCTATACCATGACTATCAATAAGAGTCGGGGACAATCATTCTCGAATGTGGGACTTCTTCTTAAACGGCTGGTGTTTATACATGAACAACTTTATGTTGTGATTTCTAAGGTAACAAATCGTTTTGGATTAAAGATGTTGATTTGTGATAAGAATAGAAGACTAACAAAATCAACAAACAATGTTGTGTACAAAGAAGTATTCTAGAATTTGTAGTCATATGAAACCAATAAATGATTATCTTATCTCTTACTTGTGAAATTTATTTATTTTATTTAAATGATTCATCTAATTTTACATTGAATTATATTTATCCAGACGTTTCTTCCCGTCTATCGCACGGGTGATTCACTAGTATATATAAAAACAGAAGTTCCGTCAAATGCATTTTCCCGCCAAAAGTTAGTTTCCATTTCTAGATATATTTTTTTCTTTTGTTCCGATAATTAAGATAGTTTCCTCATTTGGACAAAATTTATTGAGCCTCAATTGTTGGGATAGTTAATATACCGTAATCCGTGCTTGTGTGACTTGATGTACAATTTCTCCTTCTTATTAATTAGACAGATTGCTTAAACCGTGTATTAATACTTTTTTATATTTTTCCCCCTAATTTAAAATCCGGAATAGCGAATAGACTGTTTTCTCTATTGAATTAAATAGAGTAACATTTTTTTTTTGACTTGTGGAATTTGAACAGTCAATTATGTTTGTCAATTTAAAAAAAAAATGGCTGAAAACGTGTTGCCCTTTTTCTTAAGTCAAATTTTCGAAAAATGAACAGACTATTTTTTAGAATCCGTAAATACAAATGCTATCATCAGTTTTTGTCTATACACAGAATTTCCACACTGCTTGCTTGAATGTAAGCTTTCATCCTCAATAATGTTATTCAATTGTTTTCTTGCAAATGAAATTTTTTACCTTTCATTGTGTTAACTAATTTTTTGTTCTTTTTTTTTTTTCCTTTCTCATTGGTTCACTCTTCCCCAGTGTATTGCATTTGTGATGCTGCTTGGCGGTGTAGCACTAACGAATGGCGCCAGTTTTCGATTTAGTTAGAGACGTCAACATTACGAAAACAAGCTGGGCAATAAAGGTTCGTATCATCCGTGTGTATGAGTTGCCGAGGTTCACCAATCCGAATGAGGTATATAGTTTGGAGTTCATTGCTCATGATCGAGAGGTATGTATCACGAAACCTTCTATTATGTTGCCGGTAGTTAACTGGCACCTAATTTTGTTGTTGTGGTAATGTATGCAGTTTAAGAATGAGAGTAAACAAACTAAACTAAAATAAGTCTACAACAAAGTAGTTTAGGAAAATTTTAATGTTATTCATATTCTACTGCCAATATTTGGATTGTTTTTTTGTACATATAAATTTTTTTGTTTTGTAAGTTACTGAGAGTGATAATAGCATTTTCTTGGAAATTTAATTGTTGGACTTAAATTTTTATGTTATTCCATTATTATTATTATCACTATTATTGTTTAAAACTATTTACTACTTTGGGTTGATTATTAGAAATGTGGTGTAACGTTTTTTACTATTTTTTCAGATTAATTATTATAAATGTGGTGATTACATTTATTGTTTTTAATTTTCATTACTGTAACCATAAGTGTGTAGATTATTATTATTACTATTATTATTATTATTATTATTATTATTATTATTATTATTATTATTATGTATAGATTACTACTCCCAGGAACATATTATTGTTCATTCATTATTGTTGTTTTTTATTCAATGTATTATCATCATTGATGTAATTCTTGAATTTATTTTTCTATCTTCGTTCGTTTTCAAAGATATTAGTATTTTAAGATTTATTGTCATTATTATTATTATCATTCTTACCATTATTATCACTATTATTGTTTATAACCGTTTACTACTTCTTTAGGTTGATTATTAGAAATTTGGTAATTACAATTTATTGTTTTTAATTTGTATATAACTGTTAACTAATTACAGTTGTGGTGTAACATTTTTTACTATTTTTTCAGGTTAATTATTATTAATGTGGTGATTGCATCTATTTTTCTTAATTTTAATATACAGATTACTCCTCAATGTAACCATAAGAGTGTAGATGATGATGATGATGATTATTATTATTATTATTATTATTATTATTATTATTATTATTATTATTATTATTATTATTATTATTATTATTATTATTATTATTATTATTATTATTATTATTATTATTATTATTATTATTATTCTTGTTGTTGTTGTTTTTGTTGTTGTTATTGTTGTTATTATTATTATTGTGTAGATTACTGCTCACATGAACATATTATTTTTATAGATTACTCCTGTTTTTTATTCAATAAATTATCATTATTTCATGTTCTATGATATAGACGAATTCGATTATCTTGCTCTTTATCTATTAAAGTAGGGTGATCGTATACATTCGAGTATTAAGAGTTCTTTGATTAAAACATACAAGTCATTGATTAAGGAGGGTCAGTTATATGTGATTCGACATTTTGTTGTTGGGGCCAACGATATGAAATTCATGACTACATCTCACAAGTACAAGATAAATTTCATGACGAAGACGCATGTGTTTGAGATATCTGATGATAGCTTCCCGAATCATATTTATGTGTTCAAGAATTTCAGTGATATTGTGAATGGAAACAAAGTTAATGAGTCTGAATTGTTTGGTAAGAGTTGTTTTTCATGTGAAATTTACTACATTTTTACTTCTCATTTTTCTTTTGACCTTTTATACAGGTTTTTCATATTTTTTGTTTTTTCAATGTGATTCACTCAGATGTTATAGGAGAAGTAGTTGCTAAGGATGTTCCAAAAACTAAAGAGGTTTCCGGGAGAATTGCACGCCTCATAGACATTGAAATTGAGGACCTTGAGTATGAATTTTATTTCGTGAAATATTTAACAATTTGATTACGACTACGTAGTTTTAATTGTTTTAAATCAATCATTACTTTTATCCTTTATTGGAAAAATCGACTGCCATGTACGCTCTGGGGTGATTTCATGGACGAGATTGATGCTAAGTTAGCGGATAACAATGGAGAACCTGTAATTTTATTACTACAAATGTGTCGTGCAACGGTGCAAAGAGCTTAAATGGTATGGGCGTTCTTACGTATTAAACTTAAATTTATACGATCTAAAATATAATTTGTTAATTAACTGTTATTCAATCTTTGAATGAATATAGGTATTTACTGAATATGTAACACGTTTCACGTTACCAAGATGCTGGTCAACGATAGCTGTGATGAGGTTACTAATTTTCGTAGCAAGTAAGACTTCGATCTATATCCCCCTTTATGTGCCATGGTTTACAGTTCTATTGATATACTTTTTAACTGTGTTTTATTTAAGATTATTGGCTGGGACAGACACATGCTCTCAAAGGGTCAGTCTCCTATCTTCGTCTACTGTCTACACGGTGTCAGGTGATCTTGAGAGTGGGAATACTGAGATCAGGACCATTGATCAGCTAACATCCTTTGGGGAGGTAAATTGATAATACATAATAAAATAAGGCGTTAATTTTGGAATGTGATTTACTGATTTTATTTGCTCAGGTTGGTAGTTTTTGGGTGTTTGCTACCCTGTGTTCGATTGAAACGGAACATAGTTGGTGGTACTTAGCTTGCAATAGGTGTCCAAAGAAGGTCAATTGCGTTGGCACGAGATTCTATTGTGAAAAATGCGATCATTTTGATAATTCTGGACACCAATGTTCAAATCTTAAACTTTAAACCTTATACATTATATCCATGCAATGAATGTTAGACTACTATTTTAATATAATTTTTGTGATGTTAGATTCAAGATACAAGTGAGGGTGATTGATGGAACGGGAAACACGTCATTTCTTTTATGGGATAGAGAGTGCACTGAACTAACAGGAAAATCTGTGGCAGAATTGTTAGACGAAGTTACTACGGTATTTATGAACTAGTTAGCAATTTTTCGTTCAATTTTGGTCCCAAAAGTTCCTGTTTCTTTGATCTAACCAAAACATTTGTGACTTTTAGAAATCTGAGTTGGACTCATTGCCAATAGAAGTGGAGTCATTGGTTGATTGAGAAATTATGTTCAAGGTTCAAGTTAGGGACCAAGATATAAAATACCGCAATGTTGTGTATACAGTTATGAGGGTAACTGTTGATGCAGGCATCATCTCTAAATATGTGAAGTCCAACGACAACCATTATTCTGATGTCATATGAACAATAGAGAAGACCGAGGTTGAGGATGAAAACGTATTTAAATAATTGTGTCTATTGATAAATAAATACATTTGATAACCGCTAAACTTTACTTAGATATTTTTTAATTGATGTTGGATTAATTTAACAGAATTCGTCGGGCGACAAGGTTACAACTCCAATGAAGGAGTCCATCATCATTTATCAGACAGGGGGAAAGCATGAACAGAGTGTAGCCAAAAGATCTCTTACGGGAGACCTTTCCACTAATATCATCGAGAAGAAGTATAAAGCTGTTGTGAAGCAGGAGAAGGAGTAAAGTAATTAATGTAGCTTATGTTAAGATTTTATGGTATCGCTTCCATTCTGAGTACTTCGTACTATTTTAATATTTTTTTCTATGTTATGTTAAGTGTTTTTTAATGTTCTACGAAACTTATGTTCTTCGATGAGTACTTGCTTTGGTCTATGTTGTTTTGGCTGTTATAATGACGATATTTTTATTGTTATGTTGTTTTGGGTGTGATAGTTTCGAGATTATTATTATTATTTTTATTAAATTTATTATTATTGTTTTTTTAAATAGATTATTTTGGTTTATAAACTGAAATTATTTTTCAGCCAAACTAATTGCAGATCACAATGAATTCATTTTGTAAATTGGTCAAGTAAGCATTATAAACTATGACAACAGCATGCACTTTTGCATTGGTAGAAGTACATGATTTTTCTAATAAAGGTATTAATCAATTTATAAATAATAAAGGCCTAATCAATATATTATAGCCATTCAAGTAAACATTATAAACTATGACAACATCATGCACTTTTGCATTGGTCGAAGTACATGATTTTTCTAATAAAGCAATTAATCAATTTATAAATAATAAAAGGCATAATCAATATACTATAGCTCTTCAAGGGCCCCACGTATTATAATGAAGCGACATAAAAAAAATTACATGAAATGATGCATTTTGAAAAAATATAACACTATCGAATTGTAAATTTTATTATTATTATTATTATTATTATTATTATTATTATTATTATTATTATTATTATTATTATTATTATTATTATTATTATTATTATGTTTATGTTTATGTTAAAGTTTCTGATGAAATCAGTTTAATATAAAATGAAACTGTAGAAATATATTAAAACGAGATACCCACAACTAATTATATCACAATACACTTTCTATTCATATTCATGTGCTATTAACAAAAGGATGCCCAACCAATGCACGATAATAAGCAAGAATACAAATCTGATTTAAGTTCGAATGGCCCAATGAACATGCTTAGATAATGTGTTAAACATAAGTACTAATCACGGTATTTATGTCTCAATAAAAAAATGTACATAAAAAATCATGGGCCCACTCAAATCATGTTATATTATTTTATTTTATATATTCAGGTACCCAAGATGATGGAAAAAAATCAAAATACTCAATCAAATGAAATTATATTAAAATACAGAACATAATAATAAGACCAATATAGTAGAGACGTTGTAGGATACATGATCTCAGACAATTTATAAGATGAAAATTAAAGGGGGAAAAACAGGAAAGTGAATAGACTTTGCACATTAAAAACACGGTGACTGTTCGTTATCTCAGTGTTATAAAATTGACGGTCACAGATTCATCCCTGAATGCACTACATAATATCGTTGGTGCAGCAGAATATCATTGAAGGCTAAAGAAATAATTACAATGAGAAGGCTAACCGAATCAACAATCATTTCATCAAAGCGGGCAAGAGAGCCGACTACAACTGACGGTAATATGTTTAAATCTTTCATTTTTTGCATTTTTATTGGATTTTGAATATGTATTTTTAGTCGTCATAAGAAAATATTTTTGTTGGTTAGGTATATCTAAATATGATTTAATGTTTGTAATGCAAAAAAATAAATAAATAAATTAAAAATAACACACACACACACACACACACACACACATATTTTGCATTGTCTATTTTGGAATTGGATGTAGTCTCTGTAATTTTTTTGCGTACCTTTTCCTATTTTTCAAACTGCATAAACTTCAAACGACGACGATCCATGCTCATTAGTTTCTCCATTGTTACAATGAATGATATTCACGTTCAATTGTATGTATCCTACAAAATTAGAATAAATGTGGTTAGAAGATTAATGGTAATGGAAATTTTGGAAAAGATTGCATACGAATCTCTCGATAGAATTTTTGCAGTTTTTTTTCTTCTTTTTTCTTTTCTTTTCTTTTTTCTTTTCTTTTCTTTTTTTGGCTAGGAATCCAAAAAAAATCCTTGGAAAGGATTTTATACTAATTCCTCGATAATTTTTTGCAATTTATTTTTCAGGAAATCGAATTTGTCGAAAAAAAAGAATTACTGGACAGGGCGTTCTGTGATTTTTCACCAAAAAAAAAAAAAGAAGGAGCTTTTCATACCTGCAGCCAAACAAATAATAATATAGTAAAAAACATTGTAATATTTCACATATAAAACTGTTGTCTAATAAAAAGGAAAAAAATCAGGGTTCTTACTAGTTTTTGGTTTAAAATCGTATTCTATTCCCATATACAATTAAAAAAAAAATTAAAAAATTTACTAATAATGGTTAATATACGGACAGGTACGAGAAAAAATTTACTTATCTGTTTCGAGAAAAATGGCAGTCATGTCGGTACCATCCGGATGTGGATCGGCGTCCGTCGTGATGTTTGATCTGATTTTTTCCCCCCTCAATGTTCGTATCCATCGATGAATTGCATTTGTGCGAACGTGGATCTAACATCTTCGGTATGATTCAACACCCGATCTGGAAAAATAACCAGTCGAAAGGAATTTTTCTAGAAAAAAAAAATACATAAAAAAAACTTCCGTAGACAAGAAATTCAGATCAACTACTCGCATGAACCAGATCTACTCTACATTTTCGACCGTAAAAATAAGAGAGACGAACCAATGTAAACAAAAATAAAAAAATAAATAAAAAAATACAATGATCAGATCTAGAAATGTGGAAAATAGGTGGGTGGTGGTAATAAAAGGAAAAGTGGTTGGTGTTGGTAAAGAATAGAGAAGTGGTAGGTGGTGGTGATAGGACGGATTCAAGCATCTTTTTTAACCATTTTCGTATCTAATTTGTCTGATTTTGTGTGTAAAAATAGGTATGTAAAACCACTCCAGCCATTTGTTTTGTTGTGGTAGTTTCGAGAAAGTTTTGTCTGAAATCTTTTAAAATAATAACGTACAAATGAAATTTTTGGTAAATATTAAACTTTGTTCTGTATCGCAATTATTACAATTTATAAATTAATATAGCCTCTGTTTGGCAAAAGTCAAAAAAACAAGTTTTTAAACAACACAATTTCCCAAATCATCTTTTAACCACACATATTTTCTCTTTCCAATTTTCAACCATACATCTCACCTAGAAAACATAAAAAAAAACATGTTTTTAAACGTCAACATTTTAACAAACAGAGGCTTACAATCCCTTTTTTTTAGCACAATGATTACAATTTATAAACAAATTATCCAGAAAACATTTAAAAAAATATTTTTTTTTTACGCAACTTTAAACAAACATATCCTTACAACTCTTATGTGAAAATTAAATGTTTGCATCGTTGTTTATTACGGTGTCATTATAATTATAATAAAGCAACGATTTCATTTGGGATCTAAATGTTTAAATTTTTTTCTTCTATACAGGGGTGAACTTGGATTCGGCTACGAAGAAATCGGGAGGATGTACTATTGAAAGTGGCATGCATATAAAATTAATGGTAGTATTTTTAGAGGCAGTTGTTCAAACTATTCCAGATCTCCTCTCGGTGATATTACAAATGGTATAGTTGTTAAAACTCGATATATTTGTTGTTATTCAGTTTATTCATATCATAAACCATATCCCGTTGTTATAGGTAGTGTTATCAATCAATCACAAACTCCAGTCAGGAATAATGGACTTCATGTGGCGACTACGCAAAATATATCAAAAATGACAATTCTTCGACAGTTGACATTTGTACAAATGATGATGTTGAAGCTCGCAAGAAATTTAGACTATTCGATCTTGAAGACAGAGGAGACAGTGTAGATGACCATGCAGTAATTGATTTCGATTATGGTAACGTCATATTAGATTATCGTAAGCTTTTCCTAAGTTTTAATATACCGATAATAAGCATAAAACTAATTATTTATTATTTTTTTACATTGTATTTAATAGGAGAGGACGTGGAATCTACTGCTGATATTTTTATCCATAGGTGTGTTGATTTTTTCCTTATATTAAAATATTGTAATAATGTGATTTATTTAAATATAGTAATAACGAATCACCGGTTATTCTATCTTCAAGAAGACTTTTCCAACAATTTGTTGTAGATGCATATACAATGGTTGAATCTTCCAGATTGACTTACATACGCACTCATCAAAAACAATTGAGATCTGAGATGTATAGGGGCTTGACAAAAGCATTGTTTAGAGGAGAGATAGATCCTTCAACCCAGGGTAAACGTGTGGTGCTACCGTCTACATTCACTGGTGGGGCACGTAACATGATTCAAAACTACCAGGACGCAATGGCCATATGTAGATGGGTTGGGTATCCAAATTTATTTATAACTTTCACCTGCAATCCAAAGTGGCCGGAAATAGTGCGTTTTGTCGAATGCAGAGGTTTGAAGCCTGATGATCGGCTTGGCATTATTTGCCGAGTTTTTAAGATGAAATTGGACCATTTGATCAATGATCTTAGACGAAATAAGATTTTTGGAAATGTGAAAGCAGGTAATATTTACTTATGTTTATGTAAGATATATAATATTAAAGTGTATTCTTTATTATGCAACTAAATATTTTTAATAATTTCTCCTAACATTGAACGTCGTAATGTTGTTTATTAGTGATATACACGGTGGAATTCCAGAAGCGTGGCTTGCCACACGCTTACATTTTATTGTTTCTTTCAAAGGAGGATAAATATCCCACAGGAGAGGATATTGACAGAATAATTTCAGCTGAAATTCCCGATCCGAAGTCTGATCAGAATTATCACACAGCAGTTAAAGACTTTATGTTGCACGGACCATGTGGCAGTGCCAGAAGGACATCTCCATGCATGGAGAATGGTCAATGTGCTAAACATTTCCCCAAAAAAAATTTCGAATACACCAATGTCGATGAAGACGGGTACCCAATTTATCGAAGAAGAAATGATGGGTGAACGATTAAAAAGAATGGTGTTGATCTTGACAACAGATTTGTCGTGCCCCAAAATCGATATTTTCTACTCAAGTAAGGTGCACACATGAATGTGGAGTGGTGCAACCAATCTCTATCAATCAAATATTTGTTCAAGTATGTCAATAAGGGCCATGACCGCGTCACCGCTACTTTTAACCGTAGCACTGAGGATGAGGACTCGGATAAGATTGTTGATGAAGTTAACATGTACTACGATTGTAGATACATTTCACCATGTGAGGCAGCATGGACGATTTTTGGATTTGAGATTCAATTTAGAGATCCTCCTGTCGAAAGGTTGAGTTTTCATCTCCCGAATGAGCAGAACGTCATTTTTTCAGATTTTGATAGTATTGACAAAGTGTTGACACGTCCAACCACTAACCAAAGCATGTTTTTGGCATGGATGGATGCAAACAAAAAATATTCCGAAGTAAAAAATTTAACATATGCGGAATTTTCTACCAAGTTTGTTTGGAAGTCGTCTACAAGGGAGTGGCAGCCTAGAAAGCGTGGATATTCTATCGGGCGTATATTTTATGTACCTCCGGGATGTGGAGAAATGTATTATTTGCGATGTCTTCTCAACATAGTTCATGGACCAACAAGCTTTGATGAAATAAAAAATGTTAACGGGGTTCAGTA
Organism: Ligustrum vulgare; assembly: GCA_963555705.1. Lineage (NCBI taxonomy): Eukaryota > Viridiplantae > Streptophyta > Magnoliopsida > Lamiales > Oleaceae > Ligustrum > Ligustrum vulgare. The sequence continues at coordinate 19,203,330 of OY743176.1, read as the reverse complement.
TGATACTTTTAGAGATGCTTGCTACGCACTTGGTCTATTGGATGATGACAAAGAATACGTTGATGGTATTATTGAAGCAAGCCAGTGGGCATCATCACATTCTTTGAGAAGTCTATTTGCCACTTTATTAGCCTCAAATTCGTTATCACGACCTGAAGTTGTGTGGGAGAAGTGTTGGACATACTTATCGGATGATATTTTATACAGACAACGAAACATGCTACAGCACCAAGGTATTGTATTGAATACTTATTTTTTATATATTGATTTCTTTTCCATAAAGATGCTATTGAATTCAGTGCATATGTAGTTTTTAACATATCAAAGTCCATGCTTTGCAATTTTCATATTTGGAATTGAACAATGATGAAATAAGAAGTTATACTCTTGTGGAGGTTGAGAAAATTATGCGGAGCAGTGGAAAATCTCTACGTGATTTTCATTCAATGCCATTTCCAGAATCTGAATACTTTACTTCAAATTTTCTAAATAGACTTATACAAGATGAAATAAGGTATGATCGAAGATCATTAGTGGAAGAACACAAGAAGTTGGTCTCTGATTTAACAACTGAGCAGCGACGTGTTTATGACACGGTGTTGAATTCAGTGAAATCAAATGAAGGTGGCATTTTTTTTGTTTATGGTTATGGAGGTACCGATAAGACTTTTGTATGGAAAACTTTATCGGCAGCATTGAGATCTAAAGGAGAGATTGTGTTGAATGTAGCCTCAAGTGGTATAGCATCGCTACTGTTGCCTGGTGGTAGAACTGTGCATTCAAGATTTGCTATACCTCTTAACCCTAATGAAGATTCCACATGCAACATCAAGCAGGGCAGTCCTCTTACGGACTTAATTGTCAGATGCAAGCTTATAATTTGGGATGAGGCACCCATGATGAACAAATTCTGCTTTGAAGTTTTAGATAGAAGCATGCGAGATATTTTGAGGTTTAGCAATCCACTGAGTATGGAACTACCTTTTGGAGGAAAAATAGTTGTTTTTGGAGGAGATTTTCGGAAAATTTTACCTTTGATCCCAAAAGGGAGTAGACAAGATATCGTACTTGCAACTATCAATTCATCATATCTGTGGGAGTAAGGTCTTAAGGTTGACAAAGAACATGAGATTACAAAATATTGATTCAGTTGTTGAGAGTGCTGAGTTAAATGCATTTTCGGAATGGATTGCAAGTATAGGAGATGGAACACTTGGCGGTGCAAATGATGGCCATGCAACTATTGAAATTCCGGATGATATTTTGTTACATGGCCTCGAAAATCCAGTCAAAGCCATCGTGGATAGCACGTATCCGTTGATTAATTTTGATTTTGATGAGTCAAAATATCTACAAGGAAGAGCTCTTCTTGCACCGACACTTGATGTAGTTGAATCGGTCAACGATTATATGGTTTCTTTAAATACAACTGAAGGGAAGACTTATTTAAGTTCTGACTCGATTTGCAAGGCAGATGCTAATGTTGATTTGTTCAATGACCTTCATACGCCTGAATTTTTGAATGGAATTAGATGCTCTGGTGTGCCTAATCATGAATTGAAATTGAAGGTAGGAACTCCTGTTATGCTATTACATAACATAGACCATTCCCTTGGCTTATGTAATGGCACGAGATCAGTCATTACAAGACTCTGAAGTCACGTTCTTGAAGCAAAGATTCTCACTGGAAGTAGTGCAGGTCAAAAGGTTCTTATTCCTAGGATGACGCTGACTCCATCTGACCCAAGATTCCCATTTAAATTTCAACGAAGACAATTTCCTCTGATTGTGTCGTACGCAATGACAATCAACAAGAGTCACGGTCAATCTCTATCTCATGTTGGCCTGTACTTGAAAAACCCAGTCTTCAGTCATGGTCAGTTATATGTTGCTGTGTCCAGAGTTACAAATCGGAAAGGGTTGAAGATCCTGATTTGCGATAAGGATGAAGGACAGAATAATACGACGACAAATGTTGTGTGCAAGGAAGTTTTCCAAAATTTGTAACTGTTGAACAAAATTTTAATATTTTAAGACAATTGTAACTATATATGATGCTCATTTCATATTAATTGTTCGCAAACCCAGTAATATTTTTAAATTAAGCAACATATCTAATCTTAATATGTGCAATTTTTTTTAGCACAAATCCGTGCAACGCACGAGTGATGCACTAATAAATATATTAAAGAAGAATAGTAGTTAAACTTTTTCCCTCCTAGAACTCTCGCCCAAGGAAGAGAGGAAAAGGGGCGAAAAAAAAAATATATCCAACCAGCCATTTTCTGCCATGACAAATCAAACCATCATCACCAATCAATCAACTACACAATAAAGTAAAGAACCGCACGCAATATTTGAAATTTTTGTGGGCCAGTCACTTTTTAGGTTTATAATTATAATAATTGTTGTTTATTTGTATTTTTAAAAAGTGGTGAGAGAAAATATATGTGTTTAAAAAGATGTTTGTAAAATTGTGTACTTTATAAATTGAATTATAAACTACAATCATTATGTTAACAAATCTTAGGCCCTGTTCTCTTTGCTATTTTGAGATCGTTTTCTGTTTTTATTTTAAAAAACTCTAAAAACGCGTTCTCTTTACCATTTTTGAAAACACATTTTGAAAAACAAAAAAAAAATATGTATACAAAACGTAAAACGCCCAAAACCTCGTTTTGAGCGTTTTGTGTGTATTTCGACAAAAAATATACAAAACGCGGAAAACGCATTTTGGGAATTTTTTTTTATATAAAGAATTATCCTAACTTGGAACTAAGCTTAATATAAAGTTTTTATTTTATTTATTTATTTATTATTATTTTTTAGGATTATCCTAACTTGGAACTAAGCCTAAATAAAGATTTTTTTTTTTTTTTTTGAGAATTATCCTAACTTGGATTAAGCTTAAATAAAGTTTTATTGAATTCAGTATCAACATTACAAAAAAAAATTAAGTGAGAATTCTTGTTGTTATATTTCGAAAAATATCTCAATAAATGGACTCTGCTGGTTTTGAAAGAACTTGCATTTTCTGAATTTTAATAAAACTAGAGCTTTCTCAAGTCCCAAACCTGACCAAATTGTGTTAATATAGACTCTTAATGCTCACATTAGTGTGTTGCATGCAACCATGTTTTCAGTGTATTGTGAAAGGAAATTTGAGTTTGGGTCAATAGTATTCTGCAAGCAAATTAATTAAAAATAGTTTAAGTAGTATTCTACAAAATTTCAAAAAGAACGTGTTTTGCAACTTTTCATTTTCAAAAACAGTTTTCAGAAATGACAAACCAAACGTGTTTTCAGTAAATTTGAAAACAAAAATGAAAACAGGAAATACAAAACGTTTTCGAAAATGAAAATACAAAATAAAATACAAACAGAACGCCACCTTATGTTTTTAAGTAAAATGTATAATTGAAAATTAGATAGAAAAATGTGTGTGATTAAAAAGTGTTTTGCAAGAATCCGGGACAATCACTTTCACATGTTGAATTGTATTTGAAAAAAATCATATATGTAACTATCAATATTAAAATTATGTTTTAATCATTAACAATTAAAATCATTTATTATCCTTAATATTATAAATTTGATTTTTCTGAAATACATTTTATTATTATTAACTATTTAATTTTGATATGTGATTCTATAAATTTATTTATGTTTGAAAATAATCTTAATGATAAAGCATGAGAATTTATGCGGCATAAATTCATATGATGTCATTCAAGCTTTCAATTAGTTGATGATTGATTTGATAAAATATAGTTGATGAATTTGTTGTTCCAATGTAATTTATTTCTTATTTGAATTTGAGATTTTAAATTTGTTTAAACTATTAAATTAATAATTAACAATATAATTAATTAACAATGATAAAAATACTTTAGAAATATAAATTATACTATAAATGTGTTAAAAATATCTGACTAATCACGTTTGACTGTTTATTATAATATGTGATTTTATAAATTTATTTGTGTTTGAAGACTATTTTAATGAGAAAGCGTGAGAATTTATGTTGCACATATTCATATGAATTCATTCAAACTTTCAATTAGTTGATATTTGATTTGATAAAATATAGTTGATGAATTCATTGTAATAATAATTTTTTGGAGAATGTGTGATTAAAAAGTAGGTAATATTTTTAAGTTTATGTGTAGATAAATTATTTTATTGATAGAATGTGATTGAAAATGAGTTTGAAAAAATGAGATTTTGAATAATGTGTACCAACTAAAGGCTTTGAAGGATATCAAACACACGCAAAACAAAATAGTAATAATATGTTGTCATTGTTATTTGTATATTTTGATTATAGTTACCATGATTATTTTTTTATTATTAATTGTAATATTTAATGTATTCAGTCAATATTTATAGCTATCTGTATTAAAATTATAATTTAGTTAGGCATTTTATTTATTTGTTGTTCTTGATATTGTAAATCATGTGTAGCTATCCGTATTAAAATCATGTTTTGATTATTATCATTTTTTTATCTTCAATATTACAAATCATATTTTTTAATTATATATCATATATAATAATATATTATTATTGTGACGGGTGTTTTTAAATGATTTTGTTTTTTTTTTTAAAAAAAAAGTTAAATAAAAAAGATAAATAACAGTCGTTTATTATTTAAATATGTAAATTGGCTTTTATTATACTATTCAAAGAGCTATTACAATTTGAATTAGTTATATTGTTTGTAAAATTTTAATAGTTATTGTAATACAATTTTATTTTTTATGCATTTTGTATTTGTGTTAATTATGTATAAGTATTAAAAGTTTACAAATTCTTATCGAAATCATTAAGTGCCAAAATTTAAGTCGCCTGGTATATGGGAATATTGTTTCTTTTTCTATTTTGATCAGTTTTCTCTTTTTTAAAGTTTCAAATTCGATAACATTTTGTAATAAAATGTTATTTGTCTATGCTTTTTATATGATATGATTGTATAATCAACATATTTTCATAAATTTTCATCGAAATCGTTTTCATTGATTGAGATCCCATGCATTGTACGGGGGGAAAATCTAGTATAATAACAAGGCAAATTATTAATGGAGATTCTTTTATGAACAAGCAAAGACAAGTGCTAGATACAGTTTGGAGCAGGTCAACCAAAAAGTAGTAAATGTTATAAATAATGTATATATGTGAATGACATTACCATTATATCCCTGTAAACTTTACAATATTACAATTGTGCCATTGTCCACTCCTATAAATAGGAGCCTATACTTACCAATTTATGACACCAATTCTTGAATGAAGAATTCTATTCATCTCTTTCTCTTTCTAATCTTGTTATTTGATTTGATAGTTTTACAACACGTTATCAGCACGAGTCTCTAACCAATTGAGTAATAACGGGAGTATGCTCTACAGTTGCATCTAAATGATGAGCCTCTGTATCAGAAACCTGATTATTACTAACCAATGTTTCCTTTTCTCTCAAATTGAAAAAGAATGATTCTGGCCGATCCAGATATCCGATCGACGATCGGCCACCGCCATCAGAACGGGCTTGTCAAGGAGAAGACTCGCCTAAAATTTGGCGCAGAACCAACGGCTGAAACAAAAGATATCGACCGAAGAAGAAAATCTGAAAAACTGTGCAAAAACAAATATCTGACCGAAAATTGAAATGCTTATTCCGGACGATTCTGAACTCCGATCGACGATCGGCCAGCGGCATATCAACGGGTTTTTCTAGGAGAAGACTCGACTGAAATTTGGCGCAAATCCAACGGTTAAAACGGAAGTTATTGTCCGGAGAAGAAGATGCTGGCGGACTGAAAAATGATGATTCCGGCCAAACGGTTGATCTTTTGGAAAATCGGAGACCACCGGCATGTTCAGGACGCCGAGGCACATATTATGGTGATGGGTTAATTTTTCCGATCACCGGCGCGTGGCGGCCGGCGGCGGCGGCGCGTGGCGGATCCGGCGATGACGAAAGGCAGTTTGTCCGTTTTGATGAATTGGATTTTTCTATGATCTTATTTTTCTGTTTTGTGCAGTTTTTAAAATATTCCGGCGGTCGAACATGGCGGTTTTCTTAAAAACTGTTTTTGGAGCAATCCTGACGAGATTTTGAACTTCGGACCAAAAGTAAGTTTGTTCTAAATTAAATTTTAAACCTATTGACGGTTTCAATTTATTCATATGAGCAATATATTAAAATATGGACGATTTTGCCCTTAATAATACATACAAGTATAATAATCGTAAATTAACGATTAATATGTGATCAATTGAATTATATTATGCTGCCACCTACATGGTTGGTTTTACCACCTACATGGTTGGCTTTACCCGGTTTAACTGTTTCATCTCGTTGATACCGTCTATATGGCTGGTTTAATTATTTCATCACGTTGACACCGCCTATATGGTCGGTATATCAATTGAATACATATAAACACCTCAGTTGTTGGTTAATTCTAACATATTAGAGGGTTGTTGTCAACATATATACTTGGTGGTATAACCCCAGTATCGTTATTGTTAATATATATATACAATATTATTGTTATTTGATACTTCATTAAATGATACCAGAAGTTATCAATACTAAAGTTAGAAAATATTTTATCAAATGATACCAGAAGTTATCATTACCAAAAGGTTGATAAATGTTTGATAAAAATATTTTATCCAATGGTACCAGAAGTTACCAATATCTGAATTTGAATGGGTGGATGAAAATTATTCAACAATGGAATGTTGATGTATGATAAGATAATATCACATGATAGCACGAATATAGCTAATGTGAAAATAATCTCATCAGTATTATGAGATGAATGTTAGATGATAAGTGCCTGGAAAAGTTCTTGCACGAGCACTTATATATTCCAGAAGAAGTACATATTTACTCCAGAAGAAGTAAAAATTATCATCTAAACATACTGAAATGATATTATTATTGCTCCTGAAGAAGCATAAACGAGACATACATGCAAAATGCAAAAGGGGAAAACATTTATGATCCTCAAAATTAGAGATGTGTTTCGGGAGTAGCCGTATCCTACCACCTCTGACCTTTTGAGGAAATAAAGAAAAATGTGTGTTTCAAGAGTAAGAAATACTCCATACTCTACCACCTTAAATCTTTGAGGTACACAAGATTAATACATTGATAAAATCCTAGAAATTTATGGTGTGTCTCAAGAGTGAGAATACTCCGTACTCTACCACCACCTATTCTAGAGTTCACAAAGATAAATTTACATTAACCGGACTCCATTTTCGCTTGATTCCCCTTCCTTGCGACCAATCTATCTTTACTCCTGCTGGATCTTGTATTGGAATATATGATTGCAACTTATCCAGCAGTTCCTCGATAGTAGGAGCAGAAATAAGGATTCTCCTAGAAAATGGAGATATGAATCCCTGTTCCACAGCATAATCAAGAAATGTTAGCAAACCATCAAAGAAATTGTTTACATTTAAAAGCCCTATAGGCTTAGTATGGAGATCTAGTTGAGCCCATGAAGTAATATTAAAGATTTCTTCTAAAGTACCAAAACCTCCAGGCAGGGCTATGAAGGCATCAGAACCATATAACATGCAAGTTATGCGTTCATGGATAGATAAGGTTTGTACTTCATGCCCTCGTGTTTTGCCTGCAATATCAGCTAAAGGAGTAGGTATAACACCTATCACTCTTGCTTTCTCTACTAGAGCGGATTGTGAAACACAACCCATCAATCCACTGCTACCTCCTCCATACACGAGAGTGATACCTTTCTCTCCCAATTTCTTTCCTAAATCCACGGCTGCTTCTAGATACCCAAAACATTTTCCCACTTTTGATCCACAAAATACACAGATAGTTTTGATCTGTCGAAATTTTGGTCCTTCCATTTTTGAAAGTAAAGAAGGAAAAACTTACGGGAAAATGTTATTTTGGGATGCATGAACTATGAAAAATGTTTGGCTATTTAAAACTGAAAAACTTCACTATTTACTGGTCGTTTTTCGAAAAAGTGAAGATTTACTTTTGACAAAATCATCCTACTCACCTTTCGACGATTTAATATTTTTAACCAGCCTTTATCAAAACTCGTGAAAGGAAACAGAAAAATATTTTATATGTGCATATATATCAAATGATTTACCTTGTATTAATGCTGCATAGCCAAAGCATCATTGTTTATAACAGCATGGCAAACAGGATCTTTTGCTATTATATTTTTGAGACTATATCTCTCTTTATCGCTGATGAATTTAGCCCATAAAGATAGTAGCTCACGCTGCACATATCCACTAGGGTGCGTCTCAAGAGTCAATCGGATATCATCCAATGACTCCTTACTCAGTCCACCCTTAATGAAGTCTATCTTATCATCTCGATTTATGGATGAATATCCTATTGATTTACAACGGGTATCACATGTCCATCGAGCACATTTGTAGCAACTATTTAATCTTTTTGCTCTTCGCTTCTTTGCAAAAGTACTCTTACCTAAGCCAGGCTTGTGCTTAGAAAATGAATCTGGTAATTCACCAGCTAATCGAACTTTTGCTTCGATCAACCAGCGAACATCTTCTGGCATGCCATGATCCATCAGCAACCTCAATCTTTCGAGCCTAATTCGATAAATTTTTCTCAAATCATTTACTGGAAGATTGGAATAATATTTGCGAATATTTGAAAGTATGATATCCATTTTTGATGGATCTAGCCTTCTTCCCAAATCATCTATTTAAATGCATTATTCAACGCGTAAAAGAGCGGCGGCTCCGCGTGTCAGTGATATGGATTCCATCAAGAAATAATGGAATAAATTATTGAAAATGTGAGATAATATTCCATTACCTTTTTCGATATAAGGGAAGATTTGGCGACAAGATTGAGATTATGAGATATTTCCTTGGATATTATACCTGATTTTTCGGTATACTAAAAGTAATAAAGGTATACTGATTTGAACTATATAGAATACTGATGAAATAAATGTTGTATTGAACCAGAAGTTCATACATATGTACAAGTGAAATATCTTATTGAACCAGAAGTTCATACGTATAAGTGAAATATGTATATAGTATGAACCAGAAGCTCATAAATGAAATATACATTGTATTGAACCAGAAGTTTAGCGATATTGTATTGAATCAAATATTCATACATAGAAATGAAATAAAACCGTATAGAACCAGAAGTTCTATAATAAACGGTTAGATTATCAAAAGTTCCAAATTATTTTCTATGAGAATAACTTATTCAGAAATTGTTTATCATACAACAATATTCTATGTCAAACAGGGAATAGCTCAAGAAGCTTTATTATTTGTAAAAGTGCGATATGCATACACTCCACCAAAGCGCACTGAGATATATGATTGAAATTACATCCCTAAAAGAATGACATGTGTTATGGCATTTTAGCCGATTGATAATATTTGAGAACATTATGGTGAAAACACGCCTGAAGCGTAATTATGCCTGAAGCATAATGACTATCGATTCCAAAAATAAATATCTCTTGAATGATTGAAATGATTCCTTTGAGGCTAAATACTCAAAGTAAGTAAAAGGGACATAGTCAAATGATGAGATATTCAGGTACCTGATGATAGAACATATAAAGAGATCTCTCCACGTTATATTGAGATGGAATCGATAAATAAGTCGACTGCATACCCTCTTATGAAATAAGATTGATGAAATCATAATTCTTTGGCCAAGTATGAAACCCTAATGTAGGGATTATTGTTCAAGGACCTGAAGTCCAAATGCTTAAATGTGTAAAGCCAGTAATTATATGTACAAATGAAAAATATTTCACAGTCGTAAAAGACGACTAGTTGCGCGCGAAATTTTTCATAGAACTGGCATGACATATGGTGGATAGACTATAGTCTAAATCACTAGCTTGAGCTCCTTGATATACCAATGAGTGAGATCAAAATGTATGATTCTCATCTCGGTACTTTGGGAGTATTCTTTGATGTACCAGTTGATCGCGGTACGTTGGGATTTCAAGTAAAATGATTGTAGATTATATGTCGAAATTGATATCTATTTCAATGATTGATTATGCTCCTGCAAAATTAGAAATTGCAGTTTATAAAGTGCAAGAACATACATGTATAAATCATTGAAAGATTCAATATGCCCAGATTAGTATCACTATAGAATGATACAAATGACTCCATGATATAATATGTTGAAAGTGAAATTGGAGTGTACTATTTATGACATCTGGGAAATTGATTATTCACTAGAAGTGAATACGAAAATGAATATTCACCAGAAGTGAATTTGAAATTGATTATTCACTAGAAGTGAATTTGAAAATGAATATTTAATTATTCACTAGAAGTGAAAGATGCAATCTATGAAAGTGAATTATAGATTTGATTATTCACCAGAAGTGAATTCTAAATTTGATTATTCACCAGAAGTGAAAAATACAATGAAAAGATTCGTGATTGCACCAATATACATGTAATATTCCATGAAAGGAATAAATACGCGTTGCACTCTTTTTCCCTTAGCTGAGGTTTTGTCCCACAGGGTTTTCATAGCAAGTTTTTTAATGAGGCAACAGTTGAGGCGTATTGATGAAAATTAATGAGAATAATGTACTCTTTTTCCCTTGAGGTTTTGTCCCACATGGTTTTCCTAGCAAGGTCTTGGAGGCATCATCATAGCTATCAACAAGCTATAACTCAGCAACACATTGTTATACTGGAATGATATCAACAATGAAGAAAATCATACACATCTTATGAAGAATGTTATGATATCGGATACACACAAGAAGATTTTCATATATACACATTCCAGACGAAAGATGATATCATTATTCAAAAGGTTCATGAATACTTGATTGCACACTTCAGGGGGAGAATCATGCTGTCATGCTGTACTCTTTTTCCTTCGTCCAGGTTTTGTCCCACAGGGTTTTCCTGACAAGGTTTTAACGAGGCAGCGGCTGTACTCTTTTTCCTTCGTTCAGATTTTGTCCCATTGGGTTTTACTGACAAGGTTTTAACGAGGCAGCACTGAAGTATTGAAGCACTTCAGAACTTCAAAGATTCAATACATGATTTGTTCTACTTGAACATTAAGACTCAACGATTGACGATGGCCAATATCAGGGGGAGCAACTGTACTCTTTTTCCTTCGCTCAAGTTTTATCCCATTGGGTTTTCTTAGCAAGGTTTTAACGAGGCAGACAATTGCGTAATATGTCATTCAAGGGGGAGTGTTATAAATAATGTATATATGTGAATGACATTACCATTATATCCCTGTAAACTTTACAATGTTACAATTGTGCCATTGTCCACTCCTATAAATAGGAGCCTATACTTACCAATTTATGACACCAATTCTTGAATGAAGAATTCTATTCATCTCTTTCTCTTTCTAATCTTGTTATTTGATTTGATAGTTTTACAACAGTAAATTTATTTATTTATTTTTGATAATTTTATATACTTCCGTAACCTTTTTTCTTCAGAAAAAAGTAATATTGCAATTAGTTCCTCAACCTAATATTTTGACAACCCCAATCTCCAAACATTCATTTTATAACATTTGGGGTCCCTATTAACTTTTTTACCATTTCTTTAATACAAAACTCATATTTGTTGTTGAAAAAAAAAAAATACTTTACTCATTGAGGTAAAATATGAGTTTGAAAAGTAATATGGTATGTGGTCAAAAAGTGATTTGAGAAAATGTGTTGTTTATAAACAAATTTACCAAACAAAGATTAATTATATTTGATATTTTTCAAAGTATAAAATTTAGGAGTCAAAAATAAATAAAATGTTAGAAGTAAATTATAAGAATGATTATATCAATAGTAGAACTTCCAAATGACATGACTCTAATGCACATTCTTGTTTGAAATTCTGGCATGAATATCAACTAGGAATGATTCTCTTGTGCTGTCATTGAAGGTCTCTTTCGATGAACAAGAAGTATCATTATTAAATATTGTACAATAATTATTGTTGACCACTTTAGCATTTTCTTCAAGGATTCTTACACGTAGAGACGGAGATAAGGGGGACAGGGGCGATCGCCCCCCAACATTGTCTGTTGATCCACTATTCCTAATTAATTTTTAATGTATTTATTGCTAATTACCGATCTTATTCACTTTTTACATGTATTTATTGCTTTGATATGACAATTAGCTTGTTTAATAAGCAATCCATGAATTTACCTAATATACAATGAAAAATAGAATTGCTAAAAAAATAAAGAACAGATTATTTACTAAATAAATTATTGATAAGTACATTATTGGTATTTTTTCTAAAAATATATATATATATATATATATATATATATATATATATATATATATATATATATAAGTTCTTTTATTTCTAGTGCTACCTATTAAGATCGACAGTTCAAACGTCAAATTTGATATTTACTAATTATGTAGATAGACATTTTAACTGTCTGGATAAACATTTTAATCTTCTATCTAATCGATTTGCAACCATTAGATAGCATTTATTCATGAGTGTCACTTGCATGCTATTGAAGTCCAACATAATAATTGTGTTGAATTAATGTTTATCATTTATTTTTCCCATTTTTATGCATTCATCATGTCATGTGTACCAAACTAGACTAACATCAAGCAAGAAGATTTATTGGATGACTTCATCTATTACTTTTCAGGGTTTGGTTATACCTTTGTGAGTTCTGGACTGTGATGTCCGACGTTGTTAAACAACACATTTTCAAACATGATTATAGAACTTTTGCATAACATAAAACTTGTAACGTGTCTCGATTATGAGTACAATAACACGAATTATTAATTTCTAATTTCCTATTGCATGAAAAAGTAATGATCATGTCACAATAAGTACTGCGAACTTCACCAGACAATGTCAATTGAGATCAACGTGGCCATCAAAATCATACTACACACAAACGTTCTTACATATTCAACATGGTGAACAAACGATAATTTAGGCATATGCATATGATCTACATTTTTATTCAAAATAAATAACAAAATTAAATGCAACTACGTCACTATCTAAGTCAATTGTGCGCATATCGACCACATTATCAAAAAGGACCAAGCATTGTTCTTCAAATGAAAACCTACGAATTAATTGTTGTGCTTCATCATCTTCCTACCACTTCTAGTGAACAGAGTTCGGTTTGATGCATAAGGTAATATAATGTGCATCAGGTAAAGCTTCTTTATTGCAACTGCTTCTTCATTCTTAGTTGGAGCAGTAATAATTGATAACACCTTCATGACAAACCTTTTACTGGAAGGTGTGGACGTGCCCTTCGAACTATCTTCCAACGACATCGTGCTTTGCTCATCTAAGCTAAAGTATTACTAGCACAAATAAAAGTATTATGAAGATATATAGATTGTACTAGTTGTCGAGAATCCCATAACATAATTGTTGAGATTGAATATTTATCTCGATAAATGGGTTCCATAATAAGTTATAACAACATGGGAAGTATCCATATGCTAACATGAATCAAAAGTTTGATGTTCCACAAATTGAACCACGTTGCATAAAAAACTATGAATAGATGTATACGAACACAAAACCAAAATTCACAACAACATACAAGAAAAAAATGGCTTTGTTAAACAGTTTCATATATCATGTAAGGGGTGGCACTAATTGAAGATTAATGAGAATTAATAAAACCACATAATCTAAAACTTATTTCAATATTGATTACTTAGTCCTTGTTTGAGACCTATTATAATTTTATTACATTTTCTCTCTCTTATTTTCAATCATACATTATCCAATAAAATAATATTACACGTAAAAAAAAAAATCCTCATTTTTTAACCACACATTCTTTGAAAAATTACAATTACAAAATTTATTTTCTTGAGAATCTCATTATAATGAGACTCAAACAAGACTTAATGTGATAATGTTATTATCTACAAAAGAAAGAAGAGTGATCGTATGTTATTATAATGATTAACTGCAATGATTTAGGAGCTTTATATGATCCCTGAAAACTGACACAAACAATAGATAGAATGATAGTTATGTAATAGTAGATGGTGACATCCAAATTAATAATGTATGAATAAATAAAATAATAGAAAGGAAGTTACTTAATCTTGATTAACAATCCCATACATTGTAATGAGCTTACTGCAGTAACTGCTAATAGAGGAGTAATATCATCTTCCATTTGAGCACTGAGTTGCAAAATGAAAAAAAAAAAAGGAAAACTAAGAATAAATTGTCAAGATACAAAAATGAAAAATCCAATTACCATATAACGTATGACAGATTTTCTCGACACATTCTGTCTAAAATGAAAAATAAATTGTCAAGATACAAAAATGAATCCCAACTTCAATGGATATCTCATGTAATTATGTAATCTATATTTCCCACTAAAGCATTCCACAATCACCAATGGAAAAACTAATGACTTATAAATCCATGAACACCCTATTTTGCCCAAATTATAAACAAAATATATTTTTTCTACTTTCTTTTCTACCACACATTTATCAATAAAATAATATTACACATAAACTCATAAAAAACTTCATACTTTTTAACCACACATTCTCCTAAGAATTACTATTAAAAAACTATTCTTCAAATAAAATCTTTAAAATCAACGTCAGACTGGGGCTCAATTTTGAAAAATAACAAAAATCCAATGCATAAAATACTAAATATGCAAATTCCCTAATCATTAATATAATAAATGTAAAAAAATCAAGTTTTTATACATGTTACAAGCATCCAAGGACACAAAAAATCACATTCATATTTAAAGTCAATTATTCCTGCACATAGAATGAAAAATGAGATAAAATGAGTATTAAAAATCCCTAAAAATTTCAATCAAAGCCAACCTAAGGCTGTGTTTGATAGATGAAATTTATGTGGAAAGAATATGAATTTCAAGGAATTAAATTATAGGGAATTGAAATTTTGAGAATTTGAAGTTTAATGTGTTTTATTGGTTTAATTTTTTAGGTGAAAAAAGTAAAGAATTTTTTAACTTTTATTGTTTGATTGACATTATTTTTCAAAGAAAATAAAGCAAAATTTGACTATTTTTATAAATAAATCAATTAATAACAACAAAAATTGATCAAATTGACGAAAAAGATACAATCTTTTCCATGAAAAATAAAACCTACTCACTGGCCAAGAAAACCAATTCCTCCAAAAGAAGGAACTCAGGTGCGTGAAGCTTTCAACGAGGAAATGATTTCCATGGAAATAGTTGTCAATAAAACATGTCAATGATAGAAAATTGGGTGAAAATGTGGTTTTTCATGAAAAATAATATGTATCAAACGCACACTAACATCAATTAGTGGCAAAAATACAAATTTAAAAAAAAAGAAAATCTACATTTTGGACCAACATTCAATATTTTCAAATAATATAAAAAAATTATAGAATGAAACCTTAGTTTCTTGTACAATTCGAGATTAGCATACATTGTGTTGCAAAATAAAGAGAAAAATAACAGTTTTTTGCTGGAGTTTTTTTTGGAATACAAAGTTCTTGCCATTTTTCGGTTTTATTTTTTACTAAAGAAGACAAATTCAAAACTTATAAACAAAGTCAGAGAAAGACAAGTGAAAATATGGAAGACGTGAGTTGGGAAGGACGTTTACTGTAAATGAGGGTAAAGAAGAAAGATAATGGTGGAAGAACATGAATGCAGAAGTGGAAAGGATGTAGTGGGCCTTAGTATGTGTTCGATATTGTTTAAAATGAGTTTTTTTTAAAATGAATAGTGATTTTTAGAAGAAATGATGGTTGATATTTTGTTGAAAAGTTAAATAATGTTGATTTTACTTTTAATTGATAATTGAGATTGAGTACTGTAAAAAAATAAGTTTTTTTTAATGAAAACCAAACATGGGCTTAGGTTTGGATTTAAGCTTGGTATGTGATGTGGGTTGAGGGTAGGGATCGACGGTTTGGATTTAAGCTTGGTATGTGATGTGGGTTGAGGGTAGGGATCGAGTTAGGGTTGGGTCTGATGTGATATGATGTTTATTTACTTTTTTGTGATATTTTTTATCTAGTCAAATTAACTTTAATTTGAAATGCCAATGATATTCAATTTTTAGAAGGGCAAAAAAGTCTTAAAGTGACAATTTTGTCAAAATTACTAAGGGGCCGTTCGGCTAGCAATTAAATTGCCAAATTAATACACTAAAAGATAAAAAATACAACAAATTTAATTTACACAATTTTTCAAATTACTTTTTAACCATTCATATTTTCTTTCTCCAATTACACAATTTTTCAAATTAATTTTTAACCCCACATCTTACCTAGAAAATATAAATAAATCAATAAAATAATTTAAATTTCCTACCAAAGCCGCCGAACATAGCCTAAAAAGTGACATTCTTGCTAATACAAACTAAAAAAAAGTGACACGGGTGCAATTTCCTTATAATTAATATACCCTACTGATATGCTACATTTTCAATAGACTGGGGACCCAACTGCTATACTTTCTGTATTGAAAGAAAGTGTAGAGATACACCGAAGAATAAACCCCTCTCTGCCATTCTCCCCCATTGACATCACACACTACAGTTTCAGATACCTAAAGCAAAAGATTCTGTGTGTGTGTGTGTGTGAACAAAGAAATTAGATGGGGTGGTTTCCATGTTCTGGTTCATCAAACCAGGTAGCGAAAAAGAAGAGGAAGAAGAAAGAAATACTGAATCAAAGTCAATCCACTTCAGGTATTTATTTCTTTTACTTTCAAGATTAATTTTTTAAATTAACCAATTAGTGTATCATACTTAATTACATGGATATTTGAAGAATATATTTGAGTCTTTTGTTTATAGACATGTTCGAAGATGCTTATATAATTGAATTTTTGGAGGGTTTTATGTGCTTTATATTATGTCGAGTACATTTGAGCTAGTTGAGACTTGAAACCTTATGCGAGTTGTTCCATTTTCTAGCCAAGTATCATATTAAACTTGAAATTAAAAAAAAAAACTTTTTTCTTTTTTTTTTTTTTCGGTTTGATTGTTCTATTTTAAGCTTAGATTGATTTGTGGAGTGATCATAGGGTATTGATATTTGATGAGAATTTCAAGTTTTTTTGAAGTGTTGTTTACCCCACTGGAGTGTTTCTTGGAATTCTACAGAAAGGAGTGGCGAATGCCACCCTCAAACCCGACTGAATCGGGGATAAAAAATCATTTATTTTAAAACTTACTTATTGACCTGTAAGTGTACTTTTTAAGCTTAGCCAAACATGATTTCAGTGGTAATGATGATTTAGCACCAAGATGGGATGTTAGCAACATGAAATGCTATCATTAATTAGAGAATGATTGGTGTTGATAAGTGAGTTCTCTTCATTTAATTGCTATTTTCATTGAAAAGGTTTCAATACTCCGATAAGTGAAATTTTATTTTCTTGCTTGCTTTCAACAGTATTCTTCGTATTTTCTCTCCATTCACCATCTGTCTTTTGTCTCCAGATAGTTTAAAGAATGCTACTAAAGATGGAGGATCCAATCAAATTGCAGCTAAGACTTTCGCATTTAGTGAATTGGCTGCTGCTACTAGAAATTTTCGTAGGGAGTGTCTTATAGGGGAGGGAGGTTTTGGTAGAGTATACAAAGGGCGACTAGCCAATCAGGTATGACGTGCATTTACGCAATAATCCACATGACACTATTTTCACTAACACAACCAAACAAGTGATTGCTTGAACTTTATTCATGCATTAAATACCTTTTTAGTTGAGGTCAGAGTTAATCTTATTGACCAATCAAGTTCAGTGCATTTGACATGCAGTTAGCCTCAGTATGGACTTTTCTTATGCTGTAGGTTGTTGCTATCAAGCAACTTGATCGCAGTGGACTGCAGGGTAACCATGAATTTCTTGTTGAAGTATTGATGTTGAGTCTACTGCACCACACAAACCTTGTTAATTTAATTGGCTATTGTGCTGATGGAGATCAGAGACTTCTAGTTTATCAATACATGCCTCTCGGATCTTTGGAGGACCATCTTCATGGTATAATATGCATTTGTTTTTAATATATGGAAAGTGTCTGGCTAAGCTTAAAAAATAAATTAAAGTTATTAAGGGGGTGTTTAAAATGCTTTTGACAAAGGTTTTAGCAGATTTTGGTAGAAGTGTGTAGTCGAAAAGTTGATAGAAATTTTGGATCCAAGAAATGTGTGATAAAATTAATTGTTGTCTTCCCCTTCAACCTTTTGGCCTTCTAAACTAACACTAAGTAATATTTTGTTTTCAAATATGTATATATAAATTTTTTTCCTGCTTACAAGTAAAAAAGCTTTTTTTCTTCTTTTGTTTTCCCCCCCTTTCAGAAGTAACTTTTTAACCTTGCTGCCAAAATGGGTAACTCATTCCTACTTTAGCTAATAAAAAATTATTTATTTTGGAACTTGTTAACTTAGATGTAACCTTTTTAAGCTTCGCCAAACATGCTCATATTTTGCCATCATTAGAATTTCTCCTGATAGTTAAACTTATAATGCTGGTTATGCAGATCCTGTTCCTGGTAAGAAACTTCTTGATTGGAACACGAGAATGAAAATTGCTGCTGGAGCGGCAAAAGGGTTGGAATATTTACACTATAAAGCTAGCCCTCCCGTTATTTATCGTGACTTGAAATGCTCAAACATTTTGCTCGGTGAAGACTACCATCCCAAGTTATCTGATTTTGGGTTGGCAAAACTTGGGCCAGTTGGGGATAATACTCATGTTTCCACAAGGGTTATGGGAACCTACGGGTATTGCGCACCGGAGTATGCAATGACAGGACAGCTGACTCTTAAGTCCGATGTCTATAGCTTTGGCGTTGTTCTTCTCGAGATTATTTCGGGAAGAAAAGCCATCGAAAATTCAAAAACTGGTGGAGAGCAGAATCTGGTAGCATGGGTGAGATTCCTTTCCACTTTTATCATATATATTTTCATTTTAGCTGAATTTATTCTGAATTTTTGTTGAAATGTTTTGGGGTGATCTGAAGCTGTGGAGTGTTTTATAATGGAACTTTAATAATGACTATCTGTCAAATCAGTGTCAGAAATGAGGAAAATATCTAGTCATGAATTTAATATACTAACAACATTATTAAAAGTTGCTTAAAATCTTGTCAAACATGTCATTTATTCTTGTAATGTGGCTCTAGCCTTGTGACATGTTAGTATGTTACCATTATCTTTGGACACTATATTTAAGGTTAAATTGTGGCCCCATTTCCAACCCTGACCTCCTTTTGCATTATTACTCTTTAAAAAACCTATGTTTCTGGATATTATTGCCTCCGATCTTCCATATATTAGAGCCCCTTGCCACTAATGACGGTTTCGGGCCAATTTTTTTTTTTTAAAACTGGCTTGAAATGACAAATTTGCCCTCACAGACACCAAAAATAAAAGATAAGTAAGAATTTAATTTTCTGCCTCCATAAACATCCGGCATCCCCCACCCTCAGCCACCTCCCAATCCCATACTCCACCCAATATAAGAAAATGAAAATGAGCAGGCCTTCGTGTGGTTAAGATTGGTTTAGTAACATGTTTGGTAAAAATTGTTTATAAATTTTGTTTACAAAAGGATACGTAGCAATATCTCATTGGTTCATTTTCTTGAATAGTTAACGATTTCAGCTAGTCAAAGATTTATGTCCACCATTTATTACTTTTAAAAAAATGAACTAATCAAATATTGATACGTCGTCATTTATGAACAATATTTGTAAATAACCGATTATAAATGGTTTACCAAATAGAGGCTTAGTTTTTTCTGAAACCTAATTGGTTGATGTTGTACCAGGCAAGGCCTTTGTTCAAGGATAAGCGGAAATTCTCACAGATTGCTGATCCAATGCTCCAAGGGCAGTATCCGTCGAGGGGGCTGTTCCAAGCTCTTTCTATTGCAGCGATGTGTGTTCAGGACCAACCTAACATGCGACCAGCAATCTCGGATGTTGTCACAGCTTTGACTTATCTCGCTTCCCAGAAATACGATCCCGCAACACAGCCAATCCCGGATTCCCGCTGGGCACCTCCTACTCCGCCTCGAACAAAACAAGATGGCGACGAGACAAAGTGGCGGTACAGGATTTAAAAACGAACGTACCAAAAGATTACAATGAGATAAGTATTGAAGGCTACTTGAAGAATTACTAGTCACATATCGAATAGATGCTGTGGACATAGTTTCTTTTTTAGAGTAATTCTAGGGGACATTTTTAATTGATATTTTTAAGTGATATTGTAATATATTGCATACATTGTGTGATGAAAAAGTAAGTGGTGGAGTAGTTATTTACATCACCCAATGTACTTACGTAATGTCACAATGTCACTTAAAAATGTCAATTAAAATTAATCTCTTTATTCTCGTCAGGTTTGTCAAGAAGTGGAACTTCTCGACCTCGTACATGCGTTTGAGAATTCCATCTTCGTAGACTGTTTTATGTTGCCACTTTTATGGGGGTTTGTCAGTGTCCTAGCATATCTTGGGCTGTTTCACGATGCCTGTTTTTGTACAGATAGAGGATGTATTGGCAATTCAAGATTGTGTAACTAAACGACAAAACATGACAGTATATACTGTATAATGATGGGGTTGTATATTTATTTTATATATTTAGGGCTTGTTTGGCATGACTTTTGCTTTGTTTTATACTCCCTCCATTATGTTAAGATATGATTGTATTTCTTATTTATCCGTCTCAAATTATAGTTGACTTATCTTGTTGATTCATGAGTGTATATTTAATTTTCTCATTTCCTACCATGTCATTATTTAATGTGCTTTGTTATTAATGAACACAAGTACTGAATAAGGGTATATTAGGAAAAAATTAATATAAAATTTACTTTTTCAATCACATTAAGATTGTGTTTGATTGAAAGATGGAAAATTGTTGGTAAGAAAATATTTTTCAGGAATTAATTTGCTTAAAAATTATTTTTGTAGAAAATATCAATTGAAAGTGTTTGATTGGATTTATTTGTAAAAAATGGGAAGTTTTTTCTAGTTTTGTTGTTTGATTAACATTATTTTTCATGATAAATAAAGTAAAACTTATATATATATATATATATATATATATATATATATATATATATATATATATTGTGTAAAAAATAAGTTACTTAACAACAAAAATGATCAAAAGTGACGAAAAAATCTAAGGTGAAAAATGTCTTCTCACCAAATAGGTAGGAAAATATTTTCAAGGTAAATAGTTAAGTTGCTTCATTGGCTGAACCATATTAAAAAAATTTCAAGTCAAATTTTCTAATCAAACACCAAACAAACAAGGGTGGAAAACATTTTTCATTATGTGACTTTTTTAAGCAAAATTAAGACAATCAAGCATAGCCTAATTTATATTTCTTAATCTATTTGAAAATAGGAACAAACTTATCTTCACGGGACAGGGAGTAAAAAAACTTCTTAAAAAAATTACTTTAATTTTTGTTTTTGAAACTAATTTTAAAATAGTTTTTATTCTCGAAATGCTCTTAGAGGAAGTCTCTCTAAAAGCTCTTGGAGAAGCGTACATATAAAATTAGCTTAACATTCAAAAGCAATTTTTGAGACTCAAAAGCTCTTTTAAACTTTTTTGAATAGGCCTTTAATAATGTTCTATAGATCTTGAATTCAGAACTTTTGACTCGACTTTATCCTCATAAGTTGCATAATGCCTCTGTTTGGTAAATCATTTATGAAAAAGTTTATAAATAGCACATTTCCTCAAACCTCATTTTAACAACAGATTTTTCAAAATTAATTTTCAACTATATATTTTACCTCGAAAATATCACATTCTTTGTTTATAAACAAAATCTTTTTAACAAAGAGAGGCTTAGCAGTCCCCGATCAGATTAGCTATGTGCCGATGAACTCGTTCCAATGAATTTGCAAGAGCTTATAGTGAATTTCTACACTATTCCTCTATTTGGTAATACCGTATGATTTATAAACTGATTTATTTATGATTTCAAGGTAAAAATTAATGGATGAAAATTGAAGAAAGAAAATATATGTGATTAATTTGAAAAATGGTGTAATTCATAAACTGATTTATAAATCATTTATTTATTAAAGTATAAATCAATTTATATTGTTTACCAAATGCTTGCTAAAATAAGTCTGGTAATTATTTTTGCAGGTCATTGGGGTTTTTGATGTGTCAAAATTACTATCACAAATAATATTATGGCAAACGAGAATGATATAATGCGCACATTATACCACGAAATTGATCTAGTGCCCACAGTGGGCAAATTTTATGACACCCACTGTAGATGTGATGTTGCCATGTGTCCCAAAAAATATATAATGGGACACGTGGCAACATCACAACCACAGTGGGCACATTTTATGATACCCACTGTGAGCACTAGATCGGGACTGCATTATACCATACCCATTTGCTATCTTCATGTCTATCATATCCACTAATCCACCTGTCATATGTCGGGTGAAAATTTGCTATTGGCCTAATCAACCCACCCATAAGGAGGTGAAGGGTGAATGGCCCACTTGTGGGCATTATCAGTGACGGATCTAAAAACTTTGTTCAGTCAGGATGGTCGTTTAGAAATTTTGTCCAATTCGAACGAACATCGGTCAAATAACTGTATTTTTCAAGTCGTAACCCAAAAAAATGTCAAAATTTAAATAATTTTTTTCTCCGATGGATCTAGCACGGATGAGCACGTCGGCTCGCCATGTAATGGCTCCGTCCCCAGACATGATATTAATTTTCTGTAGGACAATATACCTTACACTTATTAGACTGCGTTTGATAGCGATGGTGGAATTTGGCTGGAAAGAAAATGAATTCCAGGAAATTGAATTCTTAAAAATTGGAAGTTTAATGTATTTGATTGGTTTAATTTTCTGAGTGGAAAAAGTAGAAATTTTTTCAAATTTTGTTGTTTGATTGACATTATTTTCCATTGAAAATAAAGTAAAATTTATCTATTTTAATAAAAAAAAATATTTTTTCACACATCTGTACTTGATAATAATAATAATAATAATAATGTTAATTTCTCGAAAAAAATAAAATCAATTAACAACAACAAAAATGATCAAACGCAACGAAAATGATATAAGATTTTCCATGGAAAATAAAACCTCCTTCCCCCCTTGGAAAACGAATTCATTTAAAACAAGGAAAACACCAGATTTCAAGCAAAATTGGAAAATCACGTGGAAAATATTTTCCATGGAAAACTTAGCGTATCAAACGCACCCTTAGTTCTTTGACCTATTTATTAATCAACTTATAAACAATATAATTTCCTAAATTATTTTTTAACCACACATTTTTTAAACAACTTTTCAATCACATATTTTACTTCGAAAACAACAAAATTATAGTTATAAATGTAATCTTCACCGTCGAACATGCTCTTAATAGTAAGAAAAGATATGTAAGATCCCACTGGCATAATCAAATTTATTTATATAGATGATATTACTGTAGTTTGTCCAAAGTACACATTAAATATTATACAAGCCAAATATAGTGCATGCAATTTAGTCTATTACAACCAACATTCTATCGAAAAACAACTGCTAGAGTGACCTTTTTGAAGCAGCTTTAACATCACAACTTAGGTCTGGGCCTGGAAAAACAACAGCATGTGGAATTAAAGCACGTTAAATTTCCATTCTCTTAGCAAACGAAATGACAATAAAAATTTTACCAATGGGCAAGAGAAACTACCAAAAAGCGGCTTTTATAAAACTGAACAAGATGCTTAGGATCACACTTTGTTGGCTTGTAAGCATCAAGGTTATTCAGCTCCTGCACCGTCTCAAGATCAAGTACTCAACATAGGAGTAATATATAGATGAATAAGCGAGAACAAGATAAATAAAAAGTAACCCCGCCCCCCCGGAGACCTAAAGAGAGTTAAATGTCAAAATCTAACATGAAGTACATGTCGGGATGGTTAAACATAAATATCATGACATTCATCAACCACAAGATCGTGAACTTAAGTCGTAGTGCCCGTTTTGTTTGGTGTAGGATATTTTTGGAGGAAATTTGAGTTTTTGGGAGAATGTGTGATTAAAAAGATGTTGAAAAGTGTGAAAGTGGTGGATCCTATAAAAATGTATGGTTGAAAATGAGTGTTTTTTAATTTTTTGATTTTTTTTTTTTGACCAAACAGGGGCTTAATAGTAGCTTCACTCATTGTTATGTATGTTTCTCACTTCAACACAAACTCATATCATCCCCAACCCCCAAAATAACAAGCTAAACCTATTCCAGCAAGCACAGCAGCAGTTTGCAGTGCATAAATCAGATGCTCAAGAACTAATGAAATTGATTCTCAGTCAATTTATTCCAATTATCAATAAGATTACAAGTACCTTGACCCATGCTGCGAGTTTGGGCCTGCCTGATGTAATATCATACTTCCACACTTCATGTAAAAAGATTTGAAACCTTTCAACAAATGGAGCATAAGCAACATCCACCTGAATACAAAAGACAACATAAACCAATTGGATAAGGAATATAATACATGCACCTTAAAATCGCCCGTATTCATATAAGCAAGGCCTACATTTCAATCATATATAAACCAGATAGAGCTTTAATTATTAAGACTGAATATACTATTTATTCCCTGAGCTGAGGCGAAAGGAGAGATGCACCTTGGCAAGAAGACTCACTTACCAGACTGAACTGACCTAGGAAGAATGGCCCATCATCGAATTTCTTGAGAGCTGTTTCCAGATAGTCAAATTCAGCACCTGGCACAGTAATAATAAACAGAAGTCAAGGATATCTAGAACTGTAGCATGAGGTGAACTTGCAAAAGTCTAAGCTTACCAGCATCTTTTATTGTGTCTCCTTTGAAAGACCCGTACACATTTTTTAAGAATGTGTCGCTGTAGGCTAGCAATTCTTCAGCAAACTTTTGTTTGTCAGGGTCCTAGAGAAATTTAACAATATGCATTGCTTCCATTATTTTCACAGATGCACGGAGAAGGGAGGGGGAGAGGTTGAAAAGTTTATCTAGAGTGCATCAAATTGGCATATCTTACGTCGAGCCAGAGAGACGGTCCTTCAAAGTTACTATCCACATATTTAATCAAATCCAGGCTCTCTCCAATCACTTTTCCATTGTGCTCCAGCGATGGCACCTATATAACAGTAAATAAGATAGCAGGGGGGAATGTTGTTCTCCCGTGTAAATATGCTGATGTTAGCTCTTGGAATGTAGTTCGAATCCTTTCAATCAACAATAACAGTACAAATATCAAGCAACTTAGGAAAAAAGGCTAACAATTACTCATTCATTGATTCCCGTCAACCGTGGCTCGGGGCAATTAAGTCCATCATCCGAAGACTCTGGTAGAATATATAACGAGAACTACTCACGTTTGTAATTTTTTATCCATACCTAGAGTACTTATTCTTACAAGAAGTCAAATGAATGCTGAGTGAAGAAATGAGACCCGGCAAATCCAAGAATCATTACCTTATTTTGAGGATATACTTTCTCCTTGTACCATGCAGGTCTGTTTTGGAGGTCAATGGGGACCAGTTTGATCTTTTCATGTAAACCCTACGCACCAGAATGTTCAAACAACGATTCGGTCAAAAATTAATTGCGTTTTGCAGCAGAGTAACATATGTTTTGCAACTTAGAACCAATATCATACTGATGTCACATTTATCCTGATACATTTCATAAGTTCAACACATGTAAAACGATCTTAAAACCAACAGATGGAAAGCACTTTACAAGTTCTAATTCTTTAATGTTTTACAAGTTACAGAGGCTCACGAGAAGAGCCAATATAACATTCCTTATTCTTCTACTACAGCATAAGTTTATGAATATGTTTAAGCATCTCCAATGGGACGCGAATTATTACAGTAAAAAGTGTGTTACATCACCCCAAAAATGCTTACATATTATGGAAAAGGGTGGAGGATGAGCAAAATGATCCTCCACTTAATTTTTTATAATTTATCTTTGGAGGATGTGTCCATTTAAAATATTATAATTTATCATCACTCGTTTTCTACATCCTCTGTCTTGTATATAAGCCCACAATGATTCCAATCCACGGCCCCATTGGAGACGTTCTTTTCTCCATCCCATTTTGCTTGCCACATGTACAAGAATGTACATTATTGCATTGGAAATGCCCTTACAAGTATCACACTCCACGCCGATAGGAACACTTTAACGGTAAACAGTTTAGGTAATTAATATTAGGATAAATCACAAGTAATTAAGGTCACAACACTTATAGTAAGAAAATTAAATAATTACAGTGAAAGATAAGTTAACTGCAGACCTTATAATTCCTGACAATCCACGTACGCTGGGCAAATGGGCATTGGTAATTGATGTACAACCTTCAAAAAAAATGAAAATCCAATCTCAATATGTTCAAGAAGTGTATTTTAAAAACTTTAAACCTCTGTTTGGTTAAGTTGTTTATAAATTTTGTTTATATTGTCGCAACATTTTATTAGACAATTTTTTTAAAAGTCAACGATTCTGCTCACCATTTTTTACTTTTCTAAAAATATGTTGACGCGTATCGATACGTTTACCAATTGGAGCCTAAATTTAAGTGTCAAAGCTCAAGTTGTTAGAGAGGAAATACATTTATTTAGTTGAATTAGTCTTGAGCATAATCTCTTAGCCCTTTCGTGGGGTTATGTTTATCAAAGAACAAATATTATGAATAGGAGTACCTGGTGGTTCCATCAAACAGAGGCGGTGGCTCAGATGTAGAATCCAACGATGGAGGAAGAACCTCTTGCACGCTTCTGTAAATTTAAAACATCATTATACGTTAAATTCTGAAAATACATAAAAACTGATCAACATTCATCATGTATTCCCTCCGTCCAAAATTGAACATCTCGCTTGAAGTCTTACACTAATTAATTAATAAAATCTACTTGTAAAAAATAAAATTAACACGGTAAGTTTAAAATCAGTACAAAATAATTATTCCAGAAAAATTCAAGCTCAAAAGAAGAAATAAATTCAGATGGGCGATGAAGAGCTTACGGAGTGGCCATTGCTATTCTTGATGGAATCCAAATATTTATGATGAAGCCAAGGGCTTTAATTATAATTTTTCCTTGCAGTTGTCAATATATATATAAAAATTTACTCGCGGGGAGATTTTGTCAGTGTGGTCATCGGTGACGATTATGGAGGCGCTTGGCACGCATCTCGATTTGATTTGAGGGATAAAAATTGAAAAGAGAAAAAATGAGTGGTTAAAAAGTTGTATTGAAAATTGTAATGTTTATAAACCAAAAAATACCAAAAAAAAAAAAAAAAACTGTGAACCGAACACAAGTATTTAGGGAAAATTGCACTATATGTCCTTAGCTATTGATCTTGTTGCGATTTTATCTACAACCTATTCTTTTTACAAGTCAATACCAATTTCAGTAGTGCTATTTGTACATACAGGTATACAGAAAGTTATACAAATTCTACATGTAGTGTCATCATATTTATCTACACATCACATCACATTTTCATCCAACGACCTCACATGCGTCATGTCATGTCATTTTCTGGCCATCAATCTGTAGATTTTTCCTACCAATTTTTCATTTTAATGCATTTTTGGTAACTACCAGATAGCTTTCACCAGTTTCTGTTAAAATATTAATTTTATACTGATTTTACCAATAATGCCCTGATTTGGTGTCTATTTGGTTCAAGATCTTTTATTTTACATTTTCCCATCAAACTTATTTTCAACTACAAATTTCTATAAAATCATTATTTTTCACACTTTTCAAATAAACATTTTAAAATTTCTACAAATGTTCTATGACCAAACATGATCTGAGTTAAGTAAATATTAAATTTTAAAAGGAGGAGGGAAGGAATGGAACATGAAAGTTTTCATTCATATTAAACTCTCATAAGGCCTTAATCGAAACACCACGTTAGCGACATTCCACTTTTTGGAAATATAACTTTAAAAACACTTTTGATAATTTGGAATTTGGGAAAGACGAAAACTATCTAATTAGATGCTAGATGATGTGGTGGGTTAGAATTATTGAACGTAGTCATCCAATCTTTTATATATACTAGTTTAAAGCACGTGCGCTGCACATTTAATGTAAATGATAAATAAATTGCATAATTTTTTTTGTAATAAATAACTTTTAAATAATTTTTGCGAAATTTTAGCAAACTAAAAAAATCTATTGAAAACCGATTCTTCTGTAAATTATAAAACATATTTGTTTTTTGGGTAAATGGAGAGGTAGAGACTGATGGGGTTTAAATTATTAATTAATTAATGTAGAAGTAATGATTATTTGGGTTAGAATAAAATATGTGAGGGTAAATTTGGTAACTGGAAGATTCTATCTTATTAGTACTTTTATATCAAAGGTTTTCCATTCGTTCACACTTTTATTGTTGTTGTTGTTGTTGTTGTTATTATTATTATTATTATTATTATTGTAGATGTAAATTAAATTAAATAAATGAAAAAGATAATAACATGAGAATAATAATATGAAATCATATTACAACATTGTAAATTATTAGATAGTAAATTAATTTAATACTAAATAAATGAGAAAGTATAATAATATGAAATTATATTATAATTTTGTAAATTGTTATGCAATAAATGTAATGAATTATCTAATATTATTAAATAGGTATATAACTAAATATATGATATAATTGTATCCTAAGTAATTAATTGGGAGAAATGTTTAGTTGGTATAAAGAAAAATAAATGAGGGTAAAATTGAAATGTGAAAAATTCTTCAACATCCATACTTTTTAAAGTAAAAAAAAGGTAGTGTAGATATATATATATATATATTTTTTGTCTCAACTTCACAAGCATAGGTTTCAAGTCTAACCAAAATTCCAATGATTGTCCTCTGCTTGCAATGAACGATTTATCTTTTTCTTTTATTTTTATTTTTATTTTTACTTTTTTAATTAAACATATTAGTAATATCGTCTTTAAAAAAAAAAGTTGAGTTTTCAATCAAAGATAAAAGTAGAATTTTCCATTCGAAACTCAAATACTACAAAGAGAAAAGGTTCTTGACTAAAACTTTCAAATTAATAGTTTTAGAACCTACTTGCTATATTCCTAATAGATTAGTGAATTAAGGCTGCTTTTGATAGCGATAGTGAAATTTGGGTGGAAAGAAAATGAATTTCAGAGATTGAATTACTGGGAATTAGAAGTTTAATGCGTTTGATTGGTTTAATTTTTTAGATGAAAAAAGTGGGGAATTTTTCAACTTTTGTTGTTTGATTGACATTATTTTTCATGGCAAATAAAGTAAAATCTAGCTATTTTAATCATAAAAATCATTTTTTAACATATTTGTATTTGATAATAATAATGTTAATTTTTGAAAAAAAAAATAAATCAATTAACAATAACAAAAAAGATCAAACGTAACACAAATTATAAAAACAAGTTGCCTAGAAAAAAATTCTACTCCTTAGACTAGAATTCAAATTCCTCAATTTTGAGGAAAAGACATCACGTGAGTGGAAATTATTAAAATTAATTTCAAGGAAAAAATGTTCAATAAAACAATTAAAGATGAAAAATTGGCATGAAAAATCAAAGGAATCAAACGCACCCTCATTGCAATTTTACCACTAGTTGTTGTCTGCTGACTCTGCTTTGGCGTTTGGAATCTTTGGATGTGACCGGATTACGGGATTAAAATGAACGTGTCCACATAACGGGGAAGATCCGATTTAATTCGTCACCAGCGACGTATTTGTTAGGTAGAATAGTCTAGTTACATCCAGATTTCCCTTCCCCCAACTCAATGGAAAAGTTGGAGAAACAATTAGATCGAAGGATGAAATTTAGGTGAAAAGAAAATGAATTTCAGAAAATTAAATTATAGGGAATTGAATTCCTGAGATTTAATATTTTATGTGTTTGATTAGTTTAATTTTCTAGGTAAAAAAATTGAAGAATTTCCCAACTTTTATTGTTTAATTGATATTATTTTCCATGACAAATAAAGTAAAATTTAGCTATTTTAATCAAAATTTTATTTTTTTTAATTTTTCACACATTTGTACTTGATAATAATAATGTTAAATTTTGGGCAAAAAATAAATTAACTAACAATAACAAAAATGATCAAACGTGATGAAAATTGTTAAAATTTTTACATAGAAAATGAATTCTAGTAGTTAGCTGGAAAAACGAATTCCCCATTTTAAAGGAACACTCGCGCATGATATAAAGGTAAGGAAAACGAATTGTCTAGAAAATACTGCTTGTCAAACACAAAAAGTTGGGAAAAAGGCTGAATTTTTTTTTGATTTCCATGGAAAAAAAGGTCTTTCAAACGCACTATTATAAAAAGAAAGTGGAGGAAAATAATGTTTTGAATTGTGATTTTGAAAAGAATGTATGGTTAAAAGATAAAAGAAAAAAAAGAGAATTTACTTACAGAATACTTTATTGTGTGATTGAAAATGAGTGTGAGAAATAAATAAATTTTTAAAGAGAATCTAACATGGACTAAATACGAAAATGTATTATTATTCTCGAGAAAAAATTAAACAAATAATGTTTTAAATTTCCATTTCAGTATATCATAAACGACCTTGTGTCGGTATGCATTGCATAAAGGAAATTTACACAACTACCTAATTGTAATGGATGCTAATTAAAAATTACGTAATATTAATATAATTTGTAATATTACACAACTACAATTTTGCTTTTTAAATTTAAATAAATATCATTTATTGAGGGAAGAGAAAATGTTAATGATAATTAATTTCATTATTTATGGTAATCTTAATTTTAGATACGTTGTGATCAATAGGGTTTAGTGGAGAGAGGAGTTAATGATAATTAATTTCATTAGTTATGGTAACCTTGCATTTAGAGATGTCGTTACTTTTAAATTAATTTAATTTAATTATTATGACAGTTATAATTACTTTCAAAAAAAGGGTTAATTACACAATTACACATATTTAGGTCTGAGAATTTTTGTAATCAGAAATTTTGTAACTAATTACACAGGTGTCAAAATAATTTTCAAAATCAAGTATTTTTTTAAATTAGAATTAGGTTCTGTAATTAATTATAATTGTAATTAGTTACAATTGTAAATTTGACTACAATTGCAATTAATTAACATCACCATCACCTAATTTGTAATCAGTCACCCACAACCACCGTAAAAATACAATTGTAACTTATTTCAATTTTGTAATTAATTACAATTGTAACTTATGAATTAATAGAGAATTAGTGTAATTCGTAATTTGTAATTAATTACATTAGTGTAATTGTAATCAGCCACCGCCACAACCATCGTTTTCGGAGCACCTTCGAAAATACAATTGTAACTTTATTTCAATTTTGTAATTAATTATAATTGTCACTTTATTTCAATTTGTAATTAGTTACAATTGTAATTTCTTCATAAACTTTAGAGCTGAAACCACATCTTGGAGCATCTATTGTACCCTTCATGAAAAGCATTACGACTGATGAAGTTACCAAATGTTTAAGGCGATCTTCGAGGGGTTAGTGCAAAATAACAAATTCTATACAAGTTCTAGTGTTCTACAGATCTATAATCTTTACCGAATTGGTCCAAACCATTTGAGGCCAATCAGGTATAATTAATTACTGTCTCAAAAACTCCACCTCCTCCTTGCCATCTCAACAGTAGGACCACCTTCTCAACACCACAACCGCAACCACAACCACAACTACCTCAACCAGAGCTTTCTCATAAAATAAATTGATGCGTTCACTATAACAAAGTCCTCAGCACAAATATGAACTCTATTACAGGAGAAATCGATGAAGCCTTCATCCAATCTATTGAAGATCAACCGTAGACGCATGCATTCTTCCTCTTAAATAGGCTCCAAAACTTCTTCCTCCTTCGTGGAGGTGAGTTAGGGTTGGATTAGATGAAACGGTGCAGAGAAAATTCTGAGTTGCGAGTTGGACCTCCTTTAACGAAGACTAGTTTGCTCCAGGAGGGAATAATAGCATTGGAGAGAGTGGCCACATCGGAGGCTACTGCCGCTACCCCTACTCGGTGAGTTGAATAGCCAGTGAATTGAACTCTATTTTCGAGCCAAGCACCGAACCCGAAACCATTTTTGGAATAGGGAGGGTTTGGGAAGAAGTTAGAGATGAAACGTACAGGGAGAGGAGAGAAAGAGAGTGAAAGTAAATAGGAGGGTTTATATACCTGATTATATAAAATAGTTTAAATTTACCTGATTTTAAAAAATAACTAATTAAAAGTATTAATAGGTCTAATTAGCCCTTTAAAAAACATCCTAAAAAATGACAGCCTTTAAATTAGGCTAATAATTATGACAGTTACAGTTACAATTATTAAATTAGTTTAATAATAAAGAAATTTATCTTGTAGATCAGACGTGATATTACAGTCTCCGTAATATCATTGTATGTCCTTAAACATGTTCAGTAATGTCATAATATTACAATGTTCATAATATCATTATATCTTATTGCCTACAACATGTATAATAATGTCGTAATATTACAATACATGTAATAACGGCTTATAGTTCATTAATTTGAATTGATTATTGAGCATTACGGATTTCGTAATAGCTAATAACATCTATCTCATTAGTATCAGAATTACACATATGATATGAATATTACACTTAGCTCATGTTTGGTATAGATTAAAATTAGATTTTTAGTAGATTTTGATAAACGTTAATGAGATGTGTGGTTGAAAAGTTGTGAATCCCATAAAATGTATTATTAGAATTAATTGTTGATTTTGACTTAAAATTAAAATCAAATTTTAATCAGAACCACACAAGAACTTAATTTAATATTTGATATAATTATCGTAATCTTCATTGCAAGTCTACCAAAATCTTCGACGTATGACACTGGCACCATGGATGAACCATTTCTACCACGTACTGGTGTACCCATCCTTTGCACCTACTACTATGATTGCCTCATAAGGGGATTCTCAAACTACCAATTCGGTGGTGAAGTCCCAAGATGTGGTGACCCCAAACCCCATATGTTATTAAATAATAA
Organism: Ligustrum vulgare; assembly: GCA_963555705.1. Lineage (NCBI taxonomy): Eukaryota > Viridiplantae > Streptophyta > Magnoliopsida > Lamiales > Oleaceae > Ligustrum > Ligustrum vulgare. Next base: position 19,170,194 of record OY743176.1, on the reverse strand, counting down.
TAAGTTGAGAAATGAGGTAAGATTTTGAAATTTTTGGCTAAGGGGGCTAAGGTGTCGACATTGGTGTCAACACAAAATAAATTAGGGCTTTGCAGGAACTTTGGCGTTGATATCAAAACATGGGGTGTTTCAATTGCATTATTTCCGAGGAAAAATATTTTTGATGTTGACATCTAGGGTTTAAAAGTCGACACATAATAAACCAAAACTTAACTTTTGTATATTGAAATGTAGATTTAAATTCATGGATTTCACAACATGAAACATTGTAAAACTACTCCGGGGTAGATTACATAGCTATTTTAAAAAGAGGATTTACTAAAGTATTCAAAATATCAATTTTTTGGTATTGATAAATATCCTCATGAAAATTGAAAAAACAAATGTTAAAGAAACTGAAAAAGTAAACATGTTGGTTGGAACCTCCCACAAGTACCAAATTTTCAAAGATTATGAAACATTTTAAATGCTTAATTCACGTCATTAATAATGATCACCAAAAGTCAGCAGAAAATAAATTAAGAGTCGAACCTAATTGATGCTGTGAAAAATCCTAACCTTGACGTGACAGAATCTGATGATAATTGATTGCTGGAAAAGTTGATGAATTCGCCTGGGATGACCTGCAGAAAAGGCGAGGAGGAATCTCCCCATCGCCCCTCTGGTGTGAGAATTAGTATTCTGGAGAGATGTAAAAAATATATAATTGGAATATATGAAAATAATTGTGAATGAATATATGCGATCAAATGAGCTATATTTATAGGGCTGAAAAAGCCCATAACTCCTTTTATTTAAGGAAGGAGTCCTTTTGCTATAAACTTACCTTTTATGAAGAATTCCAAAGTTGTTAGGATTCAATTTCCCTTGCGTAAAAGGTTTCCTTGTGGACCATGTATTGCCTTGAGGCTTAAGAATATGACCCATTAACGAGGCCCATTATCGAAAGAGATTACTGAGCCTGCCAGTGTGGCCCAAAGGCCGGGAATACCCGGGATCCCTTTCAATAGTGAGAGCGGAGAAATAGGTCGGGACATACCCGACCTTTTTATTTCCCGAGCCTGTCGTCAAAACGCGGCATGTTTCTAGTCGAGAAACGGTAAGGTCGGGAAAGTGCCGACCATACCATAGGAACCCATGCAGGGGAATAGGCCGGACAATGGAAATTTTCCTATTTTTTTGGGATTAGGAAAATAGCACCGATCATTGGCCCCTGTGCGTCAGAGATCGGGACAAGATTTCTGAGCGCATGATAGCTGTTATATAAGATTTGTCAACTCATAGCATTTAATGTTTCGTCATAAAAGACTTACCTTTAGAAAGACGACACATGGGAGGAGGCAAAAAAATTTCTATTTTGAAATTTTCCCTCCAAATTTTTGCCTATATATATGTGGTCCCCATAGCCTCATTCATTTTACTCTGCGAAAAATAGCGATCAGAGAACTCCTCGGGTTATCACGTCTACTCCAACAATATCCTCTTAGTACTTAGGTAAGCTCGACCTACCCCAACCTCTCTTTCTGTTTTTATTATTTATTAACGTAATGGCTAGGCGGGTTCCTGTGAGCGACCTTAGGGAAATAGAAAACTTAGACGAACCATTAGAGGTCGAGCCACTAGGTTTCTACGAACCCCCGACCAGACCTCAGGATAATGAGTCGGAAAATGAAGAGGAAGCGGAAAATGACCCTGGGGTAGATAGAGATCCGAGAGAGGCCGACCTCGAATTTCCAATATTTTTCAACAAAATGAAAGAACACATGATCGAGGTAGATATGAGGGGGTATAACTTGGTGGATAGGTATACGGGAAGGGTTCCAGATAGAGATGAGTACCCTAATCATTGTCGGGAGGGGGAAATAGTAGTATTTCACGAGGCCTTAATGGCCGGGCTTCGGTTCCCACTCCACTATTTTTTTGTGGACTTCTTGCTAACCGCGGAAATTTTTCCGTGTCAGCTCGCTCCAAATGGGTTGAGGATTCTTGTATACTTTTTTATTTTGTGTAGGAGCTTAGGAATAGAACCTACTATCAACCTTTGTAAATGTCTTTTGGAACTCAAGTTTCTTCCCCGGTGTAATTCCTTTGTTTACCTGTGCGGGAAGGGTAGATTTGAAACTCTATGGGTTCCATCTTCCATTAAGTACTGGAAAGAAAAAATTTTCTTTATTAAGCCAAGAGAAGGGGACAACATTTTTTGGCCGACTTTTAAGAAACCCGACGTAGATAGCTTCAATAGGATGGGGAACCTAAGTGAGGACGCCATCACCGAGCTTATGGCAGATGCTGTAAGGGTGTGCGACTTTGGTTTATTGGCCGAGGAGGCCAATGACCTTGTGAATAATGACATCCTTGACATAGCTGGCCTTGGTCTCCAGCCCAGTATGGTTTGACGTAAAAACAACACTTCTACTTTCTCATATTCTTGGTTTGTATTATTTCAAGGAGATCTAACTAACCCGACATGCATTTTTTTTTTTTTCAGGAATGGCTTTTGACTCCGAGGCACTGAAGGAGGCTGCTCTGACTAAGGCCCAAGTGGCTCGGAACAAAAGGACTGTGGACGGGGTGACTCGACGACGTCCCCAAAAGAAATCAAGAGCTTCTGCTTCAGGCCCGAGCCAATCTTCTAACATGGCTGCTGAAGCTCCTCGTGCCAGGGTGGAACGGCAGCAGAGGGGTCGAGCTCCCCCGCCTTCTGACTCAGAGCTCGAGGATGAGAACCCTTCCCTGGCGGACTGCCGAAAGAGGCTTCAGGATTCTCTCCACCCTGATCTTGTAAAGAAGTATCAATACGAGATCGGGTTACAGCGAGGAGTGGAACATATAATGAGCGCAGCACTTCAGGTATGGTCTAGGGTGTCCCACTACCACTTAGCTTTCATTCAGCTAAATTTTCTTCTAACTTATTCTCTCGATTTCCAGATGCTCAGCATTACTCGAGGTGTTGCGAATCAAAGTATTGAATGAGGAGAGACTGCCAGCCAGTTGGTTCATTCCGTTCAATATGAGGTGACCCGGACTAATGCTGTCGAAGAAGAGCTCAGGAAGGTGAAGCTTGAGCTTGAGGCGGCTGTCCAAGAGCGGGAATCAGCCCGTGACCAAAATAAACGCTTGGAGGAAGAGCTCAAGCTGGCACGTGAGGGGGAGCTCCAAACCCGAGCACTAGCAGTTGAAGAATTCAAGGGGTCTAAAGAGTATAAGCTTGCTCTAGGAAATTACTCCCTTGAATCATACACCCAAGCGATCAAACAAGCTCGAGCTTGGTGCCTTCTGAAGGCACCCGACCTCGATACGAGCCCGCTGACAGAATTTCCTTTGGGCGCTGACGATCTTGATCTCTCCCCTTTTGATGATGAGGAAGAGGACTGCGAAGTGGTGGGTGATGATGAGATCGGGAGCGAGCTCGACCCATGAAGGCATTTTTGTACCCCTTTTCTGAATGTATACAAACCAGGGTATGCCCCGAGGATATCCTGTAATTTTCCATGAATGAATGTCTATTTTATGTCAATGCTCGCACCTTTTACTTGTGTTCCAATGATATGTGAATAGTCATTTTAAGTGCCCAAACCGTTCTTATAGATGATCGGGTGTGGACGAGCTCTTAACTATGCGATCAAAATTTATGTTTAATAGCAATTGGAGAGACCGGGCGTGACTATTTTTTTTATAGCATTTTTACCAAGATAAAGTCGTGCTGATTACCAAGTGAGGCCGCGTTTACTCGACCTTTTATCACTGTGAATTACATGTTGGAAATAATTTGCAACGTCTCGTCATAATATCTTGTAAATTATTCGTGAAAATTAATTTGTAACGTCTTGCCATGAGACCTTGTAAATTATTCGTGGAAAATAATTTGTAGCGTCTTGCCATGAGACCTTGTAAATTATTCGTGGAAGAATAATTTGTAAAGTCTTACCATGAGACATTGTAAATTATTTGATGAGAAATAATTTGTAACGTCTTGCCATGAGACCTTATAAATTATTCGTGGAAGAATAATTTGTAAAGTCTTACCATGAGACATTGTAAATTATTTGATGGGAAATAATTTGTAACGTCTTATCATGAGACCTTGTAAATTATTCGTGGAAGAATAATTTGTAAAGTTTTACCATGAGACATTGTAAATTATTTGATGGGAAATAATTTGTAAAGTCATGTGAATGACCTTGTAAATTACTTCAAGATCTGATCTTCGTAGTGCTCATTCTTTTAAGAAGTACTTTTATTAAAGGGGACTGAACGGTGGGCCTCGTTAAAACCTTAACCAGAAAAACCCAATGGGAAAAAATATGGATAAAGAAAAAGAGTACACGTCCCTGACTCTAAAAGAAAGAACAATGGGCACGCAGGCCCGACTTTAACAATCATTAATAGACGTGCAAGTCCGAAAGTAAAAAGATAAAAAGGGCCGCGCAGGCCCGACTTCTTTGTGACTAAATGACTCGATGTCAACAGAGACATGACTACTTATAGTATGGCTTCAAGTTCTCTACATTCCATGGCCGAGGAAGAGGTTTTGAATCCATTGTGCGGAGGCTGTATGAGCCCTTTCCCACCTTTCGAATTACTTCGTATGGTCCTTCCCATATGGGCCCAAGTTTCCCTGGTTGATGATTGGCGGCCTCACTGCGGCGAAGGACAAGATCTCCCATTCTGAACTCCCTCTTCTTTACTCGGATATTGAACTTCTTAGACATGGCCTGTTGGTAAGCAGCTATTCTTAACGATGCACCTTCCCTGACTTCTTCCAGAAGATCCAGATTTTCTCTCTGTCCTTCAATGTGGTCGGGCGATCCCGTGGCCAAAACACGGAAGCTTGGGATTGATAGTTCCATCGGGACAGCTGCCTCCATTCTGAAGGCAGGCATGAATGGGGTCTTCCCTGTTGCAGTTTTGAATGAGGTTCGGTTAGTCCATAATATTTCTGGGAGGAGATCGGGCCAATCTCCCTTGGCATTGTCCAGGCGAGTTCTCAAGTCTTGCAAGAGGAGTCTGTTCGTAACTTCAGCTAATCCATTACTCTGCGGGTGCGAAACGGAAGTCAACCTGTGTTCTATTCCTAGGTTCTTGCAGAATTGCTTGAAGGCTTGGCATTCAAACTGACGCCCATTATCTGTTATTAATGTCTTAGGAAGACCAAAACGACAGACTATCGATTTCCACACAAATGCTTCCAACTTCTGTTCTGTGATTACGGCAAGTAGTTCGGCTTCAACCCACTTAGTGAAGTATTCCACAGCAACTGCCAAGAACTTGACCTAACCCCGGGCTATGGGGAAAGGTCCAAGTATGTCGATGCCCCATTGAGCGAAAGGATATGGGCACATAATCAAGGATAGTTCTTCTGCGGGTTGATGTAATCGGGCTGCGAATCTTTGACACTTGTCACAAACTTTTACATAATTAAGTGTGTCTTTCTTCATATTTGGCCAGTAGTACCCGTATCTTATTAATTTTAGTACTAGAGCTCTTGCTCCCTGGTGTCCTCCACAGATTCCTTCATGAGCCTCGGCCATAGCAAGGGCTGCTTCTTTTGGAGTTAGGAATCGCAGATAAGGAAGTGTAAAGTTTAGGCGAAATAAGGTATTCTGCATCAAGGTATACCTCGGGGCTCTTGCTTTAATTTTTCTGGCTTCTGCTTTGTTATCTGGCAACTTTCCCGAGGTTAGATATTCAATTATCGGGTCCATCCAACTGGGCTCTTGATCTGAAATATCCATGACCTCGGGTTGCTGTGCAATACTGGGCTCATGAAGAGTTCGCATGAACACGGTCCTTTCTAAATGGTCTAGATTGTAAGAAGTAAGTCTTGATAAAGCATCTGCTTTGTGATTGGCGGCTCTCGGAATGTTGTCTGCGCTGCAAGATTTGAACTTTCTTTGCAAGTCCAAGACCATCATCCTATAAGATGACATTTTCTCATCTTTTGCCTCAAAAGTACTGTTTACCTGTTCTACCACCAACTGTGAATAACTCAGGACCTTGACATACTGGACCCCTAGATGATGAGCTGCTTGAAGCCTAGCAATTACGGCCTCATACTCTGCATCATTATTAGTTACTGGGAAGTCAAACCTTATTTCACACTGAATCTCCATTGTGCCATCGTTTTTCTTCAATATGATTCCGGCCCCCGAGCTCGCAGCATTCGATGCTCCATCACCTTGCAAGGTCCATGTGGCCTCTTCCCTGTCATGACCTGTTGGCCCCCCGAGGTCTTGGTGCGAGTTCAGAGACAAAATCGGCCAAGACCTGTGCTTTGATGGAAGGTCGAGGTTTGAACTCGATGTCATATTCTCCAAGCTCGATTGACCACTTGAGTAGACGACCAGATACATCTGGTTTCTGCAAGATTTGCTTCAAGGGCTGATTTGTGAGGACGGTTATGGCATTGCTTGTAAGTATGGCCTTAACTTTCTAGCTGCTGTAACCAAGGCAAGTGCGAGTTGCTCAGCCAACGTATATCGGGTTTCTGCATCTAACATCATTTTGCTGACGTAATATACCAATTTTTGAGCCTTCTCTTTCTCTTTAACCAAAACGGGGCTCACATCATGATCAGATACTACTAGATACAAGAACAGATTGTCCCCTGGATTGGGCTTTACCAATATTGGAGGACTCCCCAAATATTCTTTCAACTTCCTGAAGGAGACCTCGCATTCGTCGTCCCATCTGAAGTCTTTGTTTCCTCGAAGAATGTTGAAGAAGGGAAAACATTTGTCGACTGCCCTTGACATAAATCTGCCCAATGCTGCTACTCTTCCCGTCAGTTTCTGCACTTCCCTGATATTTCGGGGAGGTTCCATTGACTCTAGGGCCGAGATCTTATCTGGATTAACTTCGATACCTCTCTGAGTGATCATGAATCCCAAGAACTTTCCCGAGCCTACTCCAAAGGCGCACTTTGCGGGATTTAGTTTCATCCGATGTTTTCTAAGTGTATTGAATATGTCCTCAAGGTCAGCAATGTGATCTTTTTTTCTTGAGCTTTTTACGACCATGTCATCGACATAAACTTCAACGTTAACTCCGATGTACCTGGAGAAGACCATGTTTACCAACCTTTGATAAGTAGCTCCAGCATTCTTCAATCCAAATGGCATAACGTTGTAGCAGTATATTCCTTCATCTTCCATGAAGGAAGTTTTTTCCTGATCTTCCTGTGTCATCCGAATCTGATGATAACCCAAGAAGGCGTCTAGGAAGCTGTAAAGTTCGGAGCCTGATGTGGAATCCACCAATCTGTCGATCCTAGGAAGAGGATAACTGTCTTTGGGACATGCTTTATTCAAGTCCGTAAAATCTATACAAACTCTCCACTTGCCGTTCGGCTTCTTCACCAAGACCACATTAGCTAACCAATCTGGATATTTTACCTCCTTGATGAATTATGCTTTCAAGAGTTTATCTACTTCCTCTTTTATTATATGCCTTCTCTCTGTGGCAAACTGTCTCCTTCGCTGTTTTACGGGCTTCTTGTCTGGCATGACATTAAGCCTGTGTTCGACGATTGCGGGATTAATCCCGGGCATGTCTTCTGCACTCCATGCAAATACATCGATATTCTTCTTTAGACACTGTGACAACTCCTCCTTCACTAGTTTGGGGAGCTCTTTTCCGATTGTGAAGCTCTTCCCTTCTGAGATTTGAACTTCTTCCAACTCCTCTACTGGCAACATTCTTTCTTCCATGGGAAGGTCTATTGACATCAGATCTGTCTTACCCTTTCCAATGCAGCTGATATAGCAACTCCTGGGTACCGATTGACTTCCCCGAACAGATGTTATGCCTGCGGAAGTTGGGAATTTGATTGTCAAGTGATATATCGATATTATAGCCCTTAAGCAGTTCAGGAATGGTCTTCCCAAGATAGCATTATAGGCCACGGGGGTCTTGACAACCTGGAAAAGGAGTCATTTTTGTTACCCGTTTTTCCTCTTGTTCCAGTGAGGTAGGAAGGTCAATTAGGCTTTCGGGTTTTACGGTTCCTCCACCAAACCCAGTTAGGGGAGTAATGACCTGTAGGAGCCGATCTTTGGGGAGCTGCATCTGGTTGAAGGCTTCTAAAGAAAGAATATTGGCTGCGCTTCCATTGTCGACTAGTACTCTCTTGACATCAAAATTGGCGACTGTTGCACTGATGACAACAACATCGTCATGGGGATACGAAATTCCTTCCATGTCGGCGTTGCTGAAGCTGATACTGTTCGCAACTTCATGGTCGTGACTTCCAGGCCTTTCTTCCCGATCACCTAGTGCCAGGGCATGATTTTTGCGCGCGTTATTCGAATCACCTCCAGATGTTATTCCTCCGACGATAAAATTTATGATGCCAGTGGATCTGTTATTCTCTTCCCCTTTTCCATGCTCTTTATCGTCTTTCTTTATGTAGTGCCCCATGAAGCCTCTTTTTGTGAGGGCTTCTATCTCCTACTTTAATGTTCTGCACTCATCCGTCGTATGACCGGGGCTTTTGTGAAAGTCATAATACTTATGTCGATTTTTTTCGTCGATTTTTCCCTTGATAGGCTTGGGCCAACACAAATCTTCCCGTCCCTTGATTTCCATGAGAATGTGAGATCGAGGGGACGTTTAGCGGAGTTAAACTCTGATGTCCATGACCATTCCCTTTTGAGTGAGTTCGGGAAGAATTTTTCTCATCCTCCTATCTGGATCTCTTTTTTCCTTGTTTCATTGATTGTGAAGACTGTGCTACAGTCCCCTGCACTTGATCCTGTGCCCGAACTGACAAAAGTGTTTCCTCCATATTTATGTATTTCTCGGCTCTACTGAGAAGCTCTATTACATTTGAGGGCGGATTCTTGGACAAGGACATTCTGAATTCTGGACCTCGAACTGCCAAGGTCAGGGCCGAGATCGCTGATGAGATGTGAAGATCTGGAATCTGAAGTCTCTCAGCGTTAAAGCGAGTCATGAACTCTCGTAGCGTTTCATTCTGCGCTTGCCTTAACTGCATGAGGGATGCGGCGGTTTTCTTGATTCTTTTGCTGCTTGCAAAGAAAGCAGTGAACTTCTCTGTAAGCTCGGCAAACGATGAGATGGACCCTGTAGGTATTGTAGAAAACCAGTCTCGAGCTGAATTCGTCAAGGTTTGCGGGAAGGCCTTGTACAGAATCTGATCGGGAGAATTCTGCATGTCCATGACATCAGTATAGATATTCAAGTGGTTGTTAGGATCTGTCGTTCCATCGTATTCTTTTAATCGGGGATATATAAATTTTTCCGGTAAGGGGAATGATGTTATTTTGGGAGTAAACGGGGTTCTTCTTATGAATGACGTCCGACCATCTGTGTTCTGTCGTATTCCATCGGCAATTCCCTCCTGAATGATTCTCAAGAGCTCTTGATGTGTTAAGTTGGCAGATCCTTCTGTCATGAGATAGGCACCCCTA